>OX940964.1:12092823-13466476 GCA_954870475.1 Euphrasia confusa | reverse complement strand
CTTCCGGATACATGACTTATATACCCGGCTCAACATTCTTGAAAAAACAATCAATCGAGGGTCCGGAGGAGAATTGGTCATTCAATCTCGTGAACTAATCGAGACCAAAATTGGAAAAAGATTTTTAATAATTTTAATATTAATTTTATTATAATATTATTTTTTGAAAATTTTATTTTATTTTTATTTTTATTTTTTTCATATTTACTAATTTTATTATTAATTCTACTATGTTTTTATATATATATTTTTATGTTTTATTATTTTTAATAATAAATTAATCAATTAAAATAGAAGTCCATAGAAATCTCACGTATTTAGAAGAGATTTCAAATGATGGAATTCTTTTGTATTTTGGACATGAAATCAATTAAAATCCATTGACTTGTAAAATCCATTAACTTTTGAATACCGGTAGATTTTTAAAGACTTTTTAAAATCCGTATTGAATACCTCAAGATTTTAATGGACTTTTAAAAATTCGGATTGAATACCCGTAGACTTTAAAAGTCCATAAAAATCCTATAAAGTCTTGATTGAATACACCCTCCTAAAACACGATATGAATTGAACTTAAATTAACTGTAATTAAATCTAAAATTATGCTCCTTAATATAATACTACTACACTATTTTTTGTTAAAGCATAATAATAATTATTATTAGATGATCTATCATAATTTTTAACTAAGATGAAATATGAATATATATATCAACATATTATTATTTAAACATTAAGATAAATAAGATCTATCGATTAATATCAAAGTCCAAACACTTAAACTTTACTGTTTAATTGAGGATATTTTGAATTAATATATTATTTTAATATTGACATTTATTAAATATTTGTAAATCTGATTTGTGTTTTACTATATATACATAATACATTTGAGATGAAAAAATAAAAATAGTTCAGTTAATAATCAAAATTTTATAAAAATTAATTAGTTTTGTAGATCGATTACATTATTTTTCCAATCCATATAATATAGATAAAACCTTCGTCAATAAACAAATATTGATAATATATTAGTTAATTATTTGTATAATAATGAAAATCGTTTATATTTATTTTTAATATTTTTTATTTAAAAATAAATAAAAATCGCACTAAAATAAGACAAAAAAATTTGAACTTTATTTATTGAATATGATACATAATCATTATCTCTACTAATTATTTTTCACTAAATAAATTACATGATTTATTTATTTAATTATTTATTGTATTGTTGTATTTGGGAACAATATTTAGATGAACATCTAATTTCAATTTCGTTTTAGTTAAGTATAAATCTAATTAATTGTTTGAGTTTTAAAAACAAAATAAAAATTGTTTTTAAATATTACATTCAAATGCTCAATTCATGGAATATTATTCTAAAATGTTAGACTATAAATTGCCTAAAAACTATTCTTTCTCTCTCACAATTAAAAAATAAGAATGTATTGTATTTATGGATTATTATAATGATTTTGTTAAGAAAAAAATTACGGGCAAAAAATTATATATTTTTAATAATTTAAAAAATAATTAAAATGAGAAAAATTAAATAATTGTTTATTAAAATATTCATTAGTAAAATGAAAATCAAAGAAACTAAAGTATAAAATGCATAAAATATAGATGAAAATGGCAAAATTAAAATACAACTTAAATGATAAACCAACAAAAGCCAATTGTAAATTATTTATATTGTAGGTTGAATATTATGATGATTAAAAATAACGCAACCAATCCAATTGTTTTTATTGGCAAAGACCACATGAAATCAAGTCTGTTTGTGTAAGAGATGGTGGGAAAACCCCACAGGACCGGAACCACACTTCAATTCCAGCGCAAAAAGCTACGCACATTCGTCTTGAACTCATTTGCATTTGGGATACAACATGTGAGTAACAACAAATGCTATGGCGGATGATTAATGGTTGGGCCCCAAACCTGGTAATAAATGGTGGCCTATTTCATAGATATGAGAGCAAGATGAGGTTTGGTGGCTTATTTCATAAATATTATCAAATCTAATTTCCGATAGGGGAGGTACGGTGATGTCCGTTAAATCAAATATGCTCGATATGATTCATCTGTTTATGTGGTTTTTCTTACCGAGTTTCATTTAAACATAAATGCTTTAACATGCCAACTAAAGCACATCTTGCGCCTCATGCTTCGCACCTTGCAAACATAAGTCTCATACAAATCACACCTGTAAAAAATCACAAAACAGTATCTACGAAGCAAAAATAATTAATATCTTATACATCAAAAAAATCATATGATTAGCTGATTAACAAAAAAAAAAAAAAAAGGAAAAACAATGCAAAATCATTATGATTTATAAAAATAAAATTATGAAAAAATAATAATAATTACCGTGAACTGGTAAAAAATAAAAATAATAATTATCATACAATAAAATATACAGAGTAGATTCCATGATTGTAATAATTTGAATCTGTAAACAAAGAAATAAATAATTAGATAAAAAAACAATACATAAATGAAATACTGTGTAAAGAAATAAAAATACACAATAAATAAATAAGTATGTAGAAAAAATTAGAATTGAAACATATGTTTTTATTTGTACGTAACTTGAGAAAATGAATGATAAAAATACAAAATAGTTTTTTACATTTATTAAATTTCAAAAAATGAATGATAAAAATGAATGATAAAAATAGTTAATTATAATATTTTAATATATAGCATGTACATCATACGAATCAATGGTAATAGAGAGTGATTTGCAGACACAGTGTCAATGATGCTATCCAATGTTCCTGCACCTATAAACATGACAATAAAAATATCGGCAATTGATGGGGAAAAATTGCATTTGAGAGAAAGAGTTTAGACGGATTCTTAATTTATAACCATTTTGTCTCGATGACTGTAAAAAAGATAGATAAATTACCTTCATTTGTTCTTCGTCATGGCTAACCAAAATGTGATTTGTGAGGTGAGAGCTTCGAATTTCAAAGCTCAGAAAACGATTGGGCGGAGATCTTAAGTGTTTCTCAGAGATTATTCGAGTCCTGAAAATTCATTGAACCAATCCACAAAAAAAATTGCGAATAATAACTAAATTTGCGATAGCTTAGAGCAACGAATTTGATGGGTTTGAAGAAATTGTTGAGTTGAATAGAATCAGATCGGAATATACCAAAGTGTGATGCAAAATAGAAAGTGTTGTATTGGACTCCGACGATGACCATGGCTAGCCATTTCTCCTAGTCTTCGATTAGGTCAGAATTTGAAAACTTTACCGATCAGTCTTAATCGTTGATCTCGTAGAGCGAAGCTAAATAAGGGTATAAGACCTGCGACGCACCCACCGAGACGCATGAATGCATCTACAAAAAAAAAAAAAAAACGGGTCCTTGAAGTAGATATCGTATATTGAATTCATAACTCTACAAAAACATTCAGAAACGAAAAAAAAAATTTAGAAACATCTGATATAAAAGAACAATTTAAACGATCAATAGATATACAAATGAGAAAAAAAAAAGGTGTTTATCGCCTGCAAAAAATACAAACAAAAATTAATTGTTAATTATATTATATTATAATGGAATCCATATAATAATGTTTACCTTGCAAAACAAAAAAAAAATATATATAAAAAACAAACAAATAAATTATTACGTAGAAAATTAAATCGAAAATAAAAGAATATCAGAGGTAGCAAATGCGTGAAGATGATGAACCTTTTTTATAGCCTGCGATTTGAATGTAGAATTATAGAAATGATATTAAGAGATAATATTATGTTGTTTAAATTAAAGATTTGATTTGTAGTATATAATTCTTTCCTAATATAAATAATATACGTGTTATTAGAGTAAAGATTCATTCCCTATAATTATGGACGCGTGAATAATTAAGGAATTATAATGTTTCGGTTTAATTGTATTAATCTTTATCATTTATCTAGCTATTAATTAATATAATTAATATAATAATTAAAATTAAATCGAATAAACATGGAATATTTATAGAAATATTATTATATTATTTTGTAAGTACAATTAAATCGTAAATCATGATATAAATATTTTTATATTATTATTATTATTATTATTATTATTATTATTATTATTATTATTATTATTATCATTATTATTATCATTATTATTATTATTATTAATTATTATTATTATTATTATTATTATTATTATTATTATTATAAATCATAAATTTCGCTAATTGACAACTAATTTTTTTGAATAGGTATTGAGATCACAATTAAATGAGCTAATTAATTATAAATTATATTTTGGATTATGGAAATAATTATGTAAATGAAATTACTAATTTTAAGGTATGGAAAGCTATTATATAATAGGATGATATGAATTATAACTCATAATTAATAATTAATAATGAAATATTCACATCATTAAGAATTGAAAGCTTTATAAATGCCATGTAGACATATATATGCTTTGTTGTGCTACGTAGTGTGAACATGCTTATTTTTTGTAGTGTAATTTTTTGTGTTCACATTTTCCACATAGGATCAGCAAAGCCTAGATTTATATATTATATAGATTTATTAACTACCCTAATTAACGTAAATTACCATTAATTTATAATTAATTAACATAATTTATCAAAGATTTATAAATAAGAAAATGTGTATGTAAATGTTGATTTTGGCGACAACGTATTTTTTTCCTTGTGTTTTTGTTTTGTTGATTTTCAGGGTTACAGGTTAAGAATCCGAAGTCAACTACCTTGCACGTGGAAATGGAGACTTGAGTCTCCACTTTTGGATTTACATGAAAACGGCGACCAGAGTCGCCGCTTTTGGTGATGCAAGGAAACAGCGACTCCAGTCGCCGGTTTTGGTGCAAGACAGGAGTGACAAGGAAACGGCGACCAAAGTCGCCGCTTTTGGTGTAGCAAGGAAACGGCGACTCCAGTCGCCGGTTTTGGTGACATGCAGGATGGACATGGAAACGGCGACACGAGTCGCCGCTTTTGTTGCTGTGAAGAAACGGCGACTCGAGTCGCCGGTTTTGTGACATGGAAAATTTCCAGCGACAAGAGTCGCTGTTTTTGTTGTGTTGAAGAAACGGCGACTCCAGTCGCCGTTTTTGGTGCTTGGAAAATTTCCATCGACTGGAGTCGCTGGTTTGGGGGCGTGCATGAATCCGGCGACTGGAGTCGCCAGTTTTGTCCTTTTTGATATTTTTTCATAGTTCATGTTCCTTTGCCATGTTTTCAAAGACTAAGTACTTTCAACGTGTTTTCTTTCACCAGGTACTCAGTTCGAGGAAATGAAGAATTGTTCCAAGTTTGCAACTTCAACAAGATCGACGACCAAGAAGACGATGAAATTCTGAAGCTTCAACACTTAGAGATTTTCACAAGAAATTGAAGATGAAGAATTAAGATCGATGGAGTCAAGATTGAAATTGAAGTTTGTTTTTGAAATTGAAGATTCAAGATTCAAGGATTCAAGAATCAAAGATTCAAGATTCTAAGATTCAAGAATCCAAGTTCTACAATGATGATGTCATCTATGGAAAAGTGACATAGGCCAAGCATGCGACGAATGAGAACGTGCCACGTCATCACTCTCACATGTGCGGCTCTACTATAAATACCCATGGATGTTCATTTCATCATTTGACGATTTTGAGAGAACGAAATCTGATTTTTAGAATCGTAACTTCGAGCTTCGAGTTTGTGTAGTAGCTTTTGCACCGTGTGCCAAGATTAGAGCTAGGAGATATAGCTTTAGGTACTCGTGTGCTAGATTGCAGGTTAGTGGGAGTTGTTGCGACACTCGGGAAACTTCTTGTAATCGTTTTGCCTACCATACTCTACAAGTGTAATAGTTTAAGTTTTGTGATCAATGAAATGAAAACTATTACATAACTTTGTCTCCACTTTTTGTACTTCGAAATTGTGCGAGTGTGTTGACAGACCGAAGCTGCTGTCTGTGTGTTCAAGACCAATTTCACGAAAAATTGGTATCCTACGCTGAAGGCGTAATTTCAATTGGTATCAGAGCGGGACGTCATACGTATAAGACGTGATCCGTTACTTGACTTCATATTTCCGCTAAAATGGAGTCGCCAATGTTTGTCCAGAAACCGATTATACTTACTCATCAGAACTACTCTAACTGGAAAACTAAAGTTTCAGCTAAAATTAAGGGCCTTGACTCTAGATCTTGGATGGCAGTGTTAGAAGGATGGGAACGCCCATATACTGAAGATGCAGATGGCGTGAGAACTCCCAAACCTGAACGTAACTGGACTAGAGAAGAGCATGATTTGTCAACTGCGAATAGCAAGGCTCTACTTATTATATGTGAATGGCTGGACCTTAGTATGTATCAGCTGGTCAAAAATTGCACTTCTGCCAGAGATGCATGGGAAACTTTACAAAGAACGTGTGAGGGAAGTCATGCAGTTCAGCGATCGAAAATCAGAACTATCACTGCCCAATTCCATCAACTTCGAATGAGGGAAGATGAAGACATAAATGACTACTTGGACAAGATCATGAGATATGTCAACGAGGCGTTCGAACTTGGAGAAATCTTTCCTGCTCCCATGGTCTATGAGAAGGTCCTATCAAGTGTAAGCACTAGATTCGAAAGCAAAGTGCTAACTATCGAAGCTCGCAACGACGAGAATCATAACTGGGATTATGCTGACCTGATGGCTGATTTGAGAAACTATGACTTAACTCTCAAAGTTCGAAGCAACCCAGATATGTCGCTTGTCTACGAACCAATGACTGCTCTAAAAATTTCTGAGAAGGGTAAGAGTTCGAGAAGTTCAAAACCTCTAAAAACTTCTTCGAGAAATGAGAAGTCTGAATGCAGTTTTTCCGCTGATGTGAATGAAACTGATGACGATGAAGCAGAGGACATTGAACGTTTGATGAACTCAAATAATCCTGACAAACTTGCTGCACTGACTGAAATCGTCACATATCTTGTCAAGCAAGAGTTTAAGAGAAAGAATCAAGCACGAAATTTTCGAAAATTTCAGAAAAACTCAAACTCATTTCAGAAAAACTCTGACAACCGAAAACATACTTCATTCTCTGACAAAAAATTTAAGGAGACAAAACTATCTCCATATTCATCGACTAGCAAGGATGTGTCTAAAATGCAGTGCTTTGAATGTAAGGGATTTGGACATGTCAAAAATGAGTGTCCCAACTTGCATCGCAAAAAGAAACTGCCGGTGAGCTATGTTGTTTTTGATGATGAAAATGTAATCTCGGAAAGCGAGGAGTCTGAGAATGAAAATTCTGATAATGATGAGGACAACGCTCTAGTTGTCACTTTTGGTGAAAATTTCGACCTTGATAATGTGGAGGTTGAAAACTTTGTTTTTGATGGTTTTCTGAAAGATACTGCAACTGCAGACAACATCTTTCGTATAGCTTCAGCCAACCAAAATTTCTGTGATGATGATATTTTTTCGGATGTTGAATCCGTGACTGAGTCTGTGGAGAATGAGATGACACCTAAAATATCTCAAACTGAATGTGCAAGTACTAAGCTGATTGCACTAAATGAGAGTCACTCTGAACTCTCAAAATCCTATGATTTGGTTATCACTGAGAATGGTGCACTTGAAGTGTCCTTGAAAGTTCTTACATAATCTTGTAATGAACTCTCGACTGCTAACCGGAAGATGTATGATGAGGTCGTAGAGTTGAAAAACTCAGTAGAGAAGACAACGGACGAGAAAAAGAGGTTGAACAACTCCCTAACTATACTCAAAATCAAATTTGACACTCTCTTCGAAGAAAAACATAAATACTACAAAGAGGTTGTTGAACTAAGAGAATGTTTTGAGAAGACAAATTCTGAAAATTCGAAACTGAAAGCTCTCCTGAAGAAGGAAACTGCGGAAGTTAAGAAACTTCAAATTTTGTTCAAAAACTCCGATGCTGAAAATGATGAACTAAAGTCATCCCTTCTGAAAGCTCAGACTGACCTTGCCATGACAGACAAGGAACGCTATGTTTTGAAAGAAAAACTTCACATGACTGACGAACTTTTGAGGAAGATGAATACCAATTCTTCTGTGTTTGATAATGCTGCGTCCTATATGAATCCTAATCGCTATGGACTCGGTTTTCAAAAAGTTTTTGAATCTATTTACTCTACACCAGTGAAGAAAGATGTGACATTTGTCAAAGCATCAAATGATCAACCAGAGGATGAACTTAAAGCTGAGTCTGAAATATTGAAACGGAAAGACATTGCTGAAGGGAAGAAGATTGCAAAGTCTCCTGAATCTAGACCTCAAAAGTCAGTCTCAACTTCAAACTCTAAATCTCAGACATATCAATTCCCCAAAAATATTGTTAAACATCCTCGTGGCATCTTGCCATATGAAAAAACGTTGCTGAAAAAGTTGGATGAACATCAGAACATAAAGTTGAACAGGAAAACTCTTCACTCTAAAAATGTTTTGGTCAGGACACCTGTGAAAGTTGAAACTCGTCAAAAACGAGAATATATCTGTCACTACTGCAATGTGCATGGACACATAAGACCGTTTTGCTACAAGCTTAGAGCTGACATGAACTGTGAGTTGATGACTAAGAATGACAAATCACAAATTTCTCAAAAGATGAAAGCTGAGAAAAATATGACAAACTCACGAAATGCTAATGTGAAGAAAGTTGCTAAGGACTTGAAGAAACTCAGTTCTCCAATCTTGAATACTAAGACAATTCTGAAGACTGTGACTGAGAGAAATGTCCAAATTTCAAATGACGAAAAGATATGGGTGCCTAAGTCTCAAAAGAGTAAAGTTCAACTTAACTCTAACTCCAAAAGTGGTTGGCAACCAAGAGAACTCATTTTCTGCAATGTTGCACTTAACGCATTTGAGACGGGAACCAAAGGAATTTGGTACTTTGATAGTGGTTGTTCCCGCCATATGACCGGCACTAAGAAATTTTTGAAAGAATACGAGCCTATGACTGGCTCCCCCGTGGTGTTTGGAGGGGGAGCAAAAGGCGTCGTCAAGGGAAAAGGGACTCTACAAATCAAAGGCTTACCTCCGATCAGAAATGTAGTCCATGTGAAGGGACTAGTTGCTAATCTTATCTCCATCAGTCAACTGTGTGATGAAGGACTGAACGTGGGTTTTGATAAGGAGTCTTGCAGAGTTTTTGATGTTAAAGGAAAGTGCATAATGGAAGGTCCACGAGCTAAAAATAATTGCTATACAACTGAGTATAGTTGTTTTTCTGTGACCGTTCCTGATGAAGTTGATTTGTGGCATCAACGACTTGGCCACACTGGCACTCGAACTTTGAGTAAACTGGTTAAGGGGGAGATAGTTCGAGGAATCTCTCAACTCCCCAAAATTGAAAAACGAGTGTGCGGTGACTGTCAGAAGGGAAAGCTGACGAGAACTCCTCATCCTGCACTGCCAACATTAATGAGCACTTCGACTCCATTTGAATTGCTACATATGGACTTAATGGGTCCAATGGAAGTCAAAAGCATAGCAAAGAAAGAATATGTGTTGGTTGTAGTTGATGATTTTTCTCGTTACACTTGGACGAGATTTTTGGCCACCAAAGATGAAACTTTTGATGCCTTCAAAGGCATTGTGAAATGGATCAAAACAAATCATGAAGCTAAAGTAAAAAGGATCAGAAGTGATCACGGAACTGAATTTCAAAATGCTAGCTTCAATGAGTTCTGTATGATGAAGGGAATTCATCATGAATACTCGGCCCCAAAAACTCCTCAACAAAATGGGATTGCCGAACGTAAAAATCGAACGTTGCAAGAAATGGCACGTGTAATGCTTATCTCGAAAAATCTTGCACGAACTTTTTGGGCAGAAGCCGTCTCCACTGCTGGATACATTTTGAATCGGATAAGTATTCGATCTGGGACGACCGCAACTGCCTATGAACTTGTGAATGGCAAGAAACCTTCAGTTGCACACTTTCGTGTCTTTGGCTGTACTTGCTATATTTTGAAGGATCGTGATCCTCTGAAGAAATTTGAAGCCAAAGCTGATCGTGGAATTTTTGTTGGTTATAGTCAAAATAGCCATGCTTACCGTGCCTACAATCTTCGAACTAAGAAAGTCATCGAAACTGTCAACATAAATTTTGATGAACAAGACTTTCTGGGAAAAGATGCTGAGGAAGACTGGGTAAAAGAAGGAATTTTGGAATATCAAAATTTTCCATCAACACCCACAACTGCTGGTTCTGAGAATGTGTCTCCAGAAAATTTTACTCCAAACACTTCACCTGAAGTTGGAGATTCTAGCAATCGGGATAATGATACTTCATCGTCTGAAGATGAAGAAACTGAGCTAAACATTGAAAACCCAGCAAATGCTACTAGAGAGGCACCCAGACTTATTCAAAATAAACATCCGCCGACCCAAATGATTGGGAACTTAAATGAGCGAACTACACGCTCAAAGAAACCGACAAATTCTCCGAATGAACTCTACAACATCTGCACTTCTGCAATCTATAATGAAATCGGCATCTCTTGCTTTCTTTCTGAAAACGAGCCGAAAAATTACAAGGAAGCCATGAAAGAAGATTTTTGGATCATGGCCATGCAAGAAGAGTTGAATGAGTTTACTAGAAACAATGTTTGGTCCTTAGTTCCCAGAACGTCACACATGAATGTTGTTGGAACTAAATGGATCTTTAAAAACAAAACTGATGAACACAACCAAGTTGTTCGAAACAAAGCTCGACTTGTTGCACAAGGCTACGCCCAGGTTGAGGGCATTGATTTTGATGAAACCTTTGCTCCAGTTGCACGAATTGAATTCATCAGACTCTTAATTGCTATTGCATGCCACCTCGGCATCAAACTTAGACAAATGAATGTCAAAGCTGCATTTCTAAATGGGGTATTGGAAGAAGAAGTGTATGTAGCTCAACCGAAAGGTTTTGAAGATCCTAAGAAACCGAATCATGTCTACAAACTTCACAAAGCTCTCTATGGTTTGAAACAGGCGCCTCGCGCTTGGTACGGTTGCTTGACGGACTATCTTCTAAAGTTCGGTTTTGAACGGGGCTCTATGGACAAAACTCTTTTCATTAAACGGGATGGGAAACACATGATGGTTGCTCAGATTTACGTTGATGACATTGTCTTTGGCGCTACCTGCTCTAAACTCGTGAAAGCTTTCACGGAATCTATGTCTTCGACATTTCAGATGAGTCTTGAAGGAGAGCTACATCAGTTTCTTGGGCTACAAATTTCTCAACGACCGGATGGGATCTTCGTTTCTCAAAGCAAATATGCGAAAAACATGGTCGAGAAATTTGAGATGCATCATGCTAAGCCCGCAAAAACCCCCATGGCGACGACTGAACGGTTATCTAAATCGACGAAAAGTCGAAGTGTTGATCAAACTCTTTTTCGTTCCATGATTGGAAGTTTACTTTATCTAACCGCTACTTGCCCTGACATTATGTTTAGTGTTTGTATGTGTGCTAGGTACCAAGCTGATCCAAAGGAGGACCATCTACGAGCTGTCAAACGGATTCTCCGCTACATCTCTGGAACTTCTGAACTTGGCCTTTGGTACGCATGCGAAACTTCATCAAATCTTGTTGGTTACTCCGACGCAGATTGGGCAAGCGATACTGATGAACGTAAGAGCACTTCTTGTTGCTGCTGCTTCCTTGGAAATAATATTGTGTCTTGGCATAGTCGCAAACAAAATTGCATAGCTCTCTCGACTGCCGAGTCTGAATATGTTGCAGCTGGAAGTTGCTGCACTCAAATGCTTTGGTTGAAACAAATGTTGAATGACTATCTCATCGAGAGTGCTCCATTGGTGCTGTTTTGTGATAATCAGAGTGCTATCAAAATCAGCGAAAATCCTGTCCAGCATTCAAGAACTAAACACATCGACATTCGACATCATTTCATTAGAGATTTGGCTGATCGTGATATAGTCAGTTTACATCATATTTCAACAGAAAAACAGCTCGCTGACATCTTTACCAAACCTCTAGACTTTGAGAGATTTCAAACTCTAAGAAATTCTCTCTGCATGTGTTCTCTTTGAGAGTTCACGAAAATTTTGAAGTCTGAAAGATTATTTTCTTTACTTCTGAATATGCACACCGAATCGTCGTGGATTAGTCTAATAAAGTTGAACATAGATTCGAGGCCGCTTTAGTCTTCGGACCCAAGTGCATTTATTCCTATGAGTACGAACTTGTGAACTTGGCATATAACTCCCATAAGCTTCATTTGCATAGATCCATAATACCAAGTAACGGAGGACGCCGGTTCCCCCGGCTCCCCTCTTCGAAAGGTGGCACATGGACGCTGATCTTTAAGACACTCTCTCTCACACTTTGGAGGACGCAAGTGAACCTTGCTCCCCTCTGACTGCTGTAATGAGTGTCTGTTGCATTTCATTTAAAGCTATAAACTCGTCTGGAGGTCGCCGGTTCCCCCGGCTCCCCTCTGATTGAAGTAAAAAGCTAGTCCCAAGTGGAGTGCCTTAAAAGTTCACCTTGTGCTCATGAATTAAAATCTCTTGTGCGGTGCAAACTCATCACATATGTTCCGACGAAACACGGCATGTATTCTTGTGATTGTGACGAAGGACAAGTTTAATATCTATCAAATACTTCGGTCCATTTCACCGGTTTTAATATGAGAGATTTTTCATTATTACCTCAAAGTTGCTATCACCTTGTGTGAAAATTTTTTGGTTTTTGGAAAATGATGAAATGTGGATTCTTTTCTGGGAAAATATTTGCTCTTCATTGCCTAATATCACCCCTCGAATCTCCACTAAAATGGTTTTGAATGTTTGTAGTGTGTTGAACACTTGAATGACTAACTCGGGATGTGTTGTTTTGATTTTGCATTTTTGTAGTTCATATCCAGTGCTACGTGGTTTACCATCTCTGAAGTCTAAATTTTGAGTGTAGCGACGTCCAACTCGCGAAATTCAAGTGACAGCCTTTTTTGGAGACTTGGACACGTAAAATAAACTAAGTCCTGAAGTTGCAAAAACAGAGACTACGCCAAAACCAGCGACACCAGGGACGGAGGTACACTAGGCCCAGGGGGGGCACTGGGCCCCCCTGTAATTTTAGAAAAACCCAGGGGTATAATCGTAATTTCACATATATTAATTAAAATAAATAAATAAATAAATAAAAATCTGTAGCATAGAACCAATACGCTCAAATCCCAAGTTCAACTTTTTTTTATTCCTCTTTATTCCTTTTGTTTTAATTTTTTTCTTTCTATTTTATTAATTTTCTTACAAATAAAAACAATTGTTGTCGATCGTAAATGTGAAGAAGCATCCTGCGCAAAAATCCAACTCAAACCGCTAGAATCCAACTCACTTGCATCAATATTTTAATAGGTGAGTGTATAATCTTTATGCACAATTTTTTAATTTGATAAAAAAGGTTTTAAAAAATAGGATTTACACTTTACAGTTTACTCGATTGAAAACTTGGCTATATGGGTAATTGCTAATTAAATCTCAATTGTTGATCAAGAGAAGAAGTCAGTACTACTATTAATTAAGATGTTTAATTTTATTTTTTTAATTGGCTATTTATTTATTAATATACATTGTGAATTAAATATTAAGTTATCATTATATCTATATTATTTTGTTGAAGACTTGAAAGTTGAAAATATGTTGAATTTGTTGTGTACAATGTATATTTTATTGTTTTTGGTTGATCATCATTTTAATTCTGTTATGTAGATCATGAAACGATTTTTTAAAGTAATACCTCAAGGCATCGAGGGATCATCTTCACCAGTTATAGCTCCTCTCACCACAGACACTTCGATATCATCTTTATCATCGGGGCCAGCGAATATGCCAGGGGATAGTGAAATTGATTTGAAAAACCTTCCAAGCGATCCTGGACTACGACCTAGCATAACGAGTTATCCGCCAAACTTGATTGAACAGGTTCGTAGAGCTTACTTGTTAAAAGGTCCATGTCAACCACGTGAACATGAATTTCCTCAAACACAAGATGAAAATAGGAAACGTAAGTTTGTCGCATCTTGGTTTGATGAATATAATGATTGGTTGGAGTATAGCATTGAAAAAGACACTGCATTTTGTTTATACTGTTATCTTTTTTCTACGGGATCTAGTGAAAAAGGGCACGATACTTTTGTACACAAGGGATTTAATGCTTGGCGTAAGAAAGAAAGAATAAGGGATCATGTTGGAAATCATTCTAGCGATCATAACAAGTGTAGATTGGCTTGTCAAGATTTGATGAATCAAGCACAACACATTGAAGTCTCTATTTCGAAAGCATCGAAACAGTCCAAGATTGATTACCGTTGTAGATTAAATGCATCAGTTACTTGTTTGCGCTTTCTTCTTATGCAAGGATTGGCTTTTCGAGGTGATGATGAGTCTGAGGAATCATTGAATCGAGGAAATTTTATTGAACTCCTGAAACTTATTTCTTCGTGCAACGACGATATAAAAAGGGTTTCTTTGAATAATGCTCCTGAAAATCATAAACTTACATCTCCATTGATTCAGAAGGATATTATAAATGCAGCCGCGATTGAGACGACAAATGCTATTATTGGAGATCTTGGAAATGATATGTTTTCTATTTTAGTTGATGAATGTCGAGATATTTCAGTCAAAGAGCAAATGGGAGTTATTATACGGTATGTGATCAAGAGTGGATGTGTGATTGAACGTTTTCTTGGTCTTGTTCATGTAAGTGATACTTCTGCAAAATCACTTGAAAATGGTATTTGTGCATTGTTATCGAATCATGACTTGAGCATTTCTAGTTTGAGAAGACAGGGTTATGATGGAGCTAGCAACATGAGAGGTGAATTCAACGGACTAAAAACTCTAATCTTGAAGAAAAATCCAAGTGCTTACTTTATTCACTGTTTTGCACATCAACTTCAACTAACACTCATTGCCGTTGCTAAGAAGCATATCAATGTTGCCTCTTTCTTCAACACAGTTAATCGTTTAATTAATGTAGTTGGAGCCTCATGTAAGCGTAGAGATATGCTTCGAGAAAGTCAATTTCAGAAAGTTGTTGATGGAATCGCAAATAATGATGTGAAGACTGGAAAAGGATTAAATCAAGAAATGGCTTTGAAACGGCCGGGTGATACACGTTGGAGTTCGCATTACGGTACGCTCATAAACTTGGTGCATTTATTTTCATCTGTTATCAATGTTCTTGAGTATGTTGGGGAGAAAGGAAATGATGATTCGCAAAGGGGTGAAGCTGTCGATTTGTTGGAAATTGTGAAACATTTTGATTTTGTATTTAATTTACATCTGATGATTCAAACTTTGGGAGTCTCACATGAATTATCTTAAGTACTACAAAGAAAGGATCAAGATATTGTTAATGCAATGAAACTTGTTAAAGTTGCAAAAACTCGGTTGCAATCAATGAGGGAAGGTGGTTGGGACAATTTGCTGGTCGAAATTTTAGAATTTTGTAGGATTCATGATATAATTGAAGTGAATATGGAAGATGCTTATGTTGGAAATCGATATCCCGGAATTATTAAATTTCAATAAATAAATTATCTAATTAATTCCGACCGAAATCCTACGGAGATCGAATATCCGGAATTGTCAAAATTGCGGAACCGACAACTCCAATCGACTCCCGGAACACGTACATGACCATACGAAAAAGTTACGCGGGAAAAACACGAGAGAACTCGCGTGAACCCGCGAAACCCGTAGCAGCCACGCGGGGTTGCTCGCAGCAGCCCGCAGCAACCCGCAGCGAGTCGCCTGACTCGCTGCTGCTGGGACCCTGCTGGATCGCTGCGGGTCAGCTGCGGGAAATCCCACAGCACCCAGCGAATTCCCCGTAGCAGCCCACAGCAACCCGCAGCGAGTCGCCTGACTCGCTGCTGCTGGGCGCTACGAGTCGCTGCGGGAAAACCCGTAGCTGGCAGCAGATCGCTACGGGAAAACCCGCAGCCGATCCGCGTGATCGAGCCCTAGGCTCGATCCACCTCGCGCGATCCCTTTCCAGCCGAGTCGTCGAGCCGCCGGCGGTCCGGTGGTCCGACCACCACCGCCCGGTTCGACCTCGTCTCGTGGGTCCGTTCCTCGGATCTTGGTTCAAGGTATTTTTACGATAATTAAACGATAAAATCATAAAGAGGGTTTTACGATTTACCTCGTTCTCGTTGTTCGGAAAAACGAAGAACTCAATTTGACGACCTTGAGATCTTCCGACGTATTCCTTGCAGTAGCCCGGACGTCGTGTGGGCGACGATCTACCGAACTCCATGGATCCTCCTCTCTACTTTCTCTCTCTAGAATTGTGATCTTCAAGTTATGAGAATAGAGAAGACCATGTAGTGCTTTTATAGGCTACGTAGGGGATCTTAAGGAGGTGGAATATTGGGCTTCCAATATTAATGATTAAATTGAGCCCAAGCCCAAATCTATTAATCCATTAATATTAATTAATTCTATTTTCCACTATATAAAATTAATTGCACTCCCAATATTAAACCATATTATATCAAATAATATTTCTCCGGTAGTATTATTTATTCCGTGTATTTAAGATATAAATATCCATGAATAAAATTAATTTATTGCTAATTAATTTATTCATCTCTTATATCCGAGACTAGTACCATTCAACCTTAATTATTATGCGGAACAAATCCACCTGCAGGGTTTACATAATAATTCCTTATGAACTCATCTCGGGGATATTATCAACCCTTACGGGATACACTTTCCCGTCAAGTATTCACGGCATGCCATATATAAAATATAGTGACCCAACTTAACCGGTAATTAACCCAATAATTAAATCGGTTAATTCCTTTGGTAAATCAAAGTCACTTATATTAAATATACACACTTGCAATAGTATCGGGGAATAAGAATAAAATACTCAGAGATTTAAATCGATTATCGCCGGCAATCCTAATCGATAAATCTCAAGCAGATCCGCTCAATACACTAAGTGTACAGGTGTGATAAAATAATCAAGACAGATTATTTTCTCTCTCACACAACGACTATACCGATGGATTGGTCCGTGTCCATCTAGGTCGTGAGCAACTGTTCGATTAAATACGAGTAACCGATATTATGATCTTCTGTGTGACGTCGCACACCATACTAACTACAACGTATATAATCCAGGACTATAATTTGCATATATTTAATTATAAATAATTAAACGCAAATAATTGTTTATTTAATTAAATAGATTAATGGCAATGGATCGTGAGTTTCCGTTACTTAAATCTAGACATTAAGTACACAACTCCAACAATCTCCCACTTGTACTAAGGTCTAGTCATTTCCTCCAAACTCCCGACTCCCATACTCATCACGTGCTTAAGTTGTACTTCCAAGAAGTACTATGTGAATGAGCACTCTAGGTTGCCGCTCTGAAGTTATCTTGGTGACTACAGCGTCGTCTCCCTCGACGATGACTCGTATCAGGTGGTACTTGCACTATGTGTTATCTTACACTTATGGACTTGTGATTTCTTACCATTTGCCATCGCACCGCTATACACATAGCCTTTTGGCAAATTAAGAATCACCTCTAAGTCCCAGAGATTATCCCGGAGTTATACCAAAACTTCCGCTGCCTCTGAGGCCGCTATTTGGTTACCCATGGCAGAGTCCGAAAAGCATCGTGCTTATCACTCTTCCATGTTAAAACTCCTTCTCCTTCAATAGTGAAACGCATAGCCTGATATCGACTTACACCGGTCCTTCTTTGATTAGAAATCTAAGAGAATGTAATCCAAAGGAAATGCTCGTCTGCTTCGTAGTCTAGAACAGTACTTCGAAAGTATTTTTACAGCAGTCGAATATTCCTTTCCAGGATTACCTTGATATCCTCCCACTATGCTAACCACATAGCCGATATCAGGTTCTTGTTTTCAACATCGCATTTATCAAGCTTTCCACACTCGAAGTGTAGGAAACTGCTTTCATTGCTTCTATCTCCTTTTGTGTTTTAAAAAACACATATCCTTAGATAGATGCATTCCGTCTCTGAAAGGTAACGAACCTTTCTCGGAATCTTGCATGTTAAAACGAACCATAATCATATATATGTAAGATGTCCAGGAGAAGTACAATGTTCTTTCCCAGAGATCCAAGATCTCAAGAACATGTCCAACTTCTTCCTATATCTTTCATATTGATTTATCTAGACAACCTCATTTTATGTCTTGACAACATCTTTACATTGTTATCAATGATAAGAATGTTCTCTACATAAAACCCGAGAAACGCCACCTTGTTCCATCACGTTTCCAATACACATGATTCGTCTATGCTTTGATGAATCCATAAAATGGACTATCTCATCAATTTGCAAGTACTACGAACTCAATGCTTTGTTCCAATCCATAAATGGATTAACTAAGCTTGTACTCTAAATGATCTTGCCTCTTAGCAATAATCCTTATTGCTTTCCAAGAAGGCACATTTAGATCTAGTACTGCCTTCATGTAGTTCTAGGGATCGATTTCATGTATACTAGGTCCAGAGTTCGAAGACTCTCCTAGTCTTATGAATATCTCCGGTTGTCCCACAACCTCCCACTACAATGGCATTCCGGTGTATAAATAGTGATAACAGTAGGTGCATTCAGTGGTGTACCGCTACTCGGTTCGGCTGGTTCTAAGTCTTAATCTTTCTCTCTCATTTCAAAGTATTACGTCACCTTGGGCTTGTGGTTCATCATATAGTCTTTCTCTAAGAACCGGGCGTTAGAACTTATAACGTCCTTCTGGTTCATAGTACTATTGAACACACATCTTTTGTTCTTCTAGGATATTCTACAACCGCATTTGAATGCGCCGTTGTTTCAAGACATATCCATAGAACATAGGTAGTTCCGTATAACTCATGCTTTTACTATTTCTATAAGAGTTCCATTTCTTGTTTACGACACACCATTTCTACACAACAGTGTATGGTGTAGTCATTTGGGATCAAATCCCAATCTCTGATTAGTATGCCATGCATTCCTCAGACAGATACTTGCCTCCGCGATCAAATCGCAGGCTACAAATGGATATACCTTGATGGTTCTCCACAATTGCTTAGTGTCCATTGACTTATCAAAACACTTGCTTTTGTGGCACATCAGGTATTATAATCCATTTCTCGAGTAATCATCAAATGAAGTACTCGTACCTCATTGTCTTAGTAAACATAGGTCTGCATACATCAGAGTCAATCAATTCTTATACTTGTCCGGATCTTACATCTTATATCCATAAAGGATTGCTTAGTCATGTTATCTTCCAAATTAGATTCTTAGGTCGGAAGGTCCACTCCTTCAACTTAATTGACCAAATATCAATTTTCGACCTTTGAACTTCTTATTTGAATAAACATGATTCAGCATAAGAATCCACAAGTATAATTGATAAAGAAATCTCTTATTAGTAAAACGAGTTTTACTATGGTTCGTTGCATTGTGGTGGACTCAGGATCCATTATTTATATATTGCTAGCCAACGTACCAGAATAGATAATATCATTATTTCTTCTTATAACCATCAAATGATTAAAAGAAATAAAATATCCATTTATTAGAAATCCAGAACAAAGTTCTTTCTAATATGAAAGGTACATAAAAGCAATAACCCAAAATGAAATCCTATAAAATGTCCTCCACTGTAACTGCTGCCTCCTCTACAGCATTGCCCATGTAGACTACGATTTCTTCTTTTCCAAGTCGTCGGGTTTCCTGGAACCCTTGCATTTAAATGCACATACCGTCAGTGGTTCCATATCTACACACCAGGTTCCGGTAGATAATATAACTGACTATGTTTTACGACTAAAGAAAATTTCGTACTTTCTTTGAGAGGATAATCAGACTTCCAGTACCCAGACTGTTTGTATCGAGAATACTTGCCTATTGGCTTTCTCGTCCCATCTCGTGGTTCATGTAACTTATGACCACTGGGTTTCTTTGCTTGCTTTTCCTTTCCCCCGATTTTTCCCTTAGGTTCAAAACCTTTGGTATTGGCTACAAGAGCTTGCGATTTCCGTTTCAACTCGTCTAAAAGGTCAATCATCTCAAAAACGTGTTTAAGCGTTTCCTCGAAGCGACTGGCCTTTATGAGTATCCTCATCGCTTCTTGTCTAGCCGCCTACGTCAATAGGCTCGGGAGGACAAAGCTCATTGAGTACAACCTTGTACTCTTCAACAGTTTGGGTAATGTCTAGATCTCTATTCCAATCATTACATTTAGGGACCAGTGAGTTTAAAAACCTTTACATATCACAGAAAGTGGGTTAAAAGCCATTTCCTAATCTATGAGCACGTATAATAACAAACAATCGATTTAATCTCCGATATTATCTCCCTCAAATAATATCATTAAACCACTAATCGCATCTAAAATCCCATCAGATATGGCAAGCCACGATAGTGTGGACGTTTACCTATCCAAATGATTTAGCAATTAGATTTGCTTCGGTCGTACATCATCATTAGCGTTACTTCGATGGGAAGAATACTAAGAAGCGTACCTAAGTGTAAACCATTACTCAGTATCTAAGAATATTGTTTGGGACACGCATATTCACCGCAAGCCACGATAGTGTGGACGTTTACGTTAATATACGCTCCTTTACTCCCTTCTATAACTGTCTACATCAATCGTTCCAAAATCCCATTCAATGTAGCAAGCCACGATAGTGTGGACGTTTACTACACCAAAAGACTTTTACAATTGACTCCCAATTACTTGATTCATTTAATCTTGTAAATCAAGACGCGGAGAATCATAAGTGAAACTCGAAGTTTCTAACCAGTGATTCACCATGCGAACGACCCTATCTCTCATAAATGAGGGGGCCGAGCAGACAATCGATCTAGTCATCAAATGACATGAAAGTCTCTAATTTGTGTCCTCGACATGACCAAGTGGCTTTGGCTCCATTCCACTCCCCGGGGTGAGAATGAGTCGACTTGAAATCAGTTTTGGAAAGACAAATTAGGCATTGTTTGATAAACTTAATCAATGTTTCTCGTAAAAGGAATTACAAGAATTCTCCTCCAATGACTTGTCTATACGAACTTCAAAAGTCCATAAAAGTCACCAAGAGAACAGCAATGGAGACCATGGATATTTTCCATACCCTCTCCCACTTAACTTTTTATAACAAAGGGATACGCTATCTAATGCATAATTAAATACACATAAGCATGCATACATGAAATAAAGCACATAGAATATTATCACATAATCAAAATAATACTAGAATATTATTTTCCGACTATTATGGCTTTATCGCATCCCCGTATGCGTCTTCTAGTCTTTAGTCTTCGTTCTTTGAATGCTCCATGTGACGGGAATATTAATTCCAATATTTAAATCTATTTATTTTTAATAAATCCAAAAGTTACTTAATTCGAAAATTAAGTCAATCGAATAAATCAAAAATAAAATTAAATATTATTAATATTTTTATTATTTTTATTTTCCTTTCCAATTCCATTAAATCTCTAGAATCCTATCCAAGACCCACTTGGAATATTCTAGAAGATATCCATAATGAAATAAGGAAATAAAATAATTTAGGACTCCTAGTCCTTCCAAATTAATTCCTTTCCTAATCCATTAAAAATTCCATAAAGGAATAATTAAATAAGGAAAAATTAATTTAGGACTCCTAAACTTTCCAAATTAATTATTTTCCTAATCCATTAAAAATTCCATAAAGGAATAATTAAATAGGAAAAATAAATTAATTATAAATTTATTCCTTTTCCTAATCTATGAAAATTCCCAAGAATAAGAATAATCAATAAGGAAAAATAAATTTATTCTAAATTTATTCTTTTTTTATTCCATGAGAATTCCCAAAAATAGGAATACTCAAAATAGGAAAACCGAATAATTTAAGAAAGTTGGATCTTGGTAGGAGAGCACGGGTTGGGGATCCCCGCACCCCCCACCATCGATCGCCGGTCGAGAGGGCACGCCACCGCCCAGCCGGCGCACCACCTCCCATGGTGGCATCGCGCTCGGCCGAGAGGCTCGAAGGGCATCCCCCTCCCCTCGATCGATTGATCATACGGGATCGATCATGGGGTTGATCGATCCCCGGTCCTTCCCTCTCTTCGTCTCCTCCGTCACATTTTTTCCGGTCGTCGTTTCGTCATCGATCCAACGTAAAATAAATTACAAATTTATTACTAAGTTATCCGGTATCGATTCTCTACATGAAAAACGACCTCAAACAATTTCCGGAAAAATTAAGAACAAACATTCACCACACAAGAACGAATCTCGACATCAACGAGAGTTTAATAATCAAGAGAAATATTATGACATTAATTAACAAAATTAAATCTAGCCATAATAATCGGAAACCCTGCAAGGTAGAACAATTTATCGAAAAATACCATGAACTAAAACCAACGCTCTGATACCAATTGTTGGAAATCGATATCCCGGAATTAATAAATTTAAATAAATAAATTATCTAATTAATTGCGACCGAAATTCTACGGAGATCGAATATCCGGAATTGTCAAAATTGCGGAACCGACAACTCCAATCGACTCCCGGAACACGTACATGACCATACGAAAAAGTTACGCGGGAAAAACACGAGAGAACTCGCGTGAACCCGCGAAACCCGTAGCAGCCACGCGGGGTTGCTCGCAGCAGCCCGCAGCAACCCGCAGCGAGTCGCCTGACTCGCTGCTGCTGGGACCCTGCTGGATCGCTGCGGGTCAGCTGCGGGAAATCCCACAGCACCCAGCGAATTCCCCGTAGCAGCCCACAGCAACCCGCAGCGAGTCGCCTGACTCGCTGCTGCTGGGCGCTACGAGTCGCTGCGGGAAAACCCGTAGCTGGCAGCAGATCGCTACGGGAAAACCCGCAGCCGATCCGCGTGATCGAGCCCTAGGCTCGATCCACCTCGCGCGATCCCTTTCCAGCCGAGTCGTCGAGCCGCCGGCGGTCCGGTGGTCCGACCACCACCGCCCGGTTCGACCTCGTCTCGTGGGTCCGTTCCTCGGATCTTGGTTCAAGGTATTTTTACGATAATTAAACGATAAAATCATAAAGAGGGTTTTACGATTTACCTCGTTCTCGTTGTTCGGAAAAACGAAGAACTCAATTTGACGACCTTGAGATCTTCCGACGTATTCCTTGCAGTAGCCCGGACGTCGTGTGGGCGATGATCTACCGAACTCCATGGATCCTCCTCTCTACTTTCTCTCTCTAGAATTGTGATCTTCAAGTTATGAGAATAGAGAAGACCATGTAGTGCTTTTATAGGCTACGTAGGGGATCTTAAGGAGGTGGAATATTGGGCTTCCAATATTAATGATTAAATTGAGCCCAAGCCCAAATCTATTAATCCATTAATATTAATTAATTCTATTTTCCACTATATAAAATTAATTGCACTCCCAATATTAAACCATATTATATCAAATAATATTTCTCCGGTAGTATTTTTTATTCCGTGTATTTAAGATATAAATATCCATGAATAAAATTAATTTATTGCTAATTAATTTATTCATCTCTTATATCCTAGACTAGTACCATTCAACCTTAATTATTATGCGGAACAAATCCACCTGCAGGGTTTACATAATAATTCCTTATGAACTCATCTCGGGGATATTATCAACCCTTACGGGATACACTTTCCCATCAAGTATTCACGGCATGCCATATATAAAATATAGTGACCCAACTTAACCGGTAATTAACCCAATAATTAAATCGGTTAATTCCTTTGGTAAATCAAAGTCACTTATATTAAATATACACACCCGCAATAGTATCGGGGATTAAGAATAAAATACTCAGAGATTTAAATCGATTATCGCCGGCAATCCTAATCGATAAATCTCAAGCAGATCCGCTCAATACACTAAGTGTACAAGTGTGATAAAATAATCAAGACAGATTATTTTCTCTCTCACACAACGACTATACCGATGGATTGGTCCGTGTCCATCTAGGTCGTGAGCAACTGTTCGATTAAATACGAGTAACCGATATTATGATCTTCTGTGTGACGTCGCACACCATACTAACTACAACGTATATAATCCAGAACTATAATTTGCATATATTTAATTATAAATAATTAAACGCAAATAATTGTTTATTTAATTAAATAGATTAATGGCAATGGATCGTGAGTTTCCGTTACTTAAATCTAGACATTAAGTGCTGGGATTCGATGTCCCGGGCTATCAAAATTTTGCGGAACCGATAACCCGACCGAAACCCCGTCGCCGGAAACCGATCACGAACACCGAACGAGCTAGGGCATGACCGAGGCGTCGCCACGGGCGAACCCGCGGCTAAACCCTAGCCGTGCCCATGCCGGGGCTCGCGATCACCGTGCATGGTGATCGCCGGGGATGCGGGGTGCATCCCCGCGGGGCTGTCGGACCAGCACCCGCCGGCGGTGAGTCCGGCGACTCACCGCCACCATCACACGGGGAGGAGGGCGCCCAGCCGAGGCTCCAGCCCTCGGCTGCCCTCGCGATTGAGCTGGCGATCGAGCCCAGCTCGATCGCCCGCCCCGGCTTCAGCCGGGGCTCCCCGTGCGCACGCCGCCGTCGAAGGGTGGCCGGGGGGTTCATCCGCCGTGGCTCCAGCCCACGGCGAACCCCCAGCGATCGACCGAAGTCGATCGCGTGCCCCGGCGTCCAGCCGGGGCTCCCCTTTGTCGGCGGTACCGGCGGTCAAAACCCTAGGGTTCGACCGCCCCTCCTTCGATCCCCACGGGGATCCAACGATCCCCGTATCTAGGTCTCGATGTTTTCCCGGATCGTCTTGTTCATGTATATATCACAATTAACGAACACATAATCAAAGAGGGGGTTTTAGATTATGTTACCTCAATTCGTTGTGCGGAGAAACGAATTAAAACGTTGATGACCTTGCGATCTTCCTACGTATTCCTTGCACCTCGTTCGAACGTCGTGTGGGCGACGATCTATCGAACTCCTATGGATCTCCTTCAACTCTCTAGGATATCAAGTATGATATTCTACTCTTATGTTGTGTGTATGAATTATGAAGGCCATGTAGTGCTTTTATAGGCTACGTAGGGGATCATAAGGAGGTGGAATATTGGGCTTCTAATATTGAAGATTAAATTGAGTCCAATGCTCAAGTCCATTAATCCTTATCAATATTAATTAATTTATTTTCCACTATATAAATTAATTGCACTCCCAATATTAAACCATATTATATCAAATAATATTTCTCCGGTAGTATTATTTATTCCGTGTATTTAAGATTCAAATTGATGGGATTCGATGTCCCGGGCTATCAAAATTGCGGAAACGATAACCCGATCAAAAACCCTCGATCACCGAAGATTGGATCCCCGACTCATCCGCAGGAGTCCGACCTTTGGAGACTACGCGCCCGAAGACACGCAGCCCGCCCCCAGCCGATTTTCTCCCACGAGTCGGATCCACGAACGCGAACCACCTCACGAGCCGGGGCCCGACCGAACGCCATCGAGACCCGAAGGCCCCGTGTGCCCAGCCGAACCCCCGCGAGGGGTTCGCGATCTTCTACGGACGATCGCTGGGGATGCGCGAGGCATCCCCGGGGCTGCTCGTAGCAGCCCGCAGCGAGTCACGATGACTCGCTGCCCGCGAGGGCATCGCCCTCGCATGATCCGCTGCGGGCGAACCCGTAGCTCATGCGAGGCGGCTACGGGTGACCCCGCAGCAGCCCGCGATCGATCCTCGAGATCGATCGCACCCCTCGGCTCCAGCCGAGGGTTCCCGCGGCTTCGCGCCTCCGACGACGGCGGCTGGGGTCCGCCACGGCACCAGCCCGTGGCACCCCGGCGATCGACCGGAGTCGATCGTGTGTCCCCGGCGTCCAGCCGGGGCACGCCGTTTGTCGTGCGATGGGGCGGTCCGAACCCTAGGGTTCGACCGCCTCCCTCGATCCTCGCCGGGGATCTCGAATCCCCGTCCCCGAGGTTCGTCGTTTTCCCGGATCGCGTATTCATGTATACATCACAATTATTCAACGCACAAATAATCATAGAAGGGGTTTTCTCGATTATTACCTCGATTCGTTGTACGGAGAAACGAATTTGGTTGACGACCTTGCGATCTTCCTACGTATTCCTTGCACCTCGTCCGAACGTCGTGTGGGCGACGATCTATCGGATTCCTATGGATCTTCCTCACTCTCAGAACTTTATGATTGGCGTAACTTAGGTTAATGAAAAGTGAAGACCATGTAGTGCTTATATAGGCTACGTAGGGGATCATAAGGAGAATAAATATTGGGCTTCAATATTGAAAATTAAATTGGGTCCAACCCAAATCTATTAATTCTTATCAATATTAATTTTATTTATTTTCCACTATATAAATAAAATTGCACTCCCAATATTATTCCATATTATATCAAATAATATTTCTCCATCTTAGTATTATTTATTCCGTGTATTTAAGATTTAAATATCCATGAATAAATTTATTTATTGCTTAATAAATTATATTCATCTCTTGAATCCGAGACTAGTACCATTCAACCTTAATTATTGTGCGGAACGAATCCACTCATGAGGTTTACACAATAATTCCTTATGAACTCATCTCGGGGATATTATCAACCCTTCCGGGATACACTGCCCCTTCAAGAATTCACGGCATGCCATATACAAAATATAGTGACCCAACTTAACCGGTAATTAACCCAATAATTAAATCGGTTAATTCCTTTGGTAAATCAAAGTCACTTATATTAAATATACACACCCGCAATTGTTTCAGGGATTAAGAATAAAATACTCCGAGTCTCAAATCAATTATCGCCGAGCAATCCTAATTGATGAGTCTCAATTGATCCGCCCAATACACCAAGTGTACAAGTGTGATAAAATAATTAAGATAAATTATTTTCTCTCTCACACAACGACTATACCGATGGATTAGTTCGTGTCCATCTAGGTCGTGAGCAACTGTTCGATTAAATACGAGTAACCGATAGTATGATCTTCTGTGCGCCCATGCAGCACCATACTAACTACAACGTATAAAATCCAGAACCATGATTTGCATATGCAAATAATTGTTTATTAATTAAATAGATTAAATGCTATGATCGGGAGTTTACCGTTACTTAAATCTAGACATTAAGTACACAACTCCAACAATCTCCCACTTGTACTAAGGTCTAGTCATTTCCCCCAAACTCCCGGTTCCCATACTCATCACGTGCTTTAAAGTGTACTTCCGAGAAGTACTATGTGAGTGAGCAATCTAGGTTGCCGCTCTGAAGTTATCTTGGTGACTACTACGTCGTCTCCCTGACGATGACTCGTATCAGGTGGTACTTGCTCTATGTGTTAACATCACTTTTGACTTATGACCTCTTCTAGTTCACCATGCACCGCTATCTAATAGCCTTTGGTAAACTAAGAGTCATATCCAAGTCAAGAGGTTATCCCGGAACCTAACCAAAACTTCCGCTGCCTCTGAGGCTGCTATTCGGTTATGAGAGAGTCTGAGAAGCGTCCCGCTTATCACTCTTTCACTTCATGGTTCCACCTCTTTCTAAAAGTGAACACATAGCCTGATATCGACCTTCACTGGTCCTTCTCTGATTTTTGGATCTGAGAATCTGTAATCTAAGAAGATTTCGTCTTGCTCAAGCCAGTACTATGAAAGTACTCTTGCAGCATTCAGACATCCCTTATCCAGATTACTTTGATATCCTCCCACTACGCAAACCGCATAGTTGATATCAGGTTCTTGTTTTACAACATTGCATCTATAAAGCTTTCCATACTTGAAGTATAGGAAACTGCTTTGTCCTCATCTATCTCCTTTATGTGTTCGAACACACACCCTTTAGATAGATGTATATTCTGTCTCTGAAAGGCAATAACCTTTCTCAGAAGTATGCATGTTTAAAACACACCTTAATCATATAAGATGTCCAGGAGAAGTACAATGTTCTTATCTCTAGATCATAAGATCTTAAGAACATGCTCTAACTTCTTCTCAATCTTATATCTTGATTTATTTAGACAACCTCTATTTTATGTCTGACAACACTTTTACATTGTCGCCAATGATAAAATGTTATCTACATAAAATCTCCGAGAAACACCACCTTTGTTTCCGTCACGTCTCTAACACACCTTCTTTGCTAATCCTATGCAGACCTAGGGATCGATTTCATGTACACTGGATCCAGAGTTCAAAACTCCTCCAGTCTTATGAACATCTCTAGTTGCTTAACAACCTCCCACTGCAATGGCGTCCCGGTGTGTAACAGTAACAACATTAGGTGCAGTTAGTGGTGTACTACTACTCGGTCAGGCTGGTTCTCAGTCTTTCTCTTTCCTCATTTTAAAGTATTTTGTCAATTAGGGCATTGTAGTTCTTCTAATAGTTTTTCCTCTATGAACCGGACGAGACGTCCCTCTGGTTCATAGTACTATAGAACACACAATACTTCGTTCATCTAGGATATCCTACAACCATATTGAATATGTCGTTGTCTCCAGGAATATCCATAGAACATAGGTAGTTCCGAACAACTTGTTCTCTTACTATTAGATTTCTACTTCTTTACAACGCACCATCTCTACACGTAAGTGCACGGCGCGTCTCTTTGGGAATTAATCCCAATCTTTGATTATGCTATGTGTTATCTAGATAGGTGATGGCCTCCGCGACCGAGTCGCAGGCTTCTAATGGATATACTTTGATGGTTCCCCATAATAGCTTTGTGTCCATTGACAAGTCAAAACACTTTGCTTTTATGGCACATCAAGCATTCTAATCCATCACTGAGTATTCTTTGAAAGAATTACTCATACCTCTCTAATATACACATATGTCTGCATATCTAATCATTTCCAATACTCTTCTGAATTCTATCCTTTTTCCAGAAAGGTTTGCTTAGACGTATTATCCTCCAAATTCAATCCTTAGGTCGGAAGGTCCATTCCTTCAACTATAATTGATCAAATCAATTTCGACCATATGAATTTTATTTGAAAATACTACTAAGTATAAGATTTCATAAGTATAATGATAAAGAAATATCTAGTAAGTAAAACAAGTTATATATAACGGTTTGTTGCACCGTGGTAGACTAAGGATTCATCATTCACATATTGCTATCTAATGTACCATAATGAATATCACCATTATTTCTTATCCAAACCATCCAATGATTAAAGAAATAAAATATCCACAGAACGAAGTTCTTTTTCAAAATAAAAGGGTACATAAGCAATAACTGAAATGAAAACTTAAAACAGATAAATGTCTTCCACTGCAACCGCTGCTACCCCAACAGCTTCGCCCATGTAGACTCGAATTCTTCTTCTCTAAGTCGCCGGGTTTTCTGGAACCCCTGCATTCAAAATGCACATACCGTCAGTGGTTCCATATCTACACACCAGAATTCTGGTAGATAATACCGCTGACTATGTTTTTACGACTAAAGAAAGATTCGTACCTCTGAGAGGACATTCAGACTTCCAGTGTCCCATCTTGTTGCATCGGAAGCACTTACCCTTTGGCTTTGCAGCCCCCACTTGTGGTGCAATCCTCTTGACACCACTGGGTTTCCAGGCTTGCTTCCTTTTCTTGCCCCTACCTCCACCAGGCTTAAAGCCTTTGGACTTGGTAGCTACAAGCGCTTGAGACTTGCCCTTCTTGTAGATCCCCTCTGCCGCCTTCAGTTCAGTCAGGAGTTGCGCAAGAGTATAAGATAGTTTACCCATATTATAGCTCATACGAAACTGCTCAAAACTAGGGGCCAGAGACTGGAGTATGATGTCGACTTGCGTCTCAGCATCAATAGAAGCTCCTAGGACCTCAAGTTCATTCAACAAACTCATCATCTTAAGAACGTGCTCCCCTACGGGCGTTCCTTCAGACTGAGTAGTCGACATAAGGACTCTCATGGATTCTTGCCTAGCCGCACGATCTTGCTCCCCAAACATCTCCTTGAGGTTAAACATCATATCATAGGCAGTGTCCATTGGCTCATGTTGGGTTTGGAGTACATTTGACATGGAAGCCAAAATATAACACCTAGCCATTTCATCAGCCTTTTTCCACTTCCGATATGCCAGTTTCTCCTCATCAGTTGAGGCAGCCGTGGGCTCGGCAGGGCACACTTCATGGAGTACATACTTGTACTCTTCCGAAGTTAGGACAATGTCTAAATTTCTCTTCCAATCAATATAGTTGGTGCCAGTGAGCTTATGCTCCTTGAGTATCATAGAAAGTGGGTTCATAGCTATTCTCTAAACCTATAAGCACATTTAAACAAACAATTAATTTAATATCCGATATTATCTCCCTTAAATAATATCATTAAATTACTAATCACATCTAAAATCCCATCAGGTAAGGCAAGCCACGTGGTGTGGACGTTTACCCACCCAAATGATTTAGTAATTAGTTTTTCTTTGGTCATACATCGCTTATAGCGGAACCTCGTGGGGAGGAATACTACAAGGCGTATCTAAGTGTAAACCATTACTCAGCACCAAAGTGAATCGCTTGGAATTGCTACATTACCGCAAGCCACGTGGTGTGGACGTTTACGACAACTTCACAACTCTTCACAATTCCTTACAACTGTCTACATCAATTAATCCAAAATCCGTCAGTGCAGCAAGCCACGTGGTGTGGACGTTTACTTCACTAAGAGACTTTTATAATTGACTCCCAATTACCAGATCCATTCGATTTTCGTAAATCAAGACGCGGAGAATCATAAGTGAAACTCGAAGTTTCTAACCAGTGATTTACCATGCGAGCGACCCTATCTCTCATAAATGAGGGAGCCGAGCAGACAAGCGACCCATCTATCAATGGCACGGAAGTCTCTAATTTGTGTCATCCACATGACCAAGTGGCTCTGGCTCCATTCCACTCCCCGGGGTGAGAATGAGTCGACTTGAAGTCAGTTTCAGAAAGACAAATTAGGCATTGTTTGATAAACTTGATCAATGTTTCTTGTAAGAGGAATTACAAGAATTCTCCTCCAATGACACGTCTATACGAACTTCAAAAGTCCATAAGAGTCACCAAGAGAACAGTAATGGAGACCATGGGAATGTTTCCATCCCCTCTCCCACTTAGCTTTTTATAACAAAGGGATACGCTATCTAATGCATATTTAAACACATAAGCATGCATGAAAGCAATAAAGCACATAGCACATAGTCAAAAATAATGCTAGAGAAATTATTTTTCCCCGACTATCATGGCTTTATCTTCATATGCATCTTCTAGTCTTCAGTCTTCGTTTCTTGAATGCTCCATGTGACGAGAATATTAATCTCTAATATTTAAATCTATTTATTTTCAATTAATCCAAAAGTTACTTAATTCGAAAATTAAGTCAATCGAATATATCAAAAATAAAATTAAATATTATTAATATTTTTATTTATTTATTTTCCTATCTAGTTCTATTAAATCTCTAGAATAATCTATCCAATTAAAAATTGGAATATTCTAGAAGATATCTATAATAGAACAAGGAAATAAAATAAATTAGGACTACTACTTTTTAAATTTATTTTTATTCCTAATCCATGAATATTCCCATGAGTAGGAATAATCAAATAGGAAAAAATAAATTTAGCACTAAATTAATTAAATTTCTAATCTATGAATAATTCCATGAAGGAAATAAATCAATAGAAAATAAAATTAATTTAAATTAATTCTTTTCCTAATCCATGAGAGTTTCCAAAAGGAAAGTACTCAAATAGGAAAAATCTGAATTAATTGGGAAAGTAGATTTTTGTAGGAATAGCACGGGATTAGGAGATCCCATGCCATCCCCACGATGATGGATCGGCCGGCCACTCGGGAGGAGCGCCGCCGCCGCCTAGCCACCGCCGGCTAGGCCATGGGTCGATCACCACCATGTGATAGATCCCAAGCCCTTGTCTTCTCGTCACTTCTTCGTCTTCCGGCGATCGTCTCAACATCGAACCAACGTAATTAAAATTACAAAATTTAAATTACAATTCCGGTATCGATTCTAAACATGAAATCGACCCTATACAATTTCCGAAAAAAAAAGTGCGTAATAATAAATCCTAAATTCGGTCAACCCCCGAATTTTTACTATTACAAACATTCAACCACACAAAACGAATCTCGACATGTCCGAGAGTTTAATAATCATGATAATTAATTAAAAAACAATTAATTAAATCCAACCATGATAGCCGGAAATCCTGCAAGGTAGAACAATAATCGAACATATACATGAACACGAAACCAAACGCTCTGATACCATTTGATGGGATTCGATGTCCCGGGCTATCAAAATTGCGGAAACGATAACCCGATCAAAAACCCTCGATCACCGAAGATTGGATCCCCGACTCATCCGCAGGAGTCCGACCTTTGGAGACTACGCGCCCGAAGACACGCAGCCCGCCCCCAGCCGATTTTCTCCCACGAGTCGGATCCACGAACGCGAACCACCTCACGAGCCGGGGCCCGACCGAACGCCATCGAGACCCGAAGGCCCCGTGTGCCCAGCCGAACCCCCGCGAGGGGTTCGCGATCGTCTACGGACGATCGCTGGGGATGCGCGAGGCATCCCCGGGGCTGCTCGTAGCAGCCCGCAGCGAGTCACGATGACTCGCTGCCCGCGAGGGCATCGCCCTCGCATGATCCGCTGCGGGCGAACCCGTAGCTCATGCGAGGCGGCTACGGGTGACCCCGCAGCAGCCCGCGATCGATCCTCGAGATCGATCGCACCCCTCGGCTCCAGCCGAGGGTTCCCGCGGCTTCGCGCCTCCGACGACGGCGGCTGGGGTCCGCCACGGCACCAGCCCGTGGCACCCCGGCGATCGACCGGAGTCGATCGTGTGTCCCCGGCGTCCAGCCGGGGCACGCCGTTTGTCGCGCGATGGGGCGGTCCGAACCCTAGGGTTCGACCGCCTCCCTCGATCCTCGCCGGGGATCTCGAATCCCCGTCCCCGAGGTTCGTCGTTTTCCCGGATCGCGTATTCATGTATACATCACAATTATTCAACGCACAAATAATCATAGAAGGGGTTTTCTCGATTATTACCTCGATTCGTTGTACGGAGAAACGAATTCGGTTGACGACCTTGCGATCTTCCTACGTATTCCTTGCACCTCGTCCGAACGTCGTGTGGGCGACGATCTATCGGATTCCTATGGATCTTCCTCACTCTCAGAACTTTATGATTGGCGTAACTTAGGTTAATGAAAAGTGAAGACCATGTAGTGCTTATATAGGCTACGTAGGGGATCATAAGGAGAATAAATATTGGGCTTCAATATTGAAAATTAAATTGGGTCCAACCCAAATCTATTAATTCTTATCAATATTAATTTTATTTATTTTCCACTATATAAATAAAATTGCACTCCCAATATTATTCCATATTATATCAAATAATATTTCTCCATCTTAGTATTATTTATTCCGTGTATTTAAGATTTAAATATCCATGAATAAATTTATTTATTGCTTATTAAATTATATTCATCTCTTGAATCTGAGACTAGTACCATTCAACCTTAATTATTGTGCGGAACGAATCCACTCATGAGGTTTACACAATAATTCCTTATGAACTCATCTCGGGGATATTATCAACCCTTCCGGGATACACTGCCCCTTCAAGAATTCACGGCATGCCATATACAAAATATAGTGACCCAACTTAACCGGTAATTAACCCAATAATTAAATCGGTTAATTCCTTTGGTAAATCAAAGTCACTTATATTAAATATACACACCCGCAATTGTTTCAGGGATTAAGAATAAAATACTCCGAGTCTCAAATCAATTATCGCCGAGCAATCCTAATTGATGAGTCTCAATTGATCCGCCCAATACACCAAGTGTACAAGTGTGATAAAATAATTAAGATAAATTATTTTCTCTCTCACACAACGACTATACCGATGGATTAGTTCGTGTCCATCTAGGTCGTGAGCAACTGTTCGATTAAATACGAGTAACCGATAGTATGATCTTCTGTGCGCCCATGCAGCACCATACTAACTACAACGTATAAAATCCAGAACCATGATTTGCATATGCAAATAATTGTTTATTAATTAAATAGATTAAATGCTATGATCGGGAGTTTACCGTTACTTAAATCTAGACATTAAGTACACAACTCCAACACAAATATCCATGAATAAATTTATTTATTGCTCAATAAATTATATTCATCTCTTATATCCGAGACTAGTACCATTCAACCTTAATTATTGTGCGGAACAAATCCACTCATGAGGTTTACACAATAATTCCTTATGAACTCATCTCGGGGATATTATCAACCCTTCCGGGATACACTTTCCCGTCAAGTATTCACGGCATGTCATATATAAAATATAGCGACCCAACTTAACCGGTAATTAACCCAATAATTAAATCGGTTAATTCCTTTGGAAAATCAAAGTCTCTAATATTAAATATATACACCCGCAATAGTATCGGGGATTAAGAATAAAATACTCTGAGATTTAAATTGATTATCCAAGGCAATCCTAATCAATAAATCTCAAGCGATCCGCCCAATACACCTAAGTGTACAAGTGTGATAAAATAATTAAGACAAATTATTTTCTCTCTCACACAACGACTATACCGATGGATTGGTCCATGTCCATCTAGGCCGTGAGCAACTGTTTGATTAAATACGAGTAACCGATAGTATGATCTTCTGTGCGCCCATGCAACACCATACTAACTACAACGTATAAAATCCAGGACTATATTTTGCATAATTAAATAATGCAAATAATTGTTTATTAATTTAATAGATTAAATGCTATGATCGGGAGTTTACCGTTACTTAAATCTAGACATTAAGTACACAACTCCAACAATCTCCCACTTGTACTAAGGTCTAGTCATTTCCTCCAAACTCCCGGTTCCCATACTCATCACGTGCTTTTAAAGTGTACTTCCGAGAAGTACTATGTGAGTGAGCAATCTAGGTTGCCGCTCTGAAGTTATCTTGGTGACTACTACATCGTCTCCCTCGACGATGATTCGTATCAGGTGGTACTTGCTCTATGTGTTAACATCACTTTTGACTTATGACTTCTTCCAGTTTACCGTGCACCGCTATCCAATAGCTTTTAGTAAACTAAGAGTCATATCCAAGCCAAGAGGTTATCCTGGAACCTAACCAAAACTTCCGCTGCCTCTGAGGCTGCTATTCGGTTATGAGAGAGTCTGAGAAGCGTCCTGCTTATCACTCTTTCATGGTTCCACCTCTTTCTAAAAGTGAACACATAGCCTGATATCGACTTACACTGGTCTTTCTATGATTTTTGGATCTGAGAAACCGTAATCTAAGAAGATTTCGTCTTGCTTAATTATCCAGCACTTTGCAAGTACTATTACAGCATTCGAAAATTTCTTTTCTAGATTACCTTGATATCCTCCCACTACGCAAACCGCATAGTTGATATCAGGTTCATGTTTTTATAACATTGCATCTATAAAGTTTTCCATACTTGAAGTATAGGAAACTGCTTTGTCCTCATCTATCTCCTTCATGTGTTCAAACACATACCCTTTAGATAGATGTATATTCTGTCTCTGAAAGGCAATAACCTTTCTCAGAAGTATGCATGTTTAAAACAAACCATAATCGTATAAGATATCTAGGAGAAGTACAATGTTCTTATCTTTAGATCGAAAGATCTTAAGAACATGATCCAACTTCTACTCAATCTTATATCTCGATTCATTTAGACAACCATTATCTTATGTCTGACAACATTTTCTACATTGTTGCCAATGATGAAATTGTTATCTACATAAGATCTCCAAGAAACACCACTTTGTTTCCATTACGTCTCCAATACACCTATCGTCTATGCCTTTTGATGAATCCATCAAATGGACTATCCCATCAATTCGCAAGTTCCACGATTTATAGCTTTGTTTCAATCCATAATGGATTTACTAAGCTTGTACTCTAAATGATCTTGCCTCTTAACAATAATCCTTATTGTTCTCTAAGCAGGCACATTTAGATCTAGTACTGCCCTTATGCAGAGCTAGGGATCGATTTCATCTTTACTAGATCCAGAGTTAAAACTCTTCTACTCTTATGAACATCTCCGGTTGCTTAACAACCTCCCACTGCAATGGCGTGCCGGTGTATAACAGTAATAACATTAGGTGCAGCATGTGGTGTACTTCTACTCGGTTTGGCTGGTTCCTAGTCTTTTGTCCCTCTTCTCATTCCAAGGTACTACGTCAGTTTGGGCTTTGTGGTTCTTCTAATAGTCTTCCTCTAAGAACCGGGCGTTACACGTCCTTCTGGTTCATAGTACTATATTAAATATGCCGTTGTCTCTAGGAATATCCATAGAACATAGGTAGTTCCGAACTTGTCCTTTTACTATTAGATTTCCATTTCTTATTTACAACGCACCATCTCTACACGTAAGTGTATGGCGCGGCCCTTTGGAATTGAATCCCAATCTTTGATTATGCTATGTGTTATTCAGATAGGTGATGGCCTCCGCGACCGAGTCGCAGGCTCCTAATGGATATACTTTGATGGTTCCCCATAATAGCTTTGTGTCCATTGACTAGTCAAAACACTTTGCTTTTATGGCACATTAAGTATTCTAATCCATCACCGAGTATTCTTGAAAGAATTACTCGTACCTTTCTAATTTACACATATGTCTGCATATCTAATCATCTCCAATACTTGTCTGAATTCTATCCTTTATCCAGAAAGGTTTGCTTAGACGTATTATCCTCCAAATTCAATCCTTAGGTCGGAAGGTCCATTCCTTCAACTATAATTGATCAAATCAATTTCGACCATTTGAATCTTATTTGAAAAATACTACTAAGTATAAGAATTCACAAGTATAATGATTAATAAAGAAATATCTAACAAGTAAAACAAGTTGTACATAACGGATTGTTGCATCGTGGTAGACTAAGGATTTATCATTCATATATTGCTATCCAATGTACCAGAATAGATAACACCATTATTTCTTATCTAAATCACTGAATGATTAAAGAAATAAATATCCATTCATTAATAAAGAAAATCCAGAACAAAAGTTCTTTTCAAAATAAGGGGTACATAAAGCAATATCTTGAAATGAAATCCTAAAACTACTGAAAACAGATAAATGTCTTCCACTGCAACCGCTGCTACCCCAACAGCTTCGCCCATGTAGACTCGAACTCTTCTTCTCTAAGTCGCCGGGTTTTCTGGAACCCCTGCATTCAAGAATGCACATACCGTCAGTGGTTCCATATCTACTCACCAGAATTCTGGTAGATAATACCGCTGACTATGTTTTTACGACTAAAGAAAAATTCGTACCTTTGAGAGGACATTCAGACTTCCAGTGTCCAGACTTCTTGCATCGGAAGCACTTGCCTCTTGGCTTTGCAGCCCCCACTCGTGGTCCATTCCTCTTGGCACCACTGGGTTTCCAGGCTTGCTTCCTTTTCTTGCCCCTACCTCCAACAGGCTTCAAGCCCTTGGACTTGGTAGCTACAAGCGCTTGAGACTTGCCCTTCTTGTAGATCCCCTCTGCCGCCTTTAGTTCAGTCAGGAGTTGCGCAAGAGTATAAGATAGTTTACCCATATTATAGCTCATACGAAACTGCTCAAAACTAGGGGTCAGAGACTGGAGTATGATGTCGACTTGCGTCTCAGCATCAATAGAAGCTCCTAGGACCTCAAGTTCATTCAACAAACTCATCATCTTAAGAACGTGGTCCCCAACGGGCGTTCCTTCAGACTAAGTAGTCGACATGAGGACTCTCATGGCTTCTTGCCTAGCCGCACGATCTTGCTCCCCAAACATCTCCTTGAGGTTAAACATCATATCATAGGCAGTGTCCATCGACTGATGTTGGGTTTGGAGTACATTTGACATGGAAGCCAAAATATAACACCTAGCCATTTCATCAGCCTTTTTCCACTTCCGATATGTCAGTTTTTCCTCATCAGTCGAGGCAGCCGTGGGCTCGGCAGGGCATACTTCATGGAGTACAAACTTGTACTCCTCAGAAGTCAGGACAATGTCTAAATTTCTCTTCCAATCAATGTAATTTGGACCAGTGAGCTTATGCTCCTTGAGTATCACAGAAAGTGGGTTCAGAGCTATTCTCTAAACCTATAAGCACATTTAAACAAACAATTAATTTAATATCCGATATTATCTCCCTCAAATAATATCATTAAATTACTAATTACATCTAAAATCCCATCAGGTAAGGCAAGCCACGTGGTGTGGACGTTTACCCACCCAAATGATTTAGCAATTAGATTTTCTTTGGTCATACATCAATTATAGCGTGACTTCGTGGGGAAGAATACTATAACGCGTATCTAAGTGTAAACCATTACTCAGCACCAAAGTACATCGTTTGGAATTGCTACATCACCGCAAGCCACGTGGTGTGGACGTTTACGATAACTTCACAACTCTTCACAATTACTTACAACTGTCTACATCAATTAATCCAAAATCCGTCAGTATAACAAGCCACGTGGTGTGGACGTTTACTACACTAAGAGACTTTTATAATTGACTCCCAGTTACAAGATCCATTTCGATTCTCATAGATCAAGACGTGGAGAATCATAAGTGAAACTCGAAGTTTCTAACCAGTGATTCACCATGCGAACGACCCTATCTCTCATAAATGAGGGAGCCGAGCAGATAATCGATCCATCTATCATAGAATGGTACGAAGATCTCTAATTTGTGTCATCCACATGACCAAGTGGCTTTGGCTCCATTCCACTCCCCGGGGTGAGAATGAGTCGACTTGAAGTCAGTTTCAGAAAGACAAATTAGGCATTGTTTGATAAACTTGATCAATGTTTCTTGTAAAAGGAATTACAAGAATTCTCCTCCAATGACATGTCTATATGAACTTCGAAAGCTCATAAATGTCACCAAGAGAACAGTAATGGAGACCATGGGAATGTTTCCATCCCCTCTCCCACTTAGCTTTTTATAACAAAGGGATACACTATCTAATGCATAATTAAACACATAAGCATGCATGCAAGTAATAAAGCACATATCACATAGTCAAATAATGCTAGGAAATTATTTTCCCGACTATCATGGCTTTACTCCTTCATATGCATCTTCTAGTCTTTAGTCTTCGTTCTTGAATGCTCCATGTGACGAGAATATTAATTCCAATATTTAAATCTATTTATTTTTAATGAATCCAAAAGATACTTAATTCGAAAATTAAGTCAATCGAATAAATCAAAAATAAAATTAAATATTATTAATATTTCTATTTATTTATTTTCCTATCTAATTCTATTAAATCTCTAGAATAATCTATCCAAGTCAAACTTGGAATATTCTAGAAGACTTCTATAATAGAATAAGGAAATAAAATAAATTAGGACTCTTCTACTTTCCAAGATTAATTAATTTCCATTACTATGAAAATTCCCATAAAATAGGAATAATCAATTAGGAAATAAATCAATCCTAAATTAACTTTTATTCCTTTCCAATTCTATTAAATCTCTAGGATCCTATTCCAAGTAGAACTCGGAATACTCTAGAAGACTTCCATAATAGAATAAGGAATAAAATTAATTCCAATTAATTCTTTTCCTAATCCATGAGAGTTTCCAAAAGGAAGAACACTCAAATAGGAAAACCGAATTAATTTAGGAAAGTGAATCTTGGTAGGAGTAGCATGAGATCGGGAGACCCCACGCCACCCCACCGTCGACCACCTCCACCGGAGGAGCGCCGCCGCCCAGCCACCAGCCGCCACCGTCGCCGGCGGCAGCCCTAGCCGAGGGCGATCGGCCCCTCTCCTTGGGTCGATCGCTTGGGGTCGATCAAGGGGTTTGATTGATCCCCGGTTCTTCGTCCTCTTCGTCTTCTTCGTCACATGAGTTCTCCGGCGGTCGTCTCGGCATCGAACCAACGTAAAAAAATTACAAGAATTTAAATTACACTATCCGGTATCGATTCTATACATGAAATCGACCCTATACATTTTCCGGAAAACATAGAACGTAATAATAAATCCTAAATTCGGTCAACCCCCGAATTTTTACTATTACAAGCATTCAACCACACAAAAACGAATCTCGACATGTCCGAGAGTTTAATAAACGAATAATCATGATAATTAATTAACACAATAATTAAATCCAACCATGATAGTCGGAAATCCCTGCAAGGTAGAACAATAATCGAACATATACATGAACACGAAACCAAAACGCTCTGATACCATTTGCTGGGATTCGATGTCCCGGGCTATCAAAATTTTGCGGAACCGATAACCCGACCGAAACCCCGTCGCCGGAAACCGATCACGAACACCGAACGAGCTAGGGCATGACCGAGGCGTCGCCACGGGCGAACCCGCGGCTAAACCCTAGCCGTGCCCATGCCGGGGCTCGCGATCACCGTGCATGGTGATCGCCGGGGATGCGGGGTGCATCCCCGCGGGGCTGTCGGACCAGCACCCGCCGGCGGTGAGTCCGGCGACTCACCGCCACCATCACACGGGGAGGAGGGCGCCCAGCCGAGGCTCCAGCCCTCGGCTGCCCTCGCGATCGAGCCCAGCTCGATCGCCCGCCCCGGCTTCAGCCGGGGCTCCCCGTGCGCACGCCGCCGTCGAAGGGTGGCCGGGGGGTTCATCCGCCGTGGCTCCAGCCCACGGCGAACCCCCAGCGATCGACCGAAGTCGATCGCATGCCCCGGCGTCCAGCCGGGGCTCCCCTTTGTCGGCGGTACCGGCGGTCGAAACCCTAGGGTTCGACCGCCCCTCCTTCGATCCCCACGGGGATCCAACGATCCCCGTATCTAGGTCTCGATGTTTTCCCGGATCGTCTTGTTCATGTATATATCACAATTAACGAACACATAATCAAAGAGGGGGTTTTAGATTATGTTACCTCAATTCGTTGTGCGGAGAAACGAATTAAAACGTTGATGACCTTGCGATCTTCCTACGTATTCCTTGCACCTCGTTCGAACGTCGTGTGGGCGACGATCTATCGAACTCCTATGGATCTCCTTCAACTCTCTAGGATATCAAGTATGATATTCTACTCTTATGTTGTGTGTATGAATTATGAAGGCCATGTAGTGCTTTTATAGGCTACGTAGGGGATCATAAGGAGGTGGAATATTGGGCTTCTAATATTGAAGATTAAATTGAGCCCAATGCTCAAGTCCATTAATCCTTATCAATATTAATTAATTTATTTTCCACTATATAAATTAATTGCACTCCCAATATTAAACCATATTATATCAAATAATATTTCTCCGGTAGTATTATTTATTCCGTGTATTTAAGATTCAAATATCCATGAATAAATTTATTTATTGCTCAATAAATTATATTCATCTCTTATATCCGAGACTAGTACCATTCAACCTTAATTATTGTGCGGAACAAATCCACTCATGAGGTTTACAGAATAATTCCTTATGAACTCATCTCGGGGATATTATCAACCCTTCCGGGATACACTTTCCCGTCAAGTATTCACGGCATGTCATATATAAAATATAGCGACCCAACTTAACCGGTAATTAACCCAATAATTAAATCGGTTAATTCCTTTGGAAAATCAAAGTCTCTAATATTAAATATATACACCCGCAATAGTATCGGGGATTAAGAATAAAATACTCTGAGATTTAAATTGATTATTGTTTTGGGTCGTTTTTGTTGGAGAGGGTGAGATACGGGGTGGATATGAGGGTTTCGCAACGACTACCAAATCATGTGAATTTATATGTAGAAAGGGTTGAAATTTCTAGACCCCGGGGGAAAAGGATAAGAATTCCGAGTTGAAGAAGATAATGTCTTTCTTTTTATATGTCTTTTATTCGGTAATTTTCGCCGCCCTTACAATGAGATGAGGGGGTCGGCTTTTATAGGCGATATCACATGCTCATGCAGAGCCACGACATCAGGACACGTTTAAGATCTAATCTTCGATCATTAAATGCCGGGGCACGATTTTGCATTGGGTTTATGCGAGTTCCGGGGTACGATGACTGATGCGTCTGGCGCGGATCTCGTCGTGGAATCCTGAGTGGGAGGGCTTTTCCTCGTGCCTCTTTGGACGACCCACGGACCCCTGCTGCCTTTTGAACTCGGCCCGGGACAGCGCCTCGGACGCGCTGCAGGCGTCCGGGTCCGGGACCCGGTTGGGTCCCCTTGGGGGATTTCCCCGAGATTTTGGCCCGGGATCATTGTCGCCTCGGGGCGAATTCGTGACGATCCTCGGGGTTCTTCCTTTCTACTGGTCTTCCGGGGTTATTCTTTGCATGGGCTGCATGGACTCGTACCTGGGGTTCGACCCCGATCTCTCACGATCGTTTTCGAGAGCGGTGGGCGGGCCCGTCCTCCGAGTGTACAAATTGATTTTTTATCCCCCAACATTGGCCCCCGGAAACACCGTCGGAGATTTGGGAGATCCGGGGGGGTTTCCGTCCGTTGGGCCGACGTCCCTTATTTCCTTCTGTCGACTTGGTTGACTTTTCCGATGGTCGGGCCATCCTTAAATGATGTGGTTGGTGGTTGTCTGACCTGCTTGCTTCCCTGCCTTCCTTCGAGGGATTCGTGTCGGCCTGGGTGCTCTCAGACCTGTGGGGCGTCTGAAAAGCTGAAAGCCCCTATATAAATGCCGTGCTCGCGGAGTGGTGGCTTTGGGAGGTGGCGTCGAGATGTGTGGCCGCTGTTCGATCTTCTGGACTATATAACGAGGTCTAGGTAACCGCTCTTCTCATCTTTCTCCTCTCATGTCTGTTCAACCTCAGAGGACCGCCAGCTCCGCGGTGGGCCCCATCGTCCAGCTTCGGGACCGTGAACCTGGCGACGAGTCGCGGGTGGAGACGGCGGGCTCCGGCGTTCGTCGCTACGTCGTGTCCCGTAAGTTCAACTCACGCTACCATCGCGAGGTCCTCTTGATGCCGTCTCCCTTTGCGCAGATGTATAGGCACGTGTGGCCCGCCATGCTTGCTGTCGGCGACTCGTCGGGTTGCCTCTGGGTTTTTGACTTGGTTCCCGGTGGCAACCGCTTGGGGATCGGAGGTATCGGCTGGGCGGTGTACGTCCAACACATGCAACTCCAAGATGATTGGCGGGTGGAGCTCCGCTGGTCGGAGGTGGAGGATATCAACATCGTCGTCACTCGTGGGGACGGGTCCCTAGTTCCTGTTCCGCCGGTCTCGTTCTGAACGAGCGGCGGGGTCGTTTATTGTCTTTGCGTCGTGCCTTGGTGCTTTTCTTGCTTATTTAAACCTTTGTTCTTAACTGTAGTCCGGGCCTCGGGACCCGGAGGTCGTATCCCGGCTCGACTTTTCTGAAATAATGAATAAACGAGTTAAGAAAAACGAAAAAATCTCTTCTTCTCTTGTCTCTTTTTTTTCCTTTTTTTTTTTTTTTTTTTTGTTCGTTGGTGCGGGGTCCGGGCCACGCGCGCCCGGGGCCACAGCCTGGCTCCGTTCGGCTCCTTGGGATTCGGACGGTCGCGGCGGTTCCCCAGGCTAATGATGACGCCTTTTCGGTGTGTCACGTCTTCTGGGCGCCTTTTTAAAATCCGATCCTAATCCAATCATTCGTCCGACCTCGATCCTCCTTTAAGCCCTTCTCCGGTCGTCTTCTCCGGCGAGAAAAAGGAAAGAAAAAAAACCTTACCCCCGACACAGATAAGAATGGTGAGCTCATCTGTGGGAAGTAACGACTACAACCCGCCGGAGATAGTATACATCTCTTCCAACGAGGAGCCTGAGGCGGTCGGGGAGCCGGCTCAGGAGGCGCCGGACATATTCGACGTTTCCTCCGACTCGGACCCGGACGCCGGGGACAGCCACCTGTCCGTCCCCCCTTCACTAGAGGTCGCTCGCTACTGGCACTCCCGGACCCTCCCGGAGTTCCGGCGTCGCCCGGGAGCGAGGCTGCCACCACCCCTAACCGTCCGCTTTCGGGGGCTGGAGAAACGGAGCACAGTTCTCCGAGACGAGCTGGGCCAGGATTGGCCTATGCACTTGGTGCGCCGCGGGGATCGCCTCCGTCTCTCCGGCAAAGGATGGAGGACCTTTTTCCGCCACGTGGGCCTTGGCCCAGACTGGCGCGTGCGAGTTCGGTGGGATAGGGACGAGACGCCGAGAGTGTTCGTGGTCGACGGCGACGGCTTGGCCCGGTCTAGGCTTAGATAGAAATCCCGTCGGGGAGTAGACTAGGCTAGGGTTTTTCTCTTTTTAGGGTTTTCCTGTATATTTTCTTCTTTCTTTTTCCGATGATGTAGCGGGGGCTCCTCCCTCCAGTGTAAAGGATCTAAATAAGAATCCGCTATTTTGAGAAATCTGCAACTCTTTTTGCTTCGGTTAATTCTGTTTTCTTTGTACATCTTCTCTTTGTGGGAACGAACAACTTGATTTCCCTCGACAAGCCTCCCGGGCGAGGGGGACCCTACCTTCGAACGCCGTGGCTCGGGTAGGCGCGCCCCGGGGCTCGCGCATTGAGCCTTCAGGTTCTTGACCCGGGGGCCGCTTGCCGTTTGGACCCCGGGCTACCTGGCGTTCTGAGCCCGGGCCTCGGGCCTATCCAGTAGGGTTGCAGGGGCGAGCGATCTAGGGGGCAATCATTGGGATCCCGTTGGGCCCACTTGTGCCCAATGGGCCTCGTTGGGCTGCTTGGGAAAAGGGGAAAACTCGAGTGTGTTTTACGGGTAACCGCTCCCGCCCCTTCACGTCTTGCGTGCATATTTCTCCAAAAAACCTGCCGTGATTGTCGCCCACTTCCTTACGTGCTCCGGCGATTCACAACCCTAACTCCACCGAAATCCAGGTAATCGTTCCCTTTCGCCTTTAACTTTTTCCTGTCCAAATCTACTGTTCCTTCTTCGAGAAAATGTCGAGCCCGTATGACGAGGTCATGGCCGAGGCGGAGGGATCGGTCGCGAGTTCTGGTGGCGCCGCCGCGTCGAGTAACTCCTCATCTAGCTCCGACGAGGAAACCGACATCCATTCTCTCCACGCTCAATTTCTAAGCTTGATGGACGAGAAATTTCCGCCGCTCGCTCCTCTCGACTACCCAACCTACTACCGGTCCAACCCCTACGTGGCCGTCGTTCGTGAACCGTACGCGCCGCCTGCCGAGTGCCACACTCCCAAATGGGGCGATCACGGCAAACCCAGCGTGATCACTACTGCGATGATCGAGCGGAGGCGGATCCCGTGGCGGGTGCCAGTGGATGTGCACCTCCATGCCCCGGCTCCAGGAGAAACCCCGTGTTGCCCGCCGCCCGGGATGGTGGCCGTGGGGACGGATGCCCTGGACCTTGGGTTACGCTTCCCGATGCACCCGTCGGTGACGGCGGCGTTGCGATTTTGGCGGGTGGCCCCGCACCAAATCCATCCCAACGGGTGGGCCCAGATCATGGCCTTCCTGTCCCTCCTGGGCAACTCCGGGCTGATCCGGGTGTTGACCGACGCCGAGATCCGCCGCTCGTTTGGGATCTCGAGTACTGGTGGGCTAAACGGGCGCTTCACCGTGAGGGGCCGCGATGGGATTCCCACCGTCGGGGTAAAGTCCTCGAAGGTCGATAATCCGTGGCCGAGATGGCTTTATGTCTCCGGGGCCTGGCGCACCCTGACTCCGGAAGGGGAGATTGATATTCCCACGAAATATTCTGAGAAGATTTTGAGCGAGTCGCGCTATTTTTGGTCCGAATTCACCTTTGCTGATTCTTAACTTCTTCATGTCCTTGGTCAGGTGTCAGCACTCGGAGAGAAGGGCCCTTGAACTGGGACTACCAGGTCGCCCTGAAGATCGCCGAAGCGTACACCTCGTCCGAACGCCAAGCCACCGTCCTTTGCCGTGAGGATCTCCTCCTGAACGCGCGCCTCGTTTGTCCGCCGCGACACCTCCACGATCCGTATCCCGGTGAGTGACAGAGTCGTGGTTTGTTCTGTTTATCACACGTACTTTTGATTTCATGTCTCCTAAACGGGTCTTGATTGCAGCTCCCCGTACTTTTATCTTTGAGGATCGCCCCCGGCTGAGGATGTCTGGATTCCCCGGGATTACGGACCGCAAGGGGTCGGACTACCCGATCCCGGCCTCACGGAGTCGGTCGGTCGGCTCAGCCGGCCCTTCGACCTCCGCAGTTCCTTCGCGCCCCGAGGTCACCCCGGTCGTGATGCACCTCTCCTCTTCGACTGCCTCCGCCGGGGTGGTCGAGTCCTCCGCGCCCGAGCGGGCGGCGGAGAGTGGCCCCATGCTGCCTCGCATCGGTGAGAAGGATGTGATCGACCTGACCTTGTACTCCGGGCCCCGGGTCTCGGAGCCCTTGGCAGCTCCCCCGGTCTCCTCCCCTCCGCGGGCGATGGTGGAAGCCGTGGACTGCCCTCCCTTGTTCGCCCCTGTTCGGGCCACCCCCCTCGACAGGGCTGAGGGCTCGGTTACCGGCGAGTCGCGGAAGCGCAAAGCCACCGAGGACCCCGAGGCCCCGGACCTTGGCCCCGGTCGACTGCCAACGACCGTGCCTGAAGGCTCTGGACTTTCACCGGCCGTGATGGGATGCTCGCCGTACTACGGCGTTGACCCGAGCCGTCAGCAGAGGTACGATCTGATCTGAACCCCTTGTTTGGTAGTTTCGAGACTCCGATTCTTAGATCGCGTCTCGGGGGCGTCTTTCGGGGTTTTGGGTATCTTTTCACTTGTCTAACCGCGACCTCGCCTTTTCTTTTTACGCAGGATCTTGGATGCCACCCCGGACATGCCTCCCGTGATTCGGGACTATCTGGCCGGCTACGGCCCCGCGCTCCCGGTGGTCACCCCCGGGACCCCGGTTGGTGCGGCCCTCAGCGCTCTCGGCCGGTCATGGACCCACGAGCTGCAGGGCATGGTTGGCCGCCGGGACCACACCTTCATGCTGGGCACGATGCTGATTAGCCAGGCCGCCGTTATCAGCGCCGCGGGTTCGAGTGGTCGGAGAACCAGGCCCGTCAGATCGAGCAGCTCACCACGTCGGTGGAGCAGTGGAAAGCGTCTGCTCTGGCGAAGGATAAGCAGGTTGGGGAGATGGCCCGGCTGAATGAGGAGGTGATCGCCCAGAGTGACCACCTTATGTCGGAGGTTAAGGAGTACACCACCGCCCTTGCGGCGGCCTCGAAGGATCGGGATATGTGGCGCGAGTTAGCCGAGTACCGGAACGACAAGTTGGAGATAGCGGGCGCGGAGGCCACGGCTCTTAAGTCTCGAGCCACGGTTCTCTCGCAGCAAATCATTGATGTGAATGGAGAGGTGGCGAAACTCACCGAGTCCCTCGAGGCCCGGACCGGGGAAGCCGCGGCCCTCCGGGAGCAACTGGAGGGAGCTCGGGCTCGGATCGCCGTCCTCGAAGACGAGTTATCTAGCCCGTGGACCGACCACCGTGTGCTCAATGACCATTTCTATTCGAGTGGTCTGGCCGACGCCGTTCGGTATGCTCACACGAAAAACGATGTGGCGGCTCGGGATCGCGTGCTGGAGTATTGGAAGAAGTATATGAGCACCCGGGTCCTCGATCCTCGGCTTCACCAGGAGTACCTAGACCTTGAGGAAGATTTCCACATCGACATGAAGTGGTGGCCGAGCTACGACCGCCTGGTCCGTCCCCAGCAACCGCTAATTAGGCTGCCCGTTCCGGTTCAGGGGAAATTGACGGAGGCCGGACCCGAGGCGGGCGAGGCTGTCTCTGCGGTTAGTGCGACTGGTGGCTCTCCGGGAGTCGAAGATGGGCTTTCTCCTCGACAGGTGGCCGCTCTGGATGGTGTCGTCGCCGGCTTCCCTGAGCAGAGCATCGATGCTTTCTATGAAAGCTTTGAGGCTGATCAGAGCGCCCAGCCCGCTGAGGAACGGGTTGGAGCCGATGCCGATGTCGCGATGGAAGAGACTTTTGTGGTTGACCCGGTCTCGGCGCCGAAGTCTCCGGGGTCGCAGGCTTGAGGTGGTCTCGAAGGTTTCCCTGCTTATTTCTCCTGAATCTTAATCATTAATTTTTGTTTTGTTCTGTTGAGGGCTTCGGCCTTAAGACAATTTCTTGTGGTTGTTTGTTTCTGGTTTGGATTTGGTGTGGGGCAGTGGCCCGGAATTTTATGTTTGTCTCGGGACGATCCCTTGTTTACTTATGCTTTGTTCTCTTACAAGATTTTTCTTGCTTTTTGAAACGTTTATTTAGAGAAAGGTAAGGTGTTTTTGGCCCTCGTTTCGGCCCTGGATTCGCGAGGTTTTCATTGTGACCTCCCCCCGAGTCGTGGGCTCCGGGGAAAGGTTTACCCCGGACTCCGGGGTATTAGAGTTGATGCTTTTGATAGTTGTTTTATCCATCTTGCATTTTTTGACCTTTTTTGGTCGATTTAGATTCTTGGGGTTAAGTTAAACCCTAGTTTAAATATTTGGTTTTATTTAGTACCCGGACCTCCTCGACCCTGGGCTTTGCGGAGCCTCTGTGGGTTTGGGGATTTGGTTTGAAGCGGGTTTTTTGTGGCTTTTGATAGCTTTTATTTTCTTCCCCCCGTGCTCGCAACTTGGGACATGGTAAATATCGTTCTTACTCTAGAGTCGCCGAAGTTGAAGACTGAATGGGTTCGTGGCCTTTTGGGCTTTTGCGGATGAGTCCACAAATTATTCTTGTATCGTCCCCGCTGCCCGTGCCCCGGGATTGTGTTATTTCAACCTCCGGTTCCCGGGTCTTAGGCAAGTTAGGTCTTTTTCTCGACTAAACGACAATACGCAAATCATAGGGAATTGTTTCAAATTCTCCGACACTCGTGGGTGCTCGTTTTATTTTTGCTGTCTTAGAGCATATACATATATCTCCGTTCGTCGGCTTCGTCGGGGCTCGGGCCTGCTCCGGTCTCGCTCCTCTATGGGTAGAATTTTTTCAGATGCAAAGCGTTCCATCGGTATTGGTCTGGGGTCCCGTCCATTAACTCCAGTGCGTAGGCCCCGTTCTCCAAGCAGGTCGCTACTCGGAAGGGTCCTTCCCATGTCGGCCCGAGGGCCCCGGAGTGGGTTCCTAGTAATTTTTTCAACACCAACTCCCCGGGGCTGAACTCTCGGGCCCTAACCTTCGTATTGTATAGCTTGGCAATCCGCCGTTTGTTCATCGCATTGAGGGAGTCAGAACTCAACCTCCTCTCCTCAAGGAGATCTAGCTCGAGGCGCAGTACCGCCTCGTTCTCCGGGGTGACATCCTGGGCGGTGCGGTGTGAGCGCACTACCACCTCGGCCGGGACCACGGCTTCCGTACCGAACGCGAGGGCGTACGGTGTCTCTCCTGTTGCGTTTTTCACCGTGGTGCGGTATGACCACAACACCTCCGGTAGCTCCTCGGCCCATTTTCCTTTTCGTAACTCCAGCTTCGCCTTGATGGTGTGCTTCAAAATCTTATTCACCGCCTCGACCTGCCCATTGGACTGCGGGTGGTACGGGGTTGAAAACGCCCTCCTTATACCCCATAGCTCGCAGAAATCCGCCACTCGCTCGCCGTCAAACTGCTTGCCGTTGTCCGAGATGATGGACTCGGGTAACCCGAACCGGCATATGATGTTCTTCCAGATGAATTTGATTACTTGGGGTTGATCGATCTTCTGGATTGCTTCCGCCTCGGCCCATTTGGTGAAGTAGTCGACCGCGACAAACGCGAATTTGACTCCGCCCGGGGCGGTGGCCAACGGGCCGATGATGTCTATGCCCCACCGGGCGAACGGCCACGGGGAGTACAGCGCCTTGAGGGTCCCGGGCGCGGTGAGGATGTTGGGGCCTATGAGTTGGCACTGGACACATCTCTTTGCAAAATCGGCAGCGTCGCGGCGTAAGCTTGGCCAGTAGAAGCCTTGGCCCATGGTTTTGTGGGCCAGAGATCGACCGCCGGCGTGGTTGCCACATATGCCTTCGTGGATCTCGGACAAGACTTTGGTTCCCTCGTCCCTGGATATACATTTTAACAAAGGCATAGAAAAGCTCCTGCGATAAAGTTGGGATCCCAGAATAGAGTAACTTGCAGCCCGTATGCGGAGCTGTTTAGCCTCGATCCTGTCCGGGGGCAGGGCCCCGGACTCGATGAATCCTTTGATCGCGTCCCGCCAATCGGCCCCGGACTCCGGGACTACGGGGAGAACTTCGTCTCGAGCGTCGACCGATGGCGTCTTTAAACGTGTTAGCACGACTCGGGATAGATCTCCGGATCCTTCGGAGGAGGCTAACTTGGATAGCGCGTCGGCTTGTGAATTTTTGTTCCCTGGGGATTTGCTCGATTCGGACATCGGGTATCTTGCCGCACAACTTCCACACCAGCTCGAGGTACTTGATCATTTGTTCGCCTTTGGCTTCGTAATCGCCCGTGACTTGGTTCACTACTAGCTGTGAATCCATGAACACATGGAGCTGCGGGACGTCTACCGCGATGGACATCTCGAGGCCTGCTACGAGTGCCTCGTACTCTGCTTCGTTATTTGTCGCGGGGAACTCGAATTTTACCGCGTGGGCAAACGAGTCACCGTCTGGCCCGAGGAGCACCACTCCGGCCCCCGAGCACGCACTTGTAGACGACCCGTCCACGTAAAGTCTCCAGGGGCGTGCTTGACCCGTGCTCCGCTGGGGAAAAGTCAGCTCGACGACAAAATCCGCGAGTGCCTGTGCCTTTATCGCGGTCCGGGGAGCGAAAGTGATATCGCACTGGCTCAGCTCCAGGCTCCACCGGAGCAATCTACCCGTCACATCGGAGCGATGCATGACTTGTCGCAAAGGCATTGTGGTGAGCACTTCCACGGGGTGCTCGAACAAGTATGCCCTGAGTTTGCGGACCGAAATTATCAGAGCGTACGCCAACTTCTCGAGCGGTGTGTACCGAGTCTCTGCCTCGTGGAGGACATGGCTTACGAAATAGATGGGTAGGTGGAGGGTGCCCTCAGCTCGGACGAGCACCGCGCTCAACGCGCACTCCGACGCGGCGAGGTAAAGAAAAAGTTTCTCCCCTGCTTTGGGGACCGTCAGGATATGGGGTCCTGCGAGATACTCCTTGATTCGTCTGAAGGCGTCCTGGCTGTCCTTCTTCCAGTGGAACTCTTGGTTTTTGATTGATCCGAAGAATGGGCGGGTTTTGTCCCCGAGTCGCGATACGTACCGGCTGAGCGCTGCGAGGCAACCGGTGAGCCGTTGGACTCCTTTCACGTCCCGCGGCTCGGCCATGTCGAGCACGGCCTTGATTTTTGCTGGGTTGGGCTCGAGCCCATATTCCCCAAACACGTGTCCCAGAAACATTCCTTTCTTGATCCCGAAATGACATTTCTTGGGATTCAACCTCATGTTGTAAGCCCCGAGGACCTCGAAGACCCGAGCGAGGTCTGTGACGTGGTCCGTCTCGCTCGTACTTTTCACGATGATGTCGTCAATGTATACCTCCACCGTTTTGTCGATCTCTCCGGCGAACATGGTGTTGACCAACCTTTGGTAAGTGGCCCCGGCGTTCTTTAGGCCGAACGGCATCCGCTCCCAGCAGTACACGTTGCTCCCAGTGTAGAAGGCGGTGTGGCGGGTGTCCTCGGGATCCATTGGAATCTGGTGGTAACCGGAGCTCGCATCCATAATGGAGAATATCGCGTGGCCCGCGGTGCTGTCGACCAATTGGTCAATGTGGGGCATCGGGAAATGGTCTTTGGGGCACGCCTCATTGAGGTCAGAATAATCGATGCAGAGCCTCCACTTGCCCCCCGTTTTCCGCACCATCACCGCGTTTGACACCCACGTTGCGTCGTGCGGGGCGAGGCGTATTAGCCCGTCCTTCAAGAGCTTTTGGGCCTCGGCGGCTAGTGCTTCTCCCTTTTCGGGCCCCATTTTCCTCCGTCTCTGGGCTACCGGACGGCGCTTGGGATCCAAGCGGAGGCGGTGACTGGCATTCTCTGGGTCAACCCTTCCGAGCTCTCCGCTGCTCCAGGCGAATGTGGCTAGGTTGGCTTTCAAGAACGACTCGAGGTCTACCCGGGTCCCGTGGTTCATGAGGGAGCCGAGCAACACCTGTCGGGGGAGCTCCGGGGTCCCGACCTCGCACTGCACGGGTGCCTCGAGGGTCTCGACTCCGCGGTCGTTCCGGAGACGGGTCTCGGGGAAAGGGTCGAGACTACCTTCACTGATGCTTGGGGACTCGAGGACCTTCCCTGGCCCGAGGCCGACAACTCGCTCGCCCGGGCCGGAGCTCGGGTTGATCATGGTGCCCTCGTGCCCCGTCCCTGGCGCGGCGCCGGCTCCGAGGACGGGGACCGAGGCAACCGTGTTGGACGTCCTTTCCTCGGGCCCCCGGGAGGTCGGGGGGTCGAGGTCGAACACGCTTGTTTGGGCTCCCGGGGTACTTAGCCTAGCTAAAAGCTGATTTACCCGGGAGGTATCTGTCGCGGCTTCCGTCGTTGGGTCTGTTAGTTCATAAGAATTTGAATAGAGCAAACACTTCTTTGCCATTAGTTGGTCCCCTCTCACGGTGCCAATAGCTCCGGAGGGGACGGGGAACTTGATACAGTAATAGTAGGTGGAGGCCACAGCTTCGAAAGCTTCTAAGAAGGGCCTCCCCAGAAGTGCGTTGTACCCGCTAGCCCTATCTATAATTACGAACTCGAGGTTTCTCAACACCTTGACCTCGGGTCTGACGGAGTCTGCTAGCTCGAGAGGCAACGTGATCGTACCAAAGGGGGTCACCACGTCGCTGCCGAACCCCTTGAGTCTAAGGTCGCACGGGAGGATATACTGGGCGAGCTGGCCCATCTGATCCAGGGCTTGTTTGTAAAGGATATTGCAGTGGGCCCCGCTATCGATTAGCAGCCTTGAGACCTCCATCCCCAGGATGGGGGCTTTGATTACCAGGGCGTCCCTTTTAGGAAAGGTCACACCGTCCTTGTCCGCGGAAGAGAACGAGATTTCCGCCTTCTCCGTGATCCCGGGTGGCGGGGCCGGTCGCGTCGCGTGATAAACCTGCCACACCTCGAGCTCACGTCTCCTCTTGCGTTTGCTATCGCTGGCTATCGGGCGTAGCCCGCCGATCATGAGAATTTGGCCTCCCTGGGCCCGGTGCTGGTCGTGGGTTTGCGGGTCGTGACCCGCTGCTGCCCGCCCGGGGTTGCCTCGAGCTGCCGTCCCATCGCCCCGGGGGCCGGGGCGCGACAACAAATCCCAGAGCTTCCCATCCTCAAACAGCTTCCAAAGTTGTCGGAGCAACTGTCTGCACTGGCCCGTAGCGTGCCCATGCTGGTCATGGAAGGAGCACCACAGCCTCCTGTCTAACTTTCCCTCGGGGGCTCGCATGGGCCCCGGTTTCACCAAAATGTCTCCTCCCACGGCTAGCAAAATTTCCATCATGGTTAGGGCGTCCTGACCGGTCTGTTCTACGAGCTTCACCTCCATCTCTCTATAGCTGGGCAGCGGGCGGCCCTGCTCGTAAGGCTTGTAAGGGGCCTTCCGCGGGGCATGGGTGGCCCTCCGGTCCGCGGGTTCCGGGTCCTGCCTCTTTCGCTCCGGGGCACTTTCGTTCCCCCGCATAAGTCGCTGGAACCAACACTGGTCCCCGGCTTTGATGCGGAAGTCTTCGTAACTTCGCGGGTAGCAAAGCATCAGGTGTTTGAATAGCTCCGAGTTCTTCCGGAGCCCACTCATGGCCGTGTGCAATTTTAAATCGTCACCGACTTCCTCGCCGCCGATCAGGATATCCCCCACTCGGTCCACATAGGACTCGTCTCTTTCGTCTGCTGCCTGCCTAACACCGATCAACCTCTGGCTTTGCTCGAGCCGATTGACCTTTGAGGCGAAGTGAGCGACGAAGCGTTGGACCAAGTCGTCAAAACAGTGGATGGATCGGGAGGGTAGCCCCGCGAACCACTTGTGGGCCGTGTCCCCGAGGGTGAGGGGGAACAACCTGCACCTGGTGGCGTCGCTGGCACCCCGTCCTGACATGTAGGTGCGGAAGCGGCTGAGGTGGACCTCGGGGTCCGTCTTCCCATCGTAAAGAGCGGTCTGCAGAGGCTGGATCTCGTACTGCATGGTGGCGTGCTCGACCTCCAGGGCCAGAGGCTCCTTGCAGAAGTCGATCCGCTCGGGTTTTACCTGAGCTTCGGCGAGCCTCCTCTCTACCTCGCTTACTTTCTCGTACAGGTCCCGGAGGCCTGCCTCGGGTCCCGGCGTGATCGGGACTGGGGGGACGGGGTGAGGATCACGCCTCCCCAGTGTCTCTCGCAAATCTGCCCTGTGGTCCGGGGCCCCGTGTGCTGGCGACGCGGACAGGTACTCGGCTGGATCATTCAAGTCGAACATCAATCTCCTAGCCGGGGCGACGCGCTGGTCACGGCTCGTTTGTCCTGGCCCCAGTCGGTCGAAAGCGCTGGTCTTGACCTGTTTTCTCGATGACAGAGATATAGGGGTATTAAGAGCGTGCTTACGTTGGGCCAAGCTGGCCATGACTTCGTCGATCTTCTCGGGGGTATCGAGCATACTGCCCGAGAAGAGAGCCGGGGTGGCGGGAACTGGTGGATCTCGGCGTGGGCCGGGGCGCGCGCGCCGGTTGTGCTATTCGGTGAGCAGGTGACGCTTCAAACGTCGCGCTTCGGAGCTGCTTCGTACCTGGCGACGAGCGGTTCGTCGAGAACCTGGCTCCTTCAAGTGGATCTCGGCCTCCGACGCGGGATAGCATCCGTGTGTGGTCGGTGCCGGGATCGCGGGTTCGTCTTCCACGGGCATCTTTGCTCGTTCTGACCTTCTCCGAGTGGCGGATCTCGAAGAGTCCGACGCCGTGGCTCCGTCTTGCTCCTGGCTGGACATTTCTTCACCAAAGCTCTTTTCCTGGGTCTAGAAATACAACCCCCTCCTTCTAGCGCCAACTGTTTTGGGTCATTTTTGTTGGAGAGGGTGAGATACGGGGTGGATATGAGGGTTTCGCAACGACTACCAAATCATGTGAATTTATATGTAGAAAGGGTTGAAATTTCTAGACCCCGGGGGAAAAGGATAAGAATTCCGAGTTGAAGAAGATAATGTCTTTCTTTTTATATGTCTTTTATTCGGTAATTTTCGCCGCCCTTACAATGAGATGAGGGGGTCGGCTTTTATAGGCGATATCACATGCTCATGCAGAGCCACGACATCAGGACACGTTTAAGATCTAATCTTCGATCATTAAATGCCGGGGCACGATTTTGCATTGGGTTTATGCGAGTTCCGGGGTACGATGACTGAGGCGTCTGGCGCGGATCTCGTCGTGGAATCCTGAGTGGGAGGGCTTTTCCTCGTGCCTCTTTGGACGACCCACGGACCCCTGCTGCCTTTTGAACTCGGCCCGGGACAGCGCCTCGGACGCGCTGCAGGCGTCCGGGTCCGGGACCCGGTTGGGTCCCCTTGGGGGATTTCCCCGAGATTTTGGCCCGGGATCATTGTCGCCTCGGGGCGAATTCGTGACGATCCTCGGGGTTCTTCCTTTCTACTGGTCTTCCGGGGTTATTCTTTGCATGGGCTGCATGGACTCGTACCTGGGGTTCGACCCCGATCTCTCACGATCGTTTTCGAGAGCGGTGGGCGGGCCCGTCCTCCGAGTGTACAAATTGATTTTTTATCCCCCAACAATTATCCAAGGCAATCCTAATCAATAAATCTCAAGCGATCCGCCCAATACACCTAAGTGTACAAGTGTGATAAAATAATTAAGACAAATTATTTTCTCTCTCACACAACGACTATACCGATGGATTGGTCCATGTCCATCTAGGCCGTGAGCAACTGTTTGATTAAATACGAGTAACCGATAGTATGATCTTCTGTGCGCCCATGCAACACCATACTAACTACAACGTATAAAATCCAAGACTATATTTTGCATAATTAAATAATGCAAATAATTGTTTATTAATTTAATAGATTAAATGCTATGATCGGGAGTTTACCGTTACTTAAATCTAGACATTAAGTACACAACTCCAACATTAAGTACACAACTCCAACAGCTTACACACTCCGCGGAAGATCAAGACGTAGGGCTGAAAATTTGTCTAATCTTCGCCATTATCAGGTTGATCTATTTTATTCTGTGATTGACAAGCAAGCTATGGAGCTAAACAACCGCTTTGATGAAGTGAACACAGAATTACTCTTATGTATGGCATGCTTTGATCCGCTTGACTTATTTTCAGCTTTTAACAAAGAGAAACTACTTTGTCTTGCCAAATTATATCCAAGTGATTTTTCGGCTATTGCTTTATATGAACTTGGAAATCAACTGGACAACTTTATTGTCGATGTGCGATTGGATGAGAGATTCGGGGATGTAGTAGGTATAAGTGGTCTTGCTCAGAAGATTGTTTCTACTAGAAAAAACATGGTATTTCCATTGGTCTATTTGTTGATCAAATTATCATTAATTTTACCGGTATCTATTGCCACAGTTGAGAGAACATTTTCTTCAATGAAAATTGTCAAGACGCCATTGCGCAATCGTATGGGAGACGAGCTATTGAATGATTGTTTGGTGACGTACATCGAAAGGGATGTATTTCAAAATATTAGCGATGAAGCTATTATGCAACGATTTCAGAGTATGAAGAATAGAAGAGAAATGTTGTAATGAATTGATCTTTTAATTTGAGTTATTTCAAAATATTATATATATATATATATATATATATATATATATATATATATATATATATATATATATATATATATATATATATATATATATAATTTTTTTAAAATATTATTTGGACCCCCCTCGATGAAATTTCTGTATTCGTCACTGAGCGACACACTCCAAAAACGGAGACTCTCCAAAAATGGAGACTTCGCCAAAAACGGCGACTTACTCCAAAAACGGAGACTACGCCAAAAATCCGGAGACTCATCCATTACCCAAAAACCGGAGACTCCATCACAACTCAAAACCAGAGACTCGTGTCTTCGTTTCCTTGGCAACATTGCATAGTACAAAATCCGGAGACTCCAGCCGCCAGAAAAACGGAGACCCTCACTTTGGCACAAAACCGGAGACCTGCACAAAAACGGAGACTCATGTCTCTGGAATTTTTGCCTTAGCCGAATTTTCAGCGTCAATGAGAAATTGACAACTCAAAGTTTTTCAACCAATGGCTCTCAACTTCGTTTCTCAACCGATGGTTCTCAACTTCGGTTCTAATGCCTTGGTTTGTTTTTCATTTTTTTTTATTATTATTGTTTTTTTTATTTATTTATTTAATTTTTATTAATTTTGAAAATTATTATTTTAATAATATTTTCAAATTAATAAATTTTTGTTCGCATTTTAAATCTGATTTTCTTCTTGAGATGAACTGTTTGCAGGTCTTGGACTGGGTTTTTTCATTCCGACGGGCGGCCCAAAATTTTCCTATATATAGGTCTTGTTGAAAACCTAATTCATTTGCGCCTACTTCAATCTCTCTAACTCTCAAGTTCTCAAGTTCTCAAGTTCTCTAACTCTCGGCTCTCAACTGCAAGTTCAGTGTTCGGAATTCTTAGTTCTTAAGTTTTTCCTTTCCGTTGCATCCGGCAACTCTAGCTTTGCGCATCCGGCGCCCTGTCTTTGGTTTCTGAAGTTAAACTTCGTTTTCGTGGTTATCGAACTCTCAGCTGCTAACTGTCAGTTACTCACCAATTCTGAATTTTGAGATGGCTACCAAAAACTTCGACGACATGATGGCAGACATGACTGTGTATCTGAATGAGCAGTTCGAAAAGGCCCCAAATCCTGAATCCAAGAAAGCAACTTATGAAGAACTCAAAGCTCATCTTGACAAAGTTGACCGTCGCAAAGCTGCGTCTGCTGAAACTTCAGTTGACTTGACTAGAACCGCAACTCCTGAACTCTCGACTGCTGGCCAGTTTGGAAAAGAACCTAAGTCAGGAAAAACGAAAGAGAGAGATACTTCCCTTCGCATTTATAAGGGAACGGTGTCAAGGGCGGAATACAATCGGTTACTCGCAGCTGGCGAGATAACTAAGGATGGAAAGAAGGTTGTGAACATTCCATCGACTGCAACTGTGTCTGCAGGGAAAGATCCAAAGACACAGAAATCATCGCTTCCAACTAGAAGTGGGTCTGGAAAGAAATCTGTCGTCAGTGGCAGTGGAGTGAAACCATCAACTCCAAAAAACTCGGCTGGTGGGTCAGCTGCTAAATCCAAATCCCACAGCTCTCAGAAACCTCCTCTGGGGCCTCACTCTTCTGGATCAACTGGATCCCAAATCTCAACTGCCGGCTTCAAATACATTTCTGAATACTCAGATTGCCCGACAGCTTACTCTGATGATTTCTTCACCCCAACTGCTGAACGCCGACACAAACTGATTCAGCAGTTACCAATTCACACTGATAGAACTATCCTCAAGGAGGACTATGAAAAGCATGGCATCACACAATTTCTGACTCAGATGCACATGCTCAAATCTGTGAATCTAACCTATCGTTACTCCATTCCAATACTTTAAAAATTTTATGCTAGCTTGTCCCCAGACTTTGCAAATCCAATGAGTCGGTCGTATGGCTGCTTTGTGTTTCGACGAAAGTTGTACAAGTTCCGTCCGTTCTCCATCAATGCCTTTCTGGAAAGATTGGAAATTGATTCTAGATGGACTTCACCAACAGCTGAGGAAAGGGCTGAAGACTTGAAGGTTGGCACCTTCATCACCCAAAAGAAAGTTAAGTCCGAACTGCCACCGCCGTCCAAGCTTTCAGCTTTCTATGGCATTTTGCATCGCCTTGGTATGTCTAACTGGATTGCAAATCGAGATCCCACTGTCATGGGTCCTGAGTAGATGCACCTCATTTTCCGGCTCAGCTGCGGCGAACAAGTTAACCTTGGCAAAATTATTTTCGCTGACTTGTGCAAAATTGCCAAACTTTCGGATGAGACCATTAGTCGGCAAGCTGAGTTGCCTGAAGAGAAAAAATTCCATCTCACGCATCCATGTCTGATCTATGGCATGCTCCATGACCAAGGCTTTGTTCCTGAAACGTCAACCGAGAAAAAGATGAAAAAGAACGGGGCTGTCAAGATTACGGGCAAGTACTTGAATCCGAACAAAAGAGTCATCGACCTGCCCTGGAATGGACTTGTTGACAGGAATGCTCTTCCTGAAATTTTGACTCCACCTCCGTCGCCTCAGTCGTCAAGGAAGCGAAAGCCTGCAACTCCGAAAACAAAGTCACCAGCTGCAAAACGACAGAAATCACAGACGACAGCTGCTGGAACTGAGGGTGTTAAGTCACCAAGAATTGTGCCCCAAGGCTTTGGACCAACTTCTAGCATTCCTGTTGGAGTTGTGTACTTAATGTCTAGATTTAAGTAACGTAAACTCACGATCCATTGCCATTAATCTATTTAACTAAATGAACAATTATTTGCGTTTAATTATTTATAATTAAATATATGCAAATCATAGTCCTGGATTTTATACGTTGTAGTTAGTATGGTGTTGCATGGGCGCACAGAAAATCATACTATCGGTTACTCGTATTTAATCGAACAGTTGCTCACGACCTAGATGGACACGGACCAATCCATCGGTATAGTCGTTGTGTGAGAGAGAAAATAATTTATCTTAATTATTTTATCACACTTGTACACTTGGTGTATTGAGCGGATCGTTGAGATTTATCGATTAGGATTGCCGGCGATAATCGATTCGAGTCTCAGTGTATTTTATTCTTAATCCCCGATATTATTGCGGGTGTGTATATTTAATATAAGTGACTTTGATTTACCAAAGGAATTAACCGATTTAATTATTGGGTTAATTACCGGTTAAGTTGGGTCACTATATTTTATATATGGCATGCCGTGAATACTTGACGGGAAAGTGTATCCCAGAAGGGTTGATAATATCCCCGAGATGAGTTCATAAGGAATTATTATGTAAACCCTGCAGGTGGATTCATTCCGCATAATAATTAAGGTTGAATGGTACTAGTCTCGGATATAAGAGATGAATAAATTAATTAGCAATAAATTAATTTTATTCATGGATATTTATATCTTAAATACACGGAATAAATAATACTACCGGAGAAATATTATTTGATACAATATGGTTTAATATTGGGAGTGCAATTAATTTTATATAGTGGAAAATAGAATTAATTAATAATAGTAAGGATTAATAGATTTGGGCTTGGGCTCAATTTAATCACTATTATTGGAAGCCCAATATTCCACCTCCTTAAGATCCCCTACGTAGCCTATAAAAGCACTACATGGTCTTCTCTATTCTCATAACTTGAAGATCACAATTCTAGAGAGAGAGAGAAAGTAGAGAGGAAGATCCATGGAGTTCGGTAGATCGTCGCCCACACGACGTCCGAGCTAGTGCAAGGAATACGTGGGAAGATCTCAAGGTCGACAAATTGAGTTCTACGTTTCTCCGAACAACGAGAACGAGGTAAATCGTAAAACCCTCTTTATGATTTTATCGTTTAATTATCGTGAAAATATCATGAACCAAAGATCCGAGGAACGAACCCGGGGATGGGGTTTGACCGCGCGGTGGTGATCCGAGATCACCGGACCGCGGACGGCCAAGCGAGCCCCACCGGGATCGAGAGCATCAAACCCTCGGCTGGACGCCGAGGGTGGCGATCGGCCCTAGGGCACGATCGCCGTGCGCGTAGGGACCCCGGCTGGAGCCGGGGCTTGCGATCGACCACGATGGTCGATCGCTGGGGGCAGCCGCGGGCTGGTGCCGCGGCAGTCGCCCCTCCTCCCGGCGATGGCGGTGAGTCGCTGGACTCACCGCCGGGGGCTGCTCGGAGCAGCCCCGGGGATGCGCGAAGCATCCCGGCGATCGCAAACGCGATCGCGAACCCCCTCCACGCGGGGGTTCGGCTGGACAGCCGCGGGTTTATCCCGCGGCGGGTGTTCGGTCGAGCCTCGGTTCGCGTACGGTGGTTCGCGGTGACTTCCGGCGAAGGTTCTATTCGATTGGGTTGTCGGTTCCGCAATTTAGACAATCCGGATAATCGAAGGATTTCGGTCGGAATTAATTAGATAATTTATTTATTTAAATTTATTAATTCCGGGATATCGATTTCCCACAATTGGTATCAGAGCGTTGGTTTTAGTTCATGGTATTTTTCGATAAATTGTTCTACCTTGCAGGGTTTCCGATTATTATGGCTAGATTTAATTTTGTTAATTAATGTCATAATAATGTTCTTGATTATTAAACTCTCGGTGATGTCAATATTTGTTCTTGTGTGGTGAATGCTTGTTCTTAATTTTTCCGGAAATTGTATGAGGTTGATTTCATGTAGAATCGATGCCGGATAACGTAGTAATAAATTTGTAATTTATTTACGTTGGATCGATGACGAAACGACCACCGGAAAAGTGTGACGGAGGAGACGAAGTGAGGGAGGACCGGGGATCGATCACGAGGATCGATCCCATGAGGATCGATCGCCTGGGCTGCCCAAGGGCTCTCGGCCACGCCGGCCACCAAGGGTGGTGGCGCGTGAGCCTTGGCCGGCGGTGGTAGTGGCGGTCGATGGTGGGGATGGCGTGGGGATCCCCAACCCATGCTATTCCTACCAAGATCCAACTTTCCTAATTGATTCGGTTTTCCTATTTTGAGTATTCCTAGTTTTGGGAATTCTCATGGAAATAGGAAAAGAATTAATTGGAATTAATTTATTTCCTTATTCTATTATGGAAGTCTTCTAGAATATTCTAAGTTCTACTTGGAATAGGATTCTAGAGATTTAATGGAATTAGAAAGGAAAATAATTAATTATTAAATTAATTTATTTCCTATTTGATTATTCCTATTTTATGGGAAGTTTCATGGACATGGAAATTAATTAATTTTGGAAAGTTTAGGAGTCCTAAATTATTTTATTTCCTTATTTCATTATGGAAATCATCTAGAATATTCCAAGTGGGTCTTGGATAGATTATTCTAGAGATTTAATGAAGTAGAAAGGGAAAATAAAATAAATTTATTTTATTTCCTTATTCTATTATAGATGTCTTCTAGAATGTTCCAAGTGGGTCTTGGATAGATTATTCTAGAGATTTAATAGAATTAGATAGGAAAATAAATAAATAAAAATATTAATAATATTTAATTTTATTTTTGATTTATTCGATTGACTTAATTTTCGAATTAAGTAACTTTTGGATTTATTAAAAATAAATAGATTTAAATATTGGAATTAATATTCCCGTCACATGGAGCATTCAAGAATAAAGACTAAAGACTAGAAGATGCGTACGGAGATGCGATAAAGCCATAATAGTCGGAAAATAATATTCTAGTATTATTTTGATTATGTGATAATATTCTATGTGCTTTATTTCATGTATGCATGCTTATGTGTATTTAATTATGCATTAGATAGCGTATCCCTTTATTGTAAAAAGCTAAGTGGGAGAGGGTATGGAAACATATCCATGGTCTCCATTGCTGTTCTCTTGGTGACTTTTATGGACTTTTGAAGTTCGTATAGACAAGTCATTGGAGGAGAATTCTTGTAATTCCTTTTACAAGAAACATTGATTAAGTTTATCAAACAATGCCTAATTTGTCCTTCCAAAACTGATTTCAAGTCGACTCATTCTCACCCCGGGGAGTGGAATGGAGCCAAAGCCACTTGGTCATGTCGAGGACACAAATTAGAGGCAGTCGTACCATCTTTTGAAGGTGGATCGATTGTCTGCTCGGCTCCCTCATTTATGAGAGATAGGGTCGTTCGCATGGTGAATCACTGGTAAGAAACTTCGAGTTTCACTTATGATTCTCCGCGTCTTGATTTACAAGATTAAATGAATCAAGTAATTGGGAGTCAATTATAAAAGTCTCTTGGTGTAGTAAACGTCCACACAACGTGGCTTGCTATGCTGACGGATTTTGGATTAATTGATGTAGACAGTTGTAAGAAATTGTGAAGAGTTGTGAAGTTGTCGTAAACGTCCACACAACGTGGCTTGCGGTGATGTAGCAATTCCAAACGATTTACTTTGGTGCTGAGTAATGGTTTACACTTAGATACGCCTTATAGTATTCCTCCCACCGAGGTTCCGCTATAAGTGATGTATGACCGAAGGAAATCTAATTGCTAAGTCGTTTGGGTGGGTAAACGTCCACACACCGTGGCTTGCCTTGCCTGATGGGATTTTAGATGTAATTAGTGGTTTAATGATATTATTTAAGGGAGATAATATCGGATATTAAATCGATTGTTTGTTGTTATATGTGCTCATAGATTAGGATATGGCTTTGAACCCACTTTATGTGATACGTAAGGATTTTAAACTCACTGGTCCCAAAAATGTAATGATTGGAATAGAGATCTAGACATTACCCAAACTGTTAAAGAGTGCAAGGTTGTACTTAGTAAGCATTGTCCTCCCGAGCCTATTGACATAGGCGGCTAGACAAGAAGCGATGAGGATACTCATAAAGGCCAGTCATTCGAGGAAACGCTTAAACACGTTTTTGAGATGATTGACTTTTTGGACGAGTTGAGACGGAAATCGCAAGCTCTTGTAGCCAATGCCAAAGGTTTCGAACCTAAGGGAAAAATCGGGGGAAAGGAAAGGCAAGCAAAGAAACCCAGTGGTCCTAGGTTTCTTGGACCACGAGATGGGACGGAAAGCCATGAGGCAAGAGTTCTCGATGCAAACAGTCTGGGTACTGGAAGTCTGATTATCCTCTCAAAGAAAGTACGAAATTCTTCTTTAGTCGTAAAACATAGTCAGTGGTATTATCTACCGGAACCTGGTGTGTAGATATGGAACCACTGACGGTATGTGCATTTTAAATGCAAAGGTTCCAGGAAACCTAACGACTTGGAAAAGAAGAAATCGTAGTCTACATGGGCAATGCTGTAGAGGAGGCAGCAGTTGCAGTGGAGGACATTTTATAGGATTTCATTTTGAGTTATTGCTTTTATGTACCTTTCAAATTAGAAAGAACTTTGTTCTGGATTTCTAATAAATGGATATTTTATTTCTTTTAATCACTTGATGGTTATAAGAAGAAATAATGATATTATCTATTTTGGTACATTAGCTAGCAATATATAAATGATGAATCCTGAGTCCACCACGATGCAACGAACCGTTATACATAACTCGTTTTACTAATAAGAGATTTCTTTATTAAATCATTTATACTTGTGGAATCTTATGCTAAGTCATATTTATTCAAATAAGAAGTTCAAAGGTCGAAAATTGATTACAAGATCAATTAAGTTGAAGGAGTGGACCTTCCGACCTAAGAATCTAATTTGGAAGATAATACGACTAAGCAATCCTTTATGGATATAAGATGTAAGATCCGGACAAGTATAAGAATTGATTGACTCTGATGTATGCAGACCAATGTCTACTCAGACAATAAGGTACGAGTACTTCATTTGATGATTACTCGAGAAATGGATTAGAATACCTGATGTGCCACAAAAGCAAGTGTTTTGACAAGTCAATGGACACTAAGCAATTGTGGAGAACCATCAAGGTATATCCATTTGTAGCCTGCGATTTGATCGCGGAGGCAAGTACCTGTCTGAGGAATGCATGGCATACTAATCAGAGATTGAGATTTGATCCCAAATGACTACACCATGCACTGTTGTGTAGAAATGGTGTGTCGTAAATAAGAAATGGAACTCTTATAGAGATAGTAAAAGATGAGTTATACGGAACTACCTGTGTTCTATGGATATGTCTGGAAACAACGGCGCATTCAAATGCGGTTGTAGAATATCCTAGAAGAACAAAAGATGTGTGTTCAATAGTACTGTGAACCAGAAGGACGTTATAAGTTCTAACGCTCGGTTCTTAGAGAAAGACTATATGATGAACCACCAGCCCAAAGTGACGTAATACTTTGAAATGAGAGAGAAAGATTAAGACTTAGAACCAGCCGAACCGAGTAGCGGTACACCACTAACTGCACCTACTGTTATCACTGTTTATACACCGGAATGCCGTTGTAGTGGGAGGTTGTGTGACAACCAGAGATATTCATAAGACTAGGAGAGTCTTCAGACTCTGGACCTAGTATACATGAAATCGATCCCTGGATCTACATGAAGGCTGTACTAGATCTAAATGTGCATTCTTGGAGAGCAATAAGGATTATTGCTAAGAGGCGAGATCATTTAGAGTACAAGCTTAGTTGATCCATTTATGGATTGAAACAAAGCATTGAGTTCGTGGTACTTGCAAATTGATGAGATAGTCCATTTTATGGATTAATCAAAAGCATAAACGAATCGTGTGTATGGGAAACATGATGGAAACAAGGTGGTGTTTCTCGGAGGTTTTATGTAGATGACATTTTATCATTGGTAACAATGTAAAGATGTTGTCAGACATAAAATGATGGTTGTCTAGAAAAATCGATATATGAGATGAAGAAGAAGTTAGAGCATGTTCTTAAGATCTAGGATCTCAAGAAAAGAACATTGTACTTCTCCTGGACATCTTACATATATATGATTATGGTTCGTTTTAACATGCATGATTCCGAGAAAGGTTCGTTACCTTTCAGAGACGGAATGCATCTATCTAAGGATATGTGTTTTGGAACACAAAAGGAGATAGAAGCAATGAAAGCAGTTTCCTACACTTTGAGTGTGGAAAGCTTAATAAATGCAATGTTGAAAAACGAGAACCTGATATCGGCTATGCGGTGAGCATAGTGGGAGGATATCAAGGTAATCCTGGAAAGGAATATTCGACTGCCGTAAAAGTACTTTCGAAGTACTGTTCTAGACTACGAAGCAGACGAGCATTTCCTTTGGATTACATTCTCTTAGATTTCTAATCAAATGAGGACCGGTGTAAGTCGATATCAGGCTATGTGTTTCACTATTGAAGGAGAAGGAGTTTTAACATGAAAGAGTGATAAGCACGATGCTTTTCGGACTCTGCCATGGGTAACCAAATAGCGGCCTCAGAGGCAGCGGAAGTTTTGGTATAACTCCGGGATAATCTCTGGGACTTAGATGTGATTCTTAATTTGCCAAAGGCTATGTAAATAGCGGTGCAATGGCAAATGGGAAGAAATCACTAGTCCATAAGTGTAAGATAACACATAGTGCAAGTACCACCTGATACGAGTCATCGTCGAGGGAGACGACGCTGTAGTCACCAAGATAACTTCAGAGCGGCAACCTAGAGTGCTCATTCACATAGTACTTCTTGGAAGTACACCTTAAGCACGTGATGAGTATGGGAGTCGGGAGTTTGGAGGAAATGACTAGACCTTAGTACAAGTGGGAGATTGTTGGAGTTGTGTACTTAATGTCTAGATTTAAGTAACGTAAACTCACGATCCATTGCCATTAATCTATTTAACTAAATGAACAATTATTTGCGTTTAATTATTTATAATTAAATATATGCAAATCATAGTCCTGGATTTTATATGTTGTAGTTAGTATGGTGTTGCATGGGCGCATAGAAGATCATACTATCGGTTACTCGTATTTAATCGAACAGTTGCTCACGACCTAGATGGACACGGACCAATCCATCGGTATAGTCGTTGTGTGAGAGAGAAAATAATTTATCTTAATTATTTTATCACACTTGTACACTTGGTGTATTGAGCGGATCGTTGAGATTTATCGATTAGGATTGCCGGCGATAATCGATTCGAGTCTCAGTGTATTTTATTCTTAATCCCCGATATTATTGCGGGTGTGTATATTTAATATAAGTGACTTTGATTTACCAAAGGAATTAACCGATTTAATTATTGGGTTAATTACCGGTTAAGTTGGGTCACTATATTTTATATATGGCATGCCGTGAATACTTGACGGGAAAGTGTATCCCGGAAGGGTTGATAATATCCCCGAGATGAGTTCATAAGGAATTATTATGTAAACCCTGCAGGTGGATTCATTCCGCATAATAATTAAGGTTGAATGGTACTAGTCTCGGATATAAGAGATGAATAAATTAATTTTATTCATGGATATTTATATCTTAAATACACGGAATAAATAATACTACCGGAGAAATATTATTTGATATAATATGGTTTAATATTGGGAGTGCAATTAATTTTATATAGTGGAAAATAGAATTAATTAATAATAGTAAGGATTAATAGATTTGGGCTTGGGCTCAATTTAATCACTATTATTGGAAGCCCAATATTCCACCTCCTTAAGATCCCCTACGTAGCCTATAAAAGCACTACATGGTCTTCTCTATTCTCATAACTTGAAGATCACAATTCTAGAGAGAGAGAGAAAGTAGAGAGGAAGATCCATGGAGTTCGGTAGATCGTCGCCCACACGACGTCCGAGCTAGTGCAAGGAATACGTGGGAAGATCTCAAGGTCGTCAAATTGAGTTCTACGTTTCTCCGAACAACGAGAACGAGGTAAATCGTAAAACCCTCTTTATGATTTTATCGTTTAATTATCGTGAAAATATCATGAACCAAAGATCCGAGGAACGAACCCGGGGATGGGGTTTGACCGCGCGGTGGTGATCCGAGATCACCGGACCGCGGACGGCCAAGCGAGCCCCACCGGGATCGAGAGCATCAAACCCTCGGCTGGACGCCGAGGGTGGCGATCGGCCCTAGGGCACGATCGCCGTGCGCGTAGGGACCCCGGCTGGAGCCGGGGCTTGCGATCGACCACGATGGTCGATCGCTGGGGGCAGCCGCGGGCTGGTGCCGCGGCAGTCGCCCCTCCTCCCGGCGATGGCGGTGAGTCGCCGGACTCACCGCCGGGGGCTGCTCGGAGCAGCCCCGGGGATGCGCGAAGCATCCCGGCGATCGCAAACGCGATCGCGAACCCCCTCCACGCGGGGGTTCGGCTGGACAGCCGCGGGTTTATCCCGCGGCGGGTGTTCGGTCGAGCCTCGGTTCGCGTACGGTGGTTCGCGGTGACTTCCGGCGAAGGTTCTATTCGATTGGGTTGTCGGTTCCGCAATTTAGACAATCCGGATAATCGAAGGATTTCGGTCGGAATTAATTAGATAATTTATTTATTTAAATTTATTAATTCCGGGATATCGATTTCCCACAATTGCGCCTCATCAAAATCCTTATCATCCAATCCATAGTCACCGTGTTGTGGTTCCATCAGCTGTCGTTCAAGAATTCTATGCCGCATCTCAGTTAGTTGAAAAACGTCAAGCTGAACACGTTACTTCGTACAACAAGATGGTTGAGGCGCAAGAACTTCAAAAACAAGCTTTTAAGAAACTTCAACGGGAAATCCAACAAGGGGGAGGACTTGGTGATGTTGGAGCCCCCGATGCAAGTTTAAAGGATACGTTTATTCTGAAGTTGGTACGGGACGCTATCCAAGAAGCTCACCAGGAGCTGTCCAAAGGAAAACACATTGCTGTTGAGGTTGTGAAAGATGATGATGATGGCGAGAAAACAGATGATGATATTTTCAACGGTGTTTTTGATATTCGTGACAAAGGAAAGAAGAAGATGGAGGATACTACAAATCCAGGGGCGTCGTTCGCGATGCCGTCTGATGGTCTGAAGGACGAAGGCGATGTCGACATTGTGGATGTTGACGACGATGCTGGAGATGGTTTGGGCGAGCGTGAGATTTTCGGTGAACCGGAAACTGACTCTGACGAAAGTGATGACTCTAGCTCAGACGATGGTTTCAGCTATGAGGATGATGAAGAAGAGACGATCGGAAGTCCGGAGCGTGATCCAACTCCGACAGCCTCGCCTCAAGACTGAAGTTCCAAGTTCAAGTTCAAGTTCAAGTTTTTTTTTTTTTTTTTTTTTTTTTTTTAATTTCTGTTTTTGATGAACTCCTGAACTCGTTTTCTTGTTTTTTGTTTTTGCATACATCTAACTCTGAATTCGTTCATGCATTGGTTTTTCATATTTCTCTATCTCTGGATGTTTTGGTTGTTTTTGAATTTTATCGAAGTACTATCTTTTGGTTTGAAATTATTTGGCTAAGTCTTTTTATGGTTTTCATTGATTGTATGATTGATGTTTTCCATCTCTTTACTTAGCTTATTCTTGAATGATTTATTGGATTGAGGGGGAGATACTTCTATCTCTTTTTACTTAACTTTGTTTTTATGAGTTGTGCCAAAAAGGGGGAGATTGTAAATGTTGATTTTGGCGACAACGTATTTTTTTCCTTGTGTTTTTGTTTTGTTGATTTTCAGGGTTACAGGTTAAGAATCCGAAGTCAACTACCTTGCACGTGGAAATGGAGACTTGAGTCTCCACTTTTGGATTTACATGAAAACGGCGACCAGAGTCGCCGCTTTTGGTGATGCAAGGAAACGGCGACTCCAGTCGCCGGTTTTGGTGCAAGACAGGAGTGACAAGGAAACGACGACCAAAGTCGCCGCTTTTGGTGTAGCAAGGAAACGGCGACTCCAGTCGCCGGTTTTGGTGACATGCAGGATGGACATGGAAACGGCGACACGAGTCGCCGCTTTTGTTGTTGTGAAGAAACGGCGACTCGAGTCGCCGGTTTTGTGACATGGAAAATTTCCAGCGACAAGAGTCGCTGTTTTTGTTGTGTTGAAGAAACGGCGACTCCAGTCGCCGTTTTTGGTGCTTGGAAAATTTCCAGCGACTGGAGTCGCTGGTTTGGGGGCGTGCATGAATCCGGCGACTGGAGTCGCCAGTTTTTTCCTTTTTGATATTTTTTCATAGTTCATGTTCCTTTGCCATGTTTTCAATGACTAAGTACTTTCAACGTGTTTTCTTTCACCAGGTACTCAGTTCGAGGAAATGAAGAATTGTTCCAAGTTTGCAACTTCAACAAGATCGACGACCATGAAGACGATGAAATTCTGAAGCTTCAACACTTAGAGATTTTCACAAGAAATTGAAGATGAAGAATTAAGATCGATGGAGCCAAGATTGAAATTGAAGTTTGTTTTTGAAATTGAAGATTCAAGATTCAAGGATTCAAGAATCAAAGATTCAAGATTCCAAGATTCAAGAATCCAAGTTCTACAATGATGATGTCATCTATGGAAAAGTGACATAGGCCAAGCATGCGACGAATGAGAACGTGCCACGTCATCACTCTCACATGTGCGACTCTACTATAAATACCCATGGATGTTCATTTCATCATTTGACGATTTTGAGAGAACGAAATCTGATTTTTAGAATCGTAACTTCGAGCTTCGAGTTTGTGTAGTAGCTTTTGCACCGTGTGCCAAGATTAGAGCTAGGAGATATAGCTTTAGGTACTCGTGTGCTAGATTGCAGGTTAGTGGGAGTTGTTGCGACACTCGGGAAACTTCTTGTAATCGTTTTGCCTACCATACTCTACAAGTGTAATAGTTTAAGTTTTGTGATCAATGAAATGAAAACTATTACATAACTTTGTCTCCACTTTTTGTACTTCGAAATTGTGCGAGTGTGTTGACAGACCGAAGCTGCTGTCTGTGTGTTCAAGACCAATTTCACGAAAAATTGGTATCCTACGCTGAAGGCGTAATTTCAGTGTAATATTTAATTCTAAACAAACATTAAAAATAATCTCTAATAAAAAATCACCCAAAATAAAATGATCAGCATAACAAAATCGAAACAATGTGGCATTAAAAAAAAAAATCTCCACCTAAAAAAAATTTAAAAAACGAAAAAAAATAAAAAAATGATTTACAAACAAAATAAAAAATAACTCAATGATCAAGCAATACAGGATCCCCAAACTTTTTCCAACATGAAAAAACAAATTCAATTTGTTCTACAATTAAGAGCAACCTTAATGGTTGTGAAATGGTAAGGGCCATTGCTACTTTTTGGCAAAAAAACCAAAAAAATCAACTCTAATGGTTGAAATGACCCTTGTCAAAAAATGACATTTGCCAAATTTCCATGTATATTGGAGCAAATATACATGAAAAAATGGTCCTTGCCATTTTTGCCATGTCATCACTAGGACTGACATACCGTACTGTACCATATCGAATTAAGTATACCGATACCGTGTCGAAAAATTCGATATTGAAATTTTTCATACCGATGTCGTACTGAACAATTCGGTATACCGATTATCGATATACAGAAATTTTGATATCAAAAAAATTAATATCGACACCGTACCAAACTATATCGAAGTTTTTTCATAACGACAATATACCGAAACTATCGGTATTTCGAATCATACCGAAATTATCGTATGTCGAACTATACCGAAATTATCGTATGTCGAATTATACCGAAATTATCGTATGTCGAACTATACCGAAAAAAAATCAAAATATTCAATCTTCAAACATTATAAACACAACAAATCTTTAAAGCAAATGCATGCTCAAATCTCAGGCTCTAGGACAGTCTAAGCAAGTTCTAGAGTTCAACAATCAAACAAAGTTTAAAATACACAACATCGACATCGACATCTACCAATCGCACATCTTGAAAAACCTACAAAAGTTAAAAATAAAGTCATTAGAATGGTAAAATTTATTAAAAACACACATACATAACTATTAAATTTACTTTTTAAAGTACCTTCTAATGATAACATTTTTTAGTCATCTTTATTACTCTTTAAGTGACATTTGCATTTGCACATGCACATGCACATGCACTTGCAAAAACATTACTCTTGTTAGTTATTAATAAAACTACAAAATAAAGAAAAAACTACTTAATCTATTCTCAAGAAAGTATAAATAATCTATAATATTGAATATAAAGTAAAGAAGTCATTGTTTTTGTTAACGTTGGACATAACCTTGTTATTGTGTTAACAGAGTCAGGCGATAGAAGAAAACTTCTCAAAAAAAATAAAAAAAAATTATTTTCTTACATTTTTTAATTTCTTCAATTTCCTTGTATAAAGCATTTCATCATCGGTTGGATTTTTTTAAATGTTGAACTCCTGTGCCCTTAGCCAATCATTAGAGAATACCAATGCATCGACACCATTTTAGGACTCAAACTAATTCTAAAAGGATCAACAACTCGTTTGCACAAACTAAAAGCGGACTTGATTAGCCCGTTTTTTGTGGGTATTTCGGGTCGGTTCGTGGTCATTTCCGCTTCATTTTGATACTCTTTTCCCCGTATTATGTAGCCGTTGGTGATAACTGGTTGGAATAGTATAATCGATGCATATTCCGTGTTTTGTAGGTGAAACGGGAAGAAAACGACTGAAAAGGCTTTAGGTATTTTGCACTTGAGAAGTGGTCGGGCGACATCATCCTGGCGTGCGACAGAAAAATAAGACGCAAGACCTGGCGAGCGACATTACATGTCGGACGATACCAAAAGCTGTCGGACGACAAAGGTGAATTGCGAGCGACGAGATTCAAGATGAAGCGACGAAGGGGTCCAGTGCACCTGACCATCGAGCGGTGCTGATATCTGCGGACGACGAGAATTTGTCGGCCGACATGGATTTGAAGTCGGTCGACAAAGAACTTGTTGGGCGACATTAAGATGTTGTCGCCCGACATCACGCGCTGAAGAGTCCAGATGTTTAATTCTGAGTTTGACTTTGTTTGACCCTCATTTTAGAGGGTATAAATAGTCTTTTGGCTTGAATTTTGTAACTAAAGGCAATATTAGAGGTCAAGGTTATGATAATGGTTCTAACATCAAGCCGTGCAAAAGAGATTATTAGATGTGAACCCAAAAGCCTTTTACACTCCCTCTGGTTGTCATATTTTAAATTTTGACATTGTGTGATATTGCTAATACTTGTGGTAAGGCTAGAGATTTTTTTGGAATCGTGCAACTTGCACGCATATACACAATATTTGCGCTTTCGACAAAGAGGTGGCAAATTCTAAAGGCTAACGTGAAATGTTTGACACTTAACCCACTGTCATCTACTCGTTGGGAATGTCGAGCCGATAGTGTAAACGCCATTAGATTTCAGTTGGGAGAAGTTGGTGAAGCTTTACTTGAAATAGCCGAAGTTGATAATGATTCTAAAATTAAAAGTGAAGCTATGTCTTTAGCAATGAATGAGCTTGGTGATTTTGAATTTTTGGTATCATTAGTTATTTGGTATGAAATATTGTCTATGGTTATTGAAGAAAGTAAATGTAACACCCACTTTTCCCACTTTTCGCTTCTAATATATTTAAATATATTTAAATTCTTAAACTACAATTAAATTACTAAAATAAAAAAAATATTAATAATATTATTAATCAACTTACTATAAAAATTATTATTAAATTTGAAATTAAAAAATATATTTTTGAACACATAAAATGAAATTAAATATTTTGTTGTAACCGAAGTCCCTACCCTAAGTTTCGGTATTCACATTTTCTCATCCTAACTCCACGGACGTCTTTCTCTACTCTACAAAACCAAGTAACTCAGAACAATAAAAAACCCTTCGCAGTATATCAAAACCAAACTCGATATCGAACAACAATCGCTGCCTTGCACTGACTCGAGCCCATCGTCTAGATCTCAATCGCTGTCTTACATCGACTCGAGCCCATCGTCTAGATCTCGTCAACGCTACACCGAACCCTACCACCGAGCCTTCCCTTCATTCCCTCACGACCGAGAACCTACGAAGTAATCACCGCAACCATTTCGCACACCCCGCACCAGAGGAGACGAAGATCGAAGTTGCGGGAGTTTTCACGCCAAACTCCGTCGCTGGTTTTCCATCGGAGTCCTGCCCCACTGTCTCCCGCTAAATTTCTCTATCGTGTGCTAGTGCCCCTGAAATTGGTTCTCTTTCGTTCAATCAACTACAAAATCAAATTGAGGGGAAAGAGAAACAAGCATACAACACTTGAAGTTTGACTTGCGAGTTTAGGAGAGGCCTTTGATCTTAGGAGTTACAAGAAAAGGACACGTACGTCACAAGAGGTAGGAGTTTCTTACCTTTCTTTCATGATTTATGTTATCGTTATGTGTGTATATTGATGCATGTGAATTGTATGAGATTGATTTGTTGGGATATGTTCTTCGATCCTACGTGTGCAATCGATAAAGTCATAAGGTCGTCTATGGATGTTTAAATAATTATTAGATAATATTAATTGCTGGGAGCAATATAATATTGATCGATAATTATACCTACAGGGTCACACACGAACGAGAAGCTGAATGAGATAATTGCTGAATATTTATATTGATTTTAGAAATCAATAAATATATAAACTTGATTTATATATATGTGTAATTAAAGAAATTGACATGTCACATGGTGTGACATGTCATACCACATGGAATAATAACTTGGAGTCATTAGTGCACATTTGGCAATAATGTGGCATGGAGTTAGTGGGTGGGAGTTACATTTTGACCACTAACTCTCACCATAATCACACCTTAGTGGGGAGGTTATTTTGACAAAATGATGGTGCATTATTGTGAAGATAAAGGAGTGAAAATCTGATTTTCTCTCATTCCAACACTTGAATTTCGAGATTACACCAAGAGAGAAAGAGAGAACATAGTGTTCTTCCCATTTTTCTAAAGAACAATCAGCAATTTTGAGCACTCGTCTTCCGTTCGTGTGCAACACGTAGAGGCCGGGACATTTGTGCGGCTAGACATCCGGGAAGACCAGAAGCAAGACAAGAGGCTTGGGAAGATTTTCTCTTCAAGGTTCGCTGCGAGAAGATCGGATCTTCATCAACGAACAACCATCGACATCAACGAGGCACGCGTCAACCAATGTAAGATTCGTTGACCTTTATATATATATATTGGATATGTGTATATATATAAATATAAATGTGTTTATACACTCTTGTGTGCACTAAGATCTAAGCATGATAGATTTATATGCTTTACACGCTTCCGCACACACGGTATATCGATCGGATCGGTGTACCGATACCTTCAATTGGTATCAGAGCCTAGGGCTCGTGCACACTTTTGTGTTGGACACAATGGTTTAAATCACATAATTGACTTATATGTTTATTTGTACTTATGTGATTAGAGGTAAGGCCGGCCACCGTTAGTGGTCGGGTGAATGAAATTGTCGTTTTTTACGTACGATTGGCCATAGTCTTTTGAGGGCTGCGTCCCTTGGAATAATTCGTAATAGATAGATTTTCTATTTCGATATGTATTGTTCAATGTGTAAGCAATGGATTGATTCCATGGATCAACGGTGGATCTCGGCTCTCTAGCAAAAACGAGAAGAAACGAAGCAAAACGAAGCAAAACGGGCAAAACTAAGGCTGTCAGAGAAAAACGACGACCGTCGTTTTGATTTGACGACCGCCATTTTGGAAACGGCGACCGCCGGTGGTGTTCGGCGACCGCCGTTTGTGAAACGGCAGGCGTCGTTCGTGGTTTTATGGGTACGGACTAAGGTTGACCTCAATCGGTGGGCGCGGAACTGAAATGGCGGGCGCGGACCAGTCCAGAAGATGTTCAAGACGTTTTAAGTAGCTTTAATTCTTTTCTTTTGAGAGTTGTGAGGTTCTAGGGGCCTTTCGATTACGTATTTAATTGCTTTGCTAGTTATAGGATGTTTTATGTTATAAATGTTCAACTTACATATAAACACCTATGCATGCAAGTTCCCAAAATAATGAGTATAATGTCTTGTCCAAAAACATCACACTCATGAAGCCCTCGATCATAAGTTGGTAGGTCCGCCTCAGCGGGGTACTACTTGTTATCTTGGGATAAGTGGGAGTAAGGGTTAGACCTTTACACGTGAATTTAGTTTTCTCATCTATAGATCCACTGCAGGCGTGGCTATCGAGACATGAGATGAGAATGAGATTCTCGTCGACTGAGAGTGATATTAGATATCATTGACATGGGTATGTCTACCTATCTTGAAATCCTTAAGTGCGGACTCAGTCGGCTTAAATATTTACAAGATGAGGATCTCGGGATCGTTTTGTTCTAAGGGACAATGATATTGGATATCAATTGAACAAAATGAAATAAATAAGTACAATTGTTAGACAACCTTATTTGTTTACCGCTTTGTGGATGTTTACTTACTTTATTTATCTTACTTTTGTAGTTTATCATGTTAATTTCAACTCGATTCAAGTTTGGTTCAATTCTTGATCATGAAAAATTGAACAACATAATTTTTTTTGATTCACAACGTAATTTGAGGATGGTCCTCAAATACGAAGAGAATGAAAATGTGTTAGATAACCACATCCTAAGATATCATTGAACAACTCAATAGCATGTTCGGGGAATATGCTAAGATTGAGCAGTTCTGAATGACCAGGGTCATCGCTTCAGCTAGGCTGGAAAAAGAGAAACATATAGGGACCACATGTGCAGCAAATGATTAGATTATTTGTTTTAAGTGATCTCCTAAAATTTTCTAAGATGATGAGTAGTCAATTAAACATGGACCCTAAGAGGGATATTTTTATGATAAGGGATGATGTATTCAAAAGAGCATGGGCAAAAAGGCTACTAGGGTTCCTAGGGAATCTGAATGCGTCTACTGCAAAAGTGTAGGACACTAATTGCAAACAAGTAGAAGTTTATATTTATTCATTTTCAAAACAAATGCCTAATTTATATTTCATATGATGAATTCTAAAGTTAGGATTATTTTCACCTCGGGGAGTGATCTAATCCAAAACACTTAGTTCATCAATGACATAAATTAGAGACTTTCGAGCCATGGGATGGCGTTAGTCGATTGTCTGGTTGGCTCCCTCATATTTTATGAGAGATAGGGCTTCAATTGCATGATAATATCGCTGGTTAGAAAACTTCGATTTTTCACTTACGATTTATCACGTTTTGACATTGAGATAATTTTGAATGGGAAATTTGAATGAGACTCAATTATTGGGAATAATTGAATTTGCCCAAAGTTCAAAGAAGATGTGAAGAACGGGGTTGCTTCATCTTCAGGTATTAATGATATAGACATTAAACTTCACAAATTCTACTTCTTGGGTATTGGATGCCAAATGTGGTTCTCACATTTGTATGTGGAGGAACTACATAGAAGTGTAAGTTTGGTGAGTAGAGATGTCGATCTACGGGCGAGAAATGAAGCGAATGTCGCTGCATTAGCCGCATGATCATATGATGTTGTTTTGCCTTAGGGCCTTGTTTTAGTATTATAATTATGTAATTTCGTACCTTCAATAAACAATGAATATTGGTTCAGTATTGGTAACTGATGGATTAGTTTTTCACTATTAAATAGTTTGGTAACTATTTTAATTGTGAATTATTCTTTGTTTTGGTACGATTATTATATTGTTTATGTATACTTTAAACTTGACAAATCATATATAACATTAACACTAAAGGACGAATCGAATAAGTCTCAACGAGACATAACTATAACATTGTTGATTAGGTCAAATCATCATCTAAATATGTAACGAAGCTTCTTTTAGAATGCATCCTAGAATCATTTGACTTGGAGTCATTTGATACATGTGGATGATGTGTGATGGCCAAGATAACAATGTCATCTTTCTTGGAGAAAGGAGAACATGTGAGTGATTTATTAGGGATGATCCATACTGATGTATGTGGAACCTATCAGTTCACAAGCACATGAAGGTTATGTTTCGGAAAAGAGAAAACAAACTATATTAGATATAGTTCGACCATTCGATGAGAGGTCTAAATGAACTACTAGTCTCTTTTGGGAACACACAATTCTAGACTTCAACTTATACACTGAATAGGACGCTGTCAAAAGCTGTTGATAAGACACCATACTAGGTATGGAAAGGGAGGGTCCCTAAATTGTTTTCATCAAGATTTGAGGTTCTAAAAGCTTCTCTGACGAGATTTATCTCCATAGAGATTGAACTCAATTGGGATAAAAGTTTCTTTATGGTATCCATAAGAAACTCGAGGGTACAACTTCTACGATCTATTTGAGAACAATATTTTGTTGCTCGAGATAGTGATTTTCTTGAAAAAGAGTAATCTTTCCTAGAAAGTCAGTGGGAGCTCAGTTGTCTTGAACAAGGTTCAAGTAGAACAAACTGATATGGGTACTTAAGACTTGGTCGAGAGTACTCCAGTGGTTTTGGAAACCACACCTAACCCTCGAAGGTCTGGAAGGGTTAGAACTCAACCTGACAGATACTTAGGTATTCTGACAAATGAGAGCTATGAAGTCATGCTTTTAGAAAGCAATGAACCTTCGACCTATACCCAAGCTATGACGAGTCCAGATTCTGAGAAATGGCAGGGTGCCATGAAATCCGAAATGGAATCGATGTCTGAAAATCAAGTTTGGAACTTGGTCGATTTGCTTAAAGGGGCTAGGCCCATTGGATGCAAATGGATTTACAAGATAAAAACAGACATGGATGGAAAACCTAGTGTTTTCAAAGCAAGGTTGGTGGCAAAAGGATTTAATCAAATTCACAAAGTGGATTATGATGAAACCTTTTCACCAGTTACTATGATCAAATCCATTCGGATTCTCTTAGCCATTGCTGCTCATTATGATTATGAGATATGACAAATGGATGTTAAAATCGCCTTCTTGAATGGGATTCTAGAAGAGGATGTGTTTATGACACAACCAGAGGGTTTTATCGATCCTAATCAGGCTGAGAGAGTATGCAAGCTTAATAGATCTTAATGGATTAAAGCAAGCATCTCGGAGTTGGAATCTTCAGTTCAATGAATCCATATCGAGATTTGGATTTCAGAGGAACTCGAAAGAGTCTTGTTTTACAAGAAGATCAGTGGGAGTTACGTTGTATTCATTGTGTTGTATGTCGATGACATACTCCTTATTGGAAACAATATTCCTATGCTTAATTCTGTTAAAGAATGGCTTGGAAGATGTTTTTTTAATGAAGGATCTTGGAGAAGCACAATACATATTGGGCATCAAGATCTGTCGGAACAGATCGAAAAGGATGTTTGAACTTAGTCAAGTGACCTATATTGATAATGCGGTTGATAAGTTCAGAATGAAAGACGCCAAAAGGGGTCTCATTCCAATGAGTCATGGCACATCACTTATCAAGATGCAAGGCCCTACGGTACTTGATGAGCAAAAGAGGATGTAAAACATTCCTTATGCTTCGGCAATAGGGTCTATAAAGTACGCCATGATATGTACACGACTGGACGTATCATATGCTTTGAGCATGACGATTTGGTTTCAAGGAAACCCAGGTGAGGCGCATTAGACTGCGGCCAAGAATATTCTTATGTACCTTAGATGGACTAAAGAATATTTTGTTGTCTTTGGAAGACAAAAAAAGTTGATATTAACAAGCTGTTTGACTGCTAACTTCAAAACAGACTAAGATAATTTCTGATTTTAATCTGGTTATATCTTTTGTCTGGTTAGAGGTGAAATTTGCTGGAATAGTTCCATGCAATGCAATATAGCTGATTAAACTACAGAAGCTGAGCACAATATTAAATTGGATGCAGTAATGTTGGCAGTTAAGATTTGAAAGTTCTTGAATGAACTAGGTGGCGTAACTAGCTCAGCCCATCCGATAGTTCTCTATTTATAGTAGAGTTATCGCGCAAGCCAATGAGCTAGGAAGCACCACAAGTCTAAAACTGGTGCTCAAGAAGTTCCACATTATCTGGGAGATAGTTTTGTGGAGACATCGAGATAATAAAGTTGCAACTTTTGGTAAGGTTGCAAACCCGCTTTCTAAACCTCTCCAGCAGTTTAAGCTTGAGGCTTTGACGACTGCAATAGAGATCAAACATCTTAGAGATGAATTGTGATTTCTATTACTGTATTAGATACTTTTGGAGATTATGTAAACATTCACTCATATGTATAATATATATTTCTTCATATAAATATGGTTAAATTTATATGAATTGTCCAAATGATTAAGTGATATCAATTGGGTTATGAGGTCGACTTACCGCATAATGAAGTCCCAATGGTTGAACTGATATACTTGAATCATATAGTTGTTCCTGGTTCGTATAATCGAGTACGGACAAACTGATAATATAATGAACTAGTTTGTAATGTGTACTATAGCGCCGCTTCATGGGCTAGTGATGTGGGACATCAAGTACAATTACATAGATATTAGCTGGGAGCTAATGATCGAACAAACCCGACTGGAATAGTATTTAAGATTTCGAGTCATAATACTATTTCATTGACTGTCGAGCAATTTCCTCTGACCTGAGTAGTCTAGAGTGATTCCATTGTGAAATGGTATACTTTGATACAAGTAAATGCCTTTCGTAAAAGGAGGTTATAAAACTTGTTATTGGGTATATCAGGAAGCACGTGGGAGAGCTTGGATTGACAAGATGGGATTGTCCTCCATTTTATAATGGGATACATGTCTTACCGGCCACTTGGAGAGTCGAGACTGTGGAAAATACGTGGCCACGTCCAGATTCGTATCATAGTGATAAATCTGGTTTTACAGTCTGTCTCAAAGTCCAAGAAAGGTTTGAACCGATTGAGGATGACTCGAGTCTTGCCTCAAGTTCAAACTTAGACATAAAGTGACAATAGGAAGTTGGCAGCACACTGGCTCTGAAGGCCAAGTGGGAGATTGTTGGGATATGTCCTTCTATCCTACGTATTGTTGGAGTGGTATACTTAATGTCTAGATTTGAGTATTGTGAACTCCTTGTACACTTTCATTTACCTATTAAATACGAACATTCATTTGCTTTTAATTATTGTTAATTAAAAATATGCAAATTATAGTCCTGGATTTTATACGTTGTAGTTAGTATGGTGTGTCGGGCCCACACAGAAGATCATACTATCGGTTACTCGTATTTAATCGAACAGATGCTCACGACCTAGATGGACACGGACCAATCCATCGGTATAGTCGTTGTGTGAGAGAGAAAATAATTTGTCTTAATTATTTTATCACACTTGTACACTTGGTGTATTGAGCGGATCGATTGAGACTCATCAATTAGGATTGCTCGGCGATAATTGATTTGAGACTCAGTGTATTTTATTCTTAATCCCCGATATTGTTGCGGGTGTGTATATTCAATATAAGTGACTTTGATTTACCAAAGGAATTAACCGATTTAATTATTGGGTTAATTACCGGTTAAGTTGGGTCACTGTATTTTATATATGGCATGCCGTGAATGATTGACCGGACAGTGTATCCCGGAAGGGTTGATAATATCCCCGAGATGAGCTCATAAGGATTTATTATGTAAACCTCGCGAGTGGATTTAATTCCGCATAATAAATAAGGTTGAGTGGTACTAGTCTCGGATAAAAGAGATGAATAAATTTATTAAGCAATAAATAAATTTTATTCATGGATATTTATATCTTAAATACACGGAATAAATAATAGTACCGGAGAAATATTATTTGGATATAATATGGTTTAATATTGGGAGTGCAATTAATTTATATAGTGGAAAATAAATTAATTAATATTAATGGGAGATTAATAGATTTGGGCTTGGGCTCAATTTAATCATTAATATTGGAAGCCCAATATTCCACCTCCTTTAGATCCCCTACGTAGCCTATAAAAGCACTACATGGTCTTCTCTATTCTCTAATTCATAACTTGAAGATCACAATTCTAGAGAGAGAAAGTAGAGAGAGAAGTAGATCCATAGAGCTTGGAGGATCGTCGCCCACCCGACGTTCAAGCTAGTGCAAGGAATACGTGGGAAGATTCAAAGGTCATCTTGAATTCGTTTCTCCGAACAACGAATCGAAAGGTAAAAATCTAAACACCCTTGATTTATTCGGTTTTGATTTATCGAGAATACCGTAGAACGCAAGATCCGAAGGATCGAACCCGGATTAGACGAACGACCACGCGGTGGTGGCGAAGCCACCGGACCGCGTGGCATCGCACGCCTAGGGTTCGGCGGCGAAGAGGAGCCCTCGGCCGAAGACGAGGGAGGCGATCGCTGGGTGCGATCGCCGGCGGTGGCGGGCTGGTGCCGCCACCTCCCCACCGCGACGGTGGGGCCTCCTCCACGACGGGCAGCAGGTCGCCGGACCTGCTGCCGGGGGCTGCCGGATGCAGCCCCAACGATCGCCCATGCGATCGATCCAAATCGATCGCGAGCCCCGCGTGCGGGGGCTCGGGCTGGGCGTGCGCGAGGCTTCGGCCTCGTCGTGCGTGCGGCTCGTGCTTCGGCTCGTACGTAGTGCTCGCGTGATCTCCGGCGGATGGTTTTGATCGGGTTATTGGTTTCCGCAAATTTAAATAGCCCGGGATATCGAATTCCAACAATTGGTATCAGAGCGTGGTTTACGTTCGCGGTATTTTCGATAAAATTGTTCTACCTTGCAGGGTTCCGACTATTATGGCTTAAGTTATTATTCGTTTAATTTATTTTGTCATGTATGTTGGTTTGATTAAACTCTCGGACATGTCGAGATTCGTTTTTGGTGGTGAATGCTTGTAATAGTAAAAATTCGGGGGTTGACCGAATTTAGGATTTATTATTACGTTCTATTTTTTCCGGAAAATGTATAGGGTCGATTTCATGTATAGAATCGATACCGGATAGTGTAAAATTTATTTTGTAATTTATTTTGCGTTGGATCGATGCCGAAACGACCGCCGGAGAAGACGCGTGACGAAGGAGATGATCGTGAGGGTGAACGGGACAAGGATCGATCAATCCCCATGATCGATCCATGAGGATCGATCGACCCCTACATGGAGGAGCCGCCGGCGATGGTGGCCGGCCACCTCCTAGGTGGCGGTCGAGGGTGGCGCGGGGATCCCCACCCCGTGCTATCCCGGTCCGGAAATTCACTTTCCTAATTAATTCGGGTTTTTCCTATTTGAGTATTCCTATTTTTGGGAATTCTCATGGATTAGGAAAAGAATTAATTGGAATTAATTTTATTTCCTTATTCTATTATGGAAGTCTTCTAGAGTATTCCGAGTTCTACTTGGAATAGGATCCTAGAGATTTAATAGAATTGGAAAGGAATAAAAGTTAATTTAGGATTGATTTATTTCCTAATTGATTATTCCTATTTTATGGGAATTTTCATAGTTATGGAAATTAATTAATCTTGGAAAGTAGAAGAGTCCTAAATTATTTTAATTCCTTATTTCATTATGGAAATCATCTAGAATATTCCAAGTGGGTCTTGGATAGATTATTCTAGAGATTTAATGAAGTAGAAAGGGAAAATAAAATAAATAAAAATATTAATAATATTTAATTTTATTTTTGATTTATTCGATTGACTTAATTATTATTAATTAAGTATCTTTTGGATTTATTAAAAATAAATAGATTTAAATATTGGAAATTAATATTCTCGTCACATGGAGCATTTAAGAACGAAGACTGAAGACTAGAAGATGCGTACGGAGATGGAGTAAAGCCATAATAGTCGGAAAATAATATTCTAGTAATTATTTTGACTATGTGATAATACTATGTGCTTTATTACATGTATGCATGCTATATGTGTTTACTTTTATGCACTAGATAGCGTATCCCTTTATTGTAAAAAGCTAAGTGGGAGAGGGTATGGAAACATACCCATGGTCTCCATTGCTGCTCTCTTGGTGACTTTTATAAACTTTTGAAGTTTATATAGATAGGTCATTGGAGGAGAGTTCTTGTAATTCCTCTTACGAGAAACATTGATTAAGTTCATCAAACAATGCCTAATTTGTCTTTCCAAAACTGATTTCAAGTCGACTCATTCTCACCCCGGGGAGTGGAATGGAGCCAAAGCCACTTGGTCATGTCAAGGACACAAATTAGAGGCAGTCGTACCATTCTTTGATAGATGGATCGATTGTCTGCTCGGCTCCCTCATTTATGAGAGATAGGGTTGTTCGCATGGTGAATCACTGGTTAGAAACTTCGAGTTTCACTTATGATTCTCCGCGTCTTGATTTACAAGATTAAATGGGTCAAGTAATTGGATTTCAATTGTATAAGTCTTTTGGTATAGTAAACGTCCACACTATCGTGGCTTGCTATATCGAATGGGACTTTAGATCAATTGATGTAGACAGTTATAGAAGGGAGTGAAGGATCCGTGTGTCAACGTAAACGTCCACACTATCGTGGCTTGCGGTGATATACGAGTCTCAAACAAACTTCTTAGTACTGAGTAATGGTTAACACTTAGGTGCGCTTCATAGTATTCCTTCCATCGAGGTAACGCTATTGATGATGTACGACCGAAGGAAATCTAATTGCTAAATCATTTGGGTGGGTAAACGTCCACACTATCGTGGCTTGCTTTACCTGATGGGATTTTAGAGGCAATTAGTGATTTAATGATATTATTAAAGGGAGATAATATTGGATATTAAATTTTTTGTTTGTTTTATGTGCTTATAGGTTAGAGAATGACTGTGACCCCACTTTGTGATATACTTAAAGATGAAAACTCACTGGTTCCATATAGTACTGATTGGAAAAGAAATCTGGACATTGTCCAGACTGTTGAGCTTTCTGAATCCACAGTTGTTCCAACTACGTTGAGACATGGTGTGGAAGCTAGGCAAGAGGTGTTTAACATACCCACGGAATCGTTCCTCAATGAGTCCCTTAAAACCGGCTCGGCGAAGGCGATTTTTGTGCGTAAGTTAAGAGAAACACGAGCTCTTGTGGCTAGGCTAAAAGAAAAGCGTGCAAAGAGACCCAGTGGTTTAAAGCCACGGATTGGGGAAAGCAAGCGGTTTCGCAGATGCTTTCGATGCAAACAGTTTGGACACTGGAGGTCTGATTGTCCTCTCATCAAAGGTACGAAATTTTCCTTAGTCACTGAAACATTATCAGTGGTGTTGTCTACCAGCACCTGGTGTGTAGATACGGGGGCCACTGATCATGTCTGCAATTCATTGCAGGGGTTCCAGGAAACCCGGAGACTTAGAGAGGGAGAGATCGTGGTCTACATGGGCAATGCCGCGAAGGTGGCGGCTGTTGCAGTGGGAGACGTTCACTTACGCTTTAGTAGTGATAGGGTTTTAGTTTTACAAAATTGTCTTTATGTACCCAACTTTAGAAAGAATTTAATTTCGGTTTCTAAACTTATTATGAATGGATATTCTGTTTCTTTTGACCACTCTGTGATCATAAGAAGAAACAGTGAGATTATCTGTTCTGGTACATTGGTGGACGATTTATATGTACTAAATCCTGAGTCTAACACGATGCAACTAACCGAGAGTAATAACACATCTACGAACACCAATAAGAGAAAGGAACCTTCTAAAATGAATCAATTATACTTGTGGCACTTAAGGCTAGGTCATATTAACTCGAATAGAATTCAAAGGTTGAAATCTGATGGTCTCATCAGTGGTGTTGAAGGAGAGGACCTTCCAACCTGCGAATCCTGTTTAGAGGGAAAAATGACCAAGCGTTCTTTTTATGGTAAAGGACGAAGGGCTGAACAAGTATTGGATTTGATTCACTCTGATGTATGCGGACCTATGTCTACTCAGGCAAGGGGAGGGTACGAGTATTTCATCACTTTCACTGATGATTACTCAAGGTATGGATTTGTATACCTGATGCGCCGCAAGAGCGAATCCTTTGACAAGTTCAAGGAATTCAAGGCTTATGCGGAGAACCTTCAAGGTAAATCCATTAAATGCCTGCGATCTGATCGCGGAGGCGAGTACCTGTCTGGAGAATTCAAGGCATACTTGGCAGAGAATGGGATTGATTCCCAAATGACATCACCATATACTCCTCAGCAGAATGGTGTGTCAGAAAGAAGGAATAGGACTCTTATGGAAATGGTGCGTTCAATGATGAGTTACTCGGACTTACCTACAATGTTCTGGGGATATGCCTTGGAAACAGCAGCGCACATTCTAAACTTGGTTCCATCTAAAACGGTTCCTTCAACACCCATGGAACGATGGAGCGGGCGCAAGCCTAGCTTGAGACACGTTCGGATCTGGGGGTGCCCTGCACATGTGTTGAAGGTAGGTGCCGATAAATTAGAACCTCGTACTGAAGTGCGGTTGTTTATTGGATATCCTAGAGGAACTAAGGGTGGCATGTTCTATAGTCCTACGGACCAGAAGATCGTTATAAGTACTAACGCTCGGTTCTTAGAGGAAGACTATGTCATGGACCACAAGCCCAAGAGTGACATAATACTTGATGAGTTGAGAGGTAACAAGGAAGACTTAGATACAGCCGAACCGAGTATAGATACACCACTAGAATCTGCACCTAACACTGTCACTGTTGATACACCGGAACGCCGTCGTAGTGGGAGGGTTGTTAAGCAACCAGACCGATGGATTGGACTGGGTGAGTCTTCGGACTCTGGACCTGGAGTTCATGAAATCGATCCCTGGACCTATGATGAGGCGGTACAAGATATAGATGCGCCTTCTAGGAAGAAAGCGATGAAATCCGAAATTGAATCTATGGATTCTAATAAAGTCTGGGATCTTGTAGAACCACCAAACGGCGTAAAGCCAATTGGGTGTAAATGGGTCTACAAGAGAAAGAGAGGATCTGACGGAAAGGTTGAAACCTTTAAAGCTCGGCTTGTTGCGAAAGGATATACTCAGAAAGAGGGAATCGATTATGAGGAGACCTTTTCGCCGGTAGCTAAGATAAAGTCAATCCGGATTCTCTTATCCATAGCAGCTCATATGGATTATGAGGTGTGGCAAATGGATGTCAAGACAGCTTTCCTAAATGGAAGTCTTGACGAGACGATTTATATGAAACAAGCAGAAGGATTCATTGCTAAGGGGCGAGATCATCTAGTGTGCAAGCTTAATCGATCCATTTATGGATTGAAACAAGCCTCGAGATCGTGGAACCTGCGGTTTGACGAAGTAGTCCAATCTTTTTGATTCAGTCAAAGCATGGACGAATCGTGTGTGTATTGGAAACGTGATGGGAAGAAGGTGGTGTTTCTCGTGCTTTATGTAGATGATATTCTTCTCATTGGCAACAGTGTAAAGATGTTATCAGACATAAAGGGATGGTTGTCTAGACAATTCGATATGAAAGATTTGGGAGAAGTCGGGCATGTTCTAGGGATCAAGGTTATAAGGGATCGCCGGAATAGAACATTGTACCTATCCCAGCAATCTTACATAGACACGATTCTGGCTCGTTTTAACATGCAAGATTCCAAGAAGGGTGAGCTGCCCTTCAGTAAAGGAACTTATCTTTCTAAGGAGATGTGTCCTCAGACACAAAAGGAGAAAGATGAAATGAAAGCAGTTCCCTACGCTTCGGCTGTGGGAAGCTTGATGTATGCAATGTTATGCACGAGGCCTGATATCTGCTATGCAGTTGGCGTAGTAGCGAGATATCAGAGTAACCCTGGAAAGGCTCATTGGACTGCCGTAAAGAGCATTTTCAAGTATTTGCGAAATACTAGGGATTATGTTCTAAGTTACGGGGCAGACAATCTGATTCCTTTGGGTTATACGGATTCGGATTTCCAAGCTAATAAGGACCGGCGAAAGTCGACATCAGGCTATGTGTACACTTTGGGAGGTGGAGCCGTATCATGGAGGAGTGTTAAGCAAAAGTGCATTTCAGACTCTACCATGGAAGCTGAATATGTTGCAGCCTCAGAGGCAGCGAAAGAGTCAGTTTGGTTCCTTAATTTCCTCCAGGACTTAGATGTGATTCCGAGTTTGCCCAAGGCTATGACAATTTATTGTGATAATAGCGGTGCAGTGGCAAACAGTAAGGAACCACGGTCCCATAGTGCAACGAAACACATAGAGCGCAAGTACCACCTGATTCGAGTCATCGTCAAGAGGGGCGATGCGATAGTCACCAAGATAGCTTCGGAGGACAACCTAGCGGACCCTTTCACCAAGATACTTCCTAAGGAAGTATATTTCAAGCACTTGGAGGGTTTGGGAGTCAGAAGTTTGGAGGATAAGACTAGACCTTAGTATAAGTGGGAGATTGTTGGAGTGGTATACTTAATGTCTAGATTTGAGTATTGTGAACTCCTTGTACACTTTCATTTACCTATTAAATACGAACATTCATTTGCTTTTAATTATTGTTAATTAAAAATATGCAAATTATAGTCCTGGATTTTATACGTTGTAGTTAGTATGGTGTGTCGGGCCCACACAGAAGATCATACTATCGGTTACTCGTATTTAATCGAACAGATGCTCACGACCTAGATGGACACGGACCAATCCATCGGCATAGTCGTTGTGTGAGAGAGAAAATAATTTGTCTTAATTATTTTATCACACTTGTACACTTGGTGTATTGAGCGGATCGATTGAGACTCATCAATTAGGATTGCTCGGCGATAATTGATTTGAGACTCAGTGTATTTTATTCTTAATCCCCGATATTGTTGCGGGTGTGTATATTCAATATAAGTGACTTTGATTTACCAAAGGAATTAACCGATTTAATTATTGGGTTAATTACCGGTTAAGTGTTGGAGTTGTGTACTTAATGTCTAGATTTAAGTAACGTAAACTCACGATCCATTGCCATTAATCTATTTAACTAAATGAACAATTATTTGCGTTTAATTATTTATAATTAAATATATGCAAATCATAGTCCTGGATTTTATACGTTGTAGTTAGTATGGTGTTGCATGGGCGCACAGAAGATCATACTATCGGTTACTCGTATTTAATCGAACAGTTGCTCACGACCTAGATGGACACGGACCAATCCATCGGTATAGTCGTTGTGTGAGAGAGAAAATAATTTATCTTAATTATTTTATCACACTCGTACACTTGGTGTATTGAGCGGATCGTTGAGATTCATCAATTAGGATTGCCGGCGATAATCGATTCGAGTCTCAGTGTATTTTATTCTTAATCCCCGATATTATTGCGGGTGTGTATATTTAATATAAGTGACTTTGATTTACCAAAGGAATTAACCGATTTAATTATTGGGTTAATTACCGGTTAAGTTGGGTCACTATATTTTATATATGGCATGCCGTGAATACTTGACGGGAAAGTGTATCCCGGAAGGGTTGATAATATCCCCGAGATGAGTTCATAAGGAATTATTATGTAAACCCTGCAGGTGGATTCATTCCGCATAATAATTAAGGTTGAATGGTACTAGTCTCGGATATAAGAGATGAATAAATTAATTAGCAATAAATTAATTTTATTCATGGATATTTATATCTTAAATACACGGAATAAATAATACTACCGGAGAAATATTATTTGATATAATATGGTTTAATATTGGGAGTGCAATTAATTTTATATAGTGGAAAATAGAATTAATTAATAATAGTAAGGATTAATAGATTTGGGCTTGGGCTCAATTTAATCACTATTATTGGAAGCCCAATATTCCACCTCCTTAAGATCCCCTACGTAGCCTATAAAAGCACTACATGGTCTTCTCTATTCTCATAACTTGAAGATCACAATTCTAGAGAGAGAGAGAAAGTAGAGAGGAAGATCCATGGAGTTCGGTAGATCGTCGCCCACACGACGTCCGAGCTAGTGCAAGGAATACGTGGGAAGATCTCAAGGTCGTCAAATTGAGTTCTACGTTTCTCCGAACAACGAGAACGAGGTAAATCGTAAAACCCTCTTTATGATTTTATCGTTTAATTATCGTGAAAATATCATGAACCAAAGATCCGAGGAACGAACCCGGGGATGGGGTTTGACCGCGCGGTGGTGATCCGAGATCACCGGACCGCGGACGGCCAAGCGAGCCCCACCGGGATCGAGAGCATCAAACCCTCGGCTGGACGCCGAGGGTGGCGATCGGCCCTAGGGCACGATCGCCGTGCGCGTAGGGACCCCGGCTGGAGCCAGGGCTTGCGATCGACCACGATGGTCGATCGCTGGGGGCAGCCGCGGGCTGGTGCCGCGGCAGTCGCCCCTCCTCCCGGCGATGGCGGTGAGTCGCCGGACTCACCGCCGGGGGCTGCTCGGAGCAGCCCCGGGGATGCGCGAAGCATCCCGGCGATCGCAAACGCGATCGCGAACCCCCTCCACGCGGGGGTTCGGCTGGACAGCCGCGGGTTTATCCCGCGGCGGGTGTTCGGTCGAGCCTCGGTTCGCGTACGGTGGTTCGCGGTGACTTCCGGCGAAGGTTCTATTCGATTGGGTTGTCGGTTCCGCAATTTAGACAATCCGGATAATCGAAGGATTTCGGTCAGAATTAATTAGATAATTTATTTATTTAAATTTATTAATTCCGGGATATCGATTTCCAACAATTGGTATCAGAGCGTTGGTTTTAGTTCATGGTATTTTTCGATAAATTGTTCTACCTTGCAGGGTTTCCGATTATTATGGCTAGATTTAATTTTGTTAATTAATGTCATAATAATGTTCTTGATTATTAAACTCTCGGTGATGTCAATATTTGTTCTTGTGTGGTGAATGCTTGTTCTTAATTTTTCCGGAAATTGTATGAGGTTGATTTCATGTAGAATCGATGCCGGATAACGTAGTAATAAATTTGTAATTTATTTACGTTGGATCGATGACGAAACGACCACCGGAAAAGTGTGACGGAGGAGACGAAGTGAGGGAGGACCGGGGATCGATCACGAGGATCGATCCCATGAGGATCGATCGCCTGGGCTGCCCAAGGGCTCTCGGCCACGCCGGCCACCAAGGGTGGTGGCGCGTGAGCCTTGGCCGGCGGTGGTAGTGGCGGTCGATGGTGGGGATGGCGTGGGGATCCCCAACCCATGCTATTCCTACCAAGATCCAACTTTCCTAATTGATTCGGTTTTCCTATTTTGAGTATTCCTAGTTTTGGGAATTCTCATGAAAATAGGAAAAGAATTAATTGGAATTAATTTATTTCCTTATTCTATTATGGAAGTCTTCTAGAATATTCTAAGTTCTACTTGGAATAGGATTCTAGAGATTTAATGGAATTAGAAAGGAAAATAATTAATTATTAAATTAATTTATTTCCTATTTGATTATTCCTATTTTATGGGAAGTTTCATGGACATGGAAATTAATTAATTTTGGAAAGTTTAGGAGTCCTAAATTATTTTATTTCCTTATTTCATTATGGAAATCATCTAGAATATTCCAAGTGGGTCTTGGATAGATTATTCTAGAGATTTAATGAAGTAGAAAGGGAAAATAAAATAAATTTATTTTATTTCCTTATTCTATAATGTTCCAAGTGGGTCTTGGATAGATTATTCTAGAGATTTAATAGAATTAGATAGGAAAATAAATAAATAAAAATATTAATAATATTTAATTTTATTTTTGATTTATTCGATTGACTTAATTTTCGAATTAAGTAACTTTTGGATTTATTAAAAATAAATAGATTTAAATATTGGAATTAATATTCCCGTCACATGGAGCATTCAAGAACAAAGACTAAAGACTAGAAGATGCGTACGGAGATGCGATAAAGCCATAATAGTCGGAAAATAATATTCTAGTATTATTTTGATTATGTGATAATATTCTATGTGCTTTATTTCATGTATGCATGCTTATGTGTATTTAATTATGCATTAGATAGCGTATCCCTTTATTGTAAAAAGCTAAGTGGGAGAGGGTATGGAAACATATCCATGGTCTCCATTGCTGTTCTCTTGGTGACTTTTATGGACTTTTGAAGTTCGTATAGACAAGTCATTGGAGGAGAATTCTTGTAATTCCTTTTACAAGAAACATTGATTAAGTTTATCAAACAATGCCTAATTTGTCCTTCCAAAACTGATTTCAAGTCGACTCATTCTCACCCCGGGGAGTGGAATGGAGCCAAAGCCACTTGGTCATGTCGAGGACACAAATTAGAGGCAGTCGTACCATCTTTTGAAGGTGGATCGATTGTCTGCTCGGCTCCTTCATTTATGAGAGATAGGGTCGTTCGCATGGTGAATCACTGGTAAGAAACTTCGAGTTTCACTTATGATTCTCCGCGTCTTGATTTACAAGATTAAATGAATCAAGTAATTGGGAGTCAATTATAAAAGTCTCTTGGTGTAGTAAACGTCCACACAACGTGGCTTGCTATGCTGACGGATTTTGGATTAATTGATGTAGACAGTTGTAAGAAATTGTGAAGAGTTGTGAAGTTGTCGTAAACGTCCACACAACGTGGCTTGCGGTGATGTAGCAATTCCAAACGATTTACTTTGGTGCTGAGTAATGGTTTACACTTAGATACGCCTTATAGTATTCCTCCCACCGAGGTTCCGCTATAAGTGATGTATGACCGAAGGAAATCTAATTGCTAAGTCGTTTGGGTGGGTAAACGTCCACACACCGTGGCTTGCCTTGCCTGATGGGATTTTAGATGTAATTAGTGGTTTAATGATATTATTTAAGGGAGATAATATCGGATATTAAATCGATTGTTTGTTGTTATATGTGCTCATAGATTAGGATATGGCTTTGAACCCACTTTATGTGATACGTAAGGATTTTAAACTCACTGGTCCCAAAAATGTAATGATTGGAATAGAGATCTAGACATTACCCAAACTGTTAAAGAGTGCAAGGTTGTACTTAGTAAGCTTTGTCCTCCCGAGCCTATTGACATAGGCGGCTAGACAAGAAGCGATGAGGATACTCATAAAGGCCAGTCATTCGAGGAAACGCTTAAACACGTTTTTGAGATGATTGACTTTTTGGACGAGTTGAGACGGAAATCGCAAGCTCTTGTAGCCAATGCCAAAGGTTTCGAACCTAAGGGAAAAATCGGGGGAAAGGAAAGGCAAGCAAAGAAACCCAGTGGTCCTAGGTTTCTTGGACCACGAGATGGGACGGAAAGCCATGAGGCAAGAGTTCTCGATGCAAACAGTCTGGGTACTGGAAGTCTGATTATCCTCTCAAAGAAAGTACGAAATTCTTCTTTAGTCGTAAAACATAGTCAGTGGTATTATCTACCGGAACCTGGTGTGTAGATATGGAACCACTGACGGTATGTGCATTTTAAATGCAAAGGTTCCAGGAAACCTAACGACTTGGAAAAGAAGAAATCGTAGTCTACATGGGCAATGCTGTAGAGGAGGCAGCAGTTGCAGTGGAGGACATTTTATAGGATTTCATTTTGAGTTATTGCTTTTATGTACCTTTCAAATTAGAAAGAACTTTGTTCTGGATTTCTAATAAATGGATATTTTATTTCTTTTAATCACTTGATGGTTATAAGAAGAAATAATGATATTATCTATTTTGGTACATTAGCTAGCAATATATAAATGATGAATCCTGAGTCCACCACGATGCAACGAACCGTTATACATAACTCGTTTTACTAATAAGAGATTTCTTTATTAAATCATTTATACTTGTGGAATCTTATGCTAAGTCATATTTATTCAAATAAGAAGTTCAAAGGTCGAAAATTGATTACAAGATCAATTAAGTTGAAGGAGTGGACCTTCCGACCTATCAATTAAGTTGAAGGAGTGGACCTTCCGACCTAAGAATCTAATTTGGAAGATAATACGACTAAGCAATCCTTTATGGATATAAGATGTAAGATCCGGACAAGTATAAGAATTGATTGACTCTGATGTATGCAGACCAATGTCTACTCAGACAATAAGGTACGAGTACTTCATTTGATGATTACTCGAGAAATGGATTAGAATACCTGATGTGCCACAAAAGCAAGTGTTTTGACAAGTCAATGGACACTAAGCAATTGTGGAGAACCATCAAGGTATATCCATTTGTAGCCTGCGATTTGATCGCGGAGGCAAGTACCTGTCTGAGGAATGCATGGCATACTAATCAGAGATTGAGATTTGATCCCAAATGACTACACCATGCACTGTTGTGTAGAAATGGTGTGTCGTAAATAAGAAATGGAACTCTTATAGAGATAGTAAAAGATGAGTTATACGGAACTACCTGTGTTCTATGGATATGTCTGGAAACAACGGCGCATTCAAATGCGGTTGTAGAATATCCTAGAAGAACAAAAGATGTGTGTTCAATAGTACTGTGAACCAGAAGGACGTTATAAGTTCTAACGCTCGGTTCTTAGAGAAAGACTATATGATGAACCACCAGCCCAAAGTGACGTAATACTTTGAAATGAGAGAGAAAGATTAAGACTTAGAACCAGCCGAACCGAGTAGCGGTACACCACTAACTGCACCTACTGTTATCACTGTTTATACACCGGAATGCCGTTGTAGTGGGAGGTTGTGTGACAACCAGAGATATTCATAAGACTAGGAGAGTCTTCAGACTCTGGACCTAGTATACATGAAATCGATCCCTGGATCTACATGAAGGCTGTACTAGATCTAAATGTGCATTCTTGGAGAGCAATAAGGATTATTGCTAAGAGGCGAGATCATTTAGAGTACAAGCTTAGTTGATCCATTTATGGATTGAAACAAAGCATTGAGTTCGTGGTACTTGCAAATTGATGAGATAGTCCATTTTATGGATTCATCAAAAGCATAAACGAATCGTGTGTATGGGAAACATGATGGAAACAAGGTGGTGTTTCTCGGAGGTTTTATGTAGATGACATTTTATCATTGGTAACAATGTAAAGATGTTGTCAGACATAAAATTGATGGTTGTCTAGAAAAATCGATATATGAGATGAAGAAGAAGTTAGAGCATGTTCTTAAGATCTAGGATCTCAAGAAAAGAACATTGTACTTCTCCTGGACATCTTACATATATATGATTATGGTTCGTTTTAACATGCATGATTCCGAGAAAGGTTCGTTACCTTTCAGAGACGGAATGCATCTATCTAAGGATATGTGTTTTGGAACACAAAAGGAGATAGAAGCAATGAAAGCAGTTTCCTACACTTTGAGTGTGGAAAGCTTAATAAATGCAATGTTGAAAAACGAGAACCTGATATCGGCTATGCGGTGAGCATAGTGGGAGGATATCAAGGTAATCCTGGAAAGGAATATTCGACTGCCGTAAAAGTACTTTCGAAGTACTGTTCTAGACTACGAAGCAGACGAGCATTTCCTTTGGATTACATTCTCTTAGATTTCTAATCAAATGAGGACCGGTGTAAGTCGATATCAGGCTATGTGTTTCACTATTGAAGGATAAGGAGTTTTAACATGAAAGAGTGATAAGCACGATGCTTTTCGGACTCTGCCATGGGTAACCAAATAGCGGCCTCAGAGGCAGCGGAAGTTTTGGTATAACTCCGGGATAATCTCTGGGACTTAGATGTGATTCTTAATTTGCCAAAGGCTATGTAAATAGCGGTGCAATGGCAAATGGGAAGAAATCACTAGTCCATAAGTGTAAGATAACACATAGTGCAAGTACCACCTGATACGAGTCATCGTCGAGGGAGACGACGCTGTAGTCACCAAGATAACTTCAGAGCGGCAACCTAGAGTGCTCATTCACATAGTACTTCTTGGAAGTACACCTTAAGCACGTGATGAGTATAGGAGTCAGGAGTTTGGAGGAAATGACTAGACCTTAGTACAAGTGGGAGATTGTTGGAGTTGTGTACTTAATGTCTAGATTTAAGTAACGTAAACTCACGATCCATTGCCATTAATCTATTTAACTAAATGAACAATTATTTGCGTTTAATTATTTATAATTAAATATATGCAAATCATAGTCCTGGATTTTATACGTTGTAGTTAGTATGGTGTTGCATGGGCGCACAGAAGATCATACTATCGGTTACTCGTATTTAATCGAACAGTTGCTCACGACCTAGATGGACACGGACCAATCCATCGGTATAGTCGTTGTGTGAGAGAGAAAATAATTTATCTTAATTATTTTATCACACTCGTACACTTGGTGTATTGAGCGGATCGTTGAGATTCATCAATTAGGATTGCCGGCGATAATCGATTCGAGTCTCAGTGTATTTTATTCTTAATCCCCGATATTATTGCGGGTGTGTATATTTAATATAAGTGACTTTGATTTACCAAAGGAATTAACCGATTTAATTATTGGGTTAATTACCGGTTAAGTTGGGTCACTATATTTTATATATGGCATGCCGTGAATACTTGACGGGAAAGTGTATCCCGGAAGGGTTGATAATATCCCCGAGATGAGTTCATAAGGAATTATTATGTAAACCCTGCAGGTGGATTCATTCCGCATAATAATTAAGGTTGAATGGTACTAGTCTCGGATATAAGAGATGAATAAATTAATTAGCAATAAATTAATTTTATTCATGGATATTTATATCTTAAATACACGGAATAAATAATACTACCGGAGAAATATTATTTGATATAATATGGTTTAATATTGGGAGTTCAATTAATTTTATATAGTGGAAAATAGAATTAATTAATAATAGTAAGGATTAATAGATTTGGGCTTGGGCTCAATTTAATCACTATTATTGGAAGCCCAATATTCCACCTCCTTAAGATCCCCTACGTAGCCTATAAAAGCACTACATGGTCTTCTCTATTCTCATAACTTGAAGATCACAATTCTAGAGAGAGAGAGAAAGTAGAGAGGAAGATCCATGGAGTTCGGTAGATCGTCGCCCACACGACGTCCGAGCTAGTGCAAGGAATACGTGGGAAGATCTCAAGGTCGTCAAATTGAGTTCTACGTTTCTCCGAACAACGAGAACGAGGTAAATCGTAAAACCCTCTTTATGATTTTATCGTTTAATTATCGTGAAAATATCATGAACCAAAGATCCGAGGAACGAACCCGGGGATGGGGTTTGACCGCGCGGTGGTGATCCGAGATCACCGGACCGCGGACGGCCAAGCGAGCCCCACCGGGATCGAGAGCATCAAACCCTCGGCTGGACGCCGAGGGTGGCGATTGGCCCTAGGGCACGATCGCCGTGCGCGTAGGGACCCCGGCTGGAGCCGGGGCTTGCGATCGACCACGATGGTCGATCGCTGGGGGCAGCCGCGGGCTGGTGCCGCGGCAGTCGCCCCTCCTCCTGGCGATGGCGGTGAGTCGCCGGACTCACCGCCGGGGGCTGCTCGGAGCAGCCCCGGGGATGCGCGAAGCATCCCGGCGATCGCAAACGCGATCGCGAACCCCCTCCACGCTGGGGTTCGGCTGGACAGCCGCGGGTTTATCCCGCGGCGGGTGTTCGGTCGAGCCTCGGTTCGCGTACGGTGGTTCGCGGTGACTTCCGGCGAAGGTTCTATTCGATTGGGTTGTCGGTTCCGCAATTTAGACAATCCGGATAATCGAAGGATTTCGGTCGGAATTAATTAGATAATTTATTTATTTAAATTTATTAATTCCGGGATATCGATTTCCAACATTAAGTTGGGTCACTGTATTTTATATATGGCATGCCGTGAATGATTGACCGGACAGTGTATCCCGGAAGGGTTGATAATATCCCCGAGATGAGTTCATAAGGATTTATTATGTAAACCTCGCGAGTGGATTTAATTCCGCATAATAAATAAGGTTGAGTGGTACTAGTCTCGGATAAAAGAGATGAATAAATTTATTAAGCAATAAATAAATTTTATTCATGGATATTTATATCTTAAATACACGGAATAAATAATACTACCGGAGAAATATTATTTGGATATAATATGGTTTAATATTGGGAGTGCAATTAATTTATATAGTGGAAAATAAATTAATTAATATTAATGGGAGATTAATAGATTTGGGCTTGGGCTCAATTTAATCATTAATATTGGAAGCCCAATATTCCACCTCCTTTAGATCCCCTACGTAGCCTATAAAAGCACTACATGGTCTTCTCTATTCTCTAATTCATAACTTGAAGATCACAATTCTAGAGAGAGAAAGTAGAGAGAGAAGTAGATCCATAGAGCTTGGAGGATCGTCGCCCACCCGACGTTCAAGCTAGTGCAAGGAATACGTGGGAAGATTCAAAGGTCATCTTGAATTCGTTTCTCCGAACAACGAATCTAAAGGTAAAAATCTAAACACCCTTGATTTATTCGGTTTTGATTTATCGAGAATACCGTAGAACGCAAGATCCGAAGGATCGAACCCGGATTAGACGAACGACCACGCGGTGGTGGCGAAGCCACCGGACCGCGTGGCATTGCACGCCTAGGGTTCGGCGGCGAAGAGGAGCCCTCGGCCGAAGCCGAGGGAGGCGATCGCTGGGTGCGATCGCCGGCGGGCTGGTGCCGCCACCTCCCCACCGCGACGGTGGGGCCTCCTCCACGACGGGCAGCAGGTCGCCGGACCTGCTGCCGGGGGCTGCCGGATGCAGCCCCAACGATCGCCCATGCGATCGATCCAAATCGATCGCGAGCCCCGCGTGCGGGGGCTCGAGCTGGGCGTGCGCGAGGCTTCGGCCTCGTCGTGCGTTCGGCTCGTGCTTCGGCTCGTACGTAGTGCTCGCGTGATCTCCGGCGGATGGTTTTGATCGGGTTATTGGTTTCCGCAAATTTAAATAGCCCGGGATATCGAATTCCAGAAGGATTCATTGCTAAGGGGCGAGATCATCTAGTGTGCAAGCTTAATCGATCCATTTATGGATTGAAACAAGCCTCGAGATCGTGGAACCTGCGGTTTGACGAAGTAGTCCAATCTTTTGGATTCAGTCAAAGCATGGACGAATCGTGTGTGTATTGGAAACGTGATGGGAAGAAGGTGGTGTTTCTCGTGCTTTATTTAGACGACATCCTTCTCATTGGCAACAGTGTGAAGATGTTATCAGACATAAAGGGATGGTTGTCTAGACAATTCGATATGAAAGATTTGGGAGAAGTTGGACATGTTCTAGGGATCTAGGTTATAAGGGATCGCCGGAATAGAACATTGTACCTTTTCCAGCAATCTTACATAGACACGATTCTGGCTCGTTTTAACATGCAAAATTCCAAGAAGGGTGAACTGCCCTTCAGTAAAGGAACTTATCTTTCTAAGGAGATGTGTCCTCAGACACAGAAGGAGAAAGATGAAATGAAAGCAGTTCCCTACGCTTCGGCTGTGGGAAGCTTGATGTATGCAATGTTATGCACGAGGCCTGATATCTGCTATGCAGTTGGCGTAGTAGCGAGATATCAGAATAATCCTGGAAAGGCTCATTGGACTGCCGTAAAGAGCATTTTCAAGTATTTGCGAAATACTAAGGATTATGTTCTGAGATACGGAGCAGACAATCTGATTCCTTTGGGTTACACAGATTCGGATTTCCAAGCTGATAAGGACCGGCGTAAGTCGACATCAGGCTATGTGTACACTTTGGGAGGTGGAGCCATATCATGGAAGAGTGTTAAGCAAAAGTGCATTTCGGACTCTACCATGGAAGCTGAATATGTTGCAGCCTCAGAGGCAGCGAAAGAGTCAGTGTGGTTCCTTAATTTCCTCCAGGACTTAGATGTGATTCCGAGTTTGCCCAAGGCTATGACAATTTATTGTGATAATAGCGGTGCAGTGACAAACAGTAAGGAACCACGGTCCCATAGTGCTACGAAACACATAGAGCGCAAGTACCACCTGATTCGAGACATCGTCAAGAGGGGCGATGCAGTAGTCACCAAAATAGCTTCGGAGGACAACCTAGCGGACCCTTTCACCAAGATACTTCCTAAGGAAGTATATTTCAAGCACTTGAAGGGTTTGGGAGTCAGAAGTTTAGAAGATAAGACTAGACCTTAGTATAAGTGGGAGATTGTTGGAGTAGTATACTTAATGTCTAGATTTGAGTATTCTGAACTCCTTGTGCACTTTCATTTACCTATTAATAATGAACATTCATTTGCTTTTAATTATTGTTAATTAAATATATGCAAATTATAGTCCTGGATTTTATACGTTGTAGTTAGTATGGTGTGTCGGGCCCACACAGAAGATCATACTATCGGTTACTCGTATTTAATCAAACAGTTGCTCACGACCTAGATGGACACGGACCAATCCATCGGTATAGTCGTTGTGTGAGAGAGAAAATAATTTGTCTTAATTATTTTATCACACTTGTACACTTGGTGTATTGAGCGGATCGCTTGAGACTTATCAATTAGGTTTGCTCTGTGATAATTGATTTAAGACTCAGTGTATTTTATTCTTAATTCCCGATACAATTGCGGGTGTGTATATTTAATATAAGTGACTTTGATTTTCCAAAGGAATTGACCGGTTTAATTATTGGGTCAATTACCGGTTAAGTTGGGTCACTATATTTTATATATGGCATGCCGTGAATTCTTGACGGGACAGTGTATCCCGGAAGGGTTGATAATATCCCCGAGATGAGCTCATAAGGATTTATTATGTAAACCTCGCGAATGGATTTGTTCCCGCATAATAAATAAGGTTGAGTGGTACTAATCTCGGATAAAAGAGATGAATAAATTTATTAAGCAATAAATAAATTTTATTCATGGATATTTAAATGTTAAATACACGGAATAAATAAATACTACCGCAGAAATATTATTGGATATAATATGGTTTAATATTGGAGTGCAATTAATTTATATAGTGGAAAATAAATTAATTAATAATAGTAAGGATTAATAGATTTGGGCTTGGGCTCAATTTAATCAATATTATTGAAAGCCCAATATTCCACCTCCTTTAGATCCCCTACGTAGCCTATAAAAGCACTACATGGTCTTCTCTATTCTCATAAGTTGAAGATCATAATTCTTCTAGAGAGAGAAAGTAGAGAGAGAAGTAGATCCATAGAGCTTGGAGGATCGTCGCCCACCCGACGTTCAAGCTAGTGCAAGGAATACGTGGGAAGATTCAAAGGTCATCTTGATTTCGTTTCTCCGAACAACAAATCGAAGGTATAATATCTAAACGCCCTTGATATTATTTCTTTTTGGATTTATCGAGAATACCGTAAAACGCAAGATCCAAATATCGAACCCGGATTAGACGAACGACCACGCTGTGGTGGCGAAGCCACCGGACCGCGAAGGATCGCCCGCCTAGGGTTCGCGGCACCCGGGAGGATCGACCCTCGGCTGGGCCGAGGGCATGCGATCGATCATGAGGATCGATCGCTGGGCACGGGCTGGTGCCGTGCCCGACCCCACCGTGAAGGTGGGGCTCCTCCACACGGCGGCGAGTCGCCGGACTCGCCGCGAGGGGCTGCTAGGAAGCCCCGGTCGATCGCTGGATGCGATCCGGCTGGGGGCAGCCGCACGTCTTCGGGCGTGTGGTCTCCTCGGCTGGACTCCGGCGCGTTCGTCGGCGTTCATGTAATCTCCGGCGAAGGGTTTTTGATCGGGTTATTGTTTCCGCAAATTTTAATAGCCCGGGATATCGAATTCCAACATTTACTTCCTTTAGTTTGATGTTTTCAACATTAGTACAGATAGGAGCAAGCATTTTGGGTGTCGACCTTGAAGATGAGGATTCCGTCAGATTTATCATCGAAGCATCTTTATGAAACGGAGTTTGAAGTCGGACTCTCTTGGAATATACATTCCTTTTCTCAATCACTATCCCATGGTTCACATCAACTTTTAACTTGTAGCAATAAGGTTTGATGTGTCCTGGTTTGTTACAGTAGTGACAAACAAACTTCTTCTTTGGCTTAGCTTCCTTCAGCTTTGGTTTTTCACTCTTAGTAGAAGAAGTGGACGTATCTTTCAGAAAGACACTTGGAGCCAATTTCTTTAGTTTATTCATGAAGGCATCCTCATAAGATATAGAGTTCCTAGGTTTCTTGATGATAGTCTTTGGAGACTGATATAGCTTGACTTTGAAACATTTTGAGGAGCTAGCTTCTGGAACCTCAACATTAGACTCTGAAGTCATAACTTTCTTTCCCTCTGCAATCTCCTTTCGCTTAGATGTTTCATTTTCGGTTTTCTCATCAGTCTTAGCTTTAGAATTTTCATCAGAAGAAGAAGCCTTGACAAACTTTATTTGCTTATTTTCAGGAGTTGAGTATATAGAGTTTAAAACCTTTTTGAATCCTAGTCCATGTCGATTTGGATTTACTAAGGAGGTAGCATTATCAAAAACTGAAGAATTTGTGTTCATCTTCTTCAATAGCTCATCTGTCATGTGCAGTTTTGCTTTCAGATTGAAACAATCTTTGACACTCATAGCAAGATCCGTTTGAGTTTGTATCAAAGTCGATTTCAGTTCATCATTCTCAGAGTCGGAATTTTTGAACAAATTTCGAAGCATCTTCACTTCGGCAATTTCCTTTTTCAAGGATGTTTTCAACTTTGAGTTTTCAGAGTTCGACTTCTCAAATGATTGTCTCAGTTCGACAGCTTCTTTGTAGTATTTATGTTTCTCTTCGAAGAGATCATCAAATTTGATTTTAAGAATTGTCAGAGAATTGTTCAACCTCTTTTTCTCATCCTTCGTCTTCTCAACTGAGTTTTTCAACTCAACAACCTCATCATACATCTTACGGTTAGCATTCGAGAGTTCATTACAAGATTCTGTAAGAACTTTCAGAGACACTTCAAGAATGCTATTCTCAGTAATAGCTGTGTCATTTAAAGTTTTGAGTTCAGAAAAACTCTCTCTTAGAGTGAGTAACTCAACACATACATCTTCATCTTGAGATACTTCAGGTGTCACTTCTATCTCTTCAGCTTCAGACTCAGGTTCAGATTCGCAAACTGATAGAATTCTGTCAACACAAAATTCTCTATTTTTGGAGGCCATGCAGTTGACAGACGATGTGACCTTCAGGCTTTCATCACTTTTGTGATCATCATCAAGTGATCCTTTCAATATATTGTGATACACATGAAGTGCTCCTTTTTCAGTATTAGTTGTTTCAAGCTCCCTTTGGAGTGCTATGATGCTTTCTTTCAAGTCCAACTTTTTCGTAGACTCAACTTCAGCTTGAGGTGTTTTAGGAGCATTCTCTGTTGATTCTGATTCACACTCAGAGTCACGATCTGAGGAAATTCCACCAGAATGTGTTTCACTGTTTTTGTCGTCTTCATGCTCTCCCATCTGAAGCTTATGAACTAGTGTAGTGAGAGAGCAACTCTTAGATTGGTTGACGTGTTTGTGTCCTTCACAAGTTCTCTGGAGAGTTTCCCAAGCTTCTTTGGCTGAGGTACAATCTTTGACAAGTCGATACATGTTGAGCTCCAGCCATTCGCAGATGAAACGTAAGGCTTTGTTGTTGGCGGTAGAAGCTTCAAGCTCTTCATTAGACCAATGTCGTTCAAGTTTGAAAATTTTGTTGCCTTTAGCATTAATAGTAAATGGGCGTTCCCATCCTTCTAACACTGATCTCCATGCACAATAGTCATGTCCTTTAATTCTAACTGATACTTTGGCTTTCCAAATCGAATAGTTTTGGTGAGTAAGCATGATCGGTTGATGTGCGAACATAGGGGACTGTTGGAGTTGTGTACTTAATGTCTAGATTTAAGTAACGTAAACTCACGATCCATTGCCATTAATCTATTTAACTAAATGAACAATTATTTGCGTTTAATTATTTATAATTAAATATATGCAAATCATAGTCCTGGATTTTATACGTTGTAGTTAGTATGGTGTTGCATGGGCGCACAGAAGATCATACTATCGGTTACTCGTATTTAATCGAACAGTTGCTCACGACCTAGATGGACACGGACCAATCCATCGGTATAGTCGTTGTGTGAGAGAGAAAATAATTTATCTTAATTATTTATCACACTTGTACACTTGGTGTATTGAGCGGATCGTTGAGATTTATCGATTAGGATTGCCGGCGATAATCGATTCGAGTCTCAGTGTATTTTATTCTTAATCCCCGATATTATTGCGGGTGTGTATATTTAATATAAGTGACTTTGATTTACCAAAGGAATTAACCGATTTAATTATTGGGTTAATTACCGGTTAAGTTGGGTCACTATATTTTATATATGGCATGCCGTGAATACTTGACGGGAAAGTGTATCCCGGAAGGGTTGATAATATCCCCGAGATGAGTTCATAAGGAATTATTATGTAAACCCTGCAGGTGGATTCATTCCGCATAATAATTAAGGTTGAATGGTACTAGTCTCGGATATAAGAGATGAATAAATTAATTAGCAATAAATTAATTTTATTCATGGATATTTATATCTTAAATACACGGAATAAATAATACTACCGGAGAAATATTATTTGATATAATATGGTTTAATATTGGGAGTGCAATTAATTTTATATAGTGGAAAATAGAATTAATTAATAATAGTAAGGATTAATAGATTTGGGCTTGGGCTCAATTTAATCACTATTATTGGAAGCCCAATATTCCACCTCCTTAAGATCCCCTACGTAGCCTATAAAAGCACTACATGGTCTTCTCTATTCTCATAACTTGAAGATCACAATTCTAGAGAGAGAGAGAAAGTAGAGAGGAAGATCCATGGAGTTCGGTAGATCGTCGCCCACACGACGTCCGAGCTAGTGCAAGGAATACGTGGGAAGATCTCAAGGTCGTCAAATTGAGTTCTACGTTTCTCCGAACAACGAGAACGAGGTAAATCGTAAAACCCTCTTTATGATTTTATCGTTTAATTATCGTGAAAATATCATGAACCAAAGATCCGAGGAACGAACCCGGGGATGGGGTTTGACCGCGCGGTGGTGATCCGAGATCACCGGACCGCGGACGGCCAAGCGAGCCCCACCGGGATCGAGAGCATCAAACCCTCGGCTGGACGCCGAGGGTGGCGATCGGCCCTAGGGCACGATCGCCGTGCGCGTAGGGACCCCGGCTGGAGCCGGGGCTTGCGATCGACCACGATGGTCGATCGCTGGGGGCAGCCGCGGGCTGGTGCCGCGGCAGTCGCCCCTCCTCCCGGCGATGGCGGTGAGTCGCCGGACTCACCGCCGGGGGCTGCTCGGAGCAGCCCCGGGGATGCGCGAAGCATCCCGGCGATCGCAAACGCGATCGCGAACCCCCTCCACGCGGGGGTTCGGCTGGACAGCCGCGGGTTTATCCCGCGGCGGGTGTTCGGTCGAGCCTCGGTTCGCGTACGGTGGTTCGCGGTGACTTCCGGCGAAGGTTCTATTCGATTGGGTTGTCGGTTCCGCAATTTAGACAATCCGGATAATCGAAGGATTTCGGTCGGAATTAATTGGATAATTTATTTATTTAAATTTATTAATTCCGGGATATCGATTTCCAACAATTGGTATCAGAGCGTTGGTTTTAGTTCATGGTATTTTTCGATAAATTGTTCTACCTTGCAGGGTTTCCGATTATTTTGGCTAGATTTAATTTTGTTAATTAATGTCATAATAATGTTCTTGATTATTAAACTCTCGGTGATGTCAATATTTGTTCTTGTGTGGTGAATGCTTGTTCTTAATTTTTCCGGAAATTGTATGAGGTTGATTTCATGTAGAATCGATGCCGGATAACGTAGTAATAAATTTGTAATTTATTTACGTTGGATCGATGACGAAACGACCACCGGAAAAGTGTGACGGAGGAGACGAAGTGAGGGAGGACCGGGGATCGATCACGAGGATCGATCCCATGAGGATCGATCGCCTGGGCTGCCCAAGGGCTCTCGGCCACGCCAGCCACCAAGGGTGGTGGCGCGTGAGCCTTGGCCGGCGGTGGTAGTGGCGGTCGATGGTGGGGATGGCGTGGGGATCCCCAACCCATGCTATTCCTACCAAGATCCAACTTTCCTAATTGATTCGGTTTTCCTATTTTGAGTATTCCTAGTTTTGGGAATTCTCATGGAAATAGGAAAAGAATTAATTGGAATTAATTTATTTCCTTATTCTATTATGGAAGTCTTCTAGAATATTCTAAGTTCTACTTGGAATAGGATTCTAGAGATTTAATGGAATTAGAAAGGAAAATAATTAATTATTAAATTAATTTATTTCCTATTTGATTATTCCTATTTTATGGGAAGTTTCATGGACATGGAAATTAATTAATTTTGGAAAGTTTAGGAGTCCTAAATTATTTTATTTCCTTATTTCATTATGGAAATCATCTAGAATATTCCAAGTGGGTCTTGGATAGATTATTCTAGAGATTTAATGAAGTAGAAAGGGAAAATAAAATAAATTTATTTTATTTCCTTATTCTATTATAGATGTCTTCTAGAATGTTCCAAGTGGGTCTTGGATAGATTATTCTAGAGATTTAATAGAATTAGATAGGAAAATAAATAAATAAAAATATTAATAATATTTAATTTTATTTTTGATTTATTCGATTGACTTAATTTTCGAATTAAGTAACTTTTGGATTTATTAAAAATAAATAGATTTAAATATTGGAATTAATATTCCCGTCACATGGAGCATTCAAGAACAAAGACTAAAGACTAGAAGATGCGTACGGAGATGCGATAAAGCCATAATAGTCGGAAAATAATATTCTAGTATTATTTTGATTATGTGATAATATTCTATGTGCTTTATTTCATGTATGCATGCTTATGTGTATTTAATTACGCATTAGATAGCGTATCCCTTTATTGTAAAACGCTAAGTGGGAGAGGGTATGGAAACATATCCATGGTCTCCATTGCTGTTCTCTTGGTGACTTTTATGGACTTTTGAAGTTCGTATAGACAATGACAACAATGCCTAATTTGTCCTTCCAAAACTGATTTCAAGTCGACTCATTCTCACCCCGGGGAGTGGAATGGAGCCAAAGCCACTTGGTCATGTCGAGGACACAAATTAGAGGCAGTCGTACCATCTTTTGAAGGTGGATCGATTGTCTGCTCGGCTCCCTCATTTATGAGAGATAGGGTCGTTCGCATGGTGAATCACTGGTAAGAAACTTCGAGTTTCACTTATGATTCTCCGCGTCTTGATTTACAAGATTAAATGAATCAAGTAATTGGGAGTCAATTATAAAAGTCTCTTGGTGTAGTAAACGTCCACACAACGTGGCTTGCTATGCTGACGGATTTTGGATTAATTGATGTAGACAGTTGTAAGAAATTGTGAAGAGTTGTGAAGTTGTCGTAAACGTCCACACAACGTGGCTTGCGGTGATGTAGCAATTCCAAACGATTTACTTTGGTGCTGAGTAATGGTTTACACTTAGATACGCCTTATAGTATTCCTCCCACCGAGGTTCCGCTATAAGTGATGTATGACCGAAGGAAATCTAATTGCTAAGTCGTTTGGGTGGGTAAACGTCCACACACCGTGGCTTGCCTTGCCTGATGGGATTTTAGATGTAATTAGTGGTTTAATGATATTATTTAAGGGAGATAATATCGGATATTAAATCGATTGTTTGTTGTTATATGTGCTCATAGATTAGGATATGGCTTTGAACCCACTTTATGTGATACGTAAGGATTTTAAACTCACTGGTCCCAAAAATGTAATGATTGGAATAGAGATCTAGACATTACCCAAACTGTTAAAGAGTGCAAGGTTGTACTTAGTAAGCTTTGTCCTCCCGAGCCTATTGACATAGGCGGCTAGACAAGAAGCGATGAGGATACTCATAAAGGCCAGTCATTCGAGGAAACGCTTAAACACGTTTTTGAGATGATTGACTTTTTGGACGAGTTGAGACGGAAATCGCAAGCTCTTGTAGCCAATGCCAAAGGTTTCGAACCTAAGGGAAAAATCGGGGGAAAGGAAAGGCAAGCAAAGAAACCCAGTGGTCCTAGGTTTCTTGGACCACGAGATGGGACGGAAAGCCATGAGGCAAGAGTTCTCGATGCAAACAGTCTGGGTACTGGAAGTCTGATTATCCTCTCAAAGAAAGTACGAAATTCTTCTTTAGTCGTAAAACATAGTCAGTGGTATTATCTACCGGAACCTGGTGTGTAGATATGGAACCACTGACGGTATGTGCATTTTAAATGCAAAGGTTCCAGGAAACCTAACGACTTGGAAAAGAAGAAATCGTAGTCTACATGGGCAATGCTGTAGAGGAGGCAGCAGTTGCAGTGGAGGACATTTTATAGGATTTCATTTTGAGTTATTGCTTTTATGTACCTTTCAAATTAGAAAGAACTTTGTTCTGGATTTCTAATAAATGGATATTTTATTTCTTTTAATCACTTGATGGTTATAAGAAGAAATAATGATATTATCTATTTTGGTACATTAGCTAGCAATATATAAATGATGAATCCTGAGTCCACCACGATGCAACGAACCGTTATACATAACTCGTTTTACTAATAAGAGATTTCTTTATTAAATCATTTATACTTGTGGAATCTTATGCTAAGTCATATTTATTCAAATAAGAAGTTCAAAGGTCGAAAATTGATTACAAGATCAATTAAGTTGAAGGAGTGGACCTTCCGACCTAAGAATCTAATTTGGAAGATAATACGACTAAGCAATCCTTTATGGATATAAGATGTAAGATCCGGACAAGTATAAGAATTGATTGACTCTGATGTATGCAGACCAATGTCTACTCAGACAATAAGGTACGAGTACTTCATTTGATGATTACTCGAGAAATGGATTAGAATACCTGATGTGCCACAAAAGCAAGTGTTTTGACAAGTCAATGGACACTAAGCAATTGTGGAGAACCATCAAGGTATATCCATTTGTAGCCTGCGATTTGATCGCGGAGGCAAGTACCTGTCTGAGGAATGCATGGCATACTAATCAGAGATTGAGATTTGATCCCAAATGACTACACCATGCACTGTTGTGTAGAAATGGTGTGTCGTAAATAAGAAATGGAACTCTTATAGAGATAGTAAAAGATGAGTTATACGGAACTACCTGTGTTCTATGGATATGTCTGGAAACAACGGCGCATTCAAATGCGGTTGTAAATGTTGGTTTTGACAACAACATATGATTTTCATTATTTATTTGAATTACAGGTGAAGGACGAAATGAATACAAGTGAAGTTCATCATTTGCGACTGGAGTCGCAAAACTCCTCTCCTCCATCAATTGCGAACAGAGTCGCAAATCCTCCATCATCTGCGACTGGAGTCGCATTTTGTGCCGCTCAGAGATTGCGAATGGAGTCGCAATTGATCCTCTCTGTGAAATGCGACTTGAGTCGCAATTCTTGGTGTTTCTCACATTTGCGACTTGAGTCGCAAATCTGGCCTCTTCAACAAATGCGACTTGAGTCGCAAATTCCTGGCCCCTCTCAACATTTGCGACTTGAGTCGCAATTTCCTGGCCCTTTCTCTACTTTTGCGACTTGAGTCGCAAATCCTGGTTCTCTCTACATTTGCGACTTGAGTCGCAAATCCTGGTTCTCTCTACATTTGCGACTTGAGTCGCAAATCCTGGCTCTCTCTACATTTGCGACTTGAGTCGCAAATCCTGGCTCTCTCTACATTTGCGACTTGAGTCGCAAATCCTGGCGTCCTCTACTTTTGCGACTTGAGTCGCAATTCTTGCACTCTCCTCAATTACGAACGGAGTCGCATTTCTTGCCTTCTCTGTCTTTGCAACATGGATTGCTATTTTACTACTTCAATACTATCGACGACCATGAAGACGATGAAATGCTGAAGCCTCAACGACGAGTGTTTATCACGATGAAGTTGAAGACGAAGTATTGAGATCGATAGAGTCAAGATAGAGTTGAAGTTTGAAGTCGAAGAAATTAAAGATTAAAGATTCGAAGATTCAAGAATCAAAGACTCAAGATTCCAAGATTCTAGAATCCAAGTACAAAAAGTGATGTCATCCATGGATCCGTGATGTCAGCCAAGCATGTTACCAGTGAGATTGCTCCACATCAGCGCTCCACATGTGCGGCACTCCTATATAAACCCATGGAAGCTGAAGACTTCACTTGACGATTTTGAGAGAACGAAATCTGATATTCGAGTATCGCTATCGTTGTTTACGGCTTACAGCTTTAAGAGTTTTGGTAGTTGTTTTGTGCTGTGCACCACTAGTAGGGTTATGTGATTTAGCTCTAGGTGTAGTAGTACTAGGTCTCTGGTTCGTTGGAGTGCTGCGTCACTTGGGATACGACCTTTGATCATTCCGTCTACCTTTCTCTCCACAAGTGTAATAGTTAGTTTTGTCTATCAATGAAATGAAACTATTACATACCTTTGTCTTCACTACTTAACTACTTTGAGTTCGATCATATACACATTACTTCAAGAGTGTGTTAACGTGTGTGGTTGAGCGAACGAAGACTGTTTTAAGACCGACTTCGCGAAAAGTTGGTATCTTACGTCGAAGACGTAATTTCAATTGGTATCAGAGCGGGACGTCATACGTATAAGACGTGATCCGTTACGTGACTTCATATTTCCGCTACAATGGAGTCGTCTATGTTTGTTCAGAAACCGATTATGCTTACTCATCAAAACTACTCAAATTGGAAAGCCAAAGTTTCGGCCAGAATTAAGGGGTTTGACTCTAGATCTTGGATGGCAGTGTTAGAAGGATGGGAACGTCCGTATACTGAAGATGCCGATGGTATAAGAATTCCAAAACCGGAACGCAGTTGGACGAGAGAAGAACATGACTTGTCTACGGCTAACAGCAAAGCCCTACTTATTATCTGCGAATGGCTGGACCTCAGTATGTATCAGCTGGTAAAAAATTGCACATCTGCCAGAGATGCATGGGAAACTTTACAGAAAACGTGTGAGGGAAGTCATGCAGTTAAAAGGTCAAAAATCCGAACTATCACTGCTCAATTCCATCAACTCCGTATGAGGGAAGATGAAGACATAAATGACTACTTGGACAAGATCATGAGATATGTCAATGAGGCGTTCGAACTCGGAGAAATATTTCCTGCTCCCATGGTGTATGAGAAAGTCCTATCAAGTGTGAGCACTAGGTTCGAAAGCAAGGTGCTAACTATTGAAGCACGCAATGATGAAAATCAAAGCTGGGACTATGCTGACTTGATGGCTGATTTGAGAAACTACGACTTGACTCTAAAAGTACGTAGCAATCCTGATATGTCTCTTGTATATGAGCCAATGACAGCTCTAAAAATTTCTGAGAAGGGTAAGAGTTCAAGAAGTCCTAAGCCTCATAAAACTCCTTCGAGAAATGAGAAATCTGAGTCTAGTTTCTCAGCTGATGTAAATGAATCTGATGATGATGAAGCTGAGGATATTGAAAGGCTAATGAATTCTAACAACCCAGACAAGCTTGCTGTGTTGACTGATATAGTCACGTATCTTGTGAAGCAAGATTTTAAGAGGAAGAACCGTGCTCGAAACTTTCGAAAATTTCAGAAGAATTCTAACTCTTTCCAGAACAACTCAGACAACCGAAATCAATCGTCTTTCTCCGACAAGAAGTTTAAGGGGACAAAACTATCTCCATACTCGTCTACTAGCAAGAATGTCTCCAAGATGCAATGCTATGAGTGCAAAGGATATGGACACGTTAAAAATGAATGTCCAAACTTACATCGTAAGAAGAAGCTGCCAGTTAGCTATGTTGTGATAGACGATGAGGAAGTAATTTCTGAAAATGATGAGTCTGAGGATGAAAGTGCAGACGAAGATGAGGACAATGCTCTTGTTGTCACTTTTGATGAAAATTTTGATATCGCTAACTTTGAAGTTGAAAACTTTGAACTCGATACATTCATGAAGGATGTAGCAACGGCCGACAATATCTTTTGTCTGGCCTCTGAGAATCGACCATGCTGTGATGATGAAATTTGTTCGGATGATGAATCCATAACTGAATCTGTTGGAAATGAGATGAACCCAAGTGTATCTCAAACTGTGTATGTGAATGCTGAACTTCTTGCACTGAACGAGAGTCACTCTGAGCTTTCAAAACTCTATGACTTAGCCATCACTGAAAATAACACTCTTGAAGTGTCTTTAAAAGTTCTTACAGATTCTTGCAATGAACTCTCGACTGCTAATCGAAAGATGAGTGATAACGTTGTTGAGCTGAAAAATTCGGTTGAAAAGAAGACGGATGAGAAAAAGAGGTTGAACAACTCTCTAACAATTCTCAAAATCAAATTTGATGACCTCTTCGAAGAAAAACATAAATACTACAAAGAAGTTGTCGAACTAAAAGAAGTATGTGAGAGGTTGAGTTCTGAAAACTCAAAACTAAAACTTTCGCTGAAAAAAGAGTCGACTGAAGTTAAGAAACTGCAGACTCTGTTTAAAAACTCAGATGCTGAGAATGATGAACTAAAGTCATCACTGGTGAAAGCTCAAACTGACCTTGCCATGACTGACAAGGAACGATATGTCTTGAAAGAAAAACTCCATATGACTGATGAGCTATTAAGGAAAATGAACACCAACTCTTCTGTGTTTGACAATGCAGCTTCATATATGAATCCCAATCGATATGGTCTTGGATTTCAGAAAGTTTTTGAATCCATTTACTCAACACCAGAGAAGAAAGATGTGATTTTTGTCAAAGCATCCAACGCTCAGCCAGAAGATAAAAGTAAGGATGACGCCGAATCATCCAAACGAAAGGAGATTGCTGAAGGGAAGAAGATTGCTAAGTCTCCAGAACTTAAATCTAAAAATTTGATCTCGACTTCTAAATCTGAATCTGAGACATATCAATTCCCGAAGAATATTGTCAAACATCCTCGTGGTATTTTACCATATGAGAAGACGTTGCTGAAAAAGTTAGACAAATCTCAGAACGTGAAGGAAAATGAACGATCCTCTCGCACTAAAACAGCTTTAATCAAAACATCTCCGAAGGTTGAAACTCGACAAAGGCGAATGTATGTTTGTCATTATTGTGATCAACCTGGACACATTCGACCTTTCTGCTATAGGATGAAAGAGGACATGAACAGAGAACTCTTGATCTTGAAGAAGAAGTCTGAAATGACTAAGGAAATGAAGAAATCTGTGTCTCCAAATCCGAAAATTAAGCAAACTCTGAGCGCTGTGACTGGGAAGAAGAAGTGGATGCCTAAGTCCCGAAAGAGTGAAGTTAAACTTAACTCCACCATCCTAACTGACTGGAAGCCAAGAGAACTGATTTTCTGCAATGTTGCACTAAATGCCTCCGACTCTGGAAACAAAGGCATATGGTATTTTGATAGTGGTTGCTCCCGTCACATGACCGGAACCAAGAAATTTCTAAAAGAATATGAGCCTATGACTGGCTCCCCCGTGGTGTTTGGAGGGGGAGCTAAAGGCATCGTCATGGGAAAGGGAACTTTGCACATTAAAGGATTGCCACCAATTCGCAATGTTGTTCATGTGAAGGGTCTTGTGGCAAATCTTATTAGCATCAGCCAGCTGTGTGATGAAGGGCTGAATGTTAGTTTTGATAAAGATTCTTGCAAGGTTTTTGATGTAGAAGGGAAGTGCATCATGGAAGGTCCACGTGCTAAAAACAACTGCTATACTACTGAGTATAGTTGTTTCTCTGTGACCGTGGCTGATGAAGTTGATTTATGGCATCAACGTCTTGGACACACTAGTTCTCGAAATCTGAGTAAACTTGTTAAGGGGGAGATAGTTCGAGGAATCTCTCAACTCCCCAAAATTGAGAAAAGAGTGTGTGGAGACTGCCAGAAGGGAAAATTGACAAGGACTTCTCATCCTGCACTACCGACACTAATGAGCACTACGGCTCCTTTTGAACTTCTTCACATGGATCTCATGGATCCAATGGAAGTAAAGAGTATTGCTAAGAAAGAATATGTGCTGGTGGTGGTTGATGATTTCTCTCGTTACACTTGGACGAGATTTCTTGCTACAAAAGATGAGACTTTTGATGCCTTCAAAGGCATTGTGAAATGGATAAGAACAAATCATGAAGCAAAGGTGAAGAGGATCAGAAGTGATCACGGGACTGAATTTGAAAATGCTAGCTTCAATGAATTTTGTATGCTAAAGGGAATTCATCATGAATATTCGGCCCCAAAGACGCCCCAACAAAATGGGATTGCTGAACGTAAGAATCGAACTCTGCAAGAGATGGCTCGCGTGATGTTGATCTCAAAAAATCTTGTTCGAAATTTCTGGGCTGAAGCCGTCTCAACTGCTGGATATATTCTAAATCGCATAAGTATTCGTTCTGGCACAACGGCAACTGCATACGAACTTGTAAATGGCAAGAAGCCATCTGTCGCTCACCTTCGTGTCTTTGGCTGCACGTGCTATATCTTGAGGGATCGGGATCCTCTGAAGAAATTTGAAGCCAAAGCCGATCGTGGTATTTTTGTTGGCTATAGTCAGAATAGTCATGCCTATCGTGCTTACAATCTCAGAACCAGAAAGGTCATGGAAACTGTAAACATCAACTTTGATGAGCAAGACTTTCTTGGAAAAGATACAGATGAAGACTGGGTGAAAGAAGGAGTTCTGGAGTATCGTACTTTTCCATCTATACCCACTACTGAAGTTCCAGACACTCCCACTCCAAACACTTCACCTGAAGTTGGAGAGTGTAGCCAACGTAACAATGATACTTCATCGTCTGATGGTGAAGAGAGTGAAGATGTTGACAACCCTGCTGATGCTCCTAGAGAGGCACCTCGCCTTATTCAAAAGAAACATCCACCTACTCAGATGATTGGAAGCCTGAATGAGCGCACTACACGCTCAAAGAAACCTACTACATCTCAGGATGAACTCTACAACATCTGCACTTCTGCTGTATGTCTTGATATCGGAATCTCTTGCTTCTTATCTCAATCAGAACCGAAAAATTATAAGGAAGCTCTGAAGGATGATTGCTGGATCATGGCTATGCAAGAAGAGTTAAATGAGTTTACTAGAAATAATGTCTGGTCTTTGGTTCCCCGAACGTCAAATATTAATGTTGTTGGAACCAAATGGATTTTTAAGAACAAAACGGATGAGCATAATCAAGTGGTGCGAAACAAAGCTCGTCTCGTTGCACAAGGCTATGCCCAAGTGGAAGGGATAGATTTTGATGAAACCTTTGCTCCAGTTGCTCGCATTGAGTCTATTCGTCTTCTGATTGCTATTGCATGCCATCTCGGCATTAAACTTAGACAAATGGATGTCAAAGCTGCATTCCTAAATGGAGTACTAGAAGAAGAGGTGTTTGTAGCACAACCGAAAGGCTTCGAGGATCCCAAGAAGCCAAATCATGTTTACAAGCTTCACAAAGCTTTATATGGGTTGAAGCAAGCTCCGAGAGCGTGGTATGGGTGTCTAACGGACTACTTACTAAAGTTTGGGTTTGTACGTGGCTCAGTCGACAAGACTCTCTTCTTGAAACGTGATGGCAAACATATGATGGTTGCCCAGATTTACGTTGATGACATTGTTTTTGGTGCTACCAGCTCTAAACTCGTGAAAGCATTCACGGAATCTATGTCTTCAACATTCCAGATGAGTCTAGAAGGAGAGCTACATCAATTCTTGGGACTTCAGATATCTCAACGACCGGACGGAATCTTCGTATCTCAAAGCAAATATGCGAAAAATATGGTCGAAAGATTTGAGATGCACCATGCTAAGCCTGCCAAAACTCCCATGGCGACGACTGAACGGTTATCTAAATCGACTAAAAGTCGAAGTGTTGATCAAACTATTTATCGTTCCATGATTGGTAGTTTACTATATCTAACCGCTACTCGCCCTGACATCATGTTTAGTGTTTGTATGTGTGCTAGGTACCAGGCGGATCCGAAAGAAGATCATCTACGAGCCGTCAAACGGATTCTCCGTTATGTCTCAGGGACTTCTGATTTAGGTCTTTGGTATGCATGCGACACTTCATCAAATCTCGTTGGTTACTCCGATGCGGATTGGGCAAGCGACACTGATGAACGAAAGAGCACATCTGGATGCTGCTGCTTCCTTGGCAACAATTTAGTGTCATGGCATAGTCGGAAGCAAAATTGCATCGCTCTATCGACTGCTGAGTCTGAGTATGTTGCAGCCGGAAGTTGCTGCACTCAACTGCTTTGGCTGAAGCAGATGTTGAATGATTATCTTATCGAGAGTGCTCCCTTGGTGCTGTACTGTGATAACCAAAGTGCCATCAAAATCAGCGAAAATCCTGTCCAGCATTCTCGCACTAAACACATCGACATTCGACATCATTTCATTAGAGATTTGGTTGATCGTGATATAGTCAGTCTACAGCATATTTCAACAGAAAAACAGCTCGCTGACATCTTTACCAAACCTCTTGACTTTGAGAGATTTCAAACTCTAAGAAATTCTCTCTGCATGTGTTCTCTCTAAGAGTTCACGAAATTTTTGAAGTCTGAAAGAGTAGTTTCTTTACTTCTGAATACGCACTCGGATTTGTCGTGGATTAGTCTAGTCAGACAAACATGGATTCGAGGCCGCTTTAGTCTTCGGACCCAAGTGTATTTACTCCGCTGAATGCAAACATGTGAACTTGGCATTAAACTCCCATAAGTTATCATTTGCATAGATCCATAATACCAAGTAACGGAGGACGCCGGATCACTTTGTCCGCCGGCTCCCCTCTTCGAAAGGTAGCACATGGACGCTGATCTTTAAGACACTCTGCCTCACACTTTGGAGGACGCAAGTAAACCTTGCTCCCCTCTGACTGCTGTAATGAGTGTCTGCTGCATTTCATTTAAAGCTATAAACTCGTCTAGAGGTCGCCGGTTCCCCCAGCTCCCCTCTAATTGAAGTAATAAGCTAGTCCCAAGTGGAGTGCCTTAAAAGTTCACCTTGCATTCATGAATTAAAATCTCTTGTGCGGTGCAAACTCAACCAATATGTTTCGACGAAACACGACTGCATCCTTGTGATTGTGACGAAGGACAAGTAAACATGTCTATCAATATACTTCGGTCCGAATCACCGGTTTTTAATATGAGAATTTTTCCTTATACCTCAAAGCTTTTATCACCTCGTGTGAAATTTTTGGTTTTCGGAAAATGATGAAAATGTGGATTCTTTTCTGGGAAAATATTTGCTCTTCACTGCCTCGTATCACCGCTTAAATCTCCACTAAAATGTTTTTGAATGTGTGCAGTGTGTTGAACGCTTGAATACTAACTCGGGATGTGCTATTTTGTTTGGTATTCCTAGTTCATGTTCAGCATCTCGTGGAGTTCAAATCCTTACGGCGAATCTTGAGTGTAGCGGCTTCCAGTGCATAACTCCTCATTCATGATGGCCCTGAAAGAAATCTTGCAACACGAGGCGCACAACATCTCATGCGAACCCAGTCGCACACCAGCATTTGCGAACCCAGTCGCACAAGTCAGCATTTGCGACTCCGTTCGCAGCTAAGGAAGGAGCCTGTTTTTGCGACTTCATTCGCACGACCAAATCGCTGTGAATCTGTTCGCATGCGACACAAGCCTCACACCTCACCTCTGCTGATCAACACTAATGATACAACACACTTCTTCTCCGTCAACCCTGCCTTGCGACGATAAACAACCTTGTGATCCTCGTCACCGAAAATCCTTGAAAAATTTCGAAAAATTTTTGAAAATTTTTTTTACTTAGAAAATTTTTCAAGATTTTCGTTTTATTTTTATTATTTTAATATTTTTTTTATTATTATTTTATTTATTGTTGTGCTGATGGGCCAACTTTGCACTGTTTATTGGGCTTTTTCGCAGGTCTTTTCTTCCAAGACGAGCAGGCCCAAACTTTTCTTATATAAAGGGCTTTGAAAAACTTGAATTAGGGTTACTTGCATCCTGAAAATCTCTAAGTCTTACACTCGTGCCTTCCTTGAGCTTGAAGTTGGAATTGAGATTCTGAGTTTGAGTGTCTTTCTTCACGCTACCAGCGTTCGACGACTGTTGGTTTCGACGATCTTACTTCTCTAGCTTCGCACATCAGGTGCCTGTGATCGATACTTAGGATTCTTAGAACTTCCTTTCCCTCTCTCGCTACCACTCTAGCTATGTCGTCATCCACTGGTACTCTTTTCGATGACCTTGACAAGGAAGTATTAGAGTCTCTCCGTGATGCTTGGAAGCAGGCTCCTTCGCCTGAATCAAAGAAGAAGGCTCTTCACGCCTTACAGAAGCACATGGACAAAATGGATCGCCGTTCTGGCAAATCCATCTCTGACACCCCTACTGTCGATCTTACTAAGACAGCAAAACCTGCACAATCAGGTTCTCATGGTGCGGGCAAACAACCTAAGGACCCAAAATCTGGTTTCCTTCGCACCTACAAAGGTACAGTGTCTCGCAAGGAGTATGAACGAATGGTTGCTGACGGCGAGATGACATCTGATGGGAAGAAGATTGTCAAAGTTCCCTCCACTGCTGAAGTGGTTAAACCATCTGGGTCAGCAAACATACCCAAGAAATCAACGTCATCTGACGTTGTTGAACCTAAGAGGTCTAAACCCTCTGTCTCCACTGACTCGTCTAAGTCCAAACAACGAGCTTCTGGCCCTGCTGATAAAGGGAAGTCTGTTGTCCCTGGCTCTTACATTCCTCCTATCGTGCCACACTCTTCTGGCTCGACAGGAGCTACTGCTGATCTGTCTTATGTGATGAGAGTTGAGGATTGTGGTCCTCATTACAAACCTGATTTCTTCACTGAGATGGCGGAACACCGTCTCACTTTGATTGAGAACTTGCCCATACTTGAGGATCGTCAGGTCCGAGTTGCTGATTATGAGAAGTATGGACTCTCTAAGTTTTTCACTGATATGCACATCCTGGAGTCTGTGACTCAAACTTACAGATTCTCTCTGCCCATTGTTCAAAAGTTCTACGCTAACTTGACACCTGAGTTTGCTGATCCGTCACACAAGATGTGTGGACGTTTTGTTTTTCGTGAAAAGCTCTACACCTTCCGCCCTCTGAACATAAACAATTTTTTGAAAAGATTAGAGATTGAGGGATCTTGGAAGTTTCCCTCGGATGATGATAGAATGAATGCTCTGAAGATTGGGTCTTTTTTAACAAAAGGCAAGGCTCGAACACCTCTACCCACTCCGAACAAACTTTCAGCCTTCTATGGCGCGTTGCATAGGCTCGGCATGACAAACTGGGCAGCACACCCTGATGAGAACTATCTCTCTCCGAAACTTATGCACATTCTGTTTCGTCTTGGCTGTGGTGAACAAGTTGATCTTGGTGAGATCATCTTTTCTGATATCTGCAGGGTGGCTAAAGCGTCAAATGATGTTCTCCGTCAGCAGCCTGACCTCGAGGAAGTTAGGAGAATTCATCTCACTCACCCATGCTTGATCTATGGGATGTTGATTGATCAGAAGTTTCTTCCGATGACCGAGACCGAGAAGAAAGTTAAGAAAAATTCTCACATCAACATCACTCACACATTCCTGAAGAATCGCGTGAATGATCTCCCATGGACTAAATACGTCAAGCGTGAGGATGTTCCTGATCCTATCACTCCACCTTTGTCCCCAAAGTCTTCCAAGAAAAGGACACCTGTCCTCAAACTTGAAAATCCGAGCATCAAGCGCACGAAGACTACACCTACTCCTCAACCGAAGGTTGTTCCTCAAAAGTTCGGTCCCCAGTCTGGCTTGCCTCCGCATAAGAACCCTTTTCATCCAATGCACAACTTCAAGACTGTTGTTCCCTCGGCGATTGTTCATCGTTGTTTCACAACAACCAAGAACTTAGAACGTAAGCAGGCTGCTCACGCCATTGCTTACAATGAGATGGTTGATGCTCAGATCGAGCAGAAGGAGGCCCTCGATGCTCTTCACCAGATAACCCATCAAGGGGGAGGTTTAGGTGGGACTAGTGGGTCTAGTGCTGGCTCATCTGTAAAGAGTCTAAGCAACACCTTTATGTTTGAGCTTATCAAGGATGGGATCAAGGAAGCTGTTGCTGAGTTGGCCAAGTCTAAGGCTGTGGAAAATGATGATGAGAGTGTTCGAGAGATGATGGCTGGGGAAGTGTTTGAATTGTTGAGAAAAGGGAAAGGAAAAATTGTTGAAGAAGAGAATATTGAAAAGAAGAAGAAAGTTGAGAGTTCTACACATCCAGAGGTATCGCCCGCGATGCCGTCTGACGGTTTGAAAGACGTTGATGAAGAAATTGATGTTGAAGAGTTGGATGATGAAGATGATGATGAGAGAATCAAGGTGGGTGAAGATGAGTTTGGGGAATATGAAATTTATGGCCATCAAGACCAGGACTCAGACACTGACGATGATGCTGCTGAAGTCGATGATGAAGATGATGATGCCAAGTCCGATGATGCTTCACCAGCAACTACTCCTGTGCGCTCACCCTCACCAACTGGCTCTCCCAGGGACTCTGAGTTTGCATCTCAGTGATGCTGATGTTATGTTTTTTGATTTTGTCACTTGAACATTTTTATGTTTTTACTTTGTTCACTTTTCTGCATGCATAAGACTTGATAATTTCCCATCATGCATGTTTTTCATATCTCGTTTGTTGAACTCAGTTCTTGAAGTTTTTGAATGTTTAATCGTTTGACTAAGTTTTTGGTTTTTCATTTCTTATCTCTGATGGTGGTTGAATGAATGTTTTTTCCATGTTTACTTAGTCTATTTTTTTTTTAATATGCTTGGTTTGAGGGGGAGATTGTGTGTTTCTAATGTCTAACTCTAATTCATATGGGTTGTGCCAAAAAGGGGGAGATTGTAAATGTTGGTTTTGACAACAACATATGATTTTCATTATTTGTTTGAATTACAGGTGAAGGACTGTTGGAATTCGCTATCCCGGGTTATCAAAATTTGCGGAACCGATAACCCGAACGAACCTTTCGCCGGAGATCATACGAACGCCGACTCATCCGCCGGAGTCCGGGCTTTGGAGACCATGCATCCGAAGACGCACAGCCCGCCCCCACCCGAACCCCCGCGAGCCGGGGTTCACACAATCGAGGGATCGATCGCGCGCCGGCGATCGATCGGGGTGGGGCTGTTCCGACAGCCCCAGCGGCGGGTCCGGCGACCCGCCACCACCAGGAGGCCCCCGCCTTCACGGCGGGGTAGGGCACGGCTCCAGCCCGTGCCCAGCGATCGACCCTCGTGGTCGATCGCACACCCTCGGCCCAGCCGAGGGTTCGCCCCCATCCCCGCGAAACCCTAGCCCGGGCGATCGCCTGTGGTCCGGTGGCTTCGCCACCACCACGCGATCGTCCCCCGTTCATGGTTTCTTATTTCGGATCTTCGTCCTACGGTATTCTCGATAAAACCAAATCGAACAATTAACAAGGGGGTTGAGAATTGTACCTACGATTCGTTGTTCGGAGAAACGAAATCGACGACCTCGTGACCTTCCCGCGTATTCCTTGCACTTGTTCGAACGTCGGGTGGGCGACGAGCTATCGAACTTGTGGATCCTCTTCACTCTCAGAACTTTATTGTTGGCGTAACGTAGGTTAGTAAAGTGAAGACCACGTAGTGCTTTTATAGGCTACGAAGGGGATCAAAAGGAGAATAAATATTGGGCTTCAATATTGAAAATTAAATTGGGTCCAACCCAAATCCATTAATTCTTATCAATATTAATTTTATTTATTTTCCACTATATAAATAAAATTGCACTCCCAATATTATTCATATTATATCAAATAATATTTCTTTAACTTAGTATTATTTATTCCGTGTATTTAAGATTTAAATATCCATGAATAAAATTTATTTATTGCTTAATAAATTTATTCATCTCTTATATCCGAGACTAGTACCACTCAACCTTATTTATTATGCGGAACAAGTCCACTCGCGAGGTTTACATAATAAATCCTTATGAGCTCATCTCGGGGATATTATCAACCCTTACGGGATACACTGCCCCTTCAAGAATTCACGGTATGTCATATATAAAATACAGTGACCCAACTTAACCGGTAATTAACCCAATTATCAAACCGGTTAATTCCTTTGGTAAATCAAAGTCACTTATATTAAATATACACACCCGCAATTATTTCAGGGATTAAGAATAAAATACTCCGAGTCTCAAATCAATTATCGCCGAGCAATCCTAATTGATGAGTCTCGATCGATCCGCTCAATACACCAAGTGTACAAGTGTGATAAAATAATTAAGACAAATTATTTTCTCTCTCACACAACGACTATACCGATGGACTAGTTCGTGTCCACCTAGGTCGTGAGCAACTGTTTGATTAAATACGAGTAACCGATAGTATGATCTTCTGTGTGGGCCCGACACACCATACTAACTACAACGTATAAAATCCAGAACTATAATTTGCATTTATTTAATTAACAATAATTAAAAGCAAATGAATGTCTGTAATTAATAGGTAAATGAAAGTGCATACAGAGTTCAGAATACTCAAATCTAGACATTAAGTATACTACTCCATCAATCTCCCACTTATACTAAGGTCTAGTCTTATCTTCCAAACTCCCGGCTCCCATACTCATCACGTGCTTAAACTGTACCTCCAAGAGGTACCATGTGAATGAGCAGTCTAGGTTGCCGCTCTGAAGCTATCTTGGTGACTACTGCATCGTCCCTCTGACGATGACTCGTATCAGGTGGTACTTGCTCTATGTGTTATCTTACACTCATGGACTCGTGATCTCTTAAAGTTTGCCACTGCACCGCTATTTACATAGCCTTTGGTAAATCAAGAGTCATATCCAAGTCCAGAGGTTATCCCGGAACCTAACCAAAACTTCCGCTGCCTCTGAGGCTGCTATTCGGTTATGAGAGAGTCTGATAAGCATCCTACTTATCACTCTTTCATTTCAAGGTTCCACCTCTTTCTAAAAATGAACACATAGCCTGATATCGACTTACACTGGTCCTTATCAGCTTGGAAATCCGAATCCATATAACCCAAAGGCATAAGATTGTCTGCCCCGTAACTTAGAACATAATCCTTAGTATTTCGCAAATACTTGAAAATGCTCTTTACGGCAGTCCAATGAGCCTTTCCAGGGTTACTCTGATATCTCGCTACTACGCCAACAGCATAGCAGATATCAGGCCTCGTACATAACATCGCATACATTAAGCTTCCCACAGCCGAAGCGTAGGGAACTGCTTTCATTTCATCTTTCTCCTTTTGTGTCCGAGGACACATATCCTTAGAAAGATAAGTTCCTTTACTGAAGGGTAGTTCACCCTTCTTGGAATCTTGCATGTTAAAACGAGCCAGAATCGTGTCTATGTAAGATTGCTGGGATAGGTACAATGTTCTATTCCGGCGATCCCTTATAACCTTGATCCCTAGAACATGTCCGACTTCTCCCAAATCTTTCATATCGAATTGTCTAGACAACCATCCCTTTATGTCTGATAACATTTTCACACTGTTGCCAATGAGAAGAATGTCGTCTACATAAAGCACGAGAAACACCACCTTCTTTCCATCACGTTTCCAATACACACACGATTCGTCCATGCTTTGACTGAATCCAAAAGATTGGACCACTTCGTCAAACCGCAGGTTCCACGATCTCGAGGCTTGTTTCAATCCATAAATGGATCGATTAAGCTTGCACACTAGATGATCTCGCCCCTTAGCAATGAATCCTTCTGGTTGTTTCATATAAATCGTCTCGTCAAGACTTCCATTAAGGAAAGCTGTCTTGACATCCATTTGCCACACCTCATAATCCATATGAGCTGCTATGGATAAGAGAATCCGGATCGACTTTATCTTGGCTACCGGCGAGAAGGTCTCCTCATAATCGATTCCCTCTTTCTGAGTATATCCTTTCGCAACAAGCCGAGCTTTAAAGGTTTCAACCTTTCCGTCAGATCCTCTCTTTCTCTTGTAGACCCATTTACACCCAATTGGCTTCACGCCGCTTGGTGGTTCTACAAGATCCCAGACTTTATTAGAATCCATAGATTCTATTTCGGATTTCATTGCTTTCTTCCAAGAAGACGCATCTATATCTTGTACCGCCTCATCATAGGTCCAGGGATCGACTTCATGAACTCCAGAGTCCGAAGACTCACCCAGTCCAATCCATCTATTTGGTTGTTTAACAACCCTCCCACTACGACGGCGTTCCGGTGTATTAACAGTGACAGTATTAGGTGCAGGTTCTAGTGGTGTATCTATACTCGGTTCGGCTGTATCCAGGTCTTCCTTGTTATCTCTCAACTCATCAAGTATTATGTCACTTTTGGGCTTGTGGTCCATGACATAGTCTTCCTCTAGGAACCGAGCGTTAGTACTTGTAACGATCTTCTGGTCCGTAGGACTATAGAACATACCACCCTTAGTTCCTTTCGGGTATCCTATAAACAGCCGTAATTCTGATCTAGGTTCTAACTTATCGGCACCTTGTCGCAACACATGTGCTGGACAACCCCAGATCCGAATGTGTCCCAAGTTAGGCTTACGCCCACTCCACAATTCCATGGGTGTTGTTGGTACCGTTTTGGTTGGAACCCTATTCAAAATATACGCCGCTGTTTCCAAGGCATGTCCCCAGAACATAACAGGTAAGTCCGAGTAACTCATCATAGATCGCACCATTTCCATAAGAGTCCTATTCCTTCTTTCTGACACACCATTCTGCTGAGGAGTATATGGTGAGGTCAGTTGGGATTCAATCCCATTCTCTGCCAAGTATGCCTTGAATTCTCCAGACAGGTACTCGCCTCCGCGATCAGATCGCAGGCATTTTATGGATTTACCACGAAGGTTCTCCACAAGAGCCTTGAATTCCTTGAACTTGTCAAAAGAATCACTCTTGTGGCGCATCAGGTAAATATATCCATACCTTGAGTAATCATCAGTGAAGGTGATGAAATACTCGTACCCTCCCCTTGCCTGAGTAGACATAGGTCCGCATACATCAGAGTGAATCAAATCCAATACTTTTTCAGCTCTACGTCCTTTACCAGAAAAAAAACGCTTGGTCATTTTACCCTCTAAACAGGATTCGCAGGTTGGAAGGTCCTCTCCCTCAACACCAGTGATTAAATCATCAGCTTTCAACCTTTGAAGCCTATTCGAGTTTATATGACCCAGCCTTAGATGCCACAAGTATAATTGATTCATCTTAGAAGATTCCTTTCTCTTATTGGTGTTCGTAGATGTGTTATTACTCTCGGTTAGTTGCACCGTGTTAGACTCAGGATTTAGTACATACAAATCGTCTATCAATGTACCAGAACAGATAATTTCACTATTTCTTCTTATGATCACAGAGTGGTCAAAAGAAACAGAATATCCATTCATAATAAGTTTAGAAACTGAAATCAAATTCTTTCTAAAGTTGGGTACATAAAGACAATTATGTAAAACTAAAACCCTATCACTACTGAAACGTAAGTGAACGTCTCCCACTGCAACAGCCGCCACCTTCGCGGCATTGCCCATGTAGACCACGATTTCTCCCTCTCTAAGTCTCCGGGTTTCCTGGAACCCCTGCAATGAATTGCAGACATGGTCAGTGGCACCCGTATCTACACACCAGGTGCTGGTAGATATCACCGCTGACAATGTTTCAGTGACTAAGGAAAATTTCGTACCTTTGATGAGAGGACAATCAGACCTCCAGTGCCCAAACTGTTTGCATCGAAAGCATCTGCGAAACCGCTTGCTTACCCCAATCCGTGGTTTTAAACCACTGGGTCTCTTTGCACGCTTTTCTTTTAGCCTAGCCACAAGAGCTCGTGTTTCTCTTAACTTACGCACAAAAATCGCCTTCGCTGAGTCGGTTTTAAGGGACTCATTGAGAAACGATTCCGTGGGTATGTTAAACACTTCTTGCCTAGATTCCACACCATGTCTCAACGTAGTTGGACCAACAGTGGATTCAGAAAGCTCAACAGTCTGGACAATGTCCAGATTTCTTTTCCAATCATCACCATATGGAACCGGTGAGTTTTCATCTTTAAGTATATCACAAAGTGGGGTCACAGTCATTCCTAACCTATAAGCACATAAAACAAACAAACAATTTAATATCCGATATTATCTCCCTCAAATAATATCATTAAATCACTAATCACATCTAAAATCCCATCAGGTAAGGCAAGCCACGTGGTGTGGACGTTTACCCACCCAAACGATTTAGCAATTAGATTTTCTTTGGTCATACATCAATTATAGCGTAACCTCGTGGGGAGGGATACTATAACGCGTATCTAAGTGTAAACCATCACTCAGTACCAAAGTAAATTACTTGGAATTGCTACATCACCGCAAGCCACGTGGTGTGGACGTTTACGATAACTTCACAACTCTTCGTAATTACTTACAACTGTCTACATCAATTAATCCAAAGTCCGTCAGTATAGCAAGCCACGTGGTGTGGACGTTTACCAACTAAGAGACTTTTATAATTGACTCCCAATTACTTGATCCATTCAATCTCGTAAATCAAGACGTGGAGAATCATAAGTGAAACTCGAAGTTTCTAACCAGTGATTCACCATGCGAACGACCCTATCTCTCATAAATGAGGGAGCCGAGCAGACAAACGACCCATCTATAAAAGTATGGCACGAAAGTCTCTAATTTGTGTCCTCTACATGACCAAGTGGCTCTGGCTCCATTCCACTCCCCGGGGTGAGAATGAGTCGACTTGAAATCAGCTTTGGAAAGACAAATTAGGCATTGTTTGATAAACTTAATCAATGTTTCTCGTAAGAGGAATTACAAGAACTCTCCTCCAATAACTTATCTATATAAACTTCAAAAGTTTATAAAAGTCACCAAGAGAGCAGCAATGGAGACCATGGGTATGTTTCCATACCCTCTCCCACTTAGCTTTTTATAATAAAGGGATACGCTATCTAGTGCATAAAAGTAAACACATATAGCATGCATACATGTAATAAAGCACATAGTATTATCACATAGTCAAAATAATACTAGAATATTATTTTCCGACTATTATGGCTTCATCACATCCCCGTACGCATCTTCTAGTCTTTAGTCTTCGTTTCTTGAATGCTCCATGTGACGAGAATATTAATATCCAATATTTAAATCTATTTATTTTCAATTAATCCAAAAGTTACTTAATTCGAAAATTAAGTCAATTGAATATATCAAAAATAAAATTAAATATTATTAATATTTTTATTTATTTTATTTTTCTTTTTCCACTTCATTAAATCTCTAGAATAATCTATCCAAGATCCTCTTGGAATATTCTAGATGATATCCATAATGAAATAAAGAAATAAAATAATTTAGGACTCTTATACTTTTCCAAATTTATTTTATTCCTAATCCATGAATATTCCCATGAGTAGGAATAATCAAATAGGAAAAATAAATTTAGTACTAAAATAATTCTTTTTCTATTTTTTCTAGAATATTCCATAAAGAAATAATCAAAATAGGAAAACGAATTAATTAGGAAAGTATATTTCCGGTAGGAGTAGCCCGGGTTGGGGAACCCCGAACCACCCCCACCTTCGATCGACCGGCCAGCCACGGGGAGGACCGCCGCCGCCCAGCCACGCCGCTAACCACCGAAACCGGTGGCAGCCGCGGCTAGGGCAACAGCCGCCCCGCGCCACGCCCTCGATCGGGCGTCCATGGGGATCGATCCAATCGATCCCTTGCCCTCTCCCTCTCGTCACTTCGTCTTCTCCGGCGGTCTTCGATTCGATCCAATCGCAAAATAAATTTACAAAAATCTAAATTACAATTCCGGTATCGATTCTATACACGAAATCGACCCTATACATTTTCCGGAAAAACAACGAACATAATAATAAATCCTAAATTCGGTCAACCCCCGAATTTTTACTATTACAAGCATTCACCACCAAAAACGAATCTCGACATGTCCGAGAGTTTAATAAAACCAACAATCACATGACAAAATAATTAAACGAATAATCATCAAGCCATAATAGTCGGATCCCTGCAAGGTAGAACAATTTCATCGAAAATACCGCGAACGTAAACCACGCTCTGATACCAATTGTTGGAATTCGCTATCCCGGGTTATCAAAATTTGCGGAACCGATAACCCGAACGAACCTTTCGCCGGAGATCATACGAACGCCGACTCATCCGCCGGAGTCCGGGCTTTGGAGACCATGCATCCGAAGACGCACAGCCCGCCCCCACCCGAACCCCCGCGAGCCGGGGTTCACACAATCGAGGGATCGATCGCGCGCCGGCGATCGATCGGGGTGGGGATGTTCCGACAGCCCCAGCGGCGGGTCCGGCGACCCGCCACCACCAGAAGGCCCCCGCCTTCACGGCGGGGTAGGGCACGGCTCCAGCCCGTGCCCAGCGATCGACCCTCGTGGTCGATCGCACACCCTCGGCCCAGCCGAGGGTTCGCCCCCATCCCCGCGAAACCCTAGCCCGGGCGATCGCCTGTGGTCCGGTGGCTTCGCCACCACCACGCGATCGTCCCCCGTTCATGGTTTCTTATTTCGGATCTTCGTCCTACGGTATTCTCGATAAAACCAAATCGAACAATTAACAAGGGGGTTGAGAATTGTACCTACGATTCGTTGTTCGGATAAACGAAATCGACGACCTCGTGACCTTCCCGCGTATTCCTTGCACTTGTTCGAACGTCGGGTGGGCGACGAGCTATCGAACTTGTGGATCCTCTTCACTCTCAGAACTTTATTGTTGGCGTAACGTAGGTTAGTAAAGTGAAGACCACGTAGTGCTTTTATAGGCTACGAAGGGGATCAAAAGGAGAATAAATATTGGGCTTCAATATTGAAAATTAAATTGGGTCCAACCCAAATCCATTAATTCTTATCAATATTAATTTTATTTATTTTCCACTATATAAATAAAATTGCACTCCCAATATTATTCATATTATATCAAATAATATTTCTCCAACTTAGTATTATTTATTCCGTGTATTTAAGATTTAAATATCCATGAATAAAATTTATTTATTGCTTAATAAATTTATTCATCTCTTATATCCGAGACTAGTACCACTCAACCTTATTTATTATGCGGAACAAGTCCACTCGCGAGGTTTACATAATAAATCCTTATGAGCTCATCTCGGGGATATTATCAACCCTTACGGGATACACTGCCCCTTCAAGAATTCACGGCATGTCATATATAAAATACAGTGACCCAACTTAACCGGTAATTAACCCAATTATCAAACCGGTTAATTCCTTTGGTAAATCAAAGTCACTTATATTAAATATACACACCCGCAATTATTTCAGGGATTAAGAATAAAATACTCCGAGTCTCAAATCAATTATCGCCGAGCAATCCTAATTGATGAGTCTCGATCGATCCGCTCAATACACCAAGTGTACAAGTGTGATAAAATAATTAAGACAAATTATTTTCTCTCTCACACAACGACTATACCGATGGACTAGTTCGTGTCCACCTAGGTCGTGAGCAACTGTTTGATTAAATACGAGTAACCGATAGTATGATCTTCTGTGTGGGCCCGACACACCATACTAACTACAACGTATAAAATCCAGAACTATAATTTGCATTTATTTAATTAACAATAATTAAAAGCAAATGAATGTCTGTAATTAATAGGTAAATGAAAGTGCATACAGAGTTCAGAATACTCAAATCTAGACATTAAGTATACTACTCCATCAAGGACGAAATGAATACAAGTGAAGTTCATCATTTGCGACTGGAGTCGCAAAACTCCTCTCCTCCATCAATTGCGAACAGAGTCGCAAATCCTCCATCATCTGCGACTGGAGTCGCATTTTGTGCCGCTCAGAGATTGCGAATGGAGTCGCAATTGATCCTCTCCGTGAAATGCGACTTGAGTCGCAATTCTTGGTGTTTCTCACATTTGCGACTTGAGTCGCAAATCTGGCCTCTTCAACAAATGCGACTTGAGTCGCAAATTCCTGGCCCCTCTCAACATTTGCGACTTGAGTCGCAATTTCCTGGCCCTTTCTCTACTTTTGCGACTTGAGTCGCAAATCCTGGTTCTCTCTACATTTGCGACTTGAGTCGCAAATCCTGGTTCTCTCTACATTTGCGACTTGAGTCGCAAATCCTGGCTCTCTCTACATTTGCGACTTGAGTCGCAAATCCTGGCTCTCTCTACATTTGCGACTTGAGTCGCAAATCTTGGCGTCCTCTACTTTTGCGACTTGAGTCGCAATTCTTGCACTCTCCTCAATTGCGAACGGAGTCGCATTTCTTGCCTTCTCTGTCTTTGCAACATGGATTGCTATTTTACTACTTCAATACTATCGACGACCATGAAGACGATGAAATGCTGAAGCCTCAACGACGAGTGTTTATCACGATGAAGTTGAAGACGAAGTATTGAGATCGATAGAGTCAAGATAGAGTTGAAGTTTGAAGTCGAAGAAATTAAAGATTCAAGATTCGAAGATTCAAGAATCAAAGACTCAAGATTCCAAGATTCTAGAATCCAAGTACAAAAAGTGATGTCATCCATGGATCCGTGATGTCAGCCAAGCATGTTACCAGTGAGATTGCTCCACATCAGCGCTCCACATGTGCGGCACTCCTATATAAACCCATGGAAGCTGAAGACTTCACTTGACGATTTTGAGAGAACGAAATCTGATATTCGAGTATCGCTATCGTTGTTTACGGCTTACAGCTTTAAGAGTTTTGGTAGTTGTTTTGTGCTGTGCACCACTAGTAGGGTTATGTGATTTAGCTCTAGGTGTAGTAGTACTAGGTCTCTGGTTCGTTGGAGTGCTGCGTCACTTGGGATACGACCTTTGATCATTCCGTCTACCTTTCTCTCCACAAGTGTAATAGTTAGTTTTGTCTATCAATGAAATGAAACTATTACATACCTTTGTCTTCACTACTTAACTACTTTGAGTTCGATCATATACACATTACTTCAAGAGTGTGTTAACGTGTGTGGTTGAGCGAACGAAGACTGTTTTAAGACCGACTTCGCGAAAAGTTGGTATCTTACGTCGAAGACGTAATTTCAGCGGTTGTAGAATATCCTAGAAGAACAAAAGATGTGTGTTCAATAGTACTGTGAACCAGAAGGACGTTATAAGTTCTAACGCTCGGTTCTTAGAGAAAGACTATATGATGAACCACCAGCCCAAAGTGACGTAATACTTTGAAATGAGAGAGAAAGATTAAGACTTAGAACCAGCCGAACCGAGTAGCGGTACACCACTAACTGCACCTACTGTTATCACTGTTTATACACCGGAATGCCGTTGTAGTGGGAGGTTGTGTGACAACCAGAGATATTCATAAGACTAGGAGAGTCTTCGGACTCTGGACCTAGTATACATGAAATCGATCCCTGGATCTACATGAAGGCTGTACTAGATCTAAATGTGCATTCTTGGAGAGCAATAAGGATTATTGCTAAGAGGCGAGATCATTTAGAGTACAAGCTTAGTTGATCCATTTATGGATTGAAACAAAGCATTGAGTTCGTGGTACTTGCAAATTGATGAGATAGTCCATTTTATGGATTCATCAAAAGCATAAACGAATCGTGTGTATGGGAAACATGATGTAAACAAGGTGGTGTTTCTCGGAGGTTTTATGTAGATGACATTTTATCATTGGTAACAATGTAAAGATGTTGTCAGACATAAAATGATGGTTGTCTAGAAAAATCGATATATGAGATGAAGAAGAAGTTAGAGCATGTTCTTAAGATCTAGGATCTCAAGAAAAGAACATTGTACTTCTCCTGGACATCTTACATATATATGATTATGGTTCGTTTTAACATGCATGATTCCGAGAAAGGTTCGTTACCTTTCAGAGACGGAATGCATCTATCTAAGGATATGTGTTTTGGAACACAAAAGGAGATAGAAGCAATGAAAGCAGTTTCCTACACTTTGAGTGTGGAAAGCTTAATAAATGCAATGTTGAAAAACGAGAACCTGATATCGGCTATGCGGTGAGCATAGTGGGAGGATATCAAGGTAATCCTGGAAAGGAATATTCGACTGTCGTAAAAGTACTTTCGAAGTACTGTTCTAGACTACGAAGCAGACGAGCATTTCCTTTGGATTACATTCTCTTAGATTTCTAATCAAATGAGGACCGGTGTAAGTCGATATCAGGCTATGTGTTTCACTATTGAAGGAGAAGGAGTTTTAACATGAAAGAGTGATAAGCACGATGCTTTTCGGACTCTGCCATGGGTAACCAAATAGCGGCCTCAGAGGCAGCGGAAGTTTTGGTATAACTCCGGGATAATATCTGGGACTTAGATGTGATTCTTAATTTGCCAAAGGCTATGTAAATAGCGGTGCAATGGCAAATGGGAAGAAATCACTAGTCCATAAGTGTAAGATAACACATAGTGCAAGTACCACCTGATACGAGTCATCGTCGAGGGAGACGACGCTGTAGTCACCAAGATAACTTCAGAGCGGCAACCTAGAGTGCTCATTCACATAGTACTTCTTGGAAGTACACCTTAAGCACGTGATGAGTATGGGAGTCGGGAGTTTGGAGGAAATGACTAGACCTTAGTACAAGTGGGAGATTGTTGGAGTTGTGTACTTAATGTCTAGATTTAAGTAACGTAAACTCACGATCCATTGCCATTAATCTATTTAACTAAATGAACAATTATTTGCGTTTAATTATTTATAATTAAATATATGCAAATCATAGTCCTGGATTTTATACGTTGTAGTTAGTATGGTGTTGCATGGGCGCACAGAAGATCATACTATCGGTTACTCGTATTTAATCGAACAGTTGATCACGACCTAGATGGACACGGACCAATCCATCGGTATAGTCGTTGTGTGAGAGAGAAAATAATTTATCTTAATTATTTTATCACACTTGTACACTTGGTGTATTGAGCGGATCGTTGAGATTTATCGATTAGGATTGCCGGCGATAATCGATTCGAGTCTCAGTGTATTTTATTCTTAATCCCCGATATTATTGCGGGTGTGTATATTTAATATAAGTGACTTTGATTTACCAAAGGAATTAACCGATTTAATTATTGGGTTAATTACCGGTTAAGTTGGGTCACTATATTTTATATATGGCATGCCGTTAATACTTGACGGGAAAGTGTATCCCGGAAGGGTTGATAATATCCCCGAGATGAGTTCATAAGGAATTATTATGTAAACCCTGCAGGTGGATTCATTCCGCATAATAATTAAGGTTGAATGGTACTAGTCTCGGATATAAGAGATGAATAAATTAATTAGCAATAAATTAATTTTATTCATGGATATTTATATCTTAAATACACGGAATAAATAATACTACCGGAGAAATATTATTTGATATAATATGGTTTAATATTGGGAGTGCAATTAATTTTATATAGTGGAAAATAGAATTAATTAATAATAGTAAGGATTAATAGATTTGGGCTTGGGCTCAATTTAATCACTATTATTGGAAGCCCAATATTCCACCTCCTTAAGATCCCCTACGTAGCCTATAAAAGCACTACATGGTCTTCTCTATTCTCATAACTTGAAGATCACAATTCTAGAGAGAGAGAGAAAGTAGAGAGGAAGATCCATGGAGTTCGGTAGATCGTCGCCCACACGACGTCCGAGCTAGTGCAAGGAATACGTGGGAAGATCTCAAGGTCGTCAAATTGAGTTCTACGTTTCTCCGAACAACGAGAACGAGGTAAATCGTAAAACCCTCTTTATGATTTTATCGTTTAATTATCGTGAAAATATCATGAACCAAAGATCCGAGGAACGAACCCGGGGATGGGGTTTGACCGCGCGGTGGTGATCCGAGATCACCGGACCGCGGACGGCCAAGCGAGCCCCACCGGGATCGAGAGCATCAAACCCTCGGCTGGACGCCGAGGGTGGCGATCGGCCCTAGGGCACGATCGCCGTGCGCGTAGGGACCCCGGCTGGAGCCGGGGCTTGCGATCGACCACGATGGTCGATCGCTGGGGGCAGCCGCGGGCTGGTGCCGCGGCAGTCGCCCCTCCTCCCGGCGATGGCGGTGAGTCGCCGGACTCACCGCCGGGGGCTGCTCGGAGCAGCCCCGGGGATGCGCGAAGCATCCCGGCGATCGCAAACGCGATCGCGAACCCCCTCCACGCGGGGGTTCGGCTGGACAGCCGCGGGTTTATCCCGCGGCGGGTGTTCGGTCGAGCCTCGGTTCGCGTACGGTGGTTAGCGGTGACTTCCGGCGAAGGTTCTATTCGATTGGGTTGTCGGTTCCGCAATTTAGACAATCCGGATAATCGAAGGATTTCGGTCGGAATTAATTAGATAATTTATTTATTTAAATTTATTAATTCCGGGATATCGATTTCCAACAGGGACTCCATTGTAGCGGAAAATATGAAGTCAAGATTCGGATCACGTCTTATACGTATGACGCCCCGCTCTGATACCAATTGAAATTACGCCTTCAGCGTAGGATACCAATTTTTCGTGAAATTGGTCTTGAACTCACAGACAGCAGCTTCAGTCGAAGAAACACTCACAATAGTTCGTAGTATGAAAAACTGAAGACAAAGTTATGTAATATGTTTCATTTCATTGAACAACGAAACTAAACTATTACACTGAGTATGGTAGGCAAAACGATTACAAGAAGTTTCCCGAGTGTCGCAACAACTCCCACTAACTTGTAATCTAGCACAAGTGCACCTAGAGCTAAATCTCCTAACTCTAATACTGGCACACAACGCAAAAGCAAACTACACAAACTCGAAGCTCGAAGCTGTCGGTTACGATTCTAAAAATCAGATTTCGTTCTCTCAAAATCGTCAAGTGATGCCATTGAACTCCATGGGTATATATAGGCAGCCCGCACATGTGAGGTGATGACGTGGCACGTTCTGATTCGTCACATGCTTGGCTGATGTCACTTCTCCATGGATGACATCACTATTGTTGAACTTGGATTCTTGAATCTTGGAATCTTGAATCTTTGATTCTTGAATCTTCGAATCTTTAATCTTCAATTTCAAAATCAGACTTCAATTCAATCTTGACTCCATCGATCTCAATTCTTCATCTTCAATTTTTTCGTGAAAAACTCTAATTGTTGAAGTCTCGGAATTTCATCGTTTTCATGGTCGTCGATATTATTGAAGTAGTAAACACTGGAACCATTCTTCATTTCTTGATTTGGGTACTTGGTGAAAGGAATCACGTTGAAAGTACTTAGGTGAATATCGTTGTAGAAGAATGTCACAGTCGCCGGTTCCATGTCCAAGGTAAGAGTCCATAGTTCCATAGTCGCTGGTTCCTGATGCGACCCGAGTTCTGTTTCAAGCTAGAACGACGAAGAAGACGTCGGAACGGAGGTCAGACATGAGCCGAGGAAGCGCCGCGGAAGTCAGCCGATAGATTGGCCTGGTGTCGGCCGACACCATATTCTTGTCGGCCGACATCTTCAGAAAAAGGCGTGGACTAACAGACGGTTGAAACTGCGCCCGAAGAAAATCCCGCGGTCGAAGGTCCAATGTCGGGCGACAGAGAATTTACACTACGGGAGCGTCGGGCGACAATTGGATGTCGGGCGACAGAGAAATTACACTACAATCCCGTCGGGCGACATCTTCACAAAAAGACAGCAGCGGCGGATTTTAGGGTTTTCAGCGTTTTTATTGCTTTTCTTTCCGTTTTCTTTACGTTTATGTTTCGTTTTGCCTATATAAGGGCTTCTTAAGACATTGTTAAAGAAGAACCATAATTTTGATGATGAATAAATATATTTTTGTGAGTTTTTATTAAATCTCTCTTGGGTTCGAATTCTACCCGATTATCCAAAGAATTCAACCGACGAATCAACGAAGCAATCCACCCTTCGTTCGTGTGTCTTCATCATCCCCGAGTTGCTGCGTCGATCACGTGTTGGGGTCTAGGGTCCGTCCTTAGATTATTTCACGAATCAGATTCAGAGGTTTTGGGACTTCCGCCGGTATCTTTCTATCTTTCAGTTCTTCTTTCTTCTTCTATCCATCAATCCCCAAACGAGGTTCGTATCAGTTCCATAGTTCCATAGTTCCATAGTTGCAAGATGCGTGTCCATAGTTCCATAGTCCCATAGTTCCATAGTTCCATAGTTGCAAGATGCGTGTCCATAGTTCCAAAACGGCGCTGGAATTTTTCCAAGCACCAAAACGGCGCTGGAATTTTTCCAAGCACCAAAACGGCGCTGATTTTTCCAAGCACCAAAACGGCGCTGGAATTTTTCCAAGCACCAAAACGGCGCTGGAATTTTTCCAAGCACCAAAATGGCGACTTAGTTCGCCAGTTCCAAGCCATTCCAAAAGCGGAGACTCGAGTCTCCGTTTCCATGCACTGAATTCTTGACTTCGGATTTCTTAACCTGTACACCTAAAACTCAACACAAAAACAAACACAAATACATTGTCGCCAAAAACAACATTTACATTATCAAAGGCAATCCTAATCGATAAATCTCAAGTGATCCGCACAATACACCAAGTTTACAAGTATGATAAAATAATTAAGACAAATTATTTTCTCTCTCATACAACGACTATACCGATGGATTGGTCCCTGTCCATCTAGGTTGTGAGCTACTGTTCGATTATATACGAGTAACCGATAGTATGATCTTCCGTGTGACGTCGCACACCATACTAACTACAACGTATATAATCTAGGACTATAATTTGCATATATTTAATTATAAATAATTAAAAGCAAATAATTGTTTATTTAATTAAATAGATTATTGGCAATGGATCGGGAGTTAATATCACTTAAATATAGACATTAAGTATATACTCCATCAGTATGATTATCTTGTCTTGTCTCATCTAATTTTGAAGACCATGTAGTGCTTTTATAGGCTATGTAGGGGATCTTAAGGAGGTGGAATATTGAGTTTCCAATAGATTAATTAAATTGAGCTCAAACCCATGTCTATTAATTCAATCTATTAATTATATTTAATTTCACTATATATATATAATTGCACTCCCAATATTATACCATATTATATCAAATAATATTATCTTCGGTAGTATTATTTATTCCGAGTGTTTAAGATATAAATGTCCATGAATAAATTATATTTATTGCTAATTAATTTATTTATCTCTTGTAATTCCAAGACTAGTACCACTCAACCTTTATTGTTATGCGGGAACAAATCCACTCGCTAGGTTTACATAATAATTCCTTATGAGCTCATCTCGGGAACATTATCAACCCTTTCGAGGACACACTTTCCCGTCAAGAATTCACAGCAAGTCATACATAAAATACAGTGACCCAACTTTGTCGGTAATCGACCGGTTATTCTAATCAGTCAATTCTTTTGGAAAATCAAAGTCACTAATATTATATGCACACCCGCAATAATATCAGGAATTAAGAATAAAATACACTGAGATTTAAATCGATTATCTGAGGCAATCCTAATCGATAAATCTCAAGCAGATCCGCGCAATACACCAAGTGTACAAGTATGATAAAATAATTAAGACAAATTATTTTCTCTCTTATACAACGACTATACCGATGGATTGGTCCTTGTCCATCTAGTTCATGAGAAACTGTTCGATTATATACGAGTAACCGATAGTATGATCTTCCGTGTGACGTCGCACAACATACTTGATGGAGTTATATTCTAAATGTCTAGTTTAGTGACAATATGGAACTCCTAATCTGTGTTTTATTATCTATTAATCAAACAGTCTGCATTTTTTCTATTATGTACTTCATGCTATAGTCCTAGATATATACGTTGTAGACAGTATGGCGTGAGGAGACACGCGGAAGATCATACTGTCAGTTACTCGTATACTATCGAACAGTAGCTCACGGCTTAGATGGACGGGGACAATCCATCGTTACGTCGTAGTGTGACTGGTAGATAGTCGGTCTTGAATATCATGTCACACTCGTATTGAGCAGGACCACGGGAGGGAGTTCGATTTATACTAATCGCAGTAATCGATCTAGACCTCAGATATTACGGATATACGAATTCCTAATCCCTATATAATTATAGGTGCGTGTGTCCAATTCTCGGTTCTTTAATATGCCAATGAGTGAGACTAATTGATTAGTCGAGATTCTCGGTAAATTGGGAATTGGAATTGCACACACGGCATGCTATAGATTATAGACAGGAAACTGTGTCCCATTTATTGGGTTGATGATGTCCCCGAGATGAGCTCATAAAGTTTATCATGTAAACCATGCAGGTGGATTTGTTCCACATGATAATAAGGATGTGTGGTACTAGTCTCGGATAATAAGAAACGAATTAATTTAATTGTTAGTAATAAAATTAATTCGTGGACATACGATATCTTAAACACGGGGAAAGTCGCATATGTAATTTCGGCGGAATTATTATTGTTGAAATAATATTAAATTAATTTCGGGAATTCAATTATTATTTTATAGTGGAGTGAATAATAATTAAAATTGAAATTGATTAATTAAGGAATTTCTTTTTTAAGGATTCAAGTTAATTAATATTTCAATTTAGCCCTTAATTAATTTACCTAAGGTCCCTAATGTAGCTCTATTTAAACCCCCTCCCTTACCCTCTCTAAACCTAACTTTCGCCACAACATTTATTTTCAGCAGAGAAAAATAATTGCTTAGCGCAATTAAAACTTTTCTCTGTTAAAAATAATAAGGTTAACGCAAAAATAATTATTCTCACACAGAGAATAATTATACTACGCTGGTTTGGCAGAGAGAGTATACACGGGAGAACTCCAGCGGATCGTTGCCCACACAACGGTTGGAGACGGGATCAGAGACATACGTTAGAAGCATCTAAGGTCTCAACAATTCGACCGAAAAGGTATGAGATCGAAACCTTTTCCGCAATTTATTCGATCTCATTTTTTCGTTAATCATACATTGAATGTAAGATCGGGTTTCGTGGCTTGGATGTGATGTTCTCGGACTGCTGGGAGGTTTCTGACCTCCGGCGTGGCAGTCGGATCGAGAAAATCTCGTCGGAACAGCCAGAACGGGCGAAACCCACTGCTGGATCGCGACGCTGTCGGCCGACAGCATTCTTGTCGGCCGACATTGCCCTGTCGGGCGACAACCTTATGGCGTCGGCCGACAGACAAGGCAGACTGCCCCGTTTCGCGCGGTTGTACTATCGGTGCAATGGCTAGGCGTGTTTCGGGTCTTGGGCCTTGTGTTAAGTACAGTGGGGACTCAGGGGGTCGACTGGGCTTGTCCGGATGTTCGAGTAGTCGAACGGACATGTCCCGGGTAGTCGATTTCCAACAATACTAACTACAACGTGTATAATCTAGGACTATAATTTGCATACATTTAATTAACAAATTGGAAGTGGGATAATCGCTTCCGAACATCACATGTGTGGCAGTCCAAACACTACAAAAATAACTAGCAAACCCTACGACCATTCCCGTAGGGAACGCCGTAGGGAAGCCTATCCCCTACGGCATCCCCTACGTAATTTGGTCGTAAGGGCTAGGCTCGTAGGGGACTTATTCCCTACGGCAATATCCCCTCTCAAACTTGTAGGTATATGTCCTTCGATCCTACGTGTGCAATCGATAAAGTCATAAGGTCGTCTATGGATGTTAAATGATTAGTCGATAATATTAATTGTTGGGAACAATATAATATTGATCGATAATAAAACCTACAGGGTCACACACGGACTCGATGTTGATATACGTTGCTTGATAATAATATTGATTTAGAATCAATACATGTGGATTTACGTGCATGGGATGCATTGCATGGCTTGCATGGATGCATGTCACTTAGTGTGACATGCCATGCCACACAAGCAAGTGGGGCCATATTTCATGTCATGTGGCATGTATATGTGGCAATGCCTCCCCATTACACCCTTTATGGTGCATATTGATGCTCATAAGTGTGGGGGTTGTTGGAAATCGTTACCCCGGGGTTAACGGAATTGCGGAAAACATAACCCCAACCGAAATCCCATCGCCGGAAACACGCGAACCACCACACGGAGCCGGGCCCGACGAGATAATCACCGCCGCGGGAAAAACCAGCGGCTAGAAACCCTAGCCGAGCCCCCGCCGGGGCTCGCGATCGCTCACGCGATCGCATGGGCCTGCCCAGCAGCCCTCGGCGGTGAGTTCGGTGACTCACCGCCACCACCGACCGGGGAGGGGGCCACCAGCTATATTATGCGGAACAAATCCACTCATGAGGTTTACATAATAATTCTTTATGAACTCATTTCGGGGATATTATCAACCCTTACGGGATACACTTTCCCGTCAAGTATTCACGGCATGTCATATATAAAATATAGTGACTCAACTTTACCGGTAATTGACCCAATAATTAAATTGGTCAATTCCTTTGGAAAATCAAAGTCCCCGATACATACCCGCAATAGTATCGGGGATTGAGAATAAAATACTCTGAGATTTAAATCAATTATCAAAGGCAATCCTAATTGACAAATCTCAAGCGATCCGCCCAATACACCAAGTGTACAAGTGTGATAAAATAATTAAGACAAATTATCTTCTCTCTCACACAATGACTATACCGATGGATTGGTCCGTGTCCATCTAGGTCGTGAGCAACAGTTCGATTAAATACGAGTAACCGATAGTATGATCTTCCGTGTGACGTCGCACACCATACTAACTACAACGTATATAATCTAGGACTATATTTGCATATATTTAATTATCGAATAATTAAAAGCAAACAATTGTTCATTAATTAAATAGATTAAATGCTATGACCGGGAGTTAACGATACTTAAATCTAGACATTAAGTATACAACTCCAACAGGGGTTACATGGAGATCACTTATGGTGAAGTAAAGAGGTTAATGGTGATCAATAAATGATGAAAACATGTGTTTTCATGCTACACTTGATCAGCCACGAAATTCACAAGAAAGAGACAGAAGAGAGAGTGTTCTTGGAGAACCACTGTTGGAATTCGCTATCCCGGGTTATCAAAATTGCGGAACCGATAACCCGAACGAACCCTTCGCCGGAGATCATACGAACGCCGACTCATCCGCCGGAGTCCGAGCTTTGGAGACCATGCATCCGAAGACGCACAGCCCGCCCCCACCCGAACCCCCGCGAGCCGGGGTTCGCATAATCGAAGGGATCGATCGCACGCCGGCGATCGATCGGGGTGGGGCTGTTCCGACAGCCCCCGCGGCGGGTCCGGCGACCCGCCACCACCAGGAGGCCCCCGCCTTCACGGCGGGGTAGGGCACGGCTCCAGCCCGTGCCCAGCGATCGACCCTCGTGGTCGATCGCACACCCTCGGCCCAGCCGAGGGTTCGCCCCCATGCCCGCGAAACCCTAGCCCGGGCGATCGCCTGTGGTCCGGTGGCTTCGCCACCACCACGCGATCGTCCCCCGTTCATGGTTTCTTATTTCGGATCTTCGTCCTACGGTATTCTCGATAAAAACCAAATCGAACAATTAACAAGGGGGTTGAGAATTGTACCTACGATTCGTTGTTCGGAGAAATGAAATCGACGACCTCGTGACCTTCCCGCGTATTCCTTGCACTTGTTCGAACGTCGGGTGGGCGACGAGCTATCGAACTTGTGGATCCTCTTCACTCTCAGAACTTTATTGTTGGCGTAACGTAGGTTAGTAAAAGTGAAGACCACGTAGTGCTTTTATAGGCTACGAAGGGGATCAAAAGGAGAATGAATATTGGGCTTCAATATTGAAAATTAAATTGGGTCCAACCCAAATCCATTAATTCTTATCAATATTAATTTTATTTATTTTCCACTATATAAATAAAATTGCACTCCCAATATTATTCCATATTATATCAAATAATATTTCTCCAACTTAGTATTATTTATTCCGTGTATTTAAGATTTAAATATCCATGAATAAAATTTATTTATTGCTTAATAAATTTATTCATCTCTTATATCCGAGACTAGTACCACTCAACCTTATTTATTATGCGGAACAAGTCCACTCGCGAGGTTTACATAATAAATCCTTATGAGCTCATCTCGGGGATATTATCAACCCTTACGGGATACACTGCCCCTTCAAGAATTCACGGCATGCCATATATAAAATATAGTGACCCAACTTAACCGGTAATTAACCCAATAATCAAACCGGTTAATTCCTTTGGTAAATCAAAGTCACTTATATTAAATATACACACCCGCAATTGTTTCAGGGATTAAGAATAAAATACTCCGAGTCTCAAATCAATTATCGCCGAGCAATCCTAATTGATGAGTCTCAATCGATCCGCTCAATACACCAAGTGTACAAGTGTGATAAAATAATTAAGATAAATTATTTTCTCTCTCACACAACGACTATACCGATGGGTTGGTCCGTGTCCATCTAGGTCGTGAGCAACTGTTTGATTAAATACGAGTAACCGATAGTATGATCTTCTGTGTGCCCATGCAACACCATACTAACTACAATGTATAAAATCCAGGACTATAATTTGCATGTATTTAATTAACAATAATTAAAAGCAAATGAATGTTTGTAATTAATAGGTAAATGAAAGTGCAAACAGAGTTCAGAATACTCAAATCTAGACATTAAGTATACTACTCCATCAACCACTTCAAACAAGCAAGGTGTTAATCATCCGGGTTCGTGTGCAACACATAGAGGCCGGACCATTTGTGCGGCTTCAACATCCGGACGATCTAGACAAGAGGCGTGACGTGGTCATTCCTCAAGTGAAGCATCAGTTTGTGGTGGTGGTCGAAACGATCAACAACCGATGTCCCTTCATAATCAACGAGACACGCTACACCGGTTGTAAGTGTTCTCGTTAATCCCTATATATATATATATATATATATATATATATATATATATATATATATATATATATATATATATATATATATATATATATATATATATATATATATATATATATATATATATATATATATATATATTTATATATATATATGAACATGTCTATACATATATTGTGTGCCTAGATCTTGTATGTTCGTGTTTACTCGTTTTACACGCTTCCGCACACACGAACAAGGTAATCGAGCGATTGGATCGGCATCGAAAACCTTCAAAACATTGTATGATGCGCTCCTCCGTCTCTAAGGACGGGCCGCCAGACAAGGAAGACACCGAAAATGAAGAAGAGGAGTTGCTGAAGACCTTCACTAAGGTGCCCGTTCCGAAGATCCTATTCTTCTTCTTCGGGACGACGTGATAGGGTCCCCGGTCGATGTAAGGTCCTACCGAAATAATCCTTACCAATCCAAGTTTGTTGAGGCGCTTGCGCGGTCCACAAGTCTTGTTTGGCTCGAGAGTACAATGAGTTCTTTACGTTCTGCACGCCTCTGAGTAGAGTAAATCGACCTTCACTCGAGTTGTGTTGACTCGTCGGCTTCGGGTGATGGATGAATCGAGAGGTTCTTGGCCTTCCTCGACTGGCGAGATATGTACGTGGGTTCGATTATTACAATCTACACCACGTGCTTGTCCCAACAAGTGATTATTACAATCAACTCGTGGTTCCTCAAATCAAAGTGATCACGCACTTGACTTGGAAAAGGGTAACGAATTTATAGCCTTGTAATCGGCTCGAGTCTTTGAAATAACACCAAACTATACAAGCACTGCTTGTTAATAAACCACACGTTTTTTCTATTGATCCAAAGATGTTTAATTAAAATGCGGAGCCTCTATTATATAGAGCTCATTACTTGGACACCAAGTAAAATAAAATAATAAACAAATGATAAGAGAATCCTAACACTTGTAAACTCTATCACATCCCTAATCTAAAGAATCCTAAAGATACTCTAGACTACTGTTTTCCCTAATTACTTAAATTAACAATACTAATTAATTAAATAAAAAGAAACAAATCAATAAACTAGGAAACTAAATAATATTTAGTAAAATACTAAATAATTATTTAGTTGTTATAATATTAATTATTATTAATTAATAATTAATATCATAACGATAGGATGGGCGCGACTCTCTTGGCCTCCCACTAACGCCGCCTTCGACCGCCGTATGTGGCCGGAATACTCGCCGGAATATTCCCAAACCTTCGACGCCGTCGTTAGCCAACATCATCCGCCTCATGTGCATGTGGCCGATAAGCCTTCTTCTACCGGATGGTTCGTCAGAGCTCCGTCGCGCATAACCGCGGGTTACCTATCTCCGCCGATGGATTTGTCTAAGTCCGGTGGCTTCATTGTGACCTTGATCACCCCTCGTAAGTAAGCTCGTGCATCGCTGCAAGATGCTACGAGTACTACCGTAGTCACTAGTATCGAGCGTTGTCTCGCTCCGAGTGCTCCATGGTGACTCGTGTACATTCTCGTGTCGCCTCATAGGTATCATGCGGGATCGCATAGTAAACTTCTCAAGTGACTTGCTACGGGGTGCTACGGACTTGAACGTTGGATCGTTCGATGTCCTCGTGTAAACCTCGTACACGCTCCCGGGTCTCTCGTAGATTCCTCGTATGAATACGAGTAATTCTACTCCAATCCACATATGAATCATAGATTCTATGGGATGCGTGGCTAGCACAATTGTGCTACGGGGATGGAACACTGTCTCGTTCATGACCCCACACTTATGCTCGAGCGCATCATCGCTCTGCATCAAGGCTAGTAACTCGACTAATGTCTCGTATACTACTCCATGAATTGACGTCAATACGTCCTTGGGCTCATGTATTCCACGTGGTGACTCGCTGATACGAAATTCTACCGAAGCCTCTACGAGTGATTCGTACGCTGCCTCGTATGGTCTCGTAGCAATTGGTTCGCTCGCGAAACTTTTGTGCGTCACCTCGTAGCGTGCTACGGGATACAAATCAAGGTTCCCATCACGACGCTCAGGTAGACCTCGTCCACATCGAGCTCCTCTTGCGTAGAGGCTCGAAGCTCCCCAACAGCATGCTCCGTCGTAGTCTAAAAGAAAAATAAAAATCTTTAATTAGTCAAGAATAATTTAGAAAAAGTCGAATAGTTAAAGTTATAAACTTACAATGATCTGATGTGCTAGCTGAGATGTCGGGGTCCCGTCCTTCTTCACGTGCAGACGTTTCGCAACGTCCAAAGTCGTCGCAGGTCGACCCTCCGTTTGTACATCCAATTACGATCAGAGTTCATTCTATAGAATGGATTGAAGACGATAATCTTTAAACAAAATAAACAATCATATACATTTAAGAAAGTATACTAAACAATCATACACATTAAAAAAAGTTAATGAGATTTTGACATGAATTCGACAACACATAAGCGTTGTAATTGCTTTATTGGTAAGGGTCCTATCCCATTCAAGAATGTGATATGATGTTCTTTGTTAGTTAGTGTCTCGAATGGACTTAAAAAAAATTGTCAGCACTTCCCTACAGTTCTCTAAGTACACGTGTTTCAATGTACCCGAGAACGTAGAGAAATAATTAACCAAATTTTAAAATAAGTTCATAATCGAAACACATATCAACTAACAAAGAAAATCATTATCACATTCTCAAACTGTCCAAAAATGGGACAATTCAAGATTCAATATCGAATGGTAAGTTCGATATTAAATCTCAAACGATCTAAGCTTTTAATTGTAAATGAAAACATTACTATTACTTCAAAAAAATAAATTTTACCTACTACTACTTCAAAAAATAAAAAAATTACGTACTACTACTTCAACAAGTAAATTTTATAATGAAAATATAACTTACATTTTTTAAAATTATAACTTTCAAAATTAGTCAATGGTTGTTAGCTCATTTGGTTGAGCACTTGAATTGAAGATCAAAGGTCCTAAGTTCGAACCCAAGACATTGCAATTGACCTAGAACAAAAAAAAACTTTCAAAATTTCAAAAAATAACTCACATTTTCAAAAATTCACATTTTCAAAATATCAAATTTCTACTAAAATTTTCACATACAAATAATTAATTCTCACATTTTTTTCTTCATTTTCTTTTTTTTTCTTTCGAAAATGCGAAACACGACGAAAAACACTAAACGGTTGAAGCACGATTTCACCGTTGTCAACCCAAAACAAACGCCACGACTCGAACTCAAATGCCGTAATTGTCCTTCGTCGCCCTCCTCCAGAAACAGCCCCAAACCCATTGAACCCCCAAAATCTTTTCAATTTCGAAATTTACAAAAACCCAAAAATCATTTTTATCCAAAAATTGATACACAAAATCAACAAAATTCTAGTTCTTAAACAACTAGCATGCTCCATAACAACAATATACATAACAATTTTTGAAAAAAAACCCAATTTCTATCCAACCCTAGATTTTTCAAAATCAAAAAATTAAACCATTAAAAGTTTAAAATGGAGGAACAAACCTAAAATCTTTGGAGAATCGGACCACACGATGTCGGTTGCACTTGAATTCGCCGGAGCACGCCTCGATTCGCCGAAAATCTCCTCCATCGACGCTCGCCCTATTTCTATGTGCGAAAGAACAGAATGAAATGTGTTATGTGGTTGAAGTGATATGTAGCATACCCTACGGCATCCCCTACGGCGACGGGACCGTAGGGGCATAAGAACGTATTAAAACGGTGACGTTTTAATACTCCCCTACTGATGGAGTTGTATACTTAATGTCTAGATTTAAGTATCGTAAACTCCCGGTCATAGTATTTAATCTATTTAAATGAATAATCGTTTGCTTTAATTATTTATAATTAAATAAATGCAAATATGGTTCTGGATTATATACGTTGTATTTAGTATGGTGTGCGTCGTCACACGGAAGATCATACTATCAGTCACTCGTATATAATCAAACAGTAGCTCACGACCTAGATGGACAATAACTAATCCATCGGTATAGTCGTTGTATGAGAGAGAAAATAATTGGTCTTGATTATTTTATCATACTTGTACACTTGGTGTATTGAGCGAATCGCTTGAGTTTTATCGATTAGGATTGCCTTGGATAATCGATTTAAATCTCTGAGTATTTTATTCTTAATCCCTGATATTATTGCGGGTGTGTGCATTTAATATTAGTGACTTTGATTTTCCAAAGGAATTGATTGATTAGAATAACCGATCAATTACCGGTAAAGTAGGGTCACGATATTTTATGTATGACATGCCGTGAATTCTTGACGGGAAAATGTGTTCTCGAAAGGGTTGATAATATCCCTGAGATGAGTTCATAAGGAATTATTACGTAAACCTCATGAGTGGATTTGTTCCGCATAATAATTAAAGTTGAATGGTACTAGTCTCGGATATAAGAGATGAATAAATTAATTAAGAAATAAATTAATTTTATTTATGGATATTTATATCTTAAACGCATGGAATAAATAATACCACCGGAGAAAATATTATATGATATAATATGGTGAATATTGGGAGTGCAATTATATTTATATAGTGGAAGTAATTATATAATTAATATTAATGGATTAATAGATTTGGGCTTGGACTCAATTTAATCATTAATATTGGAAGCCCAATATTCCACCTCCTTTAGATCCCCTACGTAGCCTATAAAATCACTACATGGTCTTCTCTATTCTCACAACTTGAAGATCATAATTCTAGAGAGAGAAAGTAGAGAGAAGGAGATCCATAAGCTTGGAGGATCGTCGCTCACACGACGTTCAAGCTAGTGCAAGGAATACGTGGGAAGATCCGAAGGTCTTCAAATCAATCTCGTTTCTCCGCACAACGAGATCAAAGGTAAAATCGATAAACACCATCTATGATTTTGCGTGAATTAAATCGTGATATATATATGAACGAAGATCCGGGAAACGTATGAACTTCGAGGACGGGGATTCGAGATCCCCGGCCAAGGTCAAGAGGAACCCTCGGCTCGGAGCTGAGGGATGCGATCGAGCCCTAGAGAGTCGATCGCGGGCCCACACGAGGAAGCCCCGGCTGGACGCCGGGGCATGCGATCGACCAATCGGTCGATCGCGGGGGCAGCCGCGGCTAGACCGCGGCTGGTGCGCTGGGCGCACCGCCCTCCTCGGCGGTGGTGGTGAGTCGCCGGACTCACCGCCGGGGGCTGTTCCAAACAGCCCCACGGGGATGCGCGTGCATCCCCGGTGATCGCTGGGCGATCGCGAGCCCCCCTCGCGGCGGGGGCTCGGCTAGGGTTAGTCGTGGGTTCGCCCACTGCGATGCTCTCGTCGAGATCCGGCGTCGTCTGGTGGTTCGCGTGTTTTCCGGCGATGGGATTTCGGTCGGGGTTATGTTGTCCGCAATTCCGTTAACCCCGGGACATCGATTTCCAACACCTACGGCGTAATTCCCGTAGGGGTCCCCTACGGCATCCAGTCGTAGTGGAAATTAATACACCCCTACGGGATCAGCCGTAGGGGGTCTCCGCGCCTCGTCCCCTACGGGGATGCCTTCCGTAGGGCTCAATAACCTACGGTCACCCGTAGGGGACCCCTGTTGGAATTCGATATCCCGGGCTTTTAAAATTTTGCGGAAACAATAACCCGATCAAAAACCCTTCGCCGGAGATCACGCGAACGCCGACGAACGCGCCGGAGTCCAGCCGAGGAGACCACACGCCCGAAGCATGCGGCTGCCCCCAGCCGAACCCCCGCGTCGCGGGGTTCACGCGATGAGCGATCGCGTCCATCGCGATCGATGGGGTGGGCTGCCCAGCAGCCCCCGCGGCGAGTCCGGCGACTCGCCGCCGCCTGGGAGGTCCCCACCGTCGAGGTGGGGTGGGGTGCGGCACCAGCCCGCGCCCCCAGCGATCGATCGTAAGATCGATCGCATGCCCGCGGCCCAGCCGCGGGTCTCTCCTCCGCGCGCCCTCGAAACCCTAGCCGGGCGATCCCGCGGTCCGGTGGTTTCACCACCACCGCGTGATCGTTCGTCTAATCCGGGGTTCGATTTTGGATCTTGTTTTTCGATAATTGATTCAATAAACTTGAATTAAATTGCAGATCTCCTTCTCTACTTTCTCTCTCTAGAATTGTGATCTTCAAGTTATGAGAATAGAGAAGACCATGTAGTGCTTTTATAGGCTACGTAGGGGATCTTAAGGAAGTGGAATATTGGGCTTCCAATAATAGTGATTAAATTGAGCCCAAGCCCAAATCTATTAATCCTTACTATTATTAATTAATTTTATTTTCCACTATATAAAATTAATTGCACTCCCAATATTAAACCATATTATATCAAATAATATTTCTCCGGTAGTATTATTTATTCCGTGTATTTAAGATATAAATATCCATGAATAAAATTAATTTATTGCTAATTAATTTATTCATCTCTTATATCCGAGACTAGAACCATTCAACCTTAATTATTATGCGGAACGAATCCACCTGCAGGGTTTACATAATAATTCCTTATGAACTCATCTCGGGGATATTATCAACCCATACGGGATACACTTTCCCGTCAAGTATTCACGGCATGCCATATATAAAATATAGTGACCCAACTTAACCGGTAATTAACCCAATAATTAAATCGGTTAATTCCTTTGGTAAATCAAAGTTACTTATATTAAATATACACACCCGCAATAGTATCGGGGATTAAGAATAAAATACTCAGAGATTTAAATCGATTATCGCCGGCAATCCTAATCGATAAATCTCAAGCAGATCCGCTCAATACACCAAGTGTACAAGTGTGATAAAATAATCAAGACAGATTATTTTCTCTCTCACACAACGACTATACCGATGGATTGGTCCGTGTCCATCTAGGTCGTGAGCAACTGTTCGATTAAATACGAGTAACCGATAGTATGATCTTCCGTGTGTCCATACAACACCATACTAACTACAACGTATAAAATCCAGGACTATAATTTGCATATATTTAATTATAAATAATTAAACGCAAATAATTGTTTATTTAGTTAAATAGATTAGTGGTAATGGATCGTGAGTTTCCGTTACTTAAATCTAGACATTAAGTACACAACTCCAACAATCTCCCACTTGTACTAAGGTCTAGTCATTTCCTCCAAACTCCCGACTCCCATACTCATCACGTGCTTAAGTTGTACTTCCAAGAAGTACTATGTGAATGAGCACTCTAGGTTGCCGCTCTGAAGTTATCTTGGTGACTACAGCGTCGTCTCCCTCGACGATGACTCGTATCAGGTGGTACTTGCACTATGTGTTATCTTACACTTATGGACTTGTGATCTCTTACCATTTGCCATCGCACCGCTATTTACATAGCCTTTGGCAAATTAAGAATCACCTCTAAGTCCCAGAGATTATCCCAGAGTTATACCAAAACTTCCGCTGCCTCTGAGGCCGCTATTTGGTTACCCATGGCAGAGTCCGAAAAGCATCGTGCTTATCACTCTTTCATGTTAAAACTCCTTCTCCTTCAATAGTGAAACACATAGCCTGATATCGACTTACACCGGTCCTCATTCGATTAGAAATCTAAGAGAATGTAATCCAAAGGAAATGTTCGTCTGCTTCGTAGTCTAGAACAGTACTTCAAAAGTACTTTTACAGCAGTCGAATATTCCTTTCCAGGATTACCTTGATATCCTCCCACTATACTAGCCGCATAGCCGATATCAGGTTCTTGTTTTCAACAATGCATTTATTAAGCTTTCCACACTCAAAATGTAGGAATCCGCTTTCATTGCTTCTATCTCCTTTTGTGTTCCAAAACACATATCCTTAGATAGATGCATTCCGTCTCTGAAAGGTAACGAACCTTTCTCGGAATCTTGCATGTTAAAACGAACCATAATCATATATATGTAAGATGTCCAGGAGAAGTACAATGTTCTTTCCTAGAGATCCAAGATCTCAAGAACATGTCCAACTTCTTCCTTTATCTTTCATATTGATTTATCTAGACAACCATCATTTTATGTCTGACAACATCTTTACATTGTTACCAATGATAAAATGTTATCTACATAAAACCTCCGAGAAACACCACCTTGTTTCCATCACGTTTCCCATATACACGATTCGTCAATGCCTTTTGATGAATCCATCAAATGGACTATCTCATCAATGCGCAAGTTCCACGAACTCTAGCTTTGTTATAATCCATAAATGGATCAACTAAGCTTGTACTCTAAATGATCTCGCCTCTTAACAATAATCCTTATAGTTCTCTAAGAAGGCACATTTAGATCTAGTACTGCCTTCATGTAGATCAAGGGATCGATTTCATGTATACTAGGTCCAGAGTCCGAAGACTCACCTAGTATTATGAATATTTCTGGTTGTCACACAACCTCCCACTACAACGGCATTCCAGTGTATAAACAGTGATAACAGTAGGTGTAGTTAGTGGTGTACCGCTACTTAGTTCGGCTGGTTCTCAGTCCTCTTCTTCTCTCTCATTTCAAAGTATCACGTCACTTTGGGCTTGTGGTTCATTACATAGTCTTCCTCTAAGAACCGGGCGTTAGAACTTATAACGTCCCTCTGGTTCATAGTACTATTGAACACACTTCTTTTGTTCTTCCAGGACATTCTTCAACCGCTTTTGAATGCGCCGTTGTTTCCAGACATATCCATAGAACATAGGTAGTTCCGTATAACTCATCTTTTACTATCTCTATAAGAGTTCCATTTCTTATTTACGACACACCATTTCTTACACAAAAGTGTATGGTGTAGTCATTTGAGATCAAATCCCAATCTCTGATCAGTATGCCATGCATTCCTCAGACAGGCACTTGCCTCCGCGATCAAATCGCAGGCTAGAAATGGATATACATCGATGGTTCTCCACAATTGCTTAGTGTCCATTGACTTGTCAAAACACTTGCTTTTGTGGCACATCAGGTATTCTAATCCATTTCTCGAGTAATCATCAAATGAAGTACTCGTACCTTATTGTCTTAGTAGACATAGGTCTGCATACATCAGAGTCAATCAATTCTTATACTTGTCCGGATCTTATATCTTATATCCATAAAGGATTGCTTAGTCATGTTACCTTCCAAATTAGATTCTTAGGTCGGAAGGTCCACTCCTTCAACTTAATTGATCAAATATCAATTTTCGACCTTTGAACTTCTTATTTGAATAAACATGACTTAGCATAAGAATCCACAAGTGTAATCGATTTAATAAAGAAATCTCTTATTAGTAAAACGAGTTTCATACTACGGTTCGTTGCATCGTGGTGGACTCAGGATTCATCATTTATATATTGCTAGCTAATGTACCAGAATAGATAATATCATTATTTCTTCTTATAACCATCAAATGATTAAAAGAAATAAAATATCCATTCATTAGAAATCCAGAACAAAGTTCTTTCTAAGATGAAAAGTACATAAAAGCAATAACTCAAAATGAAATCCTATAAAATGTCCTCCATTGCAATAGCTGCCTCCTCTACAGCATTGCCCACATAGACTACGATTTCTTCTTTTCCAAGTCGTCGGGTTTCCTGGAACCCTTGCATTTAAAATGCACATACCGTCAATGGTTCCATATCTACACACCAGGTTCCGGTAGATAATACCACTGACAATGTTTTACGACTAAAGAAAATTTTGTACTTTCTTTGAGAGGATAATCAGACTTCCAGTACCCAGACTGTTTGCTTCGAGAACTCTTGCCTCTTGGCTTTCTCGTACCATCTCGTGGTTCAAGTAATCTTAGAACCACTGGGTTTCTTTGCTTTCTTTTCCTTTCCCCCGATTCATGCCTTTAGGTTCGAAACCTTTGGCATTGGCTACAAGAGCTTGCGATTTCCGTCTCAACTCGTCTAAAAGGTCAATCATCTCAAAAACGTGTTTAAGCGTTTCCTCGAATCGACTGCCCTTTATGAGTATCCACATCGCCTCTTGTCTAGCCGCCTATATCAATAGGCTCAAAGCTCATTTAGTACAACCTTGTACTCTTCAACAGTTTGGGTAATGTTTAGATCTCTATTCCAATCATTACATTTAGGGACCAGTGAGTTTAAAATCCTTACGTATCACAGAAAGTGGGTTCAAAGCCATTTCCTAATCTATGAGCACATATAACAACAAACAATTGATTTAATCTCCGATATTATCTACCTTAAATAATATCATTAAATCACTAATCGCCTCTAAAATCCCATCAGATATGGCAAGCCACGTGGTGTGGACGTTTACCTTACCCAAATGATTTAGCAATTAGTTTCGCTTCGGTCATACATCACTTATAGCGTAACTTCGTGGGGAAGAATACTATAATGCGTATCTAAGTGTAAACCATTACTCAGTACCAAAGTAAATCGTCTGGAACCGCTACATCACCGCAAGCCACGTGGTGTGGACGTTTACGATGACTTCACAATTCTTCACAATTCCTTACAACTGTCTACATCAATTAATCCAAAATCCGTTAGTATAGCAAGCCACGTGGTGTGGACGTTTACTACACCAAGAGACTTTTATAATTGACTCCCAATTACAAGATCCATTCGATTTTCGTAAATCAGGACGCGGAGAATCATAAGTGAAACTCGAAGTTTCTAACCAGTGATTCACCATGCGAACGACCCTATCTCTCATAGAATGAGGGAGCCGAGCAGACAATCGATCTAGTCATCAAATGACACGAAAGTCTCTAATTTGTGTCCTCGACATGACCAAGTGGCTTTGGCTCCATTCCACTCCCCGGGGTGAGAATGAGTCGACTTGAAATCAGTTTTGGAAAGACAAATTAGGCATTGTTTGATAAACTTAATCAGTGTTTCTTTGTAAAAGAAATTACAAGAATTCTCCTCCAATGACTTATCTATACGAACTTCAAAAGTCCATAAAAGTCACCAAGAGAACAGCAATGGAGACCATGGCAATGTTTCCATTCCCTCTCCCACTTAGCTTTTTATAACAAAGGGATACGCTATCTAATGCATAATTAAATACACATAAGCATAATAACATACAATTCATGCAAGTACGTACACAAATAATCAAATAATTGCTCAAGTAAAATTATTTCTCGACTATTCGTACCTTCATGAATTCCAGCATGCTTGTCTTGAGTCTTCATTCTACGTCTTGAATACTTTGCCGAGCGACGAAAAAATTCTTTGATTCTCATATTTAATTTTACTCCAATTAAATAAAATCAATTCCATTGATTTCCATATTTAATTCTATTTTAAATAAAATCCAAGATTTTCCAATCCAAAATAAATTTTGAATTAATCTAATGATTTTAAATAAAATACTTGAATTAAATAAAATCAATATTATTAAAATCCATTGATTTCCATATTTAATTCTATTCTAAATAAAATCCAAGATTTTCCAATCTAAAATAAATTTTGAATTAATCTAATGATTTTAAATAAAATACTTAAATTAAATAAAATCAATATTTTAATAATTTTTCAATCCTATTTAGATTAGATCTCAAGAATCCTAATCAAAATCGAATTTTGATTCTTCTTAAGACTTCTAATCCAAGTAGGTATAGGATATCTAGAGAAACTAGGATTTTCTTTCCTAATTTAACTTTCCATCTAATTCCATTATTTAATTCCATAATTAAGAAATCTAATCCAAATAGATTTTGAATTAATTCCAAAATTAAATTAAATAAAATTAGAAAGATTAAATTATTTCCGGAAAGATCGGATTTACCGGGACGAACCGAAAAATCAATTCCGGTCATCCCAAAATCGAACCATGAACACACATGCACATTCAGATTGACCCACGAGAATTGATTAACCAATGCATGTCCAGCATGTATAGACCATGCAATGCATGGTTCCAATTAATTCATGTGGTCGCACATTAGGCCATGCATCAAGAATGAATTAATTCATTCAGCAAGCCATTCAACATGCAATATGCACATGCAATATACACATGCAATCGAGACATGTACAGCATGAATCAAAACAAAAAAATTCATGCACATCGTGAATGAATAATTCATTCAGCGGGAGAAAAAAAATTCACCTGCCGCCGCATCTTCGATCGATCGTGTTGCCGACGCCCGCGTGGACTTCGCCGGAGCAAGCCTGACGACGCTCCAGCAGCTCACGTCCAGCCGCTGCCCGCTTCGAACCTTGGCGCACCAGCAGCGTGCCCAGCCGGACCTTCGATTGAGCTCCAGCTCGTCGGCGATCGACATCCGGAGACCACCGCCTTGGTGAATCAAGCCGTCGATCTCTGCCAACAGCCAGCCCACGTCCAGCAACCGCACAGCCCGTGCATCCAGCCACCTCCCCGGCAGCCCGCACCGAGCGTGCATTCGATGTCCTCCGGTTCGATATTCCGAAAACCCTCGTTTTTTAATAATTAATTTTTCCGACCTTTCGATTCATACAAGAGAGAAAATCATAGACGTAGAACAATATATATAGCACAATAATTTAATAAAATTAAATTAATCTATGGCCATATACAACTATAATCGATTATCGAAACAATTAACGAAAAACGTAACCGTACGCTCTGATACCAATTGTTGGAATTCGATATCTCGGGCTATTAAAATTTTGCGGAAACAATAATCCGATCAAAAACCCTTCGCCGGAGATCACGCGAACGCCGACGAACGCGCCGGAGTCCAGCCGAGGAGACCACACGCCCGAAGACGTGCGGCTGCCCCCAGCCGAACCCCTGCGTCGCGGGGTTCACGCGATGAGCGATCGCGTCCATCGCGATCGATGGGGTGGGCTGCCCAGCAGCCCCCGCGGCGAGTCCGGCGACTCGCCGCCGCCTGGGAGGTCCCTGAAGGTACCGATATACCGATCCGATCGATATACCGTGTGTGCGGAAGCGTGTAAAGCGATAGATTTACCATGCCATGATCTTAGTGCACACTTAATGTGTATAAGAACACATATAAACATATATATATATACACATCCAATATATATATATAAGGTTCAACGATTACTTACTTTTGGTGATCGTTGACTTTGGTTAATGTCGTTGAGGTGGTGTTGAGTCGATTGAACCACCTCAAATGGATCAGCCTCTTGAAGCTCTCCTTGTGAATGACCTCGTCACTCCTTTAGATCGTCCGGATGTGGAAGCCGCACAATTGGCCCGGCCTCTACGTGTTGCACACGAACCCGGATAATGAACACCTTGCTTGCTTGAGAATGAATCTCCAAGATCATCTCTTTTCTCTCTATTTGAGTGGAATTTCGTGGCTGATCCTATTGTGTGATGAAAATCTGATTTTCATCCATATAAGTGCATCATTATGCATACCATTACACCCCTTTGTAACCTACAACATAATGGGCATCATAATGCACCATAATCATGCAAAGGGGTTACAAAGGAGGTGAAAGGTCATGCCACATACACATGCCACTATGCATTGTATGTGGTCCCACTTGCTTGTGTGGCATGCCATGTCACACTATGTGACATGCATCCATGCAAGCCATGCATCCCATGCATGTTAATTAATTCCACGTAAATATTGATTCTAAATCAATATATTTATCAAGCAACGTACATCATCTTTGAGTCCGTGTGTGACCCTGTAGGTATGATTTAATTGATCAATATTATATTGTTCCCAACAATTAATATTATCAAATAATCATTTAACATCCATAGACGACCTTATGACTTTATCGATTGCACACGTAGGATCGAAGGACATATCCCAACAGTCCCCACCGTCGAGGTGGGGTGGGTGCGGCACCAACCCGCGCCCCCAGCGATCGAAGATCGATCGCATGCCCGCGGCCCAGCCGCGGGTCTCTCCTCCGCGCGCCCTCGAAACCCTAGCCGGGCGATCCCGCGGTCCGGTGGTTTCACCACCACCGCGTGATCGTTCGTCTAATCCGGGGTTCGATCCTTGGATCTTGTTTTTCGATAATTGATTCAATAAACTTGAATTAAATTGCGTAAATTTAATTCACCTTTCGATTCGTTGTGCGGAGAAACGAGATCTTATGATGACCTTGAGATCTTCCCACGTATTCCTTGCACTTGTTCGAACGTCGGGTGGGCGACGATCCTCCGAACACTATGGATCTCCTTCTCTACTTTCTCTCTCTAGAATTGTGATCTTCAAGTTACGAGAATAGAGAAGACCATGTAGTGCTTTTATAGGCTACGTAGGGGATCTTAAGGAGGTGGAATATTGGGCTTCCAATAATAGTGATTAAATTGAGCCCAAGCCCAAATCTATTAATCCTTACTATTATTAATTAATTCTATTTTCCACTATATAAAATTAATTGCACTCCCAATATTAAACCATATTATATCAAATAATATTTCTCCGGTAGTATTATTTATTACGTGTATTTAAGATATAAATATCCATGAATAAAATTAATTTATTGCTAATTAATTTATTCATCTCTTATATCCGAGACTAGTACCATTCAACCTTAATTATTATGCGGAACGAATCCACCTGCAGGGTTTACATAATAATTCCTTATGAACTCATCTCGGGGATATTATCAACCCTTACGGGATACACTTTCCCGTCAAGTATTCACGGCATGCCATATATAAAATATAGTGACCCAACTTAACCGGTAATTAACCCAATAATTAAATCGGTTAATTCCTTTGGTAAATCAAAGTTACTTATATTAAATATACACACCCGCAATAGTATCGGGGATTAAGAATAAAATACTCAGAGATTTAAATCGATTATCGCCGGCAATCCTAATCGATAAATCTCAAGTAGATCCGCTCAATACACCAAGTGTACAAGTGTGATAAAATAATCAAGACAGATTATTTTCTCTCTCACACAACGACTGTACCGATGGTTTGGTCCGTGTCCATCTAGGTCGTGAGCAACTGTTCGATTAAATACGAGTAACCGATAGTATGATCTTCTGTGTGTCCATACAACACCATACTAACTACAACGTATAAAATCCAGGACTATAATTTGCATATATTTAATTATAAATAATTAAACGCAAATAATTGTTTATTTAGTTAAATAGATTAGTGGTAATGGATCGTGAGTTTCCGTTATTTAAATCTAGACATTAAGTACACAACTCCAACAACCCCGTAGGCCCTCTTGGAGGCAAACTAGGCGGGCGAATGCGCGCGCTGTTCCCTGCAGGAACCCCCTACGAGATTCACCCCTATGACGAGGGTAGTAGGGCTAGTCGTAGGGGTTCTCAGTATAGTATTTCCCGTAGGGGATGTCGTAGGTGTTGGGAATCGATATCCCGGGGTATCAAAATTGCGGAACCGATAACCCCGACCGAAATCCCGTCGCCGGAAACACGCGAACCACCAAACGGAGCCGGGCCCGACGAGAGCTCCACCGCGGACAAGCCGCGGCAAAACCCTAGTCGAGCCCCCGCCGGGGCTCGCGATCGTGCGCCGATCGCTGGGGCTGCTCCGGCAGCCCCGGGCGGTGAGTCCGGCGACTCACCGCCATCGCCGGAGGTGGGGGGAGCCACCAGCCGCGGCGCCAGCCCGCGGCAGTTCCCCCCGGCGATCGAGCTAGGGCTCGATCGCCCCAGCCGCGGCGTCCAGCCGCGGCTTCTCCTTCGATGCGCGCCGGCGGTCGAAGCCCTAGGGCTCGACCGCCACCCCTCGGCTCCCAGCCGAGGGTTCTTTCGATCCTTCGCCGGGGATCTCGAATCCCCGTCCCCGAAGATCGTTGTTTTCCCGGATCGTGCGTTCATGTATATATCACAATCATATTCACATAAAATCATAGAAGGGAGTTTATGATTTTACCTTTCGATTCGTTGTGCGAAAAAACGAAATCAAGATGATGACCTTACGATCTTCCCACGTATTCCTTGCACTAGCTTGAACGTCGGGTGGGCGACGATCCTCCAAGCTCTATGGATCTACTTCACGAACTCTCTAGAATATCAAGTATGATAATCTTATGGTTGTCTTTTATTGTGAAGACCATGTAGTGCTTTTATAGGCTACGTAGGGGATCTAAAGGAGGTGGAATATTGGGCTTCCAATAATAGTGATTAAATTGAGCCCAAGCCCAAATCTATTAATCCTTACTATTATTAATTAATTTATTTTCCACTATATAAATTAATAGCACTCCCAATATTAAACCATATTATATCAAATAATATTTCTCCGGTAGTATTATTTATTCCGTGTATTTAAGATTTAAATATCCATGAATAAAATTAATTTATTGCTAATTAATTTATTCATCTCTTATATCCAAGACTAGTACCATTCAACCTTAATTATTGTGCGGAACGAATCCACTCATGAGGTTTACACAATAATTCCTTATGAACTCATCTCGGGGATATTATCAACCCTTCCGGGATACACTTTCCCGTCAAGTATTCACGGCATGCCATATATAAAATATAGTGACCCAACTTAACCGGTAATTAACCCAATAATTAAATCGGTTAATTCCTTTGGTAAATCAAAGTCACTAGTATTAAATATACACACCCGCAATAGTATCGGGGATTAAGAATAAAATACTCTGAGACTTGAATCAATTATCGACGGCAATCCTAATTGATAAGTCTCAAGCGATCCGCTCAATACACCAAGTGTACAAGTGTGATAAAATAATTAAGACAAATTATTTTCTCTCTCACACAACGACTATACCGATGGATTTGTCCGTGTCCATCTAGGTCGTGAGCAACTGTTTGATTAAATATGAGTAATCGATAGTATGATCTTTTGTGTGGGCCCGACACACCATACTAACTACAACGTATAGAATCCAGGACTATATTTTGCATATATTTAATTATCAATAATTAAACGCAAACGATTGTTTATTAATTAAATAGATTAAATGCTATGACCGGGAGTTCCCGTTACTTAAATCTAGACATTAAGTACACAACTCCAACAGTAGGGGCGTCCCTGCGGGAGGCTGGCCCTAGGGAATCCCCGTAGGGATTCCCTGGTTTTTTTGTAGTGAAAACACTTGCAGGATTTTTGAACCTTTTCCCAATCTTCCACACTTGGACATAAATCATAGTGCGGCTCTCGATCTTGAAATCGTGGAAACACCTCTCAAAACATTAGAGCACAAGCTAGCATCTCATAGGTAGAATTCCACCTTGTTTTGCAGTTGTAAATCAACTGTTTTTCGGGCAATTGAAGTTGTTGTACAATTTTAGCAAATAACAAGTGTCTTCCGTCGGTTTTATTTATAAAATCCACAATGCCCCTTATCATACCAATTATATCCTTGATAAAGACCATCTTGAACCATCAAATTGAGTATATGCGCACAACATTGTACATGAAATAACTTACCCTTTGCTAAAAGACATTTGTTCCTCGAGAAGTATCCTTTAACTCTCTTAACGCCGTGTCATTATTTTAAGCATTATCTACTGAAATTGTGTACACTTTACTCTCGATCCCTCATTCCTTCTCGCATTTATAAATATAATCATTGATTTGAACACCCCGTCTTGAAGGAGGAATATGAACAAAGTCCAGGACCCGCTTATGAAAAATTCAATAATTATCGATTCAATGTCCAATAATAACCATATACTTTATATTTTGGTTTTTCGACTTCCAAAGATCTATCGTCAAACTGATTTTATTCACTTTCGTTAACGATGCTTTCAATTTATTTTTTTCCCTCTCAAACACCGCCTTGCAATCATTTTTGTTACCGGTCCATTTGATTCTTTGCCATTCGGGCATCCCTCTTTTTAACATCAAGTTGAAGCCCTCTTCCTCCACGATAGAAAACGGATGCTCATGCATAAGCCCCCATTCGGCTACTGAGTCTCTCATGGTTTTCATGGCAAACTTTTCGGAGTGAAGATAAGTTTGAGGAGTACCTGAATCTCCATTTGGAAAATTAAGCTTTTGTTGGCGTAGCTCTTCCAATTTCCTCAATCTTATAGAACATGTCTTCGTATGCCTCAACATACTAGTAGTTGTACTGGTACTGGTTTGCTTGAATTCAACTTTATAGTGTTTACACTTGACCATTTTTTCTGACCCAACTATCAACACCTCGAAATTATCCCATACTACAGATTTTTTCCGTCTTTTTGGTTTTTTAAATACCTCTGTTTCATCAATTGTAGCTTCATCATCTCTCCATATCTTCGTCTCCAATAGACTGTGTCGGTTGAACATCTTCGTCTCCAATAGACTGTGTCGGTTGAATCGGTTCAACGTTGTTAATGCTTCCTTGATGAGCCATTTTATTTGCTTATCTTTGAGCTTTTTTAGAGTCGTTGTTGAGTCACTTTGAGTCGTTTTGTGTGTCTGGGAGGGCACAGTGGAGTGTTTGGGCAAAGTATGCAGGTTGCAGGTCAGAAATGGAGATTGTGCATAAAAAGCAAAGGAATGGTTCACTTTGGGCAAACGCGTGGATCCGAGGCAAAGTGATTGGAGCAATTTGACCTAAGGAGGCAAAGTCACCACTTTGGGCAAAGTCACAATGCAGAAGAACCAAACGCCAAATTGAAGTTTTCACTTTGGGCAAAGTCAAGACTTTGAGCAAAGACACGACTTTGGGCAAACATCGAGTATCGGGCACACTAGAGACAAGCGTTGACCAGAGACGGACTATGGCGGACTATGGGCAAAGACGAATCAGGATTCTATTACCAAGAAAATAATAAGGAAAGAATCTTTTCTTTCCTTATCTCAAAGACAAAATCTTGACCGCGATTTTCCTTGGTGTCCAAGGCTTCTTACACCTATAAAACAACACATGAAACCCTACAATCAGCACACAAAGAGAGAGGACGAAATTAAACACCAGAAAATACATAGAGACGCCATTGATGGGTTGAAGAAGAAGGAGTCGAGTTCTCGACGGCTATGGGCCTTCGGGCAAAGCGCGGCGAATTCGTTCGATTTCATGTTTTTCTTTTCGTTATTAATTTCTGAATGTTCTAAACAATTGTTAGTTTAATTTTCAATTTAATTCCAGCATGTTTACTTTCGTTTTTAGTTTATTTATTTTTGGTTTGATTATGCGTAGCTAGTTTTCTGGCGTCTGGGCAAAGGCGGATCGAAGGGGAACTCTGGGCTAAGATAGAACCGTGAGGTTGGTAGAGCTTAGTTAACTGCCTGGGGTTTGTTCCCGATTACACAGTTGAGGTTTAACTACATTCTTGCAGGTTTGGGCAGACTAATTTGGTCGTTAGGAAACCCTTACACTTTGAGATACCAGCGAATATTGATCAAACCGAGTAGAAAGTACCTAGATGTACTACGGGCATAACGCTAGAACGTGTTGGAGCTTTGCGGTTGTATGATTCCGATTTCCAGACATGCTATTGGCCGAATTGGGTTTGTCGAGAGAGTAATGCGAGTTTGGGCAAACTAGATCCATGCGACCACATAGGTATCGAATTGACTAGACTCAGGGGATTAGGCATAAGTATACCTTGCCTTTTCTTTACCCAGTAAGGACGGATTGGGGTGGGGTAACTGTAGGCGTGACTTAATAGGACTACATTTACTTTGTTCGACATCCTATAACCGATTGCCAAACCATCAGTTAAAACCATTAGTGCCAGGGATCGGTAGTTTGCCCATATTACCCAGAGGGAAGCTGTATGCCCAGAAGCATGTTTTACTTTTATTGAGTCCAGTTTGATTTACTATTTTACTGTTTACTCAGTTTGGTCAAAGTGTTAGTTCTGCATGTTAGTTTGGGTTAGTTGATTTATTTAATTTTGTTAGTTAGTAGTTTGATTAAACCGCTGTGACCACAGCAACCATAAAAAACCTTTTTAAAACCGTGACAACAGTTTGGGCAAGCCGATATCACTTATTGCAATTGCTTCCTCGTGGGATCGACCCCACACTTATCACTATACTCCTTAGTGTTTAGTTTGGCATAATATAAATTTATTTTGACCGCGCGTTGCTTCCACGACAAAATTTTCGCGTCGTCTTTCTTGAAGATAACTATTGGGGCGACGACATGTCAATGTTATGATTCAATTACTGCAAAAATATAAAAGAATTTAAAGTAAGAAATTTGTAATACTTAGAAAAATATAAGAGATAAAATGAAAACAAAATAAATCTAATCAAAATTCATAAGAGATAAAATGGAAACAGACTGAACTTCACAAACACTCTAAAATCTTACTTTAATGCTTTCATGATAATTTTTGTTCTCCTAATGGAGAGATAAAAAAAAATGGGTTACAAAGTTACAATATGCAGCTACAAAAAAAAGGGTTAAAAATTCAGTTGTTACTCAAATCTCTTCATCAACACGCAACTACAAAAATGGGCTAAATAAATTATAAATTCACAAAAACCATTCATCTTTAAGAAAAAACCTGAGATTCGAAGATCTAAGAGTATGAGCAAAGAGAGACGTTCACGATGCTCTCAGAAGGTGGTCAAAGAGATCTGAAGAGGTGTAGTGTAGTCGTTAGGAGAACGGGAGTCAGAAGAGAGTTAGAGACTATAGCGATATTAGGGTTTAAGTTTAGATCTAGGTCTATGAGAATCTCTTTTTTGACTGATAATAGAGTAGGACCAGAAAATAAAAATAAGAGAACTAAATTACAAAACACCGTATAAATATATTATATAATAAATATATTTAAAAAAAAGTCCTAATTAAACGAGCAACTCGCGATGTGGGTCGAGCAGCTCGAGATCGACTCGAGCTCGGTCAACCTCAAGCTCGAGTCGAGCGTTCACTGAGCAGCTCGCGAGCTGCTCGACTCGTGTGCAACCCCTATTCAAGAGGAGGACGTTAACTGTTATTAAATCCGTTCGACTTTCGATTTTCGGATAGAGGCTCATTGACGACGGTCTTTGGGAGGAGGCATGACGACGGTCATGGGTATGAAGACATTAATATATTAAAGTAAAACATAATTAAGGTGATGTATTTGTGATTCGATGTTCACGTATGTGAATTTATGTGTATGGATATATGCTACGTAATAATGTGATCATAACATTAATAATGTAAGTTATTTCTATTGAGTCCGTTGAGCTCACTCCAAATTCAACATGTTTTTACTTCAGGCATGAACGAGATGATCGGACGAGGCGTGGAACATGGAGATAAAATGATTTGATAAAGTTTAAATATTTCTTTTATACTTCCGCTGAAATTTATATTTTTGATTAAGTATTTTTTGTATTTTACGTTTAGCAGTATTTGATTAGCGTTATTGTGACGAAAATTCTTTTATTTTAAAAATAAAATATTATTTTTAATATTACAAAAACTAGAGCGTTACCGTAAACATTTGCAAACAAAAAATATGCTTATTGACTTCGCTATTTTGCATGTTAAAGCATTAATGTCTTATTTTGAGAAGTATAGAGAAAATGGATTTTCTAAATGTTGGAGTTGTGTACTTAATGTCTAGATTTAAGTAAAGGAAACTCACGATCCATTGCCACTAATCTATTTAACTAAATAAACAATTATTTGCGTTTAATTATTTATCATTAAATATATGCAAATTATAGTCCTGGATTATATACGTTGTAGTTAGTATGGTGTGCGACGTCACACAGAAGATCATACTATCGGTTACTCGTATTTAATCGAACAGTTGCTCACGACCTAGATGGACACGGACCAATCCATCGGTATAGTCGTTGTGTGAGAGAGAAAATAATCTGTCTTGATTATTTTATCACACTTGTACACTTGGTGTATTGAGCGGATCTGCTTGAGATTTATCGATTAGGATTGCCGGCGATAATCGATTTAAATCTCTGAGTATTTTATTCTTAATCCCCGATATTATTGCGGGTGTGTATATTTAATATAAGTGACTTTAATTTACCAAAGGAATTAACCGATTTAATTATTGGGTTAATTACCGGTTAAGTTGGGTCACTATATTTTATATATGGCATGCCGTGAATACTTGACGGGAAAGTGTATCCCGTAAGGGTTGATAATATCCCCGAGATGAGTTCATAAGGAATTATTATGTAAACCCTGCAGGTGGATTCGTTCCGCATAAAAATTAAGGTTGAATGGTACTAGTCTCGGATATAAGAGATGAATAAATTAATTAGCAATAAATTAATTTTATTCATGGATATTTAAATCTTAAATACACGGAATAAATAATACTACCGGAGAAATATTATTTGATATAATATGGTTTAATATTGGGAGTGCAATTAATTTTATATAGTGGAAAATAGAATTAATTAATATTAATGGATTAATAGATTTGGGCTTGGGCTCAATTTAATCATTAATATTGGAAGCCCAATATTCCACCTCCTTAAGATCCCCTACGTAGCCTATAAAAGCACTACATGGTCTTCTCTATTCTCATAAGTTCATAACTTGAAGATCACAATTCTAGAGAGAGAAAGTAGAGAGGAAGATCCATGGAGTTCGGTAGATCGTCGCCCACACGACGTCCGAACTAGTGCAAGGAATACGTCGGAAGATCTCAAGGTCGTCAAATTGAGTTCTTCGTTTTTCCGAATAACGAGAACGAGGTAAATCGTAAAACCCTCTTTATGATTTAATCGTTTTAATTATCGTAAAAATATCGTGAACCAAGATCCAAGGTAAAAGATCCTCACCGGGGTCGAGCCGAGCGGTGGCGATCGGGGATCGCCGGACCGCCGTGGCTGGAGCGACCCGGCGGAGTGGATCGAACGAGGGAGCTTCGCTGGGCAGCGAAGCGCTCGCCTGGGGACCAGGCGCCCGCCTGGTCCATGTCGTGCGCGATCGCACGGCTCCCAGGCGCCCGCCTCGTGCGGTGTCGCAGCGGGCTGCGGGATTTCTCGCAGCGGATCCGCGGGGCTTCACGGATCGCACACGAGGGCTGTGCCGGTGAACCCTAGCGCTCGCATGATGCGAGCGCACGCCTCGATGGAACATGCAGCGGCTCGGGCCGCGGCTAGGGTTCTCATGGGTCTGTTCCACGAAGGGTTCGGCACGGCTAAGGGGCTGCTACGAGAAGCCCTAGGCGGCTGCCTTGAACAGCCGCGAACCCTTGCGAGGGCTCGACCGAACAGCCCGGGTTCGCCCGTGGTTGAGGTTTTGGTTGAGTCCGGCTTCGTGGTGGTTCGTGGCGTGATGTTCCGGCAACCGGGAGTCGATTGGATTGTCGGTTCCGCAATTTAGACAATCCGGATATTCGATCTCCGAAGGATTTCGGTCGGAATTAATTAGATAATTTATTTATTTAAATTTATTAATTCCGGGATATCGATTTCCAACAATTGGTATCAGAGCGATGGTTTTAGTTCATGGTATTTTTCGATAAATTGTTCTACCTTGCAGGGTTTCCGATTATTATGGCTAGATTTAATTTTGTTAATTAATGTCATAATAATGTTCTTGATTATTAAACTCTCGGTGATGTCAATATTTGTTCTTGTGTGGTGAATGCTTGTTCTTATTTTTCCGGAAATTGTTTGAGGTCGTTTTCATGTAGAGAATCGATACCGGAGAGCGTAGTAATAAATTTGTAATTTATTTACGTTGGATCGATGACGAAACGACAACCGGAAAAGTGTGACGGAGGAGACGAAGAGAGGGAGGACCGGGGATCGATCATGATGATCGATCCCATGAGGATCGATCGAAGGGGGCGTGGGGGCTGCCCGCGGGAACCCTCGGCCACGCCGGCCACCGGTGGTGGTGGCACGTGGGCTGAGGTGGCGGCGGCGCTCCTCCCCGGCCGGCGATCGATGGTGGGGGACGCGGGGTCCTCGTGATCTCGTGTTCTCCTACCTAGATTCACTTTCCTAATTGATTCGGTTTTCCTATTTTGAGTATTCCTATTTTGGGGAATTCTCATGGAAATAGGAAAAGAATTAATTGGAATTAATTTATTTCCTTATTCTATTATGGAAGTCTTCTAGAATATTCTAAGTTCTACTTGGATTAGGATTCTAGAGATTTAATGGAATTAGAAAGGAAAATAATTAATTATTAAATTAATTTATTTCCTATTTGATTATTCCTATTTTATGGGAATTTTCATGGACATGGAAATTAATTAATTTTGGAAAGTAGAAGAGTCCTAATTTATTTTATTTCCTTATTCTATTATAGAAGTCTTCTAGAATATTCCAAGTGGGTCTTGGATAGATTATTCTAGAGATTTAATAGAATTAGATAGGAAAATAAATAAATAAAAATATTAATAATATTTAATTTAATTTTTGATTTATTCGATTGACTTAATTTTCGAATTAAGTAACTTTTGGATTTATTAAAAATAAATAGATTTAAATATTGGAATTAATATTCCCGTCACATGGAGTATTCAAGAACGAAGACTAAAGACTAGAAGACGCATACGGAGATGCGATAAAGCCATAATAGTCGGAAAATAATATTCTAGTATTATTTTGATTATGTGATAATATTCTATGTGCTTTATTTCATGTATGCATGCTTATGTGTATTTAATTATGCATTAGATAGCGTATCCCTTTATTGTAAAAAGCTAAGTGGGAGAGGGTATGAAAACATATCCATGGTCTCCATTGCTGTTCTCTTGGTGACTTTTATGGACTTTTGAAGTTCGTATAGACAAGTCATTGGAGGAGAATTCTTGTAATTCCTCTTACGAGAAACATTGATTAAGTCTATCAAACAATGCCTAATTTGTCTTTCCAAAACTGACTTCAAGTCGACTCATTCTCACCCCGGGGAGTGGAATGGAGCCAAAGCCACTTGGTCATGTCGAGGACACAAATTAGAGGCAGTCGTACCATTTATTTGAAGGTGGATCGATTGTCTGCTCGGCTCCCTCATTTATGAGAGATAGGGTCGTTCGCATGGTGAATCACTGGTTAGAAACTTTGAGTTTCACTTATGATTCTCCGCGTCTTGATTTACAAGATTAAATGATTCAAGTAATTGGGAGTCAATTGTAAAATTCTTTTGGTGTAGTAAACGTCCACACGAACGTGGCTTGCTACATTGAATGGGATTTTGGAACGATTGATGTAGACAGTTATAGAAGGGAGTAAAGGAGCGTATGTTAACGTAAACGTCCACACGAACGTGGCTTGCGGTGAATATACGTGTCCCAAACAATCTTCTTAGATACTGAGTAATAGTTTACACTTAGGTACGCTTTATAGTATTCTTCCCAACGAAGTAACGCTATAATTGATGTACGACCGAAGCAAATCTAATTGCTAAATCATTTGGATAGGTAAACGTCCACACGAACGTGGCTTGCCATATCTGATGGGATTTTAGAGGTGATTAGTGGTTTAATGATATTATTTGAGGGAGATAATATCGGAGATTAAATCGATTGTTTGTTGTTATATGTGCTCATAGATTAGGAGATGGCTTTGAACCCACTTTCTGTGATACGTAAGGATTTTAAACTCACTGGTCCCTAAATGTAATGATTGGAATAGAGATCTAGACATTACCCAAACTGTTGAAGAGTACAAGGTTGTACTCAATGAGCTTTGTCCTTCCGAGCCTATTGACATAGGCGGCTAGACAAGAAGCGATGAGGATACTCATAAAGGCCAGTCGCTTCGAGAAAACGCTTAAAAACGTTTTTGAGATGATTGACCTTTTAGACGAGTTGAGACGGAAATCGCAAGCTCTTGTAGCCAATGCCAAAGATTTCGAACCTAAAGGCATGAATCGGTGAAAGGAAAAGAAAGCAAAGAAACCTAGTGGTTCTAAGTTTACTTGAACCACGAGATGGGACGAGAAAGCCAAGAGGCAAGAGTTCTCGATGCAAACAGTCTGGGTACTGGAAGTCTGATTATCCTCTCAAAGAAAGTACGAAATTTTCTTTAGTCGTAAAACATAGTCAGTGGTATTATCTACCGGAACCTGGTGTGTAGATATGGAACCACTGACGGTATGTGCATTTTAAATGCAAAGGTTCCAGGAAACCTAACGACTTAGAAAAGAAAAGATCGTAGTCTATGTGGGCAATGCTGTAGAGGAGGCAGCTGTTGCAATGGAGGACATTTTATAGGATTTCATTTTGAGTTATTGCTTTTATGTACCTTTCATATTAGAAAGAACTTTTGTTCTGGATTTCTAATGAATGGATATTTTATTTCTTTTAATCATTTGATGGTTATAAGAAGAAATAATGATATTATCTATTCTGGTACATTAGCTAGCAATATATAAATGATGAATCCTAAGTCCACCACGATGCAACGAACCGTAGTACATAACTCGTTTTACTAATAAGAGATTTCTTTATTAAATCGATTACACTTGTGGATTCTTATGCTAAGTCATGTTTATTCAAATAAGAAGTTCAAAGGTCGAAAATTGATATTTGATCAATTAAGTTGAAGGAGTGGACCTTCCGACCTAAGAATCTAATTTGGAAGATAATATGACTAAGCAATCCTTTATGGATATAAGACATAAGATCCGGACAAGTATAAGAATTGATTGACTCTGATGTATGCAGACATATGTCTACTCAGACAATAAGGTACGAGTACTTCATTTGATGATTACTCGAGAAATGGATTAGAATACCTGATGTGCCACAAAAGCAAGTGTTTTGACAAGTCAATGGACACTAAGCAATTGTGGAGAACCATCAAGGTATATCCATTTGTAGCCTGCGATTTGATCGCGGAGGCAAGTACCTGTCTAAGGAATGCATAGCATACTGATCAGAGATTGGGATTTGATCCCAAATGACTACACCATACATCATTGTATAGAAATGGTGTGTCGTAAATAAGAAATGGAACTCTTATAGAGATAGTAAAAGATGAGTTATACGGAACTACCTATGTTCAATGGATATGTCTGGAAACAACGGCGCATTCAAATGCGGTTGTAGAATGTCCTGGAAGAACAAAAGATGTGTGTTCAATAGTACTATGAACCAGAAGATCGTTATAAGTTCTAACGCCCGGTTCTTAGAGGAAGACTATGTGATGAACCACAAAGCCCAATGTGACATGAAACTTTGAAATGAGAGAGAACGAAGAAGACTGAGAACCAGCCGAACCGAGTAGCGGTACACCACTAACTGCACCTACTGTTATCACTGTTTATACACCGGAATGCCGTTGTAGTGGGAGGTTGTGTGACAACCAGAGATATTCATAAGACTAGGTGAGTCTTCGGACTCTGGACCTAGTATACATGAAATCAATCCCTTGATCTACATGAAGGCAGTACTAGATCTAAATGTGCCTTCTTGGAAAGCAATAAGGATTATTGTCAAGAGGCAAGATCATTTAGAGTACAAGCTAAGTTAATCCATTTATGGATTGGAACAAAGCATTGAGTTCGTGGTACTTGCGCATTGATGAGATAGTCCATTTGATGGATTCATCAAAAGGCATTGACGAATCGTGTGTATAGGAAACGTGATGGAAACAAGGTGGTGTTTCTTGGAGGTTTTATGTAGATAACATTTTATCATTGGTAACAATGTAAAGATGTTGTCAGACATAAAATGATGGTTGTCTAGATAAATCAATATGAAAGATGAAGGAAGAAGTTGGACATGTTCTTGAGATCTTGGATCTCTAGGAGAGAACATTGTACTTCTCCTGGACATCTTACATATATATGATTATGGTTCGTTTTAACATGCAAGATTCCGAGAAAGGTTCGTTACCTTTCAGAGACGGAATGCATCTATCTAAGGATATGTGTTTTGGAACACAAAAGGAGATAGAAGCAATGAAAGCGGATTCCTACACTTTGAGTGTGGAAAGCTTAATAAATGCATTGTTGAAAACAAGAACCTGATATCGGCTATGCAGTGAACATAGTGGGAGGATATCAAGGTAATCCTGGAAAGGAATATTCGACTGCTGTAAAAGTACTTTCGAAGTACTGTTCTAGACTACGAAGCAGACGAGCATTTCCTTTGGATTACATTCTCTTAGATTTCTAATCAAATAAGGACCGGTGTAAGTCGATATCAGGCTATGTGTTTCACTATTGAAGGAGAAGGAGTTTTTACATGGAAGAGTGATAAGCACGATGCTTTTCGGACTCTGCCATGGGTAACCAAATAGCGGCTTAGAGGCAGCGGAAGTTTTGGTATAACTCCGGGATAATCTCTGGGACTTAGAGGTGATTCTTAATTTTCCAAAAGGCTTTGTGTATAGCGGTGCGATGGCAAATGGTAAGATCACAAGTCCATAAGTGTAAGATAACACATAGTGCAAGTACCACCTGATACGAGTCATCGTCGAGGGAGACGACGCTGTAGTCACCAAGATAACTTCAGAGCGGCAACCTAGAGTGCTCATTCACATAGTACTTCTTGGAAGTACAACTTAAGCACGTGATGAGTATGGAAGTCGGGAGTTTGGAGGAAATGACTAGACCTCAGTACAAGTGGGAGATTGTTGGAGTTGTGTACTTAATGTCTAGATTTAAGTAACGGAAACTCACGATCCATTGCCACTAATCTATTTAACTAAATAAACAATTATTTGCGTTTAATTATTTATAATTAAATATATGCAAATTATAGTCCTGGATTATATACGTTGTAGTTAGTATGGTGTGCGACGTCACACAGAAGATCATACTATCGGTTACTCGTATTTAATCGAACAGTTGCTCACGACCTAGATGGACACGGACCAATCCATCAGTATAGTCGTTGTGTGAGAGAGAAAATAATCTGTCTTGATTATTTTATCACACTTGTACACTTGGTGTATTGAGCGGATCTGCTTGAGATTTATCGATTAGGATTGCCGGCGATAATCGATTTAAATCTCTGAGTATTTTATTCTTAATCCCCGATATTATTGCGGGTGTGTATATTTAATATAAGTGACTTTGATTTACCAAATGAATTAACCGATTTAATTATTGGGTTAATTACCGGTTAAGTTGGGTCACTATATTTTATATATGGCATGCCGTTAATACTTGACGGGAAAGTGTATCCCGTAAGGGTTGATAATATCCCCGAGATGAGTTCATAAGGAATTATTATGTAAACCCTGCAGGTGGATTCGTTCCGCATAAAAATTAAGGTTGAATGGTACTAGTCTCGAATATAAGAGATGAATAAATTAAATAGCAATAAATTAATTTTATTCATGGATATTTAAATCTTAAATACACGGAATAAATAATACTACCGGAGAAATATTATTTGATATAATATGGTTTAATATTGGGAGTGCAATTAATTTTATATAGTGGAAAATAGAATTAATTAATATTAATGGATTAATAGATTTGGGCTTGGGCTCAATTTAATCATTAATATTGGAAGCCCAATATTCCACCTCCTTAAGATCCCCTACGTAGCCTATAAAAGCACTACATGGTCTTCTCTATTCTCATAAGTTCATAACTTGAAGATCACAATTCTAGAGAGAGAAAGTAGAGAGGAAGATCCATGGAGTTCGGTAGATCGTCGCCCACACGACGTCCGAACTAGTGCAAGGAATACGTCGGAAGATCTCAAGGTCGTCAAATTGAGTTCTTCGTTTTTCCGAATAACGAGAACGAGGTAAATCGTAAAACTCTCTTTATGATTTAATCGTTTTAATTATCGTAAAAATATCGTGAACCAAGATCCAAGGTAAAAGATCCTCACCGGGGTCGAGCCGAGCGGTGGCGATCGAGGATCGCCGGACCGCCGTGGCTGGAGCGACCCGGCGGAGTGGATCGAACGAGGGAGCTTCGCTGGGCAGCGAAGCGCTCGCCTGGGGACCAGGCGCCCGCCTGGTCCATGTCGTGCGCGATCGCACGGCTCCCAGGCGCCCGCCTCGTGCGGTGTCGCAGCGGGCTGCGGGATTTCTCGCAGCGGATCCGCGGGGCTTCACGGATCGCACACGAGGGCTGTGCCGGTGAACCCTAGCGCTCGCATGATGCGAGCGCACGCCTCGATGGAACATGCAGCGGCTCGGGCCGCGGCTTGGGTTCTCATGGGTCTGTTCCGCGAAGGGTTCGGCACGGCTAAGGGGCTGCTACGAGAAGCCCTAGGCGGCTGCCTTGAACAGCCGCGAACCCTTGCGAGGGCTCGACCGAACAGCCCGGGTTCGCCCGTGGTTGAGGTTTTGGTTGAGTCCGGCTTCGTGGTGGTTCGTGGCGTGATGTTCCGGCAACCGGGAGTCGATTGGATTATCGGTTCCGCAATTTAGACAATCCGGATATTCGATCTCCGAAGGATTTCGGTCGGAATTAATTAGATAATTTATTTATTTAAATTTATTAATTCCGGGATATCGATTTCCAACACTAAAGCTATAGAAATTGCTGAACAGATAGCCAAAGATATGAATATAGACCTATTTTTTTCTTAAAATGAGAGAAATTAGAAGAAGAAGACACTTTGATGAAAACCCCGATGAGTCCACACAATTATCAGAAGAAGAGTCATTTAGAGTTAACTACATTTTTCTATCTAATTGATTAAGCAATTTCTTCGCTTAAAAGAAGGTTTGAACAATACTAATAATAAGAAAATATTTTTGGTTTTATGTTCACAACTGATAAGTTGTATTAATTGGATGATTCGACATAAGAGTCTTGTTGTGCTAATCTTGAAATTGTGCTTAAGAATAACGATGAGTCTGATATAGATGGAAATGCATTATGCATTGATCTGAATTTTCTTATAAAATTCATGCCAAAGAAAACAATGGCTCCTATTTCTATTCTAAATTGTATGAAACAAACTAGAGGTTGTTTTCCTAATGCAGATACAACTTATAGGATATTGTTGACGATTCATGTCACGATTGCATCGGCTGAAAGAAGCTTCTCCAAGTTGAAATTGTTGAAGTATTATTTTCGTTCTACAATGTTGCAAGACCGCCTCAATGAATTAGCCATGATTTCCATTGAGAATCGTATTTTGGAGAAAGTCTCGTACGAAGAACTTATTGATGATTTTGCTGCGAAGAATGCGAGAAGGACTGCAGTTTTCAAATAAATATTGTTGTGAGGAGATTTTCTGGCCAAACACTGAGCAGGAATAGCCCACTTCGGACGCAAAACACGAAATATATCGAGAGGATAAGGGACCCCATCACGAACAGCGAAGTAATCGTTCCCGAGAAGACCAGACATAGGAGTCCCGCCGAGCAAGGATCAATCTGGTCGCAGGTTGGCCGAGCTCATCAGAGATGCAATCACGAGAAGTCTAAGCTGCTCGGAAATCAAGATGGTATGGACACTCAAAGAACACATGAAGACAAGAGAATCCCGTCCACCACCTCGAGCTTGCTCGGAATGGGATTGAGGGGAAATACTTACGTGGGCTTAGGGTATCTTTATTGGGCCTAAATAGTGGGTCAGGCCCAGTAACTTGGTTTAGTAACCTTAGTTTGTAAACTCTATAAATAGTAAGTACTGTAAATCATTTATATCTACACATTTCCCGAAAAATTTTAGGAGAGTACAATTGTCTTGTTTACTACTCAATCACCAAAACATCTATTTTGAGTCGGTAGTTAGAGAGCAAGATTTTTTTACTGTCAACAAATATTTGTGACTATTGATTATGCTTGTAAACGTTACAATATTTTTGTTTGGATGGTTAAGAAATATCGTTTATTATTTTGTATTTGTTTACGCACTAGCTAGGTCCCAATTTTGACATTTTGCACAGGGCCACCAAAACCTCCAAGACGAGCCTGCACACTCCGACGCTCTTTTCTTCTATAATTCACTTGTTTTTTCAATTTTATAAATAATCTTCAATTGTACTTCATAGAACAACCCAACTGGAATACCTAACACAATTCATCCCATGGCACGGTCTCGAGCACCCGAAAGAGAGTGGTCTTCTCGGTGGAATCCTTGATGTAGGACTCGGGGAGGAGGCTATAGTGTACATCTCGGAGTGGACGTTCTGATGGGAACCCTGATTCGTATCCCGTAGCATGCTACGAGGTGACGCACGAAAGCGCCGCGAGCGAGCCAATCACTACGAGCCCGTACGAGGCAGCGTACAAATTACTTGTAGAGGCTTCGGTAGAAGCTCGTATCAACGAGTCACCACGTGGAGTACATGAGCCCAAGGACGTATTAACCTCAATTCACGGAGTAGTATACGAGACTTTTTTCAAGTTACAACAAAGGATGCAGAGCGATGCAGCGCTCGAGCATAACTATGGGACCAAACTAGATCAAAAAAACCACAATTAATTAATCCAAGCGAACCCTATACACAAACCTTCATATGTATCTAAATATTAGAGAGATAAATTGAAGATAGAGATAGGGAGAAATAATTCATGTTTATATATTAATTAGAGAGAGAGAGAACGTGAAAATTCAAAGATGGAGAAAGAAGAGTCACGATTGCACTCATATTTCAAAAAAGCCTATGGAGAGATCTTACAAAAATTATAAAAGTTAAATTTAACCCTTTAAAGAGAAATTTACGGTACATTTTTTATATTTAAAGGTATGTACATCTTTTTAGTAGCCAATATAAAAGTTAAATTTAACCTTTTAAAGAGAAATTTACGGTACATTTTTTATATTTAAAGGTATGGTACATCTTTTTAGTAGCCAATAAATTCGTTACTAAGGTATGGTACATTTTTTAGTAGCCAATAAATCCATTACTGCTCATTTGATAATTGTGCCCATAAATACACACAATTAAAATTTATAATAAATTATATTTCTTTATGGATAAATTACAGAAAAAATTAGAATGGTTTTTAGATTTTTAAAAAAAGAACATAGTTTAGCTTTCTATTAAAAAAAGTAATTAATTTATTGCATATATATAATTAAAGATATTGATATTTAATGTAATAACAATTTAGGTAGATTTTTAAATTTTAAATTGTCTTTTTTAACCTTTATATTATATTGTATCAATTTTATATTTATTTATTACATAAGTTATATAATTTACTACATATGAAATCTTAATAGTTTTATAAGAAGATTTTTCATACCAATCACGGATCCTAAATAGTTTGTGATTTGAGATTGTTTTTTTTTTTCAAAATTCATACCGTAGCTAGCCTTTCACGCATTCAATATTCAATAGTTTGTATGTTCTTGCCACCGCCGCTGCCTCGCCGACTGCTCCATCCGACGTAGTGTGTACGTGGTGACCGACCCGGGCGACGACGACCCGGTCAACCCCCGCCCACGCATCCTTTGGCACGCGGCGATCCACGACCGACCTCTGTGGATCGTGTTCGAGTGCGACATGGTGATCACCCGGAAGCAGGAGCTGATCATCAACAGCTTCAAGACGATCGACGTGCGCGTGCATCACCATCCAGTTCCTGACCAACATCATCATCCAAGCCTCCACATCCACGACTGCCGCCCCACGGGGAACGCCACGGTCATGAGGACACGATGGTTGTCTTTGGTGAACTCTTCCATCATCCAATAGTTGGGTTTTCTTTTTTAAATAACAAATAAAAAATTAAGAAAAGCTGGCCCCGTTCGCCACGTGGACGCGCCGCCATCCAATTGTCTTTGGAGAACAATGCACGCGCCGTTCGCCACGTGGACGTTGGCCCCGCGCACGTCGATCGTCTTGAAGCTGTTGATGATCAGCTCCTGCTTCCGGGTGATCACCATGTCGCACACGAACACGATCAACCCAAGATTTTACTACACAAGGCTGAGAAAAAACATGTTTGTCTCCTTCGGATAAGATGACTTTGAAGGTGTCTGTTCAAACATGTACGAACAAGTTATTGTTTGCTCAATCGTGCCTCATGGTTATATGATCAACAATTCTTTTCTTTTCGAAGAAAAAAAAACCTAGTAAAATATATTACTACCAAGGCTACAACAGTGATGATTCTGTGTCTTTTTCACACACTATGTGTGGCTCTTGTGTCAATGTGACTTCTTTTAAGATTGTATTTAATAAACAATGATCTGAGCGTGGAACCTTCAAGAATGATGCCATATCTTTCCTAGCTTCACATGCTAGAAATCCCTGTATACGATGTCAGTGAGTTGGAGCTGCACATCAGATTGGAAGAGGTAGTTAAATTTTGACGTGTAAAACAGAGTTGTTCACATATTTATGTATAGATTCTTGCTGCAGGTTTTGAGCATTTTGAAGGAGGCCCTTGTTTCGAAACATGCTTTATCCCATGGTTTGAGTCCCTTGTTGATGAAACAACCGAAGCAGGAACAATGAGGATGGGCCGACACCGTCTGATTACAGTTCAATTTCATTAACATTAAAGTGTTGTTTCTGTTTTGCATGAATAAACTTAGGATTTTGAGTAATGATGAAGTTGAAATATTGTTACTGAAACTTCATTGAGAAATTATAAAAGCATCTCAATCGATTATATCCAATCCTTTTATTTTTCGATACATTGATAATGATTAGTTACATAACGTCAAACACAGTGCACTGATTAAGAGAGTTGAAATAGCTTCAGCAAAGACGAACTTCAAATTGCCATAGTCGAACAATGTGATATTGCCCCATGAAAACATCCCCCAATATCCGCCTGCATCAATGGCAAGCCCAAACATTAGTTTAGAAACCAAACTCTCGTTTGATTCGGCTCAAATGCAAGGAAGGAATATTACCAAAGAGGCCACGAGGCAGGGGCACATCTAAGGCTGTGAATCCGCTGATGCACTTAGCTGCATCACCCTCACCGACTTTAAGAACATACTGATCTACAACCACAATAATAGGTAATTTGTCAGAAGGAAAAAAAAAGTGCCGAATGATATAATAATATCATTCAAAAGTAGATCCAACTTAAAACCTGCTCAGGGCTGAGATCAAATGATTTTCCGTCTATGGTAAACGAAACATTCGGCAAAGATGAAAAGACCCCACAAGCATAAATCAAGAGTAACCATTTCATGCATTTTGAACTAGCAACTACACTACACAAGCAGATTCAGTGTATGCAATAGATCTGCAGACTACAATGCACATGATTAGCAATAGTGTACATTATATATCCTGAAAAAGGTATTCTGAAGAGTACCCAATGCACTTACAATTAGTGTACCCTTGAAGCTATTAATCAACTTGCTCGTAAACTGTTTAAACCACTGCATGCATTTTGAACAAGCAAGTACACTACACAATCAGATTCACTGTATGTAATAGACTATGACAGTTAGTAAAATCATTATTAATCATCACCCAAGACACCGCCGTAATCAAGGTTTAACTATTGGACCAGATAATAGGTGTTTATGTCTCCGAACAATTTTAGTTAGCGTAACTAATAAGCTATAGACCAGACACATGAACTATTAAACCACTTCGTGCATTTTAATCTTCCGATTTCACTGCACAAGAATATAAGAAAGTGTACATAATAGATTATCCAAAAAAAGACAATAATCAAAATTAACAGGTGGTATGTTTACGAACAAATTATATATACTGTATCCAATAGATTTAAAAAATATTTTTGGCTTATAAGCTATTAAACCAGACACATGAACTATTAAATCACTTCCTGCATTTTTATCTTCCAATTTCACTGCACAAGAACATAGGAAAGTGTACATAATAGATTATCCAAAAAAAGATCAATAATCAAAACTAATAGGTGATATGTTTACGAACAAAATATATATACACTGTATTCAATAGATTTAAAAAATATTCTTGGCTTATAAGCTATTAAACCAGGCACATGAACTATTAAACCACTTCGTGCATTTTTATCTTCCAATTTCACTGCACAAGAACATAGGAAAAGGTGCATAATAGATTATCCAAAAAAAGAAAATAATCAAAATTAATAGGTGGTATGTTTACGAAATAAATATATATACACTGTATCCAATAGATTTAAAAAAATATTCTTGGCTTACAAGCTATTAAACCAGACACATGAACTATTAAACCACTTCGTGCATATTTATCTTCCAATTTCACTGCACAAGAACATAGGAAAGTGTACATAATATATTATCCAAAATAGGATCAATAATCAAAACTAATAGATGGTATGTTTACGAACAAAATATATATACACTGTATCCAATAGATTTAAAAAATATTCTTAGCTTATAAGCTATTAAACCAAAATCATGAACTATTAAACCACTTCCGGCATTTTTATCTTCCAATTTCACTGCACAAGAACATAAGAAAGTGTACATAATAGATTGTCCAAAAAAAGATCAAGAATCAAAACTAATAGGTGGTATGTTTACGAACAAAATATATATACACTGTATCCAATAGATTTAAATACTTTAGGCTCTAACTGGTAGTTTTTTATAAACTGACAGGGCTTAACAGTCCCAAAACTAATCAATCCCCAGACCACTCACGATCTAAATAAAAGAAAACTAAACTATCAGGAGGATAAACAATTCAACTACAAACTTAAAGAAACGACAGATTTAGTGTTAGCCTCAAATTGGGTCTGAACATAAAAGACCCTTGTTTTAATAATCACTTCCAACCAATATTTTAATATTTGGTTGTGCAGCAAATTCACTTACTCAATTTGTCTTCAAAATCATTAACCCCAAATAAATTTTCGAATATAAAAGATCAGGTTATCAAACCCAACTTGACTTCTCTTACTTAACTTTATCAACACACGCACCCACTCACACTATGGCCAATAACTTTTGAAGTAAAATCCTAATCCCAAGTTTGCCGTAAAGAAACAGAAGTGGTATTCGATTGGGTTTTGAAAATAGTTTCGAACACTATAGATAAATCAATTTTTAGACTCAAGAAGTAGGGGTTTAGATAATAAGGGGAAGGGATGAAAACGGTAACAGAAGAACAAGCAAAGGAAAATATTTTTCAACAAAAAAAAGGGGATTTTCAAAAATAAACCTTAAATTTGCAGTTTTGACACAATTTTACAACATGCAATCTTTTCGACTATTACACTATTTTAATTCAAACCTAAAAACTAATAATTTCGTTAGATTCAAACACCAAATAAAAAAAACCCAAATCAGGAAGGCAATCTATCCACCATTCAATTCAATTCTCTGAGAATGAATAGAAAAACTTACCTTAACACTATGGCCCGCTTCGTGGTTTTAGAGAATACACTGGAACGTTGACACACCGGGGAGAGAATCACAGAAAATTGGAAGAGGGTTTTTTTTGTTTTCAGTGAAAACAATGAAGGAGGGGATATACGTAGTGTTTAGAAGCTTAGGGCGTGGGATGGCGTGGGATATGTATTAAATTCATTAATCGTTTTTGGTAGTGTTTGATTTTTTTTATGGTAAGTCTATATCTAATTACACCAATTAAGAGATACCATATAATACGTTAATAATGCAATATATTATATAGTTTGCAGTAATTAAAAGGGCAGATTAGGTAAATCTTATTTTTTTATAATTAGTATAAACATTGTTCTTAATGTATAATTGAGACTAACATATTTACCATTTTTGAAAATCCCCATTTCTTTATTTGTATATTTAATTTTCAATATTATATAATTATCTAATTATGTAAAATATACATTTTTAATTAAATAATATATTATAAAATATTTATGGGGTAATCAGGGATCGGGCAACTCTTACAGTAGTATTATATATACTACCAAATCTTTTTATTAATTATTATAAGAGGCAGTCTACTCATACTATCCTTTGTACGCATAAAAATTTGTACGCATAAAAATCTATGTTAGAATCGAACGCGTTACAACCCTAATTATTCATAAGAACATCATGATTGTAAAAACTAACGGCACACCCACCGCCTTCATCTAGGACGACGACGACCCACATTTCAAAGCTTTCAAAGATTTAATCCAGTTTGTGTGAAAATTGCAGAAAAAATATCCTCTGGGTGAGTCATCTTTTTATAATTTTTCCCTTTTGAAACCCTGCATATGTTGGCATGATAATTTCCCACCTAAAAGACATGATTTGCGGTTAAAATCCATGAGAATGTAGATGCCTATGAGTTTAATTCCTAGATTAGGTTATGAATATGTAGTATTTCACATTACTTCTTGGTAACTCTTATAGATCTGAATAATTATTGTGGTTTACGGGTCATCTTACTTTTTTTTTTTTTTTGATATTTTTGATTTGTTTTAGATAGGAATTGAAGTAATTGAGATGGATAAAAAATGGCAACTACATGGAATTTGTCTTAATTTATTGTTTACCTATTTCTTGGATCATGATTGTACAAGCCGTATTTGATTTGTTAAAACATGTTTAACATACATTTGATGTTGTGATGGAATTATTCCAGAAATTTGTAGTTATCTTGTAAATTATGAGTTGTGTAAGGCAAACTTGTTATAAACAAATTAGTAATTTGCTTGTGAACCAGTTGCTTTACTACATAATTACTACAAGAACACTGTGCTAAAAACATATATTTTCAACAATTTATTTCTTTTTTGTTGACATCAGTTTATGATTGCTACTGTTGTGTATTACATATAATTCTGTAATTAGAATGTTGACTTTATTCATACTAAGACATATACATACAAATATCATAGATATTTGTGATTTAGATTTCAGTGTAATATATGAGTTATATAAACTGTGAACTAAAGTAGATATTTAATAGATAAATGTGTATATTATTGTTTTACAATGAACTAAAGTAGATGTTGATTAGCTATTGTTATCAGAAGACGTGATAATAATGAGAGTCGGCCTCTAAACTAGAGGTGTTACATTTTTATCAAACTATTATATGTCTGTTTGTGTTAGAAGAGATAATGAATATTATAATCTTCCTCCTCTCAGTTTAATCCAATTATTTAAGATAAAACTTATTCGTAGATTGAGAAATATCAATGTGTTAATGTAATTTGATTTTTATTTTTTCCAGATATTGCAATTCCGAAGCAACATGTCCAATTTATTCCTGCATCGCCACATGGACAATCTCATCTCTTATAATTCATAACTAGTCACCACACAATTGAACAAAGAAGATGGTGTTTATGCCTATTAATTATTGATGTTGAAATGGTGATTTTGTGTTCAGCTATAGTGGGTATGAATCCGCAGAAGGCAATTCCATTGTTTTGGGCATCAATTAATTTCGTAGATCAATAGAGTCAACAGTGCTCCGATCAAATGATATGTCAATCGATATGAAACGACAAAATTGGGCGGAGGAAGTCGTGGAAGCTATTAAGCCTTTGCGTTGCCGTTGCTTAATGTTGAGAGCTATGTTAGATAATATAGATCATAGATCATAAGTATAATGTACGGGGTTGTATTTAATGTTTAGAGCTATGTTAGATAACATATAGATCATAGACCATATAATGTACATGTATGTAAATAATACACAATTTGGTAAACTGAAATAGATATTTATTAGATATAATTCAAAATGTGGATTTATGGCAGTAGGGATCCGCAGTTTTTTTTTTGTAGTGCACAACAAATAAACTTACAATCAAATGGTATCTAACATAGATTTAAGAAGTTGGTAGAATTTCGGTTTTATCTATGCTACTCCTGGTGGACTACACCATGTAATCTTAACCGTTGATTTAATATTATTATATTAAATATACACATAATTACATACACCCGACGTGTATGGTGTATGCATCCACGGTTAATATGCTATTGGGAGTAATGCTCCAGGAGTAGCATCTCATACAACGTAGAATTTCAATTACCAAAAATCTATAATAGATATTAAGAAGTATCTAACATAGATATTAACACAAAACAGAGGTAGGTAGTAATTAAAAAAAAAATCTATCATAATTAAGAAGTTGATAGAAACCAATTACCAGAAACCAAAACTCTATCATAGATATTAAGAAGTTGATATAACTCATAATCCAGAATTCAAAAAACAAAAATATTATAGATATTGAGTGACTATAAGTACAAATAAAATTAAAACTATTATATCCGGCTATATCTGTTCTCCCTCAGGTACGCCTTCCTTCTTCTGTGTGGCTTGTTTTCGTTTCGGGTTTATATCTGAGTTTTCTGGGGGGGGTTTTGCCTTTAAGTTCCTTAGGGATCCCTGGTAAATCGTCGCCCCTTCCGGCGAATTTTCAGGGGTTAGATTGTTATTAATTTCCGGCCGTGGGTGTGCCTTCTTTTGAACCCAGAAAACTGGCGATGAACGAAGAAGGATCCCCTCGTCGTGAGGTGTCGGGTTCTTCACCCGCGCATACCCTAATAGACCCTTCTAAATTACCCTCTACTTCCTCCCCGGGCACGTCTCGTTCCTCCGGTCGCTCACTGAAGTATCCCTTCTCAGATGCGGAAAAGAATGAAATGTTGGTGAACGGTGTTAGTAAATCGTATCGCAAGTTATGCGAGATTATAGCAGATTCTCGGGGACCCCCGTCACCTTACACGTTCGAGGCCTATATCTCTGAGCGTCCTTATACTCATGTCCCGCGGGACGTTTACCGAGTAGTCGGGGATCGGCCAGGACCGTTTGAGGCTAGTCGACGACCGAGTACGATAACGGATAACGCTCTGCAGAGAAAGAGGGATGAATGGGAGATCCCGTCTAACGTTCATCTTTATGCCCCTGTTAAGGGCGAAAGAGCCGATCAACCCCCCGAGGGTATGCTCGCCGTGAACTACTCCATGATGAAAAGTGGGCTTCGTTTCCCCATCCACGAATCTTTTTCCCAACTCGTACACACTCTTGACGTTGCCCCTATGCAATTAGTGCCGAACGCGTGGGCGACCATGTATGTTTTGAACGTCATGTTTGGCGTTTTTGGTCTGTACCGGGGGTTATCTGGTCTCGAGCTGTTATACCTGGTAGGTATATGTGATGCCGGGAAAGGTGATTATTACTTGAAGCAGCGAGATACCATTATTACCGAACTGCCGAGCCAGCAGGCCAAATGGACAGAAAAATGGTTTTTTGTGGCTGGAGAGTGGAATTCCAAAGGTTATCCCCTTAGTGCCGAGTATCGGCTTACCACCAAACGTTAGTCCCCTTGACCTTAGCATTTTATCATTTGAGAAACCCCTTTTTAATCAATCCTCATTCTCTTCTTCGGCTTCTCCTCTTCTGATTCTTTTCTAGGCCCAAAGGCTCCGGACGCCGAGCAACTGGGATGGGATTTCTTGGTGATTCTAGAAAGAATTAAGATGCTTTCATCCGATCAAAGGAACCACAAGAATTGGACGAGCAAGGAGAGACGTCTTCGTGCTCGGTTCTTATCTGTTCCTCGGGACGCCGAGGATTTATTTCCGCGTGAGTAATGTTTATGTAGCGTTTTTGGCTTGGCTTATTTGACTTCTCCTGACCTGATGTTTTCTCAGCTCGCAGGTATTTCCTAATTTGTCCACCGTCCAAAATGCCTAAGGTGGAGACCCCTCGTGATCGTAGGAAGAGGGAGGCCGCGGAAGAGAAAGCGGAGGCCGAGCGTCGGAACTTGGCGGGCAAGGTGTCCATCGCTGTAAATTCCCCCATCATTCCCCCTATGCCTGACCCGATCAGCCGGATTAGTGCCGACGAATCTTCTGACGAGGACCGACTCTATCGGCCGATCAAAAAGGCGAAGAAGGTTGACGGATCAAGCGCATCCGGGAAGGGTGTAATTGGAGCATCCGGATCCTCCGGCAAACCCCCGGTCGTCCCGAAGAAAGATCGGATTCCCAGGCAAAAGGGTTCCCGGCCGAAAGACGGGGAAGATAGCCTCTTCCCATCTAAATATGCATCCATCTTCGGCTCTGATGATGAGGAATTTTCTAGGTAAAAACACTTAAAGCTTTTCTCCATGTTTTATATTATTGCCGTGCTTTTCGTTAATATCCTTTCTGACAGGCTCTTTAAGGAAGATCCCGGGCTCCCTTTGTCTGTGGCTCACCTGTGCGCCGCCCAGGATCCTTATGAGGATGACCCTGTTCCGAGCCACTTGGATCAGGCGGTTGAGGACGTTGTCCACTCTTGGTCGCATCAGATGGAGGCAGCGTCCTCTCGTGTGGATTTCTTGGAGAAGTTACTGCGCGTTCACGCCGCTCGGATTCCGGTCATGGTGAATTGCTTGGCTATGGCGAGGGCCGAACAAGAGGACAAAGCTGCTAAATGTCCGCCCAACCTGCCAGATGTGTATCTTGAGCTTCGCGAGCGTTATAACAAATTACAAGAGGATTTCGGCCTCGAGGCCGGGTTGAAAGCATCTCTGTACTCCGAGCTGGACGAGGAGAAAAAAGATAAAATGGCTCTGATCCACAAAATGGCCGAGCAAGACAAACAGCTTTCCCAGCTGGAAGAGAAAGTGGTGGATCTCAAGAAATCCTACGATCAGGCTGAGACCAGGAACGACGGGTTGGAAGAAGTGAACCGGAGGGTGATGAAAGAGCTGGGGGATATGCAAGCTGCGGAAGCCGCCCGCTTGGCGGATCCTGAGGAGGACATCGATTTGTATAGCAACTATTCCTACTATTGCGCGTATTTCGATGGCATCCGAGCACTCCTCGAGGAAGGTCAATCGGCTGATATCCTGGTAAAATTTCTCCGCCAATATGCCGAGCAATGCCCCCTTCATGCTCACGTCTCTTTGTATGTTCTTGATCTGGAGCAAAACTTCAAGCTAGACCTTTCCTGGTGGCCTCTGAAATCACAGCTCAAAATGCCCAAGTCAGCCGGAACTTCCGGTGTGAAAGATGTTGACCCGGCCGTACAGTTCGCGGAGTCAGTGCTCAAGGATGATGATGATGATTCGGCTCAGGGTGAACCGAAGTGAAATTTTCTCATGGCCGTTTTTATCGTTATTTTTAGTCGTTTCTTTTTCGAACAGCTTGTTTTGGGTATTGCCCGGGGGGCTTCAAACAATTTATCTTATTTACGCGTCCCGTGCTCGTCTTCGTACCCTTTTGGTACTTGAGGCGTTTTAGATGACTTTTGCTGTTTCAGATAACCCTTACTCTTATGTTTATTGCACTTATTTAATGCCCTTTAATCTTGCTATTTACTTTCGTAACGTATGGTGATTTTGCGGGTTTCCCGCCTTAACACCCTTTTGGCGGGCTAGATTCCCTCCAAAAGGCGGTTTTTGGGTGGAGTGTCCTAGAAATCTTTTAGCCTATATAAGGGTCATATCAGTGTCTTCCTGATTTTTCTAAAGGGAAAGAAATCATGAGTTCTAGCAAGAAGATGAGTCAGAATAAAGGGAAACAGGTTTTCCATGGTGCCTCGAGGTGCACAGAGGGGCACCATGACATCACTATTCACTCCGACGGCTGGCGTCGGTTGCGCCAGAAATTCGACGGCCGGTGGCACCGTAAGAACTTCCCTCTCCCCCATTCTTTCGTGCAACCTTTAGAGAAGTTTCTGGGTGAGGAAATCCCATTTCATGATTCCAATGAACAAGCATGGGTTGCGACAAAAACGAAACTTCGGAGGCAGGTGGCTTTTGGAGGCCCGGGCTGGGCGGATTTTGTTCAGCATGCGGGCATCCAAGTGGGCTGGGAAGTCTGGTTGATATGGAACCCCGGCTTCGGATTTCGTGTCAGCCTTTTCAGCCTCGAGGGGCTCAATGTGTCGTTCCCAAAACAGACTCGGGTGCGCGGTGTGACTGATTCTCTTGGACACGCCTACTCGGATTGATGCCCCTGTTGCCTTGGATTTTCCCCAGTTTCTTTTTGTTAATGTATGGAACTTTTAATTTGGCATGTATCCCTTTAATTCTTGAACTGCCAACTACTCTTAATAATTAATGGGTTGCATTCAATTTTTTGCTTGGGTCGAGGAAAAGTCTTGTTTATAAACGAGTCCTCCCTCATCCTTCTTTTCGGAAATAAGATTTGTGGCTGAACAATCATGTCAACTCGGATCGATCTCTCCGACGACTCGCGATCGTTCGAGCGCCCCTTCAATGGCTCCTGGCATAGGGAAAGGTTTCCGATCCCCGCGGCGTTCATACGACCACTTAGGAATCAAACGCCAGACGGCCTTTGTATGACGGACTGCTTGGGCCAGGAGTGGCGGGTTTCTTTCACTCGTTTTCGCAATCAACTTGCCATTCATGGGCCAGAGTGGGAGAGGCTTGTCGCCGGCTTTGTGATACGAGAGGGTTGGGTCATCCGAGTTTCTTGGGCTGTCGGGAGTGGCTTTTTCATTGACATTTTTGATGGCGACCATAATTCAATGGTGCGTCCTGTCGGAGATCCATCGTGGTCTTATCGTCGCATGGCGCGTGGATCTGGAACCCGTCCATGGCCCCCTCGCCCGACTCACGATCGGTGGGGCCGCTTCATTTGCTGATGTCCTGCTTTCGATGTTTGTCGCGTCGCTTATTTTTATTTTGTTCTAGTAATGTAATCTTTAGTAATGTATGGAGTTTGCCTCTTTTTTCGCGTCTAAACGTTTCTTATCCCTGGTTCATTGTTCATGCCCCTTGACGGATCAAGGGACATGGCCGAGGATGGGACTTGTCCGATCCTCGGGTTTATTAATAACTGTTGGATCGGCCGAGTAACGTGTTACCCGGCTCATCTCAGGCCCGGGGAGAGCGGACTCTATCCCCGATTCATTGTTCATGCCCCTTGACGGATCAAGGGACATGGCCGAGGATGGGACTTGTCCGATCCTCGGGCTTATTAATAACTGTTGGATCGGCCGAGTAACGTGTTACCCGGCTCATCTCAGACCCGGGGAGAGCGGACTCTATCCCCGATTCATTGTTCATGCCCCTTGACGGATCAAGGGACATGGCCGAGGATGGGACTTGTCCGATCCTCGGGCTTATTAATAATTGTTGGCGATCCTCACGAGAAAGACTTTTATTCCGGTCAGGTTCATGGAATACAAAGGTCTACTGGTGATATTTTTTCAGGTGTAGTGCGTTCCAAAAATACTGATCCGGTACGCCGTTCAGGTGTTCTAACTCGTACGATCCTTTCTCCAAAATCTTCCTTACTCTCATCGGTCCTTCCCAATTTGGGCCCAATGCCCCAGTGTTCGGCCCGAGTATGCGTTTTAGGACTAAATCTCCGGGTTTGAATCTTCTGATTCTGGTCTTGGAGTTGTAGAAACGTTCAGCCCTTTGCTTGGCTGACGCATTTTGAAAGACTGAGTTTAACCTTCTCTCCTCCAAGAAGTCTAGTTCCAAACGTAATGCCTTGTCATTGTTCTCATTCAGCTCCTGAGAGGTTCTGTGGCTGGTAACCTCGATCTCGGAAGGTATCACCGCCTCGACACCGAAAGCTAGGGCAAAAGGGGTTTCCCCGGTGGCGGCCTTGCTAGTCGTCCTATAGGACCACAACACATCCGGCAGTTCGGCTGCCCACCTTCCCTGTCGCTCCTCAAGTTTGGCCTTGATGGTATGTTTCAGAATTTTATTCACCGCCTCCACTTGCCCGTTCGTTTGAGGATGATATGGGGTGGAGAAAGCTTTCTTAATCTTCCATTTGTCGAAAAAATTCATGACTTCCTGACCGTCGAACTGCTTCCCATTATCCGAGGTAATGATGTACGGGATCCCGAAACGGCATATGATATTCTTCCAGATGAACTTTATGATCGCCTTTTGGTCAATGACTTTCAGCGGCTCGGCCTCGGCCCACTTCGTAAAGTAATCCACGGCCACCACCGCATATTTAACTCCTCCTGGCCCCGTTGGCAAAGGTCCGATCAAATCAATCCCCCACGAGACAAAAGGCCAGGGACTGTATATCGAGTTTAGGTATTCCGGCGCCGATCGAGCGATGGGAGCTGTTACTTGACATCTGTGGCACTTTCGCGCATAGTTGATCGCATCTCGCCTCAACGTAGGCCAATAGTATCCCTGACGTATGGTTTTATGGGCCAAAGATTGTCCGTCGGCGTGGTTCCCACAAACACCGTCATGTATTTCGCTGAAAACCTTATGACCCTCGAGCGGGGTGATGCACCTTAGAAGAGGCAAATATAAGCTTCTTCGGTATAAGACATCTCCGATCAGTGTGTATCTGGCCGCTCGTATCCGAAGTTGTCTCGCGTCTGTCTTATCCTCAGGTAGCGTTCCATCCACAAGGTATGCGCGGATTAGGTCCATCCACGTCTCTCCTCGATCGATGATCGTGATCAAAACCTCCTCTCGCGAGATTGCCGACCGAGCCTGGCTGGTTAGGACGACATCTGTCATATCGGCAGTACCCTCCGAGGATGCTAATTTGGAAAGTGCATCGGCCTGGGAGTTCAGTTCCCTCGGGATTTGCTCGATGAGTACCTTTGGGATTTTCTCACATAGGGAGAGCACATGTTCGTAATACTTCGCCATACGGTCGCAGCGTGTCTCGTAAGTTCCTTTGATTTGGTTGACTACTAATAAGGAGTCCATAAAAATCTGTAAGTGTTCGGCGCCCACTGCTAGGGCGAGGTCCAAACCGGCAATCAACGCCTCGTATTCTGCTTCGTTGTTGGTTGCTTCGAACTCGAACTTTACTGCGTGCGTGAATGACTGTCCACCCGGCCCGACCAATACTATTACAGCCCCGGCATGGGAGGAATTCGATGACCCATCCACATATAGCTTCCATGGCGGGATCGAAAGGGACGGTGTGGGGTTTGGAAAAGTAAGTTCTACTATGAAATCTGCCAAAGCCTGTCCCTTGATTGCCGTTCGGGGGGCATAAGTAATGTCGTACTGCCCCACTTCCAGGCTCCATTTCAATAACCGGCCATTGGTGTCCGGTCTCTGCAATACTTGTCGTAGTGGCATGGTCGTCAGAACTTCTACCGGGTGGTCGAAAAAATAAGATCTCAACTTTCGTACGCTCATGACGAGGGCGTAAGCTAGCTTTTCTAAAGGTGTGTAACGCGTCTCGGCGTCGTGGAGGACTTGGCTGACGAAATAAATAGGTTTGTATGTTGGCCCGTCTGCCCGGACAAGGACTGAGCTCATGGCATGTTCCGAAGCGGCCAGGTAAAGGAACAATTTTTCCCCGGCTAGAGGTTTGGATAGGATGGCTGGACTCTCGAGGTGTTCCTTTAGTCGTAGAAAAGCCTCCTGACTTTCCTTGCCCCATCTGAACTTCTGGTCCTTAATTGCTTTGAAGAAAGGTCGGCTTTTATCCCCTAGTCGGGGAATGAAGCGACTGAGGGCGGCCAGACAGCCGGTCAACTTTTGCACATCCTTTAGGTTCCGGGGCTCTCTCAGATCTTGGATGGCCTTGATCTTTTCTGGGTTCACCTCAATGCCCCTGAGACTGACGATGTGGCCGAGGAATTTGGTTCGGTAAACTCCGAAGTGGCATTTCTTAGGATTGAGCTTCATATTGTAAAATTTCAAAATTTCGAATGCGACCTTTAAATCTTTCACGTGGTCCTCCTCGGACCTGCTTTTTATGATTATATCGTCAACATATACCTCCATGGTGTCCCCGATTTGGTTGGCGAACATTTTGTTTACCAGCCTTTGGTAAGTGGCCCCGGCATTTTTCAAACCGAAAGGCATCCTCTTCCAGCACAGCACACCTTTATCCGAATAAAAAGAAGTGTGCTCGACATCCTCCTCGGCCATCGGTATTTGATGATAACCTGCGAAGCCGTCACAGTTAGAAAAGATCTCGTATCCAGCGACGCTATCGACCAGGTGGTCGATGTGGGGTAAGGGGAAATGATCCTTCGGGCAAGCTTTGTTGAGGTCTGTGAAATCGATGCACAAACGCCAGGCATCATTCGACTTTTTTACGAGCACCACATTTGCGATCCACTGGGGTTCCTCCTCGGCATTCCGCACTAGGTCGTTATCCAGTAACTTCTTAACCTCCACCGCCAATGCTGCGTACTTCTCGGGTCCCATCTTTCTCCTCTTCTGGGCGATGGGCTTTTTTCCTGGGTCAATCTTAAGGTGGTGACAAGCGTGCTTTGGGTCGATTCCAACCATATCCTTATGTGACCAGGCGAAGGCGTCCGTATTCTGTGCCAGGAAATCGACCAACTCACTCTTTAGCCGCTCGGGGATCCTTCTCCCGATGAAAACTTCTAAATCGGGCCTGTTCGGGTCCAGACTTACCTTTTCGACTTCATCCACTGTTACGCACATCGACGGCCCCCGAGGGTCGGGTATATCGCTAGGTTCAAAACCGATGCGGGGATCGACATCCTCGTTCCTTGGGGAACAGTCCATCTGGACCGGGCTCCTGCCCTGGCCGCCCGGTATATCGTCGATGAGGATGTGTAATAATTGTGCCTCGAGGTCAGTCACGCCGACCTCCGACTCCATCCCCTCGAAGGCATCCGGATTCCCTAGTCCGCCCTCTTCCCACAGGGCGTTTAAATAATCTTGATCGTCTAAATCCATGGCCATCTCTCCCGAGGGGTCGATTTCTTTTACCTCGATGACGTCGTCCTGGGATAACCCTCTTCGGAGTTCAAAACTCCTTGGAGCGGGTGGGTGCTCGGCTCTTTGAGGGTCCTCGCCCTCAAATGCCCCAGTGTTGACATCATTCAAGCGTTCGTTTAAAATTGGACACGAAAAGTAATTAAAACATTTCTTAGCCATATATTGATCCCCTCGGAGGGTTCCGACCGCACCACTTAGGGTGGGAAATTTAATACAATAATAATGGGAGGATGCCACAGCCTCGAAGGCGTCGAGGAATGGCCTCCCGAAAAAAGCATTATAAATGTTCTCAGCGTCCACGATTACAAATTCCATCATCCTTGTCATCGCGATGCCTGGATCTTGCCAATCCTTCAGCTCCACGGCCATCCTAATCCGCCCCCTCGGTCGGACCACCACGTCTCCAAATCCTTTCAGGACCCCTTCATATGGTCGGACGTATCTTGTCAGATCTCCAAGTTGATCTAAAGCCGATTTGAAAATCAGATTGCAGTGAGCTCCATTATCTATCAGGACCCTAGCCACCTCGATGCCGAGTATCCGAGCAGTGATGACCAAAGCGTCTTCCTTGGGATATCTTATCCCCTCCCTGTCCTTCTCGGAAAAAGAAATGACGACGCCTTTGGAGATGGTTGATTCGGTATGAGGGATAACCACATTTACCCCCTCAAACTCGCGGAGTTCTTCCTTCTTCTGTCTCTTCGATTTGTGGACGATCGGCGTTAAGCCGCCGATCATGTTTACTCGCGCTCCCCCCCGGACGGGTGGGTCTTCATCCTCAGGCCCGCCGGACGGTGGTGGTGGTAGAGCTAATGGGTTCAAAACATCTTGGTTCTGACCTCGTCCCTGCTGCTGGTGAGGTCGGTTATTCCGATCGCCCTGATGTCCTCGGCCTCGACCTCTCCCCCCTTGTCTTCTGTCACCATTTCCTCGTCCGGTGCCTCCACGTCCGGCGCCTCCACGGCCGACGGTTAACCGACCGCGCTTGGGTGTTCTAAGGAGATCTGCTAAACTCCCATCTTCATAAAGTTGTCGAAGTTGAGCTATCAAATCACGGCATTCGTCGGTGGTATGACCATTCTCCTGATGAAAGGTGCACCATTTACGTGGGCTCCTGTCGTCGGGATGGCTTCTCATGGCCTGAGGTGGTGTGAGTATGTTGATGTTTCTCTCGTAGAAAATTTGAAGTATCTGAGCAGGAGTTTGTCCCAGGAAAGCCCCGCTTTCGGGATATTCTTCTACGATATTGACCTTATTCGGTCCCTGGAAGGGTCCCTGGTACGGCTTATAAGCAGGCCTCTTCTTTCCACTTTCGTGGTATTTCACTGTTGGTGGGGGTGATGTTCGGCGACCAACGTCCACCCGTTTGTCCGACTTCTGCTCGAGAACGGAAAATTCTCCATTGTCCGGCTCTAATTCCTTAATCCGCTGGTCATATATCCTCTGCTGGGCGATCTCCTCGCACGCTCTTCTTCTAAACTCCGTGTAGGATTCTGGGTAGTCCCTCATCATTGGCCTGAACAAACCAGAATTGGCCCGTAAACCACCCACTACCGCGTGGACGAGGATCTCATCGCTCACTCGGTCTCCTTGTTTAGCTATCTGTTCTACCCGGTCAATATAGCTTTCATCCGTCTCGTCCTTCCTCTGCTTAACCCCCATCAGTCTTTGCCGACCCTCTGAATACTTTACTTTAGAAGCGAAATAAGACACAAATCCGTCTCCCAACTCTTCGAAACTGTCGATCGACCTCGGGGGCAAACTCGTGTACCAGCGGTGGGCCATGTCACCGAGAGTCAGAGGGAACAGCCGACACTTGGTCGCTTCAGTGGCTCCTCGGCCCACCATATAGATGTTATACTTATTCAAATGAACGTCGGGGTCCGATGCTCCGTCGTAGATGAAGGTTAACAACGGGGCGATATCGGGCTGAGGCCGTGCTTGTTCAATCCTCAGGCTCAGAGGTTCGGCGAGGGCGGACTTTCTTTTCGGATCTTTATCCTGCTCGGTCAGTCTTCTTTCTATCTCCTCCAGCCTTTGTGTGAGACCGGGATCGACTCTGGCTGGTTCTCTCGTTTCTGGTCTCAGGTAATGCGTGCGGGCCTCCTCTCTTTTCTGGGTCAAAAGGCGGAGGGCTTCCTCACGTTTTTCCTCCTCGAACTCGTCCTCGAGTCGTCGGGCGTCGAGATGGGACCCTTCGCCGGTGGACCTTTTCTCTAGGTGTCGAGACCGCGCCTCGAGCCTGCGAATGGTCCGTTTGATCTCTTCGGGGGTCTGGAGATGATCCAGATCCAGATCTGGATCCTTTTCGATGACTGGTGGTAGCCGCTTCTCGGTTAACATTTGCAATAGATTCTGAAAGTAATATTAATATTTGTTTAAAACAGACCATGCAGTGTATGTAATAGACTCTGATGGTGGGAGTTAAACCATTAGTTATCAGCAACTAATCCCACCATGTAATCAAGTGTAAAATATTGGCAGTAACATGTGTTATATATACATGAACAAGTTCTAGCAAACAACTTGTGCGTAAACGATTAAACCACGTTACGCATCTAGACCTTCATTATACACTGCCCAAAAATGTACAGTGTTTGTAAGAGATTTTGAAATTAATCTATCACACTACTACAATACTTGTTTCTTAAACTACTGGTACAAGTTATGATTTTTGAATTACCAAATACAATGTACAAAGTAGTGTATATAATAGTTCCTCTCATGCAGCTAAACTATTTTTTATCATCATACAAGTCAACACTGTTATAACGGTTAAACAATTAAAGCAAGGTAAACTCCTACAACAAATTACTTCTTAATCTTTTAGGTCTCCAAATTGAATTCATTATGAAGAAAATATTTATACAACTCAAGATGTCTTAGTGTTAATCTGTTAAACAAACTGATTTAGAGTGCTACATATGTAGTGTATAAAATATTAATAAAGATAAGTAAAATATAACTCTTACTGTTACTTTGAAAGCCAAACAGCGACCTTCTTTATACACTACCCAAAAAGGTACAGTGTTTGTAAGAGATTCTGAAAGTTATTTTCAAGACTCCTCTTAGCGGTTTTCCATCTAGAGAATCTTCCCAGCATATACCTCAATCAATAACTCACTTTTTTCAATTGTTTTTTTTGTTTAATTATCATTTTCAAATAACAAATTAAGACATACAGTATACATTTAGACGATGACCTGATTTAGCTCCGGTGTATCCACGGAAGAGGAAAAGATGGCTGGGAGGCCTCTCTTCGATACTCTAGAAAGACTATCTAGAGTTTTAGATACCTTCTATCGTCTGAGAAGTTGAGCGACACTAACGAGAACATATTGTCCAACTCAATTTCATTTGCAAAAAATAAATACAAGTAACTAAATTATCTCTCTATGATCAATCTCAAGAAATCTGGGTTTCACTATTAGATAAAATACACTGCATCGACATAATATTCTAAAACAACTTTTCCTCATTCGGTCATTCCAGCCTCTCTGCCATTAAATTAAATCGACTAATATAAAGTCAAGTTGGCAATCCATACAGAATTTATGCAACTGACCAGATTATATAGTTTCGCCCTGCAAATGAAAGTTACTATACCATCCTCTACACAAATGTATATCAGGTTCTCATGTTGAGATGTGTTCTCATCGATTTAGCCCTTCCCATAAATACGCTGAAGCTCACGAGTTGCTGCTTGGTATGATTCTATTACAATGAAACCAGGCTCGTTCCTGAGTTTAGAGGGGCCCTAGGCAAAATATCATAAACGATCCCACATTAAATTATTAAAAAAAATTATTCATTTAAAATTTTATATTTTTGAACAAATTTATCAAAAGGACGATGTAATTTTAGTACAATAGTATGAAAAAAACTAAAATTCACAATTAAAAAAAACTAAAATTAAAAAAAAAAAAGAACTTTTTTCTTAAAATTAATAAAAGTTTTCAAAAATTTAAACATATAGACAAAACTTGGAAAAAAATATAAAAAATTCACTAATTAATTCTCAATTTTTTTTCAATAATTTGTTTTTTTTTTTTAATTACTACTATTTTAGAACGAATAAATAATTCTCAATAGAACACATTATTGGAAAATTTTGAGAATTAATTATTTTTAGTAATTAAAAAAATAGAACACAATTATTTTTAATTAATTATTAAGATCAACGAGATTTTTTTTTTATGTTACTTAATAAGATTTGAAAATTGTTAAAAGATTTTGTTAAAAAATAAATAAATTACGATAAAAAAGTTTTAAAATTTTAATGTTAAAAATATAAAATAATTGAGATATGCGTTTTGAATTATATATATTAATATTAATTTTCAAAAACATAAATATGTATATAGTTTTTTTTTTTTTAATAATGGGCCCCTAAAAAATAGGGGCCCTAGGCCGTCGCTGTTGGAGTTGTGTACTTAATGTCTAGATTTAAGTAACGGTAAACTCCCGATCATAGCATTTAATCTATTTAAATTAAAAAACAATCGTTTGCGTTTAATTATTTGATAATTAAATATATGCAAAATATAGTCCTGGATTTTATACGTTTTAGTTAGTATGGTGTCTGGGCCCACACAGAAGATCATACTATCGGTTACTCGTATTTAATCAAACAGTTGCTCACGACCTAGATGGACACGGACCAATCCATCGGTATAGTCGTTGTGTGAGAGAAAAAATAATTTGTCTTAATTATTTTATCACACTTGTACACTTGGTGTATTGGGCGGATCGCTTGAGACTTATCAATTAGGATTGCCTTTGATAATTGATTCAAGTCTCAGAGTATTTTATTCTTAATCCCCGATACTATTGCGGGTGTGTATATTTAATATAAGTGACTTTGATTTACCAAAGGAATTAACCGATTTAATTATTGGGTTAATTACCGGTTAAGTTGGGTCACTATATTTTATATACGGCATGCCGTGAATACTTGACGGGAAAGTGTATCCCGTAAGGGTTGATAATATCCCCGAGATGAGTTCATAAGGAATTATTATACAAACCTCATGAGTGGATTCGTTCCGCATAATAATTAAGGTTGAATGGTACTATTCTCAGATACAAAAGATGAATAAATTAATTAGCAATAAATTAATTTTATTCATGGATATTTAAATCTTAAATACACAGAATAAATAATACTACCGGAGAAATATTATTTGATATACTATGGTTTAATATTGAGAGTGCAATTAATTTATATAGTGGAAAATAAATTAATTAATATTAATGGGATTAATAGATTTGGGCTTGGGCTCAATTTAATCATTAATATAGAAAGCCCAATATTCCACCTCCTTTAGATCCCCTACGTAGCCTATAAAAGCACTACATGGTCTTCACAATTAGACAAGACAAGATAATCATACTTGATTAGTCTAAAGAGTTCGTGAAGGAGATCCATAAGTTTGGAGGATCGTCGCCCACACGACGTTCAAGCTAGTGCAAGGAATACGTGGGAAGGTCGTAAGGTCTTCAATTGATTTCGTTTCTCCGCACAACGAATCAAAGGTAAAATCATAAACTCCTTTGTGTGATTTTATGTGATATTAATTGTAATACATACATGAACACACGATCCGGAAAAACGACGAACCTCGGGGACGGGGATTCGAGATCCCCGGCGAGGATCGAATGTGGCGGTTGAACCCTAGGGTTCGGACCGCCGGACGCGCGACAAGGGGCACGCGATCGACGTGAAGTCGATCGCCGGGGTTCGCCGTGGGCTGGTGCCACGGCGGGTGGACCCCAACCACCCTCGTCGGCGGCGCGTCACGGGAAGCCCTCGGCTGGAGCCGAGGGGCGATCGAGCCCGTGAGCTCGATCGCGGATCGCTGCGGGGTTGACCCGCAGCTGCCTCGTGCGCGCTACGGGAGTTCCCGTAGCAGAGGCGCACGGGGCTGACCCCGTGCGAGCAGCGAGTCAGCGACTCGCTGCGTGGGCTGCTTCGAGCAGCCCCGGGGATGCCGTGAGGCATCCCAGCGATCTTCCACGAGATGATCGCGAGCCCCGTGCGGGGGCTCGGCTGGGCGCACGGGTTTGCCCGTGTGGTGCTCGGTCGAGCCTCGGCTCGTACGGTGGTTCGCAGTCGGGTCTCCGGCGATCGAGGATTTCGGTCGGGTTATTATTTCCGCAAATTTTAATAGCCCGGGACATCAATTTCCAACAATTGGTATCAGAGCGTTTGGTTTCGTGTTCATGTATGTGTTCAATTATCGTTCTACCTTGCAGGGTTTCCGGCTATCATGGTTTAATAATTCGTTAATTATTTTATCATGATTATTGGTTTATTAAACTCTCGGACATGTCGAGATTCGTTTTGTGTGGATGAATGCTTGTAATAGTAAAAATTCGGGGGTTGACCGAATTTAGATTTATTATTATTGTTTTATGTTTTCCGGAAAGTGTATAGGGTCGATTTCATGTATAGAATCGATACCGGAATTGTAATGTAAATTCTTGTAATTTATTTACGTTGGTTCGATGCCGAGACGACCGCCGGAGAACTCATGTGACGAAGGAGAAGACGAAGAGGACGAAGAACCGGGGTGTCGATCATCCCCATGATCGATCCCCATGAGGATCGATCGACCCGCCGCAGAGGGGCTGCCCGCTAGGGCTTCCGGCCACGCCGGCCACCGGGGGTGGTGGCGCGTGGGCTGGGGGCGGCGGCGGTGGTGCCCGGCGGTGGTGGCGGTCGACGGTAGGGGTGGTGTGGGGTCTCCCAACCCATGCTGCTCCTATCAAGATTCACTTTCCTAATTGATTCGGTTTTCCTATTTTGAGCATTCCTAAGTTTGGGAACTCTCATGGAATAGGAAAAGAATTAATTGGAATTAATTTATTTCCTTATTCTATTATGGAAGTCTTCTAGAATATTCCAAGTCTTACTTGGAATAGGATTCTAGAGATTTAATAGAATTAGAAAGGAAAATAATTAATTATTGAATTAATTTATTTCTTATTTGATTATTCCTATTTTATGGGAATTTTCATGGACATGGAAATTAATTAATCTTGGAAAGTAGAAGAGTCCTAATTTATTTTATTTTCTTATTCTATTCTAGAAGTCTTCTAGAATATTCCAAGTCTTACTTGGATGGAATTCTAGAGATTTAATAGAATTAGAAAGGAAAATAAATAAAAATATTAATAATATTTAATTTTATTTTTGATTTATTCGATTGACTTAATTTTCGAATTAAGTATCTTTTGGATTTATTAAAAATAAATAGATTTAAATATTGCATTAATATTCTCGTCACATGGAGCATTCAAGAACGAAGACTGAAGACTAGAAGATGCGTACGGAGATGGAATAAAGCCATGATAGTCGGAAAATAATTTTCTAGCATTATTTTTTACTATGTGATACTATGTGCTTTATTACTTGTATGCATGCTATATATGTTTACTTTATGCACTAGATAGCGTATCCCTTTGTTATAAAAAGCTAAGTGGGAGAGGGGATGGAAACATTCCCATGGTCTCCATTACTGTTCTCTTGGTGACATTTATGAGATTTTGAAGTTCATATAGACATGTCATTGGAGGAGAATTTTTGTAATTCCTTTTAAAAGAAACATTGGTTAAGTTTATCAAACAATGCCTAATTTGTCTTTCTGAAACTGACTTCAAGTCGACTCATTCTCACCCCGGGGAGTGGAATGGAGCCAAAACCACTTGGTCATGTGGATGACACAAATTAGAGACCTTCGTACCATTTCTTGAAATGCATCGATTGTCTGCTCGGCTCCCTCATCTAATGAGAGATAGGGTTGTTCGAATGGTGAATCACTAGTTAGAAACTTCGAGTTTCACTTATGATTCTCCGCGTCTTGATTTACGAAAATCGAATGGATCATGTAATTGGGAGTCAATTATAAAAGTCTCTTGGTGTAGTAAACGTCCACACAACGTGGCTTGCTATACTAACGGATTTTGGAATAATTGATGTAGACAGTTATAAGGAATTGTGAAGAGTTGTGAAGTTGTCGTAAACGTCCACACAACGTGGCTTGCGGTGATGTAGCAATTCCAAACGATTTACTTTAGTGCTGAGTAATGGTTTACACTTAGATACGCATTATAGTATTCCTCCCCACGAGGTTACGCTATAAGTGATGTATGACCAAAGAAAAACTAATTACTAAATCATTTGGGTAGGTAAACGTCCACACAACGTAGCTTGCCTTACCTGATGGGATTTTAGATGTGATTAGTAATTTAATGATATAATTTGGGGAGATAATATCGGATATTAAATTGATTGTTTGTTTAAATGTGCTTATAGGTTTAGAGAATAGCTATGAATCCACTTTCTGTGATACTCAAGGAATTCAATGCACTGATTCCATACTATGTTGGATGGAATAGAGAATTAGACATTACCCAGACTATTGCTGAGTATAAGATGGTACTCAGTGAGCTTTGTCCTCCTGAACCTACAAGTGTCTCAACTGATGAGGAAAAGGCTGATTTTGAGAAGTGGAACAGTGCTCTTGCATTAACCACTAATCATGATATCATGCTGAAACTCAAGCTGATGTTTAGACACAATGAAAAGGTTAGAAAAGAGGCGATGAGGATACTCATAAAGGTCAGTCGCTTCGAGGAAACGCTTGAACACGTTTTCGAGATGTTGGACCTTTTGGATGAGTTGAAACAATCGCAAGCTCTTATGGCCAAGGCCAAAGGTTTCGAACCTAAGGGCATGGACCAAGGAACGGAGAGGCAAGCAAGGAAGCCCTGTATTCCTAAAGTACTTGGACCACAAGATAGGGTGAGAAAGCCTTTAGGCAGACATTCTCAAAGAAAACATTCTGGGTACTGGAAGTCTGTATTTTCTCCGCAAGAAGGTATGAGATTCTCTCCTTAGTCTTTAAAACATAGTCAGTAGTATTATCTACCAGAAGCCTGGTTGGTAGATATGGAACCACTGACGGTATGTATGCATTTTAAATGCAGGGGCACCAGGAAACCCAGAGACTTGGAAAGGAAGGAATGGTAAAGGGAAATGCTGTGAAGAAGGCAGCTGTTGCAATAGAGGATTTATCTATGAGTAGTTATAGGGTTTCATTTTAACTTTATAGCTTTATGTACCCCTTTTAATTTTAGAAAGAACTTTTGTTCTAGATTTCTATTATTTATGAATGGATATTTTATTTCTTTAATCATTCGATGATTTTGATAAGAAATAATGGTATTATCTATTCTGGTACATTAGATAGCAATAAAGTGAATGATGAATCCTTAGTCTACCATGATGCAACAAACCGTTCTATAACTTGTTTTACTTATTAGATATATTTCTTTGTTAAATCATTGTACTTGTGAATTCTTATACTTAGTAGGGTTTATCGGTTCCGCAATTTTTTGATACCCCGGGATATCGATTTCCAACAATTGGTATCAGAGCGTTTGGTTTCGTGTTCATGTATGTGTTCAATTATCGTTCTACCTTGCAGGATTTCCAGCTATCATGGTTTAATAATTCGTTAATTATTTTATCATGATTATTCGTTTATTAAACTCTCGGACATGTCGAGATTCGTTTTGTGTGGATGAATGCTTGTAATAGTAAAAATTCGGGGGTTGACCGAATTTAGATTTATTATTATTGTTCTATGTTTTCCGGAAATTGTATAGGATGCGTGGCTAGCACAATTGTGCTACGGGGATGGAACACTGTCTCGTTCATGACCCCACACTTATGCTCGAGCGCATCATCGCTCTGCATCAAGGCTAGTAACTCGACTAATGTCTCGTATACTACTCCATGAATTGACGTCAATACGTCCTTGGGCTCATGTATTCCACGTGGTGACTCGCTGATACGAAATTCTACCGAAGCCTCTACGAGTGATTCGTACGCTGCCTCGTATGGTCTCGTAGCAATTGGTTCGCTCGCGAAACTTTTGTGCGTCACCTCGTAGCGTGCTACGGGATACAAATCAAGGTTCCCATCACGACGCTCAGGTAGACCTCGTCCACATCGAGCTCCTCTTGCGTAGAGGCTCGAAGCTCCCCAACAGCATGCTCCGTCGTAGTCTAAAAGAAAAATAAAAATCTTTAATTAGTCAAGAATAATTTAGAAAAAGTCGAATAGTTAAAGTTATAAACTTACAATGATCTGATGTGCTAGCTGAGATGTCGGGGTCCCGTCCTTCTTCACGTGCAGACGTTTCGCAACGTCCAAAGTCGTCGCAGGTCGACCCTCCGTTTGTACATCCAATTACGATCAGAGTTCATTCTATAGAATGGATTGAAGACGATAATCTTTAAACAAAATAAACAATCATATACATTTAAGAAAGTATACTAAACAATCATACACATTAAAAAAAGTTAATGAGATTTTGACATGAATTCGACAACACATAAGCGTTGTAATTGCTTTATTGGTAAGGGTCCTATCCCATTCAAGAATGTGATATGATGTTCTTTGTTAGTTAGTGTCTCGAATGGACTTAAAAAAAATTGTCAGCACTTCCCTACAGTTCTCTAAGTACACGTGTTTCAATGTACCCGAGAACGTAGAGAAATAATTAACCAAATTTTAAAATAAGTTCATAATCGAAACACATATCAACTAACAAAGAAAATCATTATCACATTCTCAAACTGTCCAAAAATGGGACAATTCAAGATTCAATATCGAATGGTAAGTTCGATATTAAATCTCAAACGATCTAAGCTTTTAATTGTAAATGAAAACATTACTATTACTTCAAAAAAATAAATTTTACCTACTACTACTTCAAAAAATAAAAAAATTACGTACTACTACTTCAACAAGTAAATTTTATAATGAAAATATAACTTACATTTTTTAAAATTATAACTTTCAAAATTAGTCAATGGTTGTTAGCTCATTTGGTTGAGCACTTGAATTGAAGATCAAAGGTCCTAAGTTCGAACCCAAGACATTGCAATTGACCTAGAACAAAAAAAAACTTTCAAAATTTCAAAAAATAACTCACATTTTCAAAAATTCACATTTTCAAAATATCAAATTTCTACTAAAATTTTCACATACAAATAATTAATTCTCACATTTTTTTCTTCATTTTCTTTTTTTTTCTTTCGAAAATGCGAAACACGACGAAAAACACTAAACGGTTGAAGCACGATTTCACCGTTGTCAACCCAAAACAAACGCCACGACTCGAACTCAAATGCCGTAATTGTCCTTCGTCGCCCTCCTCCAGAAACAGCCCCAAACCCATTGAACCCCCAAAATCTTTTCAATTTCGAAATTTACAAAAACCCAAAAATCATTTTTATCCAAAAATTGATACACAAAATCAACAAAATTCTAGTTCTTAAACAACTAGCATGCTCCATAACAACAATATACATAACAATTTTTGAAAAAAAACCCAATTTCTATCCAACCCTAGATTTTTCAAAATCAAAAAATTAAACCATTAAAAGTTTAAAATGGAGGAACAAACCTAAAATCTTTGGAGAATCGGACCACACGATGTCGGTTGCACTTGAATTCGCCGGAGCACGCCTCGATTCGCCGAAAATCTCCTCCATCGACGCTCGCCCTATTTCTATGTGCGAAAGAACAGAATGAAATGTGTTATGTGGTTGAAGTGATATGTAGCATACCCTACGGCATCCCCTACGGCGACGGGACCGTAGGGGCATAAGAACGTATTAAAACGGTGACGTTTTAATACTCCCCTACTGATGGAGTTGTATACTTAATGTCTAGATTTAAGTATCGTAAACTCCCGGTCATAGTATTTAATCTATTTAAATGAATAATCGTTTGCTTTAATTATTTATAATTAAATAAATGCAAATATGGTTCTGGATTATATACGTTGTATTTAGTATGGTGTGCGTCGTCACACGGAAGATCATACTATCAGTCACTCGTATATAATCAAACAGTAGCTCACGACCTAGATGGACAATAACTAATCCATCGGTATAGTCGTTGTATGAGAGAGAAAATAATTGGTCTTGATTATTTTATCATACTTGTACACTTGGTGTATTGAGCGAATCGCTTGAGTTTTATCGATTAGGATTGCCTTGGATAATCGATTTAAATCTCTGAGTATTTTATTCTTAATCCCTGATATTATTGCGGGTGTGTGCATTTAATATTAGTGACTTTGATTTTCCAAAGGAATTGATTGATTAGAATAACCGATCAATTACCGGTAAAGTAGGGTCACGATATTTTATGTATGACATGCCGTGAATTCTTGACGGGAAAATGTGTTCTCGAAAGGGTTGATAATATCCCTGAGATGAGTTCATAAGGAATTATTACGTAAACCTCATGAGTGGATTTGTTCCGCATAATAATTAAAGTTGAATGGTACTAGTCTCGGATATAAGAGATGAATAAATTAATTAAGAAATAAATTAATTTTATTTATGGATATTTATATCTTAAACGCATGGAATAAATAATACCACCGGAGAAAATATTATATGATATAATATGGTGAATATTGGGAGTGCAATTATATTTATATAGTGGAAGTAATTATATAATTAATATTAATGGATTAATAGATTTGGGCTTGGACTCAATTTAATCATTAATATTGGAAGCCCAATATTCCACCTCCTTTAGATCCCCTACGTAGCCTATAAAATCACTACATGGTCTTCTCTATTCTCACAACTTGAAGATCATAATTCTAGAGAGAGAAAGTAGAGAGAAGGAGATCCATAAGCTTGGAGGATCGTCGCTCACACGACGTTCAAGCTAGTGCAAGGAATACGTGGGAAGATCCGAAGGTCTTCAAATCAATCTCGTTTCTCCGCACAACGAGATCAAAGGTAAAATCGATAAACACCATCTATGATTTTGCGTGAATTAAATCGTGATATATATATGAACGAAGATCCGGGAAACGTATGAACTTCGAGGACGGGGATTCGAGATCCCCGGCCAAGGTCAAGAGGAACCCTCGGCTCGGAGCTGAGGGATGCGATCGAGCCCTAGAGAGTCGATCGCGGGCCCACACGAGGAAGCCCCGGCTGGACGCCGGGGCATGCGATCGACCAATCGGTCGATCGCGGGGGCAGCCGCGGCTAGACCGCGGCTGGTGCGCTGGGCGCACCGCCCTCCTCGGCGGTGGTGGTGAGTCGCCGGACTCACCGCCGGGGGCTGTTCCAAACAGCCCCACGGGGATGCGCGTGCATCCCCGGTGATCGCTGGGCGATCGCGAGCCCCCCTCGCGGCGGGGGCTCGGCTAGGGTTAGTCGTGGGTTCGCCCACTGCGATGCTCTCGTCGAGATCCGGCGTCGTCTGGTGGTTCGCGTGTTTTCCGGCGATGGGATTTCGGTCGGGGTTATGTTGTCCGCAATTCCGTTAACCCCGGGACATCGATTTCCAACACCTACGGCGTAATTCCCGTAGGGGTCCCCTACGGCATCCAGTCGTAGTGGAAATTAATACACCCCTACGGGATCAGCCGTAGGGGGTCTCCGCGCCTCGTCCCCTACGGGGATGCCTTCCGTAGGGCTCAATAACCTACGGTCACCCGTAGGGGACCCCTGTTGGAATTCGATATCCCGGGATTTTAAAATTTTGCGGAAACAATAACCCGATCAAAAACCCTTCGCCGGAGATCACGCGAACGCCGACGAACGCGCCGGAGTCCAGCCGAGGAGACCACACGCCCGAAGCATGCGGCTGCCCCCAGCCGAACCCCCGCGTCGCGGGGTTCACGCGATGAGCGATCGCGTCCATCGCGATCGATGGGGTGGGCTGCCCAGCAGCCCCCGCGGCGAGTCCGGCGACTCGCCGCCGCCTGGGAGGTCCCCACCGTCGAGGTGGGGTGGGGTGCGGCACCAGCCCGCGCCCCCAGCGATCGATCGTAAGATCGATCGCATGCCCGCGGCCCAGCCGCGGGTCTCTCCTCCGCGCGCCCTCGAAACCCTAGCCGGGCGATCCCGCGGTCCGGTGGTTTCACCACCACCGCGTGATCGTTCGTCTAATCCGGGGTTCGATTTTGGATCTTGTTTTTCGATAATTGATTCAATAAACTTGAATTAAATTGCGGATCTCCTTCTCTACTTTCTCTCTCTAGAATTGTGATCTTCAAGTTATGAGAATAGAGAAAACCATGTAGTGCTTTTATAGGCTACGTAGGGGATCTTAAGGAGGTGGAATATTGGGCTTCCAATAATAGTGATTAAATTGAGCCCAAGCCCAAATCTATTAATCCTTACTATTATTAATTAATTTTATTTTCCACTATATAAAATTAATTGCACTCCCAATATTAAACCATATTATATCAAATAATATTTCTCCGGTAGTATTATTTATTCCGTGTATTTAAGATATAAATATCCATGAATAAAATTAATTTATTGCTAATTAATTTATTCATCTCTTATATCCGAGACTAGAACCATTCAACCTTAATTATTATGCGGAACGAATCCACCTGCAGGGTTTACATAATAATTCCTTATGAACTCATCTCGGGGATATTATCAACCCATACGGGATACACTTTCCCGTCAAGTATTCACGGCATGCCATATATAAAATATAGTGACCCAACTTAACCGGTAATTAACCCAATAATTAAATCGGTTAATTCCTTTGGTAAATCAAAGTTACTTATATTAAATATACACACCCGCAATAGTATCGGGGATTAAGAATAAAATACTCAGAGATTTAAATCGATTATCGCCGGCAATCCTAATCGATAAATCTCAAGCAGATCCGCTCAATACACCAAGTGTACAAGTGTGATAAAATAATCAAGACAGATTATTTTCTCTCTCACACAACGACTATACCGATGGATTGGTCCGTGTCCATCTAGGTCGTGAGCAACTGTTCGATTAAATACGAGTAACCGATAGTATGATCTTCCGTGTGTCCATACAACACCATACTAACTACAACGTATAAAATCCAGGACTATAATTTGCATATATTTAATTATAAATAATTAAACGCAAATAATTGTTTATTTAGTTAAATAGATTAGTGGTAATGGATCGTGAGTTTCCGTTACTTAAATCTAGACATTAAGTACACAACTCCAACAATCTCCCACTTGTACTAAGGTCTAGTCATTTCCTCCAAACTCCCGACTCCCATACTCATCACGTGCTTAAGTTGTACTTCCAAGAAGTACTATGTGAATGAGCACTCTAGGTTGCCGCTCTGAAGTTATCTTGGTGACTACAGCGTCGTCTCCCTCGACGATGACTCGTATCAGGTGGTACTTGCACTATGTGTTATCTTACACTTATGGACTTGTGATCTCTTACCATTTGCCATCGCACCGCTATTTACATAGCCTTTGGCAAATTAAGAATCACCTCTAAGTCCCAGAGATTATCCCAGAGTTATACCAAAACTTCCGCTGCCTCTGAGGCCGCTATTTGGTTACCCATGGCAGAGTCCGAAAAGCATCGTGCTTATCACTCTTTCATGTTAAAACTCCTTCTCCTTCAATAGTGAAACACATAGCCTGATATCGACTTACACCGGTCCTCATTCGATTAGAAATCTAAGAGAATGTAATCCAAAGGAAATGTTCGTCTGCTTCGTAGTCTAGAACAGTACTTCAAAAGTACTTTTACAGCAGTCGAATATTCCTTTCCAGGATTACCTTGATATCCTCCCACTATACTAGCCGCATAGCCGATATCAGGTTCTTGTTTTCAACAATGCATTTATTAAGCTTTCCACACTCAAAATGTAGGAATCCGCTTTCATTGCTTCTATCTCCTTTTGTGTTCCAAAACACATATCCTTAGATAGATGCATTCCGTCTCTGAAAGGTAACGAACCTTTCTCGGAATCTTGCATGTTAAAACGAACCATAATCATATATATGTAAGATGTCCAGGAGAAGTACAATGTTCTTTCCTAGAGATCCAAGATCTCAAGAACATGTCCAACTTCTTCCTTTATCTTTCATATTGATTTATCTAGACAACCATCATTTTATGTCTGACAACATCTTTACATTGTTACCAATGATAAAATGTTATCTACATAAAACCTCCGAGAAACACCACCTTGTTTCCATCACGTTTCCCATATACACGATTCGTCAATGCCTTTTGATGAATCCATCAAATGGACTATCTCATCAATGCGCAAGTTCCACGAACTCTAGCTTTGTTATAATCCATAAATGGATCAACTAAGCTTGTACTCTAAATGATCTCGCCTCTTAACAATAATCCTTATTGTTCTCTAAGAAGGCACATTTAGATCTAGTACTGCCTTCATGTAGATCAAGGGATCGATTTCATGTATACTAGGTCCAGAGTCCGAAGACTCACCTAGTATTATGAATATTTCTGGTTGTCACACAACCTCCCACTACAACGGCATTCCAGTGTATAAACAGTGATAACAGTAGGTGTAGTTAGTGGTGTACCGCTACTTAGTTCGGCTGGTTCTCAGTCCTCTTCTTCTCTCTCATTTCAAAGTATCACGTCACTTTGGGCTTGTGGTTCATTACATAGTCTTCCTCTAAGAACCGGGCGTTAGAACTTATAACGTCCCTCTGGTTCATAGTACTATTGAACACACTTCTTTTGTTCTTCCAGGACATTCTTCAACCGCTTTTGAATGCGCCGTTGTTTCCAGACATATCCATAGAACATAGGTAGTTCCGTATAACTCATCTTTTACTATCTCTATAAGAGTTCCATTTCTTATTTACGACACACCATTTCTTACACAAAAGTGTATGGTGTAGTCATTTGAGATCAAATCCCAATCTCTGATCAGTATGCCATGCATTCCTCAGACAGGCACTTGCCTCCGCGATCAAATCGCAGGCTAGAAATGGATATACATCGATGGTTCTCCACAATTGCTTAGTGTCCATTGACTTGTCAAAACACTTGCTTTTGTGGCACATCAGGTATTCTAATCCATTTCTCGAGTAATCATGAAATGAAGTACTCGTACCTTATTGTCTTAGTAGACATAGGTCTGCATACATCAGAGTCAATCAATTCTTATACTTGTCCAGATCTTATATCTTATATCCATAAAGGATTGCTTAGTCATGTTACCTTCCAAATTAGATTCTTAGGTCGGAAGGTCCACTCCTTCAACTTAATTGATCAAATATCAATTTTCGACCTTTGAACTTCTTATTTGAATAAACATGACTTAGCATAAGAATCCACAAGTGTAATCGATTTAATAAAGAAATCTCTTATTAGTAAAACGAGTTTCATACTACGGTTCGTTGCATCGTGGTGGACTCAGGATTCATCATTTATATATTGCTAGCTAATGTACCAGAATAGATAATATCATTATTTCTTCTTATAACCATCAAATGATTAAAAGAAATAAAATATCCATTCATTAGAAATCCAGAACAAAGTTCCTTCTAAGATGAAAAGTACATAAAAGCAATAACTCAAAATGAAATCCTATAAAATGTCCTCCATTGCAATAGCTGCCTCCTCTACAGCATTGCCCACATAGACTACGATTTCTTCTTTTCCAAGTCGTCGGGTTTCCTGGAACCCTTGCATTTAAAATGCACATACCGTCAATGGTTCCATATCTACACACCAGGTTCCGGTAGATAATACCACTGACAATGTTTTACGACTAAAGAAAATTTTGTACTTTCTTTGAGAGGATAATCAGACTTCCAGTACCCAGACTGTTTGCTTCGAGAACTCTTGCCTCTTGGCTTTCTCGTACCATCTCGTGGTTCAAGTAATCTTAGAACCACTGGGTTTCTTTGCTTTCTTTTCCTTTCCCCCGATTCATGCCTTTAGGTTCGAAACCTTTGGCATTGGCTACAAGAGCTTGCGATTTCCGTCTCAACTCGTCTAAAAGGTCAATCATCTCAAAAACGTGTTTAAGCGTTTCCTCGAATCGACTGCCCTTTATGAGTATCCACATCGCCTCTTGTCTAGCCGCCTATATCAATAGGCTCAAAGCTCATTTAGTACAACCTTGTACTCTTCAACAGTTTGGGTAATGTTTAGATCTCTATTCCAATCATTACATTTAGGGACCAGTGAGTTTAAAATCCTTACGTATCACAGAAAGTGGGTTCAAAGCCATTTCCTAATCTATGAGCACATATAACAACAAACAATTGATTTAATCTCCGATATTATCTCCCTTAAATAATATCATTAAATCACTAATCGCCTCTAAAATCCCATCAGATATGGCAAGCCACGTGGTGTGGACGTTTACCTTACCCAAATGATTTAGCAATTAGTTTCGCTTCGGTCATACATCACTTATAGCGTAACTTCGTGGGGAAGAATACTATAATGCGTATCTAAGTGTAAACCATTACTCAGTACCAAAGTAAATCGTCTGGAACCGCTACATCACCGCAAGCCACGTGGTGTGGACGTTTACGATGACTTCACAATTCTTCACAATTCCTTACAACTGTCTACATCAATTAATCCAAAATCCGTTAGTATAGCAAGCCACGTGGTGTGGACGTTTACTACACCAAGAGACTTTTATAATTGACTCCCAATTACAAGATCCATTCGATTTTCGTAAATCAGGACGCGGAGAATCATAAGTGAAACTCGAAGTTTCTAACCAGTGATTCACCATGCGAACGACCCTATCTCTCATAGAATGAGGGAGCCGAGCAGACAATCGATCTAGTCATCAAATGACACGAAAGTCTCTAATTTGTGTCCTCGACATGACCAAGTGGCTTTGGCTCCATTCCACTCCCCGGGGTGAGAATGAGTCGACTTGAAATCAGTTTTGGAAAGACAAATTAGGCATTGTTTGATAAACTTAATCAGTGTTTCTTTGTAAAAGAAATTACAAGAATTCTCCTCCAATGACTTATCTATACGAACTTCAAAAGTCCATAAAAGTCACCAAGAGAACAGCAATGGAGACCATGGCAATGTTTCCATTCCCTCTCCCACTTAGCTTTTTATAACAAAGGGATACGCTATCTAATGCATAATTAAATACACATAAGCATAATAACATACAATTCATGCAAGTACGTACACAAATAATCAAATAATTGCTCAAGTAAAATTATTTCTCGACTATTCGTACCTTCATGAATTCCAGCATGCTTGTCTTGAGTCTTCATTCTACGTCTTGAATACTTTGCCGAGCGACGAAAAAATTCTTTGATTCTCATATTTAATTTTACTCCAATTAAATAAAATCAATTCCATTGATTTCCATATTTAATTCTATTTTAAATAAAATTCAAGATTTTCCAATCCAAAATAAATTTTGAATTAATCTAATGATTTTAAATAAAATACTTGAATTAAATAAAATCAATATTATTAAAATCCATTGATTTCCATATTTAATTCTATTCTAAATAAAATCCAAGATTTTCCAATCTAAAATAAATTTTGAATTAATCTAATGATTTTAAATAAAATACTTAAATTAAATAAAATCAATATTTTAATAATTTTTCAATCCTATTTAGATTAGATCTCAAGAATCCTAATCAAAATCGAATTTTGATTCTTCTTAAGACTTCTAATCCAAGTAGGTATAGGATATCTAGAGAAACTAGGATTTTCTTTCCTAATTTAACTTTCCATCTAATTCCATTATTTAATTCCATAATTAAGAAATCTAATCCAAATAGATTTTGAATTAATTCCAAAATTAAATTAAATAAAATTAGAAAGATTAAATTATTTCCGGAAAGATCGGATTTACCGGGACGAACCGAAAAATCAATTCCGGTCATCCCAAAATCGAACCATGAACACACATGCACATTCAGATTGACCCACGAGAATTGATTAACCAATGCATGTCCAGCATGTATAGACCATGCAATGCATGGTTCCAATTAATTCATGTGGTCGCACATTAGGCCATGCATCAAGAATGAATTAATTCATTCAGCAAGCCATTCAACATGCAATATGCACATGCAATATACACATGCAATCGAGACATGTACAGCATGAATCAAAACAAAAAAATTCATGCACATCGTGAATGAATAATTCATTCAGCGGGAGAAAAAAAATTCACCTGCCGCCGCATCTTCGATCGATCGTGTTGCCGACGCCCGCGTGGACTTCGCCGGAGCAAGCCTGACGACGCTCCAGCAGCTCACGTCCAGCCGCTGCCCGCTTCGAACCTTGGCGCACCAGCAGCGTGCCCAGCCGGACCTTCGATTGAGCTCCAGCTCGTCGGCGATCGACATCCGGAGACCACCGCCTTGGTGAATCAAGCCGTCGATCTCTGCCAACAGCCAGCCCACGTCCAGCAACCGCACAGCCCGTGCATCCAGCCACCTCCCCGGCAGCCCGCACCGAGCGTGCATTCGATGTCCTCCGGTTCGATATTCCGAAAACCCTCGTTTTTTAATAATTAATTTTTCCGACCTTTCGATTCATACAAGAGAGAAAATCATAGACGTAGAACAATATATATAGCACAATAATTTAATAAAATTAAATTAATCTATGGCCATATACAACTATAATCGATTATCGAAACAATTAACGAAAAACGTAACCGTACGCTCTGATACCAATTGTTGGAATTCGATATCTCGGGCTATTAAAATTTTGCGGAAACAATAATCCGATCAAAAACCCTTCGCCGGAGATCACGCGAACGCCGACGAACGCGTCGGAGTCCAGCCGAGGAGACCACACGCCCGAAGACGTGCGGCTGCCCCCAGCCGAACCCCTGCGTCGCGGGGTTCACGCGATGAGCGATCGCGTCCATCGCGATCGATGGGGTGGGCTGCCCAGCAGCCCCCGCGGCGAGTCCGGCGACTCGCCGCCGCCTGGGAGGTCCCTGAAGGTACCGATATACCGATCCGATCGATATACCGTGTGTGCGGAAGCGTGTAAAGCGATAGATTTACCATGCCATGATCTTAGTGCACACTTAATGTGTATAAGAACACATATAAACATATATATATACACATCCAATATATATATATAAGGTTCAACGATTACTTACTTTTGGTGATCGTTGACTTTGGTTAATGTCGTTGAGGTGGTGTTGAGTCGATTGAACCACCTCAAATGGATCAGCCTCTTGAAGCTCTCCTTGTGAATGACCTCGTCACTCCTTTAGATCGTCCGGATGTGGAAGCCGCACAATTGGCCCGGCCTCTACGTGTTGCACACGAACCCGGATAATGAACACCTTGCTTGCTTGAGAATGAATCTCCAAGATCATCTCTTTTCTCTCTATTTGAGTGGAATTTCGTGGCTGATCCTATTGTGTGATGAAAATCTGATTTTCATCCATATAAGTGCATCATTATGCATACCATTACACCCCTTTGTAACCTACAACATAATGGGCATCATAATGCACCATAATCATGCAAAGGGGTTACAAAGGAGGTGAAAGGTCATGCCACATACACATGCCACTATGCATTGTATGTGGTCCCACTTGCTTGTGTGGCATGCCATGTCACACTATGTGACATGCATCCATGCAAGCCATGCATCCCATGCATGTTAATTAATTCCACGTAAATATTGATTCTAAATCAATATATTTATCAAGCAACGTACATCATCTTTGAGTCCGTGTGTGACCCTGTAGGTATGATTTAATTGATCAATATTATATTGTTCCCAACAATTAATATTATCAAATAATCATTTAACATCCATAGACGACCTTATGACTTTATCGATTGCACACGTAGGATCGAAGGACATATCCCAACAGTCCCCACCGTCGAGGTGGGGTGGGTGCGGCACCAGCCCGCGCCCCCAGCGATCGAAGATCGATCGCATGCCCGCGGCCCAGCCGCGGGTCTCTCCTCCGCGCGCCCTCGAAACCCTAGCCGGGCGATCCCGCGGTCCGGTGGTTTCACCACCACCGCGTGATCGTTCGTCTAATCCGGGGTTCGATCCTTGGATCTTGTTTTTCGATAATTGATTCAATAAACTTGAATTAAATTGCGTAAATTTAATTCACCTTTCGATTCGTTGTGCGGAGAAACGAGATCTTATGATGACCTTGAGATCTTCCCACGTATTCCTTGCACTTGTTCGAACGTCGGGTGGGCGACGATCCTCCGAACACTATGGATCTCCTTCTCTACTTTCTCTCTCTAGAATTGTGATCTTCAAGTTACGAGAATAGAGAAGACCATGTAGTGCTTTTATAGGCTACGTAGGGGATCTTAAGGAGGTGGAATATTGGGCTTCCAATAATAGTGATTAAATTGAGCCCAAGCCCAAATCTATTAATCCTTACTATTATTAATTAATTCTATTTTCCACTATATAAAATTAATTGCACTCCCAATATTAAACCATATTATATCAAATAATATTTCTCCGGTAGTATTATTTATTACGTGTATTTAAGATATAAATATCCATGAATAAAATTAATTTATTGCTAATTAATTTATTCATCTCTTATATCCGAGACTAATACCATTCAACCTTAATTATTATGCGGAACGAATCCACCTGCAGGGTTTACATAATAATTCCTTATGAACTCATCTCGGGGATATTATCAACCCTTACGGGATACACTTTCCCGTCAAGTATTCACGGCATGCCATATATAAAATATAGTGACCCAACTTAACCGGTAATTAACCCAATAATTAAATCGGTTAATTCCTTTGGTAAATCAAAGTTACTTATATTAAATATACACACCCGCAATAGTATCGGGGATTAAGAATAAAATACTCAGAGATTTAAATCGATTATCGCCGGCAATCCTAATCGATAAATCTCAAGTAGATCCGCTCAATACACCAAGTGTACAAGTGTGATAAAATAATCAAGACAGATTATTTTCTCTCTCACACAACGACTGTACCGATGGATTGGTCCGTGTCCATCTAGGTCGTGAGCAACTGTTCGATTAAATACGAGTAACCGATAGTATGATCTTCTGTGTGTCCATACAACACCATACTAACTACAACGTATAAAATCCAGGACTATAATTTGCATATATTTAATTATAAATAATTAAACGCAAATAATTGTTTATTTAGTTAAATAGATTAGTGGTAATGGATCGTGAGTTTCCGTTATTTAAATCTAGACATTAAGTACACAACTCCAACAACCCCGTAGGCCCTCTTGGAGGCAAACTAGGCGGGCGAATGCGCGCGCTGTTCCCTGCAGGAACCCCCTACGAGATTCACCCCTATGACGAGGGTAGTAGGGCTAGTCGTAGGGGTTCTCAGTATAGTATTTCCCGTAGGGGATGTCGTAGGTGTTGGGAATCGATATCCCGGGGTATCAAAATTGCGGAACCGATAACCCCGACCGAAATCCCGTCGCCGGAAACACGCGAACCACCAAACGGAGCCGGGCCCGACGAGAGCTCCACCGCGGACAAGCCGCGGCAAAACCCTAGTCGAGCCCCCGCCGGGGCTCGCGATCGTGCGCCGATCGCTGGGGCTGCTCCGGCAGCCCCGGGCGGTGAGTCCGGCGACTCACCGCCATCGCCGGAGGTGGGGGGAGCCACCAGCCGCGGCGCCAGCCCGCGGCAGTTCCCCCCGGCGATCGAGCTAGGGCTCGATCGCCCCAGCCGCGGCGTCCAGCCGCGGCTTCTCCTTCGATGCGCGCCGGCGGTCGAAGCCCTAGGGCTCGACCGCCACCCCTCGGCTCCCAGCCGAGGGTTCTTTCGATCCTTCGCCGGGGATCTCGAATCCCCGTCCCCGAAGATCGTTGTTTTCCCGGATCGTGCGTTCATGTATATATCACAATCATATTCACATAAAATCATAGAAGGGAGTTTATAATTTTACCTTTCGATTCGTTGTGCGAAAAAACGAAATCAAGATGATGACCTTACGATCTTCCCACGTATTCCTTGCACTAGCTTGAACGTCGGGTGGGCGACGATCCTCCAAGCTCTATGGATCTACTTCACGAACTCTCTAGAATATCAAGTATGATAATCTTATGGTTGTCTTTTATTGTGAAGACCATGTAGTGCTTTTATAGGCTACGTAGGGGATCTAAAGGAGGTGGAATATTGGGCTTCCAATAATAGTGATTAAATTGAGCCCAAGCCCAAATCTATTAATCCTTATTATTATTAATTAATTTATTTTCCACTATATAAATTAATAGCACTCCCAATATTAAACCATATTATATCAAATAATATTTCTCCGGTAGTATTATTTATTCCGTGTATTTAAGATTTAAATATCCATGAATAAAATTAATTTATTGCTAATTAATTTATTCATCTCTTATATCCAAGACTAGTACCATTCAACCTTAATTATTGTGCGGAACGAATCCACTCATGAGGTTTACACAATAATTCCTTATGAACTCATCTCGGGGATATTATCAACCCTTCCGGGATACACTTTCCCGTCAAGTATTCACGGCATGCCATATATAAAATATAGTGACCCAACTTAACCGGTAATTAACCCAATAATTAAATCGGTTAATTCCTTTGGTAAATCAAAGTCACTAGTATTAAATATACACACCCGCAATAGTATCGGGGATTAAGAATAAAATACTCTGAGACTTGAATCAATTATCGACGGCAATCCTAATTGATAAGTCTCAAGCGATCCGCTCAATACACCAAGTGTACAAGTGTGATAAAATAATTAAGACAAATTATTTTCTCTCTCACACAACGACTATACCGATGGATTTGTCCGTGTCCATCTAGGTCGTGAGCAACTGTTTGATTAAATATGAGTAATCGATAGTATGATCTTTTGTGTGGGCCCGACACACCATACTAACTACAACGTATAGAATCCAGGACTATATTTTGCATATATTTAATTATCAATAATTAAACGCAAACGATTGTTTATTAATTAAATAGATTAAATGCTATGACCGGGAGTTACCGTTACTTAAATCTAGACATTAAGTACACAACTCCAACAGTAGGGGCGTCCCTGCGGGAGGCTGGCCCTAGGGAATCCCCGTAGGGATTCCCTGGTTTTTTTGTAGTGAAAACACTTGCAGGATTTTTGAACCTTTTCCCAATCTTCCACACTTGGACATAAATCATAGTGCGGCTCTCGATCTTGAAATCGTGGAAACACCTCTCAAAACATTAGAGCACAAGCTAGCATCTCATAGGTAGAATTCCACCTTGTTTTGCAGTTGTAAATCAACTGTTTTTCGGGCAATTGAAGTTGTTGTACAATTTTAGCAAATAACAAGTGTCTTCCGTCGGTTTTATTTATAAAATCCACAATGCCCCTTATCATACCAATTATATCCTTGATAAAGACCATCTTGAACCATCAAATTGAGTATATGCGCACAACATTGTACATGAAATAACTTACCCTTTGCTAAAAGACATTTGTTCCTCGAGAAGTATCCTTTAACTCTCTTAACGCCGTGTCATTATTTTAAGCATTATCTACTGAAATTGTGTACACTTTACTCTCGATCCCCCATTCCTTCTCGCATTTATAAATATAATCATTGATTTGAACACCCCGTCTTGAAGGAGGAATATGAACAAAGTCCAGGACCCGCTTATGAAAAATTCAATAATTATCGATTCAATGTCCAATAATAACCATATACTTTATATTTTGGTTTTTCGACTTCCAAAGATCTATCGTCAAACTGATTTTATTCACTTTCGTTAACGATGCTTTCAATTTATTTTTTTCCCTCTCAAACACCGCCTTGCAATCATTTTTGTTACCGGTCCATTTGATTCTTTGCCATTCGGGCATCCCTCTTTTTAACATCAAGTTGAAGCCCTCTTCCTCCACGATAGAAAACGGATGCTCATGCATAAGCCCCCATTCGGCTACTGAGTCTCTCATGGTTTTCATGTCAAACTTTTCGGAGTGAAGATAAGTTTGAGGAGTACCTGAATCTCCATTTGGAAAATTAAGCTTTTGTTGGCGTAGCTCTTCCAATTTCCTCAATCTTATAGAACATGTCTTCGTATGCCTCAACATACTAGTAGTTGTACTGGTACTGGTTTGCTTGAATTCAACTTTATAGTGTTTACACTTGACCATTTTTTCTGACCCAACTATCAACACCTCGAAATTATCCCATACTACAGATTTTTTCCGTCTTTTTGGTTTTTTAAATACCTCTGTTTCATCAATTGTAGCTTCATCATCTCTCCATATCTTCGTCTCCAATAGACTGTGTCGGTTGAACATCTTCGTCTCCAATAGACTGTGTCGGTTGAATCGGTTCAACGTTGTTAATGCTTCCTTGATGAGCCATTTTATTTGCTTATCTTTGAGCTTTTTTAGAGTCGTTGTTGAGTCACTTTGAGTCGTTTTGTGTGTCTGGGAGGGCACAGTGGAGTGTTTGGGCAAAGTATGCAGGTTGCAGGTCAGAAATGGAGATTGTGCATAAAAAGCAAAGGAATGGTTCACTTTGGGCAAACGCGTGGATCCGAGGCAAAGTGATTGGAGCAATTTGACCTAAGGAGGCAAAGTCACCACTTTGGGCAAAGTCACAATGCAGAAGAACCAAACGCCAAATTGAAGTTTTCACTTTGGGCAAAGTCAAGACTTTGAGCAAAGACACGACTTTGGGCAAACATCGAGTATCGGGCACACTAGAGACAAGCGTTGACCAGAGACGGACTATGGCGGACTATGGGCAAAGACGAATCAGGATTCTATTACCAAGAAAATAATAAGGAAAGAATCTTTTCTTTCCTTATCTCAAAGACAAAATCTTGACCGCGATTTTCCTTGGTGTCCAAGGCTTCTTACACCTATAAAACAACACATGAAACCCTACAATCAGCACACAAAGAGAGAGGACGAAATTAAACACCAGAAAATACATAGAGACGCCATTGATGGGTTGAAGAAGAAGGAGTCGAGTTCTCGACGGCTATGGGCCTTCGGGCAAAGCGCGGCGAATTCGTTCGATTTCATGTTTTTCTTTTCGTTATTAATTTCTGAATGTTCTAAACAATTGTTAGTTTAATTTTCAATTTAATTCCAGCATGTTTACTTTCGTTTTTAGTTTATTTATTTTTGGTTTGATTATGCGTAGCTAGTTTTCTGGCGTCTGGGCAAAGGCGGATCGAAGGGGAACTCTGGGCTAAGATAGAACCGTGAGGTTGGTAGAGCTTAGTTAACTGCCTGGGGTTTGTTCCCGATTACACAGTTGAGGTTTAACTACATTCTTGCAGGTTTGGGCAGACTAATTTGGTCGTTAGGAAACCCTTACACTTTGAGATACCAGCGAATATTGATCAAACCGAGTAGAAAGTACCTAGATGTACTACGGGCATAACGCTAGAACGTGTTGGAGCTTTGCGGTTGTATGATTCCGATTTCCAGACATGCTATTGGCCGAATTGGGTTTGTCGAGAGAGTAATGCGAGTTTGGGCAAACTAGATCCATGCGACCACATAGGTATCGAATTGACTAGACTCAGGGGATTAGGCATAAGTATACCTTGCCTTTTCTTTACCCAGTAAGGACGGATTGGGGTGGGGTAACTGTAGGCGTGACTTAATAGGACTACATTTACTTTGTTCGACATCCTATAACCGATTGCCAAACCATCAGTTAAAACCATTAGTGCCAGGGATCGGTAGTTTGCCCATATTACCCAGAGGGAAGCTGTATGCCCAGAAGCATGTTTTACTTTTATTGAGTCCAGTTTGATTTACTATTTTACTGTTTACTCAGTTTGGTCAAAGTGTTAGTTCTGCATGTTAGTTTGGGTTAGTTGATTTATTTAATTTTGTTAGTTAGTAGTTTGATTAAACCGCTGTGACCACAGCAACCATAAAAAACCTTTTTAAAACCGTGACAACAGTTTGGGCAAGCCGATATCACTTATTGCAATTGCTTCCTCGTGGGATCGACCCCACACTTATCACTATACTCCTTAGTGTTTAGTTTGGCATAATATAAATTTATTTTGACCGCGCGTTGCTTCCACGACAAAATTTTCGCGTCGTCTTTCTTGAAGATAACTATTGGGGCGACGACATGTCAATGTTATGATTCAATTACTGCAAAAATATAAAAGAATTTAAAGTAAGAAATTTGTAATACTTAGAAAAATATAAGAGATAAAATGAAAACAAAATAAATCTAATCAAAATTCATAAGAGATAAAATGGAAACAGACTGAACTTCACAAACACTCTAAAATCTTACTAAAATGCTTTCATGATAATTTTTGTTCTCCTAATGGAGAGATAAAAAAAAATGGGTTACAAAGTTACAATATGCAGCTACAAAAAAAAGGGTTAAAAATTCAGTTGTTATTCAAATCTCTTCATCAACACTGCAACTACAAAAATGGGCTAAATAAATTATAAATTCACAAAAACCATTCATCTTTAAGAAAAAACCTGAGATTCGAAGATCTAAGAGTATGAGCAAAGAGAGACGTTCACGATGCTCTCAGAAGGTGGTCAAAGAGATCTGAAGAGGTGTAGTGTAGTCGTTAGGAGAACGGGAGTCAGAAGAGAGTTAGAGACTATAGCGATATTAGGGTTTAAGTTTAGATCTAGGTCTATGAGAATCTCTTTTTTGACTGATAATAGAGTAGGACCAGAAAATAAAAATAAGAGAACTAAATTACAAAACACCGTATAAATATATTATATAATAAATATATTTAAAAAAAAGTCCTAATTAAACGAGCAACTCGCGAGCCGCTCGTCACTATTAATATTTAGCTCGAGCTCGGCTCGCGATGTGGGTCGAGCAGCTCGAGATCGACTCGAGCTCGGTCAACCTCAAGCTCGAGTCGAGCGTTCACTGAGCAGCTCGCGAGCTGCTCGACTCGTGTGCAACCCCTATTCAAGAGGAGGACGTTAACTGTTATTAAATCCGTTCGACTTTCGATTTTCGGATAGAGGCTCATTGACGACGGTCTTTGGGAGGAGGCATGACGACGGTCATGGGTATGAAGACATTAATATATTAAAGTAAAACATAATTAAGGTGATGTATATGTGATTCGATGTTCACGTATGTGAATTTATGTGTATGGATATATGCTACGTAATAATGTGATCATAACATTAATAATGTAAGTTATTTCTATTGAGTCCGTTGAGCTCACTCCAAATTCAACATGTTTTTACTTCAGGCATGAACGAGATGATCGGACGAGGCGTGGAACATGGAGATAAAATGATTTGATAAAGTTTAAATATTTCTTTTATACTTCCGCTGAAATTTATATTTTTGATTAAGTATTTTTTGTATTTTACGTTTAGCAGTATTTGATTAGCGTTATTGTGACGAAAATTCTTTTATTTTAAAAATAAAATATTATTTTTAATATTACAAAAACTAGAGCGTTACCGTAAACATTTGCAAACAAAAAATATGCTTATTGACTTCGCTATTTTGCATGTTAAAGCATTAATGTCTTATTTTGAGAAGTATAGAGAAAATGGATTTTCTAAATGTTGGAGTTGTGTACTTAATGTCTAGATTTAAGTAAAGGAAACTCACGATCCATTGCCACTAATCTATTTAACTAAATAAACAATTATTTGCGTTTAATTATTTATCATTAAATATATGCAAATTATAGTCCTGGATTATATACGTTGTAGTTAGTATGGTGTGCGACGTCACACAGAAGATCATACTATCGGTTACTCGTATTTAATCGAACAGTTGCTCACGACCTAGATGGACACGGACCAATCCATCGGTATAGTCGTTGTGTGAGAGAGAAAATAATCTGTCTTGATTATTTTATCACACTTGTACACTTGGTGTATTGAGCGGATCTGCTTGAGATTTATCGATTAGGATTGCCGGCGATAATCGATTTAAATCTCTGAGTATTTTATTCTTAATCCCCGATATTATTGCGGGTGTGTATATTTAATATAAGTGACTTTAATTTACCAAAGGAATTAACCGATTTAATTATTGGGTTAATTACCGGTTAAGTTGGGTCACTATATTTTATATATGGCATGCCGTGAATACTTGACGGGAAAGTGTATCCCGTAAGGGTTGATAATATCCCCGAGATGAGTTCATAAGGAATTATTATGTAAACCCTGCAGGTGGATTCGTTCCGCATAAAAATTAAGGTTGAATGGTACTAGTCTCGAATATAAGAGATGAATAAATTAAATAGCAATAAATTAATTTTATTCATGGATATTTAAATCTTAAATACACGGAATAAATAATACTACCGGAGAAATATTATTTGATATAATATGGTTTAATATTGGGAGTGCAATTAATTTTATATAGTGGAAAATAGAATTAATTAATATTAATGGATTAATAGATTTGGGCTTGGGCTCAATTTAATCATTAATATTGGAAGCCCAATATTCCACCTCCTTAAGATCCCCTACGTAGCCTATAAAAGCACTACATGGTCTTCTCTATTCTCATAAGTTCATAACTTGAAGATCACAATTCTAGAGAGAGAAAGTAGAGAGGAAGATCCATGGAGTTCGGTAGATCGTCGCCCACACGACGTCCGAACTAGTGCAAGGAATACGTCGGAAGATCTCAAGGTCGTCAAATTGAGTTCTTCGTTTTTCCGAATAACGAGAACGAGGTAAATCGTAAAACTCTCTTTATGATTTAATCGTTTTAATTATCGTAAAAATATCGTGAACCAAGATCCAAGGTAAAAGATCCTCACCGGGGTCGAGCCGAGCGGTGGCGATCGAGGATCGCCGGACCGCCGTGGCTGGAGCGACCCGGCGGAGTGGATCGAACGAGGGAGCTTCGCTGGGCAGCGAAGCGCTCGCCTGGGGACCAGTAGCCCGCCTGGTCCATGTCGTGCGCGATCGCACGGCTCCCAGGCGCCCGCCTCGTGCGGTGTCGCAGCGGGCTGCGGGATTTCTCGCAGCGGATCCGCGGGGCTTCACGGATCGCACACGAGGGCTGTGCCGGTGAACCCTAGCGCTCGCATGATGCGAGCGCACGCCTCGATGGAACATGCAGCGGCTCGGGCCGCGGCTAGGGTTCTCATGGGTCTGTTCCGCGAAGGGTTCGGCACGGCTAAGGGGCTGCTACGAGAAGCCCTAGGCGGCTGCCTTGAACAGCCGCGAACCCTTGCGAGGGCTCGACCGAACATCCCGGGTTCGCCCGTGGTTGAGGTTTTGGTTGAGTCCGGCTTCGTGGTGGTTCGTGGCGTGATGTTCCGGCAACCGGGAGTCGATTGGATTGTCGGTTCCGCAATTTAGACAATCCGGATATTCGATCTCCGAAGGATTTCGGTCGGAATTAATTAGATAATTTATTTATTTAAATTTATTAATTCCGGGATATCGATTTCCAACAATTGGTATCAGAGCGATGGTTTTAGTTCATGGTATTTTTCGATAAATTGTTCTACCTTGCAGGGTTTCCGATTATTATGGCTAGATTTAATTTTGTTAATTAATGTCATAATAATGTTCTTGATTATTAAACTCTCGGTGATGTCAATATTTGTTCTTGTGTGGTGAATGCTTGTTCTTATTTTTCCGGAAATTGTTTGAGGTCGTTTTCATGTAGAGAATCGATACCGGAGAGCGTAGTAATAAATTTGTAATTTATTTACGTTGGATCGATGACGAAACGACAACCGGAAAAGTGTGACGGAGGAGACGAAGAGAGGGAGGACCGGGGATCGATCATGATGATCGATCCCATGAGGATCGATCGAAGGGGGCGTGGGGGCTGCCCGCGGGAACCCTCGGCCACGCCGGCCACCGGTGGTGGTGGCACGTGGGCTGAGGTGGCGGCGGCGCTCCTCCCCGGCCGGCGATCGATGGTGGGGGACGCGGGGTCCTCGTGATCTCGTGTTCTCCTACCTAGATTCACTTTCCTAATTGATTCGGTTTTCCTATTTTGAGTATTCCTATTTTGGGGAATTCTCATGGAAATAGGAAAAGAATTAATTGGAATTAATTTATTTCCTTATTCTATTATGGAAGTCTTCTAGAATATTCTAAGTTCTACTTGGATTAGGATTCTAGAGATTTAATGGAATTAGAAAGGAAAATAATTAATTATTAAATTAATTTATTTCCTATTTGATTATTCCTATTTTATGGGAATTTTCATGGACATGGAAATTAATTAATTTTGGAAAGTAGAAGAGTCCTAATTTATTTTATTTCCTTATTCTATTATAGAAGTCTTCTAGAATATTCCAAGTGGGTCTTGGATAGATTATTCTAGAGATTTAATAGAATTAGATAGGAAAATAAATAAATAAAAATATTAATAATATTTAATTTAATTTTTGATTTATTCGATTGACTTAATTTTCGAATTAAGTAACTTTTGGATTTATTAAAAATAAATAGATTTAAATATTGGAATTAATATTCCCGTCACATGGAGTATTCAAGAACGAAGACTAAAGACTAGAAGACGCATACGGAGATGCGATAAAGCCATAATAGTCGGAAAATAATATTCTAGTATTATTTTGATTATGTGATAATATTCTATGTGCTTTATTTCATGTATGCATGCTTATGTGTATTTAATTATGCATTAGATAGCGTATCCCTTTATTGTAAAAAGCTAAGTGGGAGAGGGTATGAAAACATATCCATGGTCTCCATTGCTGTTCTCTTGGTGACTTTTATGGACTTTTGAAGTTCGTATAGACAAGTCATTGGAGGAGAATTCTTGTAATTCCTCTTACGAGAAACATTGATTAAGTCTATCAAACAATGCCTAATTTGTCTTTCCAAAACTGACTTCAAGTCGACTCATTCTCACCCCGGGGAGTGGAATGGAGCCAAAGCCACTTGGTCATGTCGAGGACACAAATTAGAGGCAGTCGTACCATCTATTTGAAGGTGGATCGATTGTCTGCTCGGCTCCCTCATTTATGAGAGATAGGGTCGTTCGCATGGTGAATCACTGGTTAGAAACTTTGAGTTTCACTTATGATTCTCCGCGTCTTGATTTACAAGATTAAATGATTCAAGTAATTGGGAGTCAATTGTAAAATTCTTTTGGTGTAGTAAACGTCCACACGAACGTGGCTTGCTACATTGAATGGGATTTTGGAACGATTGATGTAGACAGTTATAGAAGGGAGTAAAGGAGCGTATGTTAACGTAAACGTCCACACGAACGTGGCTTGCGGTGAATATACGTGTCCCAAACAATCGTCTTAGATACTGAGTAATAGTTTACACTTAGGTACGCTTTATAGTATTCTTCCTAACGAAGTAACGCTATAATTGATGTACGACCGAAGCAAATCTAATTGCTAAATCATTTGGATAGGTAAACGTCCACACGAACGTGGCTTGCCATATCTGATGGGATTTTAGAGGTGATTAGTGGTTTAATGATATTATTTGAGGGAGATAATATCGGAGATTAAATCGATTGTTTGTTGTTATATGTGCTCATAGATTAGGAGATGGCTTTGAACCCACTTTCTGTGATACGTAAGGATTTTAAACTCACTGGTCCCTAAATGTAATGATTGGAATAGAGATCTAGACATTACCCAAACTGTTGAAGAGTACAAGGTTGTACTCAATGAGCTTTGTCCTTCCGAGCCTATTGACATAGGCGGCTAGACAAGAAGCGATGAGGATACTCATAAAGGCCAGTCGCTTCGAGAAAACGCTTAAAAACGTTTTTGAGATGATTGACCTTTTAGACGAGTTGAGACGGAAATCGCAAGCTCTTGTAGCCAATGCCAAAGATTTCGAACCTAAAGGCATGAATCGGTGAAAGGAAAAGAAAGCAAAGAAACCTAGTGGTTCTAAGTTTACTTGAACCACGAGATGGGACGAGAAAGCCAAGAGGCAAGAGTTCTCGATGCAAACAGTCTGGGTACTGGAAGTCTGATTATCCTCTCAAAGAAAGTACGAAATTTTCTTTAGTCGTAAAACATAGTCAGTGGTATTATCTACCGGAACCTGGTGTGTAGATATGGAACCACTGACGGTATGTGCATTTTAAATGCAAAGGTTCCAGGAAACCTAACGACTTAGAAAAGAAAAGATCGTAGTCTATGTGGGCAATGCTGTAGAGGAGGCAGCTGTTGCAATGGAGGACATTTTATAGGATTTCATTTTGAGTTATTGCTTTTATGTACCTTTCATATTAGAAAGAACTTTTGTTCTGGATTTCTAATGAATGGATATTTTATTTCTTTTAATCATTTGATGGTTATAAGAAGAAATAATGATATTATCTATTCTGGTACATTAGCTAGCAATATATAAATGATGAATCCTAAGTCCACCACGATGCAACGAACCGTAGTACATAACTCGTTTTACTAATAAGAGATTTCTTTATTAAATCGATTACACTTGTGGATTCTTATGCTAAGTCATGTTTATTCAAATAAGAAGTTCAAAGGTCGAAAATTGATATTTGATCAATTAAGTTGAAGGAGTGGACCTTCCGACCTAAGAATCTAATTTGGAAGATAATATGACTAAGCAATCCTTTATGGATATAAGACATAAGATCCGGACAAGTATAAGAATTGATTGACTCTGATGTATGCAGACATATGTCTACTCAGACAATAAGGTACGAGTACTTCATTTGATGATTACTCGAGAAATGGATTAGAATACCTGATGTGCCACAAAAGCAAGTGTTTTGACAAGTCAATGGACACTAAGCAATTGTGGAGAACCATCAAGGTATATCCATTTGTAGCCTGCGATTTGATCGCGGAGGCAAGTACCTGTCTAAGGAATGCATAGCATACTGATCAGAGATTGGGATTTGATCCCAAATGACTACACCATACATCATTGTATAGAAATGGTGTGTCGTAAATAAGAAATGGAACTCTTATAGAGATAGTAAAAGATGAGTTATACGGAACTACCTATGTTCAATGGATATGTCTGGAAACAACGGCGCATTCAAATGCGGTTGTAGAATGTCCTGGAAGAACAAAAGATGTGTGTTCAATAGTACTATGAACCAGAAGATCGTTATAAGTTCTAACGCCCGGTTCTTAGAGGAAGACTATGTGATGAACCACAAAGCCCAATGTGACATGAAACTTTGAAATGAGAGAGAACGAAGAAGACTGAGAACCAGCCGAACCGAGTAGCGGTACACCACTAACTGCACCTACTGTTATCACTGTTTATACACCGGAATGCCGTTGTAGTGGGAGGTTGTGTGACAACCAGAGATATTCATAAGACTAGGTGAGTCTTCGGACTCTGGACCTAGTATACATGAAATCAATCCCTTGATCTACATGAAGGCAGTACTAGATCTAAATGTGCCTTCTTGGAAAGCAATAAGGATTATTGTCAAGAGGCAAGATCATTTAGAGTACAAGCTAAGTTAATCCATTTATGGATTGGAACAAAGCATTGAGTTCGTGGTACTTGCGCATTGATGAGATAGTCCATTTGATGGATTCATCAAAAGGCATTGACGAATCGTGTGTATAGGAAACGTGATGGAAACAAGGTGGTGTTTCTTGGAGGTTTTATGTAGATAACATTTTATCATTGGTAACAATGTAAAGATGTTGTCAGACATAAAATGATGGTTGTCTAGATAAATCAATATGAAAGATGAAGGAAGAAGTTGGACATGTTCTTGAGATCTTGGATCTCTAGGAGAGAACATTGTACTTCTCCTGGACATCTTACATATATATGATTATGGTTCGTTTTAACATGCAAGATTCCGAGAAAGGTTCGTTACCTTTCAGAGACGGAATGCATCTATCTAAGGATATGTGTTTTGGAACACAAAAGGAGATAGAAGCAATGAAAGCGGATTCCTACACTTTGAGTGTGGAAAGCTTAATAAATGCATTGTTGAAAACAAGAACCTGATATCGGCTATGCAGTGAACATAGTGGGAGGATATCAAGGTAATCCTGGAAAGGAATATTCGACTGCTGTAAAAGTACTTTCGAAGTACTGTTCTAGACTACGAAGCAGACGAGCATTTCCTTTGGATTACATTCTCTTAGATTTCTAATCAAATAAGGACCGGTGTAAGTCGATATCAGGCTATGTGTTTCACTATTGAAGGAGAAGGAGTTTTTACATGGAAGAGTGATAAGCACGATGCTTTTCGGACTCTGCCATGGGTAACCAAATAGCGGCTTAGAGGCAGCGGAAGTTTTGGTATAACTCCGGGATAATCTCTGGGACTTAGAGGTGATTCTTAATTTGCCAAAAGGCTTTGTGTATAGCGGTGCGATGGCAAATGGTAAGATCACAAGTCCATAAGTGTAAGATAACACATAGTGCAAGTACCACCTGATACGAGTCATCGTCGAGGGAGACGACGCTGTAGTCACCAAGATAACTTCAGAGCGGCAACCTAGAGTGCTCATTCACATAGTACTTCTTGGAAGTACAACTTAAGCACGTGATGAGTATGGAAGTCGGGAGTTTGGAGGAAATGACTAGACCTCAGTACAAGTGGGAGATTGTTGGAGTTGTGTACTTAATGTCTAGATTTAAGTAACGGAAACTCACGATCCATTGCCACTAATCTATTTAACTAAATAAACAATTATTTGCGTTTAATTATTTATAATTAAATATATGCAAATTATAGTCCTGGATTATATACGTTGTAGTTAGTATGGTGTGCGACGTCACACAGAAGATCATACTATCGGTTACTCGTATTTAATCGAACAGTTGCTCACGACCTAGATGGACACGGACCAATCCATCAGTATAGTCGTTGTGTGAGAGAGAAAATAATCTGTCTTGATTATTTTATCACACTTGTACACTTGGTGTATTGAGCGGATCTGCTTGAGATTTATCGATTAGGATTGCCGGCGATAATCGATTTAAATCTCTGAGTATTTTATTCTTAATCCCCGATATTATTGCGGGTGTGTATATTTAATATAAGTGACTTTGATTTACCAAAGGAATTAACCGATTTAATTATTGGGTTAATTACCGGTTAAGTTGGGTCACTATATTTTATATATGGCATGCCGTTAATACTTGACGGGAAAGTGTATCCCGTAAGGGTTGATAATATCCCCGAGATGAGTTCATAAGGAATTATTATGTAAACCCTGCAGGTGGATTCGTTCCGCATAAAAATTAAGGTTGAATGGTACTAGTCTCGAATATAAGAGATGAATAAATTAAATAGCAATAAATTAATTTTATTCATGGATATTTAAATCTTAAATACACGGAATAAATAATACTACCGGAGAAATATTATTTGATATAATATGGTTTAATATTGGGAGTGCAATTAATTTTATATAGTGGAAAATAGAATTAATTAATATTAATGGATTAATAGATTTGGGCTTGGGCTCAATTTAATCATTAATATTGGAAGCCCAATATTCCACCTCCTTAAGATCCCCTACGTAGCCTATAAAAGCACTACATGGTCTTCTCTATTCTCATAAGTTCATAACTTGAAGATCACAATTCTAGAGAGAGAAAGTAGAGAGGAAGATCCATGGAGTTCGGTAGATCGTCGCCCACACGACGTCCGAACTAGTGCAAGGAATACGTCGGAAGATCTCAAGGTCGTCAAATTGAGTTCTTCGTTTTTCCGAATAACGAGAACGAGGTAAATCGTAAAACTCTCTTTATGATTTAATCGTTTTAATTATCGTAAAAATATCGTGAACCAAGATCCAAGGTAAAAGATCCTCACCGGGGTCGAGCCGAGCGGTGGCGATCGAGGATCGCCGGACCGCCGTGGCTGGAGCGACCCGGCGGAGTGGATCGAACGAGGGAGCTTCGCTGGGCAGCGAAGCGCTCGCCTGGGGACCAGGCGCCCGCCTGGTCCATGTCGTGCGCGATCGCACGGCTCCCAGGCGCCCGCCTCGTGCGGTGTCGCAGCGGGCTGCGGGATTTCTCGCAGCGGATCCGCGGGGCTTCACGGATCGCACACGAGGGCTGTGCCGGTGAACCCTAGCGCTCGCATGATGCGAGCGCACGCCTCGATGGAACATGCAGCGGCTCGGGCCGCGGCTAGGGTTCTCATGGGTCTGTTCCGCGAAGGGTTCGGCACGGCTAAGGGGCTGCTACGAGAAGCCCTAGGCGGCTGCCTTGAACAGCCGCGAACCCTTGCGAGGGCTCGACCGAACATCCCGGGTTCGCCCGTGGTTGAGGTTTTGGTTGAGTCCGGCTTCGTGGTGGTTCGTGGCGTGATGTTCCGGCAACCGGGAGTCGATTGGATTATCGGTTCCGCAATTTAGACAATCCGGATATTCGATCTACGAAGGATTTCGGTCGGAATTAATTAGATAATTTATTTATTTAAATTTATTAATTCCGGGATATCGATTTCCAACACTAAAGCTATAGAAATTGTTGAACAGATAGCCAAAGATATGAATATAGACCTATTTTTTTCTTAAAATGAGAGAAATTAGAAGAAGAAGACACTTTGATGAAAACCCCGATGAGTCCACACAATTATCAGAAGAAGAGTCATTTAGAGTTAACTACATTTTTCTATCTAATTGATTAAGCAATTTCTTCGCTTAAAAGAAGGTTTGAACAATACTAATAATAAGAAAATATTTTTGGTTTTATGTTCACAACTGATAAGTTGTATTAATTGGATGATTCGACATAAGAGTCTTGTTGTGCTAATCTTGAAATTGTGCTTAAGAATAACGAGGAGTCTGATATAGATGGAAATGCATTATGCATTGATCTGAATTTTCTTATAAAATTCATGCCAAAGAAAACAATGGCTCCTATTTCTATTCTAAATTGTATGAAACAAACTAGAGGTTGTTTTCCTAATGCAGATACAACTTATAGGATATTGTTGACGATTCATGTCACGATTGCATCGGCTGAAAGAAGCTTCTCCAAGTTGAAATTGTTGAAGTATTATTTTCGTTCTACAATGTTGCAAGACCGCCTCAATGAATTAGCCATGATTTCCATTGAGAATCGTATTTTGGAGAAAGTCTCGTACGAAGAACTTATTGATGATTTTGCTGCGAAGAATGCGAGAAGGACTGCAGTTTTCAAATAAATATTGTTGTGAGGAGATTTTCTGGCCAAACACTGAGCAGGAATAGCCCACTTCGGACGCAAAACACGAAATATATCGAGAGGATAAGGGACCCCATCACGAACAGCGAAGTAATCGTTCCCGAGAAGACCAGACATAGGAGTCCCGCCGAGCAAGGATCAATCTGGTCGCAGGTTGGCCGAGCTCATCAGAGATGCAATCACGAGAAGTCTAAGCTGCTCGGAAATCAAGATGGTATGGACACTCAAAGAACACATGAAGACAAGAGAATCCCGTCCACCACCTCGAGCTTGCTCGGAATGGGATTGAGGGGAAATACTTACGTGGGCTTAGGGTATCTTTATTGGGCCTAAATAGTGGGTCAGGCCCAGTAACTTGGTTTAGTAACCTTAGTTTGTAAACTCTATAAATAGTAAGTACTGTAAATCATTTATATCTACACATTTCCCGAAAAATTTTAGGAGAGCACAATTGTCTTGTTTACTACTCAATCACCAAAACATCTATTTTGAGTCGGTAGTTAGAGAGCAAGATTTTTTTACTGTCAACAAATATTTGTGACTATTGATTATGCTTGTAAACGTTACAATATTTTTGTTTGGATGGTTAAGAAATATCGTTTATTATTTTGTATTTGTTTACGCACTAGCTAGGTCCCAATTTTGACATTTTGCACAGGGCCACCAAAACCTCCAAGACGAGCCTGCACACTCCGACGCTCTTTTCTTCTATAATTCACTTGTTTTTTCAATTTTATAAATAATCTTCAATTGTCCTTCATAGAACAACCCAACTGGAATACCTAACACAATTCATCCCATGGCACGGTCTCGAGCACCCGAAAGAGAGTGGTCTTCTCGGTGGAATCCTTGATGTAGGACTCGGGGAGGAGGCTATAGTGTACATCTCGGAGTGGACGTTCTGATGGGAACCCTGATTCGTATCCCGTAGCATGCTACGAGGTGACGCACGAAAGCGCCGCGAGCGAGCCAATCACTACGAGCCCGTACGAGGCAGCGTACAAATTACTTGTAGAGGCTTCGGTAGAAGCTCGTATCAACGAGTCACCACGTGGAGTACATGAGCCCAAGGACGTATTAACCTCAATTCACGGAGTAGTATACGAGACTTTTTTCAAGTTACAACAAAGGATGCAGAGCGATGCAGCGCTCGAGCATAACTATGGGACCAAACTAGATCAAAAAAACCACAATTAATTAATCCAAGCGAACCCTATACACAAACCTTCATATGTATCTAAATATTAGAGAGATAAATTGAAGATAGAGATAGGGAGAAATAATTCATGTTTATATATTAATTAGAGAGAGAGAGAACGTGAAAATTCAAAGATGGAGAAAGAAGAGTCACGATTGCACTCATATTTCAAAAAGGCCTATGGAGAGATCTTACAAAAATTATAAAAGTTAAATTTAACCCTTTAAAGAGAAATTTACGGTACATTTTTTATATTTAAAGGTATGTACATCTTTTTAGTAGCCAATATAAAAGTTAAATTTAACCTTTTAAAGAGAAATTTACGGTACATTTTTTATATTTAAAGGTATGGTACATCTTTTTAGTAGCCAATAAATTCGTTACTAAGGTATGGTACATTTTTTAGTAGCCAATAAATCCATTACTGCTCATTTGATAATTGTGCCCATAAATACACACAATTAAAATTTATAATAAATTATATTTCTTTATGGATAAATTACAGAAAAAATTAGAATGGTTTTTAGATTTTTAAAAAAAGAACATAGTTTAGCTTTCTATTAAAAAAAGTAATTAATTTATTGCATATATATAATTAAAGATATTGATATTTAATGTAATAACAATTTAGGTAGATTTTTAAATTTTAAATTGTCTTTTTTAACCTTTATATTATATTGTATCAATTTTATATTTATTTATTACATAAGTTATATAATTTACTACATATGAAATCTTAATAGTTTTATAAGAAGATTTTTCATACCAATCACGGATCCTAAATAGTTTGTGATTTGAGAATGTTTTTTTTTTTTCAAAATTCATACCGTAGCTAGCCTTTCACGCATTCAATATTCAATAGTTTGTATGTTCTTGCCACCGCCGCTGCCTCGCCGACTGCTCCATCCGACGTAGTGTGTACGTGGTGACCGACCCGGGCGACGACGACCCGGTCAACCCCCGCCCAGGCATCCTTTGGCACGCGGCGATCCACGACCGACCTCTGTGGATCGTGTTCGAGTGCGACATGGTGATCACCCGGAAGCAGGAGCTGATCATCAACAGCTTCAAGACGATCGACGTGCGCGTGCATCACCATCCAGTTCCTGACCAACATCATCATCCAAGCCTCCACATCCACGACTGCCGCCCCACGGGGAACGCCACGGTCATGAGGACACGATGGTTGTCTTTGGTGAACTCTTCCATCATCCAATAGTTGGGTTTTCTTTTTTAAATAACAAATAAAAAATTAAGAAAAGCTGGCCCCGTTCGCCACGTGGACGCGCCGCCATCCAATTGTCTTTGGAGAACAATGCACGCGCCGTTCGCCACGTGGACGTTGGCCCCGCGCACGTCGATCGTCTTGAAGCTGTTGATGATCAGCTCCTGCTTCCGGGTGATCACCATGTCGCACACGAACACGATCAACCCAAGATTTTACTACACAAGGCTGAGAAAAAACATGTTTGTCTCCTTCGGATAAGATGACTTTGAAGGTGTCTGTTCAAACATGTACGAACAAGTTATTGTTTGCTCAATCGTGCCTCATGGTTATATGATCAACAATTCTTTTCTTTTCGAAGAAAAAAAAACCTAGTAAAATATATTACTACCAAGGCTACAACACTGATGATTCTGTGTCTTTTTCACACACTATGTGTGGCTCTTGTGTCAATGTGACTTCTTTTAAGATTGTATTTAATAAACAATGATCTGAGCGTGGAACCTTCAAGAATGATGCCATATCTTTCCTAGCTTCACATGCTAGAAATCCCTGTATACGATGTCAGTGAGTTGGAGCTGCACATCAGATTGGAAGAGGTAGTTAAATTTTGACGTGTAAAACAGAGTTGTTCACATATTTATGTATAGATTCTTGCTGCAGGTTTTGAGCATTTTGAAGGAGGCCCTTGTTTCGAAACATGCTTTATCCCATGGTTTGAGTCCCTTGTTGATGAAACAACCGAAGCAGGAACAATGAGGATGGGCCGACACCGTCTGATTACAGTTCAATTTCATTAACATTAAAGTGTTGTTTCTGTTTTGCATGAATAAACTTAGGATTTTGAGTAATGATGAAGTTGAAATATTGTTACTGAAACTTCATTGAGAAATTATAAAAGCATCTCAATCGATTATATCCAATCCTTTTATTTTTCGATACATTGATAATGATTAGTTACATAACGTCAAACACAGTGCACTGATTAAGAGAGTTGAAATAGCTTCAGCAAAGACGAACTTCAAATTGCCATAGTCGAACAATGTGATATTGCCCCATGAAAACATCCCCCAATATCCGCCTGCATCAATGGCAAGCCCAAACATTAGTTTAGAAACCAAACTCTCGTTTGATTCGGCTCAAATGCAAGGAAGGAATATTACCAAAGAGGCCACGAGGCAGGGGCACATCTAAGGCTGTGAATCCGCTGATGCACTTAGCTGCATCACCCTCACCGACTTTAAGAACATACTGATCTACAACCACAATAATAGGTAATTTGTCAGAAGGAAAAAAAAAGTGCCGAATGATATAATAATATCATTCAAAAGTAGATCCAACTTAAAACCTGCTCAGGGCTGAGATCAAATGATTTTCCGTCTATGGTAAACGAAACATTCGGCATAGATGAAAAGACCCCACAAGCATAAATCAAGAGTAACCATTTCATGCATTTTGAACTAGCAACTACACTACACAAGCAGATTCAGTGTATGCAATAGATCTGCAGACTACAATGCACATGATTAGCAATAGTGTACATTATATATCCTGAAAAAGGTATTCTGAAGAGTACCCAATGCACTTACAATTAGTGTACCCTTGAAGCTATTAATCAACTTGCTCGTAAACTGTTTAAACCACTGCATGCATTTTGAACAAGCAAGTACACTACACAATCAGATTCACTGTATGTAATAGACTATGACAGTTAGTAAAATCATTATTAATCATCACCCAAGACACCGCCGTAATCAAGGTTTAACTATTGGACCAGATAATAGGTGTTTATGTCTCCGAACAATTTTAGTTAGCGTAACTAATAAGCTATAGACCAGACACATGAACTATTAAACCACTTCGTGCATTTTAATCTTCCGATTTCACTGCACAAGAATATAAGAAAGTGTACATAATAGATTATCCAAAAAAAGACAATAATCAAAATTAACAGGTGGTATGTTTACGAACAAATTATATATACTGTATCCAATAGATTTAAAAAATATTTTTGGCTTATAAGCTATTAAACCAGACACATGAACTATTAAATCACTTCCTGCATTTTTATCTTCCAATTTCACTGCACAAGAACATAGGAAAGTGTACATAATAGATTATCCAAAAAAAGATCAATAATCAAAACTAATAGGTGATATGTTTACGAACAAAATATATATACACTGTATTCAATAGATTTAAAAAATATTCTTGGCTTATAAGCTATTAAACCAGGCACATGAACTATTAAACCACTTCGTGCATTTTTATCTTCCAATTTCACTGCACAAGAACATAGGAAAAGGTGCATAATAGATTATCCAAAAAAAGAAAATAATCAAAATTAATAGGTGGTATGTTTACGAAATAAATATATATACACTGTATCCAATAGATTTAAAAAAATATTCTTGGCTTACAAGCTATTAAACCAGACACATGAACTATTAAACCACTTCGTGCATATTTATCTTCCAATTTCACTGCACAAGAACATAGGAAAGTGTACATAATATATTATCCAAAATAGGATCAATAATCAAAACTAATAGATGGTATGTTTACGAACAAAATATATATACACTGTATCCAATAGATTTAAAAAATATTCTTAGCTTATAAGCTATTAAACCAAAATCATGAACTATTAAACCACTTCCGGCATTTTTATCTTCCAATTTCACTGCACAAGAACATAAGAAAGTGTACATAATAGATTGTCCAAAAAAAGATCAAGAATCAAAACTAATAGGTGGTATGTTTACGAACAAAATATATATACACTGTATCCAATAGATTTAAATACTTTAGGCTCTAACTGGTAGTTTTTTATAAACTGACAGGGCTTAACAGTCCCAAAACTAATCAATCCCCAGACCACTCACGATCTAAATAAAAGAAAACTAAACTATCAGGAGGATAAACAATTCAACTACAAACTTAAAGAAACGACAGATTTAGTGTTAGCCTCAAATTGGGTCTGAACATAAAAGACCCTTGTTTTAATAATCACTTCCAACCAATATTTTAATATTTGGTTGTGCAGCAAATTCACTTACTCAATTTGTCTTCAAAATCATTAACCCCAAATAAATTTTCGAATATAAAAGATCAGGTTATCAAACCCAACTTGACTTCTCTTACTTAACTTTATCAACACACGCACCCACTCACACTATGGCCAATAACTTTTGAAGTAAAATCCTAATCCCAAGTTTGCCGTAAAGAAACAGAAGTGGTATTCGATTGGGTTTTGAAAATAGTTTCGAACACTATAGATAAATCAATTTTTAGACTCAAGAAGTAGGGGTTTAGATAATAAGGGGAAGGGATGAAAACGGTAACAGAAGAACAAGCAAAGGAAAATATTTTTCAACAAAAAAAAGGGGATTTTCAAAAATAAACCTTAAATTTGCAGTTTTGACACAATTTTACAACATGCAATCTTTTCGACTATTACACTATTTTAATTCAAACCTAAAAACTAATAATTTCGTTAGATTCAAACACCAAATAAAAAAAACCCAAATCAGGAAGGCAATCTATCCACCATTCAATTCAATTCTCTGAGAATGAATAGAAAAACTTACCTTAACACTATGGCCCGCTTCGTGGTTTTAGAGAATACACTGGAACGTTGACACACCGGGGAGAGAATCACAGAAAATTGGAAGAGGGTTTTTTTTGTTTTCAGTGAAAACAATGAAGGAGGGGATATACGTAGTGTTTAGAAGCTTAGGGCGTGGGATGGCGTGGGATATGTATTAAATTCATTAATCGTTTTTGGTAGTGTTTGATTTTTTTTATGGTAAGTCTATATCTAATTACACCAATTAAGAGATACCATATAATACGTTAATAATGCAATATATTATATAGTTTGCAGTAATTAAAAGGGCAGATTAGGTAAATCTTATTTTTTTATAATTAGTATAAACATTGTTCTTAATGTATAATTGAGACTAACATATTTACCATTTTTGAAAATCCCCATTTCTTTATTTGTATATTTAATTTTCAATATTATATAATTATCTAATTATGTAAAATATACATTTTTAATTAAATAATATATTATAAAATATTTATGGGGTAATCAGGGATCGGGCAACTCTTACAGTAGTATTATATATACTACCAAATCTTTTTATTAATTATTATAAGAGGCAGTCTACTCATACTATCCTTTGTACGCATAAAAATTTGTACGCATAAAAATCTATGTTAGAATCGAACGCGTTACAACCCTAATTATTCATAAGAACATCATGATTGTAAAAACTAACGGCACACCCACCGCCTTCATCTAGGACGATGACGACCCACATTTCAAAGCTTTCAAAGATTTAATCCAGTTTGTGTGAAAATTGCAGAAAAAATATCCTCTGGGTGAGTCATCTTTTTATAATTTTTCCCTTTTGAAACCCTGCATATGTTGGCATGATAATTTCCCACCTAAAAGACATGATTTGCGGTTAAAATCCATGAGAATGTAGATGCCTATGAGTTTAATTCCTAGATTAGGTTATGAATATGTAGTATTTCACATTACTTCTTGGTAACTCTTATAGATCTGAATAATTATTGTGGTTTACGGGTCATCTTACTTTTTTTTTTTTTTTGATATTTTTGATTTGTTTTAGATAGGAATTGAAGTAATTGAGATGGATAAAAAATGGCAACTACATGGAATTTGTCTTAATTTATTGTTTACCTATTTCTTGGATCATGATTGTACAAGCCGTATTTGATTTGTTAAAACATGTTTAACATACATTTGATGTTGTGATGGAATTATTCCAGAAATTTGTAGTTATCTTGTAAATTATGAGTTGTGTAAGGCAAACTTGTTATAAACAAATTAGTAATTTGCTTGTGAACCAGTTGCTTTACTACATAATTACTACAAGAACACTGTGCTAAAAACATATATTTTCAACAATTTATTTCTTTTTTGTTGACATCAGTTTATGATTGTTACTGTTGTGTATTACATATAATTCTGTAATTAGAATGTTGACTTTATTCATACTAAGACATATACATACAAATATCATAGATATTTGTGATTTAGATTTCAGTGTAATATATGAGTTATATAAACTGTGAACTAAAGTAGATATTTAATAGATAAATGTGTATATTATTGTTTTACAATGAACTAAAGTAGATGTTGATTAGCTATTGTTATCAGAAGACGTGATAATAATGAGAGTCGGCCTCTAAACTAGAGGTGTTACATTTTTATCAAACTATTATATGTCTGTTTGTGTTAGAAGAGATAATGAATATTATAATCTTCCTCCTCTCAGTTTAATCCAATTATTTAAGATAAAACTTATTCGTAGATTGAGAAATATCAATGTGTTAATGTAATTTGATTTTTATTTTTTCCAGATATTGCAATTCCGAAGCAACATGTCCAATTTATTCCTGCATCGCCACATGGACAATCTCATCTCTTATAATTCATAACTAGTCACCACACAATTGAACAAAGAAGATGGTGTTTATGCCTATTAATTATTGATGTTGAAATGGTGATTTTGTGTTCAGCTATAGTGGGTATGAATCCGCAGAAGGCAATTCCATTGTTTTGGGCATCAATTAATTTCGTAGATCAATAGAGTCAACAGTGCTCCGATCAAATGATATGTCAATCGATATGAAACGACAAAATTGGGCGGAGGAAGTCGTGGAAGCTATTAAGCCTTTGCGTTGCCGTTGCTTAATGTTGAGAGCTATGTTAGATAATATAGATCATAGATCATAAGTATAATGTACGGGGTTGTATTTAATGTTTAGAGCTATGTTAGATAACATATAGATCATAGACCATATAATGTACATGTATGTAAATAATACACAATTTGGTAAACTGAAATAGATATTTATTAGATATAATTCAAAATGTGGATTTATGGCAGTAGGGATCCGCAGTTTTTTTTTTGTAGTGCACAACAAATAAACTTACAATCAAATGGTATCTAACATAGATTTAAGAAGTTGGTAGAATTTCGGTTTTATCTATGCTACTCCTGGTGGACTACACCATGTAATCTTAACCGTTGATTTAATATTATTATATTAAATATACACATAATTACATACACCCGACGTGTATGGTGTATGCATCCACGGTTAATATGCTATTGGGAGTAATGCTCCAGGAGTAGCATCTCATACAACGTAGAATTTCAATTACCAAAAATCTATAATAGATATTAAGAAGTATCTAACATAGATATTAACACAAAACAGAGGTAGGTAGTAATTAAAAAAAAAATCTATCATAATTAAGAAGTTGATAGAAACCAATTACCAGAAACCAAAACTCTATCATAGATATTAAGAAGTTGATATAACTCATAATCCAGAATTCAAAAAACAAAAATATTATAGATATTGAGTGACTATAAGTACAAATAAAATTAAAACTATTATAGATATACAACAACATTAATAAACACTTATAAGTAGAGATAAAATCAAAACTATCATATATATTGAGTGACTATTATTTTGTATATCATGATATTTATAAAAAACGAACGCAATTGTTGTGGCTACAATTAAAATTAATTAAAACTATCATGGATATTCTCAACTCAAATATCCATGATTACTAAAGGGCTACTAAAGCTCTCTTCCCAGCCGTCGCTAGGACTTTCGTTGTTCCTCATCTATTCTTGAGGCCGACTATGATTACATCGAAGTTGGTTAAAGAATTCAAATTCTTAAACAAGAAAAAATTCTTAACAAGATCAGCAATCTTTAACCATTTCTTCCTCGTTAGCACCTCTTTATATACATTTTTGTGTTAATAAACAATTCAAAATTCATCTCCTTAAGACCAAACTCTTCAATCGAAACTCAACCTTAGGAAATATAGCAATAAGAAATATATAGAGGAACCAATACACAACAGCTAGTGAAACTCTTCGGATTAAAGTACAATGAACAAAAACATAAGAACATGATACAAACGCAGCAACATCAGTACTAAAATCATCAACAACATTTAAGAAAAACAGGGCACATCTCGAAAAACATCCAAAACGGCGTCCCATCCCTTATACACGATCGGTCACATCCATGACCAGCCTCTGGTCGGCTACGAGCCCCTGGAATACCCTCTCGTTCCTGCCAACCACCTCGCCTTTCGAATAACCGATCATTTTCAAGAACCCGAGGCGTAAACGATCAGGTGCTTAGAAAAGCAAGGGTTCATTATCGTGAAGCAATCGGGCAACTCATCGAGAGAGTCGTGCACTCGTTGTTTTCTACTACATATTCTAAGCAGAAAAAAATTAGGGATTAATTTAAAGGGTTTTATTTTTTTTTTCAGATGGTAAAAAATACACGTACTTGTCATTTTAAACCAAAAGGGTATAATTGACTATAAACATCACAAATACTGCACCTAGAAATAATTATAAAAATATCACAACCCTACTAAATAACAAAATGAAAAATATAAAGCTCTCACTTGTGATGCGAAAAAGTATGATGTTGAATATAATACAAAAAACCAATCGGTCCCAAACCCTAATGAAAGTCGTAGGCAGTAAATAAAACGCAGTGAAATGCGCTGCCTAGGCAAGGCAGTGTTCTGCGGCAGAACAGCGTATGCCGCAGCACGATGCCTTGTACAGAAAACGTTCGTTTTTCGCAATTTATAAATTTTAGTGTGTATATTAATGTTTCAGTTTAAGGTTTATATATGTTATATATGTATAGCATTGCAGCGGAATTAATTAAAAATAAATTGCTTTAGAAACGAACACACACACACGTACGAAAATGTAAAGAGCACGAATTTAAATCTTTGTATGTGTATTTAAATTATACACATACGAAACGGCCTTACGGCCAGAAACTTTATTAAGAAACGAGTCTTTACAAAAGAATACTCTTGGATTTACAATGATATTACCAAAGGCTATACACATGTATGCCTTCGTATTAATCGTACCCGAAGAGTATGAACAATCAACAATAAAACCTAGCTACTGAAATGAACACCTATACTAAGCTATCGAATCATCAGCTGAACAAATGAACTCTCTTAGAGACGAGAGAACATACGGCACGACGATCTTCACAAAAGAAGTCGCGGCTCTAAAAGCTGGATGATCGATTCTTGTAATGTAATTGTGTTTCTAAGGTGTTGTCTTGTATTCTGGATTGTTACTGAATAGTGTTGGGGTCGTCCTCTATTTATAGGAGGAGATTCCCAACTGAATTCCTTGAAATGCTAGGTCAACAATTGGTTGAGAGATTCTAGGACAGACTGCTTTGACTGCTGCCGCAGGATGCCTTCTGAAGTTCTTCTGGAATCCACTGCCACACTGCAATGCCTTCCATACTATCTTGACTTCAGCATTCCCTTGCCCTCGCTTCGCTTGATTCTCTTAACTCAACCTCTTGTCCATGCCTTACAGCGCTGCGGCATAACTCTGTCTTGCTGTGCTGCGGCAGAAAGCTTCTACGTTGATTGTTTTTCCAAGCACGTTTCAACTAACGAATCGTGCTAAATCAAATCACTAATAAGACAAGTGATTACAACAGTACAAATTGTGAAGAAAGAAAAAAACAAATAAATATGTTAGCAAAACAACTTCTGCCTAGAACCTTTAAGGCATTGTAATGCCCAAACATATTTATCCTTACACCTAATATTACTAATATCTATATATATAATTATTACTAAGTTAAATTAAATTATTTTATATTATGGGAATATATATATATATATATATATTATAATAATAATTTTAATCAACATTAAATAATTAATCAAAATAAAATTCTATTGATGTTTATTCATATTATTTTTTTCATAAAATGTCATAATCTATAGAATGATTGTTAAAATTGTAAAAATTATTATCATGTCAAATCCAAATCAAATTTTAATAAAATCAATCAAGTGATCACAATGAATTAATGAGTTGTATGTAATAATGTAAATTTATTTTTGTAAACCATTTAAGAAAAATGATGAAAACTACTTCAAATTTTTTACCCTTTTTAATAAATCACTTTAAAAAATAATACTAATGAATTAAGTAAATCTGTGCACGTGTGTTGGTAGTTAAAATAATATAATATTTTATATGTGTTGATTTATGTGGAAATTGTACTTGAACATAGTAAGTTGGTATAATGTAATTATTTTATAATGTTTTACAATATTTAATTTTTTTTATTAAAATAAAATACAAAGGAGTATTAAATAAGTTTCAACGAGAGTAAATAGAACAACAATTCAATTTTTTTGAAAATATTGAAGAATTAAATTATTAATTTAATTTCAATCATAAAAAAATAAAATTAAATATACAAAAAAATATACTCCATTAATATCAATAACAAAAAAAAAAAACAATTATATTGTATATGAAATAAAAAAAACTAAATAACTCCTCAATCTCTGGGCCGAGTCCAACGTTGGTTTCTGGTAGCTTGGAATCCACTAAGGATCAAGCCATGAATGCAGCCCAATTATCTAATAAGGCCCTTTACCAACTCCAAGCTACGAGCCCTAACCAGTTTAAGGTAATCGACGTGGTGTCGAACGACCCGAAGACGTCGACTTCGAATTTTACGAAGGCTACAACGACGCAGATTGCGAATGGGATTTCACAGGGCCAGGTAGGTGAAGTTGTCCCTAACCTGTTTTTTGGTAGATTTCGACCTCAACATTGTTGATGTTTGCGCACTTTTATATTGAAGTGTAATTTGAATAAGTTGTTGTTTATGCTTGAAGGGCATTTCTGTCTTTTGTATCTTTTTGATATAAAAGGAACAATGTAATGGTGTGTTAATACAATTGAAGCAATCAGATTTCCATTTCACGTTTTTTCTCCTCTCTCTCTCTCACCTCACCTAAAACATGTGAAACACACACACTCCATCAAACACCTTGAGCTCAGCTCACTTTTCAGATTCAGTTTCCGGCTTCTACTCCGGCGTTTACTTTCTACATGGTATCAGAGCGAGGTTAGGCAGCTCCTCTTTCAGTTTGCGGTACATGTTGTATCGATTGGGGATTTATTCTTTGGATTGAAATTTTACGATACTGTTTTTGCGGTACACCTTCCTTGATTGCTTTCTGGATCTCTGACCTACGTTTGTGAGTTGGAATTATGAGTACTTCTTCATCTAATCCGAATCAGTTAACTATTGAGGATACTGCAAGTCCATTTTATGTGCATCCGTCTGAGAATTCGAATGTTACTTTGGTTTCTCCTCTATTGGATGGGAAGAATTATCAGTCCTGGCGAAGGTCTATGGAGCTTGCCCTTGGGTCACGGAAGAAGCTCAGTATCGTTGATGGTTCCATACCTCAACCTGCAATTACAGATCCAAGCTATCCTCAATGGTGTCAGTGTAACATGTTGGTGCAAACATGGATTATCAACTCTTGTCACAAAGAGATCTCGCGGTGTGTTCTGTTTGCTCATTCAGCTGTTGATATGTGGAGAGTATTGGGGCGCAGGTATGGTCAGGGAAATGCACCTAGAAAATTTGAGTTACAACAGCAGATTTATTCATTATTCCAGGGCTCTCTTTCTGTGACTGATTATTATAACCAGCTGGATGTGTTGTGGTGTGAATATGAGCAGTATTGCACCATGACACCTTGTCATTGTGGTATGTATGATATGCATCAGGATAATAAGGTTATGAAGTTTCTCATGGGGTTAAATGAAAGCTACTTCAACATAAGAAGTCAGATTCTAGCTATGAAACCTTTTCCCAATATGGATGATTGCTTTAGCTATGTTGTGCAAGAGGAAAGCCATAGGTCTACAGTCTATGGGAGTAGGCCTGTTACTAGTGAATCAGCTGCTATGCAAGTCAACAAGGCTTTCAATTCATCTTCTGGCAATGTACCTGGCAATCAAAACTCAGCAGCTAGTGAAGGTGTCAATGGAAATAACAGCATTGCTAATTTTGCTTCCAACAAAGGCAAAACTCAGCACAAGTGGAACAGTAGTGGACAACCTATTTGCAGCCACTGTGGAAAAGAAGGGCATATTAAGGCTAAGTGTTTTCAGCTGCATGGATTTCCACCAAACTACAAATTCAAGCAGAGGCCTAATGAGGGCTCTTCTAGTTCTGCTAATGTGACTACTTCCCAACCTGAGGGAGGTTCAGCTACTCCCACACCACCTAATAGTTCAGCTTTTACTCCTGAGCAGCTCAATCAGTTGATGCAATTGATGAGAGGATTTCCTGGTCCTGGACCAAATTCTGCTACCAGCTCAAGTTCAAGTAATTTCTCTTTTGCTGGAATCAGTAGTGCCTTTACTTCCCTCACCATTGCACCACAGTCCAAAGATTGGATAATTGATACAGGTGCTACTGATCACATGACTAGTTCATATTTTCAGTACACCTCTGATGTAGTTCCTTGGATCATTGAAGTTCACTTGCCAGATGGTAGCAAAACAGTAACCACACATAAGGGCTCTATTTAGGTTACTAGTAATTTGATACTAAAGAATGTTTTGTGTGTTCCTGCATTCAAACTGAACCTCATTTCAGTACCTGCTCTTCTTAGAACTCAGCCTTGTTCTATTACATTTACTGAGTTCAATTGTACCATTAAAGAGAATGACAGTATGAGAGTTTTGGGAGTTGGATATAAACAGCAGGGTCTATTTTTGCTTCATTCAGAGAACTCTGCTGCAGTTAACACATTAACTACCTGCAAAAACATTTGGCATTCCAGGCTTGGACATGCTTCTCATGGTAGAATGCATTTGCTTAAGGATGTGATTCCAAGAGTTTTTGCAGGATCAGGAGGACTTTGTGACATTTGTCCATTGGCTAAACAACATAGGCTACCTTTCCCTACTAGTTCCAGTAGAGCCTCTCAAAGTTTTGAACTGATTCATTGTGACTTGTGTGGTCCCTTCCCTGAGGCAACCATTGATGGAGTTATATTCTAAATGTCTAGTTTAGTGACAATATGGAACTCCTTATCTGTGTTTTACATTATCTATTAATCAAACTGTCGGCATTTAATATATCTTGTACTTAAATGCAATAGTCCTAGATATATACGTTGTAGACAGTATGGCGTGAGGAGACACGCGGAAGATCATACTGTCACTTACTCGTATATTATCGAACAGAAGCTCACGACTTAGATGGACAGGGACAATCCATCGGTACGTCGTAGTGTGACTGGGTAATAGTTGGTCTTGACTATTATGTTACACTTGTACACTTGGTGTATTGAGCAGGACCACGGGAGGGCGTTCGATTTATACTAATCGACGTAATCGAACTAGACCTCAGAATTACGGATATACGAATTCTTAATCCCTATATAATTATAGGTGCGTGTGTCCAATTCTCGGTTCTTTAACTTGCCAATGAGTGAGACTATTTGATTAGTCGAGATACTCGGTAAATTGGGAATCGTAATTGTACTCACGGCATGCTATAGATTATAGACAGGAAACCGTGTCCCGTTTATCGGGTTGATGACGTCCCCGAGATGAGCTCATAAAGTTTATCATGTAAACCCTGCAGGTGGATTTGTTCCACATGATAATAAGGATGAGTGGTACTAGTCTCGGATTATAAGAAACGAATTAATTTAATTATTAGTAATTAAATAAATTCGTGGACGTTCGAAATCTTAAACACGGGGAAAGTCGTATATGTAATTTCGGCGGAAATATTATTGTTGAAATAATATTAAATTAATTTCGGGAATTCAATTATTATTTTATAGTGGAGTTAATAATAATTAAAATTGAAATCGATTAATTAAAGAATTGCGTTTACGTATTCCAAGTTAATTAATTTTTCAATTTAGCCCTTAATTAATTTAACCTTGGGTCCCTGGTGTAACTCTATATAAACCCCCCTCCCCCCCCCCCCCCCTTGCCTATTCTAGACCTACACTTCGCCGCTTTTTATTTTCAGCAGAGAAAAATAATTGTTTAGCGCAATTAAGTTTTTCTCTGTTAAAAACATTAAGTTAGCGCTGATATTTTCTCTAAGAGAGAAAAGATATATTGACGCTGGTAGAGAAAGGAGAAAGCAGAAAAGGCAGACCCAACAGATCGTTGCCCACACAACGGTTGGAGTCGGGGCAGAGTCATACACTAGAAGCATCTAAGGTCTCAACAATCGACCGCAAGGTATGAGATCGTATCTATCTTTTTTCCGCAATTTATTCGATCTCGTTTTATCTCGTTGAACGTATATGAACGTAGATCGGGTTCCGGGGTCGTGGATCGTATTCCTCGACTACTGGGGGTTCTAGGACCTCCGGAACGGTAGTCGGATGAGGAAAAACGACCCGGAAACGAGCCCGGAACAGCAACGTCGCGTTGCTGTTCGCGGACGAACAGCGCCCGCTGGTGGGCAAACAGCGACCGCTGTTTGCAGCTCCACCAGCGACCGCTGGAATGCAATCGGCGGGCGCTGATTGGGTACAGTCCAGCTCCGTTTTCGTGCGGTTGTCCTCCGGGGCGATGGCTGGGCGTGATTCGGAATAAGGGCTGTCGTGCGAACGAAGTAGTGACTTCGGATGTCGACTGGGATGGTTCGGATGTTCGAGCGATCGAACGAACGCATCCCGGAGAGTCGAAATCCAACAATTGGTATCAGAGACGGTTATGCGTTCTTGTATTGTTTGCGAGTTTGTTTTGCAGGTCACCCGATTATTATGGTCATATGTTTATGTACTGTATGTTGTGGTTTGTTAAACTCTCGGGGTTGTCGAGATCTTTTGGTTTTAACATTTCTTGCTTGTAATAGTTAAAACGACGGGTTGAGTCCTTTAGGTTTTCTATTTCGGTTTTTCGTTTTTCGTTTATCCGGGTGTATAGGGTCGATCATTCCTGTATAGGATCGATGCCGGAAGTAGTTAGTATTACTCTTGTAATGTTGCTGCTGCTTGGTGAATCGAGAGAAGATCGAAGGACGGACGAACGAGGGTCGAGGAGTCGAATCCGCAGCCTGCTGTGCACAAACGGCGCCCGCTGGAGGGCAAACGGCGACCGCCGTTTGCAGCTCCTCTAGCGACCGCTGTTCCTCAAACGGCGGGCGCTGTTTTGAGTTTTGGCAGCAGCGACGCGGGGGTTCGACGGACATCACGGATCGCTTGTCGAGGGCCCGGGATGATACTCCAGTGGGAGGGGTTCGTCTCTTGGTCCTTAGACGAGTCGGTGATGGACCGAGACCGAGGCGAGCAACGAGACGAAGATCCGAGAAGACGTGCATCGAAGATTTTAAAGGCCATAATAATCGGGCCACGTTAAATGCTTTTTGTGTGTTTTAACGTGTTTTATTATGCTTTAAATTTCATGCATGCTTGTTAATCCCTTTCGTAAAAACTAAGTGGGAGAGGGATTGGAAACAATCCCGCGGTCTCCATTCTCTGTTTTGATGGTGATGTGTGTCGCTTACGAGTTGGCTTTAGTGTCATCCTCCCTATCGGATAAAGTTGACACACGGATATCACTGGATCAAAATTCGAATTCAATTCCATTTATAGAATTGAACTCTTAAGTTTTTCAAAGCAATGCCTAATCTGTCTTTCAAAGACTAATTTCAACTCGACTCATTCTCACCCCGGGGAGTGGAATGGAGCCAAAGCGCTTGGTTATGTCGATGACACAGATTAGAGACATTCGAGTCATTTGATGACTAGATCGATTGTCTGGTTGGCTCCCTCACTTTTTGAGAGATAGGGCTCAATTGCATGATTGATCGCTGGTTAGAAACTTCGAGTTTCACTTACGAGATATCAAGCTTTGATTAACGAAATTGTGAAATTTATTAAATGAAATTCAATTAACAAAGTTGTTTGTTTAGTAAACGTCCACACTATCGTGGCTTACTAGACGGAAACGGAACTTTGGGTTAATTGAGGCTCGACAGTTATAGGAAATCGTAAAGGGACCGCATGTCAACGTAAACGTCCACACTAACGTGGCTTGCGGTGGGCGTGTAGTTTCCGAGCGGTTAACTTAGTACTGAGAAATGGTGTACACTTAGGTACGCTTTACAGTATCCTCCCCATCGGAGTCACTGCTGTAATGATGTACGACCAAAGTAAAAGTCCAGTTATAAAATCGTTTGGACTAGTATACGTCCACATGAACGTGGCATGCTAGTCTGATGGGATTTTAGGATTAATTGGTAAATTTAATGATATTAATTAAGGGAGTTAATATCGAATTAAATTTGACAGTTTGATTTGTCTCTTTTATAGATATGGCACTCAACCCGCTGTCCATTATACTAAAAGAAAACAAACTCACTGGTCCGAACTATGTTGATTGGAAACGAAACTTGGACATTGTCCTAACTGCTGAGGAGTACAAATATGTACTCCATGAGGTTTGTCCTGATGAACCTATTGACACCTCCACTCCTGAGGAAAAGGAAGCTCATCGGAAGTGGGTCAAGGCTGATCAGATGGCGCGGTGCTACATTTTGGCTTCTATGTCAAATGTGCTGCAACATCAGCATGAGGCCATGACCACTGCCTATAATATGATGCTTAACCTCAAAGAGATGTTTGGTAGTCAGGATAGGGCAGCCAGGCAAGATGCCATGAGAAAACTCATGACGGCCACTATGTCCGAAGGAACGCCCGTGAGGGATCACGTTCTTAGGATGATAGGCTATCTGAATGAGATAGAGATTATGGGAGGAGCTATCGATGGGGAAACCCAGATCGATATAGTGCTCCAGTCTCTGCCTAGGAGTTTTGAGCAGTTCCGCCTGAACTATAACATGAACAAGAGGTTATATTCGTTGGCGGAGCTCCTGACTGAACTCCAGGCGGCAGAGGGAATCTTTAAGAAATCTCATGCACTTGTGGCTGTGAAACTTCCTGGTCCTCCGGGGACTAAGAGGAAGAAGAAGCAAGGACGAAAACCCAGTGGACCCAGCAATGGTGGACCACGGAATGGAGTGAACAAGCCCAAGGGCAAGTGTTTCCGTTGCAAGCAGTCTGGACATTGGAAGTCTAATTGTCCACTCAGACAAGGAGGTACGAACTTTTCCTTAGTCACTGAAACATGTTTAGCGGTGTTATCCACCGGTACCTGGTGTGTGGATACGGGAGCCACTGATCATGTCTGCAATTCTTTGCAGGGGTTCCAGGAAACCCGGCGGCTTAGAGAGGGAGAGATCACTATCTACATGGGCAACGCTACGAAAGTGGCGGCAGTTGCAGTGGGAGATATTTATTTGTCTTTTAATAATAAAGTTTTGGTATTGAATCATTGTCTTTATGTACCGAATTTTAGAAAGAACCTTGTTTCGGTTTCTAAATTGGTTTTGAATAAATATTCTGTTTCTTTTGATAGTTCTGTTATTATCAAAAAGAATGGTGAGTATATCTGTTCTGGTACATTGATAGGCAACTTATATATACTGAATCCTGATTATTCCACGATGCAACGAGTAGAGTCAAATAACACATCTAGTACCAATAAGAGAAAGGAGCCTTCTAGAATGAATCAAAAGTACTTATGGCATCTTAGGCTAGGTCATATTAACTTGGGCAGGATTCAAAGGTTGATAACTGATGGAATACTCAGTGGTGTGAAAGATGAGGACTTTCCAACCTGCGAATCATGCCTGGAAGGAAAAATGACCAAGCGACCTTTTAGTGATAAGGGGTATAGATCCAAGGAAGTAGTGGAATTGATTCACTCTGATTTGTGCGGGCCTTTATCTGTCCAAGCGAGAGGAGGTTATGAATATTTCGTAACCTTCACTGATGATTACTCAAGGTATGGTTTTATATACCTGATGCGCCGCAAGAGCGAGTGCTTTGACAAGTTCAAGGAGTACAAAGCTCTTGTGGAGAACCTTCATGGTAAAACCATAAAGACTCTACGATCTGATCGTGGAGGAGAGTACCTCTCGGGAGAGTTTAAGGCGTACTTATTAGAGAATGGGATTGACTCCCAGATGACTGCACCATACACGCCCCAGCAGAATGGTGTAGCAGAAAGAAGGAATAGGACTCTTATGGAAATGGTAAGATCTATGATGAGTTATTCAGAACTACCAGTTTCGTTCTGGGGATATGCCTTGGAAACAGCGGCGTATATCCTGAACTTAGTTCCTTCTAAATCAGTCCCTAAGACGCCCTCGGAATTGTGGACCGGGCGAAAGCCAAATTTGAAACACATTCGGGTCTGGGGTTGTCCAGCACATGTGCTGAAGCATGGGGCTGATAAGTTGGAATCTCGTTCAGATATTCGGTTGTTTATAGGATATCCTAGAGGAACGAAAGGTGGTCTATTTTATAGTCCTAAGGACCAGAAGATCGTTGTTAGCACCAACGCTCGGTTCTTGGAAGAGGATTATATAATGGACCACAAGCCCAAGAGTGAGATAATACTTAACGAACTGAGAGGGGACGATCAAGGCTTAGATCCAACCGAACCGGGTGATACGCCACCACAGTCTGCACCTGTAGTTACTGAGGTTACACTGGAGCCTCGTCGTAGTGGGAGGGTTGTTCGACAACCTGATAGGTTCATGTTTATAGGTGAGTCTTCGGACTTGTTACCTGGAGAACATGAAGCCGATCCCTGGACCTATGGCGAGGCGCTTAAAGATCAAGATGCTCAGTCTTGGCAAAAGGCGATGAAATCTGAGATTGAATCAATGGATTCAAATCAGGTCTGGAATCTTGTAGCACCGCCCAAAGGTGTAAAAGCCATTGGTTGCAAGTGGGTGTACAAGAGAAAAAGAGGGTCTGACGGGAAGGTGGAAACCTTCAAGGCTAGGCTTGTTGCGAAAGGGTATACTCAGAAAGAAGGGATCGATTATGAGGAAACCTTTTCGCCGGTAGCTATGCTAAAGTCGATCCGGATTCTTTTGTCTATAGCAGCTCATATGGATTATGAGGTGTGGCAAATGGACGTCAAGACAGCATTCTTGAATGGGAATCTTGACGAGACCATTTACATGAGACAGCCAGAAGGTTTCATCAAGAAAGGCCAAGAGCATCTAGTGTGTAAGCTAAACCGATCCATTTATGGATTGAAGCAAGCTTCTAGATCTTGGAACATGCGGTTTGATGAGGTTATCCAGTCTTATGGATTCATTCAAAGCATGGACGAGTCGTGTGTATACCGGAGATGTGATGGAAACAGTGTGGCGTTTCTCGTGCTTTATGTAGACGACATCCTTCTAATTGGCAACAATGTGAAGATGTTGTCGGACATAAAGGGATGGTTGTCCAAGCAATTCGATATGAAAGACTTAGGACAAGTTGGGCATGTTCTTGGGATCAAGGTTATAAGGGATCGCCGGAAAAGAACATTAAGCTTGTCCCAGGCTTCATATATTGATACGATTCTGGCTCGTTTCAACATGCAGAATTCCAAGAGAGGTGCTCAACCTTTCTGCCATGGAATTCATCTATCTAAAGACATGTGTCCCAAAACACAAAAGGAGATAGATTACATGAAGAAGGTTCCTTATGCTTCGGCAGTAGGAAGTCTAATGTATGCCATGTTGTGCACGAGACCTGATATCTGCTATGCCGTGGGCATGGTAGCTAGATTCCATTCATGTCTATATTGATCTTGAAGAACTATTTGCACTCAATAGGTCTAGCCTCTTGATGCAAATCTATCAAGTTCCAAACTTGATTACCAGACATTGAAATCATCTCGGATTATATGGCACCATGCCAATTTTTAGTAGCTGCACTCGTCATAGCTTGGATATAGTTCGAAGGTTCATCGCTTTTCAAAAGCATGACTTCATATCTCTCATTGATCACAATACCTAAGCATCTGACTAAAAGAGATATATGCCTTCTGAACCTACAAGGGCTGGTATGGTTTCCAAAACCATAGGAATACTCTCAACCCAGTCTTGAGTATTCATCATTGGTTGTTCCACTTGAACCTCGTTCAAGATAACCGAGCTCCCACTGACTTTCTAGGAAAGATATCTCTTTTCAAGAAAATCACCATCTCGAGCAACAAAATATTGTTCTCAGATAGATCGTAGAATTTGTACCCTCGAGTTTCATATGGACATACCATAAGGAAACTTTTATCCCATTTGAGTTCAAGCCCTGTAGAGATAAATCTCTTCATAGAAGCTATAGAACCTCAAATCTTGATGAAAACAATTTAGGGACCCTCCCTTTCCATACCTAGTATGGTGTCTTTATCAACAGCTTTTGACAGTGTCCTATTCAGTGTATAGGTTGAAGTCAAGAATAGCGTGTTCCCAAAAGAGTTCAGTAGTTCAATTAGACTCATCATCGATAGATCGAACTCTATCTAATAGAGTTAGTTTTCTCTTTTCCGAAACATAACCTTCATGTGCTTGTGAATTAATAGGTTCCACATACATCAGTATGGATCATCCCTAATTAATTACTCACATGTTCTCCTTTCTCCAAGAAAGATGACATTGTTATCTTTTCAATCACACATCATTCACATGTATCAACTGACTCCAAGTCAAATGATTCTAAAATTCCTTCTAAAAGAAGCTTCGTTACATGTTTAGATTTTGATTTGATCTAATCAACAATGTTTCAGTTATGTCTCATTGAGACTTATTCGATTTGGCCTTTGGTCTTAATGATATATGTGATTTTGTCAAGTTAAAGTATACATAAACCATATAATAATCGTGCCAAAACAAAGAATAATTCACAATTAAAATAGTTACCAAACTATTTAATAGTGAAAAACGAATCCATCAGTATCCAATACTGAACCAATATTCATTGTTTATTGAAGGTACGAAATTACATAGTTATAATACTAAAACAAAGCCCTAAGGCAAAACAATATCATATGATCATACGGCTAATGCAGCGAAATTCGCTCCATTTATCGCCATAGATCGACATCTCTATTCACCAAACTTATACTTCTATGTAGTTCCTTCACATGCAAATGTGAGAACCACATTTGGCATCCAATACCCAAGAAGTAGAATTTGTGAAGTTTAATGTCTATAACATTAATACCTGAAGATGAAGCAACCCCGTTCTTCACATCTTCATTGAACTTTGGGCAAATTCAATTATTCCCAATAATTGAGTTTCATTCAAATTTCCCATTCAAAATTATCTCAATGTCAAAACGTGATAAATCGTAAGTGAAAAATCGAAGTTTTCTAACCAGCGATATTATCATGCAATTGAAGCCCTATCTCTCATAAAATATGAGGGAGCCAACCAGACAATCGATTCCCGCCATCCAATGGCTCGAAAGTCTCTAATTTGTGTCATTGATGAACTTAAGTGTTTTGGATTAAATCACTCCCCGAGGTGTAAATAATCATAACCTTATAATCCATCAAATGAAAGACAAATTAGGCATTTGTTTTGAAATTGAATAAAATATGAACTTTTATATGTTTGCAAGTAGTGTCCAACACTTTTGCAGTAGACGCATTGAGATTCCCTAGGAACCCTAGTAGCCTTCTTGCCCATGCTCTTTTGACTACCTTATCCCATATCATAAGAATTTCCCTCTTAGGGTCCTTTTCTATCGCCGGCTCAGCAGCCTTGAGCATCCCGTGGAGCTCACGAAGCGATTTCTTCAAACCATTCATATGGAAAATTTAGCCTAAAGGCATTATAACCATCATGAGATTGAAGTATGAAATCGGTTGCCAAATAATCATCATAGGAAAAATCTAGGCGGTCACTTGAAACAAATAATCCAATCATTTGTTGTACATGTGATTCCATAGATTTCCATTTTTCCAGCCTAGCTGAAGCGATGACCCTGGTCATACCGAACCGCTCAATCATAGTATGTTCCCCGAACATGCTATTGACTTGTTCAATGATATCATAGGAATTGGTAATCTAACACATTCTCTTTGTATTCGTATTTGAGGACCATCCTCAAATTACGTTGTCAATCAAGAAAATTTGTGTTGTTCAATTTTTTTTTACAATCAAGAATTGAACCAAACTTGAATTGAGTTGATATTTGACATGATAAACTACAAAAGAAAGATAACTAAAGTATGTAAACATCCACAAAGCGGTAAACAAATAAGGTTGTCTATCAAAACTACTTATTTGTTCCATTTTGTTCAATCGATATACAATATCTATGTTCCCTTGAACAAAACGATCCCAAGACCCTCATCTTGTGAATCCTTAAGCCGACTGAGTCCGCACTTAATAAATCCAAGATAGGTAGACATCCCATGTCAATGACATCTAATGTCACTCTCGGTCGATGAGAGTCTCATTCTCATCTCATGTCTCGATAGCCACGCCTGCAGTGGATCTATCGATGAGAAAACCAAACTCACGTGTAAGGGTCTAACCCTTACTCCCACTTATCCCAAGATAACAAGTAGTACCCCGCTGAGGCGGACCTACCAACTTATGATCGAGGGCTTTATGGGTGTGATGTTTTGGACAAGACATTATACTCATTATTTTGGGAACTTGCATGCATAGGTTTGTTTATATGTAAGTTGAACATTTATAACATAAAACAACATATAACTAGCAAAGCAAATAAATACGAAATCGAAAGGCCCCTAGAACCTCACAACTCTCAAACGAAAAGATTAAAAGCAACAAAATAGGCCTTGAACATCTTCTGGACTGGTCCTCGCCCGCCGTATCAGTTCCGTGCTCGCCGATTTAGGTCAACCTTAGTCCGTACCCCAAAAACCACGAACGGTGCCCGCCGTTTTACAAACGGCGGTCGCCGAACACCACTGGCGGTCGCCGTTTCCAAAACGGCGGTCGCCAAAAGGGTATAGAACGGGGCTGACCTAAAAACAGCCTTTCGGCGGTCGCCGTTTCCAAAACGGCGCCCGCCGAATACAGTCGGCGCCCGCCGTTTTGCTCTAGCAGCCCGGTTTTCGCCCGTTTCCCTTCGTTTTGATTCGTTTCTTCTCGTTTTCGCCGGAGAGCCGAGATCCTCCATCGAACCATGGACCAAGTCCATCGCTTACAAGTAGTACAATACAAATATAATAGAAAAACCTATCTATTACAAATGATTCCAAGGGACGCAGCCCTCAAAAGACTATGGCCAATCGAAACGTAAAAAAACGACAATTTCATTCACCCGACCACTAACGGTGGCCGGCCTTACATCTAATCACATAATCACAATTAAACAAATAATCCAATTATGTTGATTAAACTTCTTGTATCCAACACAAAAGTGTGCACGAACCCTAGGCTCTGATACCAATTGAAGGTATCGGTATACCGATCCGATCGATATACTGTGTGTGCGGAAGCGTGTAAATCAATAGATCTACTATGCCATGATCTTAGTGCACACTTAATGTGTATAAGAACACATATAAACATATATATATACACATCCAATATATATATATATAAGGTTCAACGATTACTTACTTTTGGTGATCGTTGACTTTGGTTAAGGTGGTGTTGAGTCGATTGAACCACCTTAATGGATTAGCAACTCAAAGATCTCCTTGTGAATGAACTCGTCACTCCTTTGGATCGTCCGGATGTTGAAGCCGCACAAATGGTCCGGCCTCTACGTGTTGCACACGAACTCGGATAATGAACACCTTTGCTTGCTTGAGAATGGATCTCCAAGATCACCTCTTTTCTCTCTATCTGTGTGGAATTTCGTGGCTGAATATTGTGTGTGATGAAAATCAGATTTTCATCTATATAAGTTCATCATTATTCATCTCATTACACCCCTTTGTAACCTACAACATAATGGGCATCATAATGCACCATTAACATGCCAAGGGGTTACAAATGAGGTGAAAGGTCATGCCACATACACATGCCACTATGCATTGTATGTGGTCCCACTTGCTTGTGTGGCATGCCATGTCACACTATGTGACATGCATCCATGCAAGCCATGCATCCCATGCATGGGAATTAAATCCACGTAAATATTGATTCTAAATCAATATATTTATCAAGCAATGTATATCAATATCGAGCTTGTGTGTGACCCTGTAGGTATGATTTTATCGATCAATATTATATTGTTCCCAACAATTAATATTATCGAATAATCATTTAACATCCATAGAAGACCTTATGACTTTATCGATTGCACACGTAGGATCGAAGGACATATCTCAACAATAAATGGATATACTTTGATGGTTCTCCACAATTGCTTAGTGTCCATTGACTTGTCAAAACACTTGCTTTTGTGGCACATCAGGTATTCTAATCCATTTCTTGAGTAATTATCAAATGAAGTACTCGTACCTTATTGTCTGAGTAGACATAGGTCTGCATACATCAGAGTGAATCAATTCTAATACTTGTCCGGATCTTATATCTTATATCCATAAAGGATTGCTTAGTCATGTTATCTTTCAAATTAGATTCTTAGGTCGGAAGGTCCACTCCTTCAACTTAATTGATCAAACTATCAATTTTCGACCTTTGAACTTCTTATTTGAATATGACTTAGCATAAGAATCCACAAGTATAAATGATTTAATAAAGATTTCTCTTATTAGTAAAAAGAGTTATGTACTACGGTTCGTTGCATCGTGGTGGACTTAGGATTCATCATTTATATATTGCTAGCTAATGTACCAGAATAGATAATATCATTATTTGTTCTTATAACCATCAAATGATTAAAAGAAATAAAATATACATTCATTGGAAATCCAGAATAAAGTTCTTTCTAAAATGAAAGGTACATAAAAGCAATAACTCAAAATGAAATCCTATAAAATGTCCTCCATTGCAACAGCTGCCTCCTCTACAGCATTGCCCATGTAGACTACGATTTCTTCTTTTCCAAGTCGTCGGGATTCCTGGAACCCTTGCATTTAAAATGCACATACCGTCAGTGGTTCCATATCTACACACCAGGTTCCGGTAGATAATACCACTGACTATGTTTCACGACTAAAGAAAATTTCGTACTTTCTTTGAGAGGATAATCAGACTTCCAGTACCCAGACTGTTTGCATCGAGAATACTTGCCTATTGGCTTTCTCGTCCCATCTCGTGGTCCAAGTAACTTAGAACCACTGGGTTTCTTTGCTTTCTTTTTCCATCCCCCGGTTTTGCCCTTAGGTTCGAAACCTTTGGCATTGACTACAAGAGCTTGCGATTTCCGTCTCAACTCGTCTAAAAGGTCCATCATCTCAAAAAAGCGTGTTTAAGCGTTTCATTGAATTGACTGGCCTTTATGAGTATCCTCATCGCCTCTTGGCTAGCCTCTACGTCATGTCTAAACATTTGCTTGAGTTTGAACATGATATCATAATCAGTGGTTATTGCATAAGCATTTTCCCACTTCTTAAAATCAGTCCTTTCCTCATCAGTTAAGACATTCGTAGGCTCGGGAGGACAAAGCTCACTGAGTACAAACTTGTACTCTTTAACAGTCTGGACAATGTCTAGATCTCTAATCCAATCAATACATTCAGGGACCAGTGAGTTAAATTCCTTAAGTATCACAGAAAGTGGGTTCAAAGCCATTTCCTAATCTATGAGCACACAATAACAAACAATTGATTTAATCTCCGATATTATCTCCCTCAAATAATATCATTAAATCACTAATCACATCCAAAATCCCATCAGATATGGCAAGCCACGTGGTGTGGACGTTTACCTACCCAAATGATTTAGTAATTAGATTTGCTTCGGTAATACATCACTTATAGCGTAACTTCGTGGGGAAGAATACTATAATGCGTATCTAAGTGTAAACCATTACTCAGTACTAAAGTAAATCGTTTGGAACCGCTACATCACCGCAAGCCACGTGGTGTGGACGTTTACGAGGATTTCACAATTCTTCACAATTCCTTATAACTGTCTACATCAATTAATCCAAAATCTGTTAGTATAGCAAGCCACGTGGTGTGGACGTTTACTACGCCAAGAGACTTTTATAATTGACTCCCAATTACTTGATCCATTCGATCTTGTAAATCAAGACGCGGAGAATCATAAGTGAAACTCGAAGTTTCTTACCAGTGATTCACCATGCGAACAACCCTATCTCTCATAGAATGAGGGAGCCGAGCAGACAATCGATCTAGTCATAAAATGACACGAAAGTCTCTAATTTGTGTCCTCGACATGACCAAGTGGCTTTGGCTCCATTCCACTCCCCGGGGTGAGAATGAGTCGACTTGAAATCAGTTTTGGAAAGACAAATTAGGCATTGTTTGATAAACTTAATCAATGTTTCTCGTAAGAGGAATTACAAGAATTCTCCTCAAATGGCTTATCTATATGAACTTCGAAAGTTCATAAAAGTCACCAAGAGAACAGCAATGGAGACCATGGCATTGTTTTCAATCCCTCTCCCACTTAGCTTTTTATAACAAAGGGATACGCATAATTAAATAATACATAAGCATGGCATTGTTTTCAATCCCTCTCCCACCATGCATAATTAAATACACATAAGCATGCATACATGAAATAAAGCACATAGAATATTATCACATAATCAAAATAATACTAGAATATTATTTTCCGACTATTATGACTTTATTCCATCCCTGTACGCATCTTCTAGTCTTCAATCTTCGTTCTTGAATGCTCCATGTGACGGGAATATTAATTCTAATATTTAAATCCATTTATTTTTAATAAATCCAAAAGTTACTTAATTCGAAAATTAAGTCAATCGAATAAATCAAAAATAAAATTAAATATTATTAATATTTTTATTTATTTTACTTTCCTTTCTAATTCCATTAAATCTTTAGAATTCTATCCAAGTCAAACTTGAAATATTCTAGAAGACTTCTATAATAGAATAAAAAAATAAAATAAATTAGGACTCCTAATCCTTCCAAATTAATTCCTTTCCTTTTCCATTAAAATTCCATAAAGGAATAATTAAATAAGGAAAAATTAATTAAGGACTCTTAAAACTTTCCAAATTTATTATTTTCCTAATCCATTAAAAATTCCATAAAGGAATAATTAAATAGGAAAAATAAATTAATTCTAAATTAATTCCTTTTCCTATTCCATGAAAATTTCCAAGAATAGAAATAATCAATAAGGAAAAATAAATTTAATCTAAATTTATTCTTTTCCTATTCCATGAGAATTCCCAAAAATAAGAATACTCAAAATAGGAAAACCGAATAATTTAGGAAAGTTGGATCTTGGCGGGAGAGCAAGAGATCACGAGGACCCCACGCCCCCACCACCATCGCCGGCCGAGAGGAGAGCCACCGCCGCCCCTAGCCTACGCGCCACCACCACCTGTGGCCGACATGGCCGAGAGATTCGAGGGCAGCCCCCTCTCCCTCGATCGATCCATCCCTTGGGGTCGATCATGGGGTTGATCGATCCACGGAATCCTCCCTCTCTTCGTCTCCTCCGTCACACTTTTCCGGTCGTTGTTTCGTCCTCGATCCAACGTAAAATAAATTACAAATTTATTACTACGCTATCCGGTATCGATTATCTACATGAAAACGACCTCAAACAATTTCCGAAAAAATAAGAACAAGCATTCACCACACAAGAACGAATCTCGACATCACCAAGAGTTTAATAATCAAGAACATTATTATGGACATTAATTAACATAATTAAATCTAGCCATAATAATCGGAAACCCTGCAAGGTAGAACAATTTATCGAAAAATACCGTGAACGAAAACCAACGCTCTGATACCAATTGTTGGAAATCGACATCCCGGAGTCGTCGGAAAATGCGGAATTGACAACTCCGATCGAAATCCCGCCATCGGAAAAATCCCACGTCACCGGACGCGGGGAGAAGCCCGATCGATCACCATCTACGGGCTTACCCGAGGCGATCGATCGCATCTCATGCGTGGCGTGAGGGGCTGTTCAAAACAGCCCGTTGTTCGTGCCTTGAACCCTCGCCGGAACAGCCGAAGCCATCCCCGAAGGAACTCCCAATCGAGCCCTAGCCGCGGACGAGCCGCTGCTGCTCGATGGGGCTCGTACTCGCGTCTAGGCGAGCCCTAGGGTTGCAGCCGTGCGACCCCGCACGCAACCAGCGATGCCCCGCGGATCCGCTGCGGGAAATCCCGCAGCCCGCTGTCTGGGCATACGAGGCGGCCGCTTGACCCCCCAGGCGGCCGCTTTCCTGGGCAGTCAATCCCTACGCGCGATCCTTCACCGTCGGGTCGCTCCAGCCGCGGTGGTCCGGTGATCTTTGATCACCACCACCCAGCTTGACCCCGGTGAGGATCCCGAACCTCGGATCTTACGTTTACGTTATTTTCACGATAATTAAACATTAAAATCATCGAAGGGGGTTCAACGATTTTACATTTGTTCTCGTTGTGCGGAGAAACGAGATCTATTCGAAGACCTTTGAATCTTCCCACGTATTCGTTGCACTTCGTTCGAACGTCGTGTGGGCGACGATCCTCCGAACTCTTATGAGTCTCCGTCTCTCCTTTCTCTCTCTTGAATTGTGATCTTCAAGTTATGAGAATAGAGAAGACCATGTAGTGCTTTTATAGGCTACGTAAGGGATCTTAAGGAGGTGGAATATTGGGCTTCCAATATTAATGATTAAATTGAGCTCAAGCCCAAATCTATTAATCTTATTAATATTAATTAATTTATTTTCCACTATATAAATTAATTGCACTCCCAATATTAAACCATATTATATCAAATAATATTTCTCCGGTAGTATTATGTATTTCGTGCGTTTAAGATAGAAATGTCCATGAATAAATTATATTTATTGCTAATTAATTTATTCATCTCTTGAATCCGAGAATAGTACCATTCAACTTTAATTATTATGCGGAACAAATCCACACTACAAGAATTTCGCGGAACCCCTACGGGGGTTCCCTACGGCATCCATCCCGTAGGGGTGTCCCTACGGCATCCCCTACGGGAAATCCTTTAAAGAAATCCCCTACGGCAACCCCTACCCCCCTTGCCGTAGGGATGAACGCCGTAGGGGGTCCCGTAGGGTTCTACGCGCGCATTTGGCGCGCCTCACTTCCCTCCAAAATTCCCTACGGGTCCTCTACGGGATTTTTGCCCTACGGCGGGTATTCCCGTAGGGAGTGATGATAATAGAGTCCCCTACGGGCAAACTCCCGTAGGGGAAGAATAAATCCCCTACGTGGATGCTTCCCGTAGGGGACCCCTACGGCATTTGCCGTAGGGGATTTTTTTTTTTTTTTTTTATGTTTTATAATTACGCTAAATGTTTATAATTACGCTAAATGTTTTTTTTAAATGTTTTATAATTACGCTAATTTTTTTTAAATGTTTATAATTACTTTAAATTGTTTTAAATTTTTTTAACTATTATTTCACAAATAATAAAATTATAATTAAAGTTTTTTTAACTGTTTACGCCAATTATACAACTATACAATTATAATTTTATAAAAATAATTAATTACAAAAATTATGCAATTACGCAAAACATTACGCAATTTTATAAAAATAATTAAATACAAAAAATATCGCAATTTAATATATTTAAATGCCCTTTTATTTAAAATTAGTTTTTAAATAAAAAAGAATTTATATATATATATATAATTATAAAAGATATCAAGTGTTTTTCACGAAATCGACTAAAACCCCGGCACTTGATATGAATACATATATATTATCTTTTAAAAGTTGTACATATAACGAAGATAGCCCAGCGGTTATCTCCTTCATCTTCACTCATAAGGTCCAGGGTTCAAACCCTGGGTCATGCAATACTCATTAATAATTATTACCAGCCCTCTTAGGGCTGGGCTTGGGTCGGGCCTTACATTGTGGGTCGGGTTGAGGTTTGGGGTGCCCCATGGGTCGGGCCGGGGCCCGAGTCACACATGGCCCACAGTTTTTGATAAAAATGTATCCCCTACGGGCCTAGCCGTAGGGGACACCCCTACGGGCCGACCAACGGGGATGCCGTAGGGCACCCCTACGGGGAGAAGGGGAAGCTGAGACGAGCTTCCCAAGGGGATTCCCTACGGGAAAGCCGTAGGGGATGCCCCCTACGGCATTAATTCCCCGTAGGGGACGAGCTCCCTACGAGTATACCCCTACGTCCAAATCCCGTAGGGGATGCCGTAGGGGATGGGCTTCCCTACGGGAATCCCTACGGAAATGGCCGTAGGGGATCAGCTGTTTTTTTGTAGTGCCACCTGCAGGGTTTACATAATAATTTCTTATGAACTCATCTCGGGGACATTATCAACCCTTATCGGGACACACTTTCCCATCAAGAATTCACAGCATGTCATACACAAAATACAGTGACCTAACTTTACCAGTAATTGACCCAATATTCTAATCGGTCAATTCCTTTGGAAAATCAAAGTCACTAATATTAAATGCACACACCCGCAATAATATCAGGGATTAAGAATATAATAAACTGAGATTTAAATCGATTATCAAAGGCAATCCTAATCGATAAACCTCAAGCGATCCGCCCAATACACCAAGTGTACGAGTATGATAAAATAATCAAGACCGATTATTTTCTCCCTCATACAACGACTATACCGATGGCTTGGTCCGTGTCCATCTAGGTCGTGAGCAACTGTTCGATTATATACGAGTAACCGATAGTATGATCTTCCGTGTGACAACGCACACCATACTAACTACAACGTATATAATCTAGGACTATAATTTGCATATATTTAATTATAAATAATTAAACGCAAACAATTGTTTATTCAATTAAATAGATTAATGGCAATGGATCGGGAGTTCATATCACTTAAATCTAGACATTAAGTATACAACTCCATCACTCTTCCGGTGCGGTATTTGGGAGTTCCATTGATCTCTTCTCAGTTGAGGATCAGAGATTGTGCACCACTGCTCCGGAAGATTGATGATAGACTAGATTCATGGACTTCTCGATCCCTATCGTATGTTGGGCGCACCCAACTGATCCGCTCAGTGCTAGGCACTATTCATATATACTGGGCTAGCGTGTTCATACTCCCGCAGGGGGTTATTCAGGAGATTGTGAAGCGCCTGAGAAGATTTCTTTGGTATGGGACATGTACTAAGGGGTATGCGAAGGTTCGATGGGCGGATGTATGCCGACCTACCAGAGAGGGAGGACTAGGGATCCGGGACCTCACTGCTCAGAATCGGGCCCTTATGACCAGACACATTTGGGCGATACTGAGCCGGGATCCGGAGTCTGTTTGGGTCAGTTGGATTCAGGCGAATCGATTGCGGAGGCATTCTTTCTGGAGTGCGAAGAGCCCTAGGGCATGCTCTTGGAGTTGGCGCCAGCTCCTAAAGCTTAAACCTGTTGTTCTACCGGCTATCCAGTTCCACATTGGGGATGGGTCGCAGTTATATCTGTGGAGGGACCTGTGGCACACCTTGGGTCGGTTGGAGGTGGTGAATCCGATGGGGCCAGCCTTGACTGGGTTGCAGGTAGCCTCGCCTCTCAGCTCTGTCATTGTTGACGGGGAGTGGCAGTGGGCAGTTGACTTTTTTGAGGAGTTCGTTGGTCTTATGGAGGATCTTCCGGAGATAGGACAGGGGAGTGATAGCATACGGTGGAGATTGCATAGGTCTGGGATTTACACTTCTGCCTCAGCCTATTCACTCTTCCACCCTGAGGGTGTTCGGGTACAGTGGGAAGGTCTCCTTGATGGACCAGGACGTATTCAGAGGCACTGCTTTATTCTTTGGCTTGCTATTTGTGGTCGGTTGCCGACGCGTGACAAGCCGTGGATTGGTCGGGGGATGATTCGTGTGTTCTGTGTGGAGGAGAGAGTATAGAGACGCATTCCCATCTATTCTTTGAGTGCACGTTTTCGCAGGATTGTTTGAGGAAAGCTGGGAGGGAGGTTACTGGATTCCTATGGCCACGTGGCAGTTGGGAGTGTGCTGTTCTCCGTGCTGCTAGACGCTGGTGTGGGAAACATTGGATTTCATGTACCTATCGTGGTCTTCTAGCTGCCCTGATTTACTTTATATGGCAGAAGAGGAACACACGTATACGGGAAGCGCAATCGGAGTTTGCACAGAGGGTGGCTATCAGGGCTATATCCATTATGAGGGATCGGATCGTTGCGCTACGACTACCAGACTCCATTCAGGCGAGGGCTTTGAGGCGAGTGTGGCATATCGCTTGGTGGTGGTGGTTGTTGTTGTTGTTTTGCACTTTTATTTTTGGAGATTCTGAGAGCTAGGCTGTTAGCTCGTTGATGCGGTAGGTTCTCTCTATGCGCTGTACTGTATCTCCAAACTCCTTTATTTTTTCTTTTATATGATATTGACCGATAACCAAAAAAAAAAATTGAAAATGAAAAAATATTGTAATATAAAAAATTGTATTAAATAATTTTATTTTATTAATTAGTTTATATAATTTTAATTTTTATCAAAATAGTTTATTTATTAGTTATAAATTAGGAAATAAAATTTTAAATATAACAAATCATTCTGAATTAGTTTTTATTACATTCGGTTTTTTTATATAAAAAAATATTGAATTAAATAAAATGATAAATATATAAAATTTTAGGTAATATTAGGCTATGGGGCAGATTGCTTTTTAATATTATTTTTAACACCTATATTTTTTTCACCTCATTTTTAGGGGTTGTATATTTTTTACTTTTTTATTTATTAGGGAATTTTTATTTTTTAAATACTAATTAGGGGCATTTTTTAAAATGTATAAAGTCGTAAATATCCCTACACCGTAACATATTAATTTATTTACTATATACATATATAAATATATTTGCGTAAGAATATAAATATATTTGCGCAAGAGTAAATTATATATATAAATATATTTGCATAAAAATATTTGATATAAATATATTTGCGCGTAAAATATATTTGCGCAACATTATTTATATATATATATATATATATGAATAGATATCTATCATAGAATTATCACATACCACTAATATCTATTATAGATATGTCATAAATATATCATATCTATAGATATTTATCATAGATGTATAGATATCTATCATAGATATAGATATGTCTCTATCATAGATATAGATATGTCATATAAATAGATATCTATTGCTATGTTGTAAATCAATATTAGAGATGAGCAACCTTTTTAAATAGTCTAAATCCAAATTCAACTAAAATTTTCTCAAATTGATTAAAATGCAAAATGTGAAATAAAAAATTTAGAAATTTAACACACCTAATTCTAACAAATATGCAAATATGGACCTGTTAATATTTCATGTTTAGATATGTATTTCATGTTCAGATATTTAACACACCTAATTCTAACAAATATGCAAATATGGATCTGTTAATATTTCATGTTTAGATATGTATTTCATGTTCAGATATGTTATAATACTAGGTGTCTAGTTGTTTAAAATCTCAGCGGATGATATTAGATATGTAGTTATATTAATTACTAATATACTTGAAAAGGTTAATTATGGAACAATGCCCTATATCAAAATTAGGAAAAAATATAGGTACTATTTATAATTCTACTCTTAGAGATGCCCCGGTCCATGATTCCCCCAAAATTTTAATTATATGTATTACACTACATTTTTTAATAATATGTTTTCTACTTCGATTTAATGGTCAACCATTCATTTTAAGATTCAATGGTTAAAATTCAAAATAGGTACGATACCTTACCTGCGTGGTAGAATCCCCAGAACTTAAATTAGAACGTTATTTTTATAATAAGAGAGATGTAAATAAACTTAACCTAAATAAAAATAGAGGTTTAAACTTGTTTGTTTGGATTTATTTACATTTAGTTTCAGTTTAAACTCATTTAGTTCAGTCACTTATTGTTTTATTTTTATTATTAATATTATTTTAATATTTTAAAATTTAATTTTTGTTCAATTTAGACCTATTATGTTCACTTCATTATATTAAGTATTCAACTTAGAGTATATAGGATTTTAATAAACTTTTAAAATTTAGGTGTATTCAATTCGGAATTTTAAAAGTCCATTAAAATTCGGAAGTATTCAATTAGAATTTTAAAAAGTCTTTAAAAATTCGAAGGTATTCAAAAGTTTATAAATTTTAGTAGTATATGAATTTTAATGGATTCTTATTAAAAAAATATGAAAAAGCTTCACTTTTTAAAATCTTTGGTTAGAAGTAGAGATTTTGTTGGATTCTAAAAAAGCTACAAAAAAAATTACTTATTTCTTTCGACAAATAATAATAATAATAATAATAATAATAATAATAATAATAATAATAATAATAATAATAATAATAATAATAATAATAATAATAATAATAATAATGTAACGCCCCAGAAATTCAAAGGCTTAAAAGGATTGAATATGTTACTCATACCAAAAGATGCATCTTCTTTTCTGGGCATCCTCCTATAAGAACTCCAAAGTTAAGCGTGCTGGCTCTTGAGTAATTCTAGGATGGGTGACCCCCTGAGAAGTCTCTCGGGTGCGCACGAGTAAGGACAAAGTGTGCTGGAAAAGACAGGCTCTGGAGTAATTCTAGGATGGGTGACCCCCTGAGAAGTCTCTCGGGTGCGCACGAGTAAGGAAAAAGTGTGCTGGAAAAGACAAGTGTTGGTTTACTCCTAGGAGACCCCCTGGGAAGTCTCCCGGGAGGACAAAGTGCGCTGGAAAAGACAAGTGTTGGTACAGTGGGGCCAAGATATCACTCCCGACGGCAGTTATTGGTAACCGAGCCGGCCCATTAGGGTCGGACTTCGACCCCTCAACGGACGACAGTCATTGGTAACCGAGCCGGCCCATTAGGGTCGGCTTCGACCCCTCAACGGGCCGGGGCGTTACAAATAATAATAATAATAATAATAAAAAAAATTAAAAAAATGTAAATTTTTTTTTTATTGAATTAAATAAAAGTTTCAATCATAATAAAATTAAAGTTACTAAAAAAATAATTAAATAGTTTTGAATCTTTTTGCGCTGAAAATCAATGAAGGTTCATTTTTTTCTTTACAAATATACAACATAATAATAATAATAATAATAATAATAATAATAATAATAATAATAATAATAATAATAATAATAATAATAATAATAATAATAATAATAATAATAATAATAATAATAATAATAATAATAATAATAATAATAATAATAATAATAATAATAATAATAATAATGTTGACGATCGGACGATATATAGTATGAAGAAAACAAGAATACCGAAGAAAAGAAATCAACAAGAAAATAGAGAAGACAAGAATTTACGTGGAAACCCAACTGGGAAAAACCACGGGAGGAACGACGAACAATTCACTATAATATTGTTTCACGATTACAAGGATGATATACGCTCTAAACCCTCAAATCTCACGCAATAGCTATAGAATTATAATTGAATTTTTTATGCCTATGGAGAAGTTCTCTTATATAGGGGAGAGTCCTAATTAATGTATGGAAACATTAATTCTCGCCCATAGTATGCCTTGTAGGAAAAGGAAACCTAAACGGACCAAAATTACGTATTTTCCAAAAATACCACGCCTGGGCCAAACGGCGACCGCCGTTTCAAACTGGCGGTCGCAGGACAGATTCGGCGGTCGCCGAAACCCCGATTTCTTGGCAGTCCCGACTTCGTCATTCGATGACTCTTTCGGCGAGCGCTGGTCTTCTTCGGCGGTCGCTGGACAGAAACGGCGGGCGCCGTTTTCCTATGGCGGGCGCCGAATCCTCCAGCGTCGTTTCTCTTCTCGGTTTCGTGGCAAACTCAACAAATCTCCACCTTGGCACTAAACCGCGAACTTCCTTCGCCGTCCGTCTTCCTCCAAAAGCTCCTAAGGGCTTAATCTCTCGATCGAAGTCCAACCAAGCTAGAGCAAAGCTCAAACTTGGTTGCGGGTAAACTCTTCGTCAACATGTCCGCCGGATTGTCGTGAGTACTAATCTTACTCACCTTAATATCGCCTCGAGCGATTACCTCACTGACAAAGTGATAACGAATATCTATGTGCTTTGTTCTCTCATGGAACACTTGATCTTTTGTGAGACAAATAGCACTTTGACTATCACAAAAGATTGACGTCGTCTTAGAACTCTTCGAGAGTTCTCTAAACCAACCTCTCAACCATAGAGCCTCTTTGCAAGCCTCGGTAACCGCCATATACTCCGCCTCGGTAGTCGATAAGGCCACCGTACTTTGCAAAATAGCTTTCCAACTTATAGAACACCCACCAATGGTAAAATCATACCCGGTAAGAGATCTTATTTTATCAAGATCACCGCCATAGTCGGAATCCACGAACCCTTGCACATCATCTTGATTCCTCCCGAACACTAGCTTCTTGTTAGACGTACCTCTCAAATAGCGCAACACCCATTGCACCGCCTTCCAATGCTCTCTTCCGGGATTCGCCATGTACCGACTCACGGCACTCACGGCGTGAGCCAAATCCGGACGAGTACACACCATTGCATACATCAAGGACCCAACGGCATTGGAATAAAGGACTCGAGCAATATCCTCGATGTCCTTCTCCGTAGTCGGAGAGTAAGCAGAGGTAAGTCTAAATTGTGTTCCAAGGGGAGTACTTACCGGGTTCGACTTCTCAAGGTTGAATCAACGTAGCACCTTCTCTATGTACCCCTTTTGGCCAAGATACAACTTGCCATCTCTTCGATCTCTAGTGATTTCCATACCAAGGATCTTCTTTGCCACACCAAGATCCTTCATTTCGAACTCCTTACTAAGTTGTGTCTTAACTCTCTCCACCTCCGACTTATCCTTAGCCGCTATCAACATATCGTCGACGTAGAGGAGAAGATAAACTAAAGACCCATCACGGCCTTTCCGAAAATACACACAACTATCGTTTGAGCTCCTCCGGAAACCATTCTTGATCATAAACGTGTCGAAACGTTTATACCATTGTCTAGGAGACTGTTTCAAACCATATAAGGACTTCTTGAGAAAACACACCTTGTTTCCTTGGTTTGAACCCTCGAACCCCTCGGGTTGGACCATGTAGATGTCTTCGTCGAGCTCCCCATGTAGAAAGGCCGTCTTCACATCCATTTCCTCAAGCTCCAAATCATGCATTGCCACAATGCCTAGAATTGCTCGAATCGAGCTATGCTTGACCACCGGTGAAAACACATCATTGAAATCTACTCCGGGAATTTGACTAAAACCTTTAGCCACCAATCTCGCCTTATATCTCTCGTCCTCAACCCTAGGGATGCCCTCCTTCTTCTTGAAGATCCATTTGCACTTGATGGCCTTCTTGCCTTTAGGGAGATCAACCAACTCCCAAGTGCCATTCTTATGAAGAGACTCCATCTCTTCTTGCATAGCTAGCATCCACTTGCCCGAGTCATCACAAGTAACCGCCTCATCATATGAGGAAGGCTCCTCATATGAATCAACATCATCGGCTACACTCAAGGCATAAGCGACCAACTCATACTCGGCTAACCTTCTAGGTGGTCGAGTCTCTCGCCTTGGCCTATCTCTAGCTATGCATTGCGGCCCCACCTCTTTTGGATCTTCCGGAGTAGTCGAACTACTCGCCATATCGGTCGGGGAACTTGACCCATCATCTTCCTCTTGCACCCTGTCCGGCTCCACCTCAGTAGGAGTACTTGGAACCTCGAGATTCCCTTTAGACGCCCGATCACCAATCATAGAAGCCTCATCAAAGACTACATCACGGCTTAGAATGATCTTCTTCGTCTCTGGACACCAAAGCTTGTATCCTTTAACTCCTTCCTTAAAGCCAACGAATATGCACTTCTTAGAACGTGCACTCAATTTCCCGTCGTTGACATGCATGTAGGCCGGACACCCAAACACCCTTAAGTCCTCATAATTCGCCGGAGATCCCTTCCACAATTCTTGTGGAGTCTTCTTGTTAATCGCCATGGACGGGGATCGGTTGATAAGGTAACATGCTAAAGAAGCCGCTTCAGCCCAAAAACCTTTACTCAACCCAGAAGTTGCTAACAAGCAACGTACCTTTTCCATAATCGTGCGATTCATCCTCTCGGCTACTCCGTTTTGCTGGGGCGTGTATCTCACAGTGTGGTGCCTCACAATCCCCGAACCCTTACAGAACTGATTGAATTCTTCGGACACAAATTCTAGGACATTGTCCGTACGTAGGTTCTTCACGACTTTCCCGGTTTGTTTCTCTATCATCACCTTCCAATCTCTGAAGGTAGAAAACACGTCGCTCTTGTTCTTCAGGAAGAACGACCGAACCTTTCGGGAATAGTCATCGATGATGGTAAGCATGTAGAAAGAACCTCCAGTGGAGGGGACCGGGGATGGTCCCCATAGATCGGAATGGACATACCCGAGTATTTCCTTCGTCGTGTGAGCGCCGGTAGTGAACTTCACTCGCGTTTGCTTCCCATAGACGCACTGCTCACAGAACTCCAACTTCGACAAGCCCTTATCCCCAAGAAGCCCTTGTCTACTCAACTCGGTCATTCCGGAATCACTCATATGCCCTAGACGCATATGCCAAAGCCTCGTTGTATCGACGTCCGAGACTTTGGAATCACCTACGGCTACTTCACCTTTCACCGTGGTGCCTTCAAGAACATAAAGCCTATTAGACTTACGTTCACCTCTCATAACCACCAACGAACCGCTGGCAACCTTCACGACTCCACCTTCTCCGGTGAATAAGTAACCCTTAAGCTCCAAAGTACTAAGCGAAATTAAATTCCGCTTTAAGCCGGGGACGAATCTAACCTCGCTTAGGGTGCGGATCGCGCCGTCAAACATCTTGATCCGGATGCTTCCTATCCCTTCGATCTTGCATGACGCGTTGTTGCCCATAGTTACCGCACCTTGTTCCACCTTCTCAAAAGTGTCGAACCACTCACGATTCGGGCACATGTGGAACGTACATCCCGAGTCTAGAATCCACTCCTCGCTTGATTTGGAGACCTCACCCAAAGCCATAAGGAGATCACAATAATTCTCGGCTACACCAACCTCACCGGAACTCTTACCGGAATTATTGTTGTTGTTGTTGCCGCCTTCTCTCTCCTTTCTATTCTTCAAGGAATAGCAATCGGCTTTGATGTGACCCTTCTTCTTGCAATAGTTGCAAACCTTGTTACTATGTCGTGACTTCGATTGAGACCTATCTTGCCCCGTCGATCTCTGGTTGGTCCGCCCACGGACATTCAATCCTTCACTTGGCGTCTCTCCCGAATTAGGATTCTCCATCATCAAAATATTATCTCTAGATGAGAGAGCCGAAACAACGTCTTTAAACGCGAGACTATCTCGAGCGGAATATAGGAGAGTATCACGGAAGGTCGCCATAGAAGGGGGTAGAGAAATTAGGAGCCAAAACGCAAGATCATCATCTTCGATCTTCACGCCAATGTTGCCGAGGTTGGCGACTTTCTCCTTGAATTTCGCTACGTGCGCGGGGATAGAAGAACCCTCCGCCATCTTGAGGAAATATAGACTCCTCTTCAAATTGTGCTTACTTGACACCGTCTTGGTGATGCACATCTCTTCAAGCTTCTCCCACAACTCTTTTGCTGTCTTCATCTCCATGATGTCCTCCGCCAAACTGTTCGAGACATGGAGCCCTATGGTCGCCATAGCCATCTGATCGAGCGTCACGCGGTCGTCATGCTCTGGGCCACGCCTGGGCCAAACGGCGACCGCCGTTTCAAACTGGCGGTCGCAGGACAGATTCGGCGGTAGCCGAAACCCCGATTTCTTGGCAGTCCCGACTTCGTCATTCGATGACTCTTTCGGCGGGCGCTGGTCTTCTTCGGCGGTCGCTGGACAGAAACGGCGGGCGCCGTTTTCCTCTGCGGGCGCCGAATCCTCCAGCGTCGTTTCTCTTCTCGGTTTCGTGGCAAACTCAACAAATAATAATAATATTAATAATAAAATTTAAAAATGTGAGTTTTTTATCGAATTAAAATAAAATTTTAAATCATAAAATAAAGTTAAAATTTTATAACAAAAATAATTAAATAATTTTGGATTTTTTTTATGTAAATAATAAAAAGAGAATTTTAGAGAAAAAAAATACTTTAGGTATTGATTCTATAATAAAATACTATAGTTTAGATTAATTGTAAGTAATGTATATTATATTACTTTTAACCTCAATTTAAGTGACTTTAAAGACTAATAATTATAATTGAAGTATCTTTTTCAAATTTAAAATGTCCTAAATAGCCTTTATGTATATATGGTTAATTATGTCTAATTTAATATAGGAATAAAACCTTTTAAAATCTCATATATTTTGGACATAGTAAACAATTTCCAGCTACGGATTCTAATATAGGAAGAATCGTCCTTTTGAATTGATTAATCAGCTTACCTTATTTGTTTTTAATTTTTTTTTTTATTGCAACTTATTTGTTTTTAATCAGCTTAGTGCGAGGATGACTGTTGGTCAATTGATGATGTATGGTGATGCATCCACATACAAGGGGCGTCGATATCGTTCGGGGATGCTTACACATAAACCGAGCTTTGCCACAATATATGCATACAGAGACGAAACGATTGAGGGTGAGGGCCTGGCTCTGCTCGAGTTCTAGTTTGCGAAAAGTCCGCAACGAAATTTCAACCTCAAGAACGAGTTGTGGCCGGTACGGACATCGTCCTCTCAAAATTCCTCAAGGCGAAGCACTACAGGGTGTAGGAGGCTTTGGCGTCGCTCTGAGATGATTGGCCGGGTTCCGAGTCTCGGAGAAACCTGCGAAGCAGGCGGAAATGATCTATGAAGCAGCGGGCCAACGATCGATGCGCTACCTGACCGTGGATGATGTTGCGAAAGTGGGAAAAAGAAGAGCTCACACTTTACACCATTTTCATCGTTGTAGTTTTTTTCCTTACCCCGATTCAAATTCGATGCGCCGAGTATCAAATCCTCACTCTCCTGAGAATTGATGCAGGAGAAAACGTGCATCTGTTTTATTATTTTGTGAAATAGAGTTCCGATCATCCGGAGAAAGACTCGATTATTCTTTAGTTGACTGCTATGTACTTTTCAGACTCATATGATCTAGTTTCGTTTAATTAAGCGAGTTACCAGCTTTCATCTAGTTTTGTTTAATATAATTAACAATTTTCTCTTAGTCTTGTTCTTAGTTTTGGTAGTTTTCTCTTAGTCTTGTTCTTAGTTTTGTTTAATATAACAAACAATTTTTTGTTAGTTTCAATCCTTGTTTTGTTTAATACAATTACCATATTTTTGCTAGTTTCGTTCTTAGTGTTATTTGTTTGTATAATACAATTACCATGTTTTTGTTAGTTTCGTTCTGGTGTTGTTTGTTTTGTATATTACAATTACCATATTTTTGTTAGTTTCGTTCTTAGTGTTATTTGTTTGTGTAATACAATTACCATGTTTTTGTTAGTTTCGTTCTAGGTTCTAGTGTTGTTTGTTTTGTATATTACAATTACTATATTTTTGTTAGTTTCGTTCTTAGTGTTATTTGTTTGTGTAATACAATTACCAAATTTTTGTTAGTTTCGTTCTAGTGTTGTTTGTTTTGTATATTACAATTACTATATTTTTGTTAGTTTGGATCTAATTTTTTAATGTGTTGTTTGTTTTGTATAATTCAATTACTATATTTTTGTTTGTTTCGTTCTTAGTTTTGTATTGTGTAGCACATTTATTTTTCTTTCCTCGGACGAAATAACAATTCAAAGTAAAATTTGAATTTCAGTCCTTTTTAAAAATTCCTACGGGTGTTTCATTCACGAAAGGGATTCATGTTATTAGATCAATTAACACCCATGTATCTTTGTAAAATAGTTACAAAGTTGTTAAAAATATTTTATAACTAAATTATCAAGTGCTAACAACTAAAGCTACAACGGATGAAAAAGTGCATTATGCAATATCTTCTGTTCTCATTTGTGCTATTGGAAATTCAGCGAGGGAGAGAGAAAAACTGCTTTCGAACACCCCACCAAACAATTTTCAGTGCTTGTCGAACTTGCACACGCGACACGCCTTTGTATGAATTCAGCTCGACTTTGTAGAATATCTTTTTGGGATGAATCGAGGCTTCTCTTTGTACTAAATCACTCTCAATTAATTCATACTACCAAAAAACAAAAAGAAAAATTAAGAATCAAACTAAAAACATGAAAAATCAAAACATACACACATTTATCTAAACAATTACAAATTGAGCTTTGGAAATTGTAAAAGAAATATGTTTTAACAAATTATCGAAATCATCGAGTGACAAATTTAGAAAGTGATTTAAACTTAAATTCCATAAATGGGTAACAAGTTCAATAAGTACTAACCAAGTCCACGAATTTTGTAGAAAGAAAAATTCAAGTTATCATTGCATTAGAATCTAATGTAAGCAAGTGACATAAATGAGAAGCCACGAATCATATATTTAATGGCACTGAAAGATAAATATGAATTCATAGTTACGCTACGTACCTATACTAATCTGCCAAGGGGTAGGAATGTTCAGTAAATGCAGTACCAAAAAAAGTGTAAAAACTATATTGTGTTTATAGTGACACGAGAACTGTTTCGGGAACTATAGACCATATAGACCTCTCATTATGAACTATTAATTACTCAAAGCTACTGAGCAATCATATCAGTTTGAAATACATTTCTGCGTACATATTTGTACACCAACATACCTCTCAAAAACAATTAATGAAACAAGTATATACCTTACATAACTAAAATGAATCGATAGTGACATAAGGATTTGTTTCTGGAACTACAAACCTTACATAACTCTTCTTATCTAAAACTCATTTTTCAAAGTTCCATGGTTATGAATATGACCTAAACATGAACTGAAACTACAATAAATATGTTGGAATTCGATCACCCGGAGTTGCCGGAATTGCGGAACATGACAACTCCGATCAAAAACCCTTCGCCGGAGATCACGTGAACGCCGACGAACGCGCCGGAGTCCAGCCGAGGAGACCACACGCCCGAAGACGTGCGGCTGCCCCCAGCCGAACCCTCGCGTCGCGGGGTTCACGCGATGAGCGATCGCGTCCATCGCGATCGATGGGGTGGGCTGCCCAGCAGCCCCCGCGGCGAGTCCGGCGACTCGCCGCCGCCTGGGAGGTCCCCACCGTCGAGGTGGGGTGGGGTGCGGCACCAGCCCGCGCCCCCAGCGATCGATCGTAAGATCGATCGCATGCCCGCGGCCCAGCCGCGGGTCTCTCCTCCGCGCGCCCTCGAAACCCTAGTCGGGCGATCCCGCGGTCCGGTGGTTTCACCACCACCGCGTGATCGTTCGTCTAATTCGGGGTTCGATCCTTGGATCTTGTTTTTCGATAATTGATTCAATAAACTTGAATTAAATTACGGAAATTTAATTCACCTTTCGATTCGTTGTGCGGAGAAACGAGATCTTATGATGACCTTGAGATCTTCCCACGTATTCCTTGCACTTGTTCGAACGTCGGGTGGGCGACGATCCTCCGAACACTATGGATCTCCTTCTCTACTTTCTCTCTCTAGAATTGTTATCTTCAAGTTATGAGAATAGAGAAGACCATGTAGTGCTTTTATAGGCTACGTAGGGATCTTAAGGAGGTGGAATATTGGGCTTCCAATAATAGTGATTAAATTGAGCCCAAGCCCAAATCTATTAATCCTTACTATTATTAATTAATTTATTTTCCACTATATAAATTAATTGCACTCCCAATATTAAACCATATTATATCAAATAATATTTCTCCGGTAGTATTATTTATTCCGTGTATTTAAGATAGAAATATCCATGAATAAAATTAATTTATTGCTAATTAATTTATTCATCTCTTATATCCGAGACTAGTACCATTCAACCTTAATTATTATGCGGAACGAATCCACCTGCAGGGTTTACATAATAATTCCTTATGAACTCATCTCGGGGACATTATCAACCCTTACGGGATATACTTTCCCGTCAAGTATTCACGGCATGCCATATATAAAATATAGTGACCCAACTTAACCGGTAATTAACCAATAATTAAATCGGTTAATTCCTTTGGTAAATCAAAGTCACTTATATTAAATATACACACCCGCAATAATATCGAGGATTAAGAATAAAATACACTGAGACTTAAATCGATTATCGCCGGCAATTCTAATCGATAAATCTCAAACGATCCGCCCAATACACCAAGTGTACAAGTGTGATAAAATAATTAAGACAAATTATTTTCTCTTTCACACAACGACTATACCGATGGATTGGTCCGTGTCCATCTAGGTCGTGAGCAACTGTTCGATTAAATACGAGTAACCGATAGTATGATCTTCTGTGTGGGCCCGACACACCATACTAACTACAACGTATAGAATCCAGGACTATAATTTGCATATATTTAATTATAAATAATTAAACGCAAATAATTGTTTATTTAGTTAAATAGATTAGTGGCAATGAATCGTGAGTTTCTGTTACTTAAATCTAGACATTAAGTACACAACTCCAACAAAATATACAAATCACAGACCTGGAACTATCAAAAATATACAAATTACAGACCTGGAACTGGAACTACTTAGCAACAATACATTTGTGAACACATATTCCTAAATCAATATACCTTTCAAAAACAGGTCATGGAACAAGTACTAAAACTAGAATGTACTGACAGTGACACAAGATCAGTTCTGAAACTATAATCCTCATAGAACTATTCTTATTTACAATTTATTACTCAAAGCTCTATGGGTAAGTCTTTTACCTAAACAGGAACTGGAATTATCGAATATATATATATATATATATATATATATATATATATATATATATATATATATATATATATATATATATATATATATAGAGAGAGAGAGAGAGAGAGAGAGAGAGAGAGAGAGATTTCATACTTTTGATGATAATCTCCGAATTATAGATTTACCAAATAGGGTGAGGACTTATTACACATATACATTAAAAAACGTGAAACCCTAGTATTCTTGGCTGACATACCAAGGGATACCCATGACATTTAAAACTCTGTGTATAAAATCTACTAAAAACATACACTAGAACTAACATCAAGCTTCACAATTCATAGAAAAGAATATAGTTTCTGGATTCTTACAACCAAGTAAATTAGTTCATCGATACTGATCAAATTTCAAAAGGGTAGAACACAAAATTCTTCAAAATTAGACACGAATTAAACATACTCTGCAAAGATTAATTCCCGAAAACATACCAGCCGATAATCTTTATCGTTTGTTGGTTCAAAAATCCACCGCTCGGGTCTGTGTCGCACCAGTGAGATCAAGAGCTTGTTCAGTGCGGATTGTTCTATGACTCTGAAGCACTCCGCCAAACGATCTCTTGATTTTTTTAAAATATTATCATATGGTTTTCGATTTGTAAGGATCGGCTGCCAGAACAATTTTAGGTTAGGATGCGAGAAATCAATGTATATGGACGGAGAAATAGCAGATGTATAATTACGTATATTGGGCTGATTTTTAATTGTTAAAAACACGATAGTAAAGGTAGTTCCGGAAAATTTTACTTTTTTACGATTAATCTAAAGATGAGTATTTATACATATTAAAATACTTAAGACTTACTCTTTTTTAGAATACCCCTAATAAAAAATATATATATTAGATAATTTTATAAAATTTATACAAATCTATAAAAAAATAATTAAAACTCTATATTAACTTCGTTGATTTTTTAAGTCCATTATTTTTTTTAAATCCTCAAATACAATTCGAATTGAATACATCTTAAAAAGAACATTTTCTAAGTCCATTGTTTTTTTTTAATCCATAAAAATCCAATACAATCCGAATTGAATACATCATCGAAATAACGCATCCTCCAAAGAACGCGTAGCGGTAGTCGTAACTAGGGGTGTTCATCGGTCCAAAACCGGACCGAACCGGACCGGAACCGGATTGGACCGGAACCGGAATCATAAAAAAGCATGACCCGGAAACCGGACCGGAATAATACTGGTCCGGACCGAACCGGACCGGTAAATTCGGGTTCGGTCCGGTTTTGGACCGGATAAAACCGGATTAATTTAAAATTTTAATAAATTAAATATAAAATAATAATTAAATTAAATTTTTATATTTATAAATTTTAAATTAGTCAATAAAAATAAAATATCATTTTTAAATAATAAAATATTTTAAAAATTAAAAAATATATTTTTGTTTAATTATTTATAGATTATTTTGTTTTATTAAGTACTAATAATTTAATATATAATGAAAATTTTAGTTAATATAAAAATTATATTTAATAAGTAGAACAATTTTATATTAAAATATAAATAATTTATCAAGTTATTTAATTATTTTTATCAAATATATAAATTTATATATTAATAAATTAAATCCGGTACAATCCGGTCCGGACCGGATTTTACCGGTTTTTAACCGGAACCGGACCGGAAACCGGAATCTCACTTTTAGTCGAACCGAAAACCGGTCCGGAATTTTACCGGTCCAGACCGAACCGGACCAACCGGTCCGATTCCGGTCCGGTTTCCGGTCCGGGCCATTTTATGAACACCCTCAGTCGTAACGATGAAAATGGTGGGCTTGATAATCGGATCACCTAAATGGGCTTGGGTGCTCATAAGCCCAACTTCACTATAGTGTCGTCGCTGGGATTCATACACGGAAACATTAAATCTGTGGCTGCCTCATTAGGGTTTCTGCAACTCCCAGAAAAATATACAAAGCACGCCATGGTTCTCAAGTAAGTTCTTCTCATTCTATCGTTCATTTCAACCAATCGAATGCTGTGAATGGAATTTGGTGGGAGATGTTGATTTTTCTTTCGGGAATTCATTTTATTTTTCAATTTATCGTCTGCTTTATCTTTATCATTTCAGGAACTAGACGGATCATTTTCTATTTAATTTTTTGCCGATTTTGTTTTTGATATCTCATGTGAATTTCAACCTTGTCTCTTCTTCTTTTTCTCTTGATCTTGCATATTAGAATGCTGGTTGAGTTGATTATATATTGTTGATATAATTTAATTTACTTCTGTCATCTAGTTATCATATTTCCTTACCCTTTCTATGTCTTATTAAGATTCTGGTTATTGTATCTCTTGTTTCTTGTGTTGGGTTATCAGGACTGAGCTTTGCCGTTTTAGTGGTCACAAGATTTACCCCGGAAGAGGCATTAGGTTCATTCGATCCGACTCTCAGGTTGGTTAATTGAAAGGTTCATTGAAGTATTAATGTTTTAAGTTTTCCTCTTCGTTTCATTGAAGTACTGATTGAATTATATTTTCTCCCCATTCTTAAGAGGCTTATGAAACTATTAATGTTGTAGGTTTTCCTCTTCGTTAACTCAAAATGCAAGAGGTACTTCCACAACCGACTGAGGCCTGCCAAACTTACTTGGACTGCGATGTACCGTAAACAACATAAGAAGGTATATCTGCTTGATATTCCTCCTAAGATTGTGTTTTGCCACACTTGTCGTGTTAAAAATCTTATGAAATCTGTAAATTTCTGTTTAGTCATTATTGCTTATAAGATGTAAAACGAAGCTTTTTTAAAAGCTTTTAAGCGCCTTCAATTTAAACCCAACATTTTGCGAGTTCTCAAAAACATTTCATGAGATGTGGGAAGTAGTTGCAGGTGACCTTTTCATAGTAATTCTGGTCATGTATAAAATGGTTCTCCTTTGATTTTAGGACGCTGCTGCTGAAGCCGTGAAGAAAAGGCGTCGCGCCACCAAGAAGCCCTACTCGAGGTCCATTGTTGGTGCCACTTTGGAAGTTATTCAGAAGAGAAGAGCCGAGAAGCCAGAAGTTCGCGATGCTGCACGTGAAGCTGCTTTACGGTATGTTGAGATTTTAACAATGTGGATTCCAAAATAAAACTAGAAAGAATGCTTCATCCTTTAAACAAATGTATAAAATTGTTTTATTCTTTAGAACTATTGAATGACTCTATTTTATATTGCGGTGGCAGTGAAATCAAGGAAAGAATCAAGAAAACTAAGGATGAGAAGAAGGCTAAGAAGGCAGAGTCGATTTCCAAGCAGAAGGCTAGCAAGGGCAATGTACCCAAGGCTTCTGGGCCTAAAGGAGGTCCTAAGATTGGAGGAGGTGGTGGCAAGCGTTAAACATGCAAGTTTTCTTTTGTTTTCAAGGATATACTCTGTTTTATTTCATTATAGGGCATACAATTTTTGGTTCTTTGCAATTTTATAAAACAAATGATGCATTCGATTTGTTGTGCTGTCATCCTTTCTTGTCAATTAATACAAGAAAATGAAATGCAAAATCCTTACTGTCTTGACATCCTTACTGTTGGCAGAATGTTTTGATGAAGTTTAAAGAGAATTTCGTAATTATAATTGATCTCCCTAAAGATTTTTAATAAAAGTTATCCGTTTCATCCTTCAGGCTTCAATCCAATATTTCCCACCATCTCATTCGGCCTTATGATAGCCATTGTCCATATCTGAATTTGTTGATTTTTTACCATTCATAGCATAAGAAGCTCCCATAACAATCCCGCATTTTCCACCGGGAATATCAACATTTCGTGCCAATTTTAAGTAGCCATTTTCACCCCAATCAGCCCCCCATGAGTTCTTGACAATCCAATAATCAACCTCGCTTTCCGACCCGTATCCAACGACCACCACACCGTGGTCTAAATGCGTCCCACATTCACCAGTGAATACACCCTAATGAGAAAGAACAGAAATGTTTATCAATTTGTTACAGTTTTGTTTAATTTAAGAAAAACTATGTCTCGGGTGTAAATGAGTTTTTATTTTGCAAATTGATTGCTCAAAAGAGGTGAATATGAAGCACCATGTTATATCTAAATTTCTTGCTTAGTTACCGATGAATATAGTTGTAGGGCTCTCCCAGAGGCTTCAATCGCAACACAAATCGGTTGATAAGACGAAGCTTTTTGCAACGCTTTTTCAGTCTGAGGGGAATCTTCGTTGCAAAAACAAGAAATAAAAAGATTAAGAGAGAACACATAAGACGAGAAAAAAAATTGAGCTATTTCGCTAAGTCGACCCACAATGACTCACACCTCTCTCTATGTTTTTTTCTAATTGAATAATCAAAACAGATTGTCAGCTTGCTTGACTCTAGCTCATCCAATATGTTGTTTGAAATACGAATAATATCGCTGTCCTGTCTAATTTTTGTAAAAATATTAATAAAACAATATTTTATTAATATTAATTGATTCAAGACGAATTTACTAGTGTATTATCTTATTAGTTTGATAAAAATTATAAGAATAAAATTATATTTACGTATTTTAAATTAAAAATAAAATAGTTAGTATTAAACTTAGAAATTAAAATAAAATAGTTACTTATTTAATGTTTTATAGGTGCGTTAGGTATATGAAAATACAAGTGGACCAAAGAAGTAAATGAAAACTGACCCAATCCCAAAGTCCAGTTATCCTCGACCGCCCTCCAATCAAGAAACTCCGGCAAGTACGCAGCTCTGTACTCTTCATTAGTCAGATCGGCGAATTTATTCAGTCCCAATCTGTACGTGCAGTTGTTATTACCATTATTGTGATTGTCGACGAACTTCAAATTGTCCTTGAAAACAACGAACCTTCTGTCCTTCTCTCCGATCTCGCTGTAGATCTTGCCGCGCCTCGCCGTCCATTCTTCGAACAGAGTCTTTATTTTTTCGTCGTCGGCCCTTCGCCGGCGAGCTGAGATTAATTGATTTCTGACGGAGTAGTAGTTTGCGGCCTCGGCTGAGATGGCGAAGCTGAGGATTACAACAACGACTGTGGCGGCTATGGCGAAAGGCATGTTTTTTAGAGTGAGAAATTCTGGACTCTTACTCAGAACTCAGAAGGCTTATTTAATTGTTTGACCACATATTGCAATTTTGATGATAAGGACATTCATATATGACATTTATTTTTGAATATTTTGGGAAAAATAATATTTTTTTATAAATTTGTAGCGTCTCATTAAAAATATATATTTTTTTTATTATTTTAGAGTAATTTAGGGAAAAAATAAAAAATAAAAATATTTCAAATTTGAATAGTCTTTTATAACCTTCGTATTCAAATCACAATTTAGGTAGTCTATTCAAATTTGAATAGTCTTTTATAACCTTTGTATTATATCAAATTTTTTTTTTATTATTAATTTTATATAATTTATTGCATAGGAAATCTTAAACGTTTTAGGACAAGATAATTCATATCAATGACGGTAGTGTTTCTGTCAGTTCCACCAATCAACCCAAAAAGCTCAAATTGAATTTATTCACTGTTGCTTTTAAAATTCCATTCAATTCGATGAACAATGTTTTTTGTTACATATGACCAATAGTGTTTTGTGTAATTGGTTTCCTCGGTTTAGTGTGTTCAACACAGTTTATCGATGTAATTATTCAGTGTGTTCAAAAAGATTGAAGTTTTGGGATGAAAAGGGTTAGGGAAGATGATGTTTGCGTGAGTCCCCAAGTCAAGCACCCTGCCATTTCTCCCCGCGTTGAACAGTGAGATTACCCTTCCTGCTTTTAGTCATTTTCTGAACTTTAAATGATGGGTTTTTGTATTTCTGCTCCCCTCATTGTAATCATCTCCACGGGAGATGAACGAAACACGTTTTATCTCGAAAGTTAATAACTTTGTAGTGTTAGGGTTATAGTTTTACTTGTGTTATTGATAATGATGTTGTTGTGTTCAATAGTTGTCGTAATAATCTTACTTGAAATATGCACAATGTTGGGGTTAATTGAAGTTTCAGGCTAGCCCAGATGTCAACTGCGAGCAGCGCACAAACGCTGACAACAAAGATGCCATGTCATATCTCAAGAACGTGAGGGAATTTTTTCAAGATAAAAGGGATAAATACAACGAATTTCTCGACGTCATGAAAGACTTCAAGGCACAAAGGTAGAAACACTCCTCCTTTGGCCATTTTAAATTGGTTTTCGTTATTCCATCGGCCATATTCTGGTTGACTGGTCTGTTGTGTAGAGTTAATAAATCTGGGGTTATATTCAGAGTGAAGGAGTTATTTAAAGGCTGATCCTGGGCTTCAATACCTTCTTACCAATGGGATATGAAATCACTCTCCCGCCAGAAGATGAACTGTTTCTACGAAAGAAGCCGGTAGACTTCGACGAAGCAATCGGTTTTGTAAAAAAAATCAAGGTGTGACGGATGGCTCAAGCGCAAACCACTATCTTATCCATTATGTATTTATAAACTAAAATACTTTTAAAACTTATTAATTGCAGGTGAGATTTCAAGGCGATGATCATGTGTACAAAGCTTTCCTTGACATTTTGAATATGTACAAAGAAGATAATAAAACCATAAAATCTTGAAATCTTGAATATGTACAAAGAAGATAATAAAACCATAAAATAAGTGTTATCAGGAGGTGATATGTACTATGTTTTGTATGCTTTATTTTTTTCTTTTATAATGTTTTAATTTTGTATTTTTTATCACAGCATTAACATATGTTTATTTGTAGGTTTCAGTTCTTTTTCAGAGTCATGCCGATCTACTTGTCGAGTTTACTCATTTTCTACCTGATACTTCGGGTGCTGCTACTATCCAGTATGTGTAGCCTGGTAAGAATCACGTCTTACCAATATGTTTAAATGTGCATTGTTGGTTAATTTATTACCTGTCAGTTGTGAAATATCGAACTCTCCAATTTCATCGAGTTTTGATTTTTGTTAGTCGGGCATCGTATGTTTAAGCACAATCTAATATTTGACGTTTCCACCTTTGAGGCCATGTCCCAGGTTTCCACCTTTTTATACATTAACGTTTTACGTTTATTTATCAACTTAGCTTACACAGTAGTTTAATTTACACATATGTTTCGTTTGGAATTGATGTCTGTTGTTATCATGACCCAAGTCCGTTGCAAGAGTTTTTTTAGCATGCTTACGAAATATTTAATTATGTTATGAACACTGACAACACAAAGCTTCAAGGTGAAACTCCAACGACATAATATATAACTCATGTGTCAAACATTTCAATGACAAAGTAACCCTTTCAAACTCAAGAAGTAAAGTAATCTGCTCCTCAAATGATGACTCAAAGCTTCAAGGTCAAACTCCAATGGAAAACTTTCAAAATGTTTTGACAATCATTTCAATGTCAAAGTAACACTTTCAAATTCTAGTAGTTAATTAATATGTGCTTAACTAGAACTCAAAATGAATGTACAGAATACAAGGTTTCATAAAATATAAAGTTTCATTTTGAAGCTCTAGCTGCCTACTTATTATTGGTTTCAAAAAACAAAATCAACTTCAACGATCTTTCTAACGGGCTGCCCTCCATCACTTCGAACTTCATGCAAATTTGTTGACAAGGTCAGCTCTGAAACGCATAGCCTCTGTCTCATCATACTCACAACCCATGTACTTTTCATGTGCAAGTGTGTCCATGTAGTGCATGACGTACACACCGCAATCCAGGCTGTGGTTAAAATAAACTGTTAGTATAGTTGAAGATAAATTACATTTAACTTTTCACTAAATTGTGAAGCCGATCCAGGACACAATAGATAGTGATGCAGTCAATCAATCATTACGGAACATGGGTTAAAATATAAACAGTGTAATCAATGTTATGTCCATGAACAAATTCTAATAGGTGTTATGCCCATAAACAATTTGTAGTTAGTGTTTCTATTAATCTAGTGAACTACTTGTGTGTAAACAATTAAAAACTTATATGCATCTAAAACTACAAATACACACTATTCAAAATGTACAGTGTTTGCTGTTAACGGGGGAAAAATTCGCTAACGTGTTCTCGATTTTTGAGGACTAGTTTAATGGAGTTTTTTACTGTTTTTCTCTTGCTGGAAATGGAAATAAGTGTATTTGCCTAAAAAAGGGAATCTGTCTTTTCCCTCATAAGTCCCTCTATTTATAGGGATCTAACTAGGGTTTACAAAAAAGGAATTGGGCCTTTCCTTATTGGGCCTTTTACATACTTTCAGATCTTAACCTAAAATGGAAAAGGATAAAAGACCAAAACAGCCCTCCTGGCGCCGCCTTTCTTCAAACGTGGAGGCCACGCTTTGGACTCTCTCCTGGCATCTACATCGCTTCGACGCCGACCGAGCAAGCATCCTGGTTTCGGACCTCCTCTTTCTCAGCTACCTTGTTGATGCTCGACGAACTCGTCTGGTCGGTCGGCCTGATTTTTGATGCCCGGCCTTGAAATAGAGGCCTCCCATTATACTGCATAATGACTTTTAAATAAGCAATTAAATAAATAAATAAATAATTTCAGAAAATGAAAATGGGGCCCAACAAATGCCCCCCGCAGAGGGTTCGACCGGTCAAAGATTGGTCGGGCCCTCTGCGGCCCAGGTCGTCCCATTTTTCATCTTCTGGAGAGTTAGTCAGGGGATCTATAAAGCCCTTGCATGTAGGGGACACGTGTCAGAAGATCTCCCAACTTCCCGCCTGCGACTGTCCTTTCAACTGTACCCTCGATTTTTGAATTTTGAAAAGCCATAAATTAAAAATTAAAAAAAAGGGGGAAAACCGCCGCCTCTTTGTATTTCGATAAATATCACCCGAAAGTTTCACTTTCTCTTTTTTCCTTTTGTTTCACTCCTTGCTTAACTTTCTCCCTACCACTACGGCGGAGAGATCTTTGTTAAAATTCCGGCGACCCTCTCCGGCTATATCTGTTCTCCCTCAGGTACGCCTTCCTTCTTCTGTGTGGCTTGTTTTCGTTTCGGGTTTATATCTGAGTTTTCTGGGGGGGGGTTTGCCTTTAAGTTCCTTAGGGATCCCTGGTAAATCGTCGCCCCTTCCGGCGAATTTTCAGGGGTTAGATTGTTATTAATTTCCGGCCGTGGGTGTGCCTTCTTTTGAACCCAGAAAACTGGCGATGAACGAAGAAGGATCCCCTCGTCGTGAGGTGTCGGGTTCTTCACCCGCGCATACCCTAATAGACCCTTCTAAATTACCCTCTACTTCCTCCCCGGGCACGTCTCGTTCCTCCGGTCGCTCACTGAAGTATCCCTTCTCAGATGCGGAAAAGAATGAAATGTTGGTGAACGGTGTTAGTAAATCGTATCGCAAGTTATGCGAGATTATAGCAGATTCTCGGGGACCCCCGTCACCTTACACGTTCGAGGCCTATATCTCTGAGCGTCCTTATACTCATGTCCCGCGGGACGTTTACCGAGTAGTCGGGGATCGGCCAGGACCGTTTGAGGCTAGTCGACGACCGAGTACGATAACGGATAACGCTCTGCAGAGAAAGAGGGATGAATGGGAGATCCCGTCTAACGTTCATCTTTATGCCCCTGTTAAGGGCGAAAGAGCCGATCAACCCCCCGAGGGTATGCTCGCCGTGAACTACTCCATGATGAAAAGTGGGCTTCGTTTCCCCATCCACGAATCTTTTGCCCAACTCGTACACACTCTTGACGTTGCCCCTATGCAATTAGTGCCGAACGCGTGGGCGACCATGTATGTTTTGAACGTCATGTTTGGCGTTTTTGGTCTGTACCGGGGGTTATCTGGTCTCGAGCTGTTATACCTGGTAGGTATATGTGATGCCGGGAAAGGTGATTATTACTTGAAGCAGCGAGATACCATTATTACCGAACTGCCGAGCAAGCAGGCCAAATGGACAGAAAAATGGTTTTTTGTGGCTGGAGAGTGGAATTCCAAAGGTTATCCCCTTAGTGCCGAGTATCGGCTTACCACCAAACGTTAGTCCCCTTGACCTTAGCATTTTATCATTTGAGAAACCCCTTTTTAATCAATCCTCATTCTCTTCTTCGGCTTCTCCTCTTCTGATTCTTTTCTAGGCCCAAAGGCTCCGGACGCCGAGCAACTGGGATGGGATTTCTTGGTGATTCTAGAAAGAATTAAGATGCTTTCATCCGATCAAAGGAACCACAAGAATTGGACGAGCAAGGAGAGACGTCTTCGTGCTCGGTTCTTATCTGTTCCTCGGGACGCCGAGGATTTATTTCCGCGTGAGTAATGTTTATGTAGCGTTTTTGGCTTGGCTTATTTGACTTCTCCTGACCTGATGTTTTCTCAGCTCGCAGGTATTTCCTAATTTGTCCACCGTCCAAAATGCCTAAGGTGGAGACCCCTCGTGATCGTAGGAAGAGGGAGGCCGCGGAAGAGAAAGCGGAGGCCGAGCGTCGGAACTTGGCGGGCAAGGTGTCCATCGCTGTAAATTCCCCCATCATTCCCCCTATGCCTGACCCGATCAGCCGGATTAGTGCCGACGAATCTTCTGACGAGGACCGACTCTATCGGCCGATCAAAAAGGCGAAGAAGGTTGACGGATCAAGCGCATCCGGGAAGGGTGTAATTGGAGCATCCGGATCCTCCGGCAAACCCCCGGTCGTCCCGAAGAAAGATCGGATTCCCAGGCAAAAGGGTTCCCGGCCGAAAGACGGGGAAGATAGCCTCTTCCCATCTAAATATGCATCCATCTTCGGCTCTGATGATGAGGAATTTTCTAGGTAAAAACACTTAAAGCTTTTCTCCATGTTTTATATTATTGCCGTGCTTTTCGTTAATATCCTTTCTGACAGGCTCTTTAAGGAAGATCCCGGGCTCCCTTTGTCTGTGGCTCACCTGTGCGCCGCCCAGGATCCTTATGAGGATGACCCTGTTCCGAGCCACTTGGATCAGGCGGTTGAGGACGTTGTCCACTCTTGGTCGCATCAGATGGAGGCAGCGTCCTCTCGTGTGGATTTCTTGGAGAAGTTACTGCGCGTTCACGCCGCTCGGATTCCGGTCATGGTGAATTGCTTGGCTATGGCGAGGGCCGAACAAGAGGACAAAGCTGCTAAATGTCCGCCCAACCTGCCAGATGTGTATCTTGAGCTTCGCGAGCGTTATAACAAATTACAAGAGGATTTCGGCCTCGAGGCCGGGTTGAAAGCATCTCTGTACTCCGAGCTGGACGAGGAGAAAAAAGATAAAATGGCTCTGATCCACAAAATGGACGAGCAAGACAAACAGCTTTCCCAGCTGGAAGAGAAAGTGGTGGATCTCAAGAAATCCTACGATCAGGCTGAGACCAGGAACGACGGGTTGGAAGAAGTGAACCGGAGGGTGATGAAAGAGCTGGGGGATATGCAAGCTGCGGAAGCCGCCCGCTTGGCGGATCCTGAGGAGGACATCGATTTGTATAGCAACTATTCCTACTATTGCGCGTATTTCGATGGCATCCGAGCACTCCTCGAGGAAGGTCAATCGGCTGATATCCTGGTAAAATTTCTCCGCCAATATGCCGAGCAATGCCCCCTTCATGCTCACGTCTCTTTGTATGTTCTTGATCTGGAGCAAAACTTCAAGCTAGACCTTTCCTGGTGGCCTCTGAAATCACAGCTCAAAATGCCCAAGTCAGCCGGAACTTCCGGTGTGAAAGATGTTGACCCGGCCGTACAGTTCGCGGAGTCAGTGCTCAAGGATGATGATGATGATTCGGCTCAGGGTGAACCGAAGTGAAATTTTCTCATGGCCGTTTTTATCGTTATTTTTAGTCGTTTCTTTTTCGAACAGCTTGTTTTGGGTATTGCCCGGGGGGCTTCAAACAATTTATCTTATTTACGCGTCCCGTGCTCGTCTTCGTACCCTTTTGGTACTTGAGGCGTTTTAGATGACTTTTGCTGTTTCAGATAACCCTTACTCTTATGTTTATTGCACTTATTTAATGCCCTTTAATCTTGCTATTTACTTTCGTAACGTATGGTGATTTTGCGGGTTTCCCGCCTTAACACCCTTTTGGCGGGCTAGATTCCCTCCAAAAGGCGGTTTTTGGGTGGAGTGTCCTAGAAATCTTTTAGCCTATATAAGGGTCATATCAGTGTCTTCCTGATTTTTCTAAAGGGAAAGAAATCATGAGTTCTAGCAAGAAGATGAGTCAGAATAAAGGGAAACAGGTTTTCCATGGTGCCTCGAGGTGCACAGAGGGGCACCATGACATCACTATTCACTCCGACGGCTGGCGTCGGTTGCGCCAGAAATTCGACGGCCGGTGGCACCGTAAGAACTTCCCTCTCCCCCATTCTTTCGTGCAACCTTTAGAGAAGTTTCTGGGTGAGGAAATCCCATTTCATGATTCCAATGAACAAGCATGGGTTGCGACAAAAACGAAACTTCGGAGGCAGGTGGCTTTTGGAGGCCCGGGCTGGGCGGATTTTGTTCAGCATGCGGGCATCCAAGTGGGCTGGGAAGTCTGGTTGATATGGAACCCCGGCTTCGGATTTCGTGTCAGCCTTTTCAGCCTCGAGGGGCTCAATGTGTCGTTCCCAAAACAGACTCGGGTGCGCGGTGTGACTGATTCTCTTGGACACGCCTACTCGGATTGATGCCCCTGTTGCCTTGGATTTTCCCCAGTTTCTTTTTGTTAATGTATGGAACTTTTAATTTGGCATGTATCCCTTTAATTCTTGAACTGCCAACTACTCTTAATAATTAATGGGTTGCATTCAATTTTTTGCTTGGGTCGAGGAAAAGTCTTGTTTATAAACGAGTCCTCCCTCATCCTTCTTTTCGGAAATAAGATTTGTGGCTGAACAATCATGTCAACTCGGATCGATCTCTCCGACGACTCGCGATCGTTCGAGCGCCCCTTCAATGGCTCCTGGCATAGGGAAAGGTTTCCGATCCCCGCGGCGTTCATACGACCACTTAGGAATCAAACGCCAGACGGCCTTTGTATGACGGACTGCTTGGGCCAGGAGTGGCGGGTTTCTTTCACTCGTTTTCGCAATCAACTTGCCATTCATGGGCCAGAGTGGGAGAGGCTTGTCGCCGGCTTTGTGATACGAGAGGGTTGGGTCATCCGAGTTTCTTGGGCTGTCGGGAGTGGCTTTTTCATTGACATTTTTGATGGCGACCATAATTCAATGGTGCGTCCTGTCGGAGATCCATCGTGGTCTTATCGTCGCATGGCGCGTGGATCTGGAACCCGTCCATGGCCCCCTCGCCCGACTCACGATCGGTGGGGCCGCTTCATTTGCTGATGTCCTGCTTTCGATGTTTGTCGCGTCGCTTATTTTTATTTTGTTCTAGTAATGTAATCTTTAGTAATGTATGGAGTTTGCCTCTTTTTTCGCGTCTAAACGTTTCTTATCCCTGGTTCATTGTTCATGCCCCTTGACGGATCAAGGGACATGGCCGAGGATGGGACTTGTCCGATCCTCGGGTTTATTAATAACTGTTGGATCGGCCGAGTAACGTGTTACCCGGCTCATCTCAGGCCCGGGGAGAGCGGACTCTATCCCCGATTCATTGTTCATGCCCCTTGACGGATCAAGGGACATGGCCGAGGATGGGACTTGTCCGATCCTCGGGCTTATTAATAACTGTTGGATCGGCCGAGTAACGTGTTACCCGGCTCATCTCAGACCCGGGGAGAGCGGACTCTATCCCCGATTCATTGTTCATGCCCCTTGACGGATCAAGGGACATGGCCGAGGATGGGACTTGTCCGATCCTCGGGCTTATTAATAATTGTTGGCGATCCTCACGAGAAAGACTTTTATTCCGGTCAGGTTCATGGAATACAAAGGTCTACTGGTGATATTTTTTCAGGTGTAGTGCGTTCCAAAAATACTGATCCGGTACGCCGTTCAGGTGTTCTAACTCGTACGATCCTTTCTCCAAAATCTTCCTTACTCTCATCGGTCCTTCCCAATTTGGGCCCAATGCCCCAGTGTTCGGCCCGAGTATGCGTTTTAGGACTAAATCTCCGGGTTTGAATCTTCTGATTCTGGTCTTGGAGTTGTAGAAACGTTCAGCCCTTTGCTTGGCTGACGCATTTTGAAAGACTGAGTTTAACCTTCTCTCCTCCAAGAAGTCTAGTTCCAAACGTAATGCCTTGTCATTGTTCTCATTCAGCTCCTGAGAGGTTCTGTGGCTGGTAACCTCGATCTCGGAAGGTATCACCGCCTCGACACCGAAAGCTAGGGCAAAAGGGGTTTCCCCGGTGGCGGCCTTGCTAGTCGTCCTATAGGACCACAACACATCCGGCAGTTCGGCTGCCCACCTTCCCTGTCGCTCCTCAAGTTTGGCCTTGATGGTATGTTTCAGAATTTTATTCACCGCCTCCACTTGCCCGTTCGTTTGAGGATGATATGGGGTGGAGAAAGCTTTCTTAATCTTCCATTTGTCGAAAAAATTCATGACTTCCTGACCGTCGAACTGCTTCCCATTATCCGAGGTAATGATGTACGGGATCCCGAAACGGCATATGATATTCTTCCAGATGAACTTTATGATCGCCTTTTGGTCAATGACTTTCAGCGGCTCGGCCTCGGCCCACTTCGTAAAGTAATCCACGGCCACCACCGCATATTTAACTCCTCCTGGCCCCGTTGGCAAAGGTCCGATCAAATCAATCCCCCACGAGGCAAAAGGCCAGGGACTGTATATCGAGTTTAGGTATTCCGGCGCCGATCGAGCGATGGGAGCTGTTACTTGACATCTGTGGCACTTTCGCGCATAGTTGATCGCATCTCGCCTCAACGTAGGCCAATAGTATCCCTGACGTATGGTTTTATGGGCCAAAGATTGTCCGCCGGCGTGGTTCCCACAAACACCGTCATGTATTTCGCTGAAAACCTTATGACCCTCGAGCGGGGTGATGCACCTTAGAAGAGGCAAATATAAGCTTCTTCGGTATAAGACATCTCCGATCAGTGTGTATCTGGCCGCTCGTATCCGAAGTTGTCTCGCGTCTGTCTTATCCTCAGGTAGCGTTCCATCCACAAGGTATGCGCGGATTGGGTCCATCCACGTCTCTCCTCGATCGATGATCGTGATCAAAACCTCCTCTCGCGAGATTGCCGACCGAGCCTGGCTGGTTAGGACGACATCTGTCATATCGGCAGTACCCTCCGAGGATGCTAATTTGGAAAGTGCATCGGCCTGGGAGTTCAGTTCCCTCGGGATTTGCTCGATGAGTACCTTTGGGATTTTCTCACATAGGGAGAGCACATGTTCGTAATACTTCGCCATACGGTCGCAGCGTGTCTCGTAAGTTCCTTTGATTTGGTTGACTACTAATAAGGAGTCCATAAAAATCTGTAAGTGTTCGGCGCCCACTGCTAGGGCGAGGTCCAAACCGGCAATCAACGCCTCGTATTCTGCTTCGTTGTTGGTTGCTTCGAACTCGAACTTTACTGCGTGCGTGAATGACTGTCCACCCGGCCCGACCAATACTATTACAGCCCCGGCATGGGAGGAATTCGATGACCCATCCACATATAGCTTCCATGGCGGGATCGAAAGGGACGGTGTGGGGTTTGGAAAAGTAAGTTCTACTATGAAATCTGCCAAAGCCTGTCCCTTGATTGCCGTTCGGGGGGCATAAGTAATGTCGTACTGCCCCACTTCCAGGCTCCATTTCAATAACCGGCCATTGGTGTCCGGTCTCTGCAATACTTGTCGTAGTGGCATGGTCGTCAGAACTTCTACCGGGTGGTCGAAAAAATAAGATCTCAACTTTCGTACGCTCATGACGAGGGCGTAAGCTAGCTTTTCTAAAGGTGTGTAACGCGTCTCGGCGTCGTGGAGGACTTGGCTGACGAAATAAATAGGTTTGTATGTTGGCCCGTCTGCCCGGACAAGGACTGAGCTCATGGCATGTTCCGAAGCGGCCAGGTAAAGGAACAATTTTTCCCCGGCTAGAGGTTTGGATAGGATGGCTGGACTCCCGAGGTGTTCCTTTAGTCGTAGAAAAGCCTCCTGACTTTCCTTGCCCCATCTGAACTTCTGGTCCTTAATTGTTTTGAAGAAAGGTCGGCTTTTATCCCCTAGTCGGGGAATGAAGCGACTGAGGGCGGCCAGACAGCCGGTCAACTTTTGCACATCCTTTAGGTTCCGGGGCTCTCTCAGATCTTGGATGGCCTTGATCTTTTCTGGGTTCACCTCAATGCCCCTGAGACTGACGATGTGGCCGAGGAATTTGGTTCGGTAAACTCCGAAGTGGCATTTCTTAGGATTGAGCTTCATATTGTAAAATTTCAAAATTTCGAATGCGACCTTTAAATCTTTCACGTGGTCCTCCTCGGACCTGCTTTTTATGATTATATCGTCAACATATACCTCCATGGTGTCCCCGATTTGGTTGGCGAACATTTTGTTTACCAGCCTTTGGTAAGTGGCCCCGGCATTTTTCAAACCGAAAGGCATCCTCTTCCAGCACAGCACACCTTTATCCGAATAAAAAGAAGTGTGCTCGACATCCTCCTCGGCCATCGGTATTTGATGATAACCTGCGAAGCCGTCACAGTTAGAAAAGATCTCGTATCCAGCGACGCTATCGACCAGGTGGTCGATGTGGGGTAAGGGGAAATGATCCTTCGGGCAAGCTTTGTTGAGGTCTGTGAAATCGATGCACAAACGCCAGGCATCATTCGACTTTTTTACGAGCACCACATTTGCGATCCACTGGGGTTCCTCCTCGGCATTCCGCACTAGGTCGTTATCCAGTAACTTCTTAACCTCCACCGCCAATGCTGCGTACTTCTCGGGTCCCATCTTTCTCCTCTTCTGGGCGATGGGCTTTTTTCCTGGGTCAATCTTAAGGTGGTGACAAGCGTGCTTTGGGTCGATTCCAACCATATCCTTATGTGACCAGGCGAAGGCGTCCGTATTCTGTGCCAGGAAATCGACCAACTCACTCTTTAGCCGCTCGGGGATCCTTCTCCCGATGAAAACTTCTAAATCGGGCCTGTTCGGGTCCAGACTTACCTTTTCGACTTCATCCACTGTTACGCACATCGACGGCCCCCGAGGGTCGGGTATATCGCTAGGTTCAAAACCGATGCGGGGATCGACATCCTCGTTCCTTGGGGAACAGTCCATCTGGACCGGGCTCCTGCCCTGGCCGCCCGGTATATCGTCGATGAGGATGTGTAATAATTGTGCCTCGAGGTCAGTCACGCCGACCTCCGACTCCATCCCCTCGAAGGCATCCGGATTCCCTAGTCCGCCCTCTTCCCACAGGGCGTTTAAATAATCTTGATCGTCTAAATCCATGGCCATCTCTCCCGAGGGGTCGATTTCTTTTACCTCGATGACGTCGTCCTGGGATAACCCTCTTCGGAGTTCAAAACTCCTTGGAGCGGGTGGGTGCTCGGCTCTTTGAGGGTCCTCGCCCTCAAATGCCCCAGTGTTGACATCATTCAAGCGTTCGTTTAAAATTGGACACGAAAAGTAATTAAAACATTTCTTAGCCATATATTGATCCCCTCGGAGGGTTCCGACCGCACCACTTAGGGTGGGAAATTTAATACAATAATAATGGGAGGATGCCACAGCCTCGAAGGCGTCGAGGAATGGCCTCCCGAAAAAAGCATTATAAATGTTCTCAGCGTCCACGATTACAAATTCCATCATCCTTGTCATCGCGATGCCTGGATCTTGCCAATCCTTCAGCTCCACGGCCATCCTAATCCGCCCCCTCGGTCGGACCACCACGTCTCCAAATCCTTTCAGGACCCCTTCATATGGTCGGACGTATCTTGTCAGATCTCCAAGTTGATCTAAAGCCGATTTGAAAATCAGATTGCAGTGAGCTCCATTATCTATCAGGACCCTAGCCACCTCGATGCCGAGTATCCGAGCAGTGATGACCAAAGCGTCTTCCTTGGGATATCTTATCCCCTCCCTGTCCTTCTCGGAAAAAGAAATGACGACGCCTTTGGAGATGGTTGATTCGGTATGAGGGATAACCACATTTACCCCCTCAAACTCGCGGAGTTCTTCCTTCTTCTGTCTCTTCGATTTGTGGACGATCGGCGTTAAGCCGCCGATCATGTTTACTCGCGCTCCCCCCCGGACGGGTGGGTCTTCATCCTCAGGCCCGCCGGCCGGTGGTGGTGGTAGAGCTAATGGGTTCAAAACATCTTGGTTCTGACCTCGTCCCTGCTGCTGGTGAGGTCGGTTATTCCGATCGCCCTGATGTCCTCGGCCTCGACCTCTCCCCCCTTGTCTTCTGTCACCATTTCCTCGTCCGGTGCCTCCACGTCCGGCGCCTCCACGGCCGACGGTTAACCGACCGCGCTTGGGTGTTCTAAGGAGATCTGCTAAACTCCCATCTTCATAAAGTTGTCGAAGTTGAGCTATCAAATCACGGCATTCGTCGGTGGTATGACCATTCTCCTGATGAAAGGTGCACCATTTACGTGGGTTCCTGTCGTCGGGATGGCTTCTCATGGCCTGAGGTGGTGTGAGTATGTTGATGTTTCTCTCGTAGAAAATTTGAAGTATCTGAGCAGGAGTTTGTCCCAGGAAAGCCCCGCTTTCGGGATATTCTTCTACGATATTGACCTTATTCGGTCCCTGGAAGGGTCCCTGGTACGGCTTATAAGCAGGCCTCTTCTTTCCACTTTCGTGGTATTTCACTGTTGGTGGGGGTGATGTTCGGCGACCAACGTCCACCCGTTTGTCCGACTTCTGCTCGAGAACGGAAAATTCTCCATTGTCCGGCTCTAATTCCTTAATCCGCTGGTCATATATCCTCTGCTGGGCGATCTCCTCGCCCGCTCTTCTTCTAAACTCCGTGTAGGATTCTGGGTAGTCCCTCATCATTGGCCTGAACAAACCAGAATTGGCCCGTAAACCACCCACTACCGCGTGGACGAGGATCTCATCGCTCACTCGGTCTCCTTGTTTAGCTATCTGTTCTACCCGGTCAATATAGCTTTCATCCGTCTCGTCCTTCCTCTGCTTAACCCCCATCAGTCTTTGCCGACCCTCTGAATACTTTACTTTAGAAGCGAAATAAGACACAAATCCGTCTCCCAACTCTTCGAAACTGTCGATCGACCTCGGGGGCAAACTCGTGTACCAGCGGTGGGCCATGTCACCGAGAGTCAGAGGGAACAGCCGACACTTGGTCGCTTCAGTGGCTCCTCGGCCCACCATATAGATGTTATACTTATTCAAATGAACGTCGGGGTCCGATGCTCCGTCGTAGATGAAGGTTAACAACGGGGCGATATCGGGCTGAGGCCGTGCTTGTTCAATCCTCAGGCTCAGAGGTTCGGCGAGGGCGGACTTTCTTTTCGGATCTTTATCCTGCTCGGTCAGTCTTCTTTCTATCTCCTCCAGCCTTCGTGTGAGACCGGGATCGACTCTGGCTGGTTCTCTCGTTTCTGGTCTCAGGTAATGCGTGCGGGCCTCCTCTCTTTTCTGGGTCAAAAGGCGGAGGGCTTCCTCACGTTTTTCCTCCTCGAACTCGTCCTCGAGTCGTCGGGCGTCGAGATGGGACCCTTCGCCGGTGGACCTTTTCTCTAGGTGTCGAGACCGCGCCTCGAGCCTGCGAATGGTCCGTTTGATCTCTTCGGGGGTCTGGAGATGATCCAGATCCAGATCTGGATCCTTTTCGATGACTGGTGGTAGCCGCTTCTCGGTTAACATTTGCAATAGATTCTGAAAGTAATATTAATATTTGTTTAAAACAGACCATGCAGTGTATGTAATAGACTCTGATGGTGGGAGTTAAACCATTAGTTATCAGCAACTAATCCCACCATGTAATCAAGTGTAAAATATTGGCAGTAACATGTGTTATATATACATGAACAAGTTCTAGCAAACAACTTGTGCGTAAACGATTAAACCACGTTACGCATCTAGACCTTCATTATACACTGCCCAAAAATGTACAGTGTTTGTAAGAGATTTTGAAATTAATCTATCACACTACTACAATACTTGTTTCTTAAACTACTGGTACAAGTTATGATTTTTGAATTACCAAATACAATGTACAAAGTAGTGTATATAATAGTTCCTCTCATGCAGCTAAACTATTTTTTATCATCATACAAGTCAACACTGTTATAACGGTTAAACAATTAAAGCAAGGTAAACTCCTACAACAAATTACTTCTTAATCTTTTAGGTCTCCAAATTGAATTCATTATGAAGAAAATATTTATACAACTCAAGATGTCTTAGTGTTAATCTGTTAAACAAACTGATTTAGAGTGCTACATATGTAGTGTATAAAATATTAATAAAGATAAGTAAAATATAACTCTTACTGTTACTTTGAAAGCCAAACAGCGACCTTCTTTATACACTACCCAAAAAGGTACAGTGTTTGTAAGAGATTCTGAAAGTTATTTTCAAGACTCCTCTTAGCGGTTTTCCATCTAGAGAATCTTCCCAGCATATACCTCAATCAATAACTCACTTTTTTCAATTGTTTTTTTTGTTTAATTATCATTTTCAAATAACAAATTAAGACATACAGTATACATTTAGACGATGACCTGATTTAGCTCCAGTGTATCCACGGAAGAGGAAAAGATGGCTGGGAGGCCTCTCTTCGATACTCTAGAAAGACTATCTAGAGTTTTAGATACCTTCTATCGTCTGAGAAGTTGAGCGACACTAACGAGAACATATTGTCCAACTCAATTTCATTTGCAAAAAATAAATACAAGTAACTAAATTATCTCTCTATGATCAATCTCAAGAAATCTGGGTTTCACTATTAGATAAAATACACTGCATCGACATAATATTCTAAAACAACTTTTCCTCATTCGGTCATTCCAGCCTCTCTGCCATTAAATTAAATCGACTAATATAAAGTCAAGTTGGCAATCCATACAGAATTTATGCAACTGACCAGATTATATAGTTTCGCCCTGCAAATGAAAGTTACTATACCATCCTCTACACAAATGTATATCAGGTTCTCATGTTGAGATGTGTTCTCATCGATTTAGCCCTTCCCATAAATACGCTGAAGCTCACGAGTTGCTGCTTGGTATGATTCTATTACAATGAAACCAGGCTCGTTCCTGAGTTTAGAGGGGCCCTAGGCAAAATATCATAAACGATCCCACATTAAATTATTAAAAAAAATTATTCATTTAAAATTTTATATTTTTGAACAAATTTATCAAAAGGACGATGTAATTTTAGTACAATAGTATGAAAAAAACTAAAATTCACAATTAAAAAAAACTAAAATTAAAAAAAAAAAAGAACTTTTTTCTTAAAATTAATAAAAGTTTTCAAAAATTTAAACATATAGACAAAACTTGGAAAAAAATATAAAAAATTCACTAATTAATTCTCAATTTTTTTTCAATAATTTGTTTTTTTTTTTTAATTACTACTATTTTAGAACGAATAAATAATTCTCAATAGAACACATTATTGGAAAATTTTGAGAATTAATTATTTTTAGTAATTAAAAAAATAGAACACAATTATTTTTAATTAATTATTAAGATCAACGAGATTTTTTTTTTATGTTACTTAATAAGATTTGAAAATTGTTAAAAGATTTTGTTAAAAAATAAATAAATTACGATAAAAAAGTTTTAAAATTTTAATGTTAAAAATATAAAATAATTGAGATATGCGTTTTGAATTATATATATTAATATTAATTTTCAAAAACATAAATATGTATATAGTTTTTTTTTTTTTAATAATGGCCCCCTAAAAAATAGGGGCCCTAGGCCGTCGCTGTTGGAGTTGTGTACTTAATGTCTAGATTTAAGTAACGGTAAACTCCCGATCATAGCATTTAATCTATTTAAATTAAAAAACAATCGTTTGCGTTTAATTATTTGATAATTAAATATATGCAAAATATAGTCCTGGATTTTATACGTTTTAGTTAGTATGGTGTCTGGGCCCACACAGAAGATCATACTATCGGTTACTCGTATTTAATCAAACAGTTGCTCACGACCTAGATGGACACGGACCAATCCATCGGTATAGTCGTTGTGTGAGAGAAAAAATAATTTGTCTTAATTATTTTATCACACTTGTACACTTGGTGTATTGGGCGGATCGCTTGAGACTTATCAATTAGGATTGCCTTTGATAATTGATTCAAGTCTCAGAGTATTTTATTCTTAATCCCCGATACTATTGCGGGTGTGTATATTTAATATAAGTGACTTTGATTTACCAAAGGAATTAACCGATTTAATTATTGGGTTAATTACCGGTTAAGTTGGGTCACTATATTTTATATATGGCATGCCGTGAATACTTGACGGGAAAGTGTATCCCGTAAGGGTTGATAATATCCCCGAGATGAGTTCATAAGGAATTATTATACAAACCTCATGAGTGGATTCGTTCCGCATAATAATTAAGGTTGAATGGTACTATTCTCAGATACAAAAGATGAATAAATTAATTAGCAATAAATTAATTTTATTCATGGATATTTAAATCTTAAATACACAGAATAAATAATACTACCGGAGAAATATTATTTGATATACTATGGTTTAATATTGAGAGTGCAATTAATTTATATAGTGGAAAATAAATTAATTAATATTAATGGGATTAATAGATTTGGGCTTGGGCTCAATTTAATCATTAATATTGAAAGCCCAATATTCCACCTCCTTTAGATCCCCTACGTAGCCTATAAAAGCACTACATGGTCTTCACAATTAGACAAGACAAGATAATCATACTTGATTAGTCTAAAGAGTTCGTGAAGGAGATCCATAAGTTTGGAGGATCGTCGCCCACACGACGTTCAAGCTAGTGCAAGGAATACGTGGGAAGGTCGTAAGGTCTTCAATTGATTTCGTTTCTCCGCACAACGAATCAAAGGTAAAATCATAAACTCCTTTGTGTGATTTTATGTGATATTAATTGTAATACATACATGAACACACGATCCGGAAAAACGACGAACCTCGGGGACGGGGATTCGAGATCCCCGGCGAGGATCGAATGTGGCGGTTGAACCCTAGGGTTCGGACCGCCGGACGCGCGACAAGGGGCACGCGATCGACGTGAAGTCGATCGCCGGGGTTCGCCGTGGGCTGGTGCCACGGCGGGTGGACCCCAACCACCCTCGTCGGCGGCGCGTCACGGGAAGCCCTCGGCTGGAGCCGAGGGGCGATCGAGCCCGTGAGCTCGATCGCGGATCGCTGCGGGGTTGACCCGCAGCTGCCTCGTGCGCGCTACGGGAGTTCCCGTAGCAGAGGCGCACGGGGCTGACCCCGTGCGAGCAGCGAGTCAGCGACTCGCTGCGTGGGCTGCTTCGAGCAGCCCCGGGGATGCCGTGAGGCATCCCAGCGATCTTCCACGAGATGATCGCGAGCCCCGTGCGGGGGCTCGGCTGGGCGCACGGGTTTGCCCGTGTGGTGCTCGGTCGAGCCTCGGCTCGTACGGTGGTTCGCAGTCGGGTCTCCGGCGATCGAGGATTTCGGTCGGGTTATTATTTCCGCAAATTTTAATAGCCCGGGACATCAATTTCCAACAATTGGTATCAGAGCGTTTGGTTTCGTGTTCATGTATGTGTTCAATTATCGTTCTACCTTGCAGGGTTTCCGGCTATCATGGTTTAATAATTCGTTAATTATTTTATCATGATTATTGGTTTATTAAACTCTCGGACATGTCGAGATTCGTTTTGTGTGGATGAATGCTTGTAATAGTAAAAATTCGGGGGTTGACCGAATTTAGATTTATTATTATTGTTTTATGTTTTCCGGAAAGTGTATAGGGTCGATTTCATGTATAGAATCGATACCGGAATTGTAATGTAAGTTCTTGTAATTTATTTACGTTGGTTCGATGCCGAGACGACCGCCGGAGAACTCATGTGACGAAGGAGAAGACGAAGAGGACGAAGAACCGGGGTGTCGATCATCCCCATGATCGATCCCCATGAGGATCGATCGACCCGCCGCAGAGGGGCTGCCCGCTAGGGCTTCCGGCCACGCCGGCCACCGGGGGTGGTGGCGCGTGGGCTGGGGGCGGCGGCGGTGGTGCCCGGCGGTGGTGGCGGTCGACGGTAGGGGTGGTGTGGGGTCTCCCAACCCATGCTGCTCCTATCAAGATTCACTTTCCTAATTGATTCGGTTTTCCTATTTTGAGCATTCCTAAGTTTGGGAACTCTCATGGAATAGGAAAAGAATTAATTGGAATTAATTTATTTCCTTATTCTATTATGGAAGTCTTCTAGAATATTCCAAGTCTTACTTGGAATAGGATTCTAGAGATTTAATAGAATTAGAAAGGAAAATAATTAATTATTGAATTAATTTATTTCTTATTTGATTATTCCTATTTTATGGGAATTTTCATGGACATGGAAATTAATTAATCTTGGAAAGTAGAAGAGTCCTAATTTATTTTATTTTCTTATTCTATTCTAGAAGTCTTCTAGAATATTCCAAGTCTTACTTGGATGGAATTCTAGAGATTTAATAGAATTAGAAAGGAAAATAAATAAAAATATTAATAATATTTAATTTTATTTTTGATTTATTCGATTGACTTAATTTTCGAATTAAGTATCTTTTGGATTTATTAAAAATAAATAGATTTAAATATTGCATTAATATTCTCGTCACATGGAGCATTCAAGAACGAAGACTGAAGACTAGAAGATGCGTACGGAGATGGAATAAAGCCATGATAGTCGGAAAATAATTTTCTAGCATTATTTTTTACTATGTGATACTATGTGCTTTATTACTTGTATGCATGCTATATATGTTTACTTTATGCACTAGATAGCGTATCCCTTTGTTATAAAAAGCTAAGTGGGAGAGGGGATGGAAACATTCCCATGGTCTCCATTACTGTTCTCTTGGTGACATTTATGAGATTTTGAAGTTCATATAGACATGTCATTGGAGGAGAATTTTTGTAATTCCTTTTAAAAGAAACATTGGTTAAGTTTATCAAACAATGCCTAATTTGTCTTTCTGAAACTGACTTCAAGTCGACTCATTCTCACCCCGGGGAGTGGAATGGAGCCAAAACCACTTGGTCATGTGGATGACACAAATTAGAGACCTTCGTACCATTTCTTGAAATGGATCGATTGTCTGCTCGGCTCCCTCATCTAATGAGAGATAGGGTTGTTCGAATGGTGAATCACTAGTTAGAAACTTCGAGTTTCACTTATGATTCTCCGCGTCTTGATTTACGAAAATCGAATGGATCATGTAATTGGGAGTCAATTATAAAAGTCTCTTGGTGTAGTAAACGTCCACACAACGTGGCTTGCTATACTAACGGATTTTGGAATAATTGATGTAGACAGTTATAAGGAATTGTGAAGAGTTGTGAAGTTGTCGTAAACGTCCACACAACGTGGCTTGCGGTGATGTAGCAATTCCAAACGATTTACTTTAGTGCTGAGTAATGGTTTACACTTAGATACGCATTATAGTATTCCTCCCCACGAGGTTACGCTATAAGTGATGTATGACCAAAGAAAAACTAATTACTAAATCATTTGGGTAGGTAAACGTCCACACAACGTAGCTTGCCTTACCTGATGGGATTTTAGATGTGATTAGTAATTTAATGATATAATTTGGGGAGATAATATCGGATATTAAATTGATTGTTTGTTTAAATGTGCTTATAGGTTTAGAGAATAGCTATGAATCCACTTTCTGTGATACTCAAGGAATTCAATGCACTGATTCCATACTATGTTGGATGGAATAGAGAATTAGACATTACCCAGACTATTGCTGAGTATAAGATGGTACTCAGTGAGCTTTGTCCTCCTGAACCTACAAGTGTCTCAACTGATGAGGAAAAGGCTGATTTTGAGAAGTGGAACAGTGCTCTTGCATTAACCACTAATCATGATATCATGCTGAAACTCAAGCTGATGTTTAGACACAATGAAAAGGTTAGAAAAGAGGCGATGAGGATACTCATAAAGGTCAGTCGCTTAGAGGAAACGCTTGAACACGTTTTCGAGATGTTGGACCTTTTGGATGAGTTGAAACAATCGCAAGCTCTTATGGCCAAGGCCAAAGGTTTCGAACCTAAGGGCATGGACCAAGGAACGGAGAGGCAAGCAAGGAAGCCCTGTATTCCTAAAGTACTTGGACCACAAGATAGGGTGAGAAAGCCTTTAGGCAGACATTCTCAAAGAAAACATTCTGGGTACTGGAAGTCTGTATTTTCTCCGCAAGAAGGTATGAGATTCTCTCCTTAGTCTTTAAAACATAGTCAGTGGTATTATCTACCAGAAGCCTGGTTGGTAGATATGGAACCACTGACGGTATGTATGCATTTTAAATGCAGGGGCACCAGGAAACCCAGAGACTTGGAAAGGAAGGAATGGTAAAGGGAAATGCTGTGAAGAAGGCAGCTGTTGCAATAGAGGATTTATCTATGAGTAGTTATAGGGTTTCATTTTAACTTTATAGCTTTATGTACCCCTTTTAATTTTAGAAAGAACTTTTGTTCTAGATTTCTATTATTTATGAATGGATATTTTATTTCTTTAATCATTCGATGATTTTGATAAGAAATAATGGTATTATCTATTCTGGTACATTAGATAGCAATAAAGTGAATGATGAATCCTTAGTCTACCATGATGCAACAAACCGTTCTATAACTTGTTTTACTTATTAGATATATTTCTTTGTTAAATCATTGTACTTGTGAATTCTTATACTTAGTAGGGTTTATCGGTTCCGCAATTTTTTGATACCCCGGGATATCGATTTCCAACAATTGGTATCAGAGCGTTTGGTTTCGTGTTCATGTATGTGTTCAATTATCGTTCTACCTTGCAGGATTTCCAGCTATCATGGTTTAATAATTCGTTAATTATTTTATCATGATTATTCGTTTATTAAACTCTCGGACATGTCGAGATTCGTTTTGTGTGGATGAATGCTTGTAATAGTAAAAATTCGGGGGTTGACCGAATTTAGATTTATTATTATTGTTCTATGTTTTCCGGAAATTGTATAGGGTCGATTTCATGTATAGAATCGATACCGGAATTGTAATTTAAATTCTTGTAATTTATTTACGTTGGTTCGATGCCGAGACGACCGTCGGAGAACTCATGTGACGTAGGAGAAGACGAAGAACCGGGGGGTCGATCATCCCCATGATCGATCCCCATGAGGATCGATCGACCCGCCGCGGAGGGGCTGCCCGCTAGGGCTTCCGGCCACGCCGACCACCGGGGGTGGTGGCGCAAGGGCTGGGGGCGGCGGCGGTGGTGCCCGGCGGTGGTGGCGGTCGACGGTGGGGGTGGTGTGGGGTCTCCCAACCCATGCTACTCCTACCAAGATTCACTTTCCTAATTGATTCGGTTTTCCTATTTTGAGTATTCCTAAGTTTGGGAACTCTCATGGAATAGGAAAAGAATTAATTGGAATTAATTTATTTCCTTATTCTATTATGGAAGTCTTCTAGAATATTCCAACTCTTACTTGGAATAGGATTCTAGAGATTTAATAGAATTAGAAAGGAAAATGATTAATTATTGAATTAATTTATTTCCTATTTGATTATTCCTATTTTATGGGAATTTTCATGGACATGGAAATTAATTAATCTTGGAAAGTAGAAGAGTCCTAATTTATTTTATTTCCTTATTCTATTATAGAAGTCTTCTAGAATATTCCAAGTCTTACTTGGATGGAATTCTAGAGATTTAATAGAATTAGAAAGGAAAATAAATAAATAAAAAATATTAATAATATTTAATTTTATTTTTGATTTATTCGATTGACTTAATTTTCGAATTAAGTATCTTTTGGATTTATTAAAAAATAAATAGATTTAAATATTGGGATTAATATTCTCGTCACATGGAGCATTCAAGAACGAAGACTGAAGACTAGAAGATGCTGGGATTCGATGTCCTGGGCTATCAAAAATTATGCGGAACCGATAACCCGACCGAAACCCTATCGCCGGAGACCGCGAACGCGAACCACCGTACGACCCGAGGCTCGACCGAGCATCACACGGGCGAACCCGCGCGCCCAGCCGAGCCCCCGCACGGGGCTCGCGATCGCTCTCGTAGCGATCGCTGGGATCGCTCGTAGCGATCCCCGGGCTGCTCGCAGCAGCCCCGCAGCGAGTCAGGTGACTCGCTGCTCGCAAGGGCCAAGCCCCGCACGCATCCGCTGCGGGCGAACCCGCAGCACGTACGGGGTCGCTGCGGGTGACCCCGCAGCTTACCCGCGATCGATCCGAGGATCGATCGCACCCCTCGGCTCCAGCCGAGGGTTCCTCGCGCCACGCACCTCCATCGAGGGTGGCCAGGATCCGCCGCGGCACCAGCCCGCGGCATCCCGACGATCGACGAGGGTCGATCGTCCATCCCCGGCGTCCAGCCGGGGCCCCTCTCGTCGTGCGTCGCGGCGGTCCGAATCCTAGGGTTCGACCGCCCATTCGATCCTCGCCGGGGATCTCGAATCCCCGTCCCCGAGGTTCGTCGTTTTTCCCGGATCGTCTGTTCATGTATACATCACGATTAAACGAACATATAATCATAGAGGGGGTTTACGATTATGTACCTCGATTCGTTGTACGGAGAAACGAAATCAACGTTGATGACCTTGCGATCTTCCAACGTATTCCTTGCACCTCGTTCGAACGTCGTGTGGGCGACGATCTATCGAACTCCTATGGATCTCCTTCAACTCTCTAGAACTATCAACTATTGATATTCTTGTCTTGTGAATTATGAAGGCCATGTAGTGCTTTTATAGGCTACGTAGGGGATCTAAAGGAGGTGGAATATTGGGCTTCCAATATTGAAGATTAAATTGAGCCCAATGCTCAAGTCCATTAATCCTTATCAATATTAATTAATTTATTTTCCACTATATAAATTAATTGCACTCCCAATATTAAACCATATTATATCAAATAATATTTCTCCGGTAGTATTATTTATTCCGTGTATTTAAGATTTAAATATCCATGAATAAATTTATTTATTGCTCAATAAATTATATTCATCTCTTATATCCGAGACTAGTACCATTCAACCTTAATTATTATGCGGAACAAATCCACTCATGAGGTTTACACAATAATTCCTTATGAACTCATCTCGGGGATATTATCAACCCTTCCGGGATACACTTTCCCGTCAAGTATTCACGGCATGTCATATATAAAATATAGCGACCCAACTTTACCGGTAATTAACCCAATAATTAAATCGGTTAATTCACACCCGCAATAGTATCGGGGATTAAGAATAAAATACTCTGAGATTTAAATTGATTATCCAAGGCAATCCTAATCAATAAATCTCAAGCGATCCGCCCAATACACTAAGTGTACAAGTGTGATAAAATAATTAAGATAAATTATTTTCTCTCTCACACAACGACTATACCGATGGATTGGTCCGGGTCCATCTAGGTCGTGAGCATCTGTTTGATTAAATACGAGTAACCGATAGTATGATCTTCTGTGTGCCCATGCACACCATACTAACTACAACGTATGAAATCCAGGACTATAATTTTGCATAATTAATTAATAATAATTAAATGCAAATAATTGTTTATTAATTAAATAGGTTAAATGCTATGACCGGGAGTTTACCGATACTTAAATCTAGACATTAAGTACACAACTCCAACAATCTCCCACTTGTACTAAGGTCTAGCCATTTCCTCCAAACTCCCGACTCCCATACTCATCACGTGCTTAGACTTGTACTTCCAAGAAGTACTATGTGAATGAGCACTCTAGGTTGCCGCTCTGAAGTTATCTTGGTGACTACTGCATCGTCTTCTGACGATGACTCGTATCAGATGGTACTTGCTCTATGTGTTAACATCACTTTTGACTTATGACTTCTTCCAGTTTACCCTGCACCGCTATCCAATAGCCTTTGGTAAACTAAGAGTCATATCCAAGTCAAGAGGTTATCCCGGAACCTAACCAAAACTTCCGCTGCCTCTGAGGCTGCTTATTCGGTTATGAGAGAGTCTGAGAAGCGTCCTGCTTATCACTCTTTCACTTCATGGTTCCACCTCTTTCTAAAAGTGAACACATAGTCTGATATCGACTTGCACTGGTCCTCCTCTGATTTAAGATCTGAGAATTTGTAATCAAAGAAGAATTCGTCTTGCTTAATAATCTAGTACTTCGCAAGTACTATTATAGCATCCGAAAATCTCTTGTCTAGATTACCTTGATATCCTCCCACTACGCAAACCGCATAGTTGATATCAGGTTCTTGTTTCACAACATTGCATCTATAAAGCTTTCCACACCCGAAGTGTAGGAAACTGCTTTGTCCTCATCTATCTCTTTCATGTGTTCGAAACACATACCCTTTAGATAGATGTATATTCTGTCTCTGAAAGGCAATAACCTTTCTCAGAATTATGCATGTTTAAAACAAACCATAATCGTATAAGATATCTAGGAGAAGTACAATGTTCTTATCCTTAGATCGAAAGATCTCAAGAACATGTTCCAACTTCTACTCAATCTTATATCTCGATTCATTTAGACAACCATTATCTTATGTCTGACAACATTTTCTACATTGTTGCCAATGATGAAATTGTCATCTACATAAAATCTCCGAGAAACACCACCTTGTTTCTATTACATCTCCAATACACCTTCCGTCTATGCCTTTTGATGAATCCATCAAATGGACTATCCCATCAATTCGCAAGTTCCACGATTTATAGCTTTGTTTCAATCCATAAATGGATTTACTAAGCTTGTACTCTAAATGATCTTGCCTCTTAACTGCTGGGATTCGATGTCCCGGGCTATCAAAAAATTTGCGGAACCGATAACCCGACCGAAACCCCGTCGCCGGAAACCGATCACGAACACCACGTCTCCGGAGTCCGACGAGGGAATCGCCGCAAGGGCTACGTAGGGGATCATAAGGAGGTGGAATATTGGGCTTCTAATATTGAAGATTAAATTGAGCCCAATGCTCAAGTCCATTAATCTTTATCAATATTAATTAATTTATTTTCCACTATATAAATTAATTGCACTCCCAATATTAAACCATATTATATCAAATAATATTTCTCCGGTAGTATTATTTATTCCGTGTATTTAAGATTTAAATATCCATGAATAAATTTATTTATTGCTCAATAAATTATATTCATCTCTTATATCCGAGACTAGTACCATTCAACCTTAATTATTGTGCGGAACAAATCCACTCATGAGGTTTACACAATAATTCCTTATGAACTCATCTCGGGGATATTATCAACCCTTCCGGGATACACTTTCCCGTCAAGTATTCACGGCATGTCATATATAAAATATAGCGACCCAACTTAACCGGTAATTAACCCAATAATTAAATCGGTTAATTCCTTTGGAAAATCAAAGTCTCTAATATTAAATATATACACCCGCAATAGTGATGGAGTAGTATACTTAATGTCTAGATTTGAGTATTCTGAACTCCTTGTACACCTTCATTTACCTATTAAATACAAACATTCATTTGCTTTTAATTATTGTTGATTAATATATGCAAATTATAGTCCTGGATTTTTTACGTTGTAGTTAGTATGGTGTTGCATGGGCACACAGAAGATCATACTATCGGTTACTCGTATTTAATCAAACAGTTGCTCACGACCTAGATTGACACGGACCAATCCATCGGTATAGTCGTTGTGTGAGAGAGAAAATAATTTATCTTGATTATTTTATCACACTTGTACACTTGGTGTATTGGGCGGATCGCTTGAGATTTATTGATGATTGCCTTGGATAATCAATTTAAATCTCAGAGTATTTTATTCTTAATCCCCGATACAATTGCGGGTGTGTATATTTAGTATAAGTGACTTTGATTTTCCAAAGGAATTGACCGGTTTAATTATTGGGTCAATTACCAGTAAAGTTGGGTCACTATATTTTATATATGGCATGCCGTGAATTCTTGACGGGACAGTGTATCCCGTAAGGGTTGATAATATCCCCGAGATGAGCTCATAAGGATTTATTATGTAAACCTCGCGAGTGGATTTGTTCCCGCATAATAAATAAGGTTGAGTGGTACTATTCTCGGATAAAAGAGATGAATAAATTTATTAAGCAATAAATAAATTTTATTCATGGATATTTAAATCTTAAATACACGGAATAAATAATACTACCGGAGAAATATTATTCGATATAATATGGGTAAATATTGGGAGTGCAATTTTATTTATATAGTGGAAAATAAATAAAATTAATATTGATAAGGATTAATGGACTTGAGCATTGGGCTCAATTTAATCTTCAATATTAGAAGCCCAATATTCCACCTCCTTTAGATCCCCTACGTAGCCTATAAAAGCACTACATGGCCTTCATAAATCATAAGACAAGAATATCATTATTTGATAGTTCTAGAGAGTTGAAGGAGATCCATAGGAGTTCGATAGATCGTCGCCCACCCGACGTTCGAACGGAGTGCAAGGAATACGTGGGAAGATTCAAAGGTGTTTGATTTCGTTTCTCCGAACAACGAATCGAAGGTATAATATCTAATCCCTCTCGATATTATTTCGGTTTTGATTTATTGAAAATACCTTAGAACGAAGATCCGAAAGTTCGAACCCGGAGTAGACGGAAGATCACGCGGTGGTGGCGAAGCCACCGGACCGCGTGGATCGACCCGCCTAGGGTTCGGCGGGCGCGGAGGAGGCGACCCTCGGCTGGGCCGAGGGCGCGCGGTCGATCACGGTGATCGACCGCTGGGGCGCGGGCTGGAGCCGCACCCCACCCCACCTCGACGGTGGGGACCTCCAGGCGGCGGTGAGTCGCCGGACTCGCCGCGGGGGCTGCCGGTGCAGCCCCACCCGATCGCGTGAGACGCGATCCTCGCGATCGCGTGAACCCCGGCTCGCGGGGGTTCGGCTGGGGGCGGGCTACGCGTCTTCGGGCGCGTGGTCTCCAAAGGCCGGACTCCGGCGGATGAGTCGGTGTTCATGTGATCTCCGGCGAAGGGTTTGATCGGGTTATTGGTTTCCGCATATTTTTTAATAGCCCGGGATATCAAATTCCAACAATTGGTATCAGAGCGTGGTTTACGTTCGCGGTATTTTCGATAAAATTGTTCTACCTTGCAGGGTTCCGACTATTATGGCTTAATTTATTATTCGCTTAATTTATTTTGTCATGTATGTTGGTTTGATTAAACTCTCGGACATGTCGAGATTCGTTTTTGGTGGTGAATGCTTGTAATAGTAAAAATTCGGGGGTTGACCGAATTTAGGATTTATTATTACGTTCTACCTTTTTCCGGAAAATGTATAGGGTCGATTTCATGTATAGAATCGATACCGGATAGTGTAAAATTTATTTTGTAATTTATTTTGCGTTGGATCGATGCCGAAACGACCGCCGGAGAAGACACGTGACGAAGGAGATGATCGAGAGGGTGAACGGGACAAGGATCGACCATCCCCATGGTCGATCCCACGAGGACGATCGACCCACGCCCAAAGGGGCTGCCCGCGGGAGCTCCGGCCACGCCGGCCACCAATGGAGGTGGAACGTGGGCTGGACGGCGGCGGCATGGAGGCGGCGGTCGAGGGTGGCGCGGGGATCCCCACCCCGTGCTATCCCGGTCCGGAAATTTACTTTCCTAATTAGTTCGGATTTTTTTTCTATTTGAGTATTCCTATTTTTGGGAATTCTCATGGATTAGGAAAAGAATTAATTGGAATTAATTTTATTTCCTTATTCTATTATGGAAGTCTTCTAGAGTATTCCGAGTTCTACTTGGAATAGGATCCTAGAGATTTAATAGAATTGGAAAGGAATAAAAGTTAATTTAGGATTGATTTATTTCCTAATTGATTATTCCTATTTTATGGGAATTTTCATAGAAATGGAAATTAATTAATCTTGGAAAGTAGAAGAGTCCTAAGTTATTTTATTTCCTCATTTCATTATGGAAATCATCTAGAATATTCCAAGTGGGTCTTGGATAGATTATTCTAGAGATTTAATGAAGTAGAAAGGGAAAATAAAATAAATAAAGAATATTAATAATATTTAATTTTATTTTTGATTTATTCGATTGACTTAATTATTATTAATTAAGTATCTTTTGGATTTATTAAAAATAAATAGATTTAAATATTGGAAATTAATATTCTCGTCACATGGAGCATTCAAGAACGAAGACTGAAGACTAGAAGATGCGTACGGAGATGGAGTAAAGCCATAATAGTCGGAAAATAATATTCTAGTATTATTTTGACTATGTGATAATACTATGTGCTTTATTACATGTATGCATGCTATATGTGCTTACTTTTATGCACTAGATAGCGTATCCCTTTGTTGTAAAAAGCTAAGTGGGAGAGGGTATGGAAACATACCCATGGTCTCCATTGCTGCTCTCTTGGTGACTTTTATAAACTTTTGAAGTTTATATAGACAAGTTATTGGAGGAGAGTTCTTGTAATTCCTCTTACGAGAAACATTGATTAAGTTTATCAAACAATGCCTAATTTGTCTTTCCAAAGCTGATTTCAAGTCGACTCATTCTCACCCCGGGGAGTGGAATGGAGCCAGAGCCACTTGGTCATGTCGAGGACACAAATTAGAGGCAGTCGTACCATTCTTTGATAGATGGATCGATTGTCTGCTCGGCTCCCTCATTTATGAGAGATAGGGTTGTTCGCATGGTGAATCACTGGTTAGAAACTTCGAGTTTCACTTATGATTCTCCGTGTCTTGATTTACAAGATTAAATGGATCAAGTAATTGGGAGTCAATTATAAAAGTCTCTTGGTGTAGTAAACGTCCACACCACGTGGCTTGCTATGCCGACGGATTTTGGATTAATTGATGTAGACAGTTGTAAGTAATTGTAAAGAGTTGTGAAATTATCGTAAACGTCCACACCACGTGGCTTGCGGTAATGTAGCAATTCCAAGCGATTTGCTTTGGTGCTGAGTAATGGTTTACACTTAGATACGCCTTATAGTATTCCTCCCCACGAGGTTCCGCTATAAGTGATGTATGACCAAAGAAAATCTAATTGCTAAGTCGTTTGGGTGGGTAAACGTCCACACCACGTGGCTTGCCTTACCTGATGGGATTTTAGAGGCGATTAGTGATTTAATGATATTATTTAAGGGAGATAATATCGGATATTAAATTGTTTGTTTGTTTTATGTGCTTATAGGTTAAGAATGACTGTGACCCCACTTTGTGATATACTTAAGGATGAAAACTCACTGGTTCCATATAGTACTGATTGGAAAAGAAATCTAGACATTGTTCAAACTGTCAAGCTTTCTGAATCCACTGTTGTTCCAACTACGTTGAGACATGGTGTGGAAGCTAGGCAAGAGGTGTTTAACATACCTACGGAATTGTTCCTCAATGAGTCCCTTAAAAACGGCTCGGCGAAGGCGATTTTTGTGCGTAAGTTAATAGAAACACGAGCTCTTGTGGCTAGGCTAAAAGAAAAGCGTGCAAAGAGACCCAGTGGTTTAAAACCACAGATTGGGGAAAGCAAGCGGTTACGCAGATGCTTTCGATGCAAACAGTTTGGGCACTGGAGGTCTGATTGTCCTCTCATCAAAGGTACGAAATTATCCTTAGTCACCGAAACATTATCAGTGGTGTTATCTACCAGCACCTGGTGTGTAGATACGGGGGCCACTGATCATGTCTGCAATTCATTGCAGGGGTTCCAGGAAACCCGGAGACTTAGAGAGGGAGAGATCGTGGTCTACATGGGCAATGCCGCGAGGGTGGCGGCTGTTGCAGTGGGAGACGTTCACTTACGCTTTAGTAGTGATAGGGTTTTAGTTTTACATAATTGTCTTTATGTACCCAACTTTAGAAAGAATTTAATTTCGGTTTCTAAACTAATTATGAATGGATATTCTGTTTCTTTTGACCACTCCGTGATCATAAGAAGAAACAGTGAGATTATCTGTTCTGGTACATTGGTGGACGATTTGTATGTACTAAATCCTGAGTCTAACACGATGCAACTAACCGAGAGTAATAACACATCTACGAACACCAATAAGAGAAAGGAACCTTCTAAGATGAATCAATTATACTTGTGGCACTTAAGGCTAGGTCATATTAACTCAAATAGAATTCAAAGGTTGAAAGCTGATGGTCTCATCAGTGGTGTTGAAGGAGAGGACCTTCCAACCTGCGAATCCTGTTTAGAGGGAAAAATGACCAAGCGTTCTTTTTCTGGTAAAGGACAAAGGGCTGAACAAGTATTGGATTTGATTCACTCTGATGTATGCGGACCTATGTCTACTCAGGCAAGGGGAGGGTACGAGTATTTCATCACTTTCACTGATGATTACTCAAGGTATGGATTTGTATACCTGATGCGCCGCAAGAGCGAATCCTTTGACAAGTTCAAGGAGTTCAAGGCTTTTGCAGAGAACCTTCAAGGTAAATCCATTAAATGCCTGCGATCTGATCGCGGAGGCGAGTACCTGTCTGGAGAATTCAAGGCATACTTGGCAGAGAATGGGATTGATTCCCAAATGACATCACCATATACTCCTCAGCAGAATGGTGTGTCAGAAAGAAGGAATAGGACTCTTATGGAGATGGTGCGTTCAATGATGAGTTACTCGGACTTACCTACAATGTTCTAGGGATATGCCTTGGAAACAGCAGCGCACATTCTAAACTTGGTTCCATATAAAACGGTTCCTTCAACACCCATGGAACGATGGAGCGGGCGCAAGCCTAGCTTGAGACACGTTCGGATCTGGGGGTGCCCTGCACATGTGTTGAAGGTAGGTGCCGATAAATTAGAACCTCGTACTGAAGTGCGGTTGTTTATAGGATATCCTAGAGGAACTAATGGTGGCATGTTCTATAGTCCTACGGACCAGAAGATCGTTATAAGTACTAACGCTCGGTTCTTAAAGGAAGACTATGTCATGGACCACAAGCCCAAAAGTTACGTAATACTTGATGAGTTGAGAGGTAACAAGGAAGACTTAGATACAGCCGAACCGAGTATAGATACACCACTAGAATCTGCACCTGACACTGTCACTGTTAATACACCGGAACGCCGTCGTAGTGGGAGGGTTGTTAAACAACCAGACCGATGGATTGGACTGGGTGAGTCTTCGGACTCTGGACCTGGAGTTCATGAAATCGATCCCTGGACCTATGACGAGGCGGTACAAGATATAGATGCGCCTTCTTGGAAGAAAGCGATGAAATCCGAAATTGAATCTATGGATTCTAATAAAGTCTGGGATCTTGTAGAACCACCAAACGGCGTAAAGCCAATTGGGTGTAAATGGGTCTACAAGAGGAAGAGAGGATCTGACGGAAAGGTTGAAACCTTTAAAGCTCGGCTTGTTGCGAAAGGCTATACTCAGAAAGAAGGAATCGATTATGAGGAGACCTTTTCGCCGGTAGCCAAGATAAAGTCGATCCAGATTCTCTTATCCATAGCAGCTCATATGGATTATGAGGTGTGGCAAATGGATGTCAAGACAGCTTTCCTAAATGGAAGTCTTGACGAGACGATTTATATGAAACAACCAGAAGGATTCATTGCTAAGGGGCGAGATCATCTAGTGTGCAAGCTTAATCGATCCATTTATGGATTGAAACAAGCCTCGAGATCGTGGAACCTGCGGTTTGATGAAGTAGTCCAATCTTTTGGATTCATTCAAAGCATGGACGAATCGTGTGTGTATTGGAAACGTGATGGAAAGAAGGTGGTGTTCCTCGTGCTTTATGTAGACGACATTCTTCTCATTGGCAACAGTGTAAAGATGTTATCAGACATAAAGGGATGGTTGTCTAGACAATTCGATATGAAAGATTTGGGAGAAGTCGGGCATGTTCTAGGGATCAAGGTTATAAGGGATCGCCGGAGTAGAACATTGTACCTATCCCAGCAATCTTACATAGACACGATTCTGGCTCGTTTTAACATGCAAGATTCCAAGAAGGGTGAACTGCCCTTCAGTAAAGGAACTTATCTTTCTAAGGAGATGTGTCCTCGGACACAGAAGGAGAAAGATGAGATGAAAGCAGTTCCCTACGCTTCGGCTGTGGGAAGCTTAATGTATGCAATGTTATGCACGAGGCCTGATATCTGTTATGCGGTTGGCATAGTAGCGAGATATCAGAGTAACCCTGGAAAGGCTCATTGGACTGCCGTAAAGAGCATTTTCAAGTATTTGCGAAATACTAAGGATTATGTTCTGAGCTACGGTGCAGACAATCTGATTCCTTTGGGTTATACGGATTCGGATTTCCAAGCTGGTAAGGACCAGTGTAAGTCGATATCAGGCTATGTGTTCACTTTTAGAAAGAGGTGGAACCATGAAATGAAAGAGTGATAAGCAGGACGCTTCTCAGACTCTATCATAACCGAATAGCAGCCTCAGAGGCAGCGGAAGTTTTGGTTAGGTTCCGGGATAACCTCTGGACTTGGATATGACTCTTAGTTTACCCAAGGCTATTGAATAGCGGTGCACGGTAAAATGGAAGAAGTCATAAGTCTAAGGTGATGATAACACATAGTGCAAGTACCACCTGATTCGAGACATCGTCTAGGGAGACGACGTTGTAGTCACCAAGATAGCTTCAGAGCGGCAACCTAGAGTGCTCATTCACATGGTACTTCTCGGAAGTACAACTTAAGCACGTGATGAGTATGGGAGTCGGGAGTTTGGAGGAAATGACTAGACCTTAGTATAAGTGGGAGATTGATGGAGAAGTATACTTAATGTCTAGATTTGAGTATTCTGAACTCCTTGTACACCTTCATTTACCTATTAAATACAAACATTCATTTGCTTTTAATTATTGTTGATTAATATATGCAAATTATAGTCCTGGATTTTTTACGTTGTAGTTAGTATGGTGTTGCATGGGCACACAGAAGATCATACTATCGGTTACTCGTATTTAATCAAACAATTGCTCACGACCTAGATGGACACGGACCAATCCATCGGTATAGTCGTTGTGTGAGAGAGAAAATAATTTATCTTGATTATTTTATCACACTTGTACACTTGGTGTATTGGGCGGATCGCTTGAGATTTATTGATTAGGATTGCCTTGGATAATCAATTTAAATCTCAGAGTATTTTATTCTTAATCCCCGATACAATTGCGGGTGTGTATATTTAGTATAAGTGACTTTGATTTTCCAAAGGAATTGACCGGTTTAATTATTGGGTCAATTACCGGTAAAGTTGGGTCACTATATTTTATATATGGCATGCCGTGAATTCTTGACGGGACAGTGTATCCCGTAAGGGTTGATAATATCCCCGAGATGAGCTCATAAGGATTTATTATGTAAACCTCGCGAGTGGATTTGTTCCCGCATAATAAATAAGGTTGAGTGGTACTATTCTCGGATAAAAGAGATGAATAAATTTATTAAGCAATAAATAAATTTTATTCATGGATATTTAAATCTTAAATACACGGAATAAATAATACTACCGGAGAAATATTATTCGATATAATATGGGTAAATATTGGGAGTGCAATTTTATTTATATAGTGGAAAATAAATAAAATTAATATTGATAAGGATTAATGGACTTGAGCATTGGGCTCAATTTAATCTTCAATATTAGAAGCCCAATATTCCACCTCCTTTAGATCCCCTACGTAGCCTATAAAAGCACTACATGGCCTTCATAAATCATAAGACAAGAATATCATTATTTGATAGTTCTAGAGAGTTGAAGGAGATCCATAGGAGTTCGATAGATCGTCGCCCACCCGACGTTCGAACGGAGTGCAAGGAATACGTGGGAAGATTCAAAGGTGTTTGATTTCGTTTCTCCGAACAACGAATCGAAGGTATAATATCTAATCCCTCTCGATATTATTTCGGTTTTGATTTATTGAAAATAGCGTAGAACGAAGATCCGAAAGTTCGAACCCGGAGTAGACGGAAGATCACGCGGTGGTGGCGAAGCCACCGGACCGCGTGGATCGACCCGCCTAGGGTTCGGCGGGCGCGGAGGAGGCGACCCTCGGCTGGGCCGAGGGCGCGCGGTCGATCACGGTGATCGACCGCCGGGGCGCGGGCTGGAGCCGCACCCCACCCCACCTCGACGGTGGGGACCTCCAGGCGGCGGCGAGTCGCCGGACTCGCCGCGGGGGCTGCCGGTGCAGCCCCACCCGATCGCGTGAGACGCGATCCTCGCGATCGCGTGAACCCCGTCTCGCGGGGGTTCGGCTGGGGGCGGGCTACGCGTCTTCGGGCGCGTGGTCTCCAAAGGCCGGACTCCGGCGGATGAGTCGGTGTTCATATGATCTCCGGCGAAGGGTTTGATCGGGTTATTGGTTTCCGCATATTTTTTAATAGCCCGGGATATCAAATTCCAACAAATAGTATCGGGGATTAAGAATAAAATACTCTGAGATTTAAATTGATTATCCAAGGCAATCCTAATAAATAAATCTCATAGCGATCCGCCCAATACACCTAAGTGTACAAGTGTGATAAAATAATTAAGACAAATTATTTTCTCTCTCACACAACGACTATACCGATGGATTGGTCCATGTCCATCTAGGTCGTGAGCTACTGTTTGATTAAATACGAGTAACCGATAGTATGATCTTCTGTGTGCCCATGCAACACCATACTAACTACAACGTATAAAATCCAGGACTATATTTTGCATAATTAATTAATGCAAATAATTGTTTATTAATTTAATAGATTAAATGCTATGATCGGGAGTTTACCGTTACTTAAATCTAGACATTAAGTACACAACTCCAACAATCTCCCACTTGTACTAAGGTCTAGTCATTTCCTCCAAACTCCCGGTTCCCATACTCATCACGTGCTTTAAAGTGTACTTCCGAGAAGTACTATGTGAGTGAGCAATCTAGGTTGCCGTTCTGAAGTTATCTTGGTGACTACTACATCGTCTCCCTCGAAGATGACTCGTATCAGGTGGTACTTGCTCTATGTGTTAACATCACTTTTGACTTATGACTTCTTCCAGTTTACCGTGCACCGCTATCCAATAGCCTTTAGTAAACTAAGAGTCATATCCAAGCCAAGAGGTTATCCTGGAACCTAACCAAAACTTCCGCTGCCTCTGAGGCTGCTATTCGGTTATGAGAGAGTCTGAGAAGCGTCCTGCTTATCACTCTTTCATTTCATGGTTCCACCTCTTTCTAAAAGTGAACACATAGCTTGATATCGACTTACACTGGTCTTTCTATGATTTTTGGATCTGAGAAACTGTAATCTAAGAAGATTTCGTCTTGCTTAATTATCTAGCACTTCGCAAGTACTATAACAGCATCCGAAATTTCTTTTCTAGATTATCTTGATATCCTCCCACTACGCAAACCGCATAGTTGATATCAGGTTCTTATTTTTATAACATTGCATCTATAAAACTTTCCATACTTGAAGTATAGGAAACTGCTTTGTCTTCATCTATCTCCTTCATGTGTTCAAACACATACCCTTTAGATAGATGTATATTCTGTCTCTGAAAGGCAATAACCTTTCTCAGAAGTATGCATGTTTAAAACAAACCATAATCGTATAAGATATCTAGGAGAAGTACAATGTTCTTATCTTCAGATCGAAAGATCTTAAGAACATGCCCCAACTTCTACTCAATCTTATATCTCGATTCATATAGACAACCATTATCTTATGTCTGACAACATTTTCTACATTGTTGCCAATGATGAAATTGTCATCTACATAAGATCTCCGAGAAACACCACTTTGTTTCCATTACGTCTCCAATACACCTATCGTCTATGCCTTTTGATGAATCCATCAAATGGACTATCCCATCAATTCGCAAGTTCCACGATTTATAGCTTTGTTTCAATCCATAATGGATTTACTAAGCTTGTACTCTAAATGATCTTGCCTCTTAACAATAATCCTTATTGTTTTCTAAGCAGGCACATTTAGATCTAGTACTGCCCTTATGCAGAGCTAGGGATCGATTCCATCTTTACCAGATCCAGAGTTAAAACTCTTCTAGTCTTATGAACATCTCCGGTTGCTTAACAACCTCCCACTGCAATGGCGTGCCGGTGTATAACAGTAATAACATTAGGTGCAGAATGTGGTGTACCTCTACTCGGTTTGGCTGGTTCCTAGTCTTTTGTCCTTCTTCTCATTCCAAGTTACTACGTCAGTTCGGGCTTTGTGGTTCTTCTAATAGTCTTCTTCTAAGAACCGGGCGTTACACGTCCTTCTGGTTCATAGTACTATAGAACACACAACACTTTGTTCATCTAGGATACCCTACAACCATATGGAATATGCCGTTGTCTCTAGGAATATCCATAGAACATAGGTAGTTCCGAACAACTTGTTCTTTTACTATTAGATTTCCATTTCTTATTTACAACGCACCATCTCTACACGTGAGTGTATGGCGCGGCCCTTTGGGATTGAATCCCAATCTTTGATTATGCTATGTGTTATTCAGATAGGTGATGGCCTCCGCGACCGAGTCGTAGGCTCCTAATGGATATACTTTGATGGTTCCCCATAATAGCTTTGTGTCCATTGACTAGTCAAAACACTTTGCTTTTATGGCACATTAAGTATTCTAATCCATCACCGAGTATTCTTGAAAGAATTACTCGTACCTTTCTAATTTACACATATGTCTGCATGTCTAATCATTTCCAATACTTGTCTGAATTCTATCCTTTATCCAGAAAGGTTTGCTTAGACGTATTATCCTCCAAATTCAATCCTTAGGTCGGAAGGTCCATTCCTTCAACTATAATTGATCAAATCAATTTCGACCATTTGAATTTTATTTGAAAAAATACTACTAAGTATAAGAATTCATAAGTATAATGATTAATAAAGAAATATCTAACAAGTAAAACAAGTTATAGAACGGTTCGTTGCATTGTGGTAGACTTAGGATCTATCATTCACATATTGCCATCCAATGTACCAGAATAGATAATACCCTTTATTTCTTATCAAAATCATCCAATGATTAAAAAAATTAAATATCCATTCAATAATAGAAATCCAGAACTAAACGTTCTTTCTAAAACCAAGGGTACATAATGCAATAACTTTGAAATGAAATCCTATTTAACTACTAAAGTAGATAAATGTCTTCCACCGCAACCGCTGCCTCCTCTACAGCTTTTGCCCGTGTAGACTCGAACTCTTCTTCTCTAAGTCGCCGGGTTTTCTGGAACCCCTGCATTCAAGAATGCACATACCGTCAGTGGTTCCATATCTACACACCAGAATTCTGGTAGATAATACCGCTGACTATGTTTTTACGACTAAAGAAAAATTCGTACCTTTGAGAGGACATTCAGACTTCCAGTGTCCAGACTTGTTGCATCGGAAGCACTTGCCTCTTGGCTTTGCAGCCCCCACTCGTGGTCCATTCCTCTTGGCACCACTGGGTTTCCAGGCTTGCTTCCTTTTCTTGCCCCTACCTCCAACAGGCTTCGAGCCCTTGGACTTGGTAGCTACAAGCGCTTGAGACTTGCCCTTCTTGTAGATCCCCTCTGCCGCTTTTAGTTCAGTCAGGAGTTGCGCAAGAGTATAAGATAGTTTACCCATATTATAGCTCATACGAAACTGCTCAAAACTAGGGGTCAGAGACTGGAGTATGATGTCGACTTGCGTCTCAGCATCAATAGAAGCTCCTAGGACCTCAAGTTCATTCAACAAACTCATCATCTTAAGAACGTGGTCCCCAACGGGCGTTCCTTCAGACTGAGTAGTCGACATGAGGACTCTCATGGCTTCTTGCCTAGCCGCACGATCTTGCTCCCCAAACATCTCCTTGAGGTTAAACATCATATCATAGGCAGTGTCCATCGACTGATGTTGGGTTTGGAGTACATTTGACATGGAAGCCAAAATATAACACCTAGCCATTTCATCAGCCTTTTTCCACTTCCGATATGTCAGTTTTTCCTCATCAGTTGAGGCAGCCGTGGGCTCGGCAGGGCACACTTCATGGAGTACAAACTTGTACTCCTCAGAAGTCAGGACAATGTCTAAATTTCTCTTCCAATCAATGTAATTGGGACCAGTGAGCTTATGCTCCTTGAGTATCACAGAAAGTGGGTTCATAGCTATTCTCTAAACCTATAAGCAAATTTAAACAAACAATTAATTTAATGTCCGATATTATCTCCCTCAAATAATATCATTAAATTACTAATTATATCTAAAATCCCATCAGGTAAGGCAAGCCACGTGGTGTGGACGTTTACCCACCCAAATGATTTAGCAATTAGATTTTCTTTGGTCATACATCAATTATAGCGTGACTTCGTGGGGAAGAATACTATAACGCGTATCTAAGTGTAAACCATTACTCAGCACCAAAGTACATCGTTTGGAATTGCTACATCACCGCAAGCCACGTGGTGTGGACGTTTACGATAACTTCACAACTCTTCACAATTACTTACTACTGTCTACATCAATTAATCCAAAATCCGTCAGTATAGCAAGCCACGTGGTGTGGACGTTTACTACACTAAGAGACTTTTATAATTGACTCCCAGTTACAAGATCCATTCGATTCTCATAGATCAAGACGCGGAAAATCATAAGTGAAACTCGAAGTTTCTAACCAGTGATTCACCATGCTAACGACCCTATCTCTCATAAATGAGGGAGCCGAGCAGACAATCTATACATCTATCAAAGAATGGTACGAAGATCTCTAATTTGTGTCATCCACATGACCAAGTGGCTTTGGCTCCATTCCACTCCCCGGGGTGAGAATGAGTCGACTTGAAGTCAGTTTCAGAAAGACAAATTAGGCATTGTTTGATAAACTTGATCAATGTTTCTTGTAAAAATAATTACAAGAATTCTCCTCTAATGACATGTCTATATGAACTTCGTGTTGGGATATGTCCTTCGATCCTACGTGTGCAATCGATAAAGTCATAAGGTCGTCTATGGATGTTTAAATAATTTTTAGATAATATTTATTGCTGGGAGCAATATAATATTGATCGATAATTATACCTACAGGGTCACACACGAGCCGAAAATACAAACTATAAGTGTTTGCTAGAATGAGTCGATTTGGAATCGACATATATATAAACTAGGTTTATATTCGATGTGATTTACGTACATGCATGGGATGCATGGCTTGCATGGAATGCATATCACATGGTGTGACATGGCATGCCATGCAAGCGAATGGGACCACATCCAATGCAATGTGGCATGAGGATGTGGACATGACCATTCAACTTCACCATTAACACACCTTAATGGGTGATAATGATTCTACATCAATATCACCATTATGGGGGAGGTTACTTGGTGTTATTTCATGGTTTAATAGGTGAGAAAATGCTGATTTTCTCACCACAATATTCAGCTACGAAAATCACACCAAAGAGAAAGAAAAGAGTTCTTGGAGAACCACTTCAATCTAACAAGCAAGCTAGTTCATCTTCCGGGTTCGTGTGCAACACGTAGAGGCCGGGCCATTTGTGCGGCTTCAACATCCGGGCGATCTAGACAAGAGGAGTGACGAGGTCATTCACAAGGAGAGCTTCGAGAGGCTGATCCATTTGAGGTGGTTCAATCGACTCAACACCACCTCAACGACATCAACAAATCACTTCGTCACCAAAAGTAAGATTTCGTTGATTTCTCTCTCTCTATATATATATTGGATGTATATATATATAAATATATGTGTGTCTATACATATTTGTGTGCACTAAGATCATAGCATAGTACATCTATTGCTTTACACGCTTCCGCACACACGGTATATCGATCGGATCGGTATACCGGAACCTTCAATTGGTATCAGAGCCTAGGGCTCGTGCACACTTTTGTGTTGGACACAAAAAGGTTTAATCAACATAATTGACTTATTTGTTTAATTGTGATTATGTGATTAGATGTAAGGCCGGCCACCGTTAGTGGTCGGGTGAATGAAATTGTCGTTTTTTACGTTTCGATTGGCCATAGTTTTGGAGGGCTGCGTCCCTTGGAATCATTTGTAATAGATAGGTTTTCTATTTCAATTTGTATTGTTCAAACTTGTAAGCGATGGACTTGGTCCATGGTTCGATGGAGGATCTCGGCTCTCCGGCGAAAACGAGAAGAAACGAAGCAAAACGAAGCCAAACGAAGCAAAACGAAGCAAACCGGGCTGCTGGAGCCAAACGGCGGTCGCCGTTTGAGCTCCGGCGGGCGCCGTTTTAATTCGGCGGGCGCCGTTTTGGAAACGGCGACCGCCGAAAGGCCTTTTTTGGGGCAGATGGGTTTTTTGCCTTTTCGGCGGGCGCCGTTTTGGAAACGGCGACCGCCGGTGGTGTTCAGCGACCGCTGGTTGTAAAACGGCGGGCGCTGTTCGTAGTTTTTGAGGTAATGACTTGTTTTGACCAAAATCGGCGAGCACGGAACTAAAACGGAGGGCGAGGACCAGTCCAGAAGATGTTCAAGGCTTTTGTTGTTATTTTAATCTTTTCGTTTGAGATTTGTGAGGTTCTAGGGGCCTTTCGATTTCGTATTTATTTGCTTTGCTAGTTATAGGATGTTTTATGTTATAAATGTTCAACTTACATATAAACACCTATGCATGCAAGTTCCCAAAATAATGAGTATAATGTCTTGTCCAAAAACATCACACTCATGAAGCCCTCGATCATAAGTTGGTAGGTCCGCCTCAGCGGGGTACTACTTGTTATCTTGGGATAAGTGGGAGTAAGGGTTAGACCCTTACACGTGACTTTGGTTTTCTCATCGATAGATCCACTGCAGGCGTGGCTATCGAGACATGAGATGAGAATGGGATTCTCATCGACCGAGAGTGATATTAGATATCATTGACATGGGTGTGTCTACCTATCTTGAAATACTTAAGTGCGGACTCAGTCGGCTTAAAGATTTGCAAGATGAGGATCTCGGAATCGTTTTGTTCTAAGGGACAATGAAATTGGATATCAATTGAACAAAATGAAATAAATAAGTACAATTGTTAGACAACCTTATTTGTTTACCGCTTTGTGGATGTTTACATACTTTAGTTATCTTTCTTTTATAGTTTATCATGTCAAATATCAACTCAATTCAAGTTTGGTTCAATTCTTGATTATGATAAATTGAACAAATTTTCTTGATTCACAACGTAATTTGAGGATGGTCCTCAAATACGAAGACAAGGAAAATGTGTTAGATAACCACATCCTAAGATATCATTGAACAACTCAATATCATGTTCGGAGAATATGCAATGATTGAGCGGTTCGGTGTGACCAGGGTCATCGCTTCAGCTAGGCTGGAAAAATGGAAATTTATGGGATCACATGTGCAACAAATGATTGGATTATTTGTTTCAAGTGACCGCCTAGATTTTTCCTATGATGATTATTTGGCAACCGATTTCATACTTCAATCTCATGATGGTTATAATGCTTTTAGGCTAAATTTTCCATATGAATGGTTTGAAGAAATCGCTTCGTGAGCTCCACGGGATGCTCAAGGCTGCTGAGCCGGCGATAGAGAAGGACCCTAAGAGGGAAATTCTTATGATATAGGATAGGGTATTCAAAAGAGCATGGGCAAGAAGGCTACTAGGGTTCCTAGGGAATCTCAATGCGTCTACTGCAAAAGTGTTGGACACTACTTGCAAACTTATAAAAGTTCATATTTTATTCAATTTCAAAACAAATGCCTAATTTGTCTTTCATTTGATGGATTATAAGGTTATGATTATTTACACCTCGGGGAGTGATTTAATCCAAAACACTTAAGTTCATCAATGACACAAATTAGAGACTTTCGAGCCATTGGATGGCGTGAATCGATTGTCTGGTTGGCTCCCTCATATTTTATGAGAGATAGGGCTTCAATTGCATGATAATATCGCTGGTTAGAAAACTTCGATTTTTCACTTACGATTTATCACGTTTTGACATTGAGATAATTTTGAATGGGAAATTCGAATAAGAGTCAATTATTGAGAATAATTGAACTTGCCCAAAGTTCAAAGAAGATGTGAAGAGCGGGGTTGCTTCATCTTCAGGTATTAATGTTATAGACATTAAACTTCACAAATTCTACTTCTTGGGTATTGGATTCCAAACGTAGTTCTCACATTTGTATGTGGAGGAACTACATATAAGTATAAGTTTGGTGAGTAGAGATGTCGTTCTACGGGCGAGAAATGGAGCGAAGGTCGCTGCATTAGCCGTATGATCATATGATGTTGTTTTGCCTTAGGGCCTTGTTTTAGTATTATAACTATGTAATTTCGTACCTTCAATAAACAATGAATATTGGTTCAGTATTGGATACTGATGGATTAGTTTTTCACTAATTAAATAGTTTGATAACTATTTTAATTGTGAACTATTCTTTGTTTTGGTACGATTATTACATTATTTATGTATACTTTAAACTCAACAAATCATATATAACATTAACACAAAAGTCCAAATCGAATAAGTCTCATTGAGACATAACTGTAACATTGTTGATTAGATCAAAATCTAAACATGTAACGAATCTTCTTTTAGAAGGCATTCTAGAATCATTTGACTTGGAGTCATTTGATACATGTGAATGATGTTTGATGGACAAATATAACAATGTCATCTTTCTTGGAGAAAGGAGAACATGTGAGTGATTAATTAGGGATGATCCATACTGATGTATGTGGAACCTATCAGTTCACAAGCACATGAAGGTTATGTTTCGGAAAAGAGAAAACAAACTATATTAGATATAGTTCGACCATTCGATGAGAGGTCTAAATGAACTACTGGTCTCTTTTGGGAACACACAATTCTTGACTTCAACTTATACACTGAATAGGACGCTGTCAAAAGCTGTTGATAAGACATCATACTAGGTATGGAAAGGGAGGGTCCCTAAATTGTTTTCATCAAAATTTGAGGTTCTAAAAGCTTCTCTGACGAGATTTATCTCTATAGAGCTTGAACTCAAATGGGATAAAAGTTTTTTATGGTATCCATAAGAAACTCGAGGGTACAACTTCTACGATCTATCTGAGAACAATATTTTGTTGCTCGAGATAGTGATTTTCTTGAAAAGAGTTATCTTTCCTAGAAATTCAGTGGGAGCTCGGTTGTCTTGAACGAGGTTCAAGTGAAACAACCAATGATGAATACTCAAGACTAGGTTGAGAGTATTCTTATGGTTTTGGAAGCCATACCAGCCCTCGTAGGTCCGAAAGGAATAAATCTATCTCTATTATTCAAATACTTAGATATTGTGACCAATGAGAGATATGAATTCATGCTTTTGGAAAGCGGTGAACCTTCGACCTAATTCCAAGCTATGACGAGTCCAGCTACTGAAAATTGGCATGGTGCCATGAAATCTGAGATGATATCAATATCTGATAATCAAGTTTGGAACTTGATCACGGGGTTAGACCCAATGAATGCTAAAAGATCTTAAAGATCTAAACAGACAGATGGAAAACCTAGGGTTTTCAAAGCAAGTTTGATGGTAAAAGTTTTATTCACGAGGTGGATTGTGGAAAAACTTTCACCAGTTGCTTTGATTAAATCATTCAGATTATCTTAGTCATTGCTACTCATCTTGATAATGAGTTATGGTAATATTGGATGTTAAAACTAACTTCTTGAATTGGATTCTAGAAGAGAATGTGTTTTGACACAGCCAAAGAGTTTTATCGATCCTAATAAGGCTGAGAAATTATGCAATCTTATAATTCCATTTATGGAATAAAGCAAAGCATATCGGAGTAGCAATCTTCAGTTCAATGAATTCATACGGGGTTTTGGATTTCAGAGGAACTCGGAAGAGTCTTGTTTTACAAGAAGAACAGTGGGAGTTACGTTGTATACATTGTGTTGTATGTCGATGACATACTCCTTATTGGAAACAATGTTTCTATGCTTAATTCTATTAAAGAATGGCTTGGAAATTGTTTTTCAATAAAGGATCTTGGAGAAGCACAGTACATATTGGGCATCAAGATCTGTCGGAACAGATCGAAAAGGATGTTTGGACTTAGTAAAGCGACCTATATTGATAAGGTGCTTGATAAGTTCAGAATGAAAGACGCCAAAACGGGTCTCATTCCAATGAGTCATGGCACATCACTTAGCAAGATGCAAGGCCTTACGGTACTTGATGAGCAAAAGAGGATGTAAAACATTCCTTATGCTTCGGCAATAGGGTCTATAATGTACGCCATGATATGTACACGACTGGACGTATTGTATGCTTTGGGCATGACGATTCGGTTTCAAGGAAACCCAGGTGAGACGCATTAGACTGCGGCCAAGAGTATTCTTATGTACCTTAGATGGACTAAAGAATATTTTGTTGTCTTTGGAAGACAAAAAGAGTTGATATTAACAAGCAGTTTGACTGCTAACTTCAAAACAGACTAAGATAATTTCCGATTTTAATCTGGTTATATCTTTTGTCTGGTTAGAGGTGAAATTTGCTGGAATAGTTCCATGCAATGCAATATAGCTGATTAAACTACAGAAGTTGAGCACAGTATTGCATTGGATGCAGTAATGTTGGCAGTTAAGATTTGAAAGTTCTTGAATGAACTAGGTGCCGTAACTAGCTTAGCCCATCCGATAATTCTCTATTTATAGTAGAGTTATCGCGCAAGCCAATGAGCTAGGAAGCACCACAAGTCTAAAACTGGTGCTCAGGATGTTCCACATTATCTGGGAGATAGTTTTGTGGAGACATCGAGATAATAAAGTTGGAACTTTTGGTAAGGTTGCAAACCCGTTTTCTAAACCTCTCCAGCAGTTTAAGCTTGAGGCTTTCACAACTGCAATAGAGATCAAACATCTTAGAGATGGGTTGTGATTTCTATTACTGTATTAGATACTTTTGGATATTTGGTAAACATTCACTCATATGTATAATACATGTTTCTTCATATAAATATGGTTTAATTTATATGAATTGTCCAAATGATTAAGTGATATCAATTGGGTTATGAGGTCGACTTACCGCATAATGAAGTCCCAATGGTTGAACTGATATACTTAAATCATATAGTTGTTCCTGGTTCGTATAATCGAGTACGGACAAACCGATAATACAATGAACTAGTTTGTAATGTGTACTATAGCGCCGCTTCATGGGCTAGTGATGTGGGACATCAAGTACAATTACATAGATATTAGCTGGGAGCTAATGATCGAACAGACCCGACTGGAATAGTATTTAAGATTTCGAGTCATAATACTATTTCATTGACTGTCGAGCAATTTCCTCTGGCCTGAGTAGTCCAGAGTGATTCCATTGTGAAATGGTGTACTTTGATACAAGTAAACGCCTTTCGTAAAAGGAGGTTATAAAACTTGTTATTGGGTATATCAGGAAGCAAGTGGGAGAGCTTGGACTGACAAGATGGTATTTTCCTCCATTTTTATAATGGGATACATGTCTTACCGGCCACTTGGAGAGTCGAGACTGTGGAAAATACGTGGCCACGTCCAGATTCGTATCATAGTGATAAATCTGGTTTTACAGTCTGTCTCAAAGTCCAAGAAAGGTTTGAACCGATTGAGGATGACTCGAGTCTTGCCTCAAGTTCAAACTTAGACATAAAGTGACAACAGGAAGTTGACAGCACACTGGCTCTGAAGGCCAAGTGGGAGATTGTTGGGATATGTCCTTCGATCCTACGTGTGTAATCGATAAAGTCATAAGGTCGTCTATGGATGTTTAAATAATTTTTAGATAATATTTATTGCTGGGAGCAATATAATATTGGTCGATAATTATACCTACAGGGTCACACACGAGCCGAAAATACGAACTATAAGTGTTTGCTAGAATGAGTCGATTTGGAATCGACATATATATAAACTAGGTTTATATTCAATGTGATTTACGTACATGCATGGGATGCATGGAATGCATATCACATGGTGTGACATGGCATGCCATGCAAGCGAATGGGACCACATCCAATGCAATGTGGCATGAGGATGTGGACATGACCATTCAACTTCACCATTAACACACCTTAATGGGTGATAATGATTCTACATCAATATCACCATTATGGGGGAGGTTACTTGGTGTTATTTCATGGTTTAATAGGTGAGAAAATGCTGATTTTCTCACCACAATATTCAGCTACGAAAATCACACCAAAGAGAAAGAAAAGAGTTCTTGGAGAACCACTTCAATCTAACAAGCAAGCTAGTTCATCTTCCGGGTTCGTGTGCAACACGTAGAGGCCGGGCCATTTGTGCGGCTTCAACATCCGGGCGATCTAGACAAGAGGAGTGACGAGGTCATTCACAAGGAGAGCTTCGAGAGGCTGATCCATTTGAGGTGGTTCAATCGACTCAACACCACCTCAACGACATCAACAAATCACTTCGTCACCAAAAGTAAGATTTCGTTGATTTCTCTCTCTATATATATATATATTGGATGTATATATATATAAATATATGTGTGTCTATACATATTTGTGTGCACTAAGATCATAGCATAGTACATCTATTGCTTTACACGCTTCCGCACACACGGTATATCGATCGGATCGGTATACCGGAACCTTCACTTCGAAAGCTCATAAATGTCACCAAGAGAACAGTAATGGAGACCATGGGAATGTTTCTATCCCCTCTCCTACTTAGCTTTTTATAACAAAGGGATACGCTATCTAATGCATAATTAAACACATAAGCATGCATGCAAGTAATAAAGCACATATCACATAGTCAAATAATGCTAGGAAATTATTTTCCCGACTATCATGGCTTTACTCCTTCTTCATATGCATCTTCTAGTCTTCAGTCTTCGTTCTTGAATGCTTCATGTGACGAGAATATTAATCCCAATATTTAAATCTATTTATTTTTAATAAATCCAAAAGATACTTAATTCGAAAATTAAGTCAATCGAATAAATCAAAAATAAAATTAAATATTATTAATATTTCTATTTATTTATTTTCCTATCTAATTCTATTAAATCTCTAGAATAATCTATCCAAGTCAAACTTGGAATATTCTAGAAGACTTCTATAATAGAATAAGGAAATAAAATAAATTAGGACTCTTCTACTTTCCAAGATTAATTAATTTCCATTACTATGAAATTCCCATAAAATAGGAATAATCAATTAGGAAATAAATCAATCCTAAATTAATTTTTATTCCTTTCCAATTCTATTAAATCTCTAGGATCCTATTCCAAGTAGAACTCGGAATACTCTAGAAGATTTCCATAATAGAATAAGGAAATAAAATTAATTCCAATTAATTCTTTTCCTAATCCATGAGAATTCCCAAAAAATAGGAAAAACTCAAATAGGAAAACCGAATTAATTTAGGAAAGTGAATCTTGGTAGGAGTAGCATGAGATCGGGAGACCCCACGCCACCCCACCGTCGACCACCTCCACCGGAGGAGCACCGCCGCCCAGCCACCAGCCGCCACCGTCGCCGGCGGCAGCCCTAGCCGAGGGCGATCGGCCCCTCTCCTTGGGTCGATCGCTTGGGGTCGATCAAGGGGTTTGATCGATCCCCGGTTCTTCGTCCTCTTCGTCTTCTTCGTCACATGAGTTCTCCGGCGGTCGTCTCGGCATCGATCCAACGCAAATAAATTACAAGAATTTAAATTACACTATCCGGTATCGATTCTATACATGAAATCGACCCTATACATATTCCGGAAAACATAGAACGTAATAATAAATCCTAAATTCGGTCAACCCCCGAATTTTTACTATTACAAACATTCAACCACACAAAACGAATCTCGACATGTCCGAGAGTTTAATAAACGAATAATCATGATAATTAATTAACACAATAATTAAATCCAACCATGATAGCCGGAAATCCCTGCAAGGTAGAACAATAATCGAACATATACATGAACACGAAACCAAAACGCTCTGATACCAATTGCTGGGATTCGATGTCCCGGGCTATCAAAAAATTTGCGGAACCGATAACCCGACTGAAACCCCGTCGCCGGAAACCGATCACGAACGCCACGTCTCCGGAGTCCGACGAGGGAATCGCCGCAAGGGCGAAACCCTAGCCGAACCCCACGCGGGGTTCGCGATCGCCCGTGCATGGCGATCGCATGGGGCTGCTCCGGCAGCCCCCGGATGGCGGTGAGTCCGGCGACTTCACCGCCGTCGCCACCAGGAGACGGGGGGAGCCACCAGCCGCGGCACCAGCCCGCGGCAATCCCCCCGGCGATCGAGCGAAGGGCTCGATCGCCCCCAGCCGCGGCGTCCATCCGCGGCTTCTCTCCGTGGGCACGCCGCCGTCGAAGGGTGGCCGGGGGGGTTCATTCGCCGTGGCTCCAGCCCACGGCGAACCCCAAGCGATCGACCGAAGTCGATCGCGTGCCCCGGCGTCCAGCCGGGGCTCCCCTTTGTCGGCGGTACCGGCGGTCGAAACCCTAGGGTTCGACCGCCCCTCGTTCGATCCCCACGGGGATCCAACGATCCCCGTATCTAGGTCTCGACGCTTTCCCGGATCGTCTTGTTCATGTATATATCACAATTATTACGAACAAATAATCATAGAGGGGTTTATGATTATATTACCTCGATTCGTTGTACGGAGAAACGAAATCAAACGTTGATGACCTTGCGATCTTCCTACGTATTCCTTGCACCTTGTTCGAACGTCGTGTGGGCGACGATCTATCGAACTCCTATGGATCTCCTTCAACTCTCTAGAATATCAAGTATGATATTCTTCTCTTATGTTGTGTATGAATTATGAAGGCCATGTAGTGCTTTTATAGGCTACGTAGGGGATCATAAGGAGGTGGAATATTGGGCTTCTAATATTGAAGATTAAATTGAGCCCAATGCTCAAGTCCATTAATCCTTATCAATATTAATTAATTTATTTTTCACTATATAAATTAATTGCACTCCCAATATTAAACCATATTATATCAAATAATATTTCTCCGGTAGTATTATTTATTCCGTGTATTTAAGATTTAAATATCCATGAATAAATTTATGTATTGCTAAATAAATTATATTCATCTCTTATATCCGAGACTAGTACCATTCAACCTTAATTATTGTGCGGAACAAATCCACTCATGAGGTTTACACAATAATTCCTTATGAACTCATCTCGGGGATATTATCAACCCTTCCGGGATACACTTTCCCGTCAAGTATTCACGGCATGTCATATATAAAATATAGCGACCCAACTTAACCGGTAATTAACCCAATAATTAAATCGGTTAATTCCTTTGGAAAATCAAAGTCTCTAATATTAAATATATACACCCGCAATAGTATCGGGGATTAAGAATAAAATACTCTGAGATTTAAATTGATTATCCAAGGCAATCCTAATCAATAAATCTCATAGCGATCCGCCCAATACACCTAAGTGTACAAGTGTGATAAAATAATTAAGACAAATTATTTTCTCTCTCACACAACGACTATACCGGTGGATTGGTCCATGTCCATCTAGGTCGTGAGCTACTGTTTGATTAAATACGAGTAACCGATAGTATGATCTTCTGTGTGCCCATGCAACACCATACTAACTACAACGTATAAAATCCAGGACTATATTTTGCATAATTAATTAATGCAAATAATTGTTTATTAATTTAATAGATTAAATGCTATGATCGGGAGTTTACCGTTACTTAAATCTAGACATTAAGTACACAACTCCAACATTAACAATAATCTTTATTGTTTTCTAAGCAGGCACATTTAGATCTAGTACTGCCTTTGTGCAGAGCTAGGGATCGATTTCATCTTTACTAGATCCAGAGTCCGAAACTCTTCCAGTCTTATGAACATCTCTGGTTGTTCATACAACCTCCCACTGCAACGGCGTCCCGGTGTATAACAGTAATAACAGTAGGTGCAGTGTGTGGTGTACTTCTACTCGGTTTGGATAGTTTCCAGTCTTTGTCATTTTCTCATTCCAAGGTATTACGTCAGTAAGGGCTTTGTAGTTCATTTAATAGTCTTCCTCTAAGAACCGAGTATTAGAACTCACAACATGATGCAATCCAAGGTTCGGCAACCGACGTAGAAGCTCGATTACAAGCTAGAACAACGAAGAAGACGGCGGAAAGAGAGTCGAGAGAGTGCCGGGAACGCACCGAGAATGTGGCCAAAATTCTGTGGAACCCGAGGATCAACCCGAGGATCGACCCAGGCCCTTTGCACTAACCTCGGGATGATATGCGGGATAGGCAGAAATCCCAATTTTGTGGAAAATCCCAATTATGTGGAACCCGAGGATCAACCCGAGGATCGACCCAGGCCCTTTGCACTAACCTCGGGATGATATGCGGGATAGGCAGAAATCCCAATTTGTGGCCAAACTCCTTTGTGTGCGGAATTTTGGTTCCTTTTCCTTTTTGGGCGTGACTTTTTGCCCAAGACATCCCTTTTCCTTCACTTTTTAGGTTTTCCTATATAAAGGCTTTGTGAGACTTTATTTTAAACAACCATGAATTGATGAATAAAATTATATTTTGTGAGTTTTATTAAAATCTCTCTTGGGTCCGAATTCTACCCGATTAACCAAAGAATTCAACCGACGAATCAACGAAGCGATCCACCCTTCGTTCGTGTGTCTTCCTCATCCCCGAGTTGCTGCATCGATCGCGTGTTGGGGTTTAGGGTTCCGTCCTTAAATTATTTCACGAATCAGATTCAGAGGTTTTGGGACTTCCGCAAGGTATCCTTTATCTTTTCGTTCTTCGTTATTCCTCAATTCTTCCATCCCAACGAGGTTCGTATCATTTGGTATCAGAGCTAGGGTTCGTATCATTTGGTATCAGAGTTAGGGTTCGTGAAGAAGAAAGAATAAGAAGAAACAAAAAGAAAAAAAAATATTATTATTATTATTTATTCTCGATTATTCTTTTTATTGTTGTTCATCGTTCGTTCAACAATTTAAAGTTATTCTTCGTTCGTGGATTTTTGTTGGAGTTGAGTTCGAAGATTGGGAGAGTTCGATTCTTGAGAGAGAAAAAAAAGTGAGAGGAGTACGAGCGTGAGTGACTTACCATATTGAGTGATACACGAGAGTGGTGAGGAATTTTCTATTGTGTTTCTAACACTTTTGCAGGATAACTGACATGGATCATACCCAAGCTAAGCTCTAATCGTGGAGAAGGCGATGGCACGGTTAGAAGGGATGATTACATCGAAGATGAAGGTGGTGAATGAGCGACTTACTGTTGGAATTCGATATCCCGGGTTATCAAAATTGCGGAACCGATAACCCGAACGAACCCATCGCCGGAGATCATACAAACGCCGACTCATCCGCCGGAGTCCGGGCTTTGGAGACCATGCATCCGAAGACGCACAGCCCGCCCCCACCCGAACCCCCGCGAGCCGGGGTTCATACAATCGAGATGATCGATCGCACGCCGGCGATCGATCGGGGTGGGGCTGTTCGACAGCCCCCCCCGCGGCGGGTCCGGCGACCCGCCACCACCAGGAGGCCCCCGCCTTCACGGCGGGGTAGGGCACGGCACCAGCCCGTGCCCAGCGATCGACCCTCGTGGTCGATCGCACACCCTCGGTCGAACCGAGGGTTCGGCCCCCGTCGCCCCCGTACCGAAACCCTAGCCCGGGCGATCGCCTGTGGTCCGGTGGCTTCGCCACCACCACGCGATCGTCCCCCGTTCATAGTTTCATGCTTCGGATCTTTGTTCTACGGTATTCTCGATAAAAAACAAATCGAACAATAATCAAGTTAGTTGAGAATTGTACCTACGATTCGTTGTTCGGAGAAACGAAATCGATGACCTCGTGACCTTCCCGCGTATTCCTTGCACTCCGTTCGAACGTCGGGTTGGCGACGAGCTATCGAACTTATGGATCCTCTTCACTCTCAGAACTTTATTGTTGGCGTAACTTAGGTTAGTAAAAGTGAAGACCATGTAGTGCTTTTATAGGCTACGAAGGGGATCAAAAGGAGAATAAATATTGGGCTTCAATATTGAAAATTAAATTGGGTCCAACCCAAATCCATTAATTCTTATCAATATTAATTTTATTTATTTTCCACTATATAAATAAAATTGCACTCCCAATATTATTCCATATTATACCAAATAATATTTCTCCATCTTAGTATTATTTATTCCGCGTATTTAAGATTTAAATATCCATGAATAAAATTTATTTATTGCTTAATAAATTTATTCATCTCTTATATCCGAGAATAGTACCACTCAACCTTATTTATTATGCGGAACAAATCCACTCGCGAGGTTTACATAATAAATCCTTATGAGCTCATCTCGGGGATATTATCAACCCTTACGGGATACACTGCCCCTTCAAGAATTCACGGCATGCCATATATAAAATATAGTGACCCAACTTAACCGGTAATTAACCCAATAATTAAATCGGTTAATTCCTTTGGTAAATCAAAGTCACTTATATTAAATATACACACCCGCAATTGTTTCAGGGATTAAGAATAAAATACTCCGAGTCTCAAATCAATTATCGCCGAGCAATCCTAATTGATGAGTCTCAATCGATCCGCTCAATACACCAAGTGTACAAGTGTGATAAAATAATTAAGATAAATTATTTTCTCTCTCACACAACGACTATACCGATGGATTGGTCCGTGTCCATCTAGGTCGTGAGCAACTGTTCGATTAAATACGAGTAACCGATAGTATGATCTTCTGTGTGCCCATGCAACACCATACTAACTACAACGTATAAAATCCAGGACTATAATTTGCACGTATTTAATTAACAATAATTAAAAGCAAATGAATGTCTGTAATTAATAGGTAAATGAAAGTGCATACAGAGTTCAGAATACTCAGATCTAGACATTAAGTATACTACCCCATCAATCTCCCACTTATACTAAGGTCTAGTCTTATCCTCCAAACTTCTGACTCCCAAACCCTCCAAGTGCTTGAAATATACTTCCTTAGGAAGTATCTTGGTGAAAGGGTCCGCTAGGTTGTCCTCCGAAGCTATCTTGGTGACTATCGCATCGCCCCTCTTGACGATGTCTCGAATCAGGTGGTACTTGCTCTATGTGTTATCTTACACTTATGGACTTGTGATTTCTTACCATTTGCCATCGCACCGCTATGGACATAGCCTTTGGCAAATTAAGAATCACATCTAAGTCCCAGAGATTATCCCGGAGCTATACCAAAACTTCCGCTGCCTCTGAGGCCGCTTATTTGGTTACCCATGGCACAGTCCGAAAAGCATCGTGCTTATCACTCTTCCATGTTAAAACTCCTTCTCCTTTAATAGTGAAACACATAGCCTGATGTCGACTTACACCGGTCCTTATTCGATTAGAAATCTAAGAGAATGTAATCCAAAGGAAATGTTTGTCTGCTCCGTAATCCAGAACATAGTTTCCAGTACTTCGAAAGTACTTAAAATGTTCATTACAGCAGTCAAGTATTCCTTTCCAGGATTACCTTGATATCCTCCCACTATGCTAACCGCACAGCCGATATCAGGTTCTTGTTTTCAACAATGCATTCATCGAGCTTTCCACACTTAAAGTGTAGGAAACTGCTTTCATTGCTTCTATCTCCTTCTGTGTTCCAAAACACATATCCTTAGATAGATGCATTCCGTATCTGAAAGGTAACGAACCTTTCTGGGAATCTTGCATGTTAAAATGAACCACAATCATATATATGTAAGATGTCCAGGAGAAGTACAATGTTCTCTCCTAGAGATCCAAGATCTCAAGAACAGGTCCAACTTCTTCCTATATCTTTCATAATGATTTATCCAGACAACCATCATTTCATGTCTGATTACATCTTTACATTGTTGCCAATGATAAAATGTTATCTACATAAAACCCGAGAAACACCACCTTGTTTCCATCACGTTTCCCATACACACGATTCGTCTATGCTTTGATGAATCCATAAAATGGACTATCTCATCAATTTGCAAGTACCACGAACTCGAGGCTTGTTTCAATCCATAAATGGATCGATTAAGCTTGCACACTAGATGATCTCGCCCCTTAGCAATGAATCCTTCTGGTTGTTTCATATAAATCGTCTCGTCAAGACTTCCATTAAGGAAAGCTGTCTTGACATCCATTTGCCACACCTCATAATCCATATGAGCTGCTATGGATAAGAGAATCCGGATCGACTTTATCTTGGCTACCGGCGAGAAGGTCTCCTCATAATCGATTCCCTCTTTCTGAGTATATCCTTTCGCAACAAGCCGAGCTTTAAAGGTTTCAACCTTTCCGTCAGATCCTCTCTTTCTCTTGTAGACCCATTTACACCCAATTGGCTTCACTCCGCTTGGTGGTTCTACAAGATCCCAGACTTTATTAGAATCCATAGATTCTATTTCGGATTTCATTGCTTTCTTCCAAGAAGGCGCATCTATATCTTGTACCGCCTCATCATAGGTCCAGGGATCGTGTTATACCCAAGAAAACAGTCACCGACACGTGTCACGAATCAAAGGGCCACGTCATCAAGAGAGAAATTCAGCCAAGTCAATCATAAACGACCTTCAAAGGCATATCTAAGAAGAAGATAAGGAGCTTGGACAGTAGAGAGCGCACGGTAGAATCAGACTCCTTTCACAGGGGAATCGCCTGGGGAGACTCCTGGGACGCCAGTCAATGAACTGGGACTTCACGGGGGAAGAGGCAGATTAAGCACTAAGGGAAATTAGTGGGTATTTAATGCTTCATATTAGTGGACTAGAGGTCCAATGAGAAGCCGATATGTGGGCATTAGGTGGCATAATTAAGCCATGCATAGAGTATTATAAATAGAGGGTATGAGAGAGAGGAAAAGGGACATGCAACCTTGTATTTTAATTATGAATTCTAAGTATGAATATATGAATAAAGAGGTGCCTTGAGCATCCATGTTCTTACTTATGATTTCTGCTATAACTTAATCCTCTTGCTTTCTTACCTATAACAAATTTACCATTTTGTGTTGTTTACCAAAACCCTCAATTACCAGCAAATACTACCGACAAGTACAAAAACAACCAAAACAGTTGGCGCTAGAAGGATCGAGCATCAGGTATTTAAGTTGCAGAAAAGCTCGATTAAAATCAGAAATGGTGAACGAAGGCGAAGGCACTACAGTGTCAGGTGCATCCGGCACAAGCGGCAGGTGGCGAGCTGTGATGGGTAAGGCCGTGATGGTGGAACCCGAGGTTCCATCTCCGCCTAAAAACCCAGAACCTGAAAATAAGGAACAGCCGCCGCCTACCCAAATCAGCTCCGATGAGCACAATAGCAAACGTGCAGAGGCCGATGAGCCCACTGACAGTCAGGCAGATCAACGACAACGTCGACTTCGGTCACGACGTCGGAATCGCCGTCTTCATCCTTACGAGATCGGAGGGCCGTCGACGCCCATGGCTCCACCTCCGATTAGATTCGCGAGTCTCGATACTCCACAGAAAATTGATGAAGCAATGGCCGAGTTGATGTCTTTAAAATATGTGATGACAACCCCTGTGATCCCGGTGAGGGGCATGCATGCACCCGCCGGGGAAAATCCAGGTAAGGTCCCTGAGCGAACTGCCCGAGCTCCCCGGGGGAACCGCAGAACACGCCGGGCTTTAGATCTAAATAAAAGGGCCGAATCAGTAGCTACTTCTACGGATCCTCATCGACAGGCAAGTGACATGCACGGTCAACGTGTGAACTTCTCACTGACGAGGGCCCGCAGAGCCCCCGGTGCTGATCTTGAACTGGCCGATTTGAGGCAGAAGTACTCTGAACTGGAAAGGCGATTGAACGAAAATCAAATTCTCGCCGCCCCGACAGGTCGTCATAATGATCCCTTGGCTCCCAAGGTTGAACAAGCTCCAATGCAACTGGAAATTCAGCCCATGCAAACTACTTTGTACAGCGGCAAGACTGACCCAGAAGTGCACTTGAGCAGATTCAGGACGTACATGTCCGGCCGAGGAGCCACTGATGCTACTCGGTGCAAACTATTCCCACTCACCCTGGGCGATATTCCTCACCAATGGTACGTCAGCTTACCTACACATTCTGTTAAGTGTTTTTGACGACTTGGTGCATAGGTTTGTGTCGTATTTTGCATCCAAAGCTTCCTATATGGAGTATAGTCAGAAGCTGCTTGGGGTCAAACAGGGTGAGAACGAAACAGACGAGTCTTATGTGGATCGTGTGGAGGAACTACTGATGGCGGGCGGAGAAGAGATTGGCGATAACCTCAAACTTCACACGGTGTTGGCAGGTTTGAGAAGAAATTCTAAGTTGTTTAAATCTGCAATGTTGAACTATCCCCGATCGTATGAGGATTTTAGGAGGAAAGCTGGGGCCCAAGTGGCCTACCAGCGTCTTGTTGCTGGTGGGGGACACTCCCCCGAGCAAAAGAAAAAACCTCCTTTTTCCTCCGATCGAAGGCCAAACTATATTGGCAAAAAACCAGGCCCTAGGCCAAATGACCCACGAGTGGATGAGATCCGTGAGTGGGAAGGAAAACTCACTGCTCAGACTGGTCATACACCAACAGATATCCTGAATATCATGGTGGTACAAAAATCCGATCTGTTGGAAAAACCACCACCAATTCTAACTTCCCCGGACAAGTTGAATCCCAACAAATGGTGTGCCTTTCATGAAAAGATTGGTCACAACACCAGCCAGTGCAGACAACTGGTACAACTGTTGTGGAAACTTTTTAAGGATGGGAAACTATGGCAATTCTTGCCCAGGCCAGGTGCCGGGGGAAATCCGCAGGGGCCTCCTCCCCGGGAAGTACCCGCACCAGCTCCACCACCGCTTCCTCCGGCTCAGGATCCCCCAAGAGTGGGTCAGGTCATGATGATCGGTGGTTTAAAGCCGGTGAACGAGGAGAGCCGCCGCAAAAGGAAAAGAGACTTTCAGATGTGGGAAGTTGTTGGAATTCGCTATCCCGGGTTATCAAAATTGCGGAACCGATAACCCGAACTAACCCTTCGCCGGAGATCATACGAACGCCGACTCATCCGCCGGAGTCCGGGCTTTGGAGACCATGCATCCGAAGACGCACAGCCCGCCCCCACCCGAACCCCCGCGAGCCGGGGTTCGCATAATCGAAGGGATCGATCGCACGCCGGCGATCGATCGGGGTGGGGCTGTTCCGACAGCCCCCGCGGCGGGTCCGGCGACCCGCCACCACCAGGAGGCCCCCGCCTTCATGGCGGGGTAGGGCACGGCTCCAGCCCGTGCCCAGCGATCGACCCTCGTGGTCGATCGCACACCCTCGGCCCAGCCGAGGGTTCGCCCCCATGCCCGCGAAACCCTAGCCCGGGCGATCGCCTGTGGTCCGGTGGCTTCGCCACCACCACGCGATCGTCCCCCGTTCATGGTTTCTTATTTCGGATCTTCGTCCTACGGTATTCTCGATAAAAAACAAATCGAACAATTAACAAGGGGGTTTGAGAATTGTACCTACGATTCGTTGTTCGGAGAAACGAAATCGACGACCTCGTGACCTTCCCGCGTATTCCTTGCACTTGTTCGAACGTCGGGTGGGCGACGAGCTATCGAACTTATGGATCCTCTTCACTTCTCAGAACTTTATTGTTGGCGTAACGTAGGTTAGTAAAAGTGAAGACCACGTAGTGCTTTTATAGGCTACGAAGGGGATCAAAAGGAGAATAAATATTGGGCTTCAATATTGAAAATTAAATTGGGTCCAACCCAAATCCATTAATTCTTATCAATATTAATTTTATTTATTTTCCACTATATAAATAAAATTGCACTCCCAATATTATTCATATTATATCAAATAATATTTCTCCAACTTAGTATTATTTATTCCGTGTATTTAAGATTCAAATATCCATGAATAAAATTTATTTATTGCTTAATAAATTTATTCATCTCTTATATCCGAGACTAGTACCACTCAACCTTATTTATTATGCGGAACAAGTCCACTCGCGAGGTTTACATAATAAATCCTTATGAGCTCATCTCGGGGATATTATCAACCCTTACGGGATACACTGCCCCTTCAAGAATTCACGGCATGCCATATATAAAATATAGTGACCCAACTTAACCGGTAATTAACCCAATTATCAAACCGGTTAATTCTTTTGGTAAATCAAAGTCACTTATATTAAATATACACACCCGCAATTGTTTCAGGGATTAAGAATAAAATACTCTGAGTCTCAAATCAATTATCGCCGAGCAATCCTAATTGATGAGTCTCAATCGATCCGCTCAATACACCAAGTGTACAAGTGTGATAAAATAATTAAGATAAATTATTTTCTCTCACACAACGACTATACCGATGGATTGGTCCGTGTCCATCTAGGTCGTGAGCAACTGTTCGATTAAATACGAGTAACCGATAGTATGATCTTCTGTGTGCCCATGCAACACCATACTAACTACAACGTATAAAATCCAGGACTATAATTTGCATGTATTTAATTAACAATAATTAAAAGCAAATGAATGTCTGTAATTAATAGGTAAATGAAAGTGCAAACAGAGTTCAGAATACTCAAATCTAGACATTAAGTATACTACTCCATCAATCTCCCACTTATACTAAGGTCTAGTCTTATCCTCCAAACTCCCGACTCCTATACTCATCACGTGCTTAGACTGTACCTCCAAGAGGTACCATGTGAATGAGCAATCTAGGTTGCCGCTCTGAAGCTATCTTGGTGACTACTGCATCGTCCCTCTGACGATGACTCGTATCAGGTGGTACTTGCTCTATGTGTTGTCTTACACTCATGGACTCGTGATTTCTTAAAGTTTGCCACTGCACCGCTATTTACATAGCCTTTGGTAAACTAAGAATCACATCTAAGTCCCAGAGGTAATACCGGAGCTATACCAAAACTTCCGCTGCCTCTGAGGCCGCTATTTGGTTACCCATGGGAGAGTCCGAAAAGCATCGTGCTTACCACTCTTCCATGTTAAAACTCCTCCTCCTTTAATAGTGAAACACATAGCCTGATAACGACTTACACTGGTCCTTATCAGCTTGGAAATCCGAATCCGTATAACCCAAAGGAATCAGATTGTCTGCCCCGTAACTTAGAACATAATCCTTAGTATTTCGCAAATACTTGAAAATGCTCTTTACGGCAGTCCAATGAGCCTTTCCAGGGTTACTCTGATATCTCGCTACTACGCCAACTGCATAGCAGATATCAGGCCTCGTACATAACATTGCATACATTAAGCTTCCCACAGCCGAAGCGTAGGGAACTGCTTTCATTTCATCTTTCTCCTTTTGTGTCCGAGGACACATCTCCTTAGAAAGATAAGTTCCTTTACTGAAGGGTAGCTCACCCTTCTTGGAATCTTGCATGTTAAAACGAGCCAGAATCGTGTCTATGTAAGATTGCTGGGATAGGTACAATGTTCTATTCCGGCGATCCCTTATAACTTTGATCCCTAGAACATGTCCGACTTCTCCCAAATCTTTCATATCGAATTGTCTAGACAACCATCCCTTTATGTCTGATAACATTTTCACACTGTTGCCAATGAGAAGAATGTCGTCTACATAAAGCACGAGAAACACCACCTTCTTTCCATCACGTTTCCAATACACACACGATTCGTCCATGCTTTGACTGAATCCAAAAGATTGGACCACTTCGTCAAACCGCAGGTTCCACGATCTCGAGGCTTGTTTCAATCCATAAATGGATCGATTAAGCTTGCACACTAGATGATCTCGCCCCTTAGCAATGAATCCTTCTGGTTGTTTCATATAAATCGTCTCGTCAAGACTTCCATTAAGGAAAGCTGTCTTGACATCCATTTGCCACACCTCATAATCCATATGAGCTGCTATGGATAAGAGAATCCGGATCGACTTTATCTTGGCTACCGGCGAGAAGGTCTCCTCATAATCGATTCCTTCTTTCTGAGTATATCCTTTCGCAACAAGCCGAGCTTTAAAGGTTTCAACCTTTCCGTCAGATCCTCTCTTTCTCTTGTAGACCCATTTACACCCAATTGGCTTCACGCCGCTTGGTGGTTCTACAAGATCCCAGACTTTATTAGAATCCATAGATTCTATTTCGGATTTCATTGCTTTCTTCCAAGAAGACGCATCTATATCTTGTACCGCCTCATCATAGGTCCAGGGATCGATTTCATGAACTCCAGGTCCAGAGTCCGAAGACTCACCCAGTCCAATCCATCTATCTGGTTGTTTAACAACCCTCCCACTACGACGGCGTTCCGGTGTATTAACAGTGACAGTATTAGGTGCAGGTTCTAGTGGTGTATCTATACTCGGTTCGGCTGTATCCAGGTCTTCCTCGTTACCTCTCAACTCATCAAGTATTATGTCACTTTTGGGCTTGTGGTTCATGACATAGTCTTCCTCTAGGAACCGAGCGTTAGTACTTATAACGATCTTCTGGTCCGTAGGACTATAGAACATGCCACCCTTAGTTCCTTTCGGGTATCCTACAAACAGCCGTATTTCTGATCTAGGTTCTAACTTATCGGCGCCTTGTCGCAACACATGTGCTGGACAACCCCAGATCCGAATGTGTCCCAAGTTAGGCTTACGCCCACTCCACAATTCCATGGGTGTAGTTGGCACTGTTTTGGTCGGAACCCTATTCAGAATGTACGCCGCTGTTTCCAAGGCAAGTCCCCAGAACATAACAGGTAAATCCGAGTAACTCATCATCGATCGTACCATCTCCATAAGAGTCCTATTCCTTCTTTCTGACACACCATTCTGCTGAGGAGTATATGGTGAGGTCAGTTGGGATTCAATCCCATTCTCTGCCAAGTATGCCTTGAATTCTCCAGACAAGTACTCGCCTCCGCGATCAGATCGCAGGCATTTTATGGATTTACCACGAAGGTTCTCCACAAGAGCCTTGAATTCCTTGAACTTGTCAAAAGAATCACTCTTGTGGCGCATCAGGTATACATATCCATACCTTGAGTAATCATCAGTAAAGGTGATGAAATACTCGTACCCTCCCCTTGCCTGAGTAGACATAGGTCCGCATACATCAGAGTGAATCAAATCCAATACTTGTTCAGCCCTCCGTCCTTTACCAGAAAAAGGACGCTTGGTCATTTTACCCTCTAAACAGGATTCGCAGGTTGGAAGGTCCTCTCCTTCAACACCAGTGATTAAATCATCAGCTTTCAACCTTTGAAGCCTATTCGAGTTTATATGACCTAGCCTTAGATGCCACAAGTATAATTGATTCATCTTAGAAGGTTCCTTTCTCTTATTGGTGTTCGTAGATGTGTTATTACTCTCGGTTAGTTGCATCGTGTTAGACTCAGGATTTAGCACATACAAATCGTCTATCAATGTACCAGAACAGATAATTTCACTATTTCTTCTTATGATCACAGAGTGTTCAAAAGAAACAGAATATCCATTCATAATAAGTTTAGAAACTGAAATCAAGTTCTTTCTAAAGTTGGGTACATAAAGACAATTACGTAAAACTAAAACCCTATCACTACTGAAACGTAAGTGAACGTCTCCCACTGCAACAGCCGCCACCTTCGCGGCATTCCCCATGTAGACCACGATTTCTCCCTCTCTAAGTCTCCGGGTTTCCTGGAACCCCTGCAATGAATTGCAGACATGGTCAGTGGCACCCGTATCTACACACCAGGTGCTGGTAGATATCACCGCTGACAATGTTTCAGTGACTAAGGAAAATTTCGTACCTTTGATGAGAGGACAATCAGACCTCCAGTGCCCAAACTGTTTGCATCGAAAGCATCTTCGAAACCGCTTGCTTACCCCAATCCGTGGTTTTAAACCACTGGGTCTCTTTGCACGCTTTTCTTTTATCCTAGCCACAAGAGCTCGTGTTTCTCTTAACTTACGCACAAAGATCGCCTTCGCTAAGCCGGTTTTAAGGGACTCATTGAGGAACGATTCTGTGGGTATGTCAAACACCTCTTGCCTAGCTTCCACACCATGTCTCAACTTAGTTGGACCAACAGTGGATTCAGAAAGCTCAACAGTCTGGACAATGTCCAGATTTCTTTTCCAATCATCACCATATGGAACCGGTGAGTTTTCATCTTTAAGTATATCACAAAGTGGGGTCACAGTCATTCCTAACCTATAAGCACATAAAACAAACAAACAATTTAATATCCGATATTATCTCCCTCAAATAATATCATTAAATCACTAATCACATCTAAAATCCCATCAGGTAAGGCAAGCCACGTGGTGTGGACGTTTACCCACCCAAATGATTTAGCAATTAGATTTTCTTTGGCCATACATCGCTTATAGCGGAACCTCGTGGGGAGGAATACTATAAGGCGTATCTAAGTGTAAACCATTACTCAGTACCAAAATAAGTTACTTGGAATCGCTACATCACCGCAAGCCACGTGGTGTGGACGTTTACGATAACTTCACAACTCTTCATAATTATTTACAACTGTCTACATCAATTAATCCAAAATCCGTCAGCATAGCAAGCCACGTGGTGTGGACGTTTACTACACTAAGAGACTTTTATAATTGACTCCCAATTACTTGATCCATTTAATCTCGTAAATCAAGACGTGGAGAATCATAAGTGAAACTCGAAGTTTCTAACCAGTGATTCACCATGCGAACGACCCTATCTCTCATAAATGAGGGAGCCGAGCAGACAAACGACCCATCTATAAAAGTATGGCACGAAAGTCTCTAATTTGTGTCCTCTACATGACCAAGTGGCTCTGGCTCCATTCCACTCCCCGGGGTGAGAATGAGTCGACTTGAAATCAGCTTTGGAAAGACAAATTAGGCATTGTTTGATAAACTTAATCAATGTTTCTCGTAAGAGGAATTACAAGAACTCTCCTCCAATAACTTATCTATATAAACTTCAAAAGTTTATAAAAGTCACCAAGAGAGCAGCAATGGAGACCATGGGTATGTTTCCATACCCTCTCCCACTTAGCTTTTTATAATAAAGGGATACGCTATCTAGTGCATAAAAGTAAACACATATAGCATGCATACATGTAATAAAGCACATAGTATTATCACATAGTCAAAATAATACTAGAATATTATTTTCCGACTATTATGGCTTCATCACATCCCCGTACGCATCTTCTAGTCTTCAGTCTTCGTTTCTTGAATGCTCCATGTGACGAGAATATTAATATCCAATATTTAAATCTATTTATTTTCAATTAATCCAAAAGTTACTTAATTCGAAAATTAAGTCAATTGAATATATCAAAAATAAAATTAAATATTATTAATATTTTTATTTATTTTATTTTCTTTTTCCACTTCATTAAATCTCTAGAATAATCTATCCAAGATCCTCTTGGAATATTCTAGATGATATCCATAATGAAATAAAGAAATAAAATAATTTAGGACTCTTATACTTTTCCAAATTTATTTTATTCCTAATCCATGAATATTCCCATGAGTATGAATAATCAAATAGGAAAAATGAATTTAGTACTAAATTAATTCTTTCTCTATTTTTCTAGAATATTCCATAAAGAAATAATCAAAATAGGAAAACGAATTAATTAGGAAAGTATATTTCCGGTAGGAGTAGCCCGGGTTGGGGAACCCCGAACCACCCCCACCTTCGCCGACCGCCGCCTAGGGCACGCGCCACCGCCGCCCAGCCCACGCGCCACCACCACTGGTGGCCGGCGTGGCCGAGTCTCCCACGGACAGCCCGCCTAGGGCCGCGGGTCGATCGATCCCCTCGGGATCGATCATGGGGATTGATCGATCCCGGTCCTTCGTCTCCTCGTCACTTCGTCTTCTCCGGCGGTCTTTGATTCGATCCAATCGCAAAAAAATTTACAAAAATCTAAATTACAATTCCGGTATCGATTCTATACACGAAATCGACCCTATACAATTTCCGGAAAAACAACGAACATAATAATAAATCCTAAATTCGGTCAACCCCCGAATTTTTACTATTACAAGCATTCACCACCAAAAACGAATCTCGACATGTCCGAGAGTTTACTAAAAAACCAACAATCATATGACAAAACAATTAAACGAATAATCATCAAGCCATAATAGTCGGATCCCTGCAAGGTAGAACAATTTTATCGAAAATACCGCGAACGTAAACCACGCTCTGATACCAATTGTTGGAATTCGCTATCCCGGGTTATCAAAATTGCGGAAACGATAACCCGAACGAACCCTTCGCCGGAGATCATACGAACGCCGACTCATCCGCCGGAGTCCGGGCTTTGGAGACCATGCATCCGAAGACGCACAGCCCGCCCCCACCCGAACCCCCGCGAGCCGGGGTTCGCATAATCGAAGGGATCGATCGCACGCCGGCGATCGATCGGGGTGGGGCTGTTCCGACAGCCCCCGCGGCGGGTCCGGCGACCCGCCACCACCAGGAGGCCCCCGCCTTCATGGCGGGGTAGGGCACGGCTCCAGCCCGTGCCCAGCGATCGACCCTCGTGGTCGATCGCACACCCTCGGCCCAGCCGAGGGTTCGCCCCCATGCCCGCGAAACCCTAGCCCGGGCGATCGCCTGTGGTCCGGTGGCTTCGCCACCACCACGCGATCGTCCCCCGTTCATGGTTTCTTATTTCGGATCTTCGTCCTACGGTATTCTCGATAAAAAACAAATCGAACAATTAACAAGGGGGTTTGAGAATTGTACCTACGATTCGTTGTTCGGAGAAACGAAATCGACGACCTCGTGACCTTCCCGCGTATTCCTTGCACTTGTTCGAACGTCGGGTGGGCGACGAGCTATCGAACTTATGGATCCTCTTCACTTCTCAGAACTTTATTGTTGGCGTAACGTAGGTTAGTAAAAGTGAAGACCACGTAGTGCTTTTATAGGCTACGAAGGCGATCAAAAGGAGAATAAATATTGGGCTTCAATATTGAAAATTAAATTGGGTCCAACCCAAATCCATTAATTCTTATCAATATTAATTTTATTTATTTTCCACTATATAAATAAAATTGCACTCCCAATATTATTCATATTATATCAAATAATATTTCTCCAACTTAGTATTATTTATTCCGTGTATTTAAGATTCAAATATCCATGAATAAAATTTATTTATTGCTTAATAAATTTATTCATCTCTTATATCCGAGACTAGTACCACTCAACCTTATTTATTATGCGGAACAAGTCCACTCGCGAGGTTTACATAATAAATCCTTATGAGCTCATCTCGGGGATATTATCAACCCTTACGGGATACACTGCCCCTTCAAGAATTCACGGCATGCCATATATAAAATATAGTGACCCAACTTAACCGGTAATTAACCCAATTATCAAACCGGTTAATTCCTTTGGTAAATCAAAGTCACTTATATTAAATATACACACCCGCAATTGTTTCAGGGATTAAGAATAAAATACTCCGAGTCTCAAATCAATTATCGCCGAGCAATCCTAATTGATGAGTCTCAATCGATCCGCTCAATACACCAAGTGTACAAGTGTGATAAAATAATTAAGATAAATTATTTTCTCTCTCACACAACGACTATACCGATGGATTGGTCCGTGTCCATCTAGGTCGTGAGCAACTGTTCGATTAAATACGAGTAACCGATAGTATGATCTTCTGTGTGCCCATGCAACACCATACTAACTACAACGTATAAAATCCAGGACTATAATTAGCATGTATTTAATTAACAATAATTAAAAGCAAATGAATGTCTGTAATTAATAGGTAAATGAAAGTGCAAACAGAGTTCAGAATACTCAAATCTAGACATTAAGTATACTACTCCATCAGAAGTTTGGTATGAAACTGCCCCATCAAAGGAAGCAGCAATTAATGAAACGGCGGTGATAACTTTCACCCCGGAAGATCGAGCCGAGACAAAGTTCCCGAAGGATGTGCCTTTAGTGATAAAGGCAAGAATCCTCGGTCTGGACGTGTCTCGCACGCTGGTAGACAATGGCGCGCATCTTAATGTTCTTTACAAAAAGACCCTGGATCTGATGGGGAAGCTGGCGCGCTATGTCAACCCGTGCGATATGGTGCTGAAAGGTTTTGGTGACGACGTAGTCACCCCCTACGGAGAAATAATCCTCCCGGTGGAAATGATGGACGCGAAGAATCCCGAAGTCGTGATGGTTAGGAATCTTAAGTTTGTAATAGTTGATAAGGTTAGTGGCTATAATGCTTTGTTAGGCAGGCCCTTTCTGGACGCTTTTGAAGCAGTCGCCTCGTCCTATTACTACTGTATCAAGTTTCCAACACCCTCCGGTGCAGTTGGCACCGTCAGAGGGGACCTAGTAATGGCTAAGAAGACTTTGATGTATTTTCGCGATCTTGATAAAACTAAAAACAAAGTAAAAGCTAACATTCCCCAAATCAATTTGGAGGAAAGCAACATAAAACAAATTGATCACATCAAAGATATCATTAAAATACCCGAGGAAGGAATGAGCCTTCCCAGGAAAAACCCGCGCGGAGAAGTTCTTCAGATCCCTTCGGATGACATGAATAATCCCCCCGAAAAAGAACCCAGTGAAGACTTAGTATCTCCTGGGGAAAAACAGCCTAAACCCAAAACAAACTTAGAGGATTGGGGCTCGCGGGGAGGATATCAATGCAAAAAAGCACCCGGTGTAGAGATGGTTGAAACTCTGGACTCTATAATTGTAGATCCAGAGCAAACCGAAAAACAAATACTTGTGGGGTCTCATATGGGATCCACTGTCAGAAGCGACTTGATAAAATTCCTAAAGGAGAACATCTCCACTTTCTCATGGTCCAGTGCGGATTTAGGAAAGATAGATCCTAAACATGCCTGCCATCGATTGAAAATTGATCCCTGCAAAAGGCCAATTGCGCAGAAGCGCAGGAAAATGGGCCCCGAGAAGTGCCAGGCACTCGCCGGGGAAGTAGATAAACTAATTGAAAATAAACTGGTCAGGAAAGCTTCGAGTGATGTCACTTGGCTTTCCAATGCGGTAATGGTGACAAAAACGGCCGGAGCATGGCGTTTGTGTATAGATTTTACAGATCTAAACAATGCTTGCCCGAAAGACCTTTTTCCCATGCCACACATCGACCATGTGGTTGATAATTTGACAGGTCACGCGATATTCTCGACATTGGACGCTAAGGCCGGATACCATCAAATTCCCATGCATCCAGATGACGTTGAACACACGGCTTTCTACTCAGAGAAAGGGATCTATTGCTGGGAAAGAATGCCCTTTGGCATAAAGAATGTTGGGGCCACCTATCAAAGGTTGGTAAATCTAATGTTTTCTGAATTAATTGGTAAAACCATGGAAGTGTACATTGATGATATTATTGTAAAAAGTAAAAACGAATCAGACCATATCAAAGACCTCGAAGAAGTTTTCAAAATTCTGGGGCATTATAATATGAAACTGAACCCCAAGAAATGTAACTTCGGAATCAAAAAAGGGATGATCCTGGGGCATGTGGTTAGCGAGAAAGGCATTGAGCCCAACCCTACCAAAGTCCAAGCTATCTTGGACATGCAAGAGCCCCGGGACGTCAAAGGCGTACAACGACTCACGGGTCGTCTAGCCGCCCTGAATAGATACATTTCTTGCCTGGGAGATAAAACTCGACCGTTCTTTGCCTCCATCAAAGGACAGGAATTTCACTGGAAGAAGGAGGCCCAACAAGCTTTTGTACGGATAAAGGAATATTTATCCAATCCGAAAGTAGTTGTGGCACCTAAACCAGGAGAAAAGTTGTATTTATACCTGGCCGCCTCAGAACATGCCATCAGTGCAGTCTTGACGAGAGCGGAAGGAATACAACACTTCCCGATCTATTTTGTGAGCCAAGTATTACATGAGGCCGAAATTAAATACACTCCACTGGAAAAATTAACATATGCTTTAATAGTGTCAATTAGAAAACTCCGGGCGTACTTATTCGAGCACCCCGTCGAAGTCTTGACTACTATGCCTTTAAGGCAAGTATTGCACCGGTCAGATATCTCCGGGAGACTCCTGCGTTGGGCGTTAGAAATTAGTCAGTACGACATAACTTTCGCCCCGAGGACAGCAATCAAAGCACAAGCCCTGGCCGATTTCATTGTGGAATTAACTTTCCCTGAGAAATCCCAGAATCAACCACGCGCCTGGCAGCTGTTCGTAGATGGATCATCTACCACCGCGTGCTCGGGGGCAGGAGTGGTATTACTCAGTCCCGATGGAGACTCAGTAACCCATGCGGTAAAGTTTGAATTCCCCACATCCAACAATGAAGCAGAGTACGAAGCTCTCATTTCTGGGTTGGAATTGGCTATAGCCGTCGGGGCAAGAAAACTCCATGTGTTTATGGACTCCCAGCTAGTAGTAAACCATGTAAGTGGGGACTACGAAGCCAGAGGGGAACAAATGATAAAATACCTGAAACTGGTATGGGAACTTTGTGAAAAAATCCCTGAAGTTCTAATCGAACAAATCCCACGGGAACACAATTCACAAGCTGACGCCCTGTCAAAATTAGCATCAGCTGAGGGCTCAGCAGACTTCTCAAATATTGTTCTGACAAAATTAATGTCTCCATCAATAGAACAAAGAGAGATACAAATGCAAATACTTGCCGGGGCCGGAGAAGACTGGCGAATTCCCATTCAACGGTACATAGATACCGGGGAAGTACCAGCAGATAAAACCGAAGCAAAACAACTCCGATCCCGAGCAGCAAAGTATGTTTTAATAAACACACAACTTTATCGAAGAAGTTATTCCCTTCCACTACTAAAATGTGTGTCGAAGGAAGAAGGATTTAAAATCCTGGAGGAAATACATGATGGTGTGTGTGGAAATCATGCGGGGGGAAGATCCCTGGCACACAAAACCATGGGGCAAGGATTTTACTGGCCAAGTCTGAGAAAGGACGCAGTCGGATATGCACGCAAATGTGTTAAATGCCAGACGCATGGGCCTAACATCCGCATTTCCCCAGAAGCCTTGAAATCCATTTACAGCCCGTGGCCATTTGCTCGGTGGGGTATCGATTTGATCGGACCACTAGCAACCGCACGGGGCGGAGTGAAATATGCGATTGTAGCAGTCGACTATTTTACCAAGTGGGTTGAAGCAGAGCCATTGAACAAAATTGATCAACCACAGGTTATCAAGTTCATATGGAAAAACATTATATGTCGATTCGGTTTGCCCGAGTCAATCATTTCTGACAACGGAAAACAATTCGATGGGGCTGAGGTGGAAGAATTCTGTGAAAAATGGAAAATCAGAAGGTTATTCTCTACTCCTTACCACCCCCAGACGAATGGTCAGGTTGAAGCAGTGAATAAAATACTAAAGCACACCATCAAATCAAAATTAGAAAGTCGCAAAGGAAAGTGGGCGGATGAACTTCCAGAGGTCCTGTGGTCGTACCGTACCACAGCCAGAAATGCCACTGGAGAAACCCCCTACTCTTTAGCTTTTGGAACAGAGGCGGTAATTCCAGCGGAAATAACGGTGTTATCACATCGGACCGCTCAGGAAATCTCCCCGGAGAATGAAGTAACCATCCGGAAAGAGTTGGACCTTCTTGAAGAAAGAAGGTTAGCCTCGGATTCTCTAAATGCCATGAACAAACAAAGAATTGCAAAACTATTTAACTCTAAAGTAAAAGCACGAGAATTCCAAGTAGGAGACTTGGTGTTGAAGAAAATCTTGGGGACGCACCAGGGAGCACTGGGGCCGAACTGGGAGGGACCGTTTAGAGTGAGCCACTGCCTCCAAAACGGAGCGTACGAGTTAGAGCTTCTCGACGGGACCAAGGATCAGTATCGGTGGAATGCGTTGCACCTAAAGAAATTCTATCACTAAACCGAAAGGTTAATTTTGGCTTTTTTGTAAGAGTATTATTTTATAAAAACCTTTTTACTATCTTATAAATCTTCTCGGTATTTAAAAATGCTTGTATGATTTCAAAGTTATATTTTCTCTATAATAAAGAAAAACATTTTCCCGGGAAAAGGAATAAATTTCCCGGTCAAAATAAAGAATGTTGAGTATTCCTAAAAGAATACTAAGGTTCGGTAAAGACCCAAAAGATCTGCGGATTAGGGGCCGAACACTTCTTTCTGCGTACGGATTCAATAGAGTAAAAGAAACTCAAGAATCGCGCGGGAAGAAGATATTGGTCCGAGGACTATCCTAAGAGGTATTCATCATGGACTGAACCTCAAAAGGGTATTCATGATGGACAAACCACAGGATCGGACAGTCTTTGTAAAAGGAGAGATGGAGGAGAAAAATGTTACTCAGAATCAAAGAATTCCAAGAGGTAACTAAATCCGAAAATCACTTTTGCAGGACAAAGAGCTCACAAAGAAGTCCCAACAAAGTTTTAAAATAAAACGTGGGTGTGAGCCAAGAATTATCTGTTCACAAGAATTACGATTCACCAAACAAGCTAGAATAGACTTGTCAAGTGACAGATAATTGTGGTAGAAAAAAGCCTAAACAAACTGTGGACGGGCTATGTGTAAGACCCAAAGGATAATATCCAAAAGTAACTTACTAAGTTATTACACACCAGCAAAATATAAAAACTTGTCCAGGCAAAAAACTGCCTCTGAAATTCAAACAGAAATAGCAAATATTGTCTTATGGCCCTGGGCCCAAATAAGAAATAAAACATAAAAACCCCTGAGCTTTTTACACTCAGGGTAGGGTTCATCTTAGCAGACTCCTGAGTTGTTAAACTCAGGAGGTGGAATTACCATCACCAGGGGGGGTTACCAGAGGATCTTTTGGCTTGCCATCAGGCCCAACACCAAGTAGATCCACACCCTCATCATCAAATTCATCCTCATCAGCAGGAGCATCATCAGCTAACTTTGCAGGTTCACCAGGCATAGAGAGGAGACTGTATGATGGCCACCATGTCATGTCAATCCCATGGACAACTTCCAGATCCATGAAAGGTTGAGGAACTCTGGAATCCAGAGTGCATCCCTTCATGTGATCCTTGAGGAGTTTGAGTCCATACTCTTTGGCCACATCATTCTCCTCCTTTGCTGCAGACCTAATGAGATCAGCATATGCAGTCACATAAAGGAGGTCAGTCAATACCCTGGGATTGTGAGCAGGAGAATCCAGTAGAGTTTCAAGCTCCACCACTCTTTCCATGGACTGTGCAAAGTTATCCTGGACCTGCTTCAGCTCTTGGGTGACCTTGACCACCTCATCCTTTAGCTCTTTCTTTTCCCTGACAAAGCTGTCCTGGGCATCCTCAATATGTTCTTCTTTTTCCTTGATAGTTTTCAAAGCTTCCTGCATCTCAGACTTCAACTTCCCTATCTCTGCCCGTGCAGTATCTGCAACCTTCTTCCACCTATCCCTGTCCCCTGCTGCAGCTATGTAGGCTGCATTGAGCTCCTTCACTTGTGTTTCTTGACCAGTGCTGGTGATGCGTAGCTTGGTAACCTCAGCTCTGAGTTTCTCAGCCATGGTATGAGCACCAGAGATGGCAACTGCACTTTGACTGGCCAGTTTAAGGGCCAGGGAAAAGGCATGTTCCTCATGGTCCATCAGGTCATTGAGCTCTGAGGTCCAGCACCTCCCAACTGCATCAATTGAATCACCAACAGGATTTCCCAGGGTAGTGACAGGGTCAATGGGGCCTTTGCCAGAGAAGAAGGGAAGGAGCACAGATGGAAGTTTTTCCTGGGAAAACCTAGCCGAGAAATAAAATATAAGGATAAGGTTGAATATTTTGTAAAAGATAAAGAAAGAGTATAAAATTAATAAAAACTTACTTGTCAGAGAGAACTTTCTCAACTCCAAAAACAGACTGACTCATGTCAGCACGGGGAGGGGATTCAGTCACATCGATTATTCCCCCATCAACTTTCTTCCTTTTCTTGTCTCCTTCGAGCTTGACTTGTAGAAGAGTGGATGACCCAGAAGGAGGCAAACCCTGGCTGGGAACGACATCAGTCATCACCGCATCAGCGGGGGCCGGGGAATCTTTGTAAGAGTCCACCACCTCCATGATCCCCAGAGAATCTGTCTCACCGCCCTGGGCGGAGACAGTTCGGGATCTGGTTCGGGAAGCCGGGGCACCTACTGTTCCACCCCGAGTCTTCACAGATCCTCGGCCACCTATGCTGGTTGAACTGGTTTTTGATTTACGGGCTTTCCCCACCTGGGATGGATCCACAAGTCCAAGTCTCTCGAACAATCTGTTATCCGCCATCTCTGGGGGTTTCACGTCAAACACTGTAGAGAAAAATTCTGCACCGGGAAAAGTAAAGATATTACACCCGACAAAATTGACGATATTTCCCCGAGGAATATGTCCCCAGGGAATAAGACAAAACAAAAACTGTAGAAAATACAGGACTTTACCAAAACAAGGTTTATCTTCAACGAATGGAGGACAGAACAAGCCTGCTGCGTCACGAATACTGTCGTCGTTAAGGTACGTCGAATCCCTCTCGGTAGTAGGAATGCACTGGGCCAAAAGATTCGCTGTAGCCAAATCCCACGGGATGCTATAGTCAGTTTTGGAGATCCGGGCACCTACAAACATAAGAACAATTTTAGATCAGTCAAAACTGTAAAAAACTTAAAAGTATAACTTACTTTCATCTTTAACGCCGTAAGTTAGAGGAATTTCAATTTCTCCCTCTCGGGTCTGAGTTCTCCATCTCCCCGAGACATAAAACCATCGATCCCAACAAGTAGGATCTTTAACATCCGGTTCCTTTATCTTCACCATGTTTTTCCTGCATCGAACTGTGTAATCACCCAACAACCCTTTCTGGAAATTGACCGGACTAAAGAACAAATGGAATTCATCCCCCGTGAGGGGTCGAGAAAATCCCACTTGTCCTAGAACCGTCAAAACCCCATACAACTGAGCCCACCCGTTCGGATGAATCTGATGAGGAGCCACACCCCACCGGTTCAACAGGCCTGAAATCGAAGGATGCAGAGGAAACCGCAGGCCTTGATCCATCGCGTCGACGCCGATGGCCACCATGCCTGGAGGTGGACAACAGGCGGATTCTCCCTCTTCTGGCGCATGCAAATGCACGTTGAAGGGAATCCGCCAGTCATCCCTCCAGTCGGTGAGTTCGTCCGCCGTCACCGTGCTATCTCGGCCGTGCGCACCCCACTCCTGGTGGTTTGGATCTGGTTGAACCGAAGTGATGGTCCTCTCAGCGGGAACGTAGGGATGGGCCGCGTCTAGTTCGTCCAGTCGGAATTCTGGCAAGGCCGGCTCCGCCTTGTCCATGAATTCCTTGTACTGACGAGCGAGCAGGACGTGAGGCTCTTCGACCACCTTGGGGCGAACGACTCTCGTGTATTTTGGCATGATGGGGAGGGTTGTAGAAAGAAATTTACACTACAAACTAAATAAATTTACACAGTAAAATTGCAGGGGGAAGGAGATTCTTACCGATTTTCAGATTGGGGAATCGAAGAGAGATGTGAATTTTCAAAATTTGAAATGGGTTAACTTGTTTTAAAAGTATAAACCTGCAACATGAATAGATCAACGGTTGAGATCAAGGAAGGGGAAGAGAGGGCGGTTACCGATGAAAAACGTACTCAAGTATCCCCCCACTACCCCGTAAAACCTAAAATACTTGGTCAGGATAATGCCACGTGGCAAATATTTACTGACAAAATCCAGGTTAAGAAGAAACCTCTCTTTTTACATTCTTTTATTATTTATTTGTGAATCAGGTTATTGATTTATTAAGAAGATAAGTTTTCTGATACTTATCATGATTTACGAATATAAAGAGTCCTTCAAAAACAATAACTCTTGTTTATTTCACCGGGAAAGAAACCTGGGAAACAAAAACTGGGGAATTAAACCCCGAAAATATTATTTTACAAAGAAAAGACTAATTTTCTATATTTTGGATAAATCTCACGGGGAAATACATCCCCAGTTATCTTTTACAGGACAATCTTCAGGTTCGGAATCAACCGAGCTGTCTTCAGAATCAGTTCCCAGATCAATGATCTCCTCTCCATCTCTCCCAAATACTCCGATATTGAAAGACTTTTGCCCACGCAACTCCAGAAAGATGGTCACATCCACCGAGACAAAACGGCGTTCACAGAATTTGTCCCAACCGTCACACAGAGCGAGACGTCGACCATCCTTCTCTACCTTAACTATCCAGACCCGTTCAAAAGCATCTACCAAAGCAACATCCTGTCCATCGAGCTCCGGAAACTTCTGAGAAAAAGACATAGAAAGAGGCAACTTAGTTTTCATCGACCGATTCCTAATCCGAGAAGAAAAGCTGGTTATTTGATTCGGGTACACCTCTCTATTCCAAGTAAAAGCCATGATATAAAGCCATAATCCAGAGTCGAAGAGCCTTTAAAGGCGTAAAAATCAGTATTAAATGAAGTCTCAACCACCAACAGAAAGTCAGAATGCAATTTCCGAGACGAGTCAACCGAGGAAGACGACCATAAACTTCAGGGAAATCAGAGTTGAAAGCTCTAATTTTCCTGGGGGCCTATGTTATACCCAAGAAAACAGTCACCGACACGTGTCACGAATCAAAGGGCCACGTCATCAAGAGAGAAATTCAGCCAAGTCAATCATAAAAGACCTTCAAAGGCATATCTAAGAAGAAGATAAGGAGCTTGGACAGTAGAGAGCGCACGGTAGAATCAGACTCCTTTCACAGGGGAATCGCCTGGGGAGACTCCTGGGACGCCAGTCAATGAACTGGGACTTCACGGGGGAAGAGGCAGATTAAGCACTAAGGGAAATTAGTGGGTATTTAATGCTTCATATTAGTGGACTAGAGGTCCAATGAGAAGCCGATATGTGGGCATTAGGTGGCATAATTAAGCCATGCATAGAGTATTATAAATAGAGGGTATGAGAGAGAGGAAAAGGGACATGCAACCTTGTATTTTAATTATGAATTCTAAGTATGAATATATGAATAAAGAGGTGCCTTGAGCATCCATGTTCTTACTTATGATTTCTGCTATAACTTAATCCTCTTGCTTTCTTACCTATAACAAATTTACCATTTTGTGTTGTTTACCAAAACCCTCAATTACCAGCAAATACTACCGACAAGTACAAAAACAACCAAAACAGATCGATTTCATGAACTCCAGGTCCAGAGTCCGAAGACTCACCCAGTCCAATCCATCTATCTGGTTGTTTAACAACCCTCCCACTACGACGGTGTTCCGGTGTATTAATAGTGACAGTATTAGGTGCAGGTTCTAGTGGTGTATCTATACTCGGTTCGGCTGTATTCAGGTCTTCCTCATTACCTCTCAACTCATCAAGTATTATGTCACTTTTGGGCTTGTGGTCCATGACATAGTCTTCCTCTAGGAACCGAGCGTTAGTACTTATAACGATCTTCTGGTCCGTAGGACTATAGAACATGCCACCCTTAGTTCCTTTCGGGTATCCTACAAACAGCCGTATTTCTGATCTAGGTTCTAACTTATCGGCGCCTTGTCGCAACACATGTGCTGGACATCCCCAGATCCGAATGTGTTTCAAGTTAGGCTTACGCCCACTCAACAATTCCATGGGTGTGGTTGGTACCGTTTTGGTCGGAACCCTATTCAGAATGTACGCTGCTGTTTCCAAGGCAAGTCCCCAGAACATAACAGGTAAATCCGAGTAACTCATCATCGATCGCACCATCTCCATAAGAGTCCTATTCCTTCTTTCTGACACACCATTCTGCTGAGGAGTATATGGTGAGGTCAGCTGGGATTCAATCCCATTCTCTGCCAAGTATGCCTTGAATTCTCCAGACAGGTACTCGCCTCCGCGATCAGATCGCAGGCATTTTATGGATTTACCACGAAGGTTCTCCACAAGAGCCTTGAACTCTTTGAACTTGCCAAAGTATTCGCTCTTGCGGCTCATCAGGTATACATATCCATATCTTGAGTAATCATCAGTGAAAGTGATGAAGTACTCGTACCCTCCCCTTGCCTGAGTAGACATAGGTCCGCATACATCAGAGTGAATCAAATCCAATACTTGCTCAGCTCTTCGTCCTTTACCAGAAAAAGGACGCTTAGTCATTTTTCCCTCTAAACAGGATTCGCAAGTTGGAAGGTCCTCTCCTTCAACGCCAGTGATTAAATCATCAGCTTTCAACCTTTGAAGCCTATTTGAGTTTATATGACCTAGCCTTAGATGCCACAAGTATAATTGATTCATCTTAGAAGGCTCCTTTCTCTTATTGGTGTTCGTAGATGTGTTATTACTCTCGGTTAGTTGCATCGTGTTAGACTCAGGATTTAGCACATACAAATCGTCTATCAATGTACCAGAACAGATAATTTCACTATTTCTTCTTATGATCAAAGAGTGATCAAAAGAAACAGAATATCCATTCATAATAAGTTTAGAAACTGAAATTAAATTCTTTCTAAAGTTGGGTACATAAAGACAATTACGTAAAACTAAAACCCTATCACTACTGAAACGTAAGTGAACGTCTCCCACTGCAACAGCCGCCACCTTCGCGGCATTGCCCATGTAGACCACGATTTCTCCCTCTCTAAGTCTCCGGGTTTCCTGGAACCCCTGCAATGAATTGCAGACATGGTCAGTGGCACCCGTATCTACACACCAGGTGCTGGTAGATATCACCGCTGACAATGTTTCAGTTGTTGGGATATGTCCTTCGATCCTACGTGTGCAATCGATATAGTCATAAGGTCGTCTATGGATGTTAAATGATTATTTGATAATATTATTTGTTGGGAACAATATAATATTGATCGATAAATCATACCTACAGGGTCACACACGGACTCAAAGATGATGTACGATGCTTGATATATATATTGATTTAGAATCAATATTTACGTGGATTTAATTCACATGCATGGGATGCATGGCTTGCATGGATGCATGTCACATAGTGTGACATGGCATGCCACACAAGCAAGTCGGACCACATACAATGCATAGTGGCATATGTATGTGGCATGACCTTTCACCTCCTTTGTAACTCCTTTTGAATGTTAATGGTGCATAATGATGCCCATTATGTAGGAGGTTACAATGGGGTGTTATGACATGCATTATGAGGCTAATATATGGATGAAAATCAGATTTTCATCACACATAATCTTTACCCACGAAATTCACACCAAAGAGAGAGAGGAGAAAGTGTTCTTGGAGAACCGACTCGATCAAGCAAAGTGTTCGTCATCCGGGTTCGTGTGCAACACGTAGAGGCCGGGCCATTTGTGCGGCTTCAACATCCGGGAGATCTAGACAAGAGGAGTGACGAGGTCATTCACAAGGAGAGTTTCGAGAGGCTGATCCATTTGAGGTGGTTCAATCGACTCAACACCACCTCAACGACATCAACGAATCACTTCGTCACCATAAGTAAGTAATCGTTGAACCTTATATATATATATATATTGGATGTGTATATATATATGTTTATATGTGTTCTTATACACATTAAGTGTGCACTAAGATCATGGCATAATAGATCTATTGCTTTACACGCTTCCGCACACACGGTATATCGATCGGATCGGTATACCGGTACCTTCAATTGGTATCAGAGCTTCGGGCTCGTGCACACTTTTGTGTTGGACACAAAAAGTTTAATCAACATAATTGACTTATTTGTTTAATTGTGATTATGTGATTAGATGTAAGGCCAACCACAGATAGTGGTTGGGTGAATGCAATCGTGTTTTTTACGTACCGAATGGCTTTAGTTTTGAGGCCTGCGTGCCTTGGAATCAGTTGTAATTTGGAGGACTGCGTGCCTTGGAATCATTTGTAATAGATAGGTTTCTTTTACATATGTATTGTACAACTTGTAAGCAGTGGATTTGATCCACGGATCGACCTTTGATCTCGAAGCACCGACGAAAACGAAGAGAAACGAAGCAAGAAGAAGTGTTTTTTCAGCTTCTGGAGCAGGTAGCGGTCGCTACCCTAGGGGTAGCGGTCGCTACCCCGAACGCTAGGCGCAACGCTCCTCGGACGCTGCCCTGGCCGAAAAACCTCCTGGACTAAGGTAGCGGTCGCTACCCTAGGGGTAGCGGTCGCTACCCCCTCAAAAACCAGCTTGGCGACATTCCGGTGTACGGGGCGCTACTCATGGAGTTTTGCTTATTTTTCGTTCGTTCTTTTTTCTGTGTGTTGTGAGCTTTAGGGGCCATTCGAGTATGTATTGATTGCTGTGCTAGTTCTAGGTTTATATATGTTATAAATGTTCAACCAACATACATACAACCTTAAACATGCATGTCCCCAAAATAATGAGTATAATGTCTTGTCCAAAGCTTCACACCCATGAAGCCCTCGATCATAAGTTGGTAGGTCCGCCTCAGCGGGGTACTACTTGTTATCTTGGGATAGTGGGAGTAAGGGTTAGACCCTTACACGTGAATTTGGTTTTCTCATCGATAGATCCACTGCAGGCGTGGCTGTCGAGACATGAGATGAGAATGGGATTCTCATCGACGGAGAGTGATATTAGATATCATTGACATGGGTGTGTCTACCTATCTTGAAATACTTAAGTGCGGACTCAGTCGGCTTAAAGATTTGCAAGATGAGGATCTCAGAATCGTTTTGTTCTAAGGGACAATGATATGGGATATCAATTGAACAAAATGAAATAAATAAGTACAATTGTTAGACAACCTTATTTGTTTACTGCTTTGTGGATGTTTACATACTTTAGTTATCTTTATTTTATAGTTTATCATGTCAAATATCAACTCAATTCAAGTTTGGTTCAATTCTTGATTATGAAAAATTGAACAAATTTTCTTGATTAACAACGTAATTTGAGGATGGTCCTCAAATACGAAGACAAGGAAAATGTGTTAGATAACCACATCCTAAGATATCATTGAACAACTCAATATCATGTTCGGAGAATATGCAATGATTGAGCGGTTCGGTGTGACCAGGGTCATCGCTTCAGCTAGGCTGGAAAAATGGAAATCTATGGGATCACATGTGCAACAAATGATTGGATTATTTGCTTCAAGTGACCGCCTAGATTTTTTCTATGATGATTATTTGGCAACCGGTTTCATACTTCAATCTCATGATGGTTATAATGCATTTAGGCTAAAATTTCCATATGAATGGTTTGAAGAAATCGCTTCGTGAGCTCCGCGGGATGCTCAAGGCTGCTGAGCCGGCGATAGAGAAGGACCCTAAGAGGGAAATTCTTATGATATGGGATAGGGTATTCAAAAGAGCATGGGCAAGAAGGCTACTAGGGTTCCTAGGGAATCTCAATGCGTCTACTGCAAAAGTGTTGGACACTGCTTGCAAACATATAAAAGTTCATATTTTATTCAATTTCAAAACAAATGCCTAATTTGTCTTTCATTTGATGGATTATAAGGTTAGGATTATTTACACCTCGGGGAGTGATTTAATCCAAAACACTTAAGTTCATCAATGACACAAATTAGAGACTTTCGAGCCATTGGATGGCGTGAATCGATTGTCTGGTTGGCTCCCTCATATTTTATGAGAGACAGGGCTTCAATTGCATGATAATATCGCTGGTTAGAAAACATCGATTTTTCACTTACGATTTATCACGTTTTGACATTGAGATAATTTTGAATGGGGAATTCGAATAAGAGTCAATTATTGAGAATAATTGAACTTGCCCAAAGTTCAAAGAAGATGTGAAGAGCGGGGTTGCTTTATCTTCAGGTATTAATGTTATAGACATTAAACTTCACAAATTCTACTTCTTGGGTATTGGATGCCAAACGTAGTTCTCACATTTGTATGTGGAGGAACTACATAGAAGTATAAGTTTGGTGAGTAGAGATGTCGATCTACGGGCGAGAAATGGAGCGAAGGTCGCTGCATTAGCCGTATGATCATATGATATTGTTTTGCCTTAGGGCCTTGTTTTAAGTATTATAACTATGTATTTTTCGTACCTTCAATAAACAATGAATATTGGTTCAGTATTGGATACTGATTGATTAGTTTTTCACTATTTAAATAGTTTGATAACTATTTTAATTGTGAACTATTCTTTGTTTTGGTACGATTATTACATTATTTATGTATACTTTAAACTCAACAAATCATATATAACATTAACACCAAAGGCCGAATCGAATAAGTCTCAATGAGACATAACTGTAACATTGTTGATTAGATCAAAATCTAAACATGTAACGAATCTTCTTTTAGAAGGCATTCTAGAATCATTTGACTTGGAGTCATTTGATACATGTGAATGATGTTTGATGGACAAAGATAACAATGTCATCTTTCTTGGAGAAAGGAGAACATGTGAGTGATTAATTAGGGATGATCCATACTGATGTATGTGGAACCTATCAGTTCACAAGCACATGAATGTTATGTTTCGGAAAAGAGAAAACAAACTATATTAGATATAGTTCGACCATTCGATTAGAGGTCTAAATGAACTACTGGTCTCTTTTGGGAACACACAATTCATGACTTCAACTTATACACTGAATAGGACGCTGTCAAAAGCTGTTGATAAGACACCATACTAGGTATGGAAAGGGAGGGTCCCTAAACTGTTTTCATCAAAAATTTGAGGTTCTAAAAGCTTCTCTGACGAGATTTATCTCTATAGAGCTTGAACTCAAATGGGATAAAAGTTTCCTTATGGTATGACCATAAGAAACTCGAGGGTACAACTTCTACGATCTATCTGAGAACAATATTTTGTTGCTCGAGATACTGATTTTCTTGAAAAGAGTAATCTTTCCTAGAAAGTCAGTGGGAGCTCGGTTATCATGAACGAGGTTCAAGTGGAACAACCAATGATGAATACTCAAGACTGGGTTGAGAGTATTCCTATGGTTTTGGAAACCATACCAGCCCTTGTAGGTCAAGAAGGCATATATCTCGTTTAGTCAGATACTTAGGTATTGTGACCAATGAGAGATATGAATTCATGCTTTTGGAAAGCGGTGAACCTTAGACTTAATTCCAAGCTATGACGAGTCCAGCTACTGAAAATTGGCATGGTGCCATGAAATCTGAGATGATATCATTATCTGATAATCAAGTTTGGAACATGATATATTTGCATCACGGGGTTAGACCCAATGAATGCTAATAGATCTTTAAGATCTAAACATACAGATGAAAAACCTAGGGTTTTCAAAGCAAGGTTGATGGTAAAAGTTTTATTCACGAGGTGGATTATGGAAAAACTTTCACCAGTTGCTTTGATTAAATCATTCAGATTATCTTAGCCATTGCTACTCATCTTGATAATGAGTTATGGTAATATTTGATGTTAAAACTAACTTCTTGAATTGGATTCTAGAAGAGAATGTGTTTTGACACATCCAAAGAGTTTTATCGATCCTAATAAGGCTGAGAAATTATGCAATCTTATAATTCCATTTATGGAATAAAGCAAAGCATATCGGAGTAGCAATCTTCAGTTCAATGAATCCATACTGGGATTTTGATTTCAGAGGAACTCAGAAGAGTCTTGTTTTACAAGAAGATCAGTGGGAGTTACGTTGTATTAATTGTGTTGTATGTCGGTGACATACTCCTTATTGGAAACAATGTTTCTATGCTTAATTCTATTAAAGAATGGCTTGAAAATTGTTTTTGAATAAAGGATCTTAGAGAAGCACAGTACATATTGGGCATCAAGATCTGTCGGAACAGATCGAAAAGGATGTTTGGACTTAGTAAAGCGACCTATATTGATAAGGTGCTTGATAAGTTCAGAATGAAAGACGCCAAAAAGGGTCTCATTCCAATGGGTCATGGCACATCTCTTAGCAAGATGCAAGGCCCTACGGGACTTGATGAGCAAAAGATGATGGAAAACATTCCTTATGCTTCGGCAATAGGGTCTATAATGTATGTCATGATATGTACACGACCGGACGTATCGTATGCTTTGAGCATGACGAGTCAGTTTCAAGGAAATCCAGGTGAGGCGCGTTAGACTGCGACCAAGAATATTCTTATGTACCTTAGATGGACGAAAGAATTTTGTTGTCTTTGGAAGACAAAAAGAGTTGATATTAACAAGCTGTTTGAATGCTAACTTTAAAAACAGACTAAGATAATTTCCGATTTTAATCTGGTGAATATCTTTTGTCTTTTTTTTGAGGTGATATTTGCTGGAATAGTTCCATGCAATGCAATATAGCTGATTAAACTACAAAAACTGAGCACATTATTGCATTGGATGCATAAATGTTGGCAGTTAAGATTTGAAAGTTCTTGAATGAACTAGGTGGAGTAACTAGCTCAGCCCATCCGATAGTTCTCTATTTATAGTAGATCTATCGCGCAAGCTTATGAGCCTAGGGAGCACTACAAATCTAAAGCTGGTGCTCAGGATGTTCCACATTATCTGGGAGATAGTTTTGTGGAGATATCGAGATAATAAAGTTGCAACTTTTGGTAAGGTTGCAAACCCATTTTCTAAACCTTTCTAGCAGTTTAAGCTTGAGGCTTTCACGACTGCAATAGAGATCAGACATCTTAGAGATGGGTTGTGATTTCTATTACTGTATTAGATACTTTTGGAGATTTGATAAACATTCACTCATATGTATAATACATATTTCTTCATATAAATATGGTTTAATTTATATGAATTGTCCAAATGATTAAGTGATATCAATTGGGTTATGAGGTCGACTTACCGCATAATGAAGTCCCAATGGTTGAACTGATATACTTGAATCATATAGTTGTTCCTGGTTCGTATAATCGAGTACGGACAAACCGATAATACAATGAACTAGTTTGTAATGTGTACTATAGCGCCGCTTCATGGGCTAGTGATGTGGGACATCAAGTACAATTACATAGATATTAGCTGGGAGCTAATGATCGAACAGACCCGACTGAAATAGTATTTGAGATTTCGAGTCATAATACTATTTCATTGACTGTCGAGCAATTTCCTCTGACCTGAGTAGTCCAGAGTGATTCCATTGTGAAATGGTGTACTTTGATACAAGTAAACGCCTTTCGTAAAAGGAGGTTATAAAACTTGTTATTGGGTATATCAAGAAGCAAGTGGGAGAGCTTGGATTGACAAGATGGGATTGTCCTCCATTTTATAATGGGATACATGTCTTACCGGCCACTTGGAGAGTCGAGACTGTGGAAAATACGTGGCCACGTCCAGATTCGTATCATAGTGATAAATCTGGTTTTACAGTCTGTCTCAAAGTCCAAGAAAGGTTTGAACCGATTGAGGATGACTCGAGTCTTGCCTCAAGTTCAAACTTAGACATAAAGTGACAACAGGAAGATGGCAGCACACTGGCTCTGAAGGCCAAGTGGGAGATTGTTGGGATATGTCCTTCGATCCTACGTGTGCAATCGATATAGTCATAAGGTCGTCTATGGATGTTAAATGATTATTTGATAATATTATTTGTTGGGAACAATATAATATTGATCGATAAATCATACCTACAGGGTCACACACGGACTCAAAGATGATGTACGATGCTTGATATATATATTGATTTAGAATCAATATTTACGTGGATTTAATTCACATGCATGGGATGCATGGCTTGCATGGATGCATGTCACATAGTGTGACATGGCATGCCACACAAGCAAGTGGGACCACATACAATGCATAGTGGCATATGTATGTGGCATGACCTTTCACCTCCTTTGTAACTCCTTTTGAATGTTAATGGTGCATAATGATGCCCATTATGTAGGAGGTTACAATGGGGTGTTATGACATGCATTATGAGGCTAATATATGGATGAAAATCAGATTTTCATCACACATAATCTTTACCCACGAAATTCACACCAAAGAGAGAGAGGAGAAAGTGTTCTTGGAGAACCGACTCGATCAAGCAAAGTGTTCGTCATCCGGGTTCGTGTGCAACACGTAGAGGCCGGGCCATTTGTGCGGCTTCAACATCCGGGAGATCTAGACAAGAGGAGTGACGAGGTCATTCACAAGGAGAGTTTCGAGAGGCTGATCCATTTGAGGTGGTTCAATCGACTCAACACCACCTCAACGACATCAACGAATCACTTCGTCACCATAAGTAAGTAATCGTTGAACCTTATATATATATATATTGGATGTGTATATATATATGTTTATATGTGTTCTTATACACATTAAGTGTGCACTAAGATCATGGCATAGTAGATCTATTGCTTTACACGCTTCCGCACACACGGTATATCGATCGGATCGGTATACCGGTACCTTCATCAGTGACTAAGGAAAATTTCGTACCTTTGATGAGAGGACAATCAGACCTCCAGTGCCCAAACTGTTTGCATCGAAAGCATCTGCGAAACCGCTTGCTTTCCCCAATCCGTGGTTTTAAACCACTGGGTCTCTTTGCACGCTTTTCTTTTAGCCTAGCCACAAGAGCTCGTGTTTCTCTTAACTTACGCACAAAAATCGCCTTCGCTGAGCCGGTTTTAAGGGACTCATTGAGGAACAATTCCGTGGGTATGTTAAACACCTCTTGCCTAGCTTCCACACCATGTCTCAACGTAGTTGGAACAACAGTGGATTCAGAAAGCTCAACAGTCTGGACAATGTCCAGATTTCTTTCCCAATCATCACCATATTGAACCGGTGAGTTTTCATCTTTAAGTATATCACAAAGTGGGGTCACAGTCATTCCTAACCTATAAGCACATAAAACAAACAAACAATTTAATATCCGATATTATCTCCCTCAAATAATATCATTAAATCACTAATCACATCTAAAATCCCATCAGGTAAGGCAAGCCACGTGGTGTGGACGTTTACCCACCCAAATGATTTAGCAATTAGATTTTCTTTGGTCATACATCGCTTATAGCGGAACCTCGTGGGGAGGAATACTATAAGCCGTATCTAAGTGTAAACCATTACTCAGTACCAAAATAAGTTACTTGGAATCGCTACATCACCGCAAGCCACGTGGTGTGGACGTTTACGATAACTTCACAACTCTTCATAAATATTTACAACTGTCTACATCAATTAATCCAAAGTCCGTCAGCATAGCAAGCCACGTGGTGTGTACGTTTACTACACTAAGAGACTTTTATAATTGACTCCCAATTACTTGATCCATTTAATCTCGTAAATCAAGACGTGGAGAATCATAAGTGAAACTCGAAGTTTCTAACCAGTGATTCACCATGCGAACAACCCTATCTCTCATAAATGAGGGAGCCGAGCAGACAAACGACCCATCTATCAAAGAATGGCACGAAAGTCTCTAATTTGTGTCCTCTACATGACCAAGTGGCTCTGGCTCCATTCCACTCCCCGGGGTGAGAATGAGTCGACTTGAAATCAGCTTTGGAAAGACAAATTAGGCATTGTTTGATAAACTTAATCAATGTTTCTCGTAAGAGGAATTACAAGAACTCTCCTCCAATAACTTATCTATATAAACTTCAAAAGTTTATAAAAGTCACCAAGAGAGCAGCAATGGAGACCATGGGTATGTTTCCATACCCTCTCCCACTTAGCTTTTTACAATAAAGGGATACGCTATCTAGTGCATAAAATAAACACATATAGCATGCATACATGTAATAAAGCACATAGTATTATCACATAGTCAAAATAATACTAGAATATTATTTTCCGACTATTATGGCTTCATCACATCCCCGTACGCATCTTCTAGTCTTCAGTCTTCGTTTCTTGAATGCTCCATGTGACGAGAATATTAATATCCAATATTTAAATCTATTTATTTTCAATTAATCCAAAAGTTACTTAATTCGAAAATTAAGTCAATTGAATATATCAAAAATAAAATTAAATATTATTAATATTTTTATTTATTTTCTTTTCTTTTTCCACTTCATTAAATCTCTAGAATAATCTATCCAAGATCCTCTTGGAATATTCTAGATGATATCCATAATGAAATAAAGAAATAAAATAATTTAGGACTCTTATACTTTTTCAAACTTATTTTATTCCTAATCCATGAATATTCCCATGAGTAGGAATAATCAAATAGGAAAAATAAATTTAGTACTAAATTAATTCTTTTTCTATTTTTCTAGAATATTCCATAAAGAAATAATCAAAATAGGAAAAACCGAATTAAAATAGGAAAGTATATTTCCGGTAGGAGTAGCACGGGTTGGGGAACCCCGAACCACCCCCACCACGTCCGACCACCAGCCACGGGGAGGAGCGCCGCCGCCCAGCCACGCCGCCAACCACCGAAACCGGTGGCAGCCGCGGCTAGGGCAACAGCCCCCAATCGCCCATAGCCATCGATCCGGGCATCATGGGGATCGATCCAATCGATCCCTAGCCCTTTTGTCCATCCCGTCACTTCGTCTTCTCCGGCGGTCTTCGATTCGTCGATCCAATCGCAAAATAAATTTACAAAATCTAAATTACAATTCCGGTATCGATTCTATACACGAAATCGACCCTATACATTTTCCGGAAAAACAACGAACATAATAATAAATCCTAAATTCGGTCAACCCCCGAATTTTTACTATTACAAGCATTCACCACCAAAAACGAATCTCGACATATCCGAGAGTTTAATAAAACCAACAATCACATGACAAAATAAATAAACGAATAATCATCAAGCCATAATAGTCGGAAACCCTGCAAGGTAGAACAATTTTTATCGAAAATACCGCGAACGTAAACCACGCTCTGATACCAATTGTTGGAATTCGATATCCCGGGTTATCAAAATTGCGGAACCGATAACCCGAACGAACCCTTCGCCGGAGATCATACAAACGCCGACTCATCCGCCGGAGTCCGGGCTTTGGAGACCATGCATCCGAAGACGCACAGCCCGCCCCCACCCGAACCCCCGCGAGCCGGGGTTCATACAATCGAGATGATCGATCGCACGCCGTCGATCGATCGGGGTGGGGCTGTTCGACAGCCCCCCCGCGGCGGGTCCGGCGACCCGCCACCACCAGGAGGCCCCCGCCTTCACGGCGGGGTAGGGCACGGCACCAGCCCGTGCCCAGCGATCGACCCTCGTGGTCGATCGCACACCCTCGGTCGAACCGAGGGTTCGGCCCCCGTCGCCCCCGTACCGAAACCCTAGGCCGGGCGATCGCCTGTGGTCCGGTGGCTTCGCCACCACCACGCGATCGTCCCCCGTTCATAGTTTCATGCTTCGGATCTTTGTTCTACGGTATTCTCGATAAAAAACAAATCGAACAATAATCAAGTTAGTTGAGAATTGTACCTACGATTCGTTGTTCGGAGAAACGAAATCGATGACCTCGTGACCTTCCCGCGTATTCCTTGCACTCCGTTCGAACGTCGGGTGGGCGACGAGCTATCGAACTTATGGATCCTCTTCACTCTCAGAACTTTATTGTTGGCGTAACTTAGGTTAGTAAAAGTGAAGACCATGTAGTGCTTTTATAGGCTACGAAGGGGATCAAAAGGAGAATAAATATTGGGCTTCAATATTGAAAATTAAATTGGGTCCAACCCAAATCCATTAATTCTTATCAATATTAATTTTATTTATTTTCCACTATATAAATAAAATTGCACTCCCAATATTATTCCATATTATACCAAATAATATTTCTCCATCTTAGTATTATTTATTCCGCGTATTTAAGATTTAAATATCCATGAATAAAATTTATTTATTGCTTAATAAATTTATTCATCTCTTATATCCGAGAATAGTACCACTCAACCTTATTTATTATGCGGAACAAATCCACTCGCGAGGTTTACATAATAAATCCTTATGAGCTCATCTCGGGGATATTATCAACCCTTACGGGATACACTGCCCCTTCAAGAATTCACGGCATGCCATATATAAAATATAGTGACCCAACTTAACCGGTAATTAACCCAATAATTAAATCGGTTAATTCCTTTGGTAAATCAAAGTCACTTATATTAAATATACACACCCGCAATTGTTTCAGGGATTAAGAATAAAATACTCCGAGTCTCAAATCAATTATCGCCGAGCAATCCTAATTGATGAGTCTCAATCGATCCGCTCAATACACCAAGTGTACAAGTGTGATAAAATAATTAAGATAAATTATTTTCTCTCTCACACAACGACTATACCGATGGATTGGTCCGTGTCCATCTAGGTCGTGAGCAACTGTTCGATTAAATACGAGTAACCGATAGTATGATCTTCTGTGTGCCCATGCAACACCATACTAACTACAACGTATAAAATCCAGGACTATAATTTGCATGTATTTAATTAACAATAATTAAAAGCAAATGAATGTCTGTAATTAATAGGTAAATGAAAGTGCATACAGAGTTCAGAATACTCAAATCTAGACATTAAGTATACTACCCCATCACTTACCGCCTTGGAGGAGAGAGCTCATCATGATGACGCATGGAATCGAAGAGGTGGCAGCGGATACCGAGAAGTTCAGAGTGGCTATCATCGAGCCCGTGAGCTTAGTCGGGAGCGTCGTGAAGAGAGGAGGTCCAGAGCTGAGCGTTTGGACGAAGAGAGGAGGGCCAGAGCTGAGCGTTGGGACGCCGAGAGGAGGGCCAGCGCTGAGCGTTGGGGCGAGTGTTGGAGCGATATTAGGCGTCAGATGAGGGAGCAGATACAAGCGGCACTGAAGCCTGGGAAAGTAGAGGTCGATGAAAAAGGCGAGATACCAGGACCGTTGGCTTTGGTGGAGTCTGAAGAAGAGTCGATTTTGGTGTCAACCGAGGAAGATTCGACTTCGATAGAGTCCGAGGAGGAGGCTTCGGTAGAGTCCGAGGAGGAGGTTTCGGTGGAATTCGACGTCGCGGAGGAGTCGGTGGAGTCCGACAGCGAGGCGGAATTGATGAAATCCGAGGACCTTCCCCCATTGGAGTTACCCATGGTGAAACAAGCAGAGAAAGAGGGGCAACCGACGTTGGTGATGTTGAGCAAGAAGGAGATGATTACCACTAACGTTTTATTCTCTCTACACACTTCTACTCCTTATGTTTTGCAGGAAATTCATGACGTCTTCATTGACGATAAATCTCCTGGTGTTCCACTACATCAAGGGTGTGAGCTGCAGACTAACGTAGTTCCAAGCTTGTTCGTGAGAGTGGTGTTCGACCCTGGCATCGACTTGGATTTGAGGACAAATCCTCTTGAAGAGAATGGGAATGATGCAATCCAAGGTTCGGCAACCGACGTAGAAGCTCGATTACAAGCTAGAACGACGAAGAAGACGGCGGAAAGAGAGTCGAGAGAGTGCCGGGAACGCACCGAGAATGTGGCCAAAATTCTGTGGAACCCGAGGATCAACCCGAGGATCGACCCAGGCCCTTTGCACTAACCTCGGGATGATATGCGGGATAGGCAGAAATCCCAATTCTGTGGAAAATCCCAATTATGTGGAACCCGAGGATCAACCCGAGGATCGACCCAGGCCCTTTGCACTAACCTCGGGATGATATGCGGGATAGGCAGAAATCCCAATTTGTGGCCAAACTCCTTTGTGTGCGGAATTTTGGTTCCTTTTCCTTTTTGGGCGTGACTTTTTGCCCAAGACATCCCTTTTCCTTCACTTTTTAGGTTTGCCTATATAAAGGCTTTGTGAGACTTTATTTTAAACAACCATGAATTGATGAATAAAATTATATTTTGTGAGTTTTATTAAAATCTCTCTTGGGTCCGAATTCTACCCGATTAACCAAAGAATTCAACCGACGAATCAACGAAGCGATCCACCCTTCGTTCGTGTGTCTTCCTCATCCCCGAGTTGCTGCATCGATCGCGTGTTGGGGTTTAGGGTTCCGTCCTTAAATTATTTCACGAATCAGATTCAGAGGTTTTGGGACTTCCGCAAGGTATCCTTTATCTTTTCGTTCTTCGTTATTCCTCAATTCTTCCATCCCAACGAGGTTTGTATCACAACACCCCTCTGGTTCATAGTACTATTGAACACACAACACTTTGTTCATCTAGGATATCCTAAAACCATATTGAATATGCCGTTGTCTCCAGGAATATCCATAGAACATAGGTAGTTCCGAACAACTTGTTCTTTTACTATTAGAATTCTATTTCTTACTGACTCACCATCTCTACACGTAAGTGTATGGTGTAGTCATTTGAGACTTAATCTCAATCTTTGATTGTGTTATGTGGTAGCCTCCGCGACTAAGTCGCAGGCTTCCAATGGATATACTTTGAAGGTTCCCCATAATTGCTTTGTGACTAAAACACTTCGCTTTTATGGCACATCAAGCATTCTAATCCATCTTCGAGTATTCTTAAAAGGAACTACTCGCACCTTACACATATCATTGATCATTCTTAATACTTGTCCGAATTCTATCCTTTACCGAAAGGTATGCTTAGTTTTATTATCTTCCAAATTCAATTCTTAGGTCGGAAGGTCCATTCCCTCAACTATAATTGATTAAATCAATTTCGACCTTTTGAATCTTTATTTGAATAAATACTACTAAGTATAAGAATTCACAAGTAAAATGATTAATAAAGAAATACATCTAATAAGTAAAACAAGTTATACATAACGGATTGTTGCATCGTGGTAGACTAAGGATTTATCATTCATATATTGCTATCTAATGTACCAGAATAGATAACACTATTATTTCTTATCTAAATCACTGAATGATTAAAGAAATAAATATCCATTCATAAATAATAGAAATCCAGAACAAAATGTTCTTTCTAAAATAAGGGGTACATAAAGCAATAACTTGAAATGAAATCCTAAAACTACTGAAAGCAGATAAATGTCTTCCACTGCAACCGCTGCTACCCCAACAGCTTCGCCCATGTAGACTCGAACTCATCTTCTCTAAGTCGCCGGGTTTTCTGGAACCCCTGCATTCAAGAATGCACATACCGTCAGTGGTTCCATATCTACACACCAGAATTCTGGTAGATAATACCGCTGACTATGTTTTTCGACTAAAGAAAAATTCGTACCTTTTAGAGGACAAGATATAGACCCCCAGTACTCAGACTGCTTTCCTTGGGGATATTTGCCAGAAGGCTTCTTTATCCCACCCTTTGGCCCAAGTCCCTTAGGACTACTGGATCCCCTTGTCTTCTTCTCCTTTTCCTTATGTATGCCCTTAGGTTCGAAACCTTTGGCCTTGGCTACAAGAGCTTGCGATTGTCTCAACTCGTCTAAAAGATCTAGCATCTCAAAAACGTGTTCAAGCGTTTCCTCGAAGCAACTGACCTTTATGAGTATCCTCATCGCCTCTTTTCTAGCCTTTACATCATGTCTAAACATCACTTGAGTTTTAGCATGACATTATGATTAGTGGCTAATGCAAGAGCACTATCCCACCTCTCAAAGTCAACTATTTCCTCATCAGTTGAGTTAATGGTAGGTCTAGGAGGACAGGTTTCGCTGAGTACATATTTGTACTCCTTTACAGTCTGAGTAATGTCTAACTCTTTATTCCATCCAACACAGTATGGAACCAGTGCGTTGAATTCCTTAAGTATTAACGAAAGTGGATTCATAGCAATTCTCTAAACCTATAAGCACATTTAAACAAACAATTAATTTAATGTCCGATATTATCTCCCTCAAATAATATCATTAAATTACTAATTACATCTAAAATCCCATCAGGTAAGGCAAGCCACGTGGTGTGGACGTTTACCCACCTAAATGATTTAGCAATTAGATTTTCTTTGGTCATACATCAATTATAGCGTGACTTCGTGGGGAAGAATACTATAACGCGTATCTAAGTGTAAACCATTACTCAGCACCAAAGTACATCGTTTGGAATTGCTACATCACCGCAAGCCACGTGGTGTGGACGTTTATGATAATTTCACAACTCTTCACAATTACTTACAACTGTCTACATCAACTAATCCAAAATCCGTCAGTATAGCAAGCCACGTGGTGTGGACGTTTACTACACTAAGAGACTTTTATAATTGACTCCCAGTTACAAGATTCATTCGATTCTCGTAGATCAAGACGCGGAGAATCATAAGTGAAACTCGAAGTTTCTAACCAGTGATTCACCATGCGAACGACCCTATCTCTCATAAATGAGGGAGCCGAGCAGACAATCGATCCATCTATCAAAGAATGGTACGAAGATCTCTAATTTGTGTCATCCACATGACCAAGTGGCTTTGGCTCCATTCCACTCCCCGGGGTGAGAATGAGTCGACTTGAAGTCAGTTTCAGAAAGACAAATTAGGCATTGTTTGATAAACTTGATCAATGTTTCTTGTAAAAGGAATTACAAGAATTCTCCTCCAATGACATATCTATATGAACTTCGAAAGCTCATAAATGTCACCAAGAGAACAGTAATGGAGACCACGGGAATGTTTCCATCCCCTCTCCCACTTAGATTTTTATAACAAAGGGATACGCTATCTAATGCATAATTAAACACATAAGCATGCATGCAAGTAATAAAGCACATATCACATAGTCAAATAATGCTAGAAAATTATTTTCCCGACTATCATGGCTTTATTCCATCTTCATATGCATCTTCTAGTCTTCAGTCTTCGTTCTTGAATGCTCCATGTGACGAGAATATTAATCCCAATATTTAAATCTATTTATTTTTAATAAATCCAAGAGATACTTAATTCGAAAATTAAGTCAATCGAATAAATCAAAAATAAAATTAAATATTATTAATATTTCTATTTATTTATTTTCCTATCTAATTCTATTAAATCTCTAGAATAATCTATCCAAGTAAAACTTGGAATATTCTAGAAGACTTCTATAATAGAATAAGGAAATAAAATAAATTAGGACTCTTCTACTTTCCAAGATTAATTAATTTCCATTACTATGAAATTCCCATAAAATAGGAATAATCAATTAGGAAATAAATTAATCCTAAATTAACTTTTATTCCTTTCCAATTCTATTAAATCTCTAGGATCCTATTCCAAGTAGAACTCGGAATACTCTAGAAGACTTCCATAATAGAATAAGGAAATAAAATTAATTCCAATTAATTCTTTTCCTAATCCATGAGAATTCCCAAAAATAGGAAAACTCAAATAGGAAAACCGAATTAATTTAGGAAAGTGAATCTTGGTAGGAGTAGCATGAGATCGGGAGACCCCATGCCACCCCACCTTCGACCAGCCGGCCCCCGGGGAGGAGCACCGCCGCCCAGCCACGCCGGCCAGCCACCGAACCGGCGGCAGCCCGCGGCTAGGGCGATTGCGCCCCCACCCCATGCCCTCGATCGATCATCATGGGATCGATCATCGTGATCGATCCCCGGTCCTCCCTCTCATCTTCTCCTTCATCACACGAGTTCTCCGGCGGTCGTCTCGGCATCGATCCAACGTAAATAAATTACAAAAAATAAATTTACAATTCCGGTATCGATTCTATACATGAAATCGACCCTATACATTTTCCGGAAAACATAGAACGTAATAATAAATCCTAAATTCGGTCAACCCCCGAATTTTTACTATTACAAACATTCAACCACACAAAACGAATCTCGACATGTCCGAGAGTTTAATTAAACGAATAATCATGATAATTAATTAACACAATAATTAAATCCAACCATGATAGCCGGAAATCCCTGCAAGGTAGAACAATAATCGAACATATACATGAACACGAAACCAAACGCTCTGATACCAATTGCTGGGATTCGATGTCCCGGGCTATCAAAAATTATGCGGAACCGATAACCCGATCGAAACCCTATCGCCGGAGACCGCGAACGCGAACCACCGTACGACCCGAGGCTCGACCGAGCATCACACGGGCGAACCCGCGCGCCCAGCCGAGCCCCCGCACGGGGCTCGCGATCGCTCTCGTAGCGATCGCTGGGATCGCTCGTAGCGATCCCCGGGCTGCTCGCAGCAGCCCCGCAGCGAGTCAGGTGACTCGCTGCTCGCAAGGGCAAAGCCCCGCACGCATCCGCTGCGGGCGAACCCGCAGCACGTACGGGGTCGCTGCGGGTGACCCCGCAGCTTACCCGCGATCGATCAGAGGATCGATCGCACCCCTCGGCTCCAGCCGAGGGTTCCTCGCGCCACGCACCTCCGACGAGGGTGGCCGGGATCCGCCGCGGCACCAGCCCGCGGCATCCCGACGATCGACGAGGGTCGATCGTCCATCCCCGGCGTCCAGCCGGGGCCCCTCTTGTCGTGCGTCGCGGCGGTCCGAACCCTAGGGTTCGACCTGTTGGAAATCGACTCTCCGGGATGCGTTCGTTCGATCACTCGAACATCCGAACGATCCCAGTCGACATCCGGTGTCGCTACTTCGTTCGCTTTTCCATCCCGTGCCTCGATTCACGCCCAGCCATTGCCCCGAAGGACAACCGCGCGAACCGAGCGGGCTGCCAGAAAAAGACCAAAACGGCGGTCGCCGTTTCTCCGCGAACAGCAACGCGACGTTGCTGTTCCGGGCTCGTTTCCGGGTCGTTTTTCCTCATCCGACTACCGATCCGGAGGTCCTAGAACCCCCAGTAGTCGAGGAATACAACCCACAACCCCGGAACCCGATCTACGTTCAAAGTATGATCAACGATGAAAAGTGAGATCGAAATAACGCGGAATTAAAAGTTCCGATCTCATACCTTATCGGTCGATTGTTGAGACCTTAGCGATTGCTAGTGTATGCCTCTTCCCTTGACTCCAACCGTTGTGTGGGCAACGATCCGTTGGGTCTCCTTCTCCGCCTTCTCCTTTTCTACCAGCGCTATATTTCTTTTCTCTGATGAGAGAAAAATATTTGCGCTACACTCTATTATTTTTGCAGAGAAAAACTTAATTGCGCTAACGCAATAATTTTCTCAGAAAAATAAAAAGCTGCGGAATGTAGGTTTAGGATAGGCAAGGTAGGGATATTTATAGAGTTACACTAGGAACCCCTTAGGTAAATAAATCCCGGGCTAAATTGCAATTTAATTAAACCGGTGTCCTTAAAAGAAAACCTTTAATTAAATTGAATTTTAATTATAATTAATTCCACTATAAAATTATAATTGAATTCCCGAAATAAATTTAATATTATTTCAACAATAATAATTCCGCCGAAATTACATATACGACTTTCCCCGTGTTTAAGATATCGAACGTCCACGAATTTATTTAATTACTAATAATTAAATTAATTCGTTTCTTATAATTCGAGACTAGTACCACTCATCCTTATTATCATGTGGAACAAATCCACCTGCAGGGTTTACATGATAAACTTTATTAGCTCATCTCGGGGACGTCATCAACCCGATAAACGGGACACGGTTTCCTGTCTATAATCTATAGCATGCCGTGAGTACAATTACAATTCCCAATTTACCGAGTATCTCGACTAATCAATTAGTCTCACTCATTGGCAAGTTAAAGAACCGAGAATTGGACACACGCACCTATAATTATATAGGGATTAGGAATTCGTATATCCGTAATCTCTGAGGTCTAGTTCGATTACGTCGATTAGTATAAATCGAACGCCCTCCCGTGGTCCTGCTCAATACACCAAGTGTACAAGTGTAACATAATAGTCAAGACCAACTATTTCCCAGTCACACTACGACGTACCGATGGATTGTCCCTGTCCATCTAAGTCGTGAGCTTCTGTTCGATAGTATACGAGTAACCGACAGTATGATCTTCCGCGTGTCTCCTCACGCCATACTGTCTACAACGTATATATCTAGGACTATTGCATTCAAGTATAAGATAGACAAAAATGCCGACAGTTTGATTATTAGATAATGTAAAACACAGATAAGGAGTTCCATATTGTCACTAAACTAGACATTTAGAATATAACTCCATGGGTGGCTATCTTTTCCACTCGATCAAGATACTGCTCGTCCGTCTCTTCATTTCTCTGTTTGAGCCCCATGAGCCTTTGCCTGCTCTCCGGGCGCTGAATCTTGGCGGCGAAGTAGGTGACGAACAAATCTCCCAGCTCCTCGAAGCTATCCACTGATCGGTTCGGCAGATTGGTATACCACTTGTGTGCCGTATCTCCTAAAGTAAGGGGAAAAATGTTGGAGTTGTGTACTTAATGTCTAGATTTAAGTAACGGTAAACTCCCGGTCATAGCATTTAATCTATTTAATTAATAAACAATTGTTTGCTTTTAATTATTATTAAATATATGCAAGTCATAGTCCTGGATTTTATACGTTGTAGTTAGTATGGTGTGTCGGGCCCACACAGAAGATCATACTATCGGTTACTCGTATTTAATCAAACAGTGGCTCACGACCTAGATGGACCCGGACCAATCCATCGGTATAGTCGTTGTGTGAGAGAGAAAATAATTTGTCTTAATTATTTTATCACACTTGTACACTTGGTGTATTGAGCGGATCGTTGAGATTCATCGATTAGGATTGCCGGCGATAATCGATTCGAGTCTCGGTGTATTTTATTCTTAATCCCCGATATTGTTGCGGGTGTGTATATTTAATATAAGTGACTTTGATTTACCAAAGGAATTAACCGATTTAATTATTGGGTTAATTACCGGTTAAGTTGGGTCACTATATTTTATATATGGCATGCCGTGAATGATTGACCGGACAGTGTATCCCGGAAGGGTTGATAATATCCCCGAGATGAGTTCATAAGGAATTATTGTGTAAACCTCATGAGTGGATACGTTCCGCACAATAATTAAGGTTGAATGGTACTAGACTCGGATTAAAGAGATGAATAAATTAATTAGCAATAAATTAATTTTATTCATGGATATTTAAATCTTAAATACACGGAATAAATAATACTACCGGAGAAATATTATTTGATATAATATGGTTTGATATTGGGAGTGCAATTAAATTTATATAGTGGAAAATAAATTTAATTAATATTGATAAGGATTAATGGACTTGGGCAGTGGGCTCAATTTAATCTTCAATATTGGAAGCCCAATATTCCACCTCCTTTAGATCCCCTACGTAGCCTATAAAAGCACTACATGGTCTTCACTTTTTCATAAGACAAGATTATCATACTTGATATTCTAGAGAGTTGAAGAGGATCCATAAGCTTGGAGGATCGTCGCCCACCCGACGTTCAAGCTAGTGCAAGGAATACGTGGGAAGATCGTAAGGTCATCAACTTAGATTCGTTTCTCCGCACAACGAATTAAAAGGTAAAATCATATACTCCCTTCTATGATTTTATGTGAATTAATTGTGATACATACATGAACGCACGATCCGGGAAAACGACGATCTTCGGGGACGGGGATTCGAGATCCCCGGCGAAGGATCGAGAGAACCCTCGGCTGGGAGCCGAGGGTGGCGGTCGGCCTAGGGCTTCGACCGCCGGCGCGCACCGAAGGAAGGCCGCGGCTGGACGCCGCGGCTAGGGGCGATCGAACCCTAGTTCGATCGCCGGGGACCGTCGCGGCTTCGCGCCGCGGCTGGTGGTCCCCCCTCCGGTCGGTGGTGGCGGTGAGTCGCCGGACTCACCGCCCGGGGCTGCCGGAGCAGCCCCACGCGATCGATGGTGATCGCGAGCCCCGCGGTGGGGCTCGGCTAGGGTTTAGCCGCGGGTTCATCCCGCGGCGATGCTTTTGTCGAGCCCGGTTCTCCGTGTGGTTCGTGGTTTCATATCCGGCGACGGGATTTCGGTCGGGTTGTCGGTTTCCGCAATTTTTGATAACCCGGGATATCGAATTCCAGCAAAAAAAGCCGGCACTTGGTTGCATCGCTAGCGCCTCTTCCGACCATATAAATATTATATTTGCTCAAGTGGACCTATGGATCTGCCTTCCCATCATAAATCATGTTCATCCTCGGGGCAATATCTAATTGCGTTCTTGCGCTCGCAAGCCGGCGTGATAGAGGGTCCGTCAAGGTTGTCTTCCGGGGCCCTTCGCCTTTTTGCAAGGCTATCTGTCTTTCCATTTCCTCAAGCCTTCGGATGACATCGTCGTCTGGGTGACCTTCGGGGCATCTCCTCGGCCGCTGACCACGTCTCCTCGGTTGTCGGAGTGCTCGGACTCCCCTCTGGTCGTCCCATCCTTCGTAAATATCATCCGACTCTCGGGACTCGCTGGAATCGCCATCATACTCTTCTTGCCGAGCTATCCCCAATCCGCGACCCTTCTTGCGAGGTCGCGCCGGGGAAATTCGGTGAACTTCCTGCCATCATACTCATTTTGGAAATCTTCATCTAGATTCCTAACTATGGGTCCCTGGATTGGATTCCCATTTGCCCTTTCCATTCAGGCTGACTTCTCTTGCAGCAAACGTATGGTCTTCTGGATGTCCTCCGGGGTTCGGAGACATTCTAGGTTCAGATCGGGTAAACCTTCGAATGGCCGCCGATTCCGGACTGCTTCCCTCTTTTTTTCTTGAACTCTCTGCTCCTCTCTTATTTCTCTTTGCTCGGCCCTTAACACCTCAATATTGTCAAGTTGGTCCCTTTCCTCTCGGGACATCCCCGTCTCTCCCGGCCTGATACTTCTAGGCTCCTCGGGTTCCTTTCCTTTCTCCATCGAGGTGAGGCCTGACGCCCCGGCGGTATTCTGAAGACCAATGATGTTCGGATGACTCATGACTATGCTCGTTCTAAACCTACTCAACGCCCGAGGATCCCCCCTCCTTCTAGCGCCAATTGTTGATAGCGAGAAAATCGTGTTTTCCAATTACCAACTAAAAATAGAGATTTTGGGGATTGAGTAGAGAACACGGCAATTATGCTCTCTACGAATTTTTGGGGAAATGTGTAGATGCCCTTAATGACCTCTTTTTCCTTCTTTTTATAGAGACTTTAAATCAGGGTTACTAAAATTGAATAATGGGCCAAGCCCATTATTAGGCCCATCTCCAATATTCCTGGCTCAGGGGTGGGCAGCTCGTATCTCCTGATTGTCGAGCATACCTGGGGTACTCGTCCACCACCCTTTCCTGCTTCGATCGAGCACGCTTATTTACTCCTATCGGACGTGTAGCACGCTCGCCAGGCCTTGTTGCCTCTGCCCTTTAAGGGAGCAAATCCAGGTGGGCATTTCGCTTGTTCGTACATACATTTAGAGACGAGCATGAAATCCCATCTCATCCTCCTTCGCTAAAATGGGGGGTCCCTTACATTCGGGATTTAATCGAAATTTTCCCGCACAACATAGATATATAAAAAAGGAAACACGGTTGTGGGTGAGATTCACTTAATTTTTTTTCTCTCTTTCCTCTTTCCCTCTACAATAATTGTATGAGCACATATTGAGATCCAGAAAAAAAAAATGAAATTCGATATAAATCCATTTGGGAATTGGGATGCTATGTTCAGATCTCCTCAACTGCGGGCCACCACCATCGCCGCTATCGAGCTCCTCAAAGGCGGGGCACCACCATCGCCATCGCTATCGAGCTCCTCAATAGCGGGCCACAATCATCGTCACCGCTATCTAGCTCCTCAACGGCGAGCCACAACCATCGCCACAGCTATCGAGCGGCCAACAACGAATTTGATAATCTACGATTTTGATTTTTTTTCAAGTTTTAAACCTAAATCATTTTTTAATAGTCTTCTTAAGTGCTGAATTTATGAATGAAAAAATCATTTATTTATTTGTATTTTAAAATCTTCTTTCAGTTTTGGTTTGTCAATGGTTATTGGGAGTAAAAATTTAAATGCAATAACAGAGCAGGAAGAAGTGAAGAACACATTTTTTTTTCTCTTGAAAATCTGTAAATTTTGAGTTACTGTTCATGTCAGATAGCCCAACATACCGGTTTGAGGTGTTAACTCCATTGAAGTGGAATAGTAATTAGTAGCGGGCCTATTTTTTAACTTGGCCTTAAAAATCTAAACCAAACACTAGATAATTAAGTTATCTCCACTATCATGGAGTTATCTTGGACACCAAAGAAGGCCTTAGAGTTTTTCATAGTAAACATAGAAGGATGTTCTTAAAAACAGATGAATCTTGTTTGTATGAATATCATATTAAAAATTTTTAAAGTTGATTTCTTAAAAAGTGTAAGTTTCAATAATCGGTTATAATTAAATGAATTGATTTTTTCTAATGATAAATTTACGTAAAATTTCAAATATATATTTTTTTATTTAAACAGAGTGGTGGTTATTTATAACAGTAAGTATAGAATAGTAATTATTTTACTCTTTATTTATTATTATAAAATTAATAATACTTCAAATAATAAAATAAAACAAAAAAAATATTCTTAATTAAAAAATATATTTTATAAGATTTAACATTTAAATTAATTAATAAATCAAAATACTACCCTTTTTGATAAATACTTCTTTTCTTAATCACTTGCATTTTCTTTTCTAATGTTTTATATTTAAACTCATTATTCAAATAATACTTATAGTAAAAATTACTTTTAACATTTAAGTACTTGTCTAAAATTAAAAATAAACATCCAATTTTCAGATGTATTTATATTTTACCGAGGGCGATAAAAATCCCCAAATTAAACTCATCTTCAGCGCCCCTCTCAGAAATCTCGAAACCCTAATTGGCGATGGGTCAACCCTCCTCCCCCTTATCTGTCCCATGAGTCTCAGACTTCCTCTGCTCCACATCATACGACGTCGTACCCAGAACTCCGACCCATCGTATATCCCCTTCAACCCGTTCATGTCTACCCAAACACAAACCGTTTGCTCACAGATTCCGCCCAGCAATGGCGACAGCACGAACGAAGACGACGACTTTCTCTGCTCCTCTGAAGTTACCGTTTTCCCCTCCGAGTCGGAAACCGTTCCTATGGGCCGTCCGAATGGGTACCTCACCGGGGAGGCCCGCATCGAAAGGGCCTGGGCCCACTGGAATAAGCTGGGCAGGCCAAAGCTCATCGTCGCCCCCATGGTCGACAACTCTGAGCTGCCTTTCCGGATGCTATGCCGTAAGTACGGCGCGCAGGCGGCTTACACGCCTATGCTACATGCCAGGATTTTCAGCGAGAATGAAAAGTATCGGTCCCAGGAATTCAGCACATGTAAGGTGATGAACTTATTGGGGTTTCATTTTCTTCATTTTCTATTATTGATTTTTATAAATATTTTTTACTGATTTTCGTTTTGTGCTGGAATTAACAGGAAGATAGGCCGCTTTTTGTGCAATTCTGTGCGAATGATCCGGATGTATTGCTGGAGGCATCACGGAAGGTGGAGGCTTACTGTGATTACGTTGACATCAATTTCGGGTAATTGCTGGATGAATATGTTTATATTTATATTTATTTGAGATTATTAATTGAATGTTCGTTCACATAGATGATTTAGCAATGTGAAATGTGAATGATTAAGCAATGTTATAAGAAAATTTTCATATATGACAAGTCTTGTAATAGGGTTAACTGACTTTGATCATTAAATTGTAAAATGGTGGTTTCATCACTGCATAGTATTTCGGTGTGAGAACTGGGGACTTGAAATATAAAAATCGAAGCAATGTGAGGACTATGTGTATTCCATCTTCTCACATTTGTTGTCCTATTATTTTGCTGAAAATGTCGTTTGTTTTCTGTAACAAACAACTGGCTGAATCTGGTTGTCTTTCGGCCAGGCCAGTTAACCATTTTTATTGAGCACATTGTTTTCTAGTGATTTTGGAAAACTCTTGTACATCCTATATATTCCTCCCTTTGCTTATTTTGCTATCGATCTATTGATCCCTTCTGTTAACAACCCGTCCTAAACAAGGCAAGCTATTTTTTAAAAATTGAAACAAAATATGCTTTATTAATCCCTTTCATTAATAGAAATCAAGAAAAATGTCCGAACATACCTGTAATTGTTGTTAACATCCTACTCTCACATCCGTGTTTTTTTTATTATAGAGAAAATGAATAATAAAGATTCGGTATTGTTTTTTTGTTTTTTGCTAATGCTCTAACATGTTTACTTTCCTGTTTTTTTTTCTTCTACTCTTGAACTCCTCCTTTGAATCTTGTATTCAAACAAAACTTACTTTATCTCTACGCTTCCTCTTTAGTTGCCCACAGCGCATTGCAAGACGCGGCAACTATGGGGCTTTCTTAATGGACAACCTTCCCCTCGTCAAGTCCCTTGTTGAGAAGCTCTCCAACAACCTCAGCACACCTGTCTCCTGCAAAATCCGAATCTTCCCTAACCCTCAGGACACCATCAAGTATGCCAAGATGCTCGAAGAAGCCGGCTGCTCCCTCCTAGCCGTGCATGGGAGAACACGAGATGAAAAAGACGGCAAAAAAATCCGTGCAAACTGGGAAATTATAAAAGCAGTAAAAAACGCTGTGAGAATCCCTGTCCTCGCCAATGGCAATGTTCGCCACTTGGAGGATGTTTACCATTGTCTGGAAGAAACGGAGACGGAAGGGGTTTTGTCGGCTGAGTCCTTACTGGAAAACCCAGCACTGTTTGCTGGGTATCGGACAAACGAGGGGCTTTTGGGTGTGGAGGCGGAATTGGATCAGGGGGATTTGGTTGTGGAGTACCTTGGGCTGTGCGAGAAGTACCCTGTGCCGTGGAGGATGGTTCGTTCGCATGTGCATAAGATGTTGGGGGATTGGTTTAGGGTTTGTCCTGAGGTGAGGGAGGAATTGAATAGGGAGTCGAAGCTTACGTTTGAGTTCCTTACTGGGATTGTGGATAGTCTTAGAAGGCGTGGTGTGAAGATTCCTTTGATGTGTGTGAAGGGTGAGAAAGTCTTAGAAGGCGTGGTGTGAAGATTCCTTTGATGTGTGTGAAGGGTGAGAATGAGAATGGGAGTTTGAGATGAAGTTTGGATCGATCTTTTTGTTTTTGTTCTTCATACATTGTTGATTTTGGGAATGTATTTTTGATGGATATTTATTTTGTTAAAAAACAATGACTTTGATAAAGAATTTCATTTAAATTGCAAAATACACAAATCTCAAAAAGAAAAGCAAAATTAAATTAAAAAAGTGAATCGGTCAAGACGACGTCGTATGGGTGCCCTTGCAGAAGCTGGTGGAATCACTATTCATCCTCTCGAGCACGAAATGCGCCATCATATCCTTGGACCTCACCATATTCTCCCTGCACAAAAACTCGTCGCTCGTAATCCGATCCACCTTCATGTTGAAATCGTGCACGAACACGTGCGTCTTAGGGTTCCCCCCCTTCTTGCTCCGCGCGAGCACCGCCGCCGTGAATATCGCCGCCATCCTCCCAGGGGCCTCCGGCCAGTAACCGCGCGGCCCGTCCACGAGTATCACGTCCCAATCGATCTCGTACAGCTGGTTCGGGAGATCGTTCAGCCCTAATTTGCACTCCGAGAACAACAGGTTCTGCACGGGCCGGCACTCGTTCGCCGCCTGGGCCTTCACCGCCGCCACCAAATCAGGCATCTCGCTCAGCCGAGTCCCGTACTGGACGTCGTACGCCTCGATCTCCGGGTACTTCTCCTCCATGTGCGCCGCGTAGTACCTGTTCTCGTCGATGAAGACCGTGCGGCCGCCGTGGTTCAGAGCCTTCCAGAGGAGCATCTCGTGGGTGAGGCCGAACACGAGGAGGTTGCACGGCGCCGAGCACTGCCGGAGGGCGTCGGCGACCTGCTTCGCGTCCCCGTAGGACATCCGTTCGGTGTTGTTGGAGCTGGAGGCGTAGTGGAGGAGCGCCCTGGAGACGGCGGCGGTGAGAGGCGGTGCGGCGGCGGCGGAGACTGTGGCGGCGGTGGTGGCCGCTGCGGCTGAGGTGATGGATTCTCGTGTGTAGATTAGTGTTACGAGGAAGGCTAGAGTGAGGAAGGAGACGAAGGCGAGCAGCCAGAGGCGGTTGGAGCTCCCTTGCTTCTGGATGTAAGGGTGGAGGAGGATAAGCTTTGTGCCATTGCTCAGGTTATTCTTCATCTTCAGTTTTCTTTTGAAAATAAAAGATAAATTCAATTCTGAGAATTTGGGAATTTTAAAGAAGAAGATGACCGACGACGTTGTGTTTCCACCAAAATATGATAGCGAGAGAGAATTCAAATTCAAAGATTATACAGAGTAGTAATTTATCATTCAGTAGTATGAAAGAAAGCATTGCAGCGACCCACTAACTAATTACAAACCAAATGTCGCTTTTCCTTTTTCTTCTCATCTTCATTTTTCTAAGCAACTCCTTATTCTAGATTAAAGTAAATTTTGAGTCTAATATATGGACTTCAAAACTACTCGTAATAATTTTGTTTTTGGACTTGTTCGATATTCTAGTGATCTAAAAACATAAACTTGAATTGTGAAGCTCAATAGTCGAAATAGTGCAATAATGTTTTATTTTTATTTTTTAGTACAAGTGTGAATAGTGAATGAAAAGGATGTTAAATCTTAAACTAATTGATACTCTATTTTTATTAGTTTTCTCTTCACCAAGTTTTGTACTTTATCAGCAGCAGGTGAGTGGTGACAAGTTCATTATATTATCACACAAGTTTCGTATCCATTAATCAATTTCGTATTTAATTATTTTAATTTTGGTGACCAATCTGGGTGGTCTGGTTTTACTTGCTCCATAATATGAATATTTTTTTATTTCTTTTCAAAACTCACTAAGTTTTGTCTAGAATCATGATTTTGTTTTTTACTAATATAAAAAATTAACAGTAAAATCATTTTTTGTTTTAATACTAAAAAGAGTGTTAATAGTTAATAAGATATGAAATATTGGAACAAAAAATCAAGCTCCAATATGCTCCATCTCCACCACACCTATTTCCAGGCAATTCCCCTGCCGCTGCCTCTGCCTGCCGTGGAACAGCCAATTCCCATCCCACTCCATTTTGTCAGCTACGCTCCCACAGTCTATCCACAGGACCAGCTCCACACGCTCTTCGTCGTCGGCCTCCCCGAAGCCACAAGAAATTTACAATCTGTTCTGTGAATGCCCTGATTCCAAACCCCCACCTCATCTAATAATAAGGTATTTGCTGGAAATTTCATTATACGTAGCTTCAATTCATAGTTTGGCGATAGTCTTAATGTATATAAATTTGAAACTTAAGTTCTGATCTGATTATTCACTGTACAAGTATTAAAAATTGATTATTTCATGTAGTATTTGTTGATATTACTGAGTCAAGAGACTTTCAGAATCTTGAGTAATGAGAATATTGTGAATAGTAAGAATTCTTCCATTTGTAAGTATCCCTTATGTCTGACTGTAGATGTTGGTTATTTAAATATTGAAAATTTGAGATCTAGCACAGATGGGCATTGAAATTCTGCAAATACAGTGTCTTAAACTGTAGGACAAACATGACCCAAAGGTCTTGATTTGGAACTAATGTCATATTGTAGAGTAGTCGTGGACCATTAAAGTTGTAGCAGCATCAAGTAAGAAATGTATGGCATTATGTGTTTTGTTGAATGTTGAAAACTTTGTTATTTGAGACTTAATGTACTTTTTTTTATTGTTTAAAAATGCATTCTAACATGTAACTTGCGTGTTTCAGTCATTTGCTTTTGCAACCTTTGTGGATCAACAATCAGCTATCATGGCTTTACATGCGGTAATTGTACGACATTCTATTATGTTCTTCCAATTTTAGCTTTAGCAATATTTCAATACTATATTTATGTGTTTCTTGTGGAGACATGGTCCCCGTGGATGTATTGGACATGCTGAGGTTGCTTCTTTTTCTTATCAATGTATTAGATATCTCGTATTTTTTTAAAAAGTATTATATTTGATGGAATTTGGTATGAGATAGATGAGATGAATAATAATTAAATGTTGGTCGTAAAATATTACTTCTGTTACAGTTATTCACGTGCATAAATTCTAAGCAGTAATTATTGCTCAAACTGACTCAAAGCGCCCTAAACACACACGAGGAACGTAATTAGTTTTTTCTGTTTCATTTACGTTTTCCCCTATGTTTTTATATTTCTTTAATTCGCCTTTGATTGTTCAATGCATAAAACAGTATCTGTTTTCCTCTCGAACCCTCTTTACATTTGAATACATATTATGTCCATTTACAAGACTTTTCCTTCCGTTTTTATGATTTCGATTGTTATTTGGACATTTTTTGTTGAATGGAATTTATCTACATGACATTTTTTAAGGCTTAAGTTAGTCGCGTGAGGACACATTATTCTAAAAGCCAACATTACAATTTACCCATGCTTGCACGCTTGGGGGCACTTAGCAGGTTATGGCAACATAGTTAACACGCCTGGAATGGCTAATTCATCTGCTTACAATACAGTGTCTTCATCAGCTTCCTCAGAGAGGTGAACTAAGCACCGACTGCGACTACGCCTTCACATTTACCACATATAAGTTTCTTGATTAAAGGTTGAGGAGCAAGCAGAAGCTGTTGCACCTTGCCCTATTCACTAAAGTTGGAGTATTTTGTAGTGCTTTGTGGCAATAGTGAGTAGTGCTTATAAACCTCAATTTTTATTGATACATTTATTATGTAATACAGTCTTCGGAATGTTGATAGTGGTTTGACGAAAGGAGGCTCTACAAAGTCGGTAAGGCCTATATCTCTAGATGACTAAGAATCTCCTTGCCCTTATGTTTATATTAAACTGCTTTGTTAGACATTATTTCCAACTCTTTCCCAACCATTTCGTATTAGGAAGTAGGTAGCCGATACTAGATTGTATATTATAAAGAATAAAATTGTTAGAAAAAATAAGACAACTTTGATAGACGAACTTGATGCGGTCTGATTTTTTTTTTAATAAAATAAATTAAATATGTTATTTGCTGAAAAATAATTTCCTTATTTTTCCATCAAGAGAAATTCCTTTTTCCTAATGACTTGTATATTGCACAACTAGAATATATATCTTTCGTTTGTTTAATTCCCTGCTCAGAGGAAGAGCTGAGCTGATGCAAGTTTTCAAAAGGTACGTGTGTATGTATATCTATGTAAATTGTATCTTCTGGATAAAATTTTCATGTATGAATATAATCAGGTTTAGGTGACTTTGTTTTGAATTGTGTAGATGTCGTGGATATATAAAATTGAAGATGCAATGCACCTATGGAGCTCCTGTTGCATTTGTTGACTTAAGGTATGTTACTATCAATTCTGACTTCATATATACAAACATGTTTTTTTACAATTGTCACTATTTGAGGTATGAATAATTCTGAAAGATATTCCACGTGTCTGAATTACACATACCTTCGAGAGGTTTTATGTACAAACCTCTTGATGTTTTATTTATTTGACAAATGCTACCACTTATTGAGTATATTTTGTACTTTAATGATTTTTATTTCTCATGGACAAATTGATGGTTTTGTCTCGCATATTAGGATATATGTTCGACTGAGACTGTAAGTCATGTACAAGGCACAATTCTTTCAATATTCCTCAACATCAGATGAAGGGACGCGCCTCGAGTGTCATTGCTTATTTACGAGTCTGGCTCTTGTTACGTCATTCTTCTGTTATTGCTTAACCTGAAACATGACCTTCAGTATCAAGAGTTTTAGGAAGAAAATATTCACAAACAAGAAATTGTGATTGTGAGCCTGGTTGTCTCATGATTGGGACAGAGCTCGAATGCCACGAGAATAAATTGTATTCTGATCACCTAACTGCATCAGAAGTTTCAGAACATGCATCATTAATTTTAAGCATGATTTATTTAAAATTAAATACTTTTCCTTCCTTCCAAGAAAGTCTTTGTAATTATTTGAACACGAAAATAAAATTAAAAAAATTATTTATATTATATTGTTAAAAAAGAAAAAAGTACAAAGTATTCATCTCAAAAAAGTCTTTATACTTTTCGGAGCAGGAAATAAAAAAAATTTATTTTTATTATCTTAATAAATAAAAGAAGAATAATCTGGTATGGTGTCTATGAAAAAATGTAAAAAAAGTAAATAAAAGTTACGGGTATGAAAAAACTAAGTAAATTTTTTTTATGGTGAACATATATGTGTGAGATAGCACAAGTTCAATTATATAGTTTCACAAATTTTTCATTATAATATTATATAGTTTCACAAAATTTTTATTATAATATTATAAAATTAGTCATGGAATAAAATTTATATCGGCACATCTCTTGATTTTATAGTATTAATTTAATCGAAGAGCCAACAATTCAAATAAAAGTAAATATTTAAAACAATTTTAAAAAGAAAATATGGACGTACATACGAGAAAAAGATAATATTTAAAGTTTAAATTAAAAGTATAAATGGTTGAAGTAATGTGAAAAAAGGAACATTACATAATTTTATTTTAGGGAAAAATGGCAATAAGGCCAATTTTCAACATTTTTTCGGCAATAAGGCTTTCGAAAAATTACGCGTGTCATTTAGGCCGCCTAAAATGTGCAAAGACCGTATTACCCTTTTCATTTATTATGGTATTGTGAACGTGAGAAAAGATCGATTCGGATGAGAGGAGCAGCTCCCCCGTTCCCGATCCGACGCCCGACGCACCACCACACCGCCGCTTTCTCTGCCGAAACCAACCCTGAAAACCAAGTCGCCGCCGAGCCCGTCTCCGTCCAACTTCGATTTCGCCCGCGTTCACCGTTCTCGATCCGACACAGAACCACACCGCTGCCTCGACGTCACCACTGTGTCGAAGCTCAACGAGCCAAAATAGCTCTCCGCTGAACCGCCGTTGCAACCGTGGAATCGGTACGTTGAATCAATTAGCTCGATTCTGTGTGTCAATTTATGAATCGATTGATGCTTATTTGATTTCGATATTTTTGATTTGTTTTTGTATGTGCGTAAGCAGCGCGCGAAAGGTGTTTGATGAAATGTCCGTGAGAAATGTCGTGACGTTGATGGCCTCCCTCGGTCTCAAGATCAACGCCACGCGGGCGCTCGGGCTGCCTGTGAGGTGCCACTCGCCCGTTAACCTCACGGTCAGCGATTGCCCGGGTACGTCAGAGCTAGCCTCGGTTTTCGCCATGTTTTGTTTGCGTGAGTTCGTCGTGGTGTTGATGATTTTGTTGTGTTTTGATTGGGCGCAGGTCTCCTTCACATATCACCGAGCTCGCCGGAAGCCAAGGTTTTTCGAGATTTCGAAAACAGTGCTAACAACAGCACCACCTCTGCTGCACATGGACCTGCTGTTGCTAAGGGTAAGAAGCATTTCAAGAATTAATTTTTATATTTTTGTTTGGGAATGTCATTATATATGATGGGAGAGAACTTGATACTAAGGCGCATTCTTCTAGAAAAGCATTTACTGAACCAAACCCCAGCCTTTAGGTGATCAATACAAAAACATGCGACCCATTTTTACTACAGCCGCATTAAAATTTAGGTGATGAATAGCTTCTTCTACCTTCTATTTTTTGTTTTCCACTTCCAGTAGTTTACTCACCCATTTTTACTAATTGATGTATTTTATTTATTTTGTGGTCATATAATATGCTACAGAGCTATTATTGATTCGTTAGTCAATTGCTTGCTATGCTAATATTTCCTCTAATATGGCCACTCAGTGTTGATTGTGTGTGTTGGTGGCTGTTCAGTGTTAATATGTTCTGTTCAGTGTTAAAATGTCTTGTTCAGTGTTGTACATGCCATTTATGTGCATCTGCATGCCACTCAGTGTCATTGCATGGCCACTTAGTTTTTGATTGTGTGTGTTGGTGTATGTTCAGTGTTAAAATGTTCTGTTCAGTGTTGTGTATGCTTGTTCAGTGCCTCTTCATGCCATTCCAGTGCCTCTTCATGCCACTCAGTGCCATTGCATGGCCACTCAGTGTTGATTGTGTGTTTTTGGTGGCTGTTCAGTGTTGTATGTGCCTGTTCAGTGCTTTGTGTGTGTCATTCAGTGTTTTTATATGTCATTCAGTGTACTTACATGTGCATTCAGTGTATTCATGTCTACTGTCATGCTCTCTGCTCGATAACTTGGTACAGGTGTGGATCAATTTTGTCGTAATTTTACTAGCAACTGATTAACTTTGAGCTCAATATAGAAATGACTCCTAGTTTCTAATTTATGTAACCTTGGATACTGACCTTGTTTCATACTCTTTGTAGTCTCTTGATAAAGACTTGCTGACTGCACAGCTAAGGAAAATCAATATGTTGATCGACAAGGTCCGTGTGGAACGTTATTACATCTCGACGTATATATGAACTCCATTTTGAAGGAAGAAGTTGAGATGAACAAGAGGTCATTCAAGTACGCATGGGTGCTCGACAAGCAGAAGGCTGAGTCTGAACTTGGTATCACTATACTGAAACACACGGAAAGATATGGGGTGCGCGCATGGAATATAGCAAAATCCCCCGTTGTATTAGTTGTTGTGGCCTAGTTTATGTGTAAAAAATATTGAAAATGAATTAATAAAAAAAGTTTTTACTTTCAATGTATTTTTATGACTTTCACTATTTTTTTTTAATGATATGTGTCATTCAGTGCCATTATGTGTGATTATGTGTATGATGTCGTCGCTCACGTCTGGATTGGGCGACTGGTGCGACTGCCCCGAGCTGGGGCCCATCGGGGATCTCTTGGTCACGTCGTAGTTCGAGTCTGCGTTTTCGTTGCTCATAGTGCAGCAGTATGTGAAGTCGGAGAAGGCGAGGAGGGGTCGATAGTATGTCATAGTTTAACACTGAATGCCCCATTTTTACACTGAAGCATAATAACACTGAATGACATATTTTAACACTGAACATACTGAATGTCATATTTTAACAGTGAATGTCATATTTTAACACTGAATGGCATATTTTAACACTGAACATACTGAATGGCATATTTTAACACTGAATGTCATATTTAACACTGAACATACTGAATGTCATATTTTAACACACTGAATGACATATTTTAACACTGAATGTCATATTTTAACACTGAACATACTGAATATCATATTTTAACACACTGAATGACATATTTTAACACTGAATGTCATATTTTAACACTGAATGTCATATTTTAACACTGAACATACTGAATATCATATTTTAACACACTGAATAGGAATGAAAAACACTGAATGTCACATGAATACACTGTTTGATTAAAAAATACACTGAACAGGACTGAAACACACTTAATAAGACTTAAAATACAAATTAATGAAAGCCAACACACACTGAATATGACTAAAAGACACTGAATATCCCATTTTCACACTGAATAGCATAAAAAGACTATGAATATATTCCATTTTTACATATACACATTTAAACTCTTCTACTATTTAACCAACAAACTAATTACCAGAAAACACGACAAACCTGTTGTTGTTGGTGCTGCTGTTGAGAATTACCACTTCTTCTACTATTTAACCAACAAACTAAATATTACCTGTAACCAAGTCTTCCTTTCTTCTTTACGTTGTGCAACCGCAACATATAAAGGTTTTCCTCCTATCATCTTCCCATTCATTTCATTCAACTGAAAATAAATTTAGGATTTTAAGAACACAGTCAACAGAACAATAAAATGAGAACTTTTAAATCGAGAGAGACCGAACCTCATCATCGTCGTCGTGGCCACGAAGTTCGCATCTCAGCCGAAACGAGACGAGAGTTTTTACTTATCGCCACGAAGAGTTCGAAAGTCGTTCCTTCCTCGTTCATGCTTCTGTTGTAAGCGCTTATGATGGTGTTCCAGGAAGTGACGCTTCTTGCGGGCATTTCGTTGAACACCTTGCGTGTGTAGTCAAACACCCGCCGTTCTTCTTAAACCTGGATCGCCCTAGCTGTAGGTGATGAAACATGTCGTCGGGGATGGGCTCCGGCAACACCTCAGCGACACCACCACCACTACTCGGAGCCCGCGTCACGCCGAGAACCGCGAGCTCCAGCCCCGTCGCATCTCCGCCGAGAACCTGCTCCAACCTCTCCTTGCTCGTCGTCGCCGACAACCCCGATTTGATGTTCACCTCTCTCACGCTCCCAATCTGCATATCACCGTCGACTATGCACCTACTCAAGAACGGATATGAAGAAGAAGACCAGAGCGAATCGAATCGGAGATGTTTTAAGTTTGTAGTATCTTTTGTGTTTAGGGTATGTGTATCCATTAGAGGAAGATGGAAGAAACGAAATAAATAAATAATCGAGGCTCGTGTATTCACGATTTCCTTAAAACAAATTCGTCATCTACGGGTACGATTGTTTTCCAGGATACAACGATTACTAGCAAAACATTTGCTTACGGCGAACCGAGATGTTGCCTGAATAATATCACCGGAGGGTCAAAGATAAGGGATAAACAAAAAAACGAGAGCGATTGCTCGGAAGATGTCTGTATATTCTCTTGTTCATCTTCGATTACTCTCGACGTTTCTCGTCGTATTTTCTCGTGTTTTTTCTTCTCTTTTGAAGACCACTCGACTGCTCTTATATAGAGAATGTTGGAGACAAAAGTGCGTTGAATGTGGACGGTTTGACCACCAAGTGTAACCTCCCATTCAAACCACACCATAATTGTCACTTAAGGACCATCATTTCATCATTTAAAATTCAAATGTAACTTATGCAAATAATAATAATTATTATATTATTATTATTTCATTATTTTGCCAACAATAAAATAGCAATATTGTGTGTATAATAGGGTACTCCCCTATGTTTATTTACAACACTATGCATATTTTATTATGTAATAATATTATTCCATTTGGAATTCTCTTCCAACTAGTTACATCTTTGAAAATTAATTTGTCATTCATACCACTCAAAATTGAGCGTATAAGATATCAAATCGAAGCTCTCTACGAGACTCTCATTTTCCAACAATTGTTGGGATAATCTTCTCTCTCGTGTCTTGTATTTTGATCTTCAAAATAAAACCAACATCTTCTTCTTTTCAAATAAATTTTTCGTCAACTTGAAAGTTGTTCATTCTTGTCAAACCTGCACAATAGCATATAAAAGTTATGGGTGAGGCCACGGCAATCCGTGTTCCCTTAAACTTATATTTGCCCGCCTCGTTGCTCCGAGACTTCCAATGGACAATTAAGTTCCCAAGGTACAACACCCTCCACGTTAGAAGGAAGCAAATTCTAACCGTGATCGAACTCTCGACAATATGTAGAAACTCTCTACTAGACTCTCTATATGAAGACATGTCTTATGCTTCTAATTGTGCTTATGTTTTTCTATTTGAAAATGATGCATGCAAATGACCTTATAAAGGTGGTGAATGAGAGCATCCAATGCAATCATAATGGAGGAGGTTACAAAATATTCATGGTGGTCATTAATCATTTGACCAACATTTGAATTCAAATAAATCACATGATTTATTTAATTAATATTCTTTTAATAAATTAATATATATAAAAATATATATAAATTCTCCAACAATCCCCCCACATGAATGCATTGGTTGCACATGCACATGATCCTAGAATGCACATGCAGACATTAGAGAGTTTCTTGACAACTCATCGCATTAGGAGAGGTAGTTAAACAACTTTGAATCTTCCTTAGTGAAATAATGTCGAATATACTTGCAAATCAGTGGACGTGATGCCTTGAACTGTTCGACTTTTATGTATATTAAGACAACAATACTCACGCGAATCGATATCCATATTGTTTTATGGTTCTCGTTGTTGTCCATTTTGGCCCTGGACTGCCTTGGTATTAATCGAATGGTTTAGAGATTTAGCCTTTTTAAATCATCTCATAGAAGCGGCCCCTTCACATTCAATATAGGTGATCTTTCGTCTAAAGGTATCTTTCATGTACCCATCATACTCACATTATTATGATCATTAAAAGCTCTTTAGCTTAACCTTCACATGTATCACTTCTTCATCATAGGAATAGGTCAAGTGATTTGTACGATTTACCCCCACAATTCGGTTGTCCCATTGAACCTTTAATTGGACTTCACAATTTTTAGGTTGGGTTGCCATCATGAGTTAAAATCATTTTGATAGGCTTCATAATCCTATTCTTCTCGATGATATATCAATTTTGTCTCTCGTCAGAGTTTTAATTGATATATTTGATTATTATATCATTAGACTTTTCATATTCTATAAATATAATTTTCTCAACAACCTGATTATCAATAGAGTTTTAACTATGAAGTACATTTCAATAGTTAATTTCATTATAAATATTCATATGATTTTCACAAAATCACACTATTATAATTTTTGGAATCAGATGTTTTTAAGTATTACAATACTTTTCAAGTAATCGTGAATTAATAACTTTAAAATTTTGTAATGAGGACTCTTCCTCTACAAATATTATTAAAGTCTTTTATTTATCACATACTTGCCGGAAAACTCGTTCCCCCCACATTGATGCAATATAGTCTAACATTTATCATGTTAAATATTATACTCATCATTTATGTGTTGATAGTGGAAAAATCGTGTTCTCCAATGACCAACTAAAAATAGATATTTTGGGGATTGAGTAGTGAACAAAGCTATTATGCCCTCTAAGAATTTTTGGGGAAATGTGTAGATAGCCCTAATAAAATATTCCACCTACTATTTATAGAGAATACAAATTAGGGTTACAAAAGTAAGTTAATGGGCCAAGCCCACTGACAGGTCTTTCCCTGAGCCCATTCCTTATTGGGAGCCCAAAAGAGAACCATCCTTTTCCCCGCGAACTTAATTCCTTACACACGGTCGGTCACTCCTCCCTACGCTCCGGCCGAGCTCGCTTGCTGACTCCCACTGCACATATTTCATGGCCACCTCTTTCAATTTGTTGGAGATGCTCCTCGCCTGTTCGCCCTCCTTCTTGGGCGAGCATGGGGGTCTTATGCTCGGGTTTTGCCCGGAAATTTCTCCGCATAACAAATGCCCCTCGAGATCGTCCAGTTCGGAAGAAAAGGTCGGTCTCGATATGCGGACCGTTATTGACTATCCCGAGCATAAAATATGTCCTCGGCAGTCGGGGCGGTTCATTTAATGTTAGGCGGCGGTTACTGCCACTTGTCACCGTCTGAGTGGTTCTTTTATGATGTGACGTTTCGATTTCTGTCAACCGTCTTTTCAAATTCAAAATTCGAAAACTGCCGCCTCTCTCCCCTATAAATAGCCCAAGGGGTCCCTCATTTTACACTTTCCGCTTCCAAGACATCAATATCCGGACATCTTGACTTACCTGCTCGGCTATCACCAAGGGTGCTCGGCTCCACCTTTGATCACGTACGTAGGTTCTTCCTCACTAATCTTTTACGGTTATTTGGGGGGCTTAGTGGTAGGTTTTTTGGTATCTTTTAGTCTTTTGGTGCGATCATCTTTAAACCAAGTGAGAATGAGCGACCACGATAGTTCTGCTACTCTCTGACGTCCTTGCGGATGACGACTCATCGCACTCGGATACCTCTGCTTCTTCCTCCTCGTCGGGAGAGGAACCGGCCCCAATGATCGGCTTCTCGGAAGAGGAAAAAATGGAGTTGTTTGCTGGCGGAGTCTCTGACTGTTATCGCCGATTTATCGATATGATGGGCGAAATCCGGGGGCCCCTTCCCCCTTTCATCTTCACTCACTATCTCCATGAAAACCCTTATGTTTTCGTGGAGCGCACGCGGTTTGGCGCCCAACCCGGTCCCGATCAGGCGGGAATTTATGCCAGCGATCGCAGTTCGACCATTCTGACTGAGGACGAACTACAGGCTATGAGGTCGGTATGGGGGATTCCCTCCGACGTTCATATTTATTGTCCGACCCCTGATGAACGGGCGAACTGCCCTCCTCCGGGCATGGTGGCTGTCACGGGCACGATGATGGACGCTGGACTCCGATTTCCCATTCACGACTCTCTGGCCGCTGTACTGCAGGCGTGGGGCATCGCCCCTATGCAATTGCATGCAAACTCCTGGTCGTTGCTTATCAGTTTGAATGTTCTGTTCGGCCATTATGGTCTTTATCGTCACCTTTTTGTTTCCGAGATTTCTTTTCTCCTTATCATTAACCACTTCCGAGGCGGGGATCACTATCTGCGAGCCCCGAGCAAGCTTCTTGAAAAGTTGCCCAATAAACTGACGGGCTGGTGGGCTGATTGGTTCTACGTGGATGGCGCTTGGGGCTCGGAAGCGTTCTCCATTCCGACCTCGTTTGCTCGCCAATATAACCGTTAGTCCCTTCCTTGCGCTTCTCTTCTACCCTTGGGATTTCCTTTATTTTATTTTGATTTCTTTTTGTTCGGACATTTATTGTTCGGCAGGTCCCCCGACTCCATCCATTTCCGAACTTAACTGGGACTTCGCTACTGTCTATGAGCGTGTTCGCTCCCTCCCCGATGCCTATTTGTTGATCGAGAATGTTTTTACTAGGACACATGTTCGGTCATCTCGCTTTATAACTATTCCTCGTCACGTTCGGGACCAACATCCTTGTGAGTGTTGTGGCCCGTGATTTTGTTTCTTCTCTTTCTTCTCTAATTGTTTAACAGTTTCTCTTCTTTTAGTGGTCAGATTTCCCACCCTTCCCGAACCTCCGCTTGAGATGGCTGGTAACAATGCTCGTGCTCGTCTGGCTGCCATTGCCGATCGCGCTCGCAGAGCCGCCGAGGTAGCCGCTGCCGCAGCCGCCGCCAACCCGCCAACTGCACCTCCAACCCAGCTCGCTCAACCAGCTCGGTCCGGAAATTCTGAGGCCACCTCAGTCCCTCCTTCGACGGGGGTTGGCCCTTTGTTAGCTCCCTTGGCCCCAGTCTCGGAGCCCGTGGGTCCATCGAACACTCGAGCTCCCAAACGCCGCCGGGGTAAGGAACCGATGCAAGAGGCTTCTGAAAATCATCCTTACAGCAACGTGGCTACCGTTGATGAGGAAGCCATTGCTCGGTAAGTCCCTTATGACCTTAGCCTTTTACATTTTCTTCTCTAACTCCCCCCCACTCCGCTTTTTCTAGCCTGGGCGGTCCTCGCGCGAACTTGGCTACCAGCCTCGCCCAATTCTTGGCTGCTCTTCCTCACGACTTCTCGACTTTGCCTCCCGTGATGCGAGAGGCGATGGAATGCATTCCTCGGGCTTGGACCATTCCGGCCGAGCTCGCTGCCCAGAAACCCGATCATGCTGAGCAGATGGCCATAATAATGGCCTCGAGAGTGCTCATGCTCTTAGTCACCTTGAGCAAGACTCGCAATCTCCCAGCCCAGCCCGAGGCTACGACGGACAGAGTGGCCGAGCTGGAACTCGAGGTCGTTAGTCTCCGGTCCTTGGTGGATCAGTATCAAGAGGCCGAAGTGACTTTGCGGTCAAAGGTGAATGAGGCGGAGTCGAGCGCTGCGGGAGCGAGCAGAGAGAGAGACATGTGTCGGGAAGAGCTAGACAAGTTGAAGTCGGAGATGGAGTCCGAGCAGGATCGACTATTGGAGATGACGGAGAGGGTGCGGTTGGCCGAAGAGAACCGTAAGACCCTGGATCTCCTGGTCGGGCAATTAAACCGCCGGACTGAGGCGATGGAGAAAGCGCAAAGGGATAGGGAAGCGGATCCCCAACAAGATCTCGATCAGCATAGTGACTACTCTTACTATCTGAGTCACTTTGATTGCATCCGGCGCCATGCCCGTGCCGGTCTGCCATACGATTTGCTTCTCGACGACCTTCGTGCTCGTCGCCTCCAATCCAACCTAGATCCCAGTTTCCTCCTGCCCGTCATGGATTTGGTGGAGGTGCATGGGATTGACTTGTCCTGGTGGCCTGACCAAGGTCAGCTCGTGGCGGCGGAAGAGGAGGAGGTGGTCGAGGATCCGATCAATGTTGATGATGAATGATTCCTTTCTTGCAGAATGATGACTTTTTCTCTTTTATTTTCTATGTAGCCTGTACGCGTTGGGACAACTTCTTATTTCCGAACAGTATTTTGTTGTGTATTAAGTTGCTTTTGTCTTTTTAATTTATCATGGATTTCAACCTTTATGTTTGTTTCCATTAATTCGGGTTGTTCGCGGCTGGGTCTGTGCTCGATTGATCCCTTCGGATCGATCGTCTCGTGCCCTTCGTTTGACGGCTCTCTAGTTTCCTGCGTTGATCTACTTAAGGGGCTTGCATTATTACTTATCCTCTACAAATTTGCTTTGATTTTGGTCAGGTAGTTATGACTCGACTCGTCATCCGGGACCAATATTGTTATGTCGACCAGGTTTTTAACGAGAGGTGGCATACCCGCCGATTTCCCCTGCCCGATGCTTTTCGTCGGGCTGCTCGCTCGCCCCTTGTTCATTTTGTTGCCGTCCGGGATTCCCAGGGCAATCCTTGGTCGTTCGCCCTCGCACGCCATCGGCGGCAGCTCGCCCTAGGGGGACCGGCGTGGAGGCGTTTCGTTCAGGAGAAAAGGATTTGCCATGGGTTGGTTGTTCGCGTTCTATGGATCGAGGATGAGGGCTTCTCCATTCGCATCTACGACGAGAGGGGCTTTCGCCTGGTCGCTTAACTATCTTTATTTCGTCCTTGTTTCAAGTTTTAAACTGATGTAATGTTGCTTGCTTTAAACGCCTATGCGGCCTGTTTGTTCGCCTTTTTGTTTATCTTTAAGTGGTACTTTTGTTAGACAACTCCACGCTGTAATGTGTTCTGTCCTTTGCATGATCGGAGAGTTTTGTATCTAATTAAGTTCGGGACATTCATTGTTTCCTTGTTCCTGCTTCATTAGGGGTTAATTTATCGTTTAAAAGTAATCGTTCAGTACAATTTATTTTTATATATTCATCCAATTTATTTTTTGGGATGCTCGCCTTGTTCGGGAATTCTGACTAGTAAGGATTTTTCTTGCCGAACACGTCCGTATATGCAGCACTTCCTGCCTTCCCTTGCGCGTCGTTTCGTCTCGTATTTTTGGGCGGACCGACCTGTTCGCCCAAAAGTGCCCCAGTCTCCTTCTGAGATCATGTTAAAGCGTCTTAGATCCTTTTCTTTCTGTCGATCCTCGAGGAGTTCCGTATCGTGTTCGGCCATCCCGGACTTTGTCAGCTTTTCGTTTGTCGTTTTGCTTACTTCTTCTGCCTTGATGTGACCCTTCGCTGCCGACGTCTGTATGCCTTGTCCTTTTCTTGGCGCGCCTTTTCGTGTGAGGGCCGGGTCTATAAATACGTCTGCAGGCTTATGACCTGGTATTATTCGAATCATCTTTTCACTATCTCTGCTCGGCGTCTGCGACGGGCGACTCCTTCGATGGTGCATATTCATGTGAACCCGAACGGATCCAAGTGGTTCGAGCTTCCCTTCACCGATAGACGTTACCGGATAAGGCTGCCCTTGCCCGTCGAATTTACCGCCGACCTGGATCATGAGTCCGCGCTCCCTCGATTTCTTCCGTTAGTGGACCTGAATGGTGATCGGTGGGTGATGTACGTCTCTCGCCGCCGTGGGCAGTATCAGTTTGAGGGTCCAATGTGGAGAGGCTTCGTTCGTCAGTTCGATCCTCAACCGTCGAATTTCATTCGCATTCGTTACGACGCTAATCGCGGGTGGGCTGTAGCGTTGTTCGGCGCTGACAACCAGCTCATTATCCTCCCCGTGCAATTCAGGCGCCCGAGGTCTTAATGTGTTTGCCTTTTTCTTTTGCTTATCGTGTTCGGGATTTTCGGCGGGGGATCTTTTCCCCGCCGAAAATGCCCCAGTCGTTGTTCGGACATGGTTCATTAAGTGTAATAAAGTATTCCCCTTGTGGTCGTGTTGTAAGAATTGTTTTTTATCTATTTTTGGGCATGATGTTGTTCGCCCAAAAATGCCCCAGTGTGCTTATCTAATCTTGTTTTTGTTCGCTCTTTGTTTCCCCGCAACGGGCTCAGGGGGAGCCGAGCTCTACCCCTTGGGATTGATTTCTTTTAAACTCTCCCTGACTCGAGGGACACCTGGTCCATGCTCGGTCGGGCTCAGGGGGAGCCGAGCTCTACCCCTTGGGATTGATTTCTTTTAAACTCTCCCGGACTCGAGGGACACCTGGTCCATGCTCGGTCGGGCTCAGGGGGAGCCGAGCTCTACCCCTTGGGATTGATTTCTTTTAAACTCTCCCGGACTCGAGGGACACCTGGTCCATGCTCGGTCGGGCTCAGGGGGAGCCGAGCTCTACCCCTTGGGATTGATTGAGATTACGAAAGATTCCGAAACTTCATTTTTATTAACCTCAAGGAAAGCAAACACCCTACGATAAAAATGCCAAAAGCTTACTGGTAGTATTTCTTGAGGTGCACTGCATTCCAGAAATATTGGTCGGCCACCCCATTTAGATGTTCTAGTTCGTATGAACCATTTTGTAAGACCTTCCTTACTCGAAGTGGCCCTTCCCAGGAGGGCCCTAATGCTCCTGAGTTAGCTCCCAGGATTTCTTTTAGTACCAGGTCCCCCTGCTTGAATTTCCTCACCTTGACTTTCGAATTGAAATACTTTTCAGCCCTCTGCTTAGCCGCCGCATTTCGGTATATCGAGTTTATTCTCCTTTCCTCTAATAAATCCAACTCGACCCGCATCAACTGGTCGTTCTGATCTGTCAGTTCTTGCGACGTCCTGTGGGTCGGCACCTCTACCTCGGAAGGGATGACTGCCTCATATCCGAAAGCGAGGGCGAATGGTGTTTCTCCCGTGGCCACTTTGTTCGTTGTTCGGTAGGCCCACAACACATCGGGCAGTTCGGCCGCCCATCTTCCCAGCCTTTCTTCAATCCTGGCCTCCTGGCCTTCAGTGTGTGCTTCAAGATTTTGTTCACCGCCTCCACCTGTCCGTTAGTCTGGGGGTGGTATGGCGTGGAGAACACCTTCCTTATCTTCCATTTATCGAAAAACTTCATGATTTCTAGCCCCTCGAACTGTTTCCCGTTATCCGACGAGATAGTGTGAGGTATACCGAATCGGCATATGATGTTTTTCCATAAGAAACGGATGATTTGAGGCTGGTCGATTTTATTCAGTGGCTCGGCTTCCGCCCATTTGGAGAAGTAGTCTACGGCCACTATTGCATACTTGACCCCTCCTGGCCCCGTCGGCAAAGGCCCGATCAGATCAATTCCCCAGGTCGCGAAAGGCCAGGGGCTGTAGATAGAATTCAAATACTCGGGTTGGACTCTTGTGATCGGCGCCGTTATCTGGCATCGATGGCACCTCCTCGCGTACTCAATCGCATCTCGCCTCAAAGTCGGCCAATAGTAACCTTGTCTGATGGTTTTGTGTGCCAAAGATTGCCCGCCGGCATGATTTCCGCACACTCCATCATGAATCTCTCCGAACACCCTTCTTCCATCCGCGGGGGTTATGCACCGTAGCAATGGCAAAGACAAACTCCTCCGATATAGCATACCCCCGATCAAGGTGTACCTTGATGCGCGTATTCGGAGCTGTCGGGCTTCTACCTTATCGTCGGGCAACTCACCCGTGCGCAGATAGTTCAGGATGGGTCCCATCCAATTTTCTCCTCGGTCGATCAAGTCGACCGTGCTGACCTCGGCTCTATCCAATGCTGATCGACCCTGGCTTAGTAGAATCACATTAGACAAATCGGCTGTCCCTTCCGAGGAGGCTAACTTGGACAGAGCATCCGCCTGGGTGTTCAACTCCCGGGGAATCTGTTCGATTTCGACTCGGGGGAACTTGCCTATCATCCTCATCACATGCTCGTGATACTGTTCCATCCTCGTGCTCCTGGTCTCATACTTTCCTTTTATCTGGTTCACCACCAGTAAGGAATCCGTGAACACCTTTAGCTGCTCGGCCCCCACCGCCATAGAAAGCTCCAGCCCGGCTATCAATGCTTCATACTCGGCTTCATTGTTGGTAGCATCGAACTCAAAGCTCACCGCATGCGCAAAAGATTGATTTCCCGGTCCGACCAACACTATTCCAGCCCCAGCGCGGGAGCTTGTGGATGACCCGTCCACATACAGTTTCCACGGTGGGATAGGAAGCGAGGAATCAGTCCGCGGAAAAGTGAGTTCCACAATGAAATCTGCCAGTGCCTGACCCTTGATAGCCGTCCTCGGTGCGTAAGTAATGTCATACTGGCCTACTTCCAAACTCCATTTCAACAGACGACCCGTGGTGTCCGGTCGCTGTAACACCTGCCTTAAAGGCATGGTGGTTAACACTTCGACGGGGTGATCGAAAAAGTATGACCTCAACTTTCGAACACTCATAACCAAAGCATATGCCAACTTCTCCAGAGGCGTGTATCTGGATTCGGCGTCCTGCAGGGTCTGACTGACATAATAGATGGGTTTGTGCAGCTTATCCTCAGCTCGCACCAGGACCGAGCTGATGGCATGCTCGGACGCTGCTAGGTACAGGAACAATTTCTCTCCTCTAACTGGCTTCGATAGGATCTGCGGATCCTGTAGGTGAAGTTTTAGTTTATCAAACGCTTCTTGGCTATCCTTCTTCCATTTGAATTTCAGGTTCTTGATAGCCTGAAAGAATGGTCGGCTCTTATCCCCCAGCCGGGGTATGAATCGGCTCAGCGCCGCCAGGCAGCCAGTCAGACGCTGGACATCCTTTAAACAACGGGGCTCCCTGAGGTCGACTATCGCTTGTATTTTGTTCGGGTTTGCCTCGATCCCCCTGGTGCTCACTATGTGACCTAGGAATTTTGTTTCAAAGACTCCGAAGTGACACTTCTTCGGGTTCAGTTTCATGTTATATTCTCTTAGAATTTCACAGGTGGTTTCCACATCCCTCACGTGGTCTTCCAGCAGTTTGCTCTTGATAATGAGATCGTCCACGTATACTTCCATGGTTTCGCCGATCTGCTCGGCGAACATCTTATTCACCAACCGCTGATACGTGGCCCCTGCGTTCCTTAATCCGAATGGCATTCGCTTCCAGCTCAACACCGCCTTTTCTGTGTAGAAGGAGGTGTGTTCGATATCCTCGGGAGCCATCGGGATCTGGTGGTAACCTGCATAACAATCACATTTGGAGAGTACCGCGTAGCCTGACGTGTTATCCACGAGGTGATCAATATGGGGCATGGGAAAATGGTCTTTTGGGCATGCTCGATTGAGATCGGTGAAATCCACGCACAATCTCCAAGCATTCCCCGTCTTCTTTACGAGCACCGAATTGGATAACCACTGAGGCTCTCCTCGGGCTTCTATCACCAAATCGTTATCGATCAGCTTCTTCACTTCTACGGCCAAGGCCTCATATTTTTCCGGGCCCATCCTACGACGCTTTTGCGCCACGGGCTTTTTCATCGGGTTAATCTTCAGGTGATGGCATGCGTGTTTCGGATCAATCCCTGTCATGTCCTTGTGCGACCAGGCGAATACATCCATATTCCTTCGTAGGCAAGCGACCAGCTCTCGTTTGACGTCATCGGGTAATCGTGCCCCGACCAGCACCACTGTTTCGGGCCGGCTCGGGTCCAAACAAATACTTTCTAAGTCATCTACTGCCGAGCATGATGAGGGCCCTCGGGGATCTACGATCTCTTCGTCTTCGCCTATGCGAGGTTCCACTTCTTCTTCGGCCTGTAAGGCCTCATCCACTTTCGTGATCCAAAGGTCGGTTCCTCGGGCTTCTCCCTCTTCCCAAAGTGCGGCCAGGTAATCGCCGTCTCCTATCTCCATCTCTCCTGCGGGATCGATCTCTCTGACTTCAATCTTGCCATCCTCGGTCATTCTCCTCGTCATTTCGATTATGGGGGTGTCGTTAGTTTTACGCGCGTATCTCGCGGTGTTCTTGTCCGGACACAAATCGTAATCAAAACATTTCTTAGCCATATATTGGTCTCCCTTCACGGTCCCAACGGATCCACTCAGAGTTGGGAACTTAATACAATAATAGTGGGACGAGGCTACGGCCTCGAATGCCTCCAGAAATGGCCTACCTAAGAAAGCATTATAAACGTTCTCAATGTCGACCACGACGAACTCAGTAGTTCGCATAATCCGAACTGCTGCATCCTGGTAGTCGACGAGCTCCACCGCCAGCTTGATCTTTCCATAGGGCTTCACCTCTACATCTCCAAAGCCCCTCAGCGATCCTTCATACGATTTAAGGTACTCAGACATATCTCCCAGCTGATCAAAAGTCCTCTTGAACAGTATGTTGCAATGAGCGCCATTGTCGATCAGGATACGAGCTACCTCTACTCCTTGGATTCGAGCTGTAACGACCAATGATTCCACCTTTGGATATCTGACCCCTGCTCGATCTTGATCGGTAAACTGGATGACGATGCCTTTAGCGATGCCTGGTTCCTTCAGGGGGATGACCGCGTTGATGCTCTCCCAGGCTCGCAGCTCGGCCTTCTTCTGCCTCTTCGACCTCTGGGTTCCGGGGGCGATCCCGCCGATCATATTGATTCTCCCGCCTTCCCTCATCGGGGGTATGTCCCTGTTTCCTCTGGCTTCCACCGGCGGCGGGGGAGGCGGCTGCTCGATCTGCAGTCTCTGGGGCTCCGGCAATCTCTGATTATGTGGCACATATGGTCGGTTATGATGGCCATTACCTCTTCGGCCCCTTCCTCTCCCCGGTCTTCTCAATAGCTGCTCGAGCCTCCCTTCTCTGAATAACTGTTTCAGCTGGTCGAGCAGCTGCCTGCATTCATCTGTGGGGTGTCCAATGTCTTCATGAAACTCGCACCATTTATTCGGGTTCCTCCTCTCTGGCGGCCCGATGAGTGGTGGCGGTGGCATCAAAGCGAACACGTTGTTATCCCTGAAAATTTCCAAAATCTTCCCCGCAGTCCTTCCATGAAAGACTCCATTCTCTCCTGGCTCATCCTGCTGCTCTCTTCTCAGACCATTGAAGTTTCTGGGGCCCGTGTTCTTTTTAACCCACTCTTTTTTCTCGAAGACGGGCTTCTCTCTTTTGATCTGTCCGTCCATTTCCTTCAGCCTCTGCTCATAAATTCGCTGCTGCACGATCTCCTCGCCCGCGCGCCGGCGAAATTCAGCGTAAGTCTTGGGGTATTCCCGCATCATTGGTTTGAATAGCTCTGAACTGGGCTTTAGGCCTCCGACCACGGCATGCACAAGCACATCATCGCTGATAGGTTCTCCTTGAGACACAATTTTTTCTACCCTATCCAGATACTGCTCATCTGTCTCTTCGTTTCCTTGCTTGACCCCCATAAGCCTTTGCCTGCTTTCCGGGCGATGGATCTTCGCAGCGAAGTAGGTGACGAATAGCTCTCCCAACTCCTCGAAGCTACTAACGGATCGACTGGGGAGGCTAGTATACCACTTATGTGCTGTATCTCCCAAAGTGAGCGGGAAGAGTCGGCATTTGGTTGCGTCGCTAGCTCCCCGCCCGATCATGTATATGTTATATTTGCTCAAATGGACCTCCGGGTCCGCCTTCCCATCATAAATCATATTCATCATTGGCGCGATGTCTACTTGGGTCCTAGCGCTTGCAAGCCGGCGTGATAATGGATCAGTCAAGATCGTTCTTCGAGGCCCTTCGCCTTTCTGCAAAGCGATCTGCCTCTCCATCTCTTCCAGCCTTCTAATCACACCTTCGTCGGGGCGACCGCGGGGTTGCCTCCTCGCCTTCCGACCTCGTCTAACGGCCCGAGGTGGAGTCCTGACGTCCCTCTGGTCACCCTTCATAATCTTCCTCTGACTCTTGCGATTCGCTGGAATCGCCATCATACTCTTCTTCTCGGATCGACCCTAACCTGCGACCTTTCTTGCGAGGGCGTGCAGGTGAGATCGCCCGAGCTTCCAATTCTTCTGCGAACTCCTCTTCTTGAAAGTCTCCATCTAGGTTCCTCACTATGGGTCCTTGGGCCGGACTCTTGTTCGCCCTTTCCATGCGAGCTGACTTCTCCTGCAGCAGTCGTATGGTTCTCTTAATGTCCTCCGGAGTTTGAAGGCATTCGAGGTTCAGGTCGGGCAAGCTCTCGACAGCTCGCTTGTTTCTGACGGCTTCCCTCTTCTTCTCCTGAAGGACCCTATGCTCTTCCCTGATTTCTCGCTGCTCAGCTCTCAGCATTCCGATGTGATCGAGCTGTTCCCTCTCAATCTGAGATATCTCTACTCCTCCGGCCCGGACATCATTCGGCTCCTCGGGACCCTTTCCTTTCTCTGCCGGGGTCAAGCCCGAGACCCCGGTCGTGGTCAGAAGACTCGTTGTGATGTTCGGATAACTCATGCTTATGCTCGTTCTAATTCACTCAACGCCCGAGGATCCCCCTCCTTCTAGCGCCAATTGTTGATAGTGGAAAAATCGTGTTCTCCAATGACCAACTAAAAATAGATATTTTGGGGATTGAGTAGTGAACAAAGCTATTATGCCCTCTAAGAATTTTTGGGGAAATGTGTAGATAGCCCTAATAAAATATTCCACCTACTATTTATAGAGAATACAAATTAGGGTTACAAAAGTAAGTTAATGGGCCAAGCCCACTGACAGGTCTTTCCCTGAGCCCATTCCTTATTGGGAGCCCAAAAGAGAACCATCCTTTTCCCCGCGAACTTAATTCCTTACACACGGTCGGTCACTCCTCCCTACGCTCCAGCCGAGCTCGCTTGCTGACTCCCACTGCACATATTTCATGGCCACCTCTTTCAATTTGTTGGAGATGCTCCTCGCCTGTTCGCCCTCCTTCTTGGGCGAGCATGGGGGTCTTATGCTCGGGTTTTGCCCGGAAATTTCTCCGCATAACATTATGCAATGTTACATTGCTCGAAAAATTAGTCGCTTATGTTTGATAAATTCAAATTTTCAATCACAACGCAAACTTAAATTTTTCATATCAATTTTTTTTTACTTCTCATAAGTAAATAACAAATTTCCAGTTTAATTGTACAAATCATTCATAATTCTATATGTATTTCAAAAGTCACATATTTACTTCTCATTAAGTAAATATCAATTTTTGTATAATATTAAAGATGAAATATCAATATCTATTTTGTGTATATTTATTTATGTAATAAATCTCATTATTTATTACTTATAAATATCATTCATATCATAATATGAATTTCAATTTAAGTATAATATAATAAATTTTATTATTTATTATATTTTCATCTTTCATATCTTAATATGAATTTCAATATTAATATAATATAATGAATCTTATTATTATAATATTTTCATCCAATTCATATCACAATATGAATTTCAATATTATTTTAACTAATAAAATAATGCTATAATAAATTTTCTTAATTATATTTTATGGTAGTGGTAAGTTATATTTTGACTTATTTTTCCACACTGACTTATTTTTCCACACATCGTTATAATAATGAGTCCAATATCATTATTAATCAAATCAAATAATTAAATAATAATGATCATTTCATTATTAAATCACATAAATAATTAAATATGCATAAATACAATATTTATTATTTAATTATTCCATGAGGCATATAATTTTTATTTTTATTTTTTTATATTTCAACCTCTAGTGATTTTATATAATCACCAATTAGATCAAGCTCTTACATGCTTATCTATGTATACTCGAACTAATTTATTCATCGATGACCTTTTCTTGTCAATATGTATATCACTAATTGTGATAACAAATTTCTTAGATTTAAAAACCTTTGTTTTAAATCATTTGTTAACAACTCAAAATTGTAGAATTGCAATAAAGCATTTCTCAATCATAGGTTAATATCATGTGAAATATCATCTATTTGCACATATATGTTGTGAGTGACCTCAATGTCTACTCATCAATTTATCGGATTAGTTAGTCCCGACAAGATTCACTTCATATGTGATTCTTTCGATAAAGACTCCGATTTATTGCATCTTGACTCTCAAAGTCCATTGTCTTTATCAGTGAAACCTCTATGTTTCATTGACATCATACATATCTAATATATGTGATTCTCCATTTTATTTTATTTTCTTTCTTGGTTACATATTACAATAAAATGTGAAAAGATAAAAAAAATTACACGAGAGAAAAACGCAAAGCAAAATATAAGTTTAAGATTGTTGGGATAATCTTCTCTCTCATGTCTTGTATTTTGATCTTCAAAATAAAATCAACATCTTCTTCTTTTCAAATGAATTTTTCGTCAACTTGAAAATTGTTCATTCTTGTCAAACCTGCACAATAGCATATAAAAGTTATGGGTGAGGCCACGGCAAGCCGTGTTCCCTTAAACTTATATTTGTCCGCCTCGTTGCTCCGAGACTTCTAATGGACAATTAAGTTCCCAAGGTACAACACCCTCCACGTTAGAAGGAAGCAAATTCTAACCGTGATCGAACTCTCGACAATATGTAGAAACTCTCTACTAGACTCTCTATATGAAGACATGTCTTATGCTTCTAATTGTGCTTATGTTTTTCTATTTGAAAATGATGCATGCAAATGACCTTATAAAGGTGGTGAATGAGAGCATCCAATGCAATTATAATGGAGGAGGTTACAAAATATTCATGGTGGTCATTAGTCATTTGACCAACATTTGAATTCAAATAAATCACATGATTTATTTAATTAATATTCTTTTAACAAATTAATATATATAAAAATATATATAAATTCTCCAACAGTTAGTTGTGTATGTTTACCGGTCGGTTGGAATAGGATTTATTACTTCATATTTTTTCTTGTCATTCGGTTGTTTAATGAGATGAAAGAAAACATACACTCAGCGGGTATTTTTTTTTTCCCTAATGGTTGAAGTATGACATTTGAAGAAAAGAAGAATATGAGAGGAATGATATGTTGTTAAAGCTAAGCATAAGACAATGCAACAATCTTAGATTAAATTGGTTTCTTACATATTGTTAGTAGAAATAAATTTCTATAAAACTTGACAGAAGATATTTTTTGCATTGTTGCTTTGGAAGAAATAGTTTGTAGTTGTGCCCAAAGAGACTATTTTTCACAAATAAAATTCTTGTTGTAAACTTCATTTTCTATATTGTGGCAGGTACTTTTGGAATCCATTTGACCTTTGAAGTGTGAGCAAAATAAGAGAAAATGTTGTGGCATTTGTGGCGACGGCATAAATGGATATTCTAGCTTGTTGATAAAAAATGTTGTGGCATTTTACTTTGATAAGAAAAATAATGCAACTATAAATGAAATTGTATTGTACATTATTGACGTAAAGCGCATAGTTACGCTTGTACTTGTCATTGGTATGTAAAGTCGAATCAGTATCAGTTTCAAGTTGTTATAATATGACATCCAAATTATTTGAGAAAATACTCTTAAATCATGTATGATTCTGAGCTGCTACAACCATATATATCTTTTGAACTTGGAAACATGAAAACATGAACTCAGCTGCCACACATCATATATATCTTTTGAATTATGTTGCTGCTGATCACTAGTCATTGTAGGCATGTATTGGCTTGTTTGAGGATAAAATCCAAATGCATGAATTGGCCCATAAGTGCTTGGAGATGTGTGGCTTGGTGTATCAGTGCTTCCAAATATATGCTGGAATCATTATATACAATTGACAAAAAAAAAGATCTTAAGTTACATTAAAAAAATATTAGTTGAGATAAATGCAAAAGCGAGATAAAACTTTATCTGATTCATAAGCATCCCAGTAAAAGAAAAATTCCGTTGAAGCAATGTGTTAAATGAACTTTGATCACATGGTATGTGAAGAGAAGCCTACAAATTAAACAATTTTAAAATACGTAATCTAGACATTGAAACAAACATATATCAATATCATACATGAAATACGATTACCTTATTAGTTGGGGGCAAGCTTTCATGAGCATTTACATTCGTCAAACTCATAGATGGATAAAACTATAAATTTGAAGGAAAAAAATACTAATACATCAGTTACTAAAAATATTATTACATTTGAGTAATTTTATAATAACATACATGACTACTAATGTTTGTATTCATTGAAAAAGGTAATGGGCATGTGAAGAACTTGAATCCTCCTGATGTGCATACAATGAGGAATATGAGTTCTGAACCTACAATATATTAATGAAAAAATAATCATGAGCAAGAATAGTGAAAAAACAATGAAATTATTAACTAACCTTTTTTTTTTTCTTTTTGTTTTTTCTCACTGTTATATTTACGTTTCCCAGTTGAGACTTCTTTTGGTACTTTTTGTTTTTGTTTCTCCGCATTCGATTTTTTCTTTGTATCTTCTCCACTGATGCTTTATATCTATCAGTACTTATTCCTTTTGTTCTTGCACATGGGGGATCCAAAATTGGTGCCTCATTAACTAAGTATTGTCCAGTTTCAAATAACCATTTAAATGAAGCAGTCGTCTCATCTAACAGAAAAGCACATCCAAATAATACATTTTTCCAATGGTTATTAACTCCGACAAGAGGTGCACAAATCATATTGTACCTGTTGGTCCTATATGTAGTATCAAAGACGACTACATCTCCAAAACACTCATAATCAAGTCTTGATCGACCATCCCTCCAGAAAAAATTTGTCATTCGATTTTCTTGATCCACTTGGACTGCATAAAAGAACATAGGATTTTCACTTTGTTTACGCTTGAATAGATTAATTAAGCTTTGGGCATCTCCAGCCTCAAACCATTTTATCTCTATTCACAAAATTATAACAATCTCTCTTTGTAAACCTAACATTATGAGACCCACCAACTTCTTCAGCCAAAAATGAATATACCTTTGTGGTGCCGATACTGTTGGGATATGTCCTTCGATCCTACGTGTGCAATCGATAAAGTCATAAGGTCGTCTATGGATGTTAAATGATTATTCGATAATATTAATTGTTGGGAACAATATAATATTGATCGATAAAATCATACCTACAGGGTCACACACGAGCTTGATATTGATATACATTGCTTGATAAATATATTGATTTAGAATCAATATTTACGTGGATTTAATTCCCATGCATGGGATGCATGGTTTGCATGGATGTATGTCACATAGTGTGACATGGCATGCCACACAAGCAAGTGGGACCACATACAATGCATAGTGGCATGTGTATGTGGCATGACCTTTCACCTCCTTTGTAACCCCTTTGCATGTTAATGGTGCATTATGATGCCCATTATGTTGTAGGTTACAAAGTGGTGTAATGGGATGAATAATGATGCACTTATATAGATGAAAATCAGATTTTCAACATACAATTGCATCAGCCACGAAAATCCACTAAAATAGAGAGAAAAGAGGTGATCTTGGAGATCCATTCTCAAGCAAGCAAAGGTGTTCATTATCCGGGTTCGTGTGCAACACGTAGAGGCCGGGCCATTTGTGCGGCTTCAACATCTGGACGATCCAAAGGAGTGAAGATTTCATTCACAAGGAGATCTTTTGAGTTGCTGATCCATTAAGGTGGTTCAATCGACTCAACACCACCTTAACCGAAATCAACGATCACCAAAAGTAAGTAATCGTTAAACCTTATATATATATATATATATATATATTGGATGTGTATATATATATATATATATATGTTTATATGTGTTCTTATACACATTAAGTGTGCACTAAGATCATGGCATAGTAGATCTATCGCTTTACACGCTTCCGCACACACGGTATATCGATTGGATCGGTATACCGGTACCTTCAATTGGTATCAGAGCCTAGGGCTCGTGCACACTTTTGTGTTGGACACAAGAAGTTTAATCAACATAATTGGATTATTTGTTTAATTGTGATTATGTGATTAGATGTAAGGCCGGCCACCGTTAGTGGTCGGGTGAATGAAATTGTCGTTTTTACGTTTCGATTGGCCATAGTCTTTTGAGGGCTGCGTCCCTTGGAATCATTTGTAATAGATAGGTTTTTCTATTATATTTGTATTGTACTACTTGTAAGCGATGGACTTGGTCCATGGTTTGATAGAGGATCTCGGCTCTCCGGCGAAAACGAGAAGAAACGAATCAAAACGAAGCGAAACGGGCGAAAACCGGGCTGCTGGAGCAAAACGGCGGGCGCCGTTTGTGCTCCGGCGGGCGCCGAATGTATTCGGCGGGCGCCGTTTTGGAAACGGCGACCGCCGAAAGGCTGTTTTTAGGTCATCCCCGTTCTATACCCTTTTGGCGACCGCCGTTTTGGAAACGGCGACCGCCAGTGGTGTTCGGCGACCGCCGTTCGTGGTTTTTGGGGTACGGACTAAGGTTGACCTAAATTGGAGAGCACGGAACTGATACGGCGGGCGAGGACCAGTCCAGAAGATGTTCAAGGCCTATTTTGTTGCTTTTAATCTTTTCGTTTGAGAGTTGTGAGGTTCTAGGGGCCTTTCGATTTCGTATTTATTTGCTTTGCTAGTTATAGGTTGTTTTATGTTATAAATGTTCAACTTACATATAAACAAACCTATGCATGCAAGTTCCCAAAATAATGAGTATAATGTCTTGTCCAAAACATCACACCCATAAAGCCCTCGATCATAATTTGGTAGGTCCGCCTCAGCGGGGTACTACTTGTTATCTTGGGATAAGTGGGAGTAAGGGTTAGACCCTTACACGTGAGTTTGGTTTTCTCATCGATAGATCCACTGCAGGCGTGGCTATCGAGACATGAGATGAGAATGGGACTCTCATCGACCGAGAGTGACATTAGATGTCATTGACATGGGATGTCTACCTATCTTGGATTTCTTAAGTGCGGACTCAGTCGGCTTAAGGATTCACAAGATGAGGGTCTTGGGATCGTTTTGTTCAAGGGAACATAGATATTGTATATCGATTGAACAAAATGGAACAAATAAGTATTTTTGATAGACAACCTTATTTGTTTACCGCTTTGTGGATGTTTACATACTTTAGTTATCTTTCTTTTGTAGTTTATCATGTCAAATATCAACTCAATTCAAGTTTGGTTCAATTCTTGATTGTAAAAAAAATAAAAATTGAACAACACAAATTTTCTTGATTGACAACGTAATTTGAGGATGGTCCTCAAATACGAATACAAAGAGAATGTGTTAGATTACCAATTCCTATGATATCATTGAACAAGTCAATAGCATGTTCGGGGAACATACTATGATTGAGCGGTTCGGTATGACCAGGGTCATCGCTTCAGCTAGGCTGGAAAAATGGAAATCTATGGAATCACATGTACAACAAATGATTTGATTATTTGTTTCAAGTGACCGCCTAGATTTTTCCTATGATGATTATTTGGCAACCGATTTCATACTTCAATCTCATGATGGTTATAATGCCTTTAGGCTAAATTTTCCATATGAATGGTTTGAAGAAATCGCTTCGTGAGCTCCACGGGATGCTCAAGGCTGCTGAGACGGCGATAGAAAGGACCCTAAGAGGGAAATTCTTATGATATGGGATAGGGTAGTCAAAAGAGCATGGGCAAGAAGGCTACTAGGGTTCCTAGGGAATCTCAACGCGTCTACTGCAAAAGTGTTGGACACTACTTGCAAACATATAAAAGTTCATATTTTATTCAACTTCAAAACAAATGCCTAATTTGTCTTTCATTTGATGGATTATAAGGTTATGATTATTTACACCTCGGGGAGTGATTTAATCCAAAACACTTAAGTTCATCATTGACACAAATTAGAGACTTTCGAGCCATTGGATGGCGTGAATCGATTTTCTGGTTGGCTCCCTCATATTTTATGAGAGATAGGGCTTCAATTGCATGATAATATCGCTGGTTAGAAAACTTCGATTTTTCACTTACGATTTATCACGTTTTGACATTGAGATAATTTTGAATGGGAAATTTGAATGAAACTCAATTATTGGGAATAATTGAATTTGCCCAAAGTTCAATGAAGATGTGAAGAACGGGGTTGCTTCATCTTCAGGTATTAATGTTATAGACATTAAACTTCACAAATTCTACTTCTTGGGTATTGGATACCAAATGTGGTTCACACATTTGCATGTGAAGGAACTACATAGAAGTATAAGTTTGGTGAATAGAGATGTCGATCTATGGCGAGAAATGGAGCGAAGGTCGCTGCATTAGTCTTATGATCATATGATGTTGTTTTGCCTTAGGGCCTTGTTTTAGTATTATAACTATGTAATTTCGTACCTTCAATAAACAATGAATATTGGTTCAGTATTGGATACTGATGGATTAGTTTTTCACTAATTAAATAGTTTGATAACTATTTTCATTGTGGACTATTCTTTGTTTTGGTACGATTATTACATTATTTATGTATACTTTAAACTCAACAAATCATATATAACATTAACACCAAAGGCCGAATCGAATAAGTCTCAACGAGACATAACTGTAACATTGTTGATTAGATTAAAATCTAAACATGTAACGAATCTTCTTTTAGAAGGCATTCTAAAATCATTTGACTTGGAGTCATTTGATACATGTGAATGATGTTTGATGGACAAAAATAACAATGTCATCTTTCTTGGAGAAAGGAGAACATGTAAGTGATTAATTAGGGATGATCCATACTGATGTATGTGGAACCTATCAGTTCACAAGCACATGAAGGTTATGTTTCGGAAAAGAGAAAACAAACTATATTAGATATAGTTCGACCATTCGATGAGAGGTCTAAATGAACTACTGGTCTCTTTTGGGAACACAAAATTCTTGACTTCAACTTATACACAGAATAGGACGCTGTCAAAAGCTGTTGATAAGACACCATACTAGGTATGGAAAGGGAGGCTCCCTAAATTGTTTTCATCAAGATTTGAGGTTCTAAAGCTTCTCTGACGAGATTTATCTCTATAGAGCTTGAACTCAAATGGGATAAAAGTTTCTTTATGGTATCCATAAGAAACTCGAGGGTACAACTTCTACGATCTATCTGAGAACAATATTTTGTTGCTCGAGATAGTGATTTTCTTGAAAAGAGTAATCTTTCCTATAAAGTCAGTGGGAGCTCAGTTGTCTTGAACGAGGTTCAAGTAGAACAAAATGATATGGATACTCAAGACTTGGTCGAGAGTACTCCAGTGGTTTTGGAAACCACACCTAACCCTCGAAGGTTTGGAAGGGTTAGAACTCAACCTGTCCAATACTTAGGTATTCTGACAAATGAGAGCTTTGAAATCATGCTTTTAGAAAGCAATGAACATTCGACCTATACCCAAGCTATGACGAGTTCAGATTCCGAGAAATGGCAGGGTGCCATGAAATCCGAAATGAAATTGATGTCTGAAAATCAAGTTTGGAACTTGGTTGATTTGCTTAAAGGGGCTAGGCCCATTGGAAGCAAATGGATTTACAAGATAAATACAGACATGGATGGAAAACCTAGTGTTTTCAAAGCAAGGTTGGTGGCAAAAGGATTTTTTCACGGGGTGGTTTATAATGAAACCTTTTCACCAGTTGCTATAATTAATTCGGATTCTCTTAGCCATTGCAGCTCATTATGATTATGAGATATGGTAAATGGATGTTAAAACCGCCTTCTTGAATGAGATTCTAGAAGAGGATGTGTTTATGACACAACCAGAGGGTTTTATCGATCCTAATTAGGCTGAGAGAGTATGCAGGCTTAATAGATCCATTTATGAATTAAAGCAAGCATCTCGGAGTTGGAATCTTCGGTTCGATGAATCCATACATGATTTTGGATTTCAAAAGAACATGGAAGACTCTTGTGTTTACAAGAAGATCAGTGGGAGTTACGTTGTATTAATTGTGTTGTATGTCGATGACATACTCCTTATTGGAAACAATGTTTCTATGCTTAATTCTATTAAATAATGGCTTGGGAATTGTTTTTCAATGAAGGATCTTGGAGAAGCACAGTACATATTGGGCATCAAGATCTGACGGAACAGATCGAAAATGATGTTTGGACTTAGTCAAGTGACCTATATTGATAAGGTACTTGATAAGTTCAGAATGAAAGACGCCAAAAAGGGTCTCATTCCAATGAGTCATGGCACATCTCTTAGCAAGATGCAAGGCCCTACGGGACTTGATGAGCAAATGAGGATGGAAAACATTCCTTATGATTCGGCAATAGGGTCTATAATGTACGCCATGATATGTACACGACCGGACGTATCGTATGCTTTGAGCATGACGAGTCTGTTTCAAGGAAATCCAGGCGAGGCGCGTTAGACTGCGACCAAGAATATTCTTATGTACCTTAGATGGACAAAAGAATATTTTGTTGTATTTGGAAGACAAAAAGAGTTGATATTAACAAGTTGTTTGAATGCTAACTTCAAAACAGACTAAGATAATTTCCGATTTTAATCTGGTTATATCTTTTGTCTGGTTAGAGGTAATATTTGCTGGAATAGTTCCATGCAATGCAATATAGCTGATTAAACTACAGAAGCTGAGCACAGTATTGCATTGGATGCAGTAATGTTGGCAGTTAGGATTTGAAAGTTCTTGAATGAACTAGGTGGCGTAACTAGCTCAGCCCATTCGATAGTTCTCTATTTATAGTAGAGTTATCGCGCAAGCATATGAGCTAGGAAGCACCACAAGTCTAAAACTGGTGCTCAGGAAGTTCCACATTATTTGGGAGATAGTTTTGTGGAGACATCGATATAATAAAGTTGCAACTTTTGGTAAGGTTGCAAACCCGCTTTCTAAACCTCTCCAGCAGTTTAAGCTTGAGGCTTTCACGACTGCAATAGATATCAGACATCTTAGAGATGGGTTGTGATTTCTATTACTGTATTAGATACTTTTGGAGATTTGGTAACATTCACTCATATGTATAATACATAATTCTTCATATAAATATGGTTTAATTTATATGAATTGTCCAAATGATTAAGTTATATCAATTGGGTTATGAGGTCGACTTACCACATAATGAAGTCCCAATGGTTGAACTGATATACTTGAATCATACAGCTGTTCCTAGTTCGTATAATCGAGTACGGACAAACCGATAATACAAAGAACTAGATTGTAATGTGTACTATAGCGCCACTTCATGGGCTAGTGATGTGGGACATCAAGTACAATTACATAGATATTAGCTGGGAGCTAATGATCGAACAGACCCGACTGTAATAGTATTTAAGATTTCGAGTCATAATACTATTTCATTGACTGTCGAGCAATTTCCTCTGACCTGAGTAGTCCAGAGTGATTCCATTGTGAAATGGTGTACTTTGATACAAGTAAACGCCTTTCGTAAAAGGAGGTTATAAAACTTGTTATTGGGTATATCAGGAAGCAAGTGGGAGAGCTTGGATTGACAAGATGGGATTGTCCTCCATTTTAATATGGATCACGTGTCTTACCGGCCACTTGGAGAGTCGAGACTGTGGAAAATACGTGGCCACGTCCAGATTCGTATCATAGTGATAAATCTGGTTTTACGGTCTGTCTCATAGTCCAAGAAAGGTTTGAACCTATTGAGGATGACTCGAGTCTTGCCTCAAGTTCAAACTTAGACATAAAGTGACAACAGGAAGTTGGCAGCACACTGGCTCTGAAGGCCAAGTGGGAGATTGTTGGGATATGTCCTTCGATCCTACGTGTGCAATCGATAAAGTCATAAGGTCGTCTATGGATGTTAAATGATTATTCGATAATATTAATTGTTGGGAACAATATAATATTGATCGATAAAATCATACCTACAGGGTCACACACGAGCTTGATATTGATATACATTGCTTGATAAATATATTGATTTAGAATCAATATTTACGTGGATTTAATTCCCATGCATGGGATGCATGGCTTGCATGGATGTATGTCACATAGTGTGACATGGCATGCCACACAAGCAAGTGGGACCACATACAATGCATAGTGGCATGTGTATGTGGCATGACCTTTCACCTCCTTTGTAACCCCTTTGCATGTTAATGGTGCATTATGATGCCCATTATGTTGTAGGTTACAAAGTGGTGTAATGGGATGAATAATGATGCACTTATATAGATGAAAATCAGATTTTCAACATACAATTGCATCAGCCACGAAAATCCACTAAAATAGAGAGAAAAGAGGTGATCTTGGAGATCCATTCTCAAGCAAGCAAAGGTGTTCATTATCCGGGTTCGTGTGCAACACGTAGAGGCCGGGCCATTTGTGCGGCTTCAACATCTGGACGATCCAAAGGAGTGAAGAGTTCATTAACAAGGAGATCTTTTGAGTTGCTGATCCATTAAGGTGGTTCAATCGACTCAACACCACCTTAACCGAAATCAACGATCACCAAAAGTAAGTAATCGTTAAACCTTATATATATATATGATGCAGCCCCAGAGTCGTCAATAATACAAGACCCGGTGCATGTTCCAGTTGGACCAGTGACGCGCTCGAGAGCCAAGAAGTTCAAGGCAAGCTTGTTAGCATTGATCGAGGAAGTATGGGCGCAAGAGCTATTGAAGAAACCCATTGGGGAGGAGGAAGAGCCGAGCCTTGTTAATGTGATTATGTACGAGGAGGCCGATCCATCAGAGGACATGGAGTTTCAAGCTGGAACGACAAGGAAGAAGCCGGAACGGAGGTCAGACGAGAGCCGAGGATGCGCCGCGGAGTTCAGCCGCGAAATTGGCCAGGTGTCGGCCGACACTTCATACCCGTCGGCCGACAGCTTCAGGAAAGGGGCGGACTTGCAGACCTCCGGGACTTCGTTCGAAGGAAAATCCGTCTGACGAAGGCTAGATGTCGGGCGACAGGATTTCCCTGTCGGGCGACAGGTACATGTCGGGCGACACCATATCATTGTCGGCCGACATATGTCCAGATTTTTATGGAAATCGCGTTTCAGCGATTTCGAGACTCTTTATGTGTTTTTCCTTTTATTTTGTGGTCTTTTTAGGTCAGCCTTGTTGGAGTTGTGTACTTAATGTCTAGATTTAAGTAACGGTAAACTCCCGGTCATAGCATTTAATCTATTAAATTAATAAACAATTGTTTGCTTTTAATTATTATTAATTAAATATATGCAAATCATAGTCCTGGATTTTATACGTTGTAGTTAGTATGGTGTGCATGGGCGCACAGAAGATCATACTATCGGTTACTCGTATTTAATCGAACAGTTGCTCACGACCTAGATGGACACGGACCAATCCATCGGTATAGTCGTTGTGTGAAAGAGAAAATAATTTATCTTAATTATTTTATCACACTTGTACACTTAGTGTATTGAGCGGATCGTTGAGATTCATCGATTAGGATTGCCGGCGATAATCGATTCGAGTCTCAGTGTATTTTATTCTTAATCCCCGATATTATTGCGGGTGTGCATATTTAATATAAGTGACTTTGATTTACCAAAGGAATTAACCGATTTAATTATTGGTTTAATTACCGGTTAAGTTGGGTCACTATATTTCATATATGGCATGCCGTGAATAATTGACCGGACAGTGTATCCCGGAAGGGTTGATAATATCCCCGAGATGAGTTCATAAGGAATTATTGTGTAAACCTCATGAGTGGATTCGTTCCGCACAATAATTAAAGTTGAATGGTACTAGTCTCGGATTAAAGAGATGAATAAATTAATTAGCAATAAATTAATTTTATTCATGGATATTTAAATCTTAAATACACGGAATAAATAATACTACCGGAGAAATATTATTTGATATAATATGGTTTAATATTGGGAGTGCAATTAATTTATATAGTGGAAAATAAATTAATTAATATTGATAAGGATTAATGGACTTGAGCAGTGGGCTCAATTTAATCTTCAATATTGGAAGCCCAATATTGCACCTCCTTTAGATCCCCTACGTAGCCTATAAAAGCACTACATGGCCTTCATAAATCATAAGACAAGATTATCATACTTGATATTCTAGAGAGTTGAAGGAGATCCATAGGAGTTCGATAGATCGTCGCCCACCCGACGTTCGAACGGAGTGCAAGGAATACGTGGGAAGATCCAAAAGGTCTTCAACTTGATTTCGTTTCTCCGCACAACGAATCAAAGGTACAATCATAAACTCCTTCGTGTGAATTTATGTGAATTAAATTGTGATACATGCATGAACACACGATCCGGAAAAACGACGAACTTCGGGGACGGGGATTCGAGATCTCCGGCGAAGGTTCGAAGGACCCTCGGCTGGGAGCCGAGGGGTGGCGATCGAGCCCTAGGGCATCGATCGCCGGCAGCCGCACGAGGGGAGCCCCGGCTGGACGCCGGGGCGAGCGATCGACCTAGGGTCGATCGCTAGGGGCTGCCGCGGCTGAGCGCTCCCTCCCCGGTCGGTGGTGGCGGTGAGTCGCCGGACTCACCGCCGGGGGCTGCTAGGCAGCCCCACGCGATCGAACGCGATCGCGAGCCCGCGGTGGGGCTCGGCTAGGGTTTCGACCGCGGGTTCATCCCGCGGCGATTCTCCGGTTAAGCTCCGGACATCGTGAAGCTCGTGATCGGTTTCCGGCGATGGGATTTCGGTCGGGGTTATCGGTTCCGCAATTTTTGATACCCCGGGATATCGATTTCCAGCAATTGGTATCAGAGCGTTTGGTTTCGTGTTCATGTATGTGTTCAATTGTGTTCTACATTGCAGGGATTCCGACTATCGTGGTTGAAATTAATTGTTAATTATTCGTTTAATTAATTGCTATTTAATTTTGCCATGATTATTCGTTATTAAACTCTCGGACATGTCGAGATTCGTTTTGTGTGGATGAATGCTTGTAATAGTAAAAATTCGGGGGTTGACCGAATTTAGATTTATTATTATTGTTCTATGTTTTCCGGAAAGTGTATAGGGTCGATTTCATGTATAGAATCGATACCGGAATTGTAAATTTATTTCTTGTAATTTATTTACGTTGGATCGATGCCGAGACGACCGCCGGAGAACTCGTGTGACGAAGAAGACGAAGAGGACGAAGAACCGGGGGGTCGATCAACCCCATGATCGACCCCATGACCGAAGCCATGGGGAGGGGTCGATCGCCCCTCGGCTGGGGCTGCCGCCGGCAAGGTGGTGGCCGGCCGGCTGGGGAGGCGGCGGCGGTGCCCTCTCCGGTGGTGGCGGCGGTCGGTGGTGGTGGTGGTGGTGCGGGGATCCCCAACCCGTGCTACTCCTACTCCTACCTAGATACTACTTACCTAATTGATTTGGTTTTCCTAATTGAGTTTTCCTATTTTTGGGAATTCTCATGGATTAGGAAAAGAATTAATTGGAATTAATTTTATTCCTTATTCTATTATGGAAGTCTTCTAGAGTATTCCGAGTTCTACTTGGAATAGGATCCTAGAGATTTAATAGAATTGGGAAGAAATAAAAGTTAATTTAGGATTGATTTATTTCCTAATTGATTATTCCTATTTTATGGGAATTTTCATAGTAATGGAAATTAATTAATCTTGGAAAGTAGAAGAGTCCTAATTTATTTTATTTCCTTATTCTATTATAGAAGTTTTCTAGAATATTCCAAGTTTGACTTGGATAGATTATTCTAGAGATTTAATAGAATTAGATAGGAAAATAAATAAATAAAAATATTAATAATATTTAATTTTATTTTTGATTTATTCGATTGACTTAATTTTCGAATTAAGTATCTTTTGGATTTATTAAAAATAAATAGATTTAAATATTGGGGTTAATATTCTCGTCACATGGAGCATTCAAGAACGAAGACTGAAGACTAGAAGACGCATACGGAGATAGAATAAAGCCATGATAGTCGGAAAATAATTTTTCTAGCATTATTTTGACTATGTGCTATGTGCTTTATTGCTTGTATGCATGCTTATGTGTTTAATTATGCATTAGATAGCGTATCCCTTTGTTATAAAAAGCTAAGTGGGAGAGGGGATGGAAACATTCCCATGGTCTCCATTACTGTTCTCTTGGTGACTCTTATGGACTTTTGAAGTTCGTATAGATGTGTCATTGGAGGAGAATTCTTGTAATTCCTTTTACAAGAGACATTGATTAAGTTTATCAAACAATGCCTAATTTGTCTTTCTGAAACTGACTTCAAGTCGACTCATTCTCACCCCGGGGAGTGGAATGGAGCCAAAGCCACTTGGTCATGTGGATGACACAAATTAGAGACATTCGTACCATTCTTTTGAAGATGGATCGTTTGTCTGCTCGGCTCCCTCATCTAATGAGAGATAGGGTTGTTCGCATGGTGAATCACTGGTTAGAAACTTCGAGTTTCACTTATGATTCTCCGCGTCTTGATTTACGAAAATCGAATGGATCTTGTAACTGGGAGTCAATTATAAAAGTCTCTTAGTGTAGTAAACGTCCACACAACGTGGCTTGCTATACTGACGGATTTTGGATTAATTGATGTAGACAGTTGTAAGGAATTGTGAAGAGTTGTGAAGTTATCGTAAACGTCCACACAACGTGGCTTGCGGTGATGTAGCAATTCCAAACGATTTACTTTGGTGCTGAGTAATGGTTTACACTTAGATACGCCTTATAGTATTCCTCCCACCGAGGTTCCGCTATAAGTGATGTATGACCGAAGAAAATCTAATTGCTAAATCATTTGGGTGGGTAAACGTCCACACACCGTGGCTTGCCTTACCTGATGGGATTTTAGATGTGATTAGTAATTTAATGATATTATTTGAGGGAGATAATATCGGATATTAAATTGATTGTTTGTTTAAATGTGCTTATAGGTTTAGAGAATAGCTATGAACCCACTTTCTATGATACTGAAGGAATTTAACGCACTGGTTCCATACTGTGTGGGATGGAATAAAGAGTTAGACATTACTCAGACTGTAAAAGAGTACAAAGATGTGCTCAGTGAGACTTGTCCTCCTAGACCTACCATTAACTCAACTGATGAGAAAATAGTTGACTTTGAGAAGTGGGATAGTGCTCTTGCATTAGCCGCTAATCATGATGTCATGCTTAAACTCAAGTTGATGTTTAGACATGATGTAAAAGCTAGAAAAGAGGCGATGAGGATACTCATAAAGGTTAGTTGCTTCGAGGAAACGCTTGATCACGTTTTCGAGATGCTAGATCTTTTAGACGAGTTGAGACAGTCGCAAGCTCTTATAGCCAAGGCCAAAGGTTTCGAACCTATAGGCTTACATAAGGGAAGGGAGAAGAAGACAAGGGAATCCAGTAGTCCTAAAGTACTTGGACCACGGGGAGGGATAAAGAAGCCTTCTGGCAAATATCCCCAAGGAAAACAGTCTGAGTACTGGGGGTCTATATCTTGTCCTCTCAGAGGTACGAATTTTTCTTTAGTCGTAAAAACATAGTCAGCGGTATTATCTACCAGAAATTCTGGTGTGTAGATATGGAACCACTGACGGTATGTGCATTTTTAAATGCAGGGGTTCCAGAAAACCCGGCGACTTAGAGAAGAAGAGTTCGAGTCTACATGGGCAAAAGCTGTAGAGGAGGCAGCGGTTGCGGTGGAAGACATTTATCTGCTTTAGTAGTTAAATAGGATTTCATTTCAAGATTATTGCATTATGTACCCTTATTTTAGAAAGAACATTTAGTTCTGGATTTCTATTATTTATGAATGGATATTTTATTTCTTTAATCATGGTGATGATTTTGATAAGAAATAATGGCATTATCTATTCTGGTACATTAGATAGCAATATATGAATGATAGATCCTAAGTCTGCCACGATACAACGAACCGTTCTATAACTTGTTTTACTTGTTAGATATTTCTTTATTAATCATTATACTTGTGAATTCTTATACTTAGTAGTATTTTTCAAATAAGATTCAAATGGTCGAAATTGATTTGATCAATTATAGTTGAAGGAATGGACCTTCCGACCTAAGGATTGAATTTGGAGGATAATACGTCTAAGCAAACCTTTCTGGATAAAGGATAGAATTCAGACAAGTATTGGAAATGATTAGATATGCAGACATATGTGTAAATTAGAAAGGTACGAGTAATTCTTTCAAGAATACTCGGTGATGGATTAGAATACTTAATGTGCCATAAAAGCAAAGTGTTTTGACTAGTCAATGGACACAAAGCTATTATGGGGAACCATCAAAGTATATCCATTAGGAGCCTGCGACTCGGTCGCGGAGGCCATCACCTATCTGAATAACACATAGCGTAATCAAAGATTGGGATTCAATCCCAAAGGGCCGCGCCATACACTTACGTGTAGAGATGGTGCGTTGTAAATAAGAAATGGAAATCTAATAGTAAAAGAACAAGTTGTTCGGAACTACCTATGTTCTATGGATATTCCTAGATACAACGGCATATTGAATATGGTTGTAGGATATCCTAGAAGAACGAAGCATTGTGTGTTCTATAGTACTATGAACCAGAGGGACGTCTATCGTCCGGTTCATAGAGGAAGACTATCAGATGAACCACAAAGCCTAAAAACTGACGTAATACCTTGGAATGAGAAAAAGGACAGAAGACTGGGAACCAGCCAAACCGAGTAGAAGTACACCACACACTGCACCTATTGTTATTACTGTTATACACCGGGACGCCATTGCAGTGGGAGGTTGTCGGACAACCAGAGATATTCATAAGACTAGAGGAGTTCGGACTCTGGATCTAGTAGAGATGAAATCGACCCCTAGCTCTGCATAAGGGCGGTACTAGATCTAAATGAGCCTTCTTGGAGAACAATAAGGTTTATTGTTAAGAGGCTAGATCATTTAGAGTACAAGCTTAGTAAATCCATTTATGGATAGTAACAAAGCTATAAATCGTGGAACTTGCGAATTGATGGATTCATCAAAAGGCATAGACGAAAGGTGTATTAAAGACGTAATGGAAACAAAGTGGTGTTTCTCGGAAATTTTATGTAGATAACATTTTATCATTGGCAACAATGTAGAAAATGTTTTCAGACATAAAATAATGGTTGTCTAAATGAATCGAGATATAAGATTGAGTAGAAGTTAGAGCATGTTCTTGAGATCTTTCGATCTAAGGATAAGAACATTGTACTTCTCCCAGATATCTTATACGATTATGGTTTGTTTTAAACATGCATACTTCTGAGAAAGGTTATTGCCTTTCAGAGACAGAATATACATCTATCTAAAGGGTTTGTGTTCGTACACATAAAGGAGATAGATGAAGACAAAGCAGTTTCCTACACTTTGTGTGGAAATCCTTATAGATGCAATGTTGTAAAAAGACAACCTGATATCAACTATGCCGTTTGCGTAGTGGGAGGATATCAAAGTAATCTGGATAAGGGATGTTCGAATGCTGTAAGAGTACTTTCATAGTGCTGGCTTACGAAGCAAGACGAAATCTTCTTAGATTACAGATTCTCAGATCCAAAAATCAGAGAAGGACCAGTGAAAGTCGATATCAGGCTATGTGTTCACTTTAAGAAAGAGGTGGAACCATGAGATGAAAGAGTGATAAGCAGGACGCTTCTCAGACTCTATCATAACCGAATAGCAGCCTCAGAGGCAGCGGAAGTTTTGGTTAGGTTCCGGGATAACCTCTTGACTTGGATATGACTCTTAGTTTACCAAAGGCTATTGGATAGCGGTGCACGGTGAACTGGAAGAGGTCATAAGTCAAAAGTGATGATAACACATAGAGCAAGTACCACCTGATACGAGTCATCGTCGAGGGAGACGACGTAGTAGTCACCAAGATAACTTCAGAGCGGCAACCTAGATTGCTCACTCACATAGTACTTCTCGGAAGTACACTTTAAAGCACGTGATGAGTATGGGAACCGGGAGTTTGGAGGAAATGACTAGACCTTAGTACAAGTGGGAGATTGTTGGAGTTGTGTACTTAATGTCTAGATTTAAGTAACGGTAAACTCCCGGTCATAGCATTTAATCTATTAAATTAATAAACAATTGTTTGCTTTTAATTATTATTAATTAAATATATGCAAATCATAGTCCTGGATTTTATACGTTGTAGTTAGTATGGTGTGCATGGGCGCACAGAAGATCATACTATCGGTTACTCGTATTTAATCGAACAGTTGCTCACGACCTAGATGGACACGGACCAATCCATCGGTATAGTCGTTGTGTGAAAGAGAAAATAATTTATCTTAATTATTTTATCACACTTGTACACTTAGTGTATTGAGCGGATCGTTGAGATTCATCGATTAGGATTGCCGGCGATAATCGATTCGAGTCTCAGTGTATTTTATTCTTAATCCCCGATATTATTGCGGGTGTGCATATTTAATATAAGTGACTTTGATTTACCAAAGGAATTAACCGATTTAATTATTGGGTTAATTACCGGTTAAGTTGGGTCACTATATTTCATATATGGCATGCCGTGAATAATTGACCGGACAGTGTATCCCGGAAGGGTTGATAATATCCCCGAGATGAGTTCATAAGGAATTATTGTGTAAACCTCATGAGTGGATTCGTTCCGCACAATAATTAAAGTTGAATGGTACTAGTCTCGGATTAAAGAGATGAATAAATTAATTAGCAATAAATTAATTTTATTCATGGATATTTAAATCTTAAATACACGGAATAAATAATACTACCGGAGAAATATTATTTGATATAATATGGTTTAATATTGGGAGTGCAATTAATTTATATAGTGGAAAATAAATTAATTAATATTGATAAGGATTAATGGACTTGAGCAGTGGGCTCAATTTAATCTTCAATATTGGAAGCCCAATATTGCACCTCCTTTAGATCCCCTACGTAGCCTATAAAAGCACTACATGGCCTTCATAAATCATAAGACAAGATTATCATACTTGATATTCTAGAGAGTTGAAGGAGATCCATAGGAGTTCGATAGATCGTCGCCCACCCGACGTTCGAACGGAGTGCAAGGAATACGTGGGAAGATCCAAAAGGTCTTCAACTTGATTTCGTTTCTCCGCACAACGAATCAAAGGTACAATCATAAACTCCTTCGTGTGAATTTATGTGAATTAAATTGTGATACATGCATGAACACACGATCCGGAAAAACGACGAACTTCGGGGACGGGGATTCGAGATCTCCGGCGAAGGTTCGAAGGACCCTCGGCTGGGAGCCGAGGGGTGGCGATCGAGCCCTAGGGCATCGATCGCCGGCAGCCGCACGAGGGGAGCCCCGGCTGGACGCCGGGGCGAGCGATCGACCTAGGGTCGATCGCTGGGGGCTGCCGCGGCTTCGCGCCGCGGCTGGGCGCTCCCTCCCCGGTCGGTGGTGGCGGTGAGTCGCCGGACTCACCGCCGGGGGCTGCTAGGCAGCCCCACGCGATCGAACGCGATCGCGAGCCCGCGGTGGGGCTCGGCTAGGGTTTCGACCGCGGGTTCATCCCGCGGCGATTCTCCGGTTAAGCTCCGGACATCGTAAAGCTCGTGATCGGTTTCCGGCGATGGGATTTCGGTCGGGGTTATCGGTTCCGCAATTTTTGATACCCCGGGATATCGATTTCCAACAAGCCTATATAAGGCCTTGAACCCTATTGTTTTAGAACACAACTTTTATGATAATTGATTATTTCGTGAGTTTATTCTCTCTACTCTTTTCGTTTTTTTTTTTCGATTGTGCCAAAAGAGATCAACCGACGAATCAACGAAGCATACATACTTTGTTCGTGTGTCTTCATCAATTCCAAGTAGCTGCGTCAATTCAGTTTTGGGGGTTAGGTTCTTCAATCTAATCAATTCAACGAATTAGGTTCAGAAGTTTGGGATCTTCATCTACCCAGGTATCCGAAACCCGAATTCCGTGTTCTTCGTATCAATTCATCTATCTTTCCAACGAGGTACGTATCAATATATATATATTGGATGTGTATATATATATGTTTATATGTGTTCTTATACACATTAAGTGTGCACTAAGATCATGGCATAGTAGATCTATCGCTTTACACGCTTCCGCACACACGGTATATCGATTGGATCGGTATACCGGTACCTTCAGATACGAGCTTCACGCATAGTCCTTATTACATTCTTATGAGCTTCAGACATAGATCTATTTGATCTTAAGCATGCTCTCTCTTCAGACTTAACAAACTCGTGATTGTGCTCGGCATGAAAGTCTGAAACTTTCCACTTGTCGACAGTTAATTTAAATCGAATCATGGCTTTACAACCAGTTCTCGTATCTAGCTTATCGGGCTTTTTTGTTTCTGAGGGATCTCCATTTTCTTGAAACCCTTCTTCTGAACACAAAAAATTAATTGTAGTCACAACATTCTTGGCATTTGTGTTGGAGTTGTGTACTTAATGTCTAGATTTAAGTAACGGTAAACTCCCGATCATAGCATTTAATCTATTTAATTAATAAACAATTATTTGCATTTAATTATATGCAAATCATAGTTCTGGATTTTATACGTTATAGTTAGTATGGTGCTGCATGGGCGCACAGAAGATCATACTATCGGTTACTCGTATTTAATCGAACAGTTGCTCACGACCTAGATGGACACGAACTAATCCATCGGTATAGTCGTTGTGTGAGAGAGAAAATAATTTATCTTAATTATTTTATCACACTTGTACACTTGGTGTATTGGGCGGATCAATTGAGACTCATCAATTAGGATTGCTCGGCGATAATTGATTTGAGACTCGGAGTATTTTATTCTTAATCCCTGAAACAATTGCGGGTGTGTATATTTAATATAAGTGACTTTGATTTACCAAAGGAATTAACCGATTTAATTATTGGGTTAATTACCGGTTAAGTTGGGTCACTATATTTTATATATGGCATGCCGTGAATTCTTGAAGGGGCAGTGTATCCCGGAAGGGTTGATAATATCCCCGAGATGAGTTCATAAGGAATTATTGTGTAAACCTCATGAGTGGATTCGTTCCGCACAATAATAAAGGTTGAACGGTACTAGTCTCGGATATAAGAGATGAATATTATTTATTGAGCAATAAATAAATTTATTCATGGATATTTAAATCTTAAATACACGGAATAAATAATACTAAGATGGAGAAATATTATTTGATATAATATGGAATAATATTGGGAGTGCAATTTTATTTATATAGTGGAAAATAAATAAAATTAATATTGATAAGAATTAATAGATTTGGGTTGGACCCAATTTAATTTTCAATATTGAAGCCCAATATTTATTCTCCTTATGATCCCCTACGTAGCCTATATAAGCACTACATGGTCTTCACTTTTCACAACCTAAGTTACGCCAATCATAAAGTTCTGAGAGTGAGGAAGATCCATAGGAGTCCGATAGATCGTCGCCCACACGACGTTCGGACGAGGTGCAAGGAATACGCGGGAAGGTCACAAGGTCGTCAACCGAATTCGTTTCTCCGTACAACGATTCGAGGTAATAATCGAGAACCCCCTTCTATGATTATTTGTGCGTATTGATTGTGATGTATACATGAACAAGACGATCCGGGAAGGCGTCGAGACCGGGATACGGGGATCACGTGATCCCCGTCGGGATCGAGAGGGGCGGCCGAACCCTAGGGTTCGACCGCCGGTACCGCGCGACGAAAGGGGAGCCCCGGCTGGACGCCGGGGCACGCGATCGACTTCGGTCGATCGCTGGGGTGCCACGGGCTGGTGCCGTGGCGGACCCCAGCCGCCCCTTCGACGGCGGCGTGCGCAACGGGGGGGGCAGCCGCGGCTGGATGCCGCGGCTGGAGCGATCGAGCCCTAGCTCGATCGCGGGGCTGTCGAGGGCTGGTGCCTCGACTAGGCGCCCCTCCTCCCGTCGGATGGCGGCGGTGAGTCGCCGGACTCACCGCCAGGGGGCTGTTCTGAACAGCCCCACGGGGATGCCGCGCATCCCCGGCGATCGCCATGCACGGCGATCGCGAACCCCGCGGATGGGGTTCGGCTAGGGTTTAGCCGCGGGTTCATCCCGCGGCGACGCTCTTGTCGAGCCCGGTTCTTCGCGTGTGGTTCGCGTTCGTAGATCCGACTCGTGGGAGAAAATCGGCTGGGGGCGGGCTGCGTGTCTTCGGATGCGTAGTCTCCAAAGGTCGGACTCCTGCGGATGAGTCGGTGTTCGTGCGATCTCCGGCGACGGGTTTTCGGTCGGGTTATCGGTTCCGCATTTTTTTTGATAGCCCGGGACATCGAATCCCAGCAAATGGTATCAGAGCGTTTGGTTTCGTGTTCATGTATATGTTCGATTATTGTTCTACCTTGCAGGATTTCCGGCTATCATGGTTGGATTTAATTAATTGTTTTTTAATTAATTATCATGATTATTAAACTCTCGGACATGTCGAGATTCGTTTTTGTGTGGTTGAATGTTTGTAATAGTAAAAATTCGGGGGTTGACCGAATTTAGGATTTATTATTACGCACTTTATTTTCCGGAAAATGTATAGGGTCGATTTCATGTATAGAATCGATACCGGAATTGTAATTTAAATTTTGTAATTTTAATTACGTTGGTTCGATGTTGAGACGATCGCCGGAAGACGAAGAAATGACGAGAAGACAAGGGCTTGGGATCGATCACATGATGGTGATCGACCCATGGCCTAGCCGGCGATGGCTAGGCGGCGGCGGCGCTCCTCCCGAGTGGCCGGCCGATCCTTCAAGTGGGGATGGCGTGGGATCTCCCAATCCCATGCTATTCCTACAAAAATCTACTTTCCCAATTAATTCGGATTTTTCCTATTTGAGTACTTTCTTTTTGGAAACTCTCATGGATTAGGAAAAGAATTAATTTAAATTAATTTTATTTTCTATTGATTTATTTCCTTCATGGAAATATTCATAGATTAGAAATTTAATTAATTTAGTACTAAATTTATTTTTCCTATTTGATTATTCCTACTCATGGGAATATTCATGGATTAGGAATAAAAATAAATTTGAAAAGTAGTAGTCCTAATTTATTTTATTTCCTTGTTCTATTATAGATATCTTCTAGAATATTCCAAATTTTAATTGGATAGATTATTCTAGAGATTTAATAGAACTAGATAGGAAAATAAATAAATAAAAATATTAATAATATTTAATTTTATTTTTGATATATTCGATTGACTTAATTTTCGAATTAAGTAACTTTTGGATTAATTGAAAATAAATAGATTTAAATATTAGAGATTAATATTCTCGTCACATGGAGCATTCAAGAAACGAAGACTGAAGACTAGAAGATGCATATGAAGATAAAGCCATGATAGTCTGGGAAAAATAATTTCTCTAGCATTATTTTTGACTATGTGCTATGTGCGTTATTGCTTTCATGCATGCTTATGTGTTTAATTATGCATTAGATAGCGTATCCCTTTGTTATAAAAAGCTAAGTGGGAGAGGGGATGGAAACATTCCCATGGTCTCCATTACTGTTCTCTTGGTGACTCTTATGGACTTTCGAAGTTCGTATAGACGAGTCATTGGAGGAGAATTCTTGTAATTCCTTTTACAAGAAACATTGATCAAGTTTATCAAACAATGCCTAATTTGTCTTTCTGAAACTGACTTCAAGTCGACTCATTCTCACCCCGGGGAGTGGAATGGAGCCAGAGCCACTTGGTCATGTAGAGGACACAAATTAGAGACTTTCGTGCCATTCTTTGATAGATGGGTCGTTTGTCTGCTCGGCTCCCTCATTCGTGAGAGATAGGGTTGTTTGCATGGTGAATCACTGGTTAGAAACTTCGAGTTTCACTTATGATTCTCCGCGTCTTGATTTACGAAAATCGAATGGATCTGGTAATTGGGAGTCAATTATAAAAGTCTCTTAGTGAAGTAAACGTCCACACCACGTGGCTTGCTGCACTGACGGATTTTGGATTAATTGATGTAGACAGTTGTAAGGAATTGTGAAGAGTTGTGAAGTTGTCGTAAACGTCCACACCACGTGGCTTGCGGCAATGTAGCAATTCCAAGCGATTCACTTTGGTGCTGAGTAATGGTTTACACTTAGATACGCCTTGTAGTATTCCTCCCCACGAGGTTCCGCTATAAGCGATGTATGACCAAAGAAAATCTAATTGCTAAATCATTTGGGTGGGTAAACGTCCACACCACGTGGCTTGCCTTACCTGATGGGATTTTAGATGTGATTAGTAATTTAATGATATTATTTAAGGGAGATAATATCGGATATTAAATTAATTGTTTGTTTAAATGTGCTTATAGGTTTAGAGAATAGCTATGAACCCACTTTCTATGATACTCAAGGAGCATAAGCTCACTGGCACCAACTATATTGATTGGAAGAGAAATTTAGACATTGTCCTAACTTCGGAAGAGTACAAGTATGTACTCCATGAAGTGTGCCCTGCCGAGCCCACGGCTGCCTCAACTGATGAGGAGAAACTGGCATATCGGAAGTGGAAAAAGGCTGATGAAATGGCTAGGTGTTATATTTTGGCTTCCATGTCAAATGTACTCCAAACCCAACATGAGCCAATGGACACTGCCTATGATATGATGACCAACCTCAAGGATATGTTTGGGGAGCAGGATCGTGCGGCTAGGCAAGAAGCCATGAGAGTCCTTATGTCGACTACTCAGTCTGAAGGAACGCCCGTTGGGGAGCACGTTCTTAAGATGATGAGTTTGTTGAATGAACTTGAGGTCCTAGGAGCTTCTATTGATGTTGAGACGCAAGTCGACATCATACTCCAGTCTCTGACCCCTAGTTTTGAGCAGTTTCGTATGAGCTATAATATGGGTAAACTATCTTATACTCTTGCGCAACTCCTGACTGAACTAAAGGCGGCAGAGGGGATCTACAAGAAGGGCAAGTCTCAAGCGCTTGTAGCTACCAAGTCCAAAGGCTTTAAGCCTGATGGAGGTAGGGGCAAGAAAAGGAAGCAAGCCTGGAAACCCAGTGGTGTCAAGAGGACTGCACCACGAGTGGGGGCTGCAAAGCCAAAGGGTAAGTGCTTCCGATGCAACAAGATGGGACACTGGAAGTCTGAATGTCCTCTCAGAGGTACGAATTTTTCTTTAGTCGTAAAAACATAGTCAGCGGCATTATCTACCAGAATTCTGGTATGTAGATATGGGACCACTGACGGTATGTGCATTTCTTTAAATGCAGGGGTTCCAGAAAACCCGGCGACTTAGAGAAGAAGAATTCGAGTCTACATGGGCGAAGCTGTTGGGGTAGCAGCGGTTGCAGTGGAAGACATTTATCTGTTTTAAGTTTTCATTTCAGTTATTGCTTATGTACCCCTTTATTTTGAAAAAGAACTTCGTTCTGTTTTTCTTTATTAATGGATATTTTATTTCTTTAATCATTGGATGGTTTGGATAAGAAATAATGGTGATATTCATTATGGTACATTAGATAGCAATATGTGAATGATGAATCCTTAGTCTACCACGATGCAACAAACCGTTATATATAACTTGTTTTACTTATTAGATGTATTTCTCTTGTCAATCATTATACTTGTGAATTCTTGAACTTGGTAGTATCTATTCAAAAGGGATTCAAAAGGGTCGAAATTGATTTGATCAATTATAGTTGGAGGAATGGACCTCCCGACCTAAGAATCAATCTTGAAAGATGATACAACTGAGTTAACCTTTCTGGATAAAGGATGGAATTCGGACAAGTATAGAAAATGATGATTAATGCGGTATGTGTAATTAAAGAAGATACGAGTCATTCCTTCAAGAATACTCGAAGATGGATTAGAATACTTGATGTGCCATAAAGACAGAGTGTTTTTCAACACAAAGCCATTATGGGGATCCTTCAAAGTATATTCATTGAAAGCCTGCGACTTGTTCGCGGAGGCTATTACCTATCTAAATAACACATAGCATAAATCAAAGACTGAGATTAAGTCTCAAGCGACTACACCATACACTGATGTGTAGACATGGTGTGTCAGGAATTAGAAATGGGATTCTAATAGTAAAAAGAACAAGTTTGTTCGGAACTACCTATGTTCTATGGATATTTCTGGACGCAACAGCACATTCTATGTGGTTGTAGAATATCCTAAAAGAACAAGTAATTGTATGTTCAATAGTACTACGAACCAGAAGGGTGTTCTCGCCCGGTTCATAGAGGAAAAACTATTAGATGAACTACAATGCCCTAATTGACAAAGTACTTTAAAATGAGGAAAGGGAAAGACTGAGAACCAGCCTGACCGAGTAGTAGTACACCACTAAACTGCACCTAATGTTGTTACTGTTATACACCGGAACGCCATTGCAGTGGGAGGTTGTTAAGCAACCAGAGATGTTCATAAGACTGGAGGAGTTTTGAACTCTGGATCCAGTATACATGAAATCGATCCCTAGGTCTGCATAGGATTAGCGAAGAAGGTGTGTTAGAGACGTAATGGAAACAAAGGTGGTGTTTATCGGAGATTTTATGTAGATAACATTTTATCATTGGCGACAATGTAAAAGTGTTGTCAGACATAAAATAGAGGTTGTCTAAATAAATCGAGATATAAGATTGAGAAGAAGTTAGAGCATGTTCTTAAGATCTTATAATCTAGAGATAAGAACATTGTACTTCTCCTAGACATCTTATATGATTAAGGTTTGTTTTAAACATGCATACTTCTGAGAAAGGTTATTGCCTTTCAGAGACAGAATATATATCTATCTAAAGGGTATGTGTTTGAACACATGAAGGAGATAGATGAGGACAGAGCAGTTTCCTATACTTCAAGTATGGAAAGCTCTATAGATGCAATGTTGTAAAACAAGAACCTGATATCAACTATGCGGTTTGCGTAGTGGGAGGATATCAAAGTAATCTGGATAAGGGATGTTCGAATGCTGCAAGAGTACTTTCATAGTACTGGCTTGAGCAAGACGAAATCTTCTTAGATTACAGATTCTCAGATCCAAAAATCAGAGAAGTACCAGTGAAAGTCGATATCAGGCTATGTGTTCACTTTTAGAAAGAGGTGGAACCATGAAGTGAAAGAGTGATAAGCGGGACGCTTCTCAGAGACTCTCATAACCGAATAGCAGCCTCAGAGGAAGCGGAAGTTTTGGTTAGGTTCCGGGATAACCTCTTGACTTGGATATGACTCTTAGTTTACCAAAGACTATTAGATAGCGGTGCATGGTGAACTAGAAGAGGTCATAAGTCAAAAGTGATGTTAACACATAGAGCAAGTACCACCTGATACGAGTCATCGTCAGGGAGACGACGTAGTAGTCACCAAGATAACTTCAGAGCGGCAACCTAGATTGCTCACTCACATAGTACTTCTCGGAAGTACACTTTAAAGCACGTGATGAGTATGGGAACCGGGAGTTTGGAGGAAATGACTAGACCTTAGTACAAGTGGGAGATTGTTGGAGTTGTGTACTTAATGTCTAGATTTAAGTAACGGTAAACTCCCGATCATAGCATTTAATCTATTTAATTAATAAACAATTATTTGCATTTAATTATATGCAAATCATAGTTCTGGATTTTATAGGTTGTAGTTAGTATGGTGCTGCATGGGCGCACAGAAGATCATACTATCGGTTACTCGTATTTAATCGAACAGTTGCTCACGACCTAGATGGACACGAACTAATCCATCGGTATAGTCGTTGTGTGAGAGAGAAAATAATTTATCTTAATTATTTTATCACACTTGTACACTTGGTGTATTGGGCGGATCAATTGAGACTCATCAATTAGGATTGCTCGGCGATAATTGATTTGAGACTCGGAGTATTTTATTCTTAATCCCTGAAACAATTGCGGGTGTGTATATTTAATATAAGTGACTTTGATTTACCAAAGGAATTAACCGATTTAATTATTGGGTTAATTACCGGTTAAGTTGGGTCACTATATTTTATATATGGCATGCCGTGAATTCTTGAAGGGGCAGTGTATCCCGGAAGGGTTGATAATATCCCCGAGATGAGTTCATAAGGAATTATTGTGTAAACCTCATGAGTGGATTCGTTCCGCACAATAATAAAGGTTGAACGGTACTAGTCTCGGATATAAGAGATGAATATTATTTATTGAGCAATAAATAAATTTATTCATGGATATTTAAATCTTAAATACACGGAATAAATAATACTAAGATGGAGAAATATTATTTGATATAATATGGAATAATATTGGGAGTGCAATTTTATTTATATAGTGGAAAATAAATAAAATTAATATTGATAAGAATTAATAGATTTGGGTTGGACCCAATTTAATTTTCAATATTGAAGCCCAATATTTATTCTCCTTATGATCCCCTACGTAGCCTATATAAGCACTACATGGTCTTCACTTTTCACAACCTAAGTTACGCCAATCATAAAGTTCTGAGAGTGAGGAAGATCCATAGGAGTCCGATAGATCGTCGCCCACACGACGTTCGGACGAGGTGCAAGGAATACGCGGGAAGGTCACAAGGTCGTCAACCGAATTCGTTTCTCCGTACAACGATTCGAGGTAATAATCGAGAACCCCCTTCTATGATTATTTGTGCGTATTGATTGTGATGTATACATGAACAAGACGATCCGGGAAGGCGTCGAGACCGGGATACGGGGATCACGTGATCCCCGTCGGGATCGAGAGGGGCGGCCGAACCCTAGGGTTCGACCGCCGGTACCGCGCGACGAAAGGGGAGCCCCGGCTGGACGCCGGGGCACGCGATCGACTTCGGTCGATCGCTGGGGTGCCACGGGCTGGTGCCGTGGCGGACCCCAGCCGCCCCTTCGACGGCGGCGTGCGCAACGGGGGGGGGGGGGGGCAGCCGCGGCTGGATGCCGCGGCTGGAGCGATCGAGCCCTAGCTCGATCGCGGGGCTGTCGAGGGCTGGTGCCTCGACTAGGCGCCCCTCCTCCCGTCGGATGGCGGCGGTGAGTCGCCGGACTCACCGCCAGGGGGCTGTTCTGAACAGCCCCACGGGGATGCCGCGCATCCCCGGCGATCGCCATGCACGGCGATCGCGAACCCCGCGGATGGGGTTCGGCTAGGGTTTAGCCGCGGGTTCATCCCGCGGCGACGCTCTTGTCGAGCCCGGTTCTTCGCGTGTGGTTCGCGTTCGTAGATCCGACTCGTGGGAGAAAATCGGCTGGGGGCGGGCTGCGTGTCTTCGGATGCGTAGTCTCCAAAGGTCGGACTCCTGCGGATGAGTCGGTGTTCGTGCGATCTCCGGCGACGGGTTTTCGGTCGGGTTATCGGTTCCGCATTTTTTTTGATAGCCCGGGACATCGAATCCCAGCAATTTGTTCTCCTTTTACCCTTTCGAACACTAAGTCCTTTGTTTATAGCGTAATTGTTGTACAATTCATAAGCTTCACCTTCACTAGACACGATTTTTTCAGACAAATCGTCTTCATTGACAGTTTCTTAACGATTCACAATTGTAGATTCTTCTCGATTCTCAGAACCACTCTCCGAATCAATGTCTCTCACCATGGTCGATTTTCCAGGAAATTTATGCGATTTTAGTCCGAGATTTTTTTCTCTTTTATGTTCTCTCAACACTGACGTATGCTGTTTATAATATAATACTCCCTCTGTCCCAGAGCTATAGGCAGAGTTGGTGAACGTTGATTTTTTTTATCCGTTCAATACATATGATAAACAGTACACAAAAATAGTTGAAAAATAACTAAAATAAAATTGAACTATTAAATTTTATTTTAGTTATTTTTTCATAATTTTTATACACCGTTTATCATATGTAGTTGACGAACCAAAAAAGTCAACGTTGGCCAGTTTTGCCTATAGCTCTGGGACATAAGGAGTAGTAATTATTTAGGTTTTTATTTTTTGAGAAATTAATTAAGGGAAGAAATGAATTAAAAACGTTAAAAATAATAATAATTTTTCTCCTATTTTTAATTTAACACATGTCGTCTTCTTATAGGATTGACACCACTGCATCATTCATTAAGCCAAGTGGTATTTCGAGACCATAGAATAATTCCTCCATATTTATTATCAAAGTTGTTTTTAGTAAAAAAACGTGGCATACATTTATTTTTTTAATCAAAACACGGGAGTCTTCCTTCATTGAATTTAAAAGTTTTTTTAGTAATTTTTTGAATTTAATGATTTTCTATATGTAGTTAATTTTTTAAATAAAATGTGTACAAAATTATTCGATTCTTACTTTTTGTGACGTTATGAAAAAGGACGAGTTAGACAGACCTGAAAATTTAATTATGGGAGAATCCTAAGTTGATTTTAGGAGACCAGGTTTTCTAATTTTCTCTTTATTTAATTAATTAATTAATTAATTATGCGTTTCCAGGGTATTAAAATCCCCCATCAGTAACAGTATCACACCACCATTACCCAAATTTATTTGTTGGGCGGAGAGAAATAAATTGAACGCGGTCATACAATCGCCTTCCGTTTCTTTAACCGTCGCACCACTTTCGCCGGCGTTTTGGATATCGCGGCTACCCGCTTTCGGCGTTGTTTGTGATTTTGCCTTTCGACGAAACAGATTTTATTTTTATTCTTATTAATTTTTTGGCTGGAGAAATAAAAAACATGGATAAAAGCACAAAATTGGCGGCGGCTAACGGGCTGAAGAAATCAGAGAGACCGGCGGCTGGCGGCGTCGATCGGCCAACCAATCCTATGGTGACGCCTCTATTGACGGATTTCTATCAGTTCACCATGGCCTATGCCTACTGGAAAGCCGGCAAACACAATGAGCGTGCCGTGTAATTGTTCTATTCCTTTCCTCGATACATTATATAACTCGTTGCATGTTAATTTATCAGACCTTGATTTTTGAGGGTATCTGCTATTTCGATTTTTCGAATTTTGGTGTTAATTTGAATCCTCTGCCGGTGGGTGTTAGTTTCTTCGGATCAAGTCTTCAATGTCAAATGTCACTTTCGAATTAGAATTTTGAGATAAAACAAAACAAAAAGGACAGGTTTGGTTTTTTTCTTTTCTCGGGTGAAATTTAGTCTTTTCCTATTTGCTATGTTATCTTGTTTTTCAGGTTCGATTTGTATTTCCGGAGAAATCCATTTGGTGGGGAATACACAGTTTTTGCTGGTCTAGAAGAGTGCATAAGGTTAATAGCTAACTTTAGATTCGCAGAAGACGAGGTTGCGTTCATCAAGTCGGTCTTACCTTCGTCATGCGAGGTATTAGACTTCTGAGCCTAACTGATCAAGATGCTTGTGTGAAGTAACATAAACCGTTATGTATGTTCGCAAATAACAACGGATAACTGATTGAATGCAAATATATTTATTATATTCTTAGGGTGCGCATTTGAGGTCAATATACTTATAATATACGCAGTTACTGCACATGGTAAACGATCTTATGTTTTTTGTTTCCATCCCACAATTTTCACCTCTTTACCTTTTCCTTGGAAATTGAAAAGTGAACACTCCAAAAAAATAAGATCAACCAACTTTCTATTATAATGGCGCAAAATTATACTAATAATGTACTACAATCATGCAAATCTATGCCAAAATGGAAATCCAGACAACGCTTTTCAGTTCCAATTATAAAATCTAGACAACTTTCGTAAATTTTTCCCAATTTTGAGACAAAAACCATTAAGTTTTCACTTTTCCCATTTTTGAAACTGGAATGGAAAACCAAGATGTCCTCTTAAATGCATTGATACTATGTATATATGGATTTTAAACTGAGATTTCATGTTCAGCTTATTGCTCAATCTTAAATAATAAAAATCCATTTTTTTCTTTGCACCTTTATATGACGTGGGTAGCAACTATGTCTTCAAATTAAGTAATACAAGTCAGCGTAAAGGGTGTTTCAACATTATTTGGTTTAGAAAAAACAAAAGAATATGCAGCATAAGAGTTGAAGTATTTTTCCCATGATATTGGTAACCTATAGTTCAAAAAATGTGCTAATCATTTTTTCTATCTAGAATGGATTTTACGACTACCTTAGAACTGTAGATTGTTCCGATGTGGAGATACATGCGATTTCCGAAGGATATGTTGTATTTCCCAAGATACCATTGATGAGAATCGAAGGACCAGTGGCAGTAAGTATCTATTGGAGATCATTTTTTACATTCAGTTTTTCATATCACCATTTATCTGACTATTTCTTGTTACTTTAATATTAAGGTGGTTCAACTGCTTGAAACTGCATTTGTTAATCTCATAAACTATGCGTCGTTAGTGGCCACAAATGCTGCAAGACATCGTTTTGTTGCTGGAAAGTCCAAACTTCTTCTCGAGTTTGGGCTTCGGCGGGCCCAAGTAATATGTTTTACCCATCTTTTTACCATTGTGACGCGGCAAACCTTTGCTACAGTTTTTCAAATGGTTGTTTGCCTTGTCTTGTCTTGTCTTGTTGTAGGGTCCTGATGGAGGTATAGGAGCATCTAAGTATTGCTATATGGGAGGATTCGATGCAACAAGGTGATTGTCAATAAAATATCGTAGCTTACTTTCCATATTTTATATTGTATTTGGTTGATTAGTGTTTGGTTCATCAGAGATCAATCTAGTACTTTCATTTTTGTCAGTAAAATATAATTATATGCATTTCTAAGGTAAATTAATTAAAAATAATTTTGGATTAGACGAATATATTGATATCATTAAGTCTGTCAAGACCATTTAATACATATGTGTAATTTCCTTAAGTATAAAATTCTTATGTGAACGATGCATTATAGTAATTGATATTAGGCTATCTAATGGACTCCCCATATATCCTCCGATGTGTGTGTACCTTCCATTACTAGTTTTTCAATATTCTGCACTTTATTCTGTTTTTTTAAATAATATTGTTGCTGTTGGACAAATTTAGTCATTTTTGTTCTTTGTATTGAACTTAATAACATTCATGACCTCAGAGGTAAATATTTTCTGAAGAACCATGCAGATTAGTTAAGTGTGAATCAAGAAGTATAATTTAATATCATATTATTAAACAGAGATCTTTAGCCGTGTGTGTGTGTATATATATATATATATATATATATATATATATATATATATATATATATATATATCTGTCTCAGCACCAACTATATGTCCAGATCCCATATGTGTCACCAGATTGAATTATTTGAGTTGGAGGTTTTTTTATTGAACTGCATTTGCTTCTTTATTCTTGTACTAGTTATCTGTATGGTTAACCTCTAATTCCACAATTTGGGTATTTGATTACTTCTCATTATATGAAGAATGCATAAAGCCAAAAGTTGTACTCTAAAGTAAATAGAAAGTAATTGAGGAAAATTTAGAACCTATGTCTTTTCAATTGACATAGAACTGACATATACAAGACAATTGCATTTGTCTTTTCTTCTCCTTAACAATATAGATAAAATTTTAATCATATAATTCAGCAGTAATATTCATCCATTTTTCCTTTTGGATATTTACAGCAATGTTGCTGCTGGGAAATTATTCGGAATACCACTTCGCGGGACACATTCTCATGCCTTTGTCAGTTCATTTATGGTATGTGGTGTACTAGACGTATTGTGCTTGTCAAAAATAATAAATTTGCTTTTGCCCAAAGCAGAGTATTTACTCTGCATTTTCTCTCTTTTGCATTTTGCAAGCTGCTTTAATTCAAAAGACAATGTTTATCTGGAGCTGCAGACGATCCATTAAAGTAGTTTAAATGTTTTTATTCCTTTTCGGAGAATCGTTATTTTTGCAGTGTGCCGGCATAATACCTACACTACTCTATTAGTTTCGGTTTTTTGGGATGAGTAGATGTTATGTAGTGAATTGGGCATTGAAATTTTGAGTGCATCTTTTTCTGATTTTTCTTTCCTAATATCAACATTGTAATTGCACAATCATGTCCTGGATCTAATGGAATATCTTCCCTCGTTATATATGAACTGCATGGTAAATATGTTTTTATCCTCCAATAACTGTTTCCTGCATAGCAAAACAGATTCCATTCATCATCTTACTAAGCCAAGTGATTTTGCAGAGCCCTGATGAGATTACTGAGAAAACACTTCCACATTGTGATGGCTCAAATGTCTGCAAGGATTTTGTTAGTCTGGTGCGGACATGGTTAAGCAAATTAAAGGTGTGATTGGTTGTTCTTCACTTGCTTTAAAGTTGTCTTTGTATCTGCACAAAAAAGAAGAAAAGATGCTCTAGTTTTTTATTAGAAGAACCTTTTGCATGCAGTAACTTTATGCATCAGAAATAATTATTAACATCAATATGTGGCTGATTCTATTTTTGTATCTGTGTTTAGAGGTCACATGTATTGGGTGGGATTTTTGGTGAAACAAATCAAAGTGAGTTAGCGGCTTTTGTCTCATATGCCCTTGCCTTTCCGAAAAACTTTTTGGCCCTTGTTGACACATATGATGTAAGTGAACCTTGTTCTATTTCAGTTTCTGTAATTGCTTATAATGAATTCCTCTTGTGTCTAGCAAGAAATATATATTTTTTTTCCTTTCTTGTAAATGGTTATTTTTTTATTATCCACATGAGCAGGTTATGAGAAGCGGCGTCCCTAATTTCTGTGCAGTTGCTCTGGCGCTAAATAATTTGGGGTGCGTCCGTTAATCCCACAACCCTGAAAAAATGAAGTTTTAGGTAGTATTTTTTTTTAATGCCATTTTCCTATTATGTCTTTTTGTAGGTATAAAGCAGCAGGTATTAGGCTGGACTCTGGTGATCTCGCCTACCTGTCGTGTGAGACACGGAGATTTTTTCAGGAGATTGAGAAGGAATTTGGAGTGCCAGGTTTTGGAAAGACAAACATAACTGCAAGTAATGACCTCAATGAAGTAACATTGGATGCATTGAATAAACAGGTGAAATGCAGTAGATAGTAACTTCTCGTATGTAGACAATAATTGAAGATCAACTAATTTAAAGAATATTTGATTAGTAAAAATTAATTTTCGAAGGAAAATATATTTTAAATAATGTGGATTTTTTAACATAATTTTTTTTAATACTAGTATTTTTACAGCCATTTCCATATTTGGATATTTAAAACGGGCCAAAAATGTTTCTTACACCCTCCTATATGCATAATATTGGCTTGTTATATGGTTATAGACATTGTGCATTGTAAACCATTCTCCTTTATCCAGGGTCATGAAATTGATGCATATGGAATTGGAACTCATTTGGTTACGTGTTATGCTCAACCTGCCCTTGGTGTTGTTTTCAAATTGGTGGAAATAAATAATGAGCCTCGCATTAAACTTTCTGAAGATGTTTCAAAGGTATGATAAGCCCTCTGGATATTGCATTAAATTTAAATGATAATGGAATTATTTATTTTGATTTGAATTTCAGGTCTCCATTCCATGCAAAAAGAGAAGTTACAGACTGTATGGGAAAGAAGGGTATTCTCTTGTGGACCTTATGACAGGAGAAAATGAACCTCCTCCTAAGGTATTGTATATATTTAGTTATCTTCTTGATCCTCCATGGATCCCTCTGTATCATTTATTCACAATGTTATTTTTCCAATAAATAATCTCGCATATTATATGTGGAGATTTGTTGATATTTTTAATGAGATAAAATATATTTTATGTACACTTCACAGAGGTTTTTTTTTTCCACGGAAACTGCAAGACAAATTAAATTTTTGCTCTTTTTTTTTTGGTAATTCTGAAAGCTACCTCAAGGTTTCATTTTTGTAATCAACCCTATTATGAATTTTCTCCATGTATAAACTACTAGGACTTCTACTTTTCTTCATTGCTTGTTTGATCGTTTATGGGATGTTGAGAAGGTCAATTCACATGTTATGATTTGCAGGCAGGCGAACGAATCTTGTGCCGCCATCCATTTATTGAATCCAAGAGAGCTTATGTGGTACCACAGCGAGTGGAGGAGCTTATGAAGTGTTTTTGGCCCGGTAAATCAGGTACATGTATCTGAGATTCTGGTGGCATACAAAGTGCTTTTTTTCTTGTTCCTTTTTTTTTCCGAAAAGAAAAAGACTATCGACACATTCTGTAACATTTTTCTTTGGGTATAGGAAAATGTAGAGAAGAGCTACCAGCGCTTGAAGTGATTAGAGAACGTTGTATTAATCAACTGGACCAGATTAGAACTGACCACATGAGAAGGTTGAACCCTACTCCTTATAAGGTACACATTCTGCACATTACTGTAATTCGGTGTACCTTCTGGAAACATTTTTCTTTCAATATATTTATCTGTTTTGTAATATTATCCTGTCAACAGGTTAGTGTGAGTGCAAAATTGTACGACTTCATCCATTTCTTGTGGCTCAACGAAGCACCCGTGGGAGAGCTGCAATGAAAATGATACACATATAGGGAATTCAGGTATTGTCTCTTAGGATACACCCGTGTAGCTTCAATCTTGCCCAGAGTCGGGTCATACATGGTTTCGTATTGGCAAATTTTTTTCGTTTCTTATATACATATTTTCATTATTGTTAAACGGAGATGAGTTGGGCCCGAGCTGCCCCTGTACTTTATTGATTACTGAGTATAGAAAAATACATGAGAAAGGTGGCATAATTTTCCTACTAGTAGTCTATAGTATATATACTCCGATATGTCTCCATGCTTGCTTGCAGAACCTGGCTGGAAATTGGAATTACCTGATTATTGAATAACATTTAAACCTCCAATTTTGAGAGAACATTACAATTCACACTATACATAGAGCTAATTTAAAAGAATTTAGCCCAAAATATTGAGTTTTATTTGGTTGAACATAGAAAACACGATATCTGTATCTAAGAGCCCTAAGTAAGGAGGCATATTAAGAATATTGTCAGCAAAATACAACATAATTTTAGGGGCTTGTTTATGAGAGAGTTGTTAGCTGGCTCTTGTCCTCTTCCTGTTGGAGATTGCTCGGCAAGTGGCGGAGGTGAAAGCACAGGGACGTCGCATGTCCCAAAAGTCGAATTTGCCTGTTATGGTATAAGTTCAGTTGAGTTACGTACAATGAATTGTTATTCATTGTAAAGGTGCATCAAACCCAAGTGAAAGCTATTAGTATTCACTTAACATACCCTGCAGTAAGCGATGCTATCACAGCCGCAGGTTAAATGCCCGTTTGCTTCATCCACGGCTTCAAATGCTCCACCTCCATCACTCATCTGCAACAAGGGTCTCAGTCTATATAAATCAACGAAGGAAGTTTAAAGGACTTGTACCTGATAAAAATCAACTGCAATGAAATTTGGCCAACGTCTGCCACTGGCCGTGTAACAAGTCCCCATCATAGTAATCAGGTCAGCAGAGTTGTCGGCACAAACTTCCGATACATTAGGGTTTGTCAGAAAATAATTCATAAGCACAAGAGACCTCGTTGATGTGTTCATGGAGGACGATTCAGATCGACTCAGACAGGCTCCGGAGATCATCCCTTGGTCCCCATCTACAAAATACAACTAAATAATAAAAAACACTTAAGCCATCTTTTAGCAATAGTACTACTAATGCTGCAACTAATTACACTGATTTTCCACCACGTAATTCCATTCATAGGCGATCCCTTCTGAAGCCTCCTTAGTTGATCTGGACGTAAACACCACAAGCCGTTGGTTTCTTCGGACCATATCATCCACCGTCGGCCAATCTTCCCCGTTTCTCGGTATTTGAGAAAGTGGGAATAGGTACGGAGTAAGCCCGGATGCGTTAAACACTCTCGTCAACCCTTGGGGAGATGTAACATAATCCTCGATGAAAATGGTGACGATTTCTGAGGGCTAGATTCTAAAAACTCCTGAATTTCTCTTAATGTGTTGATCGCAGGTTGCTGAGAAAAACAAAAAACAAAAAAACCGGCCTTAATTTTATATTCAAGACGAAATGTGACGTTTCATGTAATATTGCAATCAAAACATGAACAGAAATGTAGACTTACAAATGCTGTTATATTGTAACAAGTTCCCTCAAAGGAATGACACAACCATACGTCATCGTTGAAGTCGTACATGTCGAGCATAAGCCCTCGCACACCGTTCTAATCAACAAACACATGATTAATAGTACAAAAAATATTTTGTATATTTCGTTTGTCCCATAAAAATAATTAATTTGTCTATTAACCATTTAAGACGGGGTAAAACTATAATTTCACACTAAAAAGCGAAACAACCACCTCAACGGTCCACGTGAACCTATCTATAATGAGCAGATAAAATATAAGTATATAATACACTGCGTACTCTGAGTTGATTGACAACGGAATCTTGTTGATTGGTCGGAGCGAGGATGGTGGACCCGGTAACCGACACCGACCCAGCCCGAGCGAACGAGTTGTGGGTAGTCAGCCATGAATATCTATTAAACGGCAGCCCATTTACCTGCAGCTCAACAAAATTAAATTAAATTAATAATTAATAATTACTTAATTAAACCACTCCCTCTCTCCCTACAATTGAAAATTCACACATGTGTATATATATATATAGTTACTCTAGATGTGGGTATTATCGGGTGATTGCGAGTGCACCGTGGGCGGGTGTTCCCATTTGCCGGGCAGGTGGCGCACGTTAGACCGGCGTCGCAGTTGTTAGTGCACGTTTCGCCAATCTGTTCAAACGCAGAGTTATTATTATTATTATTATTATTATTATTATTATTATTATTATTATTATTATGGGATGATTAAATCAAATGAAACAATGATTAAATCCGGATTAATTAAGCTTTAAGAGAATAATTACTCTGGCGGAGGAGGATGAATAGCCCAGGAGGAGAATAGTGATAAGAAACAGCTTCACCGGAGTAAAATTCAGACCCTGTCACATATACAAACAAATAATAATTAATAATTAATAAATTTAATATGAAATTATATATTAATGAAAAGGAAAATAAAAGGAATTAATTTCTTGCATGCCTGCATCTGATCCGGAGATGTAAGCTCTTTTTAATTTTGAGATACCTATAGAGAGAGAGAAAACAAATAATCAGATCTTGACTAATTTTGACTTGGACAAAGGGTTGATCGTAGTAGTTATATTAAATATGTAAATATGTTACGATCTACTATCAAATTTCATTAAATAATTAAATATCTGGAAATTAATTAAATGATTTTGGTTTTCAATAATTAAATAATTCTGCTTTTTCTAGAAACCTTAAAATTCCAACAGAATATAGTAGTATTAAGGTTTTATCTATGTTGTACCGGTGGTATTTCATAGACTGTATGATATTGCATATACGGTTAATACGCCACCGAGAGTAATGCTCCCGGTGTAGCATCTCATAGACCGTGATATTAGTAATAGTCTAAAAAGACTTTTTCGAACTATTTTTCATTTTATAAAAACAAAAGAAAAAGAGAGTCAAAAGTATGAAAAGGTGGACGCGGGAATTAATCCTCTTACTATTATTCGGATGTTGAATTTGATGAAGAAAAGTAGAAGTATAATTGATTTGTGGATTCCATCTCTAAATAAATTTTCAAAATTGCCGCCTACATATAGTACATAACGTTAACAGTCGGAAAATCTTGCTCACAACTTACCGAGTTAACAATAAAATTTTGGTGTTTGAGTAGAGCAAAAACGTAACCTGTTAATCTATATTTCTAGGGAGTATCGCTAATTAATATTTTAATACATTGTATCTACTATTTATAAACTTTACAAATTATGATTTTCAAAAAAGGTTATTGGGCCAATTTTACTTTCGGCCCACCATTCGCGCAGTAAAGCCCATTTGGCTCCGATCGTCCGATCTTCCTCGGCTTGAGCAGACCACGGCGAGGGGAAGCTTTATCGCTCTTTTATGTAGGGGTGGGCGTTTGGTCCCAAAATCCCGATCTCGTCCCGATCCCGTTCTTAAATGGGACGAGACGAGACGGGATTTAAATATAAAAAGTGTTAATCCCGTACCGTCCCGATCCCGGATTAAAATAATGGGACGGGAGCGAGATTAGTTAAATAAATCCCGTAAGATCCCGTCCCGTCCCGTTATATATTTATATATATTAAAAATATATTTTTTAATTATTTATAATATACTGATGTATTTAATTTTACATAATTTGTAAGAAATAAATTTTACAATACTAAAATTTAAACAAAATCAAACAATTATGATTTTTTATTAAAAGATAATAATATGTTTTATAATAAATAATTAAATTAAGTGTATAAAATTGTTTTTAGAAGTATATAATATTTTTTTATTGAAATTAGTTAAATTAAATGGGATCCCGTTTTAATCCCGGTCCCGTCCCATTTTTTTTGGGATCCCGAACTCACGGGATCAATTTTTAAAAAGTGTGATCCCGTCCCGATCCCGTCCCGTTCAAAAATTTATGGGACGAGACCGGGATGAGGTAAATCCCGTCCCATCCCGGCCCATGCCCACCCCTACTTTTATGTACTTCTGAGCTGGATCCTGATTTCCGAGCTGCTCGACTTCAGGATGCGTGATCCTCAGGGAGCTTGTCCGGTCAACAGAGGGGTGCCTTTTGGTCCGAAAATTTTATTAAAAAACATTGCGATGTTTTTATTTTTTTATCTCCAACCTGTGCTTTTAAAACACATATTTTCAAACACATATTTTCACAGGTTGTGTGTTTTGAACACGAAACACAACACAAAAAAACATACTATATATTTTACACTACTTTTCCACCAGTGGACGACTTCATCACAGCAGAAATGTGTTTTAAATCTTGAATACGTGTTCTACGCAAGGTGCTGATGTAAGTTGAAGTAGGTCTATGCATTGTATGAAATTGGACACTTTTTTCTCCAAACCACTTTTTGATGACGTGTCACCAAAAAGTGGAAATGAGGCACCCATTTTATGTCTTAGCATTGGAGATGCTCTTAGATTCACGTAGTCTCTCTTTAGAATCGTCATTTAAATAAATTCTGGATGAGCGGGAACGACAATTCAGCCACGATTTTCGATTCTTCCTCGACCCGTGATACTTTAGGTTCTTCCGATTCTTCATCCTCCTCAGGTCAATTTTCCTCTCAGAGCGAGCTGATGCATCCCTCTCACGACTTCACCGCAGAGGAGAAGCTCGAGTTATTGGATGGCCCCGTGAGCATCTCTTACCGCCATTTCCTTGGCCTAATAGGGGAGCTTCGTGGTCCTCTGAATACTTTCTTAGATACTCATTATGTGCACGGACATCCTTACTTGTTTATCGATCGCGATATACTGGCTCCTGTTGGAGTTGTGTATTTAATGTCTAGATTTAAGTAACGGTAAACTCCCGGTCATAGCATTTAATCTATTTAATTAATAAACAATTGTTTGCGTTTAATTATTGTTAATTAAATATATGCAAATCATAGTCCTGGATTTTATACGTTGTAGTTAGTATGGTGTGTATGGACACACAGAAGATCATACTATCGGTTACTCGTATTTAATCAAACAGTTGCTCACGACCTAGATGGACACGGACCAATCCATCGGTATAGTCGTTGTGTGAGAGAGAAAATAATTTATTTTAATTATTTTATCACACTTGTACACTTGGTGTATTGAGCGGATCGCTTGAGATTTATCGATTAGGATTGCCGGCGATAATCGATTTAAGTCTCAGTGTATTTTATTCTTAATCCCCGATACTATTGCGGGTGTGTATATTTAATATAAGTGACTTTGATTTTCCAAAGGAATTAACCGATTTAATTATTGGGTTAATTACCGGTTAAGTTGGGTCACTATATTTTATATATGGCATGCCGTGAATACTTGACGGGAAAGTGTATCCCGGAAGGGTTGATAATATCCCCGAGATGAGTTCATAAGGAATTATTGTGTAAACCTCATGAGTAGATTCGTTCCGCACAATAATTAAGGTTGAATTGTACTAGTCTCGGATTCAAGAGATGAATAAATTAATTAGCAATAAATTAATTTTATTCATGGATATTTAAATCTTAAATATACGGAATAAATAATACTACCGGAGAAATATTATTTGATATAATATGGTTTAATATTGGGAGTGCAATTAATTTATATAGTGGAAAATAAATTAATTAATATTAATGGGAGATTAATAGATTTGGTCTTGGGCTCAATTTAATCATTAATATTGGAAGCCCAATATTCCACCTCCTTTAGATCCCCTACGTAGCCTATAAAAGCACTACATGGTCTTCACTTTTTCATAAGACAAGATTATCATACTTGATATTCTAGAGAGTTGAAGAGGATCCATAAGCTTGGAAGATCGTCGCCCACCCGACGTTCAAGCTAGTGCAAGGAATACGTGGGAAGATCGTAAGGTCATCATCTTGATTTCGTTTCTCCGCACAACGAATCGAAAGGTAAAATCATAAACTCCCTTCTATGATTTTATGTGAATATGATTGTGATACATACATGAACGCACGATCCGGGAAAACGACGAACTTCGGGGATGGGGATTCGAGATCCCCGGCGAAGGTTCGAAGGACCCTCGGCTGGGAGCCGAGGGGTGCGATCGAGCCCTAGGGCGTCGATCGCGGGGCCCACACGAGGACGCCCCGGCTGGACGCCGGGGCATGCGATCGACCTTGCGGTCGATCGCGGGGGCAGCCGCGGCGGGTGCGCTGGGCGCACCGCCCTCCTCGGCGGTGGCGGTGAGTCGCCGTACTCACCGCCGGGGGCTGTTCGGAACAGCCCCACGGGGATGCGCGTGCATCCCCGGTGATCGCTAGGGCAGCGATCGCGAGCCCCGGCGGGGGCTCGGCTAGGGTTTCTAGCCGCGGGTTTTTCCCGCGGCGACGACTCTCTTGTCGTGCCCGGTTCCGTTTGGTGGCTCGCGTGTTTCCGGCGAGAGGATTTCGGTCGGGTTATTATTTTCCGCAAATTTTAATAGCCCGGGATATCGATTTCCAGCAATTGGTATCAGAGCGTTTGGTTTCGTGTTCATGTATGTGTTCAATTATCGTTCTACCTTGCAGGGATTCCGACTATCATGGTTAATTAATTGATTAATTGTTTAATTAATTGTTATTTAATTTTACCATGATTATTAAACTCTCGGACATGTCGAGATTCGTTTTGTGTGGATGAATGCTTGTAATAGTAAAAATTCGGGGGTTGACCGAATTTAGATTTATTATTATTATTCTATGTTTTCCGGAAAATGTATAGGGTCGATTTCATGTATAGAATCGATACCGGAATTGTAAATTTATTTCTTATAATTTATTTACGTTGGATCGATGCCGAGACGACCGCCGGAGAACTCATGTGACGAAGGAGATGATGAGAGGGAGTACAAGGGCTCGGGATCAATCATGAGATCGATCCCATGGAGATCGATCGACCCCGGGCTGCCCTAGGGTTCTCGGCCACGCCGGCCACCAAGGGAGGTGGCGCGTGGGCCTTGACCGGCGGCGGTGGTGGTGGTCGAAGTTGGGGGTGGCGCGGGGTACCCCATCCCGTGCTATTCCTACCAAGATTCACTTTCCTAATTGATTCAAGTTTTCCTATTTTGAGTATTCCTAAGTTTGGGAACTCTCATGGAGATAGGAAAAGAATTAATTGGAATTAATTTATTTCCTTATTCTATTTATGAAAGTCTTCTAGAATATTCCAAGTCCTACTTGGAATAGGATTCTAGAGATTTAATAGAATTAGATAGGAAAATAATTAATTAATAAATTTATTTTATTTCCTAATTGATTATTCCTATTTTATGGGAATTTTCATAGACATGGAAATTAATTAATTTAGGAAAGTAGAAGAGTCCTAATTTATTTTATTTCCTTATTCTATTATAGAAGTCTTCTAGAATATTCCAAGTTTTACTTGGATAGATTATTCTAGAGATTTAATAGAATTAGATAGGAAAATAAATAAATAAAAAATATTAATAATATTTAATTTTATTTTTTGATTTATTCGATTGACTTAATTTTCGAATTAAGTATCTTTTGGATTTATTAAAAATAAATAGATTTAAATATTGGGATTAATATTCTCGTCACATGGAGCATTCAAGAACGAAGACTGAAGACTAGAAGACGCATACGGAGGTGGAATAAAGCCATGATAGTCGGAAAATAATTTTCTAGCATTATTTTGACTATGTGATATGTGCTTTATTACTTGTATGCATGCTTATGTGTTTAATTATGCATTAGATAGCGTATCCCTTTTGTTATAAAAAGCTAAGTGGGAGAGGGGATGGAAACATTCCCATGGTCTCCATTACTGTTCTCTTGGTGACATTTATGAGCTTTCGAAGTTCATATAGATATGTCATTGGAGGAGAATTCTTGTAATTCCTTTTACGAGAAACATTGATTAAGTCTATCAAACAATGCCTAATTTGTCTTTCTGAAACTGACTTCAAGTCGACTCATTCTCACCCCGGGGAGTGGAATGGAGCCAAAACCACTTGGTCATGTGGATGACACAAATTAGAGACATTCGTACCATTCTTTTAAAGATGGATCGATTGTCTGCTCGGCTCCCTCATCTAATGAGAGATAGGGTTGTTCGCATGGTGAATCACTGGTTAGAAACTTCGAGTTTCACTTATGATTCTCCGCGTCTTGATTTACGAAAATCGAATGAATCTCGTAATTGGGAGTCAATTATAAAAGTCTCTTGGTGTAGTAAACGTCCACACCACGTGGCTTGCTATACTAACGGATTTTGGATTAATAGATGTAGACAGTTGTAAGAAATTGTGAAGAGTTGTGAAGTTATCGTAAACGTCCACACCACGTGGCTTGCGGTGATGTAGCAATTCCAAACGATTTACTTTGGTGCTGAGTAATGGTTTACACTTAGATACGCATTATAGTATTCCTCCCCACGAGGTTACGCTATAAGTGATGTATGACCAAAGAAAATCTAATTGCTAAATCATTTGGGTGGGTAAAGGTCCACACCACGTGGCTTGCCTTACCTGATGGGATTTTAGATGTAATTAGTAATTTAATGATATTATTTGAGGGAGATAATATCGGATATTAAATTGATTGTTTGTTTAAATGTGCTTATAGGTTTAGAGAATAGCTATGAACCCACTTTCTGTGATACTCAAGGAGCATAAACTCACTGGCCCCAATTATATTGATTGGAGGAGAAATTGGGACATTAATTGTCCTGACTTCTGAAGAGTACAAGTTTGTACTCCATGAATTGTGCCCTGCTGAGCCCACGGCTGCCTCAACTAATGAGGAAAGAGAGGCATATCGGAAGTAGAAAAAGGCTAATGAAATGGCTAGGTGTTATATTTTGGCTTCCATGTCAAATGTACTCCAAACCCTGTTGGAGTTGTGTACTTAATGTCTAGATTTAAGTAACGGTAAACTCCCGGTCATAGCATTTAATCTATTAAATTAATAAACAATTGTTTGCGTTTAATTATTGATAATTAAATATATGCAAAATATAGTCCTGGATTATATACGTTGTAGTTAGTATGGTGTGCGACGTCACACAGAAGATCATACTATCGGTTACTCGTATATAATCGAACGGTTGCTCACGACCTAGATGGACACGGACCAATCCATCGGTATAGTCGTTGTGTGAGAGAGAAAATAATTTGTCTTAATTATTTTATCACACTTGTACACTTGGTGTATTGGGCGGATCGCTTGAGATTTATCGATTAGGATTGCCTTGAGATAATCGATTCAAGTCTCAGAGTATTTTATTCTTAATCCCCGATACTATTGCGGGTGTGTATATTTAATATATGTGACTTTGATTTTCCAAAGGAATTAACCGATTTAATTATTGGGTTAATTACCGGTTAAGTTGGGTCACTATATTTTATATATGGCATGCCGTGAATACTTGACGGGAAAGTGTATCCCGGAAGGGTTGATAATATCCCCGAGATGAGTTCATAAGGAATTATTGTGTAAACCTCATGAGTGGATTCGTTCCGCACAATAATTAAGGTTGAATGGTACTAATCTCGGATTAAAGAGATGAATAAATTAATTAGCAATAAATTAATTTTATTCATGGATATTTAAATCTTAAATACACTGAATAAATAATACTACCGGAGAAATATTATTTGATATAATATGGTTTAATATTGGGAGTGCAATTAATTTATATAGTGGAAAATAAATTAATTAATATTAATGGGAGATTAATAGATTTGGGCTTGGGCTCAATTTAATCATTAATATTGGAAGCCCAATATTCCACCTCCTTTAGATCCCCTACGTAGCCTATAAAAGCACTACATGGTCTTCACTTTTTTATAAGACAAGATTATCATACTTGATATTCTAGAGAGTTGAAGAGGATCCATAAGCTTGGAGGATCGTCGCCCACCCGACGTTCAAGCTAGTGCAAGGAATACGTAGGAAGATCGTAAGGTCATCATCTTGATTTCGTTTCTCCGCACAACGAATCGAAAGGTAAAATCATATACTCCCTTCTATGATTTTATGTGAATTGAATTGTGATACATGCATGAACACACGATCCGGGAAAACGACGATCTTCGGGGACGGGGATTCGAGATCCCCGGCGAAGGATCGAGAGAACCCTCGGCTGGGAGCCGAGGGGTGGCGGTCGAGCCCTAGGGCTTCGACCGCCGGCGCGCATCGAGAGGGAGCCGCGGCTGGACGCCGCGGCTGGGGCGATCGAGCCCTAGCTCGATCGCCGGGGGGAACTGCCGCTGGCTGGCGCCGCGGCTGGTGGTGCCCCCCACCTCCGACGATGGCGGTGAGTCGCCGGACTCACCGCCCGGGGCTGCCGGAGCAGCCCCAGCGATCGCACGCGCGATCGCGAGCCCCGGCGGGGGCTCGGCTAGGGTTTCTAGCCGTGGGTTTTTCCCGCGGCGGTGATTCTCTTGTCGGGCCTGGTTCCGTTAGGTGGTTCGCGTGTTTCCGGCGATGGGATTTCGGTCGGGGTTATCGGTTCCGCAATTTTTGATACCCCGGGATATCGATTTCCAGCAATTGGTATCAGAGCGTTTGGTTTCGTGTTCATGTATGTGTTCAATTGTGTTCTACCTTGCAGGGATTCCGACTATAATGGTTAATTAATTGATTAATTGTTTAATTAATTTGTTATTTAATTTTACCATGATTATTAAACTTTCGGACATGTCGAGATTCGTTTTGTGTGGATGAATGCTAGTAATAGTAAAAATTCGGGGGTTGACCGAATTTAGATTTATTATTATTGTTCTACGTTTTCCAGAAAGTGTATAGGGTCGATTTCATGTATAGAATCGATACCGGAATTGTAAATTTATTTCTTGTAATTTATTTACGTTGGATCGATGCCGAGACGACCGCCGGAGAACTCATGTGACGAAGAAGAAGATAAGAGGGAGAAAGGACCGAAGGGGTCGATCACCCCATGATCGACCCCATGATCGATCAAAGGGGAGAGGGGCGTCGCCCCCTTCGGCCGTGGGTTGTCGCCGGCAACGGTGGCGGCTGGCCGGCTGGAGTGGCGGCGGCGGGTGCTCCCTCCCGGTGATCGATCGATGATGGTGGTGGTGGTGCGGGGATCCCCAACCCGTACTACTCCTACCTAGATTCACTTTCCTAATTAATTCAAGTTTTCCTATTTTGAGTATTCCTAAGTTTGGGAACTCTCATGGAGATAGGAAAAGAATTAATTAATATTATTTATTTCCTTATTCTATTATGGAAGTCTTCTAGAATATTCCGAGTTCTACTTGGAATAGGAATCTAGAGATTTAATAGAATTAGATAGGAAGATAATTAATTAATGAATTAATTTATTTCCTATTTGATTATTCCTATTTTATGGGAATTTTCATGGACATGGAAATTAATTAATTTTGGAAAGTAGAAGAGTCCTAATTTATTTTATTTCCTTATTCTATTATAGAAGTCTTCTAGAATATTCCAAGTTTCACTTGGATGGATTATTCTAGAGATTTAATAGAATTAGATGGGAAAATAAATAAATAAAAATATTAATAATATTTAATTTTATTTTTGATTTATTCGATTGACTTAATTTTCGAATTAAGTATCTTTTGGATTTATTAAAAATAAATAGATTTAAATATTGGGATTAATATTCTCGTCACATGGAGCATTCAAGAACGAAGACTGAAGACTAGAAGACGCATACGGAGATGGAATAAAGCCATGATAGTCGGAAAATAATTTTCTAGCATTATTTTGACTATGTGATATGTGCTTTATTACTTGTATGTATGCTTATGTGTTTAATTATGCATTAGATAGCGTATCCCTTTGTTATAAAAAGCTAAGTGGGAGCGGGGATGGAAACATTCCCATGGTCTCCAATACTGTTCTCTTGGTGACATTTATGAGCTTTCGAAGTTCATATAGATATGTCATTGGAGGAGAATTCTTGTAATTCCTTTTACAAGAAACATTGATTAAGTTTATCAAACAATGCCTAATTTGTCTTTCTGAAACTGACTTCAAGTCAACTCATTCTCACCCCGGGGAGTGGAATGGAGCCAAAGCCACTTGGTCATGTGGATGACACAAATTAGAGACATTCGTACCATTCTTTTGAAGATGGATCGTTTGTCTGCTCGGCTCCCTCATCTAATGAGAGATAGGGTTGTTCGCATGGTGAATCACTGGTTAGAAACTTCGAGTTTCACTTATGATTCTCCGCGTCTTGATTTACAAAATCGAATGCTTCAAGTAATTGGATGTCAATTTTAAAAGTCTTTTGGTGTAGTAAACGTCCACACTATCGTGGCTTGCTGCATTGAATGGGACTTTGGAACGATTGATGTAGACAGTTATAGAAGGGAGTGAAGGAAACGTACGTTAACGTAAACGTCCACACTATCGTGGCTTGCGGTAACATACGAATCTTAAACAAACTTCTTAGTACTGAGTAATGGTTTACACTTAGGTACGCTCTATAGTATTCTTCCCATCGAAGTAACGCTATAGTGATGTACGACCGAAGCAAATCTAATTACGAAATCATTTGGATAGGTAAACGTCCACACTATCGTGGCTTGCCATATCTGATGGGATTTTAGATGTGATTAGTAATTTAATGATATTATTTGAGGGAGATAATATCGGATATTAAATTGATTGTTTATTTAAATGTGCTTATAGGTTTAGAGAATAGCTATGAACCCACTTTCTGTGATACTTAAGGAATTCAACGCACTGATTCCATACTGTGTTGGATGGAATAAAGAGTTAGACATTTCCCAGACTGTTACTGAGTACAAGTCAGTGCTCAGTGAACTTTGTCCTCCTGAACCAACACGTGTCTCAACTATTGAGGAAACAGCTGATTTTGAGAAGTGGAACAGTGCTTTTGCATTAACCACCAATCATGACATCATGCTGAAACTCAAGCTTATGTTTAGAGACAACGAGAAGGTTAGAAAAGAGGCGATGAGGATACTCATAAAGGTCAGTCGCTTCGAGGAAACGCTTGAACACGTTTTCGAGATGCTGGACCTTTTGGATGAGTTGAGACAATCGCAAGCTCTTATGGCCAAAGCCAAAGGTTTCGAACCTAAGGGCATAGACCAAGGAATGGAGAAGCAGACAAAGAAGCCCTGTAGTCCTGCACTTGGACCACGGAATAGGGTGAGAAAGCCTTCGAGCAGTCATTCTCAAAGAAAGTTATCTGGGGACTGGAAGTCTTTATTTTCTCCTGGAGAAGGTATGAGATTCTCTCCTTAGTCTTTAAAACATAGTCAGCTGTGTTATCTACCAGAAACCTGGTTGGTAGATATGGATCCACTGACGGTATGTATGCATTTAAAATGCAGGGACACCAGGAAACCCAAAGACTTGGAAATGGAGGAATAGTCAAGGCAAAGCTGTAGAGGAGGCAGCTGTTGCAGTGGAAGACATTTATCTGCTTTAGTAGTTAAATAGGATTTCATTTCAAGTTTATTGCATTATGTACCCTTTATTTTATAAAGAACTTTTGTTTTGGATTTCTATTATTTATGAATGGATATTTTGTTTCTTTAATCATGGTGATGATTTTGATAAGAAATAATGGGCATTATCTATTCTGGTACATTAGATAGCAATATGTGAATGATGAATCTATTGGAGTAGTATACTTAATGTCTAGATTTGAGTATTCTGAACTCCTTGTACACTTTCATTTACCTATTAAATACGAACATTCATTTGCTTTTAATTATTGTTAATTAAATACATGCAAATTATAGTCCTGGATTAGATACGTTGTAGTTAGTATGGTGTGCGACGTCACACAGAAGATCATACTATCGATTACTCGTAATTAATCGAACAGATGCTCACGACCTAGATGGACACGGACCAATCCATCAGTATAGTCGTTGTGTGAGAGAGAAAATAATTTGTCTTAATTATTTTATCACACTTGTACACTTGGTGTATTGAGCGGATCGATTGAGACTCATCAATTAGGTTTGCTCGGCGATAATTGATTTGAGACTCAGTGTATTTTGATCTTAATCCCCGATATTGTTGCGGGTGTGTATATTCAATAGAAGTGACTTTGATTTACCAAAGGAATTAACCGATTTAATTATTGGGTTAATTACCGGTTAAGTTGGGTCACTATATTTTATATATGGCATGCCGTGAATGATTGAACGGACAGTGTATCCCGGAAGGGTTGATAATATCCCCGAGATGAGCTCATAAGGATTTATTATGTAAACCTCGCGAGTGGATTTAATTCCGCATAATAAATAAGGTTGAGTGGTACTAGTCTCGGATAAAAGAGATGAATAAATTTATTAAGCAATAAATAAATTTTATTCATGGATATTTATATCTTAAATACACGGAATAAATAATACTACCGGAGAAATATTATTTGGATATAATATGGTTTAATATTGGGAGTGCAATTAATTTATATAGTGGAAAATAAATTAATTAATATTAATGGGAGATTAATAGATTTGGGCTTAGGCTCAATTTAATCATTAATATTGGAAGCCCAATATTCCACCTCCTTTAGATCCCCTACGTAGCCTATAAAAGCACTACATGGTCTTCTCTATTCTCAAGTGTGATTGAAGATCATAATTCTTCTAGAGAGAGAAGTAGATCCATAGAGCTTGGAGGATCGTCGCCCACCCGACGTTCAAGCTAGTGCAAGGAATACGTGGGAAGATTCAAAAGGTCGTCTTGAATTCGTTTCTCCGAACAACGAATCGAAAGGTAAAAATCTAAACGCCCTTGATTGTTCGATTTTGGATTTATCGAGAATACCGTAGAACGCAAGATCCGAGGATCGAACCCGGATTAGACGAACGACCACGCGGTGGTGGCGAAGCCACCGGACCGCGTGGACCGCACGCCTAGGGTTTGGCGGCGAGAAGGAGCCCTCGGCCTCGGCCGAGGGGGCGATCGCTGGGAGCGATCGCCGATGGTGGCGGGCTGGTGCCGCCACCTCCCACCTCGACGGTGGGGCCTCCTCCACGGCGAGCAGCAGGTCGCCGGACCTGCTGCCGGGGGCTGCCGGATGCAGCCCCATCGAACGTGATGTTCGATCACGTGAGCGGCGGCTCGCGGGGACTCGGCCGGGGGCGGGCTACGCGTCTTCGGGCGCGTGGTCTCCGATGGTCGGACTCCAGCGGATGAGTCGATGTTCATGTGATCTCCGGCGGAAGGTTTTCGTTCGGGTTATTGTTTCCGCAAATTTTAATAGCCCGGGATATCGAATTCCAACAATTGGTATCAGAGCGTGGTTTACGTTCGCGGTATTTTCGATGAAATTGTTCTGCCTTGCAGGGTTCCGACTATTATGGCTTAATTTATTATTCGTTTAATTTATTTTGTCATGTATGTTGGATTGATTAAACTCTCGGACATGTCGAGATTCGTTTTTGGTGGTGAATGCTTGTAATAGTAAAAATTCGGGGGTTGACCGAATTTAGGATTTATTATTACGTTCTATTTTTTTTCCGGAAAATGTATAGGGTCGATTTCATGTATAGAATCGATACCGGATAGTGTAAAATTTATTTTGTAATTTATTTTGCGTTGGATCGATGCCGAAACGACCGCCGGAGAAGACGCGTGACGAAAGAGACGATGTGAGGGCTAGGGCTCGGATCGACCACCATTGTCGATCCATGAAGGATCGAACCATCGAAGGAGAGGCGCCGAATTCGCGCCTCCCGGCGGCGAAACCACCGGCGGTGGTGGTGCGCCGGCTAGGTGGCGGCGGCGGCGGTCCTCGGCCGGTGATGGCGGTCCGGTGGGGGCGCGGGGGTCCTCGTGATCTTCGTGCTCTCCCGGTAAATCCACTTTCCTAATTGATTCGGGTTTTTCCTATTTGAGTATTCCTAATTTTGGGAATTCTCATGGATTAGGAAAAGAATTAATTGGAATTAATTTTATTTCCTTATTCTATTATGGAAGTCTTCTAGAGTATTCCGAGTTCTACTTGGAATAGGATCCTAGAGATTTAATAGAATTGGAAAGGAATAAAAGTTAATTTAGGATTGATTTATTTCCTAATTGATTATTCCTACTTTATGGGAATTTTCATAGTAATGAAAATTAATTAATCTTTGAAAGTAGAAGAGTCCTAAATTATTTTATTTCCTTATTTCATTATGGAAATCATCTAGAATATTCCAAGTGGGTCTTGGATAGATTATTCTAGAGATTTAATGAAGTAGAAAGGGAAAATAAAATAAATAAAAATATTAATAATATTTAATTTTATTTTTGATTTATTCGATTGACTTAATTATTATTAATTAAGTATCTTTTGGATTTATTAAAAATAAATAGATTTAAATATTGGAAATTAATATTCTCGTCACATGAAGCATTCAAGAACGAAGACTAAAGACTAGAAGATGCGTACGGAGATGGAGTAAAGCCATAATAGTCGGAAAATAATATTCTAGTAATTATTTTGACTATGTGATAATATTATGTGCTTTATTACATGTATGCATGCTATATGTGTTTACTTTTATGCACTAGATAGCGTATCCCTTTATTGTAAAAAGCTAAGTGGGAGAGGGTATGGAAACATACCCATGGTCTCCATTGCTGCTCTCTTGGTGACTTTTATAAACTTTCGAAGTTTATATAGATAAGTTATTGGAGGAGAGTTCTTGTAATTCCTCTTACGAGAAACATTGATTAAGTCTATCAAACAATGCCTAATTTGTCTTTCCAAAGCTGATTTCAAGTCGACTCATTCTCACCCCGGGGAGTGGAATGGAGCCAAAGCCACTTGGTCATGTCGAGGACACAAATTAGAGGCAGTCGTACCATTCTTTGATAGATGGATCGATTGTCTGCTCGGCTCCCTCATTTATGAGAGATAGGGTTGTTCGCATGGTGAATCACTGGTTAGAAACTTCGAGTTTCACTTATGATTCTCCGCGTCTTGATTTACAAGATCGAATGGATCAAGTAATTGGATTTCAATTGTATAAGTCTTTTGGTATGGTAAACGTCCACACTATCGTGGCTTGCTATATCGAATGGGACTTTAGATCGATTGATGTAGACAGTTATAGAAGGGAGTGAAGGATCCGTGTGTCAACGTAAACGTCCACACTATCGTGGCTTGCGGTGATATGCGAGTCTTAAACAAACTTCTTAGTACTGAGTAATGGTTAACACTTAGGTACGCTTCATAGTATTCCTCCCATCGAGGTAACGCTATTGATGATGTACGACCGAAGGAAATCTAATTGCTAAATCATTTGGGTGGGTAAACGTCCACACTATCGTGGCTTGCCTTACCTGTTGGGATTTTAGATGTGATTAGTGATTTAATGATATTATTTAAGGGAGATAATATCGGATATTAAATTGTTTGTTTGTTTTATGTGCTTATAGGTTAGGAATGACTGTGACCCCACTTTGTGATATACTTAAAGATGAAAACTCACTGGTTCCATATAGTACTGATTGGAAAAGAAATCTGGACATTGTCCAGACTGTTGAGCTTTCTGAATCCACTGTTGTTCCAACTACGTTGAGACATGGTGTGGAAGCTAGGCAAGAGGTGTTTAACATACCCACGGAATCATTCCTCAATGAGTCCCTTAAAACCGGCTCGGCGAAGGCGATTTTTGTGCGTAAGTTAAGAGAAACACGAGCTCTTGTGGCTAGGCTAAAAGAAAAGCGTGCAAAGAGACCCAGTGGTTTAAAACCACGGATTGGGGAAAGCAAGCGGTTTCGCAGATGCTTTCGATGCAAACAGTTTGGGCACTGGAGGTCTGATTGTCCTCTCATCAACGGTACGAAATTTTCCTTAGTCACCGAAACATTGTCAGTGGTGTTATCTACCAGCACCTGGTGTGTAGATACGGGGGCCACTGATCATGTCTGCAATTCATTGCAGGGGTTCCAGGAAACCCGGAGACTTAGAGAGGGAGAGATCGTGGTCTACATGGGCAATGCCGCGAAGTTGGCGGCTGTTGCAGTGGGAGACGTTCACTTACGCTTTAGTAGTGATAGGGTTTTAGTTTTACAAAATTTTCTTTATGTACCCAACTTTAGAAAGAATTTAATTTCGGTTTCTAAACTTATTATGAATGGATATTCTGTCTCTTTTGACCACTCGGTGATCATAAGAAGAAACAGTGAGATTATCTGTTCTGGTACATTGGTGGACGATTTGTATGTGCTAAATCCTGAGTCTAACACGATGCAACTAACCGAGAGTAATAACACATCTACGAACACCAATAAGAGAAAGGAACCTTCTAGGATGAATCAATTATACTTGTGGCACTTAAGGCTAGGTCATATTAACTCAAATAGAATTCAAAGGTTGAAAGCTGATGGTCTCATCAGTGGTGTTGAAGGAGAGGACCTTCCAACTTGCGAATCCTGTTTAGAGGGAAAAATGACCAAGCGTTCTTTTTCTGGTAAAGGACGAAGGGCTGAACAAGTATTGGATTTGATTCACTCTGATGTATGCGGACCTATGTCTACCCAGGCAAAGGGAGGGTACGAGTATTTCATCACTTTCACTGATGATTACTCAAGGTATGGATTTGTATACCTGATGCGCCGCAAGAGCGAATCCTTTGACAAGTTCAAGGAGTTCAAGGCTCTTGTGGAGAACCTTCAAGGTAAATCCATTAAATGCCTGCGATCTGATCGCGGAGGCGAGTACCTGTCTGGAGAATTCAAGGCATACTTGGAAGAGAATGGGATTGATTCCCAAATGACATCACCATATACTCCCCAGCAAAATGGTGTGTCAGAAAGAAGGAATAGGACTCTTATGGAAATGGTGCGATCAATGATGAGTTACTCGGACTTACCTATCATGTTCTGGGGATATGCCTTAGAAACAGCGGCGCACATTCTGAACTTGGTTCCATCTAAAACGGTTCCTTCAACACCCATGGAACGATGGAGCGGGCGCAAGCCTAGCTTAAGACACGTTCGGATCTGGGGGTGCCCTGCACATGTGTTGAAGGTAGGTGCCGATAAATTAGAACCTCGTACTGAAGTGCGGTTGTTTATAGGATATCCTAGAGGAACTAAAGGTGGCATGTTCTATAGTCCTAAGGACCAGAAGATCGTTATAAGTACTAACGCTCGGTTCTTGGAAGAGGACTATGTCATGGACCACAAGCCCAAGAGTGACATAATGCTTGATGAATTGAGAGGTAACACTGAAGACCTAGACACAGCCGAACCGAGTATAGATACACCACTAGAATCTGCACCTGACACTATCACTGTTAATACACCGGAACGCCGTCGTAGTGGGAGGGTTGTTAAACAACCAGACCGATGGATTGGACTGGGTGAGTCTTCGGACTCTGGACCTGGAGTTCATGAAATCGATCCCTGGACCTATGACGAGGCAGTACAAGATATAGATGCGCCTTCTTGGAAGAAAGCAATGAAATCCGAAATAGAATCTATGGATTCTAATAAAGTCTGGGATCTTGTAGAACCACCAAACGGCGTAAAGCCAATTGGGTGTAAATGGGTCTACAAGAGAAAGAGAGGATCTGACGGAAAGGTTGAAACCTTTAAAGCTCGGCTTGTTGCGAAAGGATATACTCAGAAAGAGGGAATCGATTATGAGGAGACCTTCTCGCCGGTAGCCAAGATAAAGTCGATCCGGATTCTCTTATCCATAGCAGCTCATATGGATTATGAGGTGTGGCAAATGGATGTCAAGACAGCTTTCCTAAATGGAAGTCTTGACGAGACGATTTATATGAAACAACCAGAAGGATTCATTGCTAAGGGGCAAGATCATCTAGTGTGCAAGCTTAATCGATCCATTTATGGATTGAAACAAGCCTCGAGATCGTGGAACCTGCGATTTGACGAAGTAGTCCAATCTTTTGGATTTAGTCAAAGCATGGACGAATCGTGTGTGTATTGGAAACGTGATGGGAAGAAGGTGGTGTTTCTCGTGCTTTATGTGGACGACATTCTTCTCATTGGCAACAGTGTGAAAATGTTATCAGACATAAAGGGATGGTTGTCTAGACAATTCGATATGAAAGATTTGGGAGAAGTCGGGCATGTTCTAGGGATAAAAGTTATAAGGGATCGCCGGAATAGAACATTGTACCTATCCCAGCAATCTTACATAGACACGATTCTGGCTCGTTTTAACATGCAAGATTCCAAGAAGGGTGAGCTGCCCTTCAGTAAAGGAATTTATCTTTCTAAGGAGATGTGTCCTCAGACACAAAAGGAGAAAGATGAAATGAAAGCAGTTCCCTACGCTTCGGCTGTGGGAAGCTTGATGTATGCAATGTTATGCACGAGGACTGATATCTGCTATGCAGTTGGCGTAGTAGCGAGATATCAGAGTAACCCTGGAAAGGCTCATTGGACTGCCGTAAAGAGCATTTTCAAGTATTTGCGAAATACTAGGGATTATGTTCTAAGTTACGGGGCAGACAATCTGATTCCTTTGGGTTATACGGATTCGGATTTCCAAGCTGATAAGGACCGGCGAAAGTCGTTATCAGGCTATGTGTTTCACTATTAAAGGAGGAGGAGTTTTAACATGGAAGAGTGATAAGCACGATGCTTTTCGGACTCTCCCATGGGTAACCAAATAGCGGCCTCAGAGGCAGCGGAAGTTTTGGTATGGCTCCGGTATTACCTCTGGGACTTAGATGTGATTCTTAGTTTACCAAAGGCTATGTAAATAGCGGTGCAGTGGCAAACTTTAAGAGATCACGAGTCCATAAGTGTAAGATAACACATAGGGAAAGTACCACCTGATACGAGTCATCGTCAGAGGGACGATGCAGTAGTCACCAAGATAGCTTCAGAGCGGCAACCTAGATTGCTCATTCACATGGTACTTCTTGGAAGTACAGATCAAGCACGTGATTAGTATGGGAGTCGGGAGTTTGGAGGATAAGACTAGACCTTAGTATAAGTGGGAGATTGTTGGAGTAGTATACTTAATGTCTAGATTTGAGTATTCTGAACTCCTTGTACACTTTCATTTACCTATTAAATACGAACATTCATTTGCTTTTAATTATTGTTAATTAAATACATGCAAATTATAGTCCTGGATTAGATACGTTGTAGTTAGTATGGTGTGCGACGTCACACAGAAGATCATACTATCGGTTACTCGTATTTAATCGAACATATGCTCACGACCTAGATGGACACGGACCAATCCATCGGTATAGTCGTTGTGTGAGAGAGAAAATAATTTGTCTTAATTATTTTATCACACTTGTACACTTGGTGTATTGAGCGGATCGATTGAGACTCATCAATTAGGTTTGCTCAGCGATAATTGATTTGAGACTCAGTGTATTTTATTCTTAATCCCCGATATTGTTGCGGGTGTGTATATTCAATAGAAGTGACTTTGATTTACCAAAGGAATTAACCGATTTAATTATTGGGTTAATTACCGGTTAAGTTGGGTCACTATATTTTATATATGGCATGCCGTGAATGATTGACCGGACAGTGTATCCCGGAAGGTTTGATAATATCCCCGAGATGAGCTCATAAGGATTTATTATGTAAACCTCGCGAGTGGATTTAATTCCGCATAATAAATAAGGTTGAGTGGTACTAGTCTCGGATAAAAGAGATGAATAAATTTATTAAGCAATAAATAAATTTTATTCATGGATATTTATATCTTAAATACACGGAATAAATAATACTACCGGAGAAATATTATTTGGATATAATATGGTTTAATATTGGGAGTGCAATTAATTTATATAGTGGAAAATAAATTAATTAATATTAATGGGAGATTAATAGATTTGGGCTTGGGCTCAATTTAATCATTAATATTGGAATCCCAATATTCCACCTCCTTTAGATCCCCTACGTAGCCTATAAAAGCACTACATGGTCTTCTCTATTCTCAAGTGTGATTGAAGATCATAATTCTTCTAGAGAGAGAAAGTAGAGAGAGAAGTAGATCCATAGAGCTTGGAGGATCGTCGCCTACCCGACGTTCAAGCTAGTGCAAGGAATACGTGGGAAGATTCAAAAGGTCGTCTTGAATTCGTTTCTCCGAACAACGAATCGAAAGGTAAAAATCTAAACGCCCTTGATTGTTCGATTTTGGATTTATCGAGAATACCGTAGAACGCAAGATCCGAGGATCGAACCCGGATTAGACGAACGACCACGCGGTGGTGGCGAAGCCACCGGACCGCGTGGACCGCACGCCTAGGGTTCGGCGGCGAGAAGGAGCCCTCGGCCTCGGCCGAGGGGGCGATCGCTGGGAGCGATCGCCGATGGTGGCGGGCTGGTGCCGCCACCTCCCACCTCGACGGTGGGGCCTCCTCCACGGCGAGCAGCAGGTCGCCGGACCTGCTGCCGGGGGCTGCCGGATGCAGCCCCATCGAACGTGATGTTCGATCACGTGAGCGGCGGCTCGCGGGGGCTCGGCCGGGGGCGGGCTACGCGTCTTCGGGCGCGTGGTCTCCGATGGTCGGACTCCGGCGGATGAGTCGATGTTCATGTGATCTCCGGCGGAAGGTTTTCGTTCGGGTTATTGTTTCCGCAAATTTTAATAGCCCGGGATATCGAATTCCAACAGAATCCTTAGTCTACCACGATGCAACAAACCGTTCTATAACTTGTTTTACTATTTAGAAATATTTCTTGTTAAATCATTATACTTGTGAATTCTTGTACTGAGTAGTATTTATTCAAATAAGATTCAAAAGGTCGAAATTGATTTGATCAATTATAGTTGAAGGAATGGACCTTCCGACCTAAGAATCAAGTTTGGAAGATAATGCAACTAAGCATACTTTTTGGTAAAAGATAGAATTCGGACAAGTATTAAGAATGATCAATGATATGTGTAAGGTGCGAGTAGTTCTTTTAAGAATACTCGTTGATGGATTAGAATGCTTGATGTGCCATAAAAGCGAAGTGTTTCAGTCACAAAGCAATTATGGGGAACCTTCAAAGTATATCCATTGGAAAGCTGCGACTTAGTCGCGGAGGCTACCACGTAACACAATCAAAGATTGAGATTAAATCTCAAAAGACTACACCATACACTTACGTGTAGAGATGGTGAGTCAGTAAGAAATAAAATTCTAATAGTAAAAGAACAAGTTGTTCGTAACTACCTATGTTCTATGGATATTCCTGGAGACAACGGCATATTCAATATGGTTGTAGGATATCCTAGATGAACAAAGTATTGTGTGTTATATAGTACTATGAACCAGAAGGACGTGTTACGCCCGGTTCTTAGAGAAAGACTATTAGAAGAACCACAAAGCCCGAACTGACACAGTACCTTGGAATGAGAAAATGGACAAAGACTAGAAACCAGCCAAACCGAGTAGAGGTACACCACACACTGCACCTACTGTTATTACTGTTATACACCGGGACGTCGTTGCAGTGGGAGGTTGTTGAACAACCAGAGATGTTCATATGACTATAAGAGTTTCGGACTCTGGATCTAGTAAAGATGAAATCGATCCCTAGCTCTGCACAAAGGCAGTACTAGATCTAAATGTGCCGGCTTGGAAAACAATAAGGATTATTGGAAAGAGGCAAGATCATTTAGAGTACAAGCTTAGTAAATCCATTTATGGATTGAAACAAAGCTATAAATCGTGGAACTTGCGAATTGATGGGATAATCCATTTGATGGATTCATCAAAAGGCATAGACGATAGGTGTATTGGAAATGTAATAGAAACAAGGTGGTGTTTCTCGGAGATTTTATGTAGATGACATTTTCATCATTGGCAACAATGTAGAAAATGTTGTCAGACATAAGATAATGGTTGTCTAAATGAATCGAGATATAAGATTGAGTAGAAGTTAGAGCATGTTCTTGAGATCTTTCGATCTAAGGATAAGAACATTGTACTTCTCCTAGATATCTTATACGATTATGGTTTGTTTTAAACATGCATACTTCTGAGAAAGGTTATTGCCTTTCAGAGACAGAATATACATCTATCTAAAGGGTATGTGTTCGAACACATGAAGGAGATAGATGAGGACAAAGCAGTTTCCTATACTTCAAGTATGGAAAGCTTTATAGATGCAATGTTGTAAAACAAGAACCTGATATCAACTATGCGGTTTGCGTAGTGGGAGGATATCAAGGTAATCTAGACAAGAGATTTTCGGATGCTGTAATAGTACTTGCGAAGTACTGGATTATTGAGCAAGACGAAATCTTCTTTGATTACAAATTCTCAGATCTTAAATCAGAGGAGGACCAGTGTAAGTCGATATCAGACTATGTGTTCACTTTTAGAAAGAGGTGGAACCATGAAGTGAAAGAGTGATAAGCAGGACGCTTCTCAGACTCTCTCATAACCGAATAAGTAGCCTCAGAGGCAGCGGAAGTTTTGGTTTGGTTCCGGGATAACCTCTTGACTTGGATATGACTCTTAGTTTGCCAAAGGCTATTGGATAGCGGTGCACGGTAAACTGGAAGAAGTCATAAGTCAAAAGTGATGTTAACACATAGAGCAAGTACCATCTGATACGAGTCATCGTCAAGGAAGACGATGCAGTAGTCACCAAGATAATTTCAGAGCGACAACCTAGAGTGCTCATTCACATAGTACTTCTTGGAAGTACAACTCTAAGCACGTGATGAGTATGGGAGTCGGGAGTTTGGAGGAAATGACTAGACCTTAGTACAAGTGGGAGATTGTTGGAGTTGTGTACTTAATGTCTAGATTTAAGTAACGGTAAACTCCCGGTCATAGCATTTAATCTATTAAATTAATAAACAATTGTTTGCGTTTAATTATTGATAATTAAATATATGCAAAATATAGTCCTGGATTATATACGTTTTAGTTAGTATGGTGTGCGACGTCACACAGAAGATCATACTATCGGTTACTCGTATATAATCGAACGGTTGCTCACGACCTAGATGGACACGGACCAATCCATCGGTATAGTCGTTGTGTGAGAGAGAAAATAATTTGTCTTAATTATTTTATCACACTTGTACACTTGGTGTATTGGGCGGATCGCTTGAGATTTATCGATTAGGATTGCCTTGAGATAATCGATTCAAGTCTCAAAGTATTTTATTCTTAATCCCCGATACTATTGCGGGTGTGTATATTTAATATATGTGACTTTGATTTTCCAAAGGAATTAACCGATTTAATTATTGGGTTAATTACCGGTTAAGTTGGGTCACTATATTTTATATATGGCATGCCGTGAATACTTGACGGGAAAGTGTATCCCGGAAGGGTTGATAATATCCCCGAGATGAGTTCATAAGGAATTATTGTGTAAACCTCATGAGTGGATTCGTTCCGCACAATAATTAAGGTTGAATGGTACTAATCTCGGATTAAAGAGATGAATAAATTAATTAGCAATAAATTAATTTTATTCATGGATATTTAAATCTTAAATACACGGAATAAATAATACTACCGGAGAAATATTATTTGATATAATATGGTTTAATATTGGGAGTGCAATTAATTTATATAGTGGAAAATAAATTAATTAATATTAATGGGAGATTAATAGATTTGGGCTTGGGCTCAATTTAATCATTAATATTGGAAGCCCAATATTCCACCTCCTTTAGATCCCCTACGTAGCCTATAAAAGCACTACATGGTCTTCACTTTTTTATAAGACAAGATTATCATACTTGATATTCTAGAGAGTTGAAGAGGATCCATAAGCTTGGAGGATCGTCGCCCACCCGACGTTCAAGCTAGTGCAAGGAATACGTAGGAAGATCGTAAGGTCATCATCTTGATTTCGTTTCTCCGCACAACGAATCGAAAGGTAAAATCATATACTCCCTTCTATGATTTTATGTGAATTGAATTGTGATACATGCATGAACACACGATCCGGGAAAAAGACGATCTTCGGGGACGGGGATTCGAGATCCCCGGCGAAGGATCGAGAGAACCCTCGGCTGGGAGCCGAGGGGTGGCGGTCGAGCCCTAGGGCTTCGACCGCCGGCGCGCATCGAGAGGGAGCCGCGGCTGGACGCCGCGGCTGGGGCGATCGAGCCCTAGCTCGATCGCCGGGGGGAACTGCCGCTGGCTGGCGCCGCGGCTGGTGGTGCCCCCCACCTCCGACGATGGCGGTGAGTCGCCGGACTCACCGCCCGGGGCTGCCGGAGCAGCCCCAGCGATCGCACGCGCGATCGCGAGCCTCGGCGGGGGCTCGGCTAGGGTTTCTAGCCGCGGGTTTTTCCCGCGGCGGTGATTCTCTTGTCGGGCCCGGTTCCGTTAGGTGGTTCGCGTGTTTCCGGCGATGGGATTTCGGTCGGGGTTATCGGTTCCGCAATTTTTGATACCCCGGGATATCGATTTCCAGCAAACCCAACATGAGTCGATGGCCACTGCCTATGATATGTTGTTTAACCTCAAAGAAATGTTTGGGGAGCAAGATCGTGCGGCAAGGCAAGAAGCCATGAGAGTCCTCATGACAACTACTCAGTCTGAAGGAACGCCCGTAGGGGATCACGTTCTTAAGATGATGAGTTTGTTGAATGAGCTTGAGATCCTAGGAGCTCAAATTGATGCTGAGACGCAAGTCGACATCATACTCCAGTCTCTGACCCCTAGTTTTGAGCAGTTTCGCATGAGTTATAATATGGGTAAACTGTCTTATACTCTTGCGCAACTCCTGACTGAACTGAAGGCGGCAGAGGGGATCTACAAGAAGGGCAAGTCTCAAGCGCTTGTAGCTACCAAGTCCAAAGGCTTAAAGCCTGTTGGAGGTAGGGGCAAGAAAAGGAAGCAAGCCTGGAAACCCAGTGGTGCCAAGAGGAGTGGACCACGAGTGGGGGCTGCAAAGCCAAGAGGCAAGTGCTTCCGATGCAATAAGTCTGGACACTGGAAGTCTGAATGTCCTCTCAAAGGTACGAATTTTTCTTTAGTCGTAAAAACAAAGTCAGCGGTATTATCTACCAGAAATCTGGTGTGTAGATATGGAACCACTGACGGTATGTGCATTTTAAATGCAGGGGTTCCAGAAAACCCGGCGACTTAGAGAAGAAGAGTTCGAGTCTACACGGGCAAAAGCTGTAGAGGAGGCAGCTGTTGCAGTGGAAGACATTTATCTGCTTTAGTAGTTAAATAGGATTTCATTTCAAGTTTATTGCATTATGTACCCTTTATTTTAGAAAGAACTTTTGTTCTGGATTTCTATTATTTATGAATGGATATTTTATTTCTTTAATCATGGTGATGCTTTTGATAAGAAATAATGGGTATTATCTATTCTGGTACATTAGATAGCAATAACGTAAATGATGAATCCTTAGTCTACCACGATGCAACAAACCGTTCTATAACTTGTTTTACTTGTTAGATATATTTCTTTATTAAATCATTATACTTGTGAATTCTTATACTTAGTAGTTTTGATTCAAATGAGATTCAAAAGGGTCGAAATTGATTTGATCAATTATAGTTGAAGGAATGGACCTTCCGACCTAAGAATCAAATTTGGAACATAATACAACTAAGCATACCTTTCGGTAAAGAATAGAATTCGGACAAGTATTGAGAATGATCAATGGTATATGCAGACATATGTGTAATTAGAAAGGTGTGAGTAGTTCTTTTAAGAATACTCGAATAATGGATTAGGATGCTTGATGTGCCATAAAAGCAAAGTGTTTTAGTCACAAAGCAATTATGGGGAACCTTCTAAGTATATCCATTGGAAGCCTGCGACTAAAATCGCGGAGGCTATCACCTATCTGAATAACACATATCATAATCAAAGATTGAGATTAAGTCTCAAATGACTACACCATACACTTACGTGTAGAGATGGTGAGTCAATAAGAAATAGAATTCTAATAGTAAAAGAACAAGTTGTTCGGAACTACCTATGTTCTATGGATATTTCTAGAGACAACGGCACATTCAATGTGGTTGTAGGATATCCTAGATGAACAAAGTATTGTGTGTTCTATAGTACTATGAACCAGAAGGACGTGTAACGCCCGGTTCTTAGAGGAAGACTATTAGATGAACTACATGATGGAGTAGTATACTTAATGTCTAGATTTGAGTATTCTGAACTCTGTATGCACTTTCATTTACCTATTAATTACAGACATTCATTTGCTTTTAATTATTGTTAATTAAATAAATGCAAATTATAGTCCTGGATTTTATACGTTGTAGTTAGTATGGTGTTGCATGGGCACACAGAAGATCATACTATCGGTTACTCGTATTTAATCGAACAGTTGCTCACGACCTAGATGGACACGGACCAATCCATCGGTATAGTCGTTGTGTGAGAGAGAAAATAATTTATCTTAATTATTTTATCACACTTGTACACTTGGTGTATTGAGCGGATCGATTGAGACTCATCAATTAGGATTGCTCGGCGATAATTGATTTGAGACTCGGAGTATTTTATTCTTAATCCCTGAAATAATTGCGGGTGTGTATATTTAATATAAGTGACTTTGATTTACCAAAGGAATTAACCGGTTTGATAATTGGGTTAATTACCGGTTAAGTTGGGTCACTATATTTTATATATGGCATGCCGTGAATTCTTGAAGGGGCAGTGTATCCCGTAAGGGTTGATAATATCCCCGAGATGAGCTCATAAGGATTTATTATGTAAACCTCGCGAGTGGACTTGTTCCGCATAATAAATAAGGTTGAGTGGTACTAGTCTCGGATATAAGAGATGAATAAATTTATTAAGCAATAAATAAATTTTATTCATGGATATTTAAATCTTAAATACACGGAATAAATAATACTAAGTTGGAGAAATATTATTTGATATAATATGAATAATATTGGGAGTGCAATTTTATTTATATAGTGGAAAATAAATAAAATTAATATTGATAAGAATTAATGGATTTGGGTTGGACCCAATTTAATTTTCAATATTGAAGCCCAATATTTATTCTCCTTTTGATCCCCTTCGTAGCCTATAAAAGCACTACGTGGTCTTCACTTTACTAACCTACGTTACGCCAACAATAAAGTTCTGAGAGTGAAGAGGATCCACAAGTTCGATAGCTCGTCGCCCACCCGACGTTCGAACGAGTGCAAGGAATACGCGGGAAGGTCACGAGGTCGTCGATTTCGTTTCTCCGAACAACGAATCGTAGGTACAATTCTCAACCCCCTTGTTAATTGTTCGATTTGGTTTTATCGAGAATACCGTAGGACGAAGATCCGAGATAAGAAACCATGAACGGGGGACGATCGCGTGGTGGTGGCGAAGCCACCGGACCATAGGCGATCGCCCGGGCTAGGGTTTCGCGGGCATGGGGGCGAACCCTCGGCTGGGCCGAGGGTGTGCGATCGACCACGAGGGTCGATCGCTGGGCACGGGCTGGAGCCGTGCCCTACCCCGCCGTGAAGGCGGGGGCCTCCTGGTGGTGGCGGGTCGCCGGACCCGCCGCGGGGGCTGTCGGAACAGCCCCACCCCGATCGATCGCCGGCGCGCGATCGATCCCTCGATCGTATGAACCCCGGCTCGCGGGGGTTCGGGTGGGGGCGGGCTGTGCGTCTTCGGATGCATGGTCTCCAAAGCCCGGACTCCGGCGGATGAGTCGGCGTTCGTATGATCTCCGGCGAAGGGTTCGTTCGGGTTATCGGTTCCGCAAATTTTAATAGCCCGGGATATCGAATTCCAACAATTGGTATCAGAGCGTGGTTTACGTTCGCGGTATTTTCGATGAAATTGTTCTGCCTTGCAGGGTTCCGACTATTATGGCTTAATTTATTATTCGTTTAATTATTTTGTCATGTGATTGTTGGTTTTATTAAACTCTCGGACATGTCGAGATTCGTTTTTGGTGGTGAATGCTTGTAATAGTAAAATTCGGGGGTTGACCGAATTTAGGATTTATTATTATGTTCGTTGTTTTTCCGGATAATGTATAGGGTCGATTTCGTGTATAGAATCGATACCGGAATTGTAATTTATTTTGTAAATTTATTTTGCGATTGGATCGACGAATCGAAGACCGCCGGAGAAGACGAAGTGACGAGGAGACGAAGGACTGGGATCGATCAATCCCCATGATCGATCCCGAGGGGATCGATCGACCCGCGGCCCTAGGCGGGCTGTCCGTGGGAGCCTCGGCCACGCCGGCCACCAGTGGTGGTGGCGCGTGGGCTGAGCGGCGGCGGCGTGCCCTAGGCGGCGATCGAACATGGTGGGGGTGGTTCGGGGTTCCCCAACCCGGGCTACTCCTACCGGAAATATACTTTCCTAATTAATTCATTATTTCCTATTTTGATTATTTCTTTATGGAATATTCTAGAAAAATAGAGAAAGAATTAATTTAGTACTAAATTTATTTTTCCTATTTGATTATTCCTACTCATGGGAATATTCATGGATTAGGAATAAAATAAATTTGGAAAAGTATAAGAGTCCTAAATTATTTTATTTCTTTATTTTATTATGGATATCATCTAGAATATTCCAAGAGGATCTTGGATAGATTATTCTAGAGATTTAATGAAGTGGAAAAAGAAAATAAAATAAATAAAAATATTAATATTTAATTTTATTTTTGATATATTCAATTGACTTAATTTTCGAATTAAGTAACTTTTGGATTAATTGAAAATAAATAGATTTAAATATTGGATATTAATATTCTCGTCACATGGAGCATTCAAGAAACGAAGACTAAAGACTAGAAGATGCGTACGGGGATGTGATGAAGCCATAATAGTCGGAAAATAATATTCTAGTATTATTTTGACTATGTGATAATACTATGTGCTTTATTACATGTATGCATGCTATATGTGTTTACTTTTATGCACTAGATAGCGTATCCCTTTATTGTAAAAAGCTAAGTGGGAGAGGGTATGGAAACATACCCATGGTCTCCATTGCTGCTCTCTTGGTGACTTTTATAAACTTTTGAAGTTTATATAGATAAGTTATTGGAGGAGAGTTCTTGTAATTCCTCTTACGAGAAACATTGATTGAGTTTATCAAACAATGCCTAATTTGTCTTTCCAAAGCTGATTTCAAGTCGACTCATTCTCACCCCGGGGAGTGGAATGGAGCCAGAGCCACTTGGTCATGTAGAGGACACAAATTAGAGACTTTCGTGCCATACTTTGATAGATGGGTCGTTTGTCTGCTCGGCTCCCTCATTTATGAGAGATAGGGTTGTTCGCATGGTGAATCACTGGTTAGAAACTTCGAGTTTCACTTATGATTATCCACGTCTTGATTTACAAGATTGAATGGATCAAGTAATTGGATTTCAATTATATAAATCTTTTGGTATAGTAAACGTCCACACGAACGTGGCTTGCTATACTGAATGGGATTTTAGAATAATTGATGTAGACAGTTATAGGGAGTTGTGAAAAATTGCGAGTTGTCGTAAACGTCCACACGAACGTGGCTTGCGGTGACGTAACAATTCTAAACGATTCACCTTGGTACTGAGTAATGGTTTACACTTAGATACGCTTTATAGTATTCTTCCCAACGAAGTAACGCTATAATGATGTATGACCGAAGCAAATCTAATTGCTAAATCATTTGGGTGGGTAAACGTCCACACGAACGTGGCTTGCTTTAACCTGATGGGATTTTAGATGTGATTAGTGATTTAATGATATTATTTGAGGGAGATAATATCGGATATTAAATTGTTTGTTTGTTTTATGTGCTTATAGGTTAGGAATGACTGTGACCCCACTTTGTGATATACTTAAAGATGAAAACTCACCGGTTCCATATGGTGATGATTGGAAAAGAAATCTGGACATTGTCCAGACTGTTGAGCTTTCTGAATCCACTGTTGGTCCAACTACGTTGAGACATGGTGTGGAAGCTAGGCAAGAGGTGTTTAACATACCCACGGAATCGTTCCTCAATGAGTCCCTTAAAACCGGCTCAGCGAAGGCGATTTTTGTGCGTAAGTTAAGAGAAACACGAGCTCTTGTGGCTAGGCTAAAAGAAAAGCGTGCAAAGAGACCCAGTGGTTTAAAACCACGGATTGGGGCAAGCAAGCGGTTTCGCAGATGCTTTCGATGCAAACAGTTTGGGCACTGGAGGTCTGATTGTCCTCTCATCAAAGGTACGAAATTTTCCTTAGTCACTGAAACATTGTCAGCGGTGATATCTACCAGCACCTGGTGTGTAGATACGGGTGCCACTGACCATGTCTGCAATTCATTGCAGGGGTTCCAGGAAACCCGGAGACTTAGAGAGGGAGAAATCGTGGTCTACATGGGCAATGCCGCGAAGGTGGCGGCTGTTGCAGTGGGAGACGTTCACTTACGTTTCAGTAGTGATAGGGTTTTAGTTTTACGAAATTGTCTTTATGTACCCAACTTTAGAAAGAATTTAATTTCGGTTTCTAAGCTTATTTTGAATGGATATTCTGTTTCTTTTGACCACTCTGTGATCATAAGAAGAGACAGTGGAATTATCTGTTCTGGTACATTGGTGGACGATTTGTATGTACTAAATCCTGAGTCTAACACGATGCAACTAACCGAGAGTAATAACACATCTACGAACACCAATAAGAGAAAGGAACCTTCTAGGATGAATCAATTATACTTGTGGCACTTAAGGCTAGGTCATATTAACTCAAATAGAATTCAAAGGTTGAAATCTGATGGTCTCATCAGTGGTGTTGAAGGAGAGGACCTTCCAACCTGCGAATCCTGTTTAGAGGGTAAAATGACCAAGCGTCCTTTTTCTGGTAAAGGACGGAGGGCTGAACAAGTATTGGATTTGATTCACTCTGATGTATGCGGACCTATGTCTACTCAGGCAAGGGGAGGGTACGAGTATTTCACCACCTTCACTGATGATTACTCAAGGTATGGATTTGTATACCTGATGCGCCGCAAGAGCGAATCCTTTGACAAGTTCAAGGAGTTCAAGGCTTTTGCGGAGAACCTTCAAGGTAAATCCATAAAATGCCTGCGATCTGATTGCGGAGGCGAGTACCTGTCTGGAGAATTCAAGGCATACTTAGCAGAGAATGGGATTGATTCCCAAATGACATCACCATATACTCCTCAGCAGAATGGTGTGTCGGAAAGAAGGAATAGGACTCTTATGGAAATGGTGCGTTCAATGATGAGTTACTCGGACTTACCTACTATGTTCTGGGGACATGCCTTGGAAACGGCGGCGTACATTCTCAACATGGTTCCAACAAAAACGGTACCCACCACACCCATGGAAAGGTGGAGCGGGCGCAAGCCTAGCCTCAGGCACCTTCGGATCTGGGGTTGTCCAGCACATGTGTTGCGACAAGGTGCCGATAAGTTAGAACCTAGATCAAAATTACGGCTGTTTGTAGGATACCCGAAAGGAACTAAAGGTGGCATGTTCTATAGTCCTACGGACCAGAAGATCGTTATAAGTACTAACGCTCGGTTCTTAGAGGAAGACTATGTCATGGACCACAAGCCCAAAAGTGACATAATACTTGATGAGTTGAGAGGTAACAAGGAAGACTTAGATACAGCCGAACCGAGTATAGATACACCACTAGAATCTGCACCTGACACTGTCACTGTTAATACACCGGAACGCCGTCGTAGTGGGAGGGTTGTTAAACAACCAGACCGATGGATTGGACTGGGTGAGTCTTCGGACTCTGGACCTGGAGTTCATGAAATCGATCCCTGGACCTATGATGAGGCGGTACAAGATATAGATGCGTCTTCTTGGAAGAAAGCAATGAAATCCGAAATAGAATCTATGGATTCTAATAAAGTCTGGGATCTTGTAGAACCACCAAGCGGCGTAAAGCCAATTGGGTGTAAATGGGTCTACAAGAGAAAGAGAGGATCTGACGGAAAGGTTGAAACCTTTAAAGCTCGGCTTGTTGCGAAAGGATATACTCAGAAAGAGGGAATCGATTATGAGGAGACCTTCTCGCCGGTAGCCAAGATAAAGTCGATCCGGATTCTCTTATCCATAGCAGCTCATATGGATTATGAGGTGTGGCAAATGGATGTCAAGACAGCTTTCCTTAATGGAAGTCTTGACGAGACGATTTATATGAAACAACCAGAAGGATTCATTGCTAAGGGGCGAGATCATCTAGTGTGCAAGCTTAATCGATCGATTTATGGATTGAAACAAGCCTCGAGATCGTGGAACCTGCGGTTTGACGAAGTGGTCCAATCTTTTGGATTCAGTCAAAGCATGGACGAATCGTGTGTGTATTGGAAACGTGATGGAAAGAAGGTGGTGTTTCTCGTGCTTTATGTAGACGACATTCTTCTCATTGGCAACAGTGTGAAAATGTTATCAGACATAAAGGGATGGTTGTCTAGACAATTCGATATGAAAGATTTGGGAGAAGTCGAACATGTTCTAGGGATCAAGGTTATAAGGGATCGCCGGAATAGAACATTGTACCTATCCCAGCAATCTTACATAGACACGATTCTGGCTCGTTTTAACATGCAAGATTCCAAGAAGGGTGAACTACCCTTCAGTAAAGGAACTTATCTTTCTAAGGAGATGTGTCCTCGGACACAAAAGGAGAAAGATGAAATGAAAGCAGTTCCCTACGCTTCGGCTGTGGGAAGCTTAATGTATGCAATGTTATGTACGAGGCCTGATATCTGCTATGCAGTTGGCGTAGTAGCGAGATATCAGAGTAACCCTGGAAAGGCTCATTGGACTGCCGTAAAGAGCATTTTCAAGTATTTGCGAAATACTAAGGATTATGTTCTAAGTTACGGGGCAGACAATCTGATTCCTTTGGGTTATACGGATTCGGATTTCCAAGCTGATAAGGACCGGCGAAAGTCGACATTCATTTAATGTCTAGATTTGAGTATTCTGAACTCTGTATGCACTTTCATTTACCTATTAATTACAGACATTCATTTGCTTTTAATTATTGTTAATTAAATAAATGCAAATTATAGTCCTGGATTTTATACGTTGTAGTTAGTATGGTGTTGCATGGGCACACAGAAGATCATACTATCGGTTACTCGTATTTAATCGAACAGTTGCTCACGACCTAGATGGACACGGACCAATCCATCGGTATAGTCGTTGTGTGAGAGAGAAAATAATTTATCTTAATTATTTTATCACACTTGTACACTTGGTGTATTGAGCGGATCGATTGAGACTCATCAATTAGGATTGCTCGGCGATAATTGATTTGAGACTCGGAGTATTTTATTCTTAATCCCTGAAATAATTGCGGGTGTGTATATTTAATATAAGTGACTTTGATTTACCAAAGGAATTAACCGGTTTGATAATTGGGTTAATTACCGGTTAAGTTGGGTCACTATATTTTATATATGGCATGCCGTGAATTCTTGAAGGGGCAGTGTATCCCGTAAGGGTTGATAATATCCCCGAGATGAGCTCATAAGGATTTATTATGTAAACCTCGCGAGTGGACTTGTTCCGCATAATAAATAAGGTTGAGTGGTACTAGTCTCGGATATAAGAGATGAATAAATTTATTAAGCAATAAATAAATTTTATTCATGGATATTTAAATCTTAAATACACGGAATAAATAATACTAAGTTGGAGAAATATTATTTGATATAATATGAATAATATTGGGAGTGCAATTTTATTTATATAGTGGAAAATAAATAAAATTAATATTGATAAGAATTAATGGATTTGGGTTGGACCCAATTTAATTTTCAATATTGAAGCCCAATATTTATTCTCCTTTTGATCCCCTTCGTAGCCTATAAAAGCACTACGTGGTCTTCACTTTACTAACCTACGTTACGCCAACAATAAAGTTCTGAGAGTGAAGAGGATCCACAAGTTCGATAGCTCGTCGCCCACCCGACGTTCGAACGAGTGCAAGGAATACGCGGGAAGGTCACGAGGTCGTCGATTTCGTTTCTCCGAACAACGAATCGTAGGTACAATTCTCAACCCCCTTGTTAATTGTTCGATTTGGTTTTATCGAGAATACCGTAGGACGAAGATCCGAGATAAGAAACCATGAACGGGGGACGATCGCGTGGTGGTGGCGAAGCCACCGGACCATAGGCGATCGCCCGGGCTAGGGTTTCGCGGGCATGGGGGCGAACCCTCGGCTGGGCCGAGGGTGTGCGATCGACCACGAGGGTCGATCGCTGGGCACGGGCTGGAGCCGTGCCCTACCCCGCCGTGAAGGCGGGGGCCTCCTGGTGGTGGCGGGTCGCCGGACCCGCCGCGGGGGCTGTCGGAACAGCCCCACCCCGATCGATCGCCGGCGCGCGATCGATCCCTCGATCGTATGAACCCCGGCTCGCGGGGGTTCGGGTGGGGGCGGGCTGTGCGTCTTCGGATGCATGGTCTCCAAAGCCCGGACTCCGGCGGATGAGTCGGCGTTCGTATGATCTCCGGCGAAGGGTTCGTTCGGGTTATCGGTTCCGCAATTTTGATAACCCGGGATAGCGAATTCCAACACTACAAAGCCCGAACTGATGTAATACCTTAGAATGAGAAAAAGGACAAAGACTAGGAACCAGCCAAACCGAGTAGTATTACACCGCACACTGCACCTACTGTCATTACTGTTATACACCGGGACGCCGTTGCAGTGGGAGGTTGTTGAACAACCAGAGATGATTCATAAGACTAGAAGAGTTTTGAACTCTGGATCTAGTAAAGATGAAATCGATCCCTAGCTCTGCACAAGGGCAGTACTAGATCTAAATGTGCCTGCTTGGAGAACAATAAAGTTTATTGTTAAGAGGCAAGATCATTTAGAGTACAAGCTTAGTAAATCCATTTATGGATTGAAACAAAGCAATAAATCGTGGAACTTGCGAATTGATGGGATAGTCCATTTGATGGATTCATCAAAAGGCATAGACGAAAGGTGTATTGGAGACGTAATAGAAACAAGGTGGTGTTTCTCGGAGATTTTATGTAGATAACATTTTATCATTGGCAACAATGTAAAGATATTGTCAGACATAAGATGATGGTTGTCTAAATGAATCGAGATATAAGATTGAGTAGAAGTTAGAGCATGTTCTTGAGATCTTTCGATCTAAGGATTAGAACATTGTACTTCTCTTAAGATATCTTATACGATTATGGTTTGTTTTAAACATGCATAATTCTGAGAAAGGTTATTGCCTTTCAGATACAGAATATATATCTATCTAAGGGTATGTGTTTCGAACACATGAAGGAGATAGATGAGGACAAAGAAGTTTCCTACACTTCAAGTGTGGAAAGCCTTATAGATGCAATGTTGTAAAACGAGAACCTGATATCAACTATGCGGTTTGCGTAGTGGGAGGATATCAAAGTAATCAGGACAAGAGATATTCGAATGCTGTAAAAGTACTTGGATGTACTAGATTAAGCAAGACGAAATCTTCTTTGATTACAAATTCTCAGATCTCAAATCAGAGAAGGACCAGTGTAAGTCGATATCAGGCTATGTGTTCATTTTAGAAAGAGGTGGAACCTATGAAATGAAAGAGTGATAAGCAGGACGCTTCTCGGACTCTCTCATAACCGAATAGCAGCCTCAGAGGCAGCGGAAGTTTTGGTTAGGTTCCGGGATAACCTCTAAGACTTGGATATGACTCTTGTTTTACCAAAGGCTATTGTATAGCGGTGCATGGTAAACTGGAAGAAGTCATAAGTCAAAAAGTGATGTTAACACATAGAGCAAGTACCACCTGATACGAGTCATCGTCGAGGGAGACGACGCAGTAGTCACCAAGATAACTTCAGAGCGGCAACCTAGAGTGCTCATTCACACAGTACTTCTTGCAAGTACAACTCTAAGCACGTGATGAGTATGGGAGTCAGGAGTTTGGAGGAAATGACTAGACCTTAGTACAAGTGGGAGATTGTTGGAGTTGTGTACTTAATGTCTAGATTTAAGTAACGGTAAACTCCCGGTCATAGCATTTAATCTATTTAATTAATAAACAATTGTTTGCGTTTAATTATTGTTAATTAAATATATGCAAATCATAGTCCTGGATTTTATACGTTGTAGTTAGTATGGTGTGTATGGACACACAGAAGATCATACTATCGGTTACTCGTATTTAATCAAACAGTTGCTCACGACCTAGATGGACACAGACCAATTCATCGGTATAGTCGTTGTGTGAGAGAGAAAATAATTTATCTTAATTATTTTATCACACTTGTACACTTGGTGTATTGAGCGGATCGCTTGAGATTTATCGATTAGGATTGCCGGCGATAAACGATTTAATTCTCAGTGTATTTTATTCTTAATCCTCGATACTATTGCGGGTGTGTATATTTAATATAAGTGACTTTGATTTTCCAAAGGAATTAACCGATTTAATTATTGGGTTAATTACCGGTTAAGTTGGGTCACTATATTTTATATATGGCATGCCGTGAATACTTGACGGGAAAGTGTATCCCGGAAGGGTTGATAATATCCCCGAGATGAGTTCATAAGGAATTATTGTGTAAACCTCATGAGTGGATTCGTTCCGCACAATAATTAAGGTTGAATGGTACTAGTCTCGGATTCAAGAGATGAATAAATTAATTATCAATAAATTAATTTTATTCATGGATATTTAAATCTTAAATACACGGAATAAATAATACTACCGGAGAAATATTATTTGATATAATATGGTTTAATATTGGGAGTGCAATTAATTTATATAGTGGAAAATAAATTAATTAATATTAATGGGAGATTAATAGATTTGGGCTTGGGCTCAATTTAATCATTAATATTGGAAGCCCAATATTCCACCTCCTTTAGATCCCCTACGTAGCCTATAAAAGCACTACATGGTCTTCACTTCTTCATAAGACAAGATTATCATACTTGATATTCTAGAGAGTTGAAGAGGATCCATAAGCTTGGAAGATCGTCGCCCACCCGACGTTCAAGCTAGTGCAAGGAATACGTGGGAAGATCGTAAGGTCATCATCTTGATTTAGTTTCTCCGCACAACGAATCGAAAGGTAAAATCATAAACTCCCTTCTATGATTTTATGTGAATATGATTGTGATACATACATGAACGCACGATCCGGGAAAACGACGAACTTCGGGGATGGGGATTCGAGATCCCCGGCGAAGGTTCGAAGGACCCTCTGCTGGGAGCCGAGGGGTGCGATCGAGCCCTAGGGTGTCGATCGCGGGGCCCACACGAGGACGCCCCGACTGGACGCCGGGGCATGCGATCGACCTTGCGGTCGATCGCGGGGGCAGCCGCGGCTGGGCCGCGGCGGGTGCGCTGGGCGCACCGCCCTCCTCGGCGGTGGCGGTGAGTCGCTGGACTCACCGCCGGGGGCTGTTCGGAACAGCCCCACGGGGATGCGCGTGCATCCCCGGCGATCGCTAGGGCAGCGATCGCGAGCCCCGGCGGGGGCTCGGCTAGGGTTTCTAGCCGCGGGTTTTTCCCGCGGCGACGACTCTCTTGTCGTGCCCGGTTCCGTTTGGTGGCTCGCGTGTTTCCGGCGAGAGGATTTCGGTCGGGTTATTATTTTCCGCAAATTTTAATAGCCCGGGATATCGATTTCCAGCAGCTCCTCCTCTTGTGGCCGATCAGGCCACCTTCTACGCGAATGATCAAGATAGCATAATGCTCGACACCGACCTTCAGGCTATGAGGTCGGTCTGGGAGATTCCCTCTGATGGTCATCTTTATTGCCCCACCGAGCATGAACGAGCGAACAACCCTCCACCGAACATGGTGGCGGTTACTGATACGATGATGGAAGTCGGGCTCCGGTTCCCCATTCATGACTCACTGGCGGGTGCCGTGCGATCCTGGGGAGTCGCTCCCATGCAACTCCATGCCAACTCGTGGGTTCTTCTCGTATCTCTCAATGTTTTATTCGGCCATTATGGCCTCTATGTGTCATTTTTTTTTTGATGCTTACGGATGAAAGAAATCCGATTCAACGAAAGTAGAAGAAAGAAGAACGAAAAGAAAAGAAAAAAACGGGGTAACGAAATAAAAAATTAAAACCATAGCATGGGCTCTGATACCAGATGATACGTACCTCGTGGATGGATTGAACGGAAAGAAGACGAAATAATTAATTCGGATACCTGGCGGAAGATCTCAAACCTCTGAACCTGATTCGTGAAATAATTTAAGGACGAAACCCTAAACCCCAACACGATATCGATGATGGAACTCAGAAATTGATGAACGACACACGACGAGATTGGACGGTCTCGTAGATTCGTCAAGTGATCTCTTTTGGCACAATCGAAAAGAGAACGAAAAGAGAAAAGAGAATAAACTCACGAATTAAATTAATTATGATCAAAATTGTGTCGTAAATCAATGGTTCACAAAGCCTTATATAGGCTGACCTAAAAACCAAAGAAAAGGAAATAAAAACGTCAAAAATCCCGTCCGCGATTTTCACAAATCTGGCACTTTGTCGGCCGACAGAAAAGGGTGTCGGCCGACAAGTCTTCTTCGCTCGCAGGCTCAACCTGCGATCTTTATTAAAACTCCCTGTTCCATACGTATTTTACAGTACTGTCGTCCGACAGCTTAAAGGTGTCGCCCGACAAGCATGCCTGTCGGCCGACAGTTTCCTATGTCGTCCGACAACAAGCCTTTTTCATAGCCGAAATCAGCGGCGCGTCCCCAGCTCTCGTCTGACCTCCGTTCCAGCGTCTCCTTTGTTACTCCAGCTTGAAACTCAATGTCCTCTGTTGGATTGGCCTCCTCATACATAATCAGGTTTATAAGGCTCGACTTCTCCACGTCACCTATGGGTTTCTTCAATAGCTCTTGCGCTCATACTTCTTGGATCATCGACATCAAGTTTGCCTTGAACTTCCTAGCTCTCGAGCGCGTAACTGGTCCAGCTGGAACATGCACCGGGTCTTGTATTAATGACGACTCTTGGGCTGCATCACACCCGCCGCGGCACCAGCCCGCGGCAGCCCCCAGCGATCGACCTCATGGTCGATCGCATGCCCCGACGTCCAGCCGGGGCTCCTTCGATGCGAGCCGGCAGTCGGTGCCCTAGGGCTCGACCGCCACCCTCGGCTCCCAGCCGAGGGTACCTTCGATCTCCGCCGGGGATATCGAATCCCCGTCCGCGGAGTTCGTACGTTTTCCCGAATCTTCGTTCATGTATATATTACGATTTAATATACTTAAAATCATACAAGGGGGTTTTATGATTTTACCTTAGTCTCGTTGTGCGGAGAAACGAGATTAATTGAAGATCTTAAGACCTTCCTGTTGGAGTTGTGTACTTAATGTCTAGATTTAAGTAACTGTAAACTCCCGATCATAGCATTTAATTTATTTAATTAATAAACAATTATTTGCATTTAATTATTTATAATTAAATATATGCAAATCATAGTTCTGGATTTTATACGTTGTAGTTAGTATGGTGCTGCATGGGCGCACAGAAGATCATACTATCGGTTACTCGTATTTAATCAAACAGTTGCTCACGACCTAGATGGACACGAACTAATCCATCGGTATAGTCGTTGTGTGAGAGAGAAAATAATTTATCTTAATTATTTTATCACACTTGTACACTTGGTGTATTGGGCGGATCAGCTTGAGATTTATTGATTAGGATTGCCTTGGATAATCAATTTAAATCTTGGAGTATTTTATTCTCAATCCCCGATACTATTGCGGGTGTGTATATTTAATATTAGAGACTTTGATTTTCCAAAGGAATTAACCGATTTAATTATTGGGTTAATTACCGGTAAAGTTGGGTCGCTATATTTTATATACGACATGCCGTGAATACTTGACGGGAAAGTGTATCCCGGAAGGGTTGATAATATCCCCGAGATGAGTTCATAAGGAATTATTGTGTAAACCTCATGAGTGGATTCGTTCCGCACAATAATAAAGGTTGAACGGTACTAGTCTCGGATATAAGATATGAATATTATTTATTGAGCAATAAATAAATTTATTCATGGATATTTAAATCTTAAATACACGGAATAAATAATACTAATCGGAGAAATATTATTTGATATAATATGGAATAATATTGGGAGTGCAATTTTATTTATATAGTGGAAAATAAATAAAATTAATATTGATAAGAATTAATAGATTTGGGTTGGACCCAATTTAATTTTCAATATTAGAAGCCCAATATTTATTCTCCTTATGATCCCCTACGTAGCCTATATAAGCACTACATGGTCTTCACTTTTCAAGAGAGATTTAATTGACCTACGCCAATCATAAAGTCTTGAGAGTGAGGAAGATCCATAGGAATCCGATAGATCGTCGCCCACACGACGTTCGGACGAGGTGCGAGGAATACGCGGGAAGGTCGCAAGGTCATCAACAAGATTCGTTTCTCCGTACAACGAATCGAGGTAATAATCGAGAAACCCCCTTCTTGATTAATTGTGTCGTTTAATTGTGATGTATACATGAACAAGACGATCCGGGAAAGCGTCGAGACCGGGATACGGGGATCTCGTGATCCCCGTCGGGATCGAGAGGGGCGGCCGAACCCTAGGGTTCGACCGCCGGTACCGCGCGCCGAAAGGGGAAGCCCCGGCTGGACGCCGGGGCACGCGATCGACTTCGGTCGATCGCTGGGGTGCCACGGGCTGGTGCCGTGGCGGACCCCAGCCGCCCCTTCGACGGCGGCGCGTCGGAAGCAAGCCCTCGGCCGAAGCCGAGGGGCGATCGAGCCCGTGAGATCGATCGCGGGTCGCTGCGGGGATAACCCGCAGCTGCCTCGTGCGCGCTACGGGTGTTCCCGTAGCGGATGCGCACGGGGCTGACCCCGTGCGAGCAGCGAGTCAGCGACTCGCTGCGGGGCTTCTACGAGCAGCCCCGGGGATCGCGCGAGCGATCCCAGCGATCGTCGAGGACGATCGCGAGCCCCTCGCGGGGGCTCGGCTGGGCGCACGCAGCCTTCGGGCTTCGCTGGGCGTTCGGTCGGGCCCCGGCTCGTGAGGTGGTTCGCGTTCGTGGATCCGACTCGTGGGAGAAAATCGGCTGGGGGCGGGCTGCGTGTCTTCGGGCGCGTAGTCTCCAAAGGTCGGACTCCTGCGGATGAGTCGGAGATCCAATCTTCGGTGATCGAGGGTTTTTGATCGGGTTATCGGTTCCGCAAAAATTTTTTGATAGCCCGGGACATCGAATCCCAGCAATTGGTATCAGAGCGTTTGGTTTCGTGTTCATGTATATATTCGATTATTGTTCTACCTTGCAGGATTTCCGGCTATCATGGTTGATTTAATTATTGCTTAATTAATTATCATGATTATTAAACTCTCGGACATGTCGAGATTCGTTTTGTGTGGTTGAATGTTTGTAATAGTAAAAAATTCGGGGGTTGACCGAATTTAGGATTTATTATTACGTTCTTTATATTCCGGAAAATGTATAGGGTCGATTTCATGTATAGAATCGATACCGGAATTGTAATTTAATTTTTGTAAATTATTTACGTTGGTTCGATGATGAGACGATCGCCGGAAGACGAAGAAGTGACGAAGAGAGTAGGGCTTGGGATCGATCCCATGATGGTGATCGACCCATGGCCTAGCCGGCGTGGCTAGGCGGCGGCGGCGCTCCTCCCCGAGTGGCCGGCCGATCCATCTAGGTGGGGATGGTGTGGGGTCTCCCAATCCCATGCTATTCCTACCAAGAAATTACTTTCCAATTTAATTCGGATTTTTCCTATTTGATTGTTCTCCTTTTGGAAACTCTCATGGATTAGGAAAAGAATTAATTTAAATTAATTTTATTTCTATTGATTTATTTCTTTCATGGAATTATTCATAGATTAGAAATTTAATTAATTTAGTACTAAATTTATTTTTCCTATTTGATTATTCCTACTCATGGGAATATTCATGGATTAGGAATAAAAATAAATTTGGAAAGTAGTGAGTCCTAATCTATTTTATTTCCTTGTTCTATTATAGATGTCTTCTAGAATATTCCAATTTTTACTTGGATAGATTATTCTAGAGATTTAATAGAACTAGATAGGAAAATAAATAAATAAAAATATTAATGATATTTAATTTTATTTTTGATATATTCGATTGACTTAATTTTCGAATTAAGTAACTTTTGGATTAATTGAAAATAAATAGATTTAAATATTGGAAATTAATATTCTCGTCACATGGAGCATTCAAGAAACGAAGACTGAAGACTAGAAGATGCATATGAAGATAAAGCCATGATAGTCGGGAAAAAAATAATTTCTCTAGCATTATTTTTGACTATGTGCTATGTGCTTTATTGCTTTCATGCATGCTTATGTGTTTAATTATGCATTAGATAGCGTATCCCTTTGTTATAAAAAGCTAAGTGGGAGAGGGGATGGAAACATTCCCATGGTCTCCATTACTGCTCTCTTGGTGACTCTTATGGACTTTTGAAGTTCGTATAGATGTGTCATTGGAGGAGAATTCTTGTAATTCCTCTTACAAGAAACATTGATCAAGTTTATCAAACAATGCCTAATTTGTCTTTCTGAAACTGACTTCAAGTCGACTCATTCTCACCCCGGGGAGTGGAATGGAGCCAGAGCCACTTGGTCATGTGGATGACACAAATTAGAGACCTTCGTGCCATTCTTTGATAGGTGGGTCGTTTGTCTGCTCGGCTCCCTCATTTATGAGAGATAGGGTCGCTCGCATGGTGAATCACTGGTTAGAAACTTCGAGTTTCACTTATGATTCTCCGCGTCTTGATTTACGAAAATCGAATGGATCTTGTAATTGGGAGTCAATTATAAAAGTCTCTTAGTGTCGTAAACGTCCACACCACGTGGCTTGCTACACTGACGGATTTTGGATTAATTGATGTAGACAGTTGTAAGGAATTGTGAAGAGTTGTGAAGTTGTCGTAAACGTCCACACCACGTGGCTTGCGGTAATGTAGTAATTCCAAACGATTCACTTTTGTGCTGAGTAATGGTTTACACTTAGATACGCCTTGTAGTATTCCTCCCCACGAGGTTACGCTATAAGTGATGTATGACCAAAGAAAATCTAATTGCTAAATTATTTGGGTGGGTAAACGTCCACACCACGTGGCTTGCCTTACCTGATGGGATTTTAGATGTGATTAGTAATTTAATGATATTATTTAAGGGAGATAATATCGGATATTAAATTAATTGTTTGTTTAAATGTGCTTATAGGTTTAGAGAATAGCTATGAACCCACTTTCTATGATACTCAAGGAGCATAAGCTCACTGGCCCCAACTATATTGATTGGAAGAGAAATTTAGACATTGTCCTAACTTCGGAGGAGTACAAGTTTGTACTCCATGAAGTGTGCCCTGCTGAGCCCACGGCTGCCTCAACTGATGAGGAAAAACTGACATATCGGAAGTGGAAAAAGGCTGATGAAATGGCTAGGTGTTATATTTTGGCTTCCATGTCAAATGTACTCCAAACCCAACATGAGTCGATGGACACTGCCTATGATATGATGTTTAACCTCAAGGAGATGTTTGGGGAGCAAGATCGTGCGGCAAGGCAAGAAGCCATGAGAGTCCTCATGTCGACTACTCAGTCTGAAGGAACGCCCGTAGGGGAGCACGTTCTTAAGATGATGAGTTTGTTGAATGAACTTGAGGTCCTAGGAGCTTCTATTGATGCTGAGACGCAAGTCGACATCATACTCCAGTCTCTGGCCCCTAGTTTTGAGCAGTTTCGTATGAGCTATAATATGGGTAAACTATCTTATACTCTTGCGCAACTCCTGACTGAACTAAAGGCGGCAGAGGGGATCTACAAGAAGGGCAAGTCTCAGGCGCTTGTAGCTACCAAGTCCAAAGGCTTTAAGCCTGGTGGAGGTAGGGGCAAGAAAAGGAAGCAAGCCATGAAACCCAGTGGTGCCAAGAGGAGTGGACCACGAGTGGGGGCTAGTAAGCCAAAGGGCAAGTGCTTCCGATGCAACAAGTCTGGACACTGGAAGTCTGAATGTCCTCTCAAAGGTACGAATTTTTCTTTAGTCGTAAAAACATAGTCAGCGGTATTATCTACCAGAATTCTGGTGTGTAGATATGGAGCCACTGACGGTATGTGCATTAAATGCAGGGGTTCCAGAAAACCCGGCGACTTAGAGAAGAAGAGTTCGAGTCTACATGGGCAAAGCTGTTGGGGTAGCAGCGGTTGCAGTGGAAGACATTTATCTGTTTTAAGTTTACATTTCAGTTATTGCTTTATGTACCCTTTATTTTGAAAAAGAACTTTTGTTCTGGTTTTCTTTATTATTAATGGATATTTTATTTCTTTAATCATTTGATGGTTTGGATAAGAAATAATGGTGATATCTATTCTGGTACATTAGATAGCAATACATGAATGATGAATCCTTAGTCTACCACGATGCAACAAACCGTTATATATAACTTGTTTTACTTATTAGATGTATTTCTCTTGTCAATCATTATACTTGTGAATTCTTGAACTTGGTAGTATCTATTCAAAAGGGATTCAAAAGGTCGAAATTGATTTGATCAATTATAGTTGGAAGAATGGACCTCCCGACCTAAGAATCGATCTTGAAAGATGATACAACTGAGTTAACCTTTCTGATAAAGGATGGAACTCAGACAAGTATAGGTAATGATTTATGGTTAATGCGGTATGTGTAATTAGAGAAGGTACGAGTCGTTCTTTCAAGAATACTCGAAGATGGATTGGACTACTTGCTGTGCCATAAAGGCGGAGTGTTTTCAACACAAAGCCACTATGGGGATCCTTCAAAGTATATCCATTTGTAGCCTGCGACCTGATCGCGGAGGCTATCACCTATCTAAATAACACATAGCATAAATCAAAGAATGAGATTAAGTCTCAAGCACATGCACTGATGTGTAGACATGGTGTGTCAGGAATGAGAAATGGGATTCTAATGGTAAAAGAACAAGTTTGTTCGGAACTACCTATGTTCTATGGATATTTCTGGACACAACGGCACATTCTATGTGGTTGTAGAATATCCTAGAAGAACAAATAATTGTATGTTCAATAGTACTACGAACCAGAAGGGTGTTCTCGCCCGGTTCATAGAGGAAAAACTATTAGATGAACTACAATGCCCTAATTGACAAAGTACTTTAAAATGAGGAAAGGGAAAGACTGAGAACCAGCCTGACCGAGTAGTAGTACACCACTAACTGCACCTAATGTTGTTACTGTTATACACCGGAACGCCATTGCAGTGGGAGGTTGTTAAGCAACCAGAGATGTTCATAAGACTGGAGGAGTTTTGAACTCTGGATCCAGTATACATGAAATCGATCCCTAGGTCTGCATAGGAATTAGCGAAGAAGGTGTGTTAGAGACGTAATGGAAACAAAGGTGGTGTTTCTCGGAATTTTGTGTAGATAACACTTTGTCATTGGCGACAATGTGAAAATGTTGTCAGACATAAAATAGAGGTTGTCTAAATAAATCGAGATATAAGATTGAGAAGAAGTTAGAGCATGTTCTTAAGATCTTATGATCTAGAGATAAGAACATTGTACTTCTCCTAGACATCTTGTACGATTAAGGTTTGTTTTAAACATGCATACTTCTGAGAAAGGTTATTGCCTTTCAGAGACAGAATAAACATCTATCTAAAGGTTATGTGTTCGAACACATGAAGGAGATAGATGAGGACAAACCAGTTTCCTATACTTCAAGTATGGAAAGCTCTATAGATGCAATGTTGTAAAACAAGAACCTGATATCAACTATGCGGTTTGCGTAGTGGGAGGATATCAAAGTAATCTGGATAAGGGATGTTCGAATGCTGCAAGAGTACTTTCATAGTACTGGCTTGAGCAAGACGAAATCTTCTTAGATTACAGATTCTCAGATCCAAAAATCAGAGAAGGACCAGTGAAAGTCGATATCAGGCTATGTGTTCACTTTTAGGAAGAGGTGGAACCTAAAAGATGAAAGAGTGATAAGCGTAATGCTTCTCGGACTCTATCCGAATAGCAGCCTCAGAGGCAGCGGAAGTTTTGGTTAGGTTCCAGAATGACCTCTGAACTTGGATATGACTCTTGGTTCACCAAAGGCTATGTACATAGCGGTGCATGGAGAACTGGAAGAAGTCATAAGTTCGAAAAGTGATGATAACACATAGAGCAAGTACCACCTGATACGAATCATCGTCGAGGGAGACGACGTAGTAGTCACCAAGATAACTTCAGAGCGGCAACCTAGAGTGCTCACTCACATAGTACTCGGAAGTACACCTTAAGCACGTGATGAGTATGGGAACCGGGAGTTTGGAGGAAATGACTAGACCTTAGTACAAGTGGGAGATTGTTGGAGTTGTGTACTTAATGTCTAGATTTAAGTAACTGTAAACTCCCGATCATAGCATTTAATCTATTTAATTAATAAACAATTATTTACATTTAATTATTTATAATTAAATATATGCAAATCATAGTTCTGGATTTTATACGTTGTAGTTAGTATGGTGCTGCATGGGCGCACAGAAGATCATACTATCGGTTACTCGTATTTAATCGAACAGTTGCTCACGACCTAGATGGACACGAACTAATCCATCGGTATAGTCGTTGTGTGAGAGAGAAAATAATTTATCTTAATTATTTTATCACACTTGTACACTTGGTGTATTGGGCGGATCAGCTTGAGATTTATTGATTAGGATTGCCTTGGATAATCAATTTAAATCTTGGAGTATTTTATTCTCAATCCCCGATACTATTGCGGGTGTGTATATTTAATATTAGAGACTTTGATTTTCCAAAGGAATTAACCGATTTAATTATTGGGTTAATTACCGGTAAAGTTGGGTCGCTATATTTTATATACGACATGCCGTGAATACTTGACGGGAAAGTGTATCCCGGAAGGGTTGATAATATCCCCGAGATGAGTTCATAAGGAATTATTGTGTAAACCTCATGAGTGGATTCGTTCCGCACAATAATAAAGGTTGAACGGTACTAGTCTCGGATATAAGATATGAATATTATTTATTGAGCAATAAATAAATTTATTCATGGATATTTAAATCTTAAATACACGGAATAAATAATACTAATCGGAGAAATATTATTTGATATAATATGGAATAATATTGGGAGTGCAATTTTATTTATATAGTGGAAAATAAATAAAATTAATATTGATAAGAATTAATAGATTTGGGTTGGACCCAATTTAATTTTCAATATTAGAAGCCCAATATTTATTCTCCTTATGATCCCCTACGTAGCCTATATAAGCACTACATGGTCTTCACTTTTCAAGAGAGATTTAATTGACCTACGCCAATCATAAAGTCTTGAGAGTGAGGAAGATCCATAGGAATCCGATAGATCGTCGCCCACACGACGTTCGGACGAGGTGCGAGGAATACGCGGGAAGGTCGCAAGGTCATCAACAAGATTCGTTTCTCCGTACAACGAATCGAGGTAATAATCGAGAAACCCCCTTCTTGATTAATTGTGTCGTTTAATTGTGATGTATACATGAACAAGACGATCCGGGAAAGCGTCGAGACCGGGATACGGGGATCTCGTGATCCCCGTCGGGATCGAGAGGGGCGGCCGAACCCTAGGGTTCGACCGCCGGTACCGCGCGCCGAAAGGGGAAGCCCCGGCTGGACGCCGGGGCACGCGATCGACTTCGGTCGATCGCTGGGGTGCCACGGGCTGGTGCCGTGGCGGACCCCAGCCGCCCCTTCGACGGCGGCGCGTCGGAAGCAAGCCCTCGGCCGAAGCCGAGGGGCGATCGAGCCCGTGAGATCGATCGCGGGTCGCTGCGGGGATAACCCGCAGCTGCCTCGTGCGCGCTACGGGTGTTCCCGTAGCGGATGCGCACGGGGCTGACCCCATGCGAGCAGCGAGTCAGCGACTCGCTGCGGGGCTGCTACGAGCAGCCCCGGGGATCGCGCGAGCGATCCCAGCGATCGTCGAGGACGATCGCGAGCCCCTCGCGGGGGCTCGGCTGGGCGCACGCAGCCTTCGGGCTTCGCTGGGCGTTCGGTCGGGCCCCGGCTCGTGAGGTGGTTCGCGTTCGTGGATCCGACTCGTGGGAGAAAATCGGCTGGGGGCGGGCTGCGTGTCTTCGGGCGCGTAGTCTCCAAAGGTCGGACTCCTGCGGATGAGTCGGGGATCCAATCTTCGGGGATCGAGGGTTTTTGATCGGGTTATCGGTTCCGCAAATTTTTTTTGATAGCCCGGGACATCGAATCCCAGCACTTCCCACGTATTCCTTGCACTTCGTTCGAACGTCGTGTGGGCGACGATCCTCCGAACTCCTATGGATCTCCTTCTCTCCTTTCTCTCTCTAGAATTATGATCTTCAAGTTATGAGTATATGAGAATAGAGAAGACCATGTAGTGCTTTTATAGGCTACGTAGGGGATCTAAAGGAGGTGGAATATTGGGCTCCCAATATTAATGATTAAATTGATCCCAAACACAAATCTATTAATCCATTAATATTAATTATATAATTACTTCCACTATATAAATATAATTGCACTCCTAATATTTACCATATTATATCAAATAATATTATCTCTGGTAGTATTATTTATTCCACGTGTTTAAGATATAAATATCCATGAATAAAATTAATTTATTCCTAATTAATTTATTCATTTCTTATATCCGAGAATAGTATCATTCAACTTTAATTATTATGCGGAACAAATCCACTCATGAGGTTTACATAATAATTCCTTATGAACTCATCTAGGGGATATTATCAACCCTTTCGAGGACACATTTCCCCGTCAAGAATTCACGGCATGCCATACATAAAATACCGTGACCCAACTTTACCGGTAATTGATCGGTTATTCTAATCGGTCAATTCCTTTGGAAAATCAAAGTCACTAATATTAAATGCACACACCCGCAATAATATTAGGGATTAAGAATAAAATACACTGAGACTTAAATCGATTATCTGAGGCAATCCTAATCGATAAATCTCAAGCGATCCGCCCAATACACCAAGTGTACAAGTATGATCAAATAATCAAGACCGATTATTTTCTCTCTCATACAACGACTATACGGATGGATTGGTCCTTGTCCATCTAGGTCATGAGCTACTATTCGATTATATACGAGTAACTGATAGTATGATCTTCCGTGTGACGACGCACACCATGATGGAGTTATATTCTAAATGTCTAGTTTAGTGACAATATGGAACTCCTTATCTGTGTTTTTCATTATCTATTAATCAAACTGTCGGCATTTTGTCTATCATGTACTTTATGCAATAGTCCTAGATATATATGTTGTAGACAGTATGGCGTGAGGAGACACGTGGAAGATCATACTGTCGGTTACTCGTATACTATCGAACAGAAGCTCACGACTTAGATGGACAGGGACAATCCATCGGTACGTCGTAGTGTGACTGGGTAATAGTTGGTCTTGACTATTATGTTACACTCGTACACTTGGTGTATTGAGCAGGACCACGGGAGGGCGTTCGATTTATACTAATCGAAGTAATCGAACTAGACCTCAGATATTACGGATTTTCGAATTCCTAATCCCTATATAATTATAGGTGCGTGTGTCCAATTCTCGGTTCTTTAATATGCCAATGAGTGAGAGTAATTGATTAGTCGAGATTCTCGGTAAATTGGGAATCGTAATTGTACGCACGGCATGCTATGGATTATAGACAGGAAACCGTGTCCCGTTTATCGGGTTGATGATGTCCCCGAGATGAGCTCATAAAGTTTATCATGTAAACCCTGCAGGTGGATTTGTTCCACATGATAATAAGAATGAGTGGTACTAGTCTCGGATAATAAGAAACGAATTAATTTAATTATTAGTAATTGAAATTAATTCGTGGACATTCGATATCTTGAACACGGGGAAAGTCGTATATGTAATTCGGCGGAAATATTATTGTTGATATAATATTAAATTTATTTCGGGAATTCAATTATTATTATTTAGTGGAATTAATAATAATTAAAATTGTAATTAATTAAAGGATTTTCTTTTAAGGACTCCTAGATAATTAATATTGCAATTTAGCCCGGAATTTATTTACCTAAGAGGTCCCTAGTGTAGCTCTATTTAAACCCCCCCCCCCCCCTTGCCCTCTCCTAAGACCTAACATTCGCCGCAACATTTTATTTTAGTAGAGAAAAATAATTGTTAGCGCAATTAAAAAGTTTCTCTGTTAAAATAAAAATAGTTAACGCAAATAAAATTGTTCTCATAGAATAATTCATACGCTGGTCTTGGAAGGAGAGTGCAGACAAGGACGAAGCCAGCGGATCGTTGCCCACACAACGGCTGGAGTCGGGCAGAGTCATACACTAGAAGCGTCTAAGGTCTCAACAATCGACCGCAAGGTATGAGATCGGATCTTTCTATTCCGCATTCATCGATCTCATATTTCGTTAATCATACATTGAACGTAGATCGGGTTCTGGGAATCGTGGTTCGTATTCCTCGACTACTGGGGGTTCTAGGACCTCCGGATCGGTAGTCGGAAGAGGAAAAACGACCCGGAAACGAGCCCGGAACAGCAACATCGCGTTGCTGTTCGCGGACAAACGGCGCCCGCTGGAGGGCAAACGGCGGTCGCCGTTTGCAGCTCCTCCAGCGACCGCTGGTCTGCAATTGGCGGGCGCTGATTGGGTGCAGACCAGCCCCGTTTCGCGCGGTTGTTCTCCGGGGCGATGGCTGGGCGTGATTCGGGATACGGGCTGTCCTATGAACGAAGTAGCGACTGGGATCATTCGGATGTTCGAGCAATCGAACGAACGCATCCCGGGTAGTCGATTTCCAACCATTGGTATGAGAGCCGGTTTTGTACGTTCTTTGTATTGTTTGCGAGTTTTGTTTTGCAGGATAACCCGATTATTATGGTCATATGTTTATGTACTGTATGTTGTGGTTTGTTAAACTCTCGGGGTTGTCGAGATCTTTTGGTTTTTATCGTTGCTTGAATGTAATAGTTAAAACGACGGGTTGAGTCGTTAAGGTTTTTCTATTTCGTTTTTCGTTTATCCGGGTGTATAGGATCGATCAATCTATATAGGATCGATACCGGAAGTAGTTAGCTTTACCTTGTAATGTTGCTACTGCTTGGTGGATCGAGAGAAGATCGAAGGCCGGACGAACGAGGGTCGAGAAGTCGAACCCGCGGCTGCTGTGCACAAACGGCGCCCGCTGGAGGGCAAACGGCGGTCGCCGTTTGCAGCTCCTCCAGCGAGCGCTGGATATAGGGCAGTGCCCGCTGCCCTAGGCTTGGCAGCAGCTTCGCGGGGGGTCGACGGACACCACGGGTCGCTCGTCTTTGCCCGGGACGATACTCCAGTGGGAGGGGGTCGTCTCTTGGCACTTAGACGAGTCGGTGGTGGACCGAGACCGAGACGAGCAACGAGACGAAGATTCGAGAAGACGTGCATGGAAGATATTTAAAGGCCATAATAATCGGGACCACGTTAAATGCTTTACGTGCTTTTTATTATGCTTTACGTATTTTGTGCATGTTATCCCTTTCGTAAAATACTAAGTGGGAGAGGGATTGGAAACAATCCCGCGGTCTCCATTCTCTGTTTTGATAGTGATGTGTGTGACTTACGAGTTGGCTTTAGTGTCATCCTCCCTATCGGATAAAGTCGAGACACGGATATCACTGGATCAAAATTCGAATTCAATTCCATTTATAGAATTGAACACTTAAGTTTTTCAAAGCAATGCCTAATCTGTCTTTCAAAGACTAATTTCAACTCGACTCATTCTCACCCCGGGGAGTGGAATGGAGCCAAAGCGCTTGGTTATGTCGATGACACAAATTAGAGACATTCGAGTCATTTGATGACTAGATCGATTGTCTGGTTGGCTCCCTCACTTTGTGAGAGATAGGGCTCAATTGCATGATTGATCGTTGGTTAAAAACTTCGAGTTTCACTTATGAGATATCAAGATTTGATTGACGAAATTGTGAAATTTATTAAATGGAATTCAATTAACAAAGTTGTTTGTTTAGTAAACGTCCACACTATCGTGGCTTACTAGACGAAAACAGAACTTTGGGTTAATTGAGGCTCGACAGTTATAGGAAATCGTAAAGGGACCGCATGTCAACGTAAACGTCCACACTAACGTGGCTTGCGGTGGGCGTGTAGTTTCCGAGCGGTTAACTTAGTACTGAGAAATGGTATACACTTAGGTACGCTTTACAGTATCCTCCCCATCGGAGTCACTGCTGTAATGATGTACGACCGAAGTAAAAGTCCAGTTATAAAATCGTTTGGACTAGTATACGTCCACATGAACGTGGCATGCTAGTCTGATGGGATTTTAGGATTGATTGGTAAATTTAATGATATTAATTAAGGGAGTTGATATCGAATTAAATTTGACGGTTTGATTTGTCTCTTTTATAGATATGGCACTCAACCCACTGTCTGTGATACTAAAAGAGAACAAACTCACTGGTCCAAACTATATTGACTGGAAACGAAACTTGGACATTGTCCTGACTGCTGAGGAGTACAAATATGTACTTCATGAGGATTGTCCTGATGAACCTATTGATACATCCACTCCTGAGGAAAAGGAAGCTCATCGGAAGTGGGTCAAGGCTAATCAGATGGCGCGGTGCTACATTTTGGCTTCTATGTCAAATGTGATGCAACATCAGCATGAGGCCATGACCACTGCCTATGATATGATGCTTAACCTCAAGGAGATGTTTGGTAATCAGGACAGGGCAGCCAGGCAAGATGCTATGAGGCAACTCATGCTTAACCTCAAGGAGATGTTTGTTCTTTAGAGAACGTTCACGAGATTAAAAAAAAAATCTTTAGTTGTTTGATATTATAATATCTTCAAATTGAGTTTGATTCTTGTGAGAATAAAAGCTTAGTTGTTTGATTTTTGTGTTGTTTTTTTTTCCAGGTCTTTTTTGTGTTGGAGTTTTAGTGGTGTGGAGCAGGAGCTTGATCATTATGTTTGGAGCTTTAGTGATGTGGATCAGGAGTTTGATCGTTACGTTTGGGCGTATTGTCGTAGACGTTTGACTAAGATAGAAAAGATAATTGTGATGAGTTTTGGATTTGGTCATTTCGACATTTTGGAAAGATAATTGTGGAATTTTGGATATTGAATATAATAGATATTTAATATTTTTAATATTATATTTGGTGCAATTTTTGTGTTAAAGATATCGTCTTTATCGATCAAAATAGATGTATTAACGTATATACGAGACATCGGCTATTGAAAATATTATGATGTTTTATTTATATAGTAGAAAATCAGTTTTAAGACATTAGGTGATATAAAAGAGTTTATGGAAATTGGGTTTTGAACAAACAACTGATGTTAAAATGGTACTTTAGATATCGGCTATTTCGACTGGATTTTGTACCGCGTATTGACAGATGTGCTTACATTCAACCACATCGGTCGGAGTTCTACTAACTGATATCTATTCACCATACAGACATCGGGTATAAACTGATGTCTATAGTAGGCCTACTATAGACATACTCCTCGCTACACATCAGTCGAGAAAACTTTAGACATCGGTTAATAACAGATGTCTATTTGGCAGATTCTAGTAGTGACTATGTCCGAAGGAACGCCCGTGAGGGATCACGTTCTTAGGATGATAGGCTATCTGAATGAGATAGAGATTATGGGAGGATCTATCGATGGGGAAACCCATATCGATATAGTGCTCCAGTCTCTACCTAAGAGTTTTGAGCAGTTCCGCCTGAGCTATAACATGAACAAGAGGTTATATTCGTTGGCGGAACTCCTGACTGAACTCCAGGCGGCAGAGGGAATCTTTAAGAAGTCTCAGGCACTTGTGGCTGTGAAACTTCCTGGTCCTCCGGGGACTAAAAGGAAGAAGAAGTAAGGACGGAAACCCAGTGGACCCAGAAATGGTGCACCACGGAATGGAGTGAACAAGCCCAAGGGCAAGTGTTTCCGTTGCAAGCAGTCTGGACATTGGAAGTCTAATTGTCCTCTCAGACAAGGAGGTATGAACTTTTCCTTAGTCACTGAAACATGTTTAGCGGTGTTATCCACCGGTACCTGGTGTGTGGATACGGGAGCCACTGATCATGTCTGCAATTCTTTGCAGGGGTTCCAGGAAACCCGGCGGCTTAGAGAGGGAGAGATCACCATCTACATGGGCAACGCTACGAAAGTGGCGGCGGTTGCAGTGGGAGATGTTCATTTATCTTTTAATAATAAAGTTTTGGTATTGAATAATTGTCTTTATGTACCAAATTTTAGAAAGAACCTTGTTTCGGTTTCTAAGTTGGTTTTGAATGGATATTCAGTTTCTTTTGATAATTCTGTTATTGTCAAGAAAAATGGTGATCATATCTGTTCTGGTACATTGATAGGCAACTTATATATAGTGAATCCTGATTATTCCACGATGCAACGAGTAGAGTCATATAACACATCTAGTACCAATAAGAGAAAGGAGCCTTCTAGGATGAATCAAAAGTACTTGTGGCATCTTAGGCTAGGTCATATAAACTTGGGTAGGATTCAAAGGTTGATAACTGATGGAATACTCAGTGGTGTGAAAGATGAGGACTTTCCAACCTGCAAATCATGCCTGGAAGGAAAAATGACCAAGCGACCCTTTAGTGATAAGGGGTATAGATCCAAGGAAGTACTGGAATTGATTCACTCTGATTTGTGCGGGCCTTTATCTGTCCAAGCGAGAGGAAGTTATGAATATTTCGTAACTTTCACGGATGATTACTCAAGGTATGGTTTTGTATACCTGATGCGCCGCAAGAGCGAGTGCTTTGACAAGTTCAAGGAGTACAAAGCTCTTGTGGAGAACCTTCATGGTAAAACCATAAAGACTCTACGATCTGATCGTGGAGGAGAGTACCTCTCGGGAGAGTTTAAGGCGTACTTATTAGAGAATGGGATTGACTCCCAGATGACTGCACCATACACGCCCCGGCAGAATGGTGTAGCAGATGTTGGAGTTGTGTACTTAATGTCTAGATTTAAGTGACAGAAACTCACGATCCATTGCCATTAATCTATTTAACTAAATGAACAATTATTTGCGTTTAATTATTTATAATTAAATATATGCAAATTATAGTCCTGGATTATATACGTTGTAGTTAGTATGGTGTGCGACGTCACACAGAAGATCATACTATCGGTTACTCGTATTTAATCGAACAGTTGCTCACGACCTAGATGGACACGGACCAATCCATCGGTATAGTCGTTGTGTGAGAGAGAAAATAATCTGTCTTGATTATTTTATCACACTTGTACACTTGGTGAATTGAGCGGATCTGCTTGAGATTCATCGATTAGGATTGCCGGCGATAATCGATTCGAGTCTCACTGTATTTTATTCTTAATCCCCGATATTATTGCGGGTGTGTATATTTAATATAAATGACTTTGATTTACCAAAGGATTTAACCGATTTAATTATTGGGTTAATTACCGGTTAAGTTGGGTCACTATATTTCATATATGGCATGCCGTGAATGATTGACCGGACAGTGTATCCCGGAAGGGTTGATAATATCCCCGAGATGAGTTCATAAGGAATTATTATGTAAACCCTGCAGGTGGATTCGTTCCGCATAATAATTAAGGTTGAATGGTACTAGTCTCGGATAAAAGAGATGAATAAATTAATTAGCAATAAATTAATTTTATTCATGGATATTTATATCTTAAATACACGGAATAAATAATACTACCGAAGAAATATTATTTGATATAATATGGTTTAATATTGGGAGTGCAATTAATTTTATATAGTGAAAAATAGAATTAATTAATATTGATAAGGATTAATGGACTTGAGCATTGGGCTCAATTTAATCTTCAATATTGGAAGCCCAATATTCCACCTCCTTAAGATCCCCTACGTAGCCTATAAAAGCACTACATGGTCTTCTCTATTCTCATAACTTGAAGATCACAATTCTAGAGAGAGAAAGTAGAGAAGAGGATCCATGGAGTTCGGTAGATCGTCGCCCACACGACGTCCGGGCTAGTGCAAGGAATACGTGGGAAGATCTCAAGGTCATCAAATAGAGTTCTACGTTTTTCCGAACAATGAGAACGAGGTAAATCGTAAAACCCTCTTTATGATTTTATCGTTTAATTATCGTAAAAATATCGTGAACCAAGATCCGAAAGACGCGACCCATGACGAGGACGAACCGGGCGGTGGTGGTCGAAGACCACCGGACCGCCGGCGGATTGTCGGCTCGGGCTGGAGGGTCGAAGGGCGAGAAGCCGGCTGGACGCCTAGCGCCGCTCGCACGGCGCTGCCTCCGCTCACGCGGAGGGGCTGCCGCTCGCGCGGTGGAACCGCCGCTCGCGCGGCGGCAGCTGGGATGATCGCTAGCCACGACTTGGTTCGTGGCGGGCTGCGATCATCGGGGGCGTAGCTGGGCAGCCTCGTGCATGCTCGCAGCGAGCTACGGGTGGTCCCGTAGCGGACTCGCGTGCGATGCGAGCGGCTGCACGGGGCGATGCGGGCTGTCCCGCACGGGCTGCTACGAGCAGCCCTAGGCGGCTGCCAAGGACAGCCGCGAGCCTACGCGGGGTCTCGATCGGGCAGCCACGGGTTCTCCCGTGGCGGGTTGCTCGGTTGGGCTATCCCCGTGGAGGTTCGTGGCGGGATTGTTCCGGCAACCGGGAGTCGATTGGAGTTGTCGTTCCGCAATTTTACAACTCCGGATATTCGATCTCCGAAGGATTTCGGTCGGAATTAATTAGATAATTTATTTATTTAAATTTATTAATTCCGGGATATCGATTTCCAACAATTGGTATCAGAGCGTTGGTTTTAGTTCATGATATTTTTCGATAAATTGTTCTACCTTGCAGGGTTTCCGATTATTATGGCTAGATTTAATTTTGTTAATTAATGTCATAATAATGTTCTTGATTATTAAACTCTCGGTGATGTCAATATTTGTTCTTGTGTGGTGAATGCTTGTTCTTAATTTTTTCCGGAAATTGTATGAGGTTGATTTCATGTAGAATCGATGCCGGATAACGTAGTAATAAATTTGTAATTTATTTACGTTGGATCGATGACGAAACGAACGCCGGAAAAATGTGACGGAGGAGACGAAGAGAGGGAGGACCGGGGATCGATCACGAGGATCGATCCCATGAGGATCGATCGCCCGGGCTGCCCTAGGGCTCTCGGCCACGCCGGCCACCAAGGGTGGTGGCGCGTGAGCCTTGGCCGGCGGTGGTAGTGGCGGTCGATGGTGGGGATGGCGTGGGGATCCCCAACCCATGCTATTCCTACCAAGATCCAACTTTCCTAATTGATTCGGTTTTCCTATTTTGAGTATTCCTAGTTTTGGGAATTCTCATGGAAATAGGAAAAGAATTAATTGGAATTAATTTATTTCCTTATTCTATTATGGAAGTCTTCTAGAATATTCTAAGTTCTACTTGGAATAGGATTCTAGAGATTTAATGGAATTAGAAAGGAAAATAATTAATTATTAAATTAATTTATTTCCTATTTGATTATTCCTATTTTATGGGAATTTTCATGGACATAGAAATTAATTAATTTTGGAAAGTAGAAGAGTCCTAATTTATTTTATTTCCTTATTCTATTATAGAAGTCTTCTAGAATATTCCAAGTGGGTCTTGGATAGATTATTCTAGAGATTTAATAGAATTAGATAGGAAAATAAATAAATAAAAATATTAATAATATTTAATTTTATTTTTGATTTATTCGATTGACTTAATTTTCGAATTAAGTAACTTTTGGATTTATTAAAAATAAATAGATTTAAATATTGGAATTAATATTCCCGTCACATGGAGCATTCAAGAACGAAGACTAAAGACTAGAAGATGCGTACGGAGATGCGATAAAGCCATAATAGTCGGAAAATAATATTTTAGTATTATTTTGATTATGTGATAATATTCTATGTGCTTTATTTCATGTATGCATGCTTATGTGTATTTAATTATGCATTAGATAGTGTATCCCTTTGTTATAAAAAGCTAAGTGGGAGAGGGTATGGAAACATATCCATGGTCTCCATTGCTGTTCTCTTGGTGACTTTTATGGACTTTTGAAGTTCGTATAGACAAGTCATTGGAGGAGAATTCTTGTAATTCCTTTTACGAGAAACATTGATTAAGTTTATCAAACAATGCCTAATTTGTCTTTCCAAAACTGATTTCAAGTCGACTCATTCTCACCCCGGGGAGTGGAATGGAGCCAAAGCCACTTGGTCATGTCGAGGACACAAATTAGAGACTTTCGTGTCATTTGATGACTAGATCGATTGTCTGCTCGGCTCCCTCATTTATGAGAGATAGGGTCGTTTGCATGGTGAATCACTGGTTAGAAACTTCGAGTTTCACTTATGATTCTCCGCGTCTTGATTTACAAGATTGAATGATTCAAGTAATTGGGAGTCAATTGTAAAAGTCTTTTGGTGTAGTAAACGTCCACACTATCGTGGCTTGCTACATTGAATGGGATTTTGGAACGATTGATGTAGACAGTTATAGAAGGGAGTAAAGGAGCGTATGTTAACGTAAACGTCCACACTATCGTGGCTTGCGGTGAATATGCGTGTCCCAAACAATCTTCTTAGATACTGAGTAATGGTTTACACTTAGGTACGCTTCTTAGTATTCTTCCCATCGAAGTAACGCTAATGATGATGTACGACCGAAGGAAATCTAATTGCTAAATCATTTGGATAGGTAAACGTCCACACTATCGTGGCTTGCCATATCTGATGGGATTTTAGATGTGATTAGTGGTTTAATGATATTATTTGAGGGAGATAATATCGGAGATTAAATCGATTGTTTGTTGTTATATGTGCTCATAGATTAGGATATGGCTTTGAACCCACTTTCTGTGATACGTAAGGATTTTAAACTCATTGGTCCCTAAATGTAATGATTGGAATAGAGATCTAGACATTACCCAAACTGTTGAAGAGTACAAGGTTGTACTCAATGAGCTTTGTCCTCCCGAGCCTATTGACATAGGCGGCTAGACAAGAAGCGATGAGGATACTCATAAAGGCCAGTCGCTTCGAGGAAACGCTTAAACACGTTTTTGAGATGATTGACCTTTTAGACGAGTTGAGTCGGAAATCGCAAGCTCTTGTAGCCAATGCCAAAGGTTTTGAACCTAAAGGCATGAATCGGGGGAAAGGACAAGAAAGCAAAGAATCCCAGTGGTCCTAAGTTGCTTAGACCACGAGATGGGACGAGAAAGCCATGAGGCAAGTATTCTCGACACGAACAGTCTGGGTACTGGAAGTCTGATTATCCTCTCAAAGAAAGTACGAAATTTTCTTTAGTCGTAAAACATAGTCAGTGGTATTATCTACCGGAACCTGGTGTGTAGATATGGAACCACTGACGGTATGTGCATTTTAAATGCGAGAGGTTCCAGGAAACCTAATGACTTGGAAAAGAAAAGATCGTAGTCTACATGGGCAATGCTGTAGAGGAGGCAGCAGTTGCAGTGGAGGACATTTTATAGGATTTCATTTTGGGTTATTGCTTTTATGTACCTTTCAAATTAGAAAGAACTTTGTTCTGGATTTCTAATAAATGGATATTTTATTTCTTTTAATCATTTGATGGTTATAAGAAGAAATAATGATATTATCTATTTTGGTACATTAGCTAGCAATATATAAATGATGAATCCTGAGTCCACCACGATGCAACGAACCGTAGTATGAAACTCGTTTTACTAATAAGAGATTTCCTTATCAATTATACTTGTGGATTCTTATGCTGAGTCATGTTTATTCAAATAAGAAGTTCAAAGGTCGAAAATTGATATTTGATCAATTAAGTTGAGGGAGTGGACCTTCCGACCTAAGAATCTAATTTGGAAGATAATATGACTAAGCAATCCTTTATGGATATAAGATGTAAGATCCGGACAAGTATAAGAATTGATTAACTCTGATGTATGCAGACCTATGTCTACTCAGACAATTAGGTACGAGTACATCATTTGATGATTACTCGAGAAATGGATTAGAATACCTGATGTGCCACAAAAGCAAGTGTTTTGACAAGTCAATGGACACTAAGCAATTGTGGAGAACCATCAAGGTATATCCATTTGTAGCCTGCGATTTGATCGCGGAGGCAAGTACCTATCTGAGGAATGCATGACATACTGATCAGAAATTGGGATTTGATCCCAAATGACTACACCATACACTGTTGTGTAGAAATGGTGTGTCGTAAACAAGAAATGGAACTCTTATAGAAATAGTAAAATTATGAGTTATACGGAACTACCTATGTTCTATGGATATGTCTGGAAACAACGGCGCATTCAAATGCGGTTGTAGAATATCCTAGAAGAACAAAAGATGTGTGTTCAATAGTACTATGAACCAGAAGGACGTTATAAGTTCTAACGCCCGGTTCTTAGAGAAAGACTATACGATGAACCACAAGCCCAAGGTGACATGATACTTTGAAATGAGAGAGAAAGATTAAGACTTAGAACCAGCCGAACCGAGTAGCGGTACACCACTAACTGCACCTGCTGTTATCACTGTTTATACACCGGAATGCCGTTGTAGTGGGAGGTTGTGTGACGACTGGAGATATTCATAAGACTAGGAGAGTCTTCGGACTCTGGACCTAGTATACATGAAATCGATCCCTAGATCTACATGAAGGCAGTACTAGATCTAAATGTGCCTTCTTGGAGAGCAATAAGGATTATTGCTAAGAGGTGAGATCATTTAGAGTACAAGCTTAGTTGATCCATTTATGGATTGAAACAAAGCATTGAGTTCGTGGTACTTGCAAATTGATGAGATAGTCCATTTTATGGATTCATCAAAAGCATAGACGAATCGTGTGTATTGGAAACGTGATGGAAAACAAGGTGGTGTTTCTCGGAGGTTTTATGTAGATAACGTTTTATCATTGGTAACAATGTAAAGATGTTATCAGACATAAAATGATGGTTGTCTAGATAAATCATTATGAAAGATAAAGGAAGAAGTTGGACATGTTCTTGAGATCTTGGATCTCTAGAAAGAACATTGTACTTCTCCTGGACATCTTACATAAATGATTATGGTTCGTTTTAACATGCAAGATTCCGAGAAAGGTTCGTTACCTTTCAGAGACGGAATGCATCTATCTAAGGATATGTGTTTTAAAACACAAAAGGAGATAGAAGCAATAAAAGCAGTTTCCTACACTTTGAGTGTGGAAAGCTTAATAAATGCATTGTTGAAAACAAGAACCTGATATCGGCTATGCGGTTAGCATAGTGGGAGGATATCAAGGTAATCCTGGAAAGGAATATTCGACTGCCGTAAAAGTACTTTCGAAGTACTGTTCTAGACTACGAAGCAGACGAGTTTTTCCTTTGGATTACATTCTCTTAGATTTCTAATCAAATGAGGACCGGTGTAAGTCGATATCAGGCTATGTGTTTCACTATTGAAGGAGAAGGAGTTTAACATGGAAGAGTGATAAGCACGATGCTTTTCGGACTCTGCCATAGGTAACCAAATAGCGGCCTCAGAGGCAGCGGAAGTTTTGGTATAACTCCGGGATAATCTCTGGGACTTAGATGTGATTCTTAATTTGCCAAAGGCTATGTAAATAGCGGTGCAATGGCAAATGGTAAGAAATCACTAGTCCATAAGTGTAAGATAACACATAGTGCAAGTACCACCTGATACGAGTCATCGTCAAGGGAGACGACGCTGTAGTCACCAAGATAACTTCAGAGCGGCAACCTAGAGTGCTCATTCACATAGTACTTCTTGGAAGTACAACTTAAGCACGTGATGAGTATGGGAGTCGGGAGTTTGGAGGAAATGACTAGACCTTAGTACAAGTGGGAGATTGTTGGAGTTGTGTACTTAATGTCTAGATTTAAGTGACAGAAACTCACGATCCATTGCCATTAATCTATTTAACTAAATGAACAATTATTTGCGTTTAATTATTTATAATTAAATATATGCAAATTATAGTCCTGGATTATATACGTTGTAGGTAGTATGGTGTGCGACGTCACACAGAAGATCATACTATCGGTTACTCGTATTTAATCGAACAGTTGCTCACGACCTAGATGGACACGGACCAATCCATCGGTATAGTCGTTGTGTGAGAGAGAAAATAATCTGTCTTGATTATTTTATCACACTTGTACACTTGGTGAATTGAGCGGATCTGCTTGAGATTCATCGATTAGGATTGCCGGCGATAATCGATTCGAGTCTCAGTGTATTTTATTCTTAATCCCCGATATTATTGCGGGTGTGTATATTTAATATAAGTGACTTTGATTTACCAAAGGAATTAACCGATTTAATTATTGGGTTAATTACCGGTTAAGTTGGGTCACTATATTTCATATATGGCATGCCGTGAATGATTGACCGGACAGTGTATCCCGGAAGGGTTGATAATATCCCCGAGATGAGTTCATAAGGAATTATTATGTAAACCCTGCAGGTGGATTCGTTCCGCATAATAATTAAGGTTGAATGGTACTAGTCTCAGATAAAAGAGATGAATAAATTAATTAGCAATAAATTAATTTTATTCATGGATATTTATATCTTAAATACACGGAATAAATAATACTACCGGAGAAATATTATTTGATATAATATGGTTTAATATTGGGAGTGCAATTAATTTTATATAGTGGAAAATAGAATTAATTAATATTGATAAGGATTAATGGACTTGAGCATTGGGCTCAATTTAATCTTCAATATTGGAAGCCCAATATTCCACCTCCTTAAGATCCCCTACGTAGCCTATAAAAGCACTACATGGTCTTCTCTATTCTCATAACTTGAAAATCACAATTCTAGAGAGAGAAAGTAGAGAGGAGGATCCATGGAGTTCGGTAGATCGTCGCCCACACGACGTCCGGGCTAGTGCAAGGAATACGTGGGAAGATCTCAAGGTCATCAAATAGAGTTCTACGTTTTTCCGAACAACGAGAACGAGGTAAATCGTAAAACCCTCTTTATGATTTTATCGTTTAATTATCGTAAAAATATCGTGAACAAGATCCGAAAGACGCGACCCATGACGAGGACGAACCGGGCGGTGGTGGTCGAAGACCACCGGACCGCCGGCGGATTGTCGGCTCGGGCTGGAGGGTCGAAGGGCGAGAAGCCGGCTGGACGCCTAGCGCCGCTCGCACGGCGCTGCCTCCGCTCACGCGGAGGGGCTGCCGCTCGCGCGGCGGCAGCTGGGATGATCGCTAGCCACGACTTGGTTCGTGGCGGGCTGCGATCATCGGGGGCGTAGCTGGGCAGCCTCGTGCATGCTCGCAGCGAGCTACGGGTGGTCCCGTAGCGGACTCGCGTGCGATGCGAGCGGCTGCACGAGGCGATGCGGGCTGTCCCGCACGGGCTGCTACGAGCAGCCCTAGGCGGCTGCCAAGGACAGCCGCGAGCCTACGCGGGGTCTCGATCGGGAAGCCACGGGTTCTCCCGTGGCGGGTTGCTCGGTTGGGCTATCCCCGTGGAGGTTCGTGGCGGGATTGTTCCGGCAACCGGGAGTCGATTGGAGTTGTCGTTCCGCAATTTTACAACTCCGGATATTCGATCTCCGAAGGATTTCGGTCGGAATTAATTAGATAATTTATTTATTTAAATTTATTAATTCCGGGATATCGATTTCCAACAGCAGAAAGAAGGAATAGGACTCTTATGGAAATGGTAAGATCTATGATGAGTTACTCAGACCTACCAGTTTCGTTCTGGGGATATGCCTTGGAAACATCGGCGTATATCCTGAACTTAGTTCCTTCTAAATCAGTCCCTAAGACACCCTCGGAATTGTGGACCGGGCGAAAGCCAAACTTGAAACACATTCGGATCTGGGGTTGTCCAGCAAATGTGCTGAAGCATGGGGCTGATAAATTGGAATCTCGTTCAGATATTCGGTTGTTTATAGGATGTCCTAGAGGAACGAAAGGTGGTCTATTTTATAGTCCTAAGGACCAGAATATCGTTGTTAGCACCAACGCTCGGTTCTTAGAAGAGGATTATATAATGGACCACAAGCCCAAGAGTGAGATAATACTAAACGAACTGAGAGGTGACGATCAAGGCTTAGATCCAACCCAACCGGGTGATACGCCACCACAGTCTGCACCTGTAGTTACTGAGGTTACACCGGAGCGTCGTCGTAGTGGGAGGGTTGTTCGACAACCTGATAGGTTCATGTTTATAGGTGAGTCTTTGGACTTGTTACCTGGAGAACATGAAACCGATCCCTGGACCTACGACGAGGCGCTTAAAGATCAAGATGCTCAGTCTTGGCAAAAGGCGATGAAATCTGAGATTGAATCAATGGATTCAAATCAGGTCTGGAATCTTGTAGCACCGCCCAAGGTGTAAAAGACATTGGTTGCAAGTGGGTGTACAAGAGAAAAAGAGGGTCTGACGGGAAGGTGGAAACCTTCAAGGCTAGGCTTGTTGCGAAAGGGTATACTCAGAAAGAAGGGATCGATTATGAGGAAACCTTTTCGCCGGTAGCCATGCTAAAGTCGATCCGGATTCTTTTGTCTATAGCATCTTATATGGATTATGAGGTGTGGCAAATGGACGTCAAGACAGCATTCTTGAATGGGAATCTTGACGAGACCATTTACATGAGACAGCTAGAAGGTTTCATCAAGAAAGGCCAAGAGCATCTAGTGTGTAAGCTAAACCGATCCATTTATGTATTGAAGCAAGCTTCTAGATCTTGGAACATGCGGTTTGATGAGGTTATCCAGTCTTATGGATTCATTCAAAGCATGGACGAGTCGTGTGTATACCGGAGAAGTGACGGAAACAGTGTGGCGTTTCTCGTGCTTTATGTAGACGACATTCTTCTAATTGGCAACAATGTGAAGATGTTGTCGGACATAAAGGGATGGTTGTCCAAGCAATTCGATATGAAAGACTTAGGACAAGTTGGGCATGTTATTGGGATCAAGGTTATAAGGGATCGCCAGAAAAGAACATTAAGCTTGTCCCAAGCCTCATATATTGATACGATTCTGGCTCGTTTCAACATGCAGAATTCCAAGAGAGGTGCTCAACCTTTCTGCTATGGAATTCATCTATCTAAAGACATGTGTCCCAAAACACAAAAGGAGATAGATTACATGAAGAAGGTTCCTTATGCTTCGGCAGTAGGAAGTCTAATGTATGCCATGTTGTGCACGAGACCTGATATCTGCTATGCCGTTGGCATGGTAGCTAGATATCAGAGTAACCCTGGACAGGGTCACTGGACTGCTGTAAAGAACATACTTAAGTACCTGCGAAGGAATAGGAATTATGTTCTGAGTTACAAAGCATCCGAGTTGATTCCTATTGGTTACACAGACTCGGATTTCCAATCTGATAAGGATCAGCGAAAGTCTACATCAGGCTATGTGTTCACATTGGGAGGTGGAGCAGTCTCATGGAAGAGTGTTAAGCAGAAATGCATTTCGGACTCTACCATGGAAGCCGAATATGTAGCAGCCTCTGAGGCAGCTAAAGAATCGGTGTGGCTCCGGAACTTCCTTATGGACTTGGATGTGGTTCCTAAAATGCCTAGAGCTATCACAATTTATTGTGACAATAGCGGTGCAGTGGCAAATGCGAAGGAACCAGGAGCCCACAATGCGAGTAAACACATAGATCGCAAGTACCACCTGATTAGAGACATCGTCAAGAGAGGCGATGCAGTTGTCACCAAGATTGCATCAGTGGATAACCTGGCTGACCCCTTTACGAAGGCACTTCCAGCGGAAGCGTTCCAGAGACACGTGAAGGGGATGGGTATCGGATGTATGGTAGAGGGCATCTAGACTTTTAGTATAAGTGGGAGATTGATGGAGTTATATTCTAAATGTCTAGTTTAGTGACAATATGGAACTCCTTATCTGTGTTTTTCATTATCTAATAATCAAACTGTCGGCATTTTGTCTATCATGTACTTTATGCAATAGTCCTCGATATATACGTTGTAGACAGTATGGCGTGAGGAGACATGCGGAAGATCATACTGTCGGTTACTCGTATACTATCGAACAGAAGCTCACGACTTAGATGGACAGGGACAATTCATCGGTACGTCGTAGTGTGACTGGGTAATAGTTGGTCTTGACTATTATGTTACACTCGTACACTTGGTGTATTGAGCAGGACCACGGTGCTGGAATTCGATGTCCCGGGTTATCTAAATTTGCGGAAACCGACAACCCGACCGAAAACCCGTCGCCGGAGATCCAACCGCGAACCACCGTACGAGCCGGAGCTCGACCGAGCACCGCACGGGACGAACCCGCGCGCCCAGCCGAGCCCCCGCACGGGGCTCGCGATCGATCGATCGCATGGGGCTGCTCCGGCAGCCCCGGGCGGTGAGTCCGGCGACTCACCGCCACCACGGAGGGGAGGGGGGACCACCAGCCGCGGCGCGAAGCCGCGACGGTCCCCGACGATCGAACTAGGGTTCGATCGCCCCTAGCCGCGGCGTCCAGCCGCGGCCTTCCCTTGGTGCGCGCCGGCGGTCGTGCCCTAGGCCGACCGCCACCCTCGGCTCCCAGTCGAGGGTTCTCTCGAACCTTCGTCGGGGATCTCGAATCCCCGTCCCCGAAGTTCGACGTTTACCCGGATCGTGCGTTCATGTATGTATCACAATTAATCCACATAAAATCATAGAAGGGAGTATATGATTTTACCTTTTAATTCGTTGTGCGGAGAAACGAATCTAAGTTGATGACCTTACGATCTTCCCACGTATTCCTTGCACTAGCTTGAACGTCGGGTGGGCGACGATCCTCCAAGCTTATGGATCCTCTTCTCTCTCTCTCTACTTTCTCTCTCTATGATCTTGTGTTATTATCTTATTAGTGTTGTAGAATAGAGAATACCATGTAGTGCTTTTATAGGCTACGTAGGGGATCTAAAGGAGGTGGAATATTGGGCTTCCAATATTAATGATTAAATTGAGCCCAAGCCCAAATCTATTAATCTCCCATTAATATTAATTAATTTATTTTCCACTATATAAATTAATTGCACTCCCAATATTAAACCATATTATATCAAATAATATTTCTCCGGTAGTATTATTTATTCCGTGTATTTAAGATTTAAATATCCATGAATAAAATTAATTTATTGCTAATTAATTTATTCATCTCTTTAATCCGAGACTAGTACCATTCAACCTTAATTATTGTGCGGAACGAATCCACTCATGAGGTTTACACAATAATTCCTTATGAACTCATCTCGGGGATATTATCAACCCTTCCGGGATACACTGTCCAGTCAATCATTCACGGCATGCCATATATAAAATATAGTGACCCAACTTAACCGGTAATTAACCCAATAATTAAATCGGTTAATTCCTTTGGTAAATCAAAGTCACTTATATTAAATATACACACTCGCAATAATATCGGGGATTAAGAATAAAATACACTGAGACTCGAATCGATTATCGCCGGCAATCCTAATCGATGAATCTCAACGATCCGCTCAATACACCAAGTGTACAAGTGTGATAAAATAATTAAGATAAATTATTTTCTCTCTCACACAACGACTATACCGATGGATTGGTCCGGGTCCATCTAGGTCGTGAGCCACTGTTTGATTAAATACGAGTAACCGATAGTATGATCATCTGTGTGCCCATGCAACACCATACTAACTACAACGTATAAAATCTAGGACTATGAATTTGCATATATTTAATTAATAATAATTAAAAGCAAACAATTGTTTATTAATTTAATAGATTAAATGCTATGATCGGGAGTTTACCGTTACTTAAATCTAGACATTAAGTACACAACTCCAACAATCTCCCACTTGTACTAAGGTCTAGTCATTTCCTCCAAACTCCCGGTTCCCATACTCATCACGTGCTTTAAAGTGTACTTCCGAGAAGTACTATGTGAGTGAGCAATCTAGGTTGCCGCTCTGAAGTTATCTTGGTGACTACTACGTCGTCTCCCTGACGATGACTCGTATCAGGTGGTACTTGCTCTATGTGTTATCATCACTTTTGACTTATGACCTCTTCCAGTTCACCGTGCACCGCTATCCAATAGCCTTTGGTAAACTAAGAGTCATATCCAAGTCAAGAGGTTATTCCGGAACCTAACCAAAACTTCCGCTGCCTCTGAGGCTGCTATTCGGTTATGAGAGAGTCTGAGAAGCGTCCCGCTTATCACTCTTTCACTTCATGGTTCCACCTCTTTCTAAAAGTGAACACATAGCCTGATATCGACTTTCACTGGTCCTTCTCTGATTTTTGGATCTGAGAATCTGTAATCTAAGAAGATTTCGTCTTGCTCAAGTCAGTACTATGAAAGTACTCTTGCAGCTTTCGAACATCCCTTATCCAGATTACTTTGATATCCTCCCACTACGCAAACCGCATAGTTGATATCAGGTTCTTGTTTTACAACATTGCATCTATAAAGCTTTCCATACTTGAAGTATAGGAAACTGCTTTGTCCTCATCTATCTCCTTCATGTGTTCGAACACATACCCTTTAGATAGATGTATATTCTGTCTCTGAAAGGCAATAACCTTTCTCAGAAGTATGCATGTTAAAAACAAACCTTAATCGTACAAGATATCTAGGAGAAGTACAATGTTCTTATCTCTAGATCATAAGATCTTAAGAACATGCTCTAACTTCTTCTCAATCTTATATCTTGATTTATTTAGACAACCATTATTTTATGTCTGACAATATTTTTACATTGTTGCCAATGATAAAATTTTATCTGCATAAAATCTCCGAGAAACACCACTTTGTTTCCATCACTTCTCTAATACACCTTTTGTTTTTTCCTTTTGATGAATCCATCAAATGGACTTTCCCATCAATTCGCAAGTTCCACGATTTATAGCTTTGTTACCATCCATAAATGGATTTACTAAGCTTGTACTCTAAATGATCTAGCCTCTTAACAATAATCCTTATTGTTCCAAGCAGGCACATTTAGATCTAGTACTGCCCTTATGCAGAGCTAGGGGTCGATTTCATCTTTACTAGATCCAGAGTCCGAACTCCTCTAGCCTTATGAATATCTCTGGTTGTCCAACAACCTCCCACTGCAATGGCGTCCCGGTGTATAACAGTAATAACAATAGGTGCAGTGTGTGGTGTACTTCTACTCGGTTTGGCTGGTTCCTATTCTTTTGTCTTTCTTCTCATTTCAAGGTATTACGTCAATTTAGGCTTTGTGGTCCATCTAATAGTCTTCCTCTATGAACCGGACGAGACGTCCCTCTGGTTCATAGTACTATAGAACACACAATACTTCGTTCATCTAGGATATCCTACAACCATATTCAATATGCCGTTGTATCTAGGAATATCCATAGAACATAGGTAGTTCCGAACAACTTGTCCTTTTACTATCAGATTTTCCATTTCTTTATAGCGCACCATCTCTACACGCAAGTGTATGGCGTGCCCCTTTGGGATTGAATCCCAATCTTTGATTATGCTATGTGTTACTTAGATAAGTGATGGCCTTCGCGACCGAGTCGCAGGCTCCTAATGGATATACTTTGATGGTTCCCCATAATAGCTTTGTGTCCATTGACTAGTCAAAACACTTTGCTTTTATGGCACATTAAGTATTCTAATCCATCACCGAGTACTCTCTGAGAGAATTTCTCGTACCTTTCTAATTTACACATATGTCTGCATATCTAATCATTTCCAATACTTGTATGAACTCTATCCTTTATCCAGAAAGGTTTGCTTAGATGTATTATCCTCCAAATTCAATCCTTAGGTCGGAAGGTCCATTCCTTCAACTATAATTGATCAAATCAATTTCGACCATTTGAATCTTTATTTGAAAATACTACTAAGTATAAGAATTCACAAGTATAATGATTAATAAAGAAATATCTAACAAGTAAAACAAGTTATAGAACGGTTTGTTGCATCGTGGTAGACTAAGGATTCATCATTCACATATTGCTATCTAATGTACCAGAATAGATAATCCCATTATTTCTTATCAAAATCATCAAATGATTAAAGAAATAAAATATCCATTAATAGAAATCCAGAACTAAACGTTCGTTCTAAAATAAAAGGGTACATAATGCAATAATTTTAAAATGAAATCCTATTTAACTACTAAAGCAGATAAATGTCTTCCACTGCAACCGCTGCCTCCTCTACAGCTTTGCCCGTGTAGACTCGAACTCTTCCTCTCTAAGTCGCTGGGTTTTCTGGAACCCCTGCATTCAAAATGCACATACCGTCAGTGGTTCCATATCTACACACCAGAATTCTGGTAGATAATACCGCTGACTATGTTTTTTACGACTAAGGAAAATTCGTACCTTTGAGAGGACATTCAGACTTCCAGTGTCCCATCTTGTTGCATCGGAAGCACTTACCCTTTGGCTTTGCAGCCCCCACTCGTGGTACAGTCCTCTTGACACCACTTGGTTTCCAGGCTTGCTTCCTCTTCTTGCCCCTACCTCTACCAGGCTTAAAGCCTTTGGACTTGGTAGCTACAAGCGCTTGAGACTTGCCCTTCTTGTAGATCCCCTCTGCCGCCTTTAGTTCAGTCAGGAGTTGCGCAAGAGTATAAGATAGTTTACCCATATTATAGCTCATACGAAACTGCTCAAAACTAGGGGCCAGAGACTGGAGTATGATGTCGACTTGCGTCTCAGCATCAATAGAAGCTCCTAGGACCTCAAGTTCATTCAACAAACTCATCATCTTAAGAACGTGCTCCCCAACGGGCGTTCCTTCAGATTGAGTAGTCGACATGAGGACTCTCATGGCTTCTTGCCTTGCCGCACGATCTTGCTCCCCAAACATCTCCTTGAGGTTAAACATCATATCATAGGCAGTGTCCATCGACTCATGTTGGGTTTGGAGTACATTTGACATGGAAGCAAAAATATAACACCTAGCCATTTCATCAGCCTTTTTCCACTTCCGATATGTCAGTTTTTCCTCATCAGTTGAGGCAGCCGTGGGCTCAGCAGGGCACACTTCATGGAGTACAAACTTGTACTCCTCCGAAGTTAGGACAATGTCTAAATTTCTCTTCCAATCAATATAGTTGGGGCCAGTGAGCTTATGCTCCTTGAGTATCATAGAAAGTGGGTTCATAGCTGTTCTCTAAACCTATAAGCACATTTAAACAAACAATTAATTTAATATCCGATATTATCTCCCTCAAATAATATCATTAAATTACTAATTACATCTAAAATCCCATCAGGTAAGGCAAGCCACGTGGTGTGGACGTTTACCCACCCAAATGATTTAGCAATTAGGTTTTCTTTGGTCATACATCACTTATAGCGTAACCTCGTGGGGAGGAATACTATAATGCGTATCTAAGTGTAAACCATTACTCAGCACCAAAGTAAATCGTTTGGAATTGCTATATCACCGCAAGCCACGTGGTGTGGACGTTTACGATAACTTCACAACTCTTCACAATTCCTTACAACTGTCTACATCAATTAATCCAAAATCCGTTAGTGTAGCAAGCCACGTGGTGTGGACGTTTACTATACCAAGAGACTTTTATAATTGACTCCCAATTATGAGATTCATTCGATTTTCGTAAATCAAGACGCGGAGAATCATAAGTGAAACTCGAAGTTTCTAACCAGTGATTCACCATGCGAACAACCCTATCTCTCATTAGATGAGGGAGCCGAGCAGACAATCGATCCATCTATCAAAGAATGGTACGACTGCCTCTAATTTGTGTCATCCACATGACCAAGTGGCTTTGGCTCCATTCCCCGGGGTGAGAATGAGTCGACTTGAAGTCAGTTTCAGAAAGACAAATTAGGCATTGTTTGATAAACTTAATCAATGTTTCTCGTAAGAGGAATTACAAGAATTCTCCTCCAATGACACATCTATATGAACTTCAAAAGTTCATAAGAGTCACCAAGAGAACAGTAATGGAGACCATGGGAATGTTTCCATCCCCTCTCCCACTTAGCTTTTAATAACAAAGGGATACGCTATCTAATGCATAATTAAACACATAAGCATGCATACAAGTAATAAAGCACATAGCACATAGTCAAAATAAGCTAGAAAATTATTTTCCGACTATCATGGCTTTATTCCATCTCCGTATGCGTCTTCTAGTCTTCAGTCTTCGTTCTTGAATGCTCCATGTGACGAGAATATTAATCCCAATATTTAAATCTATTTATTTTCAATAAATCCAAAAGATACTTAATTCGAAAATTAAGTCAATCGAATAAATCAAAAATAAAATTAAATATTATTAATATTTTTATTTATTTATCTTCCTATCTAATTCTATTAAATTTCTAGAATAATCTATCCAAGTCAAACTTGGAATATTCTAGAAGACTTCCATAATAGAATAAGGAAATAAAATAAATTAGGACTCTTCTACTTTCCAAGATTAATTAATTTCCATTTCTATGAAAATTCCCATAAAATAGGAATAATCAATTAGGAAATAAATCAATCCTAAATTAACTTTTATTCCTTTCCAATTCTATTAAATCTCTAGGATCTTATTCCAAGTAGAACTCGGAATACTCTAGAAGACTTCCATAATAGAATAAGGAATAAAATTAATTCCAATTAATTCTTTTCCTAATCTATGAGAATTCCCAAAAATAGGAAAACTCAATTAGGAAAACCGAATCAATTAGGTAAGTAGAATCTAGGTAGGAGTAGCATGAGATCGGGAGACCCCACGCCACCCCCACCTTCGACCGCCCACCCCCGGAGGAGCACCGCCGCCCAGCCCAGCCGCCACCGTCGCCGGCGGCAGCCCTAGCCGAGGGCGATCGGCCCCCTCCTCTTGGGTCGATCGATTGGGGTCGATCAAGGGGTTTGATCGATCCCGGTTCTTCGTCCTCTTCGTCTTCTTCGTCTCATGAGTTCTCCGGCGGTCGTCTCGGCATCGATCCAACGTAAATAAATTACAAGAAATAAATTTACAATTCCGGTATCGATTCTATACATGAAATCGACCCTATACACTTTCCGGAAAACATAGAACAATAATAATAAATCTAAATTCGGTCAACCCCCGAATTTTTACTATTACAAGCATTCATCCACACAAAACGAATCTCGACATGTCCGAGAGTTTAATAAACGAACAATCATGGTAAATTAAATAGCAATTAATTAAACGAATAATTAACAATTAATTTCAACCATGATAGTCGGAATCCCTGCAAGGTAGAACGCAATTGAACAGATACATGAACACGAAACCAAACGCTCTGATACCAATTGCTGAAATTCGATGTCCCGGGTTATCTAAATTTGCGGAAACTGACAACCCGACCGAAAACCCGTCGCCGGAGATCCAACCGCGAACCACCGTACGAGCCGGAGCTCGACCGAGCACCGCACGGGACGAACCCGCGCGCCCAGCCGAGCCCCCGCACGGGGCTCGCGATCGATCGATCGCATGGGGCTGCTCCGGCAGCCCCGGGCGGTGAGTCCGGTGACTCACCGCCACCACGGAGGGGAGGGGGGGACCACCAGCCGCGGCGCGAAGCCGCGACGGTCCCCGGCGATCGAACTAGGGTTCGATCGCCCCTAGCCGCGGCGTCCAGCCGCGGCCTTCCCTTGGTGCGCGCCGGCGGTCGTGCCCTAGGCCGACCGCCACCCTCGGCTCCCAGCCGAGGGTTCTCTCGAACCTTCGCCGGGGATCTCGAATCCCCGTCCCCGAAGTTCGACGTTTACCCGGATCTTGCGTTCATGTATGTATCACAATTAATCCACATAAAATCATAGAAGGGAGTATATGATTTTACCTTTTAATTCGTTGTGCGGATAAACGAATCTAAGTTGATGACCTTACGATCTTCCCACGTATTCCTTGCACTAGCTTGAACGTCGGGTGGGCGACGATCCTCCAAGCTTATGGATCCTCTTCTCTCTCTCTCTACTTTCTCTCTCTAGGAGAATTATGATCTTGTGTTATTATCTTATTAGTGTTGTAGAATAGAGAAGACCATGTAGTGCTTTTATAGGCTACGTAGGGGATCTAAAGGAGGTGGAATATTGGGCTTCCAATATTAATGATTAAATTGAGCCCAAGCCCAAATCTATTAATCTCCCATTAATATTAATTAATTTATTTTCCACTATATAAATTAATTGCACTCCCAATATTAAACCATATTATATCAAATAATATTTCTCCGGTAGTATTATTTATTCCGTGTATTTAAGATTTAAATATCCATGAATAAAATTAATTTATTGCTAATTAATTTATTCATCTCTTTAATCCGAGACTAGTACCATTCAACCTTAATTATTGTGCGGAACGAATCCACTCATGAGGTTTACACAATAATTCCTTATGAACTCATATCGGGGATATTATCAACCCTTCCGGGATACACTGTCCAGTCAATCATTCACGGCATGCCATATATAAAATATAGTGACCCAACTTAACCGGTAATTAACCCAATAATTAAATCGGTTAATTCCTTTGGTAAATCAAAGTCACTTATATTAAATATACACACCCGCAATAATATCGGGGATTAAGAATAAAATACACTGAGACTCGAATCGATTATCGCCGGCAATCCTAATCGATGAATCTCAACGATCCGCTCAATACACCAAGTGTACAAGTGTGATAAAATAATTAAGATAAATTATTTTCTCTCTCACACAACGACTATACCGATGGATTGGTCCGGGTCCATCTAGGTCGTGAGCCACTGTTTGATTAAATACGAGTAACCGATAGTATGATCTTCTGTGTGCCCATGCAACACCATACTAACTACAACGTATAAAATCTAGGACTATGAATTTGCATATATTTAATTAATAATAATTAAAAGCAAACAATTGTTTATTAATTTAATAGATTAAATGCTATGATCGGGAGTTTACCGTTACTTAAATCTAGACATTAAGTACACAACTCCAACACACGGGAGGGCGTTCGATTTATACTAATCGAAGTAATCGAACTAGACCTCAGATATTACGGATATACGAATTCCTAATCCCTATATAATTATAGGTGCGTGTGTCCAATTCTCGGTTCTTTAATATGCCAATGAGTGAGACTAATTGATTAGTCGAGATTCTCGGTAAATTGGGAATCGTAATTGTACGCACGGCATGCTATAGATTATAGACAGGAAACCGTGTCCCGTTTATCGGGTTGATGATGTCCCCGAGATGAGCTCATAAAGTTTATCATGTAAACCCTGCAGGTGGATTTGTTCCACATGATAATAAGGATGAATGGTACTAGTCTCGGATAATAAGAAACGAATTAATTTAATTATTAGTAATTGAAATTAATTCGTGGACATTCGATATCTTGAACACGGGGAAAGTCGTATATGTAATTCGGCGGAAATATTATTGTTGATATAATATTAAATTTATTTCGGGAATTCAATTATTATTATTTAGTGAAATTAATAATAATTAAAATTGTAATTAATTAAAGGATTTTCTTTTAAGGACTCCTAGATAATTAATATTGCAATTTAGCCCAGAATTTATTTACCTAAGAGGTCACTAGTGTAGCTCTATTTAAACCCCCCCCCCCCCCTTGCCCTCTCCTAAGACCTAACATTCGCCGCAACATTTTATTTCATCAGAGAAAAATAATTGTTAGCGCAATTAAAAAGTTTCTCTGTTAAAATAAAAATAGTTAACGCAAATAAAATTGTTCTCATAGAATAATTCATACGTTGGTCTTGGAAGGAGAGTGCAGACAAGGACGAACCCAGCGGATCGTTGCCCACACAACGGCTGAAGTCGGGCAGAGTCATACACTAGAAGCGTCTAAGGTCTCAACAATCGACCGCAAGGTATGAGATCGGATCTTTCTATTCCGCATTCATCGATCTAATATTTCGTTAATCATACATTGAACGTAGATCGGGTTCTGGGGATCGTGGTTCGTATTCCTCGACTACTAGGGGTTCTAGGACCTCCGGATCGGTAGTCGAAAGAGGAAAAACGACCCAGAAACGAGCCCGGAACAACAACATCGCATTGCTGTTCGCGGACAAACGACGCCCGCTGGAGGGCAAACGGCGGTCGCCGTTTGCAGCTCCTCCAGCGACCGCTGGTCTGCAATCGGCGGGCGCTGATTGGGTGCAGACCAGCCCCGTTTCGCGCGGTTGTTCTCCGGGGCGATGGCTGGGCGTGATTCGGGATACGGGTGAAGGTACCGGTATACCGATCCGATCGATATACCGTGTGTGCAGAAGCGTGTAAAGCGATAGATCTACTATGCCATGATCTTAGTGCACACTTAATGTGCATAAGAACACATATAAACATATATATATACACATCCAATATATATATATATATATATATATATATATATATATATATATATATATATATATATATATATATATATATATATATATAAAGTTCAACGATTACTTACTTTTGGTGATCGTTGACTTTGGTTAATGTCGTTGAGGTGGTGTTGAGTCGATTGAACCACCTCAAATGGATCAGCCTCTCGAAGCTCTCCTTGTGAATGACCTCATCACTCCTTTAGATCGTCCGGATGTGGAAGCCGCACAAATGGCCCGGCCTCTACGTGTTGCACACGAACCGGAATATGAACGTGCTTGAGTGGTTCTCCAAGAACTCTCTTCTCTCTCTCTTTTGTGTATGATTTTCGTGGCTGATCAAAAGTAATATGAAAACACATATTTTCATCACTATATTGATCATCATTAACCTCCCATGTAACCCCCACCATAATGTGCATCATAATGCACAAGTAATGGTGGATAATGGGGAGGTGAAGGGTCATTTCCACATCATCATGCCAAATGGCATTAGATGTGGTCCCCTTACTTGTGTGGCATGCCATGTCACACCATGTGACATGCATCCATGCAAGCCATGCATCTCATGCATGCCATGCATCCCATGCATGTGAAAATTCATACGTATTGATTCTAAATCAATATAACAAGCAACGTAATTCCGACTCGTGTGTGACCCTGTAGGTATGATTTATTAATCAATATTATATTGTTCCCAACAATTAATATTATCGAATAATCATTTAACATCCATAGACGAATTTATGACTTTATCGATTGCACACGTAGGATCGAAGGACATATCCCAACAATCTCCCACTTGGCCTTCAGAGCCAGTGTGCTGCCAACTTCATGTTGTCACTTTATGTCTAAGTTTGAACTTGAGGCAAGACTCGAGTCATCCTCAATCGGTTCAAACTTTTCTTGGACTTTGAGACAGACTGTAAAACCAGATTTATCACTATGATACGAATCTGGACGTGGCCACGTATTTTCCACAGTCTCGACTCTCCAAGTGGCCGGTAAGACATATATCCCATTAAAAAATGGAGGACAATCCCATCTTGTCAATCCAAGCTCTCCCACTTGCTTCCTGATATACCCAATAACAAGTTTTATAACCTCCTTTTACGAAAGGCGTTTACTTGTATCAAAGTACACCATTTCACAATGGAATCACCCTGGACTACTCAGGTCAGAGGAAATTGCTCGACAGTCAATGAAATACTATTATGACTCGAAATCTCAAATACTATTACAGTCGGGTCTGTTCGATCATTAGCTCCCAGCTAATATCTATGTAATTGTACTTGATGTCCCACATCACTAGCCCATGAAGCGGCTCTATAGTACACATTACAATCTAGTTCTTTGTATTATCGGTTTGTCCGTACTCGATTATACGAACCAGGAACAGCTATATGATTCAAGTATATCAGTTCAACCATTGAGACTTCATTATGCGGTAAATCGACCTCATAACCCAATTGATATAACTTAATCATTTGGACAATTCATATAAATTAAACCATATTTATATGAAGAATTATGTATTATACATATGAGTGAATGTTTACCAAATCTCCAAAAGTATTTAATACAGTAATAGAAATCACAACCCATCTCTAAGATGTCTGATCTCTATTGCAGTCGTGAAGCCTCAAGCTTAAACTGAAGGAGAGGTTTAGAAAGCGGGTTTGCAACCTTACCAAAAGTTGCAACTTTATTATCTCGATGTCTCCACAAAACTATCTCCCAGATAATGTGGAACTTCCTGAGCACCTGATTGGTCCGTTTTTGGTGCGTATTTCGGGTCGGTTTGTGGTCCTTTCCGCTTTCTTTCGTTACTCTTTCCTCCGTTTTAGGTAGCCTATAGTCATTATGGTTTGGAATAGTGTGATCGAGGCATATTCCGTGTTTTGTAGGCGAAACGGGAGGAAAACGAGTGAAAGTTGACTTTTCAGGAGACAGTTGACTGCCTGTCGGACGACATGACGTTTCAACTACATACATGTCGGACGACATAGTTATGGAGGACGACATCCGATTGAACGCTCAGTGTGGAGGACGACACGCCTGTCGGACGACACCAGGATATGTCGGACGACAAAATCACCGCGTGCGACGTGATCTGAGCTGCAGCGACGCAAGGGTTCAGTGCACCCCGACGTCGTGCGGTGTGATTTGCTGCGTTCGACGCGAAGATGTCGTACGACACCTCCGAGAAGTCGTACGACAGAGCACTTGTCGGACGACAGGAATCTGCTGTCGGACGACAAGACGAGATGAAGCATCCGGATTTGAGATTTCACCCTTTGACTTTGTTTGACCCTCGTTTTGAAGGGTATAAATAGTATTTTGGCTTGGATTTTTGTAACTAACTTTCATTCCTCACTTTACACATTACATTTCTAGCTTTCTCCTCAAGCAATCCAATTTCCATTTTCATGTTCTTCAATTCCTCAACACAAATTCACGATCTAAATTCCGTACGTCGAGAATCCGATTGAATCTCATTCACAAACGATATTCCTCGCATCGAGCCCGACGTTTTGATCGGAGCGGTTTCTCCGGGTGACAAGTTGAAGTCCGACCTCGATTTCGAAAGCTCGGCTCGATCGTCTTCTTCATCCATCGATTCCATCGTCCTCGTGGTGAGATTATCTTCGTTTTCCTCTCGATTATGGCTTACTCGATTGTGGATTGTGAATTTGAGTGCTTGATCATGACTAGCTAAATCTTTTGTAAGGGTGTTTGATGAAATTCCTCAATGAATTAGAGTTGATTTCTCAAGTAACTTGATTTCTAGTAATTGGACAATTACACCTCTCGATTTGTGGTCTCGTGTCGAACAACCTCGGGTATATCGCTAGTGGACCATACGGTCGATGTGTGAGTGATCTTTGCTGAGGGAGAACGTGACAACACCGTGATCATAGTCCGATTATTAGTTAATTGAGAATTTTATAAATATCGTCAACTCTAGTTCGTTAGGAAGAGTAATTAAGACACCCTTGCTTCCAAAACACATTTGTTACAACTCGACCTTTAAATACTCGTTTTAAATACTCGTACTAGTTGATAATCAAACACTCAATTGCAACCCCCCCCCTTAGATGATAATGATTTTCTTTCCCCTTTCGAGACTCGTACTTAGCATATACAAAGTGACGTTCACGTGCCGATAGTATTGTTCCACGAGAGACCGACTCGGGGGATTTACATTCGTAAATCTTTCGGATTTTATAAATAACTTTTGAGCAATCAAAATGGCGCCGTTGCCGGGGAACAATTTAGGCGACGTGAATTGAATTTTGTGTTAGTTAAGTTCTTGTTTCCTTTTGATCTTTTTGTTTGTTGTTGTGTATGCAAGGTCGAAGGAGTCTTCAACCCCTACTCTTGCCATACATTGACAACGTGAATCAATCTAAGGCTCTTCGTAATCTAGCCTCTACATCCGAGCATCCGCCACTACTCACATTCATACCACTCTCCGTTCCTACTACACCTTTCCTTGCTATTGCTATGGAGAACCACGACAACATAGTCCAAGATGGAGGGTCCCACCATTCTCATTCCGGGCGCGATAACCGTTCACCTCGATTGAATGACCGTAGAGAGCGTGAGCCTCAACATTACAACCGTCATTCCGAGGATGAGAGGGCTTCTAACCGAGGGAATAACCGTTATTCCGATGAAGATCGTGAGTCTCACCGGAGACATCACCAAGAGACGGATGACGAGTATTATGATGGGAGGGGTTACTACCAACCACCACCTCACCGTAATCGTGACCGCGACTATTATAGAGACTTGGAGCGCGATCGTGAACGCAATCATGAACAAGAGCGTCAACGGAATCGGTTTGCTTATCAACGTCCTCCACCCGGTAATTTTGAGCCTCCACGTCCGAGAATAGGTGACTTCTCTAAACCGAGGGTTCATGCCGACTCTTCTTGCATTATTCTTGGTCCGGGAGCTCGGAACTATGAGCTCAAGCCTCACCTCCTTAACCAATTGCCGACGTATCATGGGTTCTCTTCGGAAAATGTGCTTGATTTTATTCGGGAATTCTATTCTACCCTTAAAGACTTCCCCCTTAATGGAATCCCGGAGGAACAATTGTGGATGAAATGCTTTCCACATTGTCTCAAAGAGAAGGCTCGTTCTTGGTTCCTTACCTTGCCACCGAATTCCTTGAGAACTTGGGAGGAAGTGATCGACAAGTTCACGGGAAGATATTTTCCACAACACAAAACTCAAGCCTTACGTGAACAAATCGTGGCCTATAGACAAGATGAGGACGAACCATTTCATGAAGCTTGGGAACGATATAAGGCATTGGAGAGAGCTTGCCCACATCATAATTTTCCCCCGGAATTACTAAAGCAATTCTTCTATAATGGATTAGACCGTGAGTGTCGGATGACGGTTGATCATGCTTCCGGAGGAAATTATAGCAAGTTGGATCGTGAGGAAGTTAATGAGATGTGTGAGACGTTGGCGGAAAACTCTCTTCAAAACGTTGTGCAAAAGAGTGGGAAGTATAAGGTGAATGCCAATGAAGTTAATTTGGGTATGGCTAATCAAATGAATGAGCTCACTAAATGTATGCACACGTTGATGAAAAGAGATGAGAAGGGAGAAGTAAAGAAGGAGCCATGTTGTGTGTGTGGGTCACCGGACCATGGAGGAGATTATTGTCCACACACCGCACCACCTCAAGATTTTGAGGTTAATGCTATTCAAGGCGTACACTCTAAGAATGATCCATTTGCACCCACATACAACAACGCTTGGAAGAATCATCCAAATTTCTCTTGGTCCGGGAACAACTATCAACAACCACCCGGACAAAACTCGGGGCCTCGACCTTCATATCAAGGCCAAAATCAAGGTTCGAACCAACAACCGAGACCAACTCTCATGCAAGAATTTCATGCTTATGTACAATCTTCTACCAACCACCGAATTGAACAAGATAAGAAGATTGCTACTCTTGAAGCCGCATTGAAACATATTGAGACCCAAGTGGGTCAACATTCCACGAGTCTTGGTGAAATTCACCAACAACTCCAAAAGGGTACGTTTCCTAGTCAACCATCTCATCTTAAGGCGGTGACTATGTTGAGGAGTGTCAAGATCGTAGATAACAAGGTCGGTGAGGTGAGTTCGGATGATGAAGTACGCGTGGACCCACCTATTTTGGTTTCACCTAAGGAGAAGGAAAACGAGGCGCCTCCCAAGGACCAAATTCTACATAAGACGGCGAACCCTTATCGCCCACCTTATCCATTTCGTCTCACCAATGACAAACAAGAGCAACAATTCCAAGACATCTACAAGCTTCTCTCGAAGGTGAATATCAACCTTCCTCTTCTTGATGTGATTCGTACGGTTCCGGCCTACGTGAAATTTTTTAAAGATTTGGCTTCGAAGAAGAGGAGGTTTATTGATGATGAGAAGGTGGTAGTATCCGAGGTGGCGAGTGCTATTTTTCAACACAAACTCCCGGAAAAGCAAAGTGACCCCGGAAGCTTCAATATTAAAATTGCTTTGGGTAATGGTCGTGAAGTTTCGGGGATGCTAGATCTTGGTGCCGGAATTAACTTGATGCCTTTCTCCGTTTTTGACCGTATGGATTTGGGAGATCTTAAGGCTACAAGGATGTGTCTCCAATTGGCCGACCGGTCCGTGAGATACCCTAAGGGCATTATTGAAGACGTTCTTGTGAAAGTGGGGGGTTTGATCGTCCCAGTTGATTTTGTTGTTCTCGATGTGGGAGAAGTCAAAGAAGATGGGAAGGATCATGCTATCCTTCTTGGACGACCCTTTATGGCTACAACAAATACTTTGATTGATGTTAAGAACGGATCTCTTCAAATGACGGTATTGGGAGAAACGGTCTCTTTCTCGGCTAAAGATGGAATTTCGATTCCTTCTACTAAATTTGTGGAAGAGTGTTCGTTTCTCGATTCTATTGATCATCTCTCCGAGATGAATTTCCTTGAGAATTTTGAACATATTCCGGTGGAGAGTATTGGCATGGATATTGAGGAGGTTCCGGTGGAGAATTCGGAGTTGATGGGTGATGAATCTTTTTTATCTATAGATGATGTATTTGTGATTGAAGGAGATGTGGAGTTTGAAGAGAGTTTGGGTGGTAAAACCGAGGTTAATGTACTTCCCGAGACTTTATTGGAGGATAAGCTTGAGGACAAGCTTCCAAAATTTGAGGTGAGGGGGAATATCTTGCCCCCGGGAAGTAAAGCCGAGCTAAAAGAATTACCTCAACACTTGAAGTATATTTTCTTGGAGGAAGGTGAGTTGAAACCGGTAATCATAAGTTCGACCTTGGATGAGCACGAAGAAAAAGCTCTTTTTGAGGTCCTAAAGCGTAATGTGAGAGCCTTTGGTTGGAGTCTCTCGGATCTTAAAGGTATTAACCCGGCCCATTGTACTCACCGGATTATTCTTGAGGATGGGGCCTTGCCTAAGAGAGATGGCCAACGGAGGTTGAATCCGGTGTTATTAGAAGTTGTGAAGAAAGAGATCTTGAAACTCTTGGATGAAGGGCTAATCTATGATATTTCGGATAGCAAATGGGTTAGCCCGGTGCACGTGGTACCGAAGAAGGGTGGTATCACGGTTGTAGAAAACGAGAAGAAGGAGTTAATTCCGACTCGGATGACGACGGGTTGGAGAATGTGCATTGACTATAGAAAGCTAAATGCGGCTACTAGAAAGGATCACTTTCCTTTGCCTTTCATAGATCAAATGCTAGACAAACTCGCGGGCCATATGTTCTTTTGTTTTCTCGATGGACTTTCCGGGTACTACCAAATCACTATTGCACCGGAAGACCAAGAGAAGACGACATTTACTACACCTTTTGGTACATTTGCTTGGCGACGAATGCCCTTTGGTCTTTGTAATGCGCCCGGAACATTCCAACGATGCATGATGGCGATCTTTGCGGAGTTCATTGGAGATTTCTTGGAGGTATTCATGGATGACTTTTCTCTATTTGGGAGTTCGTTTGATGATTGTCTTGCCAAGCTCGATAGAGTTCTCCGAAGGTGTATTGAATCGAGTTTGACTTTGAGTTGGGAAAAGAGCCACTTTATGGTGAGAAGTGGGATCGTCTTGGGACATGTGGTGTCCGAGAAAGGTATTGAGGTAGACCCGGCTAAAATTTCCGTTATTTCAAAACTTCCGTCTCCGGTGAATGTGAAGGGGGTTCGGAGTTTCTTGGGTCATGCCGGGTTCTATAGGCGATTTATCAAAGATTTTTCTAAGATAAGCCAACCTCTTTGCCATCTTTTGAGCCAAGACGTGGAGTTTAAGTTTGATGAGAAATGCACGGAGGCATTTGAGATATTGAAGAAGAAGCTTACCACGGCTCCGATTGTTTGTGCTCCCAATTGGAACCTTCCTTTCGAGATCATGTGCGATGCTTCTAACTTGGCCGTGGGAGCGGTGCTTAGCCAAAGAGTCGACAAGCTTTCTCATGTTATCTATTATGCTAGCTTGACTCTCTCCGGAGCTCAATTGAATTATACGACGACGGAAAAAGAACTCTTGGCGGTGATGTTTTCTCTTGACAAATTTCGTCCTTACATCATTGGATCCAAGGTTATTGTGTATAGTGATCATGCGGCTCTTCGATACCTTCTTACGAAGCCACACTCTAAGCCGAGGTTGATCCGTTGGGTGCTCTTACTACAAGAATTCGACTTGGAGATCCGTGATAGGAAAGGAAGTGAGAACGTGGTAGCCGACCATCTATCCCGTCTTGAGCCAATTGGCGACTTCTTGAAAGCAAATGTGTATGAGGGAATCTCCGAAGCTTTTCCTTTTGAGGATTTGATGTTAGTAGAGCCAAGTCCTTGGTATGCGGATATAATGAATTATATTGCCGCCGGAACTCTAAGGAAGGACTTGACTTCTCAAGCTAGGAAAAGGTTCGTGAATGATTGTAAATATTACTTTTGGGCCGACCCATACTTATACAAGGTGGGAAAAGATGATGTTATACGGAGATGTCTACCGGAGAATGAGCAACGAGATGTGCTAGTATGTTGCCATTCGGATTTGTATGGTGGACACTTTGGAGGGAAAAAGACGGCTTTTAAGGTGCTTCAATCGGGATTGTATTGGCCTTCATTGTTCAAGGATGCTCAAGTCTTTTGTTCTACTTGTGATCGTTGCCAACGAATGGGGAATATCGGGGCTAGACAAGAGACGCCGATGCAAGTTAATCTTGTGGTGGAGGTATTCGATGTTTGGGGAATCGATTTTATGGGACCTTTCCCGAGTTCTCGAGGATATGAGTATATTCTCCTAGCCGTGGATTATCTATCCAAGTGGGTCGAAGCGATCCCCACTCGAAGATGTGATGCGAACACGGTCATTAGCTTTATCCAAGAATACATCTTTTCTCGATTTGGATTTCCAAAGGCGATCATAAGTGATGGAGGTACTCATTTTTGCAACAAAATTTTTGAGAAGTTGATGACGAAGAATGGGGTGAGTCATAAGGTAGCCACGGCCTATCATCCACAAACTTCCGGGCAAGCGGAGACGAGCAATCGACAAATCAAAGGCATTATTGAGAAAACCGTGAAGCCTTCTCGGAAGGATTGGTCGGAGAGACTTGTCGATGCTCTTTGGGCATATAGAACGGCTTACAAAACCGTTATTGGGATGAGCCCATTTCGTCTTGTTTATGGAAAGGCATGCCACTTGCCGGTTGAGATCGAACACCGGGCATTTTGGGCTATAAGAGCAACGAACCTTGATGTCGAGAATGGGGGAAAACATCGATTTTTGGAGATAACGGAATTGGAGGAGCTACGAGACGAGGCCTATGAGAACAACAAAATTACCAAGGAAAAGGTGAAAAAGTTCCATGATAAACACATAGTGCCTAAGGAGTTAGTAGCCGGGATGCAAGTTCTACTTTTCAACTCTAGACTCCGTCTATTTCCCGGAAAGTTAAAATCCCGATGGAGTGGGCCTTATGAGATAGCGGAGGTATTTCCATACGGTGTGGTGAAGTTTTACGATCCTAGGACTAAATGTGCCTTCCAAGTGAATGGACATAGAGTTAAACCGTATTATGGGGTTGATACCATGAAGGAAAATGTCGAGGTGAGTTTATTGGAAGAGGCCGTATACGAGCCCGTTGGTTGTGCCTAGTAGCTCGACTTTGGCTAAGTCGAGCTAACGACGTTAAACTAGCGCCTCGTGGGGGCTTATCCACGAACGTCATACTCCCGACGTAAAAGAGTGCTTGGTGAGGGCCTTCCCACCATGAAGACGGAAAAATCGGAGTTCAGTGCTCTTTGTCGGCCGACAGGAATCTCTGTCGGACGATACCCTCTTTGTCGCACGACAGGCCCGTGGTGTCGCACGACAAGATTACGTCGAGCGCAGCAGTTGGGCTGCAGCGACGTGGGCTCCCAGATTTGGGCTCTGAACTGTACGTCGAGCGCGGCCCATTTACGTCGCACGCGGTGGATTTGTCGAACGACAGGTACTTATGTCGGACGACAAGGTCACATTATGTCGGACGACAGTATTCTGTGTCGGGCGACAAATTGAGCGGGCAGATCCCCAAATGCATCCAATTCCACCCATTTCGCCCAAATCTTCTATTTTTCTTCATATCTCAAGTGAGAAATCAATTGGAAAGCGTCACTAATCACCTCATCATGTCTAAGTCTCGTCCAAATGCCGGGAAGAGAACTCGTACGGATTTGTCGACAAATGCCCAATCTACTCCGGTTCCGGCAACTAAATCCGGTGGAGGATCGAAGGGGAAGAATGTGGTTGAAGATATTTCCGGAGTTGTCGAGGTTGACTATGGGCTTCCATTCACATCTAAGGACCCAAAGGAGGTAACTAATTACCGAAAAATTTATGGGCAACCTCCGATTCCACCTTGTGTTCTTGATGAAGAATTCTTTGAAAAAATGGGGATTTTTGATCGGGTCTTTGAATTGCTTGTTCCACTCGGCTTGGAGGATATGGGAACGAGTGAGTTAGCCTTGTATGAGCCGATTACTACGGAGTTCTTGTGTACTTACCGGATGGATGAATCCCGGAAATTTGCTACTTTCCGTATGTTGAACAAGGAATACAAGTTGACTCCGGAAGTGATGAAGTCGGTGTGGAAAATAAATTTGGATGGAGTTTCTAGTGCCCCAAGTGATTGGAATCCAAGGAAGGCTTGGAAAGAGTTGACCACGTTCGATAATTGGTCGACACAAGGAATTGGGAACGCATTTCTTGAGGACCCGGCATTGGTGGTTTTGCACAAATTTATCTCTCAAAATCTCATGGCCAAGCAAGAAGGTAACAAAGTCAATACACAAGAGTTGTGGCTCCTTCATTGTGCGTACAAGAATATTCGGGTTTGCTTGGTCGACTTTATTTTTAAACAAATTGAGAGTGTTGTAAAGAGGAAGAGTTTTCATCCTTGTTTGGGTTTGATGTTGACTATCTTGGCGGTCCGGTTGAGGGTATTTGATCTATCGAAGAAACCGACTAAATTTGTGGTTGTTGTTCCGGAGAAAATTGGCTATCAAGAATTCTTGCACGGGGAGTATATGGAGGATAAAAATACGTTCCGTCCTTTTCACGAACGGGGGACCGTCAAACGGTACTTGGAGAAGTTGGAATTCGACCGTCTACGGGGTACTAGTGAACCGGCCCCGGTTTCTAATGTTGGAATTCGATATCTCGGGCTATTAAAATTTGCGGAAACAATAACCCGAACGAAAACCTTCCGCCGGAGATCACATGAACACCGACTCATCCGCCGGAGTCCGACCATCGGAGACCGTGCGCCCGAAGACGCACAGCCCGCCCCCGGCCGAACCCCCGCGAGCCGGTGTGTTCACGCGATCGCCGATCGCACGCCGGCGATCGGTTGGGGTGGGGCTGCTCCGGCAGCCCCCGCGGCGAGTCCGGCGACTCGCCGCCAGCTGGAGGCCCCCGCCTTCACGGCGGGGTTGGGCACGGCACCAGCCCGTGCCCAGCGATCGACCCTTCATGGTCGATCGCACCCCCTCGGCCAAGCCGAGGGTTCGGCCCCCGTCGCCCCCGCCAAAACCCTAGGTGGGTCGACCGCCGCGATGCCGTGGTCTTCGACCACCATCGCCGGTTGATCCTCCTCCGGGGTTTCGTACCTCGGATCTTTGTTCTACGGTATTCTCGATAAATCCAAAATCGAATAAATCAAGGGCGTTTAGATTTTTACCTTTCGATTCGTTGTTCGGAGAAACGAATTCAAGACGACCTTTTGAATCTTCCCACGTATTCCTTGCACTAGCTTGAACGTCGGGTGGGCGACGATCCTCCAAGCTCTATGGATCTACTTCTCTCTCTACTTTCTCTCTCTAGAAGAATTATGATCTTCAATCACACTTGAGAATAGAGAAGACCATGTAGTGCTTTTATAGGCTACGTAGGGGATCTAAAGGAGGTGGAATATTGGGCTTCCAATATTAATGATTAAATTGAGCCCAAGCCCAAATCTATTAATCTCCCATTAATATTAATTAATTTATTTTCCACTATATAAATTAATTGCACTCCCAATATTAAACCATATTATATCCAAATAATATTTCTCCGGTAGTATTATTTATTCCGTGTATTTAAGATATAAATATCCATGAATAAAATTTATTTATTGCTTAATAAATTTATTCATCTCTTTTATCCGAGACTAGTACCACTCAACCTTATTTATTATGCGGAATTAAATCCACTCGCGAGGTTTACATAATAAATCCTTATGAGCTCATCTCGGGGATATTATCAACCCTTCCGGGATACACTGTCCGGTCAATCATTCACGGCATGCCATATATAAAATATAGTGACCCAACTTAACCGGTAATTAACCCAATAATTAAATCGGTTAATTCCTTTGGTAAATCAAAGTCACTTCTATTGAATATACACACCCGCAAAAATATCGGGGATTAAGAATAAAATACACTGAGTCTCAAATCAATTATCGCCGAGCAATCCTAATTGATGAGTCTCAATCGATCCGCTCAATACACCAAGTGTACAAGTGTGATAAAATAATTAAGACAAATTATTTTCTCTTTCACACAACGACTATACCGATGGATTGGTCCGTGTCCATCTAGGTCGTGAGCATCTGTTCGATTAAATACGAGTAACCGATAGTATGATCTTCTGTGTGACGTCGCACACCATACTAACTACAACGTATAGAATCCAGGACTATATTTTGCATATATTTAATTAACAACAATTAAAAGCAAATGAATGTTTGTATTTAATAGGTAAATGAAAGTGTACAAGGAGTTCACAATACTCAAATCTAGACATTAAGTATACTACTCCAACAATCTCCCACTTATACTAAGGTCTAGTCTTATCTTCCAAACTTCCGGCTCCCATACTCATCACGTGCTTAAACTGTACCTCCAAGAGGTACCATGTGAATGAGCAATCTAGGTTGCCGCTCTGAAGCTATCTTGGTGACTACTGCATCGTCCCTCTGACGATGACTCGTATCAGGTGGTACTTACCCTATGTGTTATCTTACACTTATGGACTCGTGATCTCTTAAAAGTTTGCCACTGCACCGCTATTTACATAGCCTTTGGTAAACTAAGAATCACATCTAAGTCCCAGAGGTAATACTGGAGCCATACCAAATCTTCCGCTGCCTCTGAGGCCGCTATTTGGTTACCCATGGGAGAGTCCGAAAAGCATCGTGCTTATCACTCTTCCATGTTAAAAACTCCTCCTCCTTTAATAGTGAACCACATAGCCTGACAACGACTTACACCGGTCCTTATCAGCTTGGAAATCCGAATCCGTATAACCCAAAGGAATCAGATTGTCTGCCCCGTAACTTAGAACATAATCCCTCGTATTTCGCAAATACTTGAAAATGCTCTTTACGGCAGTCCAATGAGCCTTTCCAGGGTTACTCTGATATCTCGCTACTACGCCGACTGCATAGCAGATATCAGGCCTCGTGCATAACATTGCATACATCAAGCTTCCCACAGCCGAAGCGTAGGGAACTGCTTTCATTTCATCTTTCTCCTTTTGTGTCCGAGGACACATTTCCTTAGAAAGATAAGTTCCTTTACTGAAGGGCAGCTCACCCTTCTTGGAATCTTGCATGTTAAAACGAGCCAGAATCGTGTCTATGTAAGATTGCTGGGATAGGTACAATGTTCTATTCCGGCGATCCCTTATAACCTTGATCCCTAGAACATGCCCGACTTCTCCCAAATCTTTCATATCGAATTGTCTAGACAACCATCCCTTTATGTCTGATAATATCTTCACACTGTTGCCAATGAGAAGAATGTCGTCCACATAAAGCACGAGAAACACCACCTTCTTCCCATCACGTTTCCAATACACACACGATTCGTCCATGCTTTGACTAAATCCAAAAGATTGGATTACTTCGTCAAATCGCAGGTTCCACGATCTCGAGGCTTGTTTCAATCCATAAATGGATCGATTAAGCTTGCACACTAGATGATCTTGCCCCTTAGCAATGAATCCTTCTGGTTGTTTCATATAAATCGTCTCGTCAAGACTTCCATTTAGGAAAGCTGTCTTGACATCCATTTGCCACACCTCATAATCCATATGAGCTGCTATGGATAAGAGAATCCGGATCGACTTTATCTTGGCTACCGGCGAGAAGGTCTCCTCATAATCGATTCCCTCTTTCTGAGTATATCTTTTCGCAACAAGCCGAGCTTTAAAGGTTTCAACCTTTCCGTCAGATCCTCTCTTTCTCTTGTAGACCCATTTACACCCAATTGGCTTTACGCCGTTTGGTGGTTCTACAAGATCCCAGACTTTATTAGAATCCATAGATTCTATTTCGGATTTCATTGCTTTCTTCCAAGAAGGCGCATCTATATCTTGTAATGCCTCGTCATAGGTCCAGGGATCGATTTCATGAACTCCAGGTCCAGAGTCCGAAGACTCACCCAGTCCAATCCATCGGTCTGGTTGTTTAACAACCCTCCCACTACGACGGCGTTCCGGTGTATTAACAGTGATAGTGTCAGGTGCAGATTCTAGTGGTGTATCTATACTCGGTTCGGCTGTGTCTAGGTCTTCAGTGTTACCTCTCAATTCATCAAGCATTATGTCACTCTTGGGCTTGTGGTCCATGACATAGTCCTCTTCCAAGAACCGAGCGTTAGTACTTATAACGATCTTCTGGTCCTTAGGACTATAGAACATGCCACCTTTAGTTCCTCTAGGATATCCTATAAACAACCGCACTTCAGTACGAGGTTCTAATTTATCGGCACCTACCTTCAACACATGTGCAGGGCACCCCCAGATCCGAACGTGTCTTAAGCTAGGCTTGCGCCCGCTCCATCGTTCCATGGGTGTTGAAGGAACCGTTTTAGATGGAACCAAGTTCAGAATGTGCGCCGCTGTTTCTAAGGCATATCCCCAGAACATGATAGGTAAGTCCGAGTAACTCATCATTGATCGCACCATTTCCATAAGAGTCCTATTCCTTCTTTCTGACACACCATTTTGCTGGGGAGTATATGGTGATGTCATTTGGGAATCAATCCCATTCTCTGCCAAGTATGCCTTGAATTCTCCAGACAGGTACTCGCCTCCGCGATCAGATCGCAGGCATTTAATGGATTTACCTTGAAGGTTCTCCACAAGAGCCTTGAACTCCTTGAACTTGTCAAAGGATTCGCTCTTGCGGCGCATCAGGTATACAAATCCATACCTTGAGTAATCATCAGTGAAAGTGATGAAATACTCGTACCCTCCCTTTGCCTGGGTAGACATAGGTCCGCATACATCAGAGTGAATCAAATCCAATACTTGTTCAGCCCTTCGTCCTTTACCAGAAAAAGAACGCTTGGTCATTTTTCCCTCTAAACAGGATTCGCAAGTTGGAAGGTCCTCTCCTTCAACACCACTGATGAGACCATCAGCTTTCAACCTTTGAATTCTATTTGAGTTAATATGACCTAGCCTTAAGTGCCACAAGTATAATTGATTCATCCTAGAAGGTTCCTTTCTGTTATTGGTGTTCGTAGATGTGTTATTACTCTCGGTTAGTTGCATCGTATTAGACTCAGGATTTAGCACATACAAATCGTCCACCAATGTACCAGAACAGATAATCTCACTGTTTCTTCTTATGATCACATAGTGGTCAAAAGAGACAGAATATCCATTCATAATAAGTTTAGAAACCGAAATTAAATTCTTTCTAAAGTTGGGTACATAAAGACAATTTTGTAAAACTAAAACCCTATCACTACTAAAGCGTAAGTGAACGTCTCCCACTGCAACAGCCGCCACCTTCGCGGCATTGCCCATGTAGACCACGATCTCTCCCTCTCTAAGTCTCCGGGTTTCCTGGAACCCCTGCAATGAATTGCAGACATGATCAGTGGCCCCCGTATCTACACACCAGGTGCTGGTAGATAACACCACAGACAATGTTTCGGTGACTAAGGAAAATTTCGTACCTTTGATGAGAGGACAATCAGACCTCCAGTGCCCAAACTGTTTGCATCGAAAGCATCTGCGAAACCGCTTGCTTTCCCCAATCCGTGGTTTTAAACCACTGGGTCTCTTTGCACGCTTTTCTTTTAGCCTAGCCACAAGAGCTCGTGTTTCTCTTAACTTACACACAAAAATCGCCTTCGCCGAGCCGGTTTTAAGGGACTCATTGAGGAATGATTCCGTGGGTATGTTAAACACCTCTTGCCTAGCTTCCACACCATGTCTCAACGTAGTTGGAACAACAGTGGATTCAGAAAGCTCAACAGTCTGGACAATGTCCAGATTTTTTTTCCAATCAGTACTATATGGAACCAGTGAGTTTTCATCTTTAAGTATATCACAAAGTGGGGTCACAGTCATTCCTAACCTATAAGCACATAAAACAAACAAACAATTTAATATCCGATATTATCTCCCTTAAATAATATTATTAAATCACTAATCACATCTAAAATCTCATCAGGTAAGGCAAGCCACGATAGTGTGGACGTTTACCCACCCAAATGATTTAGCAATTAGATTTCCTTCGGTCGTACATCATCAATAGCGTTACCTCGATGGGAGGAATACTATGAAGCGTACCTAAGTGTTAACCATTACTCAGTACTAAGAAGTTTGTTTGAGACTCGCATATCACCGCAAGCCACGATAGTGTGGACGTTTACGTTGACACACGGATCCTTCACTCCCTTCTATAACTGTCTACATCAATCGATCTAAAGTCCCATTCGATATAGCAAGCCACGATAGTGTGGACGTTTACCATACCAAAAGACTTATACAATTGAAATCCAATTACTTGATCCATTCGATCTTGTAAATCAAGACGCGGAGAATCATAAGTGAAACTCGAAGTTTCTAACCAGTGATTCACCATGCGAACAACCCTATCTCTCATAAATGAGGGAGCCGAGCAGACAATCGATCCATCTATCAAAGAATGGTACGACTGCCTCTAATTTGTGTCCTCGACATGACCAAGTGGCTTTGGCTCCATTCCACTCCCCGGGGTGAGAATGAGTCGACTTGAAATCAGCTTTGGAAAGACAAATTAGGCATTTTTTCTCGTAAGAGGAATTACAAGAACTCTCCTCCAATAACTTATCTATATAAACTTCGAAAGTTTATAAAAGTCACCAAGAGAGCAGCAATGGAGACCATGGGTATGTTTCCATACCCTCTCCCACTTAGCTTTTTACAATAAAGGGATACGCTATCTAGTGCATAAAAGTAAACACATATAGCATGCATACATGTAATAAAGCACATAATATTATCACATAGTCAAAATAATTACTAGAATATTATTTTCCGACTATTATGGCTTTACTCCATCTCCGTACGCATCTTCTAGTCTTTAGTCTTCGTTCTTGAATGCTTCATGTGACGAGAATATTAATTTCCAATATTTAAATCTATTTATTTTTAATAAATCCAAAAGATACTTAATTAATAATAATTAAGTCAATCGAATAAATCAAAAATAAAATTAAATATTATTAATATTTTTATTTATTTTATTTTCTCTTTCTACTTCATTAAATCTCTAGAATAATCTATCCAAGACCCACTTGGAATATTCTAGATGATTTCCATAATGAAATAAGGAAATAAAATAATTTAGGACTCTTCTACTTTCAAAGATTAATTAATTTTCATTACTATGGAAATTCCCATAAAATAGGAATAATCAATTAGGAAATAAATCAATCCTAAATTAACTTTTATTCCTTTCCAATTCTATTAAATCTCTAGGATCCTATTCCAAGTAGAACTCGGAATACTCTAGAAGACTTCCATAATAGAATAAGGAAATAAAATTAATTCCAATTAATTCTTTTCCTAATCCATGAGAATTCCCAAAAATAGGAATACTCAAATAGGAAAAACCCGAATCAATTAGGAAAGTGGATTTACCGGGAGAGCACGAAGATCACGAGGACCCCCGCGCCCCCACCGGACCGCCATCACCGGCCGAGGACCGCCGCCGCCGCCACCTAGCCGGCGCACCACCACCGCCGGTGGTTTCGCCGCCGGGAGGCGCGAATTCGGCGCCTCTCCTTCGATGGTTCGATCCTTCATGGATTGACCATGGTGGTCGATCCGAGCCCTAGCCCTCACGTCGTCTCTTTCGTCACGCGTCTTCTCCGGCGGTCGTTTCGGCATCGATCCAACGCAAAATAAATTACAAAATAAATTTTACACTATCCGGTATCGATTCTATACATGAAATCGACCCTATACATTTTCCGGAAAAAAAATAGAACGTAATAATAAATCCTAAATTCGGTCAACCCCCAAATTTTTACTATTACAAGCATTCACCACCAAAAACGAATCTCGACATGTCCGAGAGTTTAATCAATCCAACATACATGACAAAATAAATTAAACGAATAATAAATTAAGCCATAATAGTCGGAACCCTGCAAGGTAGAACAATTTCATCGAAAATACCGCGAACGTAAACCACGCTCTGATACCAATTGTTGGAATTCGATATCCCGGGCTATTAAAATTTGCGGAAACAATAACCCGAACGAAAACCTTCCGCCGGAGATCACATGAACACCGACTCATCCGCCGGAGTCCGACCATCGGAGACCGTGCGCCCGAAGACGCACAGCCCGCCCCCGGCCGAACCCCCGCGAGCCGGGGTGTTCACGCGATCGCCGATCGCACGCCGGCGATCGGTTGGGGTGGGGCTGCTCCGGCAGCCCCCGCGGCGAGTCCGGCGACTCGCCGCCAGCTGGAGGCCCCCGCCTTCACGGCGGGGTTGGGCACGGCACCAGCCCGTGCCCAGCGATCGACCCTTCATGGTCGATCGCACCCCCTCGGCCAAGCCGAGGGTTCGGCCCCCGTCGCCCCCGCCGAAACCCTAGGTGGGTCGACCGCCGCGATGCCGTGGTCTTCGACCACCATCGCCGGTTGATCCTCCTCCGGGGTTTCGTACCTCGGATCTTTGTTCTACGGTATTCTCGATAAATCCAAAATCGAATAAATCAAGGGCGTTTAGATTTTTACCTTTCGATTCGTTGTTCGGAGAAACGAATTCAAGACGACCTTTTGAATCTTCCCACGTATTCCTTGCACTAGCTTGAACGTCGGGTGGGCGACGATCCTCCAAGCTCTATGGATCTACTTCTCTCTCTACTTTCTCTCTCTAGAAGAATTATGATCTTCAATCACACTTGAGAATAGAGAAGACCATGTAGTGCTTTTATAGGCTACGTAGGGGATCTAAAGGAGGTGGAATATTGGGCTTCCAATATTAATGATTAAATTGAGCCCAAGCCCAAATCTATTAATCTCCCATTAATATTAATTAATTTATTTTCCACTATATAAATTAATTGCACTCCCAATATTAAACCATATTATATCCAAATAATATTTCTCCGGTAGTATTATTTATTCCGTGTATTTAAGATATAAATATCCATGAATAAAATTTATTTATTGCTTAATAAATTTATTCATCTCTTTTATCCGAGACTAGTACCACTCAACCTTATTTATTATGCGGAATTAAATCCACTCGCGAGGTTTACATAATAAATCCTTATGAGCTCATCTCGGGGATATTATCAACCCTTCCGGGATACACTGTCCGGTCAATCATTCACGGCATGCCATATATAAAATATAGTGACCCAACTTAACCGGTAATTAACCCAATAATTAAATCGGTTAATTCCTTTGGTAAATCAAAGTCACTTCTATTGAATATACACACCCGCAAAAATATCGGGGATTAAGAATAAAATACACTGAGTCTCAAATCAATTATCGCCGAGCAATCCTAATTGATGAGTCTCAATCGATCCGCTCAATACACCAAGTGTACAAGTGTGATAAAATAATTAAGACAAATTATTTTCTCTTTCACACAACGACTATACCGATGGATTGGTCCGTGTCCATCTAGGTCGTGAGCATCTGTTCGATTAAATACGAGTAACCGATAGTATGATCTTCTGTGTGACGTCGCACACCATACTAACTACAACGTATAGAATCCAGGACTATATTTTGCATATATTTAATTAACAACAATTAAAAGCAAATGAATGTTTGTATTTAATAGGTAAATGAAAGTGTACAAGGAGTTCACAATACTCAAATCTAGACATTAAGTATACTACTCCAACATCTAATTCTCATATGGACTTGGCTAGCTTCCGGTGCGATATGTTTAATCAATTTGCCGAACTCCGTGCTCAAGAAAGTGACCACCATGCTATTCAACTCCGTGATGCCGAACAACGGGATAATGCTAGGAAAGCTCAAATTGAGGATCTTCGACGGTATGTGGAGTCTCGTTTTGATGAGTTGGCACGGGCAAATGCCCGTAATGATTGAGTTTTGAGACGTGGAGTGTCCGAGCTCGGGACGTAGACGAGCGCCCCGTGGGGGCTTACCCACGAACGTCGTGCCCTTGACGTTAAAGGGTGCTTGTGAGAGCCTACTCACATTTGGGTTATTGTATTGTGGATCGGGACAGGCGAAAACGGGGCTGAGATGAAGATTTATTTTTGGAATCTGTCAGTATGTCGGACGACAGGTTTGCTGTGTCTTTTCTATGTCGGACGACATCTTCAGCTCAAATCGTGCGACATGCTGAGGTGGCGTGTCGGACGACAAGATTTTATGTCGTCCGACATCGTGAGCTGCGGGGTTAAAACTGAACACCCCAACCCTAAAATCCGCCCCCCACCTCATTTTCCTCTTTTCACCGCCCGTAAAATCTCCCTCGTCCGACATCATCTTCGCCCGACGACACCACCGCCACCCACCGGCACCAACCGCTGCCGACTACCACCACCATCTTCATCGCACAACAGCCGCCCCGAACCACCGTCTGCGTCCCGTCTCCCGAAGCCCGAACCGCCGCACGATTCCCGCTCGCACCGCCGCCGAACCGTCCGCGCATCACCGCCGCACGATCATCACCGCCTCGAAATCAGGTTTCCGGCTTACTCTTATCTCCACCTCATTCAGTTTCAGTCGAGTTCGCCGGAAGAGAAGCTGAGTTTGAATCGTGTCGTACGACACCCCAGTTGTTCACTTGTGAATCGTCCGACAGTGCAGAATCAGGGTTCTGAATTGGGGATTGATTATTGTCGTCCGACATACGTCCAGTGATAATCAGTGTCGTCCGACATCATCTGATCAGGGTTTCAGATTGGGGATTTCAGCCTGTCGTCCGACACCAGTGCAGTATAACATCTTTGTCGTCCGACATCTAGTACAGTTGGGCAGTAAGTTCAGTCTTTTAAGCAGTTTCTAACCGACTATCCGAGCTTGACGATCATGGATCACGAAGAAGCTATGGCCGAGGCAGCTGAGTTCGATTTGGCCGATGGAGGTGGCCTAGTTTACGGTTTGACTCCGGAGGCCGACGAGGTGGAGCAGTACGTTCGTCTTCGTGCCGGAAAGGTGGCACCTTCTCGCCCTTTTGACTGGACTTTCATCATAGGCCTCGGACTCTACGACCGCATGACGGAGGTGTGCACTAACCTCGGCATCCTCAGGGTCGCCCGATCCGATCTCCCACATCATCCGAAGCTCACTTTCGAGTTTCTTCTGAGCTTCAAGAAGGCTCGGAAGCGCCAGATCGCCACTTTCCGTCTAGGAGGAGTTCAGCACACTCTTACTCCGAAGGTGATGCACGACGCATGGGGATTTCATCTGGACGGAGAGTTGGGTCCTCCAGCTGATTGGGATGCGAGCGAGGCTTGGTGTTTGTTGACCCCCTATGGCACGTGGACTTCCGGGGTCAACACTAGCTCTTTGGCGAACCCCGAGCTTGTGCTCTTGCACAAGTTCCTTGCGACGACGATCTTCGGCAAGCTGGAGGCCAACAAGATCAGCGCACCGGAGCTTTGGGCCATTCACCGTGCCCACATCGGCACTCGGATTTCTATGATTGGTGCTGTGTTCTCGATGCTGGAGTCTCTTGTTCGGCGCCCTCCTCTAAAGCTTAGCCTCGGGACTCTTGTTTCTATGCTTGCCGTCCATTTGGGAGTCGACATTGCGACATATGTAGGAGACCTTGACCCGACCGACACGAAGGCCATCTCTTGCGACGAGCTCACTCGAGGGTCCTATATGAAGGACCCGACTCACTTCTGGCCTATCCATCAGCGGGCCAAAGCCCAGAAGCTGGTTCTTCGCCCAGTCATTGATGCTGCGGGAGCTTCTTCTTCTTCCGGTGCTAGCCAGGATTGGAGCACTCATTTCACCGAGCTCCGCACTCACCTTGACTTGCAGATCGGAGCACTTGGCACGAGAGTCGGGATACTGGAGGTTGCCGAGACGGAGAGGAGGACGAGAGAGAGGGACGAAGTTGCTCGCGTTGCTGCTCGGGAGGCTTTCGTGGATGCTCGTTGGGATGCATTTCAGACCCGGGCGTACGAGTACTTTGATCGCCCCGTCCCTTGATCGATGGTTGCATCTTACCCTATATTTTCATTTGCTCGTACTCTTTTGAGCTTGTTTGGAGACTTTTCTTTTATTTGTGTGTGACTTTGGATTCTATTTTTATTTGTGTGCTTTGGTGGTTGTTTGTCTAAACTTGGTTTGTGGGGATGTTCCCTTTTGATTTTTATTTGGTGGATATTTGACTTGGGTTGGTTTTTATTCGTGTTATTTGATTGTTCGTTGTTTTAGTTTGTTGTTATTGTGTTGTGTGGTTTTGGTTGTTCCCCCGGCTTCATCATATTCGTAGAGGTCATGCCCGATTTTTCATTGCATATGCATGTTGTTTGTTCGCATGGGGGCATGCTCTATTACTAAGTGTGGGGGGGGTGTCCGAAACCTCGGGAAGTTTGAAACGATCGAAATTTGAAGTTCTTTCCGGCATAACAAAAATTTTTTGAGAAAAGGTTGGACACTTCTAAGTTGATTGTTGGATGAGTAAGTAAGTAATTTGGTTGCTTTAAACAAATTCGAATTTTTCAAAAGCCAATTGTGAGGTTTGAACCGTGATTAACGTCTTTCTTGAGCGATAATTCTAAAATCTCGTTGCTTCTTTGAGACTCATGCTTTCTTGTTCTATAACTTTGTGTGTTTAAGGGTATGAGATAACTAGAACTCGTGTATTCCGGATTTCAAAGCTTTTTATCATAACATTCATGATCTTGAAAATGATGGGAACTAATCACTTAGGATCAAACCATTTCAAGGAGATTTATTAAACCCCCGAGCCCGTCGTGGGACACCCTAGCTAAACCCTTTGAGACCACGTTATACCCGTTCTTTCATCACCCCCAAGCCGATGTTGGAGTGTGAGTATTTCATTCTATATGTGTGAGAAAGATTCCGTGTTGTGTGATGAGGGTTTCGTACCTCGAGGTGTTTGCTAGTAGCCACCTTTGCGTTGATTGATTCATTATTATGTGGGCATTTAAACCACACGTACTCCCAAATATTGCTCCATGCTATTATTGCCTCTCTATATAAAAAAAAAAAAAAGAAAAAGAGATAAGTGAAGAAATATCCACTATATATGAGAGAGTTCTTATTGAGAGTGAGCATCATTCTATATTCATAAAGCGTGAGTACTCGATTATTATTCCTTGATGACCCGAAAAATGGGTTAAGTGTTTCATTGTATAAAAGTGATCCTTGAGTGTATTTGAGAGTTGAGCGTGGTGATGAGGGTGAGGATAGGAGATATAAGGTTGGGACCACAATGGTCAATGAATTACTATTCCCAAAAATTTCCCAAACTTCCCCAAGCCTAGCCCCATTACAACCTTGTGTTGATTAGAGTTCCTTGATTCTTGAGATTGATAAACTTGATGAGTGGAGTCTTCCGTGTATGCTTGCCTATGGTTGTTATCCTTTGCACATTTTGGTTATTACATGATGTCTTTCCGTGATTATTCACTCTTTGTTCCCGCTTGTTCTTTATATGCAAGTATCTCTTGATTTGCCTCTATTCGCTTGCATAGCATGTTTTGAGTGGACCCTTGCTTCGAGTGTTATAAGAAACGAGTGCTTCCATTTGTGAGGAAAAAGACGGTTTGTTGAGGTAACCCGATTGCTTATGAAATCGTTTGATATGATCTTGGTCGTGTTTGATTACTTCTCGGTAGTACGTGTTTTAATCGATAGCCGGAATTAATTTCTAACCTCTTTTGTGGAGAACTTGCCTTGTTTTCGCTTCTACTTGTGTTCTTTTGTTTGCTCGAGGACGAGCAATGACTTAAGTGTGGGGGGGTTGATTGGTCCGTTTTTGGTGCGTATTTCGGGTCGGTTTGTGGTCCTTTCCGCTTTCTTTCGTTACTCTTTCCTCCGTTTTAGGTAGCCTATAGTCATTATGGTTTGGAATAGTGTGATCGAGGCATATTCCGTGTTTTGTAGGCGAAACGGGAGGAAAACGAGTGAAAGTTGACTTTTCAGGAGACAGTTGACTGCCTGTCGGACGACATGACGTTTCAACTACATACATGTCGGACGACATAGTTATGGAGGACGACATCCGATTGAACGCTCAGTGTGGAGGACGACACGCCTGTCGGACGACACCAGGATATGTCGGACGACAAAATCACCGCGTGCGACGTGATCTGAGCTGCAGCGACGCAAGGGTTCAGTGCACCCCGACGTCGTGCGGTGTGATTTGCTGCGTTCGACGCGAAGATGTCGTACGACACCTCCGAGAAGTCGTACGACAGAGCACTTGTCGGACGACAGGAATCTGCTGTCGGACGACAAGACGAGATGAAGCATCCGGATTTGAGATTTCACCCTTTGACTTTGTTTGACCCTCGTTTTGAAGGGTATAAATAGTATTTTGGCTTGGATTTTTGTAACTAACTTTCATTCCTCACTTTACACATTACATTTCTAGCTTTCTCCTCAAGCAATCCAATTTCCATTTTCATGTTCTTCAATTTCTCAACACAAATTCACGATCTAAATTCCGTACGTCGAGAATCCGATTGAATCTCATTCACAAACGATATTCCTCGCATCGAGCCCGACGTTTTGATCGGAGCGGTTTCTCCGGGTGACAAGTTGAAGTCCGACCTCGATTTCGAAAGCTCGGCTCGATCGTCTTCTTCATCCATCGATTCCATCGTCCTCGTGGTGAGATTCTCTTCGTTTTCCTCTCGATTATGGCTTACTCGATTGTGGATTGTGAATTTGAGTGCTTGATCATGACTAGCTAAATCTTTTGTAAGGGTGTTTGATGAAATTCCTCAATGAATTAGAGTTGATTTCTCAAGTAACTTGATTTCTAGTAATTGGACAATTACACCTCTCGATTTGTGGTCTCGTGTCGAACAACCTCGGGTATATCGCTAGTGGACCATACGGTCGATGTGTGAGTGATCTTTGGTGAGGGAGAACGTGACAACACCGTGATCATAGTCCGATTATTAGTTAATTGAGAATTTTATAAATATCGTCAACTCTAGTTCGTTAGGAAGAGTAATTAAGACACCCTTGCTTCCAAAACACATTTGTTACAACTCGACCTTTAAATACTCGTTTTAAATACTCGTACTAGTTGATAATCAAACACTCAATTGCAACCCCCCCCCCCCCTTAGATGATAATGATTTTCTTTCCCCTTTCGAGACTCGTACTTAGCATATACAAAGTGACGTTCACGTGCCGATAGTATTGTTCCACGAGAGACCGACTCGGGGGATTTACATTCGTAAATCTTTCGGATTTTATAAATAACTTTTGAGCAATCAGCACCAGTTTTAGACTTGTGGTGCTTCCTAGCTCATTGGCTTGCGCGATAACTCTACTATAAATAGAGAGCTATCGGATGGGCTGAGCTAGTTACGCCACCTAGTTCATTCAAGAACTTTCAAATCTTAACTACTAACATTACTGCATCCAATGCAATACTGTGCTCAGCTTCTGTAGTTTAATCAGCTATATTGCATTGCATGGAACTATTCCAGCAAATTTCACCTCTAACCAGACAAAAGATATAATCAGATTAAAATCGAAAATTATCTTAGCCTGTTATGAATTTTGCATCCAAATAGCTTGTTAACATCAACTCCTTTTGTCTTCCAAAGACAACCAAATATTCTTTTGTCCATCTAAGGTACATAAGAATATTCTTGGTCGCAGTCTAACGCGCCTCACCTAGGTTTCCTTGAAACTGACTAGTCATGCTCAAAGCATAAGATACGTCCGGTCGTGTACATATCATGGCGTACATTATAGACCCTACTGCCGAAGCATAAGGAATGTTTTCCATCCTCTTTTGCTCATCAAGCCCCGTAGGGCCTTGAATCTTGCTAAGAGATGTGCCATGAGTAATTGGAATGAGACCCTTTTTGGCGTCTTTCTCTGAACTTATCAAGTTCCTTATCAAAATAGGTCACTTGACTAAGTCCAAACATCATTTTCGATCTGTTCCGACAGATCTTGATGCCCAATATGTACTGTGCTTCTCCAAGATTCTTCATTGAAAAACAATTCCCAAGCCATTCTTTAATAGAATTAAGCATAGAAACATTGTTTCCAATAAGGAGTATGTCACCGACATACAACACAATTAATAGAACTATAAGCTTGCATAATTTCTCAGCCTTATTAAGATCGATAAAACTCTTTGGCTGTGTTAAAACACAGCCTCTTCTAGAATCCAATTCAAGAAGTTAGTTTTAACATCCAATATTACCATAACTCATTATCAAGATGAGTCACAATGGCTAAGTTAATCCGAATGGATAAATCACAAAAACTGGTGAAAAAGATTAATCATAATCCACCTCGTGAATATAAAACTTTTACCACCAAAATTGCTTTGAAAACCCTAGGTTTTCTATTCATGTCTATATTGATCTTGAAGATCTATTTGCATTTAATAGGTTTAGCCTCTTGATGCAAATCTATCAAGTTCCAAACTTGATTACCAGACATTGAAATCATCTCGGATTATATGGCACCATGCCAATTTTTAGTAGTTGCACTCGTAATAGCTTGGATATAGTTCGAAGGTTCATCGCTTTCCAAAAGCATGACTTCATATCTCTCATTGATCACAATACCTAAGTATCTGACTAAAAGAGATATATGCCTTCTGGACCTACAAGGGCTGGTATGGTTTCCAAAACCATAGGAATACTCTTAACCCAGTCTTGAGTATTCATCATTGGTTGTTCCACTTGAACCTCGTTCAAGATAACCGAGCTCCCACTGACTTTCTAGGAAAGATATCTCTTTTCAAGAAAATCACCATCTCGAGCAACAAAATATTGTTCTTAGATAGATCGTAGAATTTTTACCCTCGAGTTTCATATGGACATACCATAAGGAAACTTTTATCCCATTTGAATTCAAGCTCTATAGAGATAAATCTCGTCAGAGAAGCTTTTAGAACCTCAAATCTTGATGAAAACAATTTAGGGACCCTCCCTTTCCATACCTAGTATGGTGTCTTATCAACAGCTTTTGACAGCGTCCTATTCAGTGTATGAGTTTGAAGTCTAGAATTGTGTGTTCCCAAAAGAGACTAGTAGTTCATTTAGACCTCTCATCGAATGGTCGAACTATATCTAATATAGTTTGTTTTCTCTTTTCCGAAACATAACCTTCATGTGCTTGTGAATTAATAGGTTCCACATACATCAGTATGGATCATCCCTAATTACTCACATGTTCTCCTTTCTCCAAGAAAGATGACATTGTTATCTTTTCAATCACACATCATTCACATGTATCAAATGACTCCAAGTCAAATGATTCTAAAATTCCTTCTGAAAGAAGCTTCGTTACATGTTTATATTTTGATTTGATCTAATCAACAATGTTTCAGTTATGTCTCATCGATACTTATTCGATTTAGCCTTTGGTCTTAATGATATATATATGATTTGTCAAGTTTAAAGTATACATACACAATATAATAATCGTACCAAAACAAAGAATAATTCACAATTAAAATAGTTACCAAACTATTTAATAGTGAAAAAAAAAACTAATCCATCAGTATCCAATACTGAACCAATATTCATTGTTTATTGAAGGTACGAAATTACATAGTTATAATACTAAAACAAGGCCCTAAGGCAAAACAACATCATATGATCATACGGCTAATGCAGCGACCTTCGCTCCATTTCTTGCCCGTAGATCGACATCTCTATTCACCAAACTTATACTTCTATGTAGTTCCTCCACATAAAAAATGTGAGAACCACATTTGGCATCCAATACCCAATAAGTAGAATTTGTGAAGTTTAATGTCTATATCATTAATACTTGAAGATGAAGTAACCCCGTTCTTCACATCTTCTTTGAACTTTGGGCAAATTAAATTATTCCCAATAATTGAGTCTCATTCAAATTTCTCATTCAAAATTATCTCAATGTCAAAACGTGATAAATCGTAAGTGAAAAATCGAAGTTTTCTAACCAGCGATATTATCATGCAATTGAAGCCCTATCTCTCATAAAATATGAGGGAGCCAACCAGACAATCGATTCACGCCATCCAATGGCTCGAAAGTCTCTAATTTGTGTCATTGATAAACTTAAGTGTTTTGGATTAAATCACTCCCCGAGGTGTAAATAATCCTAACCTTATAATCCATCAAATGAAAGACAAATTAGGCATTTGTTTTGAAATTGAATAAAATATGAACTTTTATATGTTTGCAAGTAGTGTCCAACACTTTTGCAGTAGACGCATTGAGATTCCCTAGGAACCCTAGTAGCATTTTTGCCCATGCTCTTTTGAATACCTCATCCCTTATCATAAGAATATCCCTCTCAGGGTCCTTTTTAATTGACGACTCATCATCTTAGAAAAATTTAGGAGATCACTTAAAACAAATAATCCAATTATTTGTTGTACATGTGGTCCCTATAGGTTTCTCTTTTCCAGCCTAGCTGAAGCGATGACCCTGGTTATTCAGAACTTTTCAATCTTAGCATATTCCCCGAACATGCTATTGAGTTGTTCAATGATATCTTAGGATGTGGTTATTTAACACATTTTCCTTGTCTTCGTATTTGAGGACCATCCTCAAATTACGTTGTTAATCAAGAAAATTTATGTTGTTCAATTTTTCACAATCAAGAATTGAACGAAACTTGAATTGAGTTGATATTAGACATGATAAACTACAAAAGAAAGATAAATAAAGTATGTAAACATCCACAAAGCGGTAAACAAATAAGGTTGTCTAACAATTGTACTTATTTATTTCATTTTGTTCAATTGATATCCAATATCATTGTCCCTTAGAACAAAACGATCCCGAGATCCTCATCTTGTAAATATTTAAGCCGACTGAGTCCGCACTTAAGTATTTCAAGTAGGTAGACATACCCATGTCAATGATATCTAATATCACTCTCGGTCGACGAGAATCTCATTCTCATCTCCTGTCTCGATAGCCACGCCTGCAGTGGATCTATCGATGAGAAAACCAAACTCACGTGTAAGGGTCTAACCTTTACTCCCACTTATCCCAAGATAACAAGTAGTACCCCGCTGAGGCGGACCTACCAACTTATGATCGAGGGCTTTATGGTGTGATGTTTTGGACAAGACATTATACTCATTATTTTGGGAACTTGCATGCATAGATTTTTTTATATGTAAGTTGAACATTTATAACATAAAACATCCTATAACTAGCAAAGCAAATAAATACGAAATCGAAAGGCCCCTAGAACCTCACAACTCTCAAACGAAAAGATTAAAAGCAACAAAATAGGCCTTGAACATCTTCTGGACTAATCCGCGCCCGCTGTTTCAGTTCCGCGCTCGCCGATTTTGGTCAACCCAAGTCATTACCCCAAAAACCACGAACAGCGCCCGCCGTTTTCAAAACGGCGCCCGCCGAAAGGGCAAAAAGCCGTCTGACCCAAAAAAGAGCTTTCGGCGGTCGCCGTTTCTAAAACGGCGCCCGCCAAACCAAAACAGCGCCCGCTGGAGCACAAACGGCGCCCGCCGTTTTGCTCCAGCAGCCCCGGTTTTGTCCGCTTTCCTTCGTTTTGCTTCGTTTTGCTTCGTTTCTTCTCGTTTTCGCCGGAGAGCCGAGAACCTCCATCGAACCATGGACCAAGTCCATCGCTTACAAGTAGTACAATACAAATATAATAGAAAAACCTATCTATTACAAATGATTCCAAGGGACGCAGCCCTCAAAAGACTGTGGCCAATCGAAACGTAAAAAACGACAATTTCATTCACCCGACCACTAACGGTGGCCGGACTTACATCTAATCACATAATCACAATTAAACATATAATCCAATTATGTTGATTTAACCTTCGTGTCCAACACAAAAGTGTGCACGAGCCCTAAGCTCTGATACCAATTGAAGGTACCGGTATACCGATCCGATCGATATACCGTGTGTGCGGAAGCGTGTAAAGCGATAGATCTACTATGCCATGATCTTAGTGCACACTTAATGTGTATAAAAACACATATAAACATATATATATACACATCCAATATATATATATATATATATATATATATATATATATATATATATATATATATATATATATATATAAAGTTCAACGATTACTTACTTTTTGTGATCGTTGACTTTGGTTAATGTCGTTGAGGTGGTGTTGAGTCGATTGAACCACCTCAAATGGATCAGCCTCTCGAAGCTCTCCTTGTGAATGACCTCGTCACTCCTTTAGATCGTCCGGATATGGAAGCCGCACAAATGGCCCGGCCTCTACGTGTTGCACACGAACCGGAATATGATTGTGCTTGAGTGGTTCTCCAAGAACTCTCTTCTCTCTCTCTTTTGTGTATGATTTTCGTGGCTGATCAAAAGTAATATGAAAACACATGTTTTCATCACTATATTGATCATCATTAACCTCCCATGTAACCCCCACCATAATGTGCATCATAATGCACAAGTAATGGTGGATAATGGGGAGGTGAAGGGTCATTTCCACATCATCATGCCAAATGGCATTAGATGTGGTCCCCTTGCTTGTGTGGCATGCCATGTCACACCATGTGACATGCATCCATGCAAGCCATGCATCCCATGCATCCCATGCATGTGAAAATCCATACGTATTGATTCTAAATCAATATAACAAGCAACGTAATTCCGACTCGTGTGTGACCATGTAGGTATGATTTATTGATCAATATTATATTGTTCCCAACAATTAATATTATCGAATAATCATTTAACATCCATAGACGACCTTATGACTTTATCGATTGCACACGTAGGATCGAAGGACATATCCCAACAACGGGCTGTCCTGTGAACAAAGTAGCGACACAGGAGGTCGACTGGGATCATTCGGATGTTCGAGCAATCGAACAAACGCATCCCGAGTAGTCGATTTCCAACACACCATACTAACTACAACGTGTATAATCCAGGACTATAATTTGCATATATTTATTTATAAATAATTAAAAGCAAATGATTAGTCATTTATTAATAGATTAAATGCTATGACCGGGAGTTTACGTTACTTAAATCTAGACATTAAGTATACAACTCCATCAACAAACTTATAAAATAGGAAATAATTAGGATTAGGGGAAGATTCTTTTCCTAATATCACTCTAAATATTTTAATTAATATAATTATATTCTCAATATAATTATATTTTCCTAAATAAATAAAATATAATTAATTAGACCGAAATAAAATCTCACAAACTGATCGGCTAAGCTGTGAGACATACCACCCGTAACTCATTAACCCACACCGCCTCCATAACTTAATCAATTGATTGACCCTTAATTAATTATTAGCGTGACTTTGCTTGTGTAATGCACCCTGCTTCCATCCCGTTTCTCTTCACATTCGAGTCATACTTTAACATTGAGAAATCGACAGAAAGAATTGCGAGATTCGGCGAGAAACAAACTCAACCTCAAAATCGATCAAAAATAGTGAAATACTCAAAACTCGATCGCGGCTCCAACATTTGACACTCAGCTCACCGTAAGTTAGTATTGAACACCACAAACACAAACACGATGAGAAAACATACACAAAAATAGAGATTTTACGAGCTTCGATCGTCGAAAAGCGATCTACGTGCACGGTGGGGGGGGGAGGATGGTTATGGTATTATTGGAAACTCAAAAACGATCGTACAAAGCTCTATGTAGCTCAAATGCTTTTATATCAATTGTTAGAACTCTTTTTTTTTTGTAAAGGTCAATCACATAGAAAATAAAAAAGTGTATGATACAGTACATCGCATAGGGGATGAAACTCCTATCGAATCACCGAGCTAACAGATTAGCTCACCAACCACCAAACTAAATATATAGCACTAAATAATACAAACACAATCACCAGGCTATATGCCATACCCTCTTCAGTGCACGTGTCTGGAGAGAATCTGGAAGTCGTAACGAGCGGATCCTCTCCTGTATGATAGAAATCGCCAGAGAGGCCACCACTCTAGCCGACACAGAACGATCCTCATGAATTCTCGTGTTCCTCTCGAGCCAAATAAAGTAGATCAGAGCAGCGAGAAGTCCACGATACGCGCAAGATATCAAGTGCTTCCCACGCCACCGACTAGAAGCCCTTAATACAGCACTATGCCAACTACCACGTGGCCATAGAAATCCCACCTCCACCTTTAGTCTCCGCAAGCAATCCCGTGAGAAGGAGCACTCAAAGAAAAGGTGAGGGTGTGTCTCCGCGCTCTCCCCACCACAGAGCACACACGAGTCATCCCCCCGACCAATCCAACGCTTATCCCTAGTCGGCAGACGACCCCGGATAGCCATCCAAAGAATGAAACAATGACGTGGGATACGTCCTGGACCAGTCAAAAGGGCAGCCCACGGCACCCTGGGGCCTTCCGGGCGGAAAAGAGTATATGCCGAGTCAGAGGTGTAGGTCCCCGACCGATGCAATGTCCACCGCACTGTATCTGTCCTCACATCTATACTCGGCAAGCCATCCATAAGATCAACGAACTCCGCCGCAAAGTCTGCAGGCCACCTCCAGACCCCATCGACTATGACCATACTCAGCGACGCAGCCCTAGGAAGCCTCCTAATCCACGGTCCCAACTGGCACACCTCCTCCAATCGACCTAGGGGATGCCACGGGTCTCTCCAAAGGTAAAACTGTGATCCATCCCCGACCCGCATCTGTATAGCTGGTAACACAGTTGGGCGTAGCTTCAGAAGCTGACGCCAACTCCAGGAGCACGCCCTAGGCACCTTAGCACTCCAAAAAGAATGTCTCCTCAGTCGATTCTCCTGAATCCAACTGACCCAAACGGATTATGGGTCCTGACTTAGAATAGCCAAGATGTGTCTGGTCATAAGGGCCCGATTCTGAGCAGTGAGGTCACGGATACCCAGTCCACCCTCGCTAGCAGGGCGGCATATATCAACCCATCGGACCTTGGCATACCCCTTGTTTCCCAATCCAAACCATAGAAATCTCCTCAGCCTCTTCTCAATCTCCTCGATAATCCTTTGGGGGAGTATGAACAGACTGGCCCAGTAGATATGTAGCGTACCAAGAACAGATCGGATCAGCTGTAATCGCCCTGCATAAGATAGAGTACGAGAGGTCCAAGAGCCCAGTCTATCATCAATCCTCTGTAGCAAGGGTGCACATGCACTCACACTCAATTGAGAAGAGATCAGAGGCACTCCCAGATAACGCACCGGAAGGGTCCCGACCGGGAAATCAAAAATAGGCTGTAGTATCGATACATCATCTTGCGCCTGTAGGGAGAGATATATATTACTCTTATCTACATTCGCATGTAGACCCGAGTAAGTCGACAAAAGCTGCACTCCTCGTCTGAGTGTAGCGATGGACACAGGATCGGCGTGACAGGCAAGTAGTAGGTCATCAGCAAAACTCAGCATATATGTCTGGGTCCTCTCACATCTCCAATGATACTGGAACTCCGGCTCAGCCTGAATATGCCACTCCAAGATCCCATGTAAGACCTCCATCACAAGGACAAAAAGAAAGGGTTGTTGGAAATCGGTATCCCGGAATTAATAAATTAAATAAAATTAATTATCTAATTAATTCCGACCGAAATCCTTCGAATATCCGGATTGTCTAAATTGCGGAACCGACAATCCAATCGAATAAACCCTTCGCCGGAATCTACGCGAGCACATCACGCGGTCCGGGATACGACCGAACGCACGCCGCGTCCGAAGACGCGCGCACGGCCAGCCGCACCCCCACGAGGAGGGCTCACGATCGCATGTAGCGATCGCGGGGTGCGATCGATTGGGGCTGTTCCGGCAGCCCCCCCAGCAGCAAGTCCGGCGACTTGCTGCTTGCCGTGGAGGGGCGACTCAACCGTGAGTCGCTGCGGGCGCGCCAGCTGCCCGCCCGGCGATCGTGCCCTAGGGCAGCGATCGCCCCCTCGGCTTCGGCCGAGGGCTCCTCATGCACGTCCCCGGCGTCCAGCCGGGGCGTTTTGTGGTTCGATCCCCACGGGGATCCACGAGCTGCCGCGGTCCGGTGGTTCGACCACCACCGCTCGGCTCGTTCCTCGTTTCCGGGGTTCGTCCTTGGATCTTGGTTCATGATATTCTCACGATAAATAAACGATAAAATCATAACGAGAGTTTTACGATTTACCTCGTTCTCGTTGTTCGGAAAAACGTAGAACTCAATTTGACGACCTTTGAGATCTTCCCACGTATTCCTTGCACTAGCTCGGACGTCGTGTGGGCGACGATCTACCGAACTCCATGGATCTCCTTCACGAACTCTCTAGACTAATCAAGTATGATTATCTTGTCTTGTCAAATTGTGAAGACCATGTAGTGCTTTTATAGGCTACGTAGGGGATCTTAAGGAGGTGGAATATTGGGCTTCCAATAATAGTGATTAAATTGAGCCCAAGCCCAAATCTATTAATCCTTACTATTATTAATTATATATTAACTCCACTATATAAATATAATTGCACTCCCAATATTCACCATATTATATCAAATAATATTTCTCCGGTAGTATTATTTATTTCGTGTATTTAAGATATAAATATCCATGAATAAAATTAATTTATTGCTAATTAATTTATTCATCTCTTTTATCCGAGACTAGTACCATTCAACCTTAATTATTATGCGGAACGAATCCACCTGCAGGGTTTACATAATAATTCCTTATGAACTCATCTCGGGGATATTATCAACCCTTCCGGGATACACTTTCCCGTCAAGTATTCACGGCATGCCATATATAAAATATAGTGACCCAACTTAACCGGTAATTAACCCAATAATTAAATCGGTTAATTCCTTTGGTAAATCAAAGTCACTTATATTAAATATACACACCCGCAATAGTTTCGGGGATTAAGAATAAAATACACTGAGACTCGAATCGATTATCGCCGGCAATCCTAATCGATGAATCTCAACGATCCGCTCAATACACCAAGTGTACAAGTGTGATAAAATAATTAAGACAAATTATTTTCTCTCTCACACAACGACTATACCGATGGATTGGTCCGTGTCCATCTAGGTCGTGAGCAACTGTTCGATTAAATACGAGTAACCGATAGTATGATCTTCTGTGTGGGCCCGACACACCATACTAACTACAACGTATAGAATCCAGGACTATAATTTGCATATATTTAATTATAAATAATTAAACGCAAATAATTGTTTATTTAATTAAATAGATTAGTGGCAATGGATCGTGAGTTTACGTTACTTAAATCTAGACATTAAGTACACAATTCCAACAATCTCCCACTTGTACTAAGGTCTAGTCATTTCCTCCAAACTACCGACTCCCATACTCATCACGTGCTTAAGTTGTACTTCCAAGAAGTACTATGTGAATGAGCACTCTAGGTTGCCGCTCTGAAGTTATCTTGGTGACTACAGCGTCGTCTCCCTCGACGATGACTTGTATCAGGTGGTACTTGCACTATGTGTTATCTTACACTTATGGACTTGTGATTTCTTACCATTTGCCATTGCACCGCTATTTACATAGCCTTTGGCAAATTAAGAATCACATCTAAGTCCCAGAGATTATCCCGGAGTTATACCAAAACTTCCGCTGCCTCTGAGGCCGCTATTTGATTACCCATGGCAGAGTCCGAAAAGAATCGTGCTTATCACTCTTCCATGTTAAAACTCCTTCTCCTTTAATAGTGAAACACATAGCCTGATATCGACTTACACCGGTCCTCATTCGATTAGAAATCTAAGAGAGTGTAATCCAAAGGAAAAACTCGTCTGCTTCGTAGTCTAGAACAGTACTTCGAAAGTACTTTTACGGCAGTCGAATATTCCTTTCCAGGATTACCTTGATATCCTCCCACTATGCTAACCGCATAGCCGATATCACGTTCTTGTTTTCAACAATGCATTTATTAAGCTTTCCACACTTAAAGTGTAGGAAACTGCTTTCATTGCTTCTATCTCCTTTTGTGTTCCAAAACACATATCCTTTGATAGATGCATTCCGTCTCTGAAAGGTAACGAACCTTTCTCGGAATCTTGCATGTTAAAACGAACCATAATCATATATGTAAGATGTCCAGGAAAAGTACAATGTTCTTTCTAGAGATCCAAGATCTCAAGAACATGTCCAACTTCTTCCTTTATCTTTCATAATGATTCATCTAGACAACCATCATTTTATGTCTGATAACATCTTTACATTGCTGCCAATGATAAGAGTGTCATCTACATAAAACCTCCGAGAAACACCACCTTGTTTTTCATCACGTTTCCAATATACACAATTCGTCTATGCTTTTGATGAATCCATCAAATGGACTATCTCATCAATTCGCAAGTTCCACGATCTCTAGCTTCGTTTCAATCCATCAATGGATTAACTAAGCTTGTACTCTAAATGATCTTGCCTCTTAGCAATAATCCTTATTGCTTTCTAAGAAGGCACATTTAGATCTAGTACCGCCTCTATGTAGATCCAGGGATTGATTTCATGTATACTAGGTCCAGAGTTCGAAACTCTCCTAGTCTTATGAATATCTCCGGTTGTCACACAACCTCCCACTACAACGGCATTCCGGTGTATAAACAGTGATAACAGTAGGTGCAGTTAGTGGTGTACCGCTACTCGGTTCGGCTGGTTCTAAGTCTTAATCTTTCTCTCTCATTTCAAAGTATTACGTCACCTTGGGCTTGTGGTTCATCATATAGTCTTTCTCTAAGAACCGGGCGTTAGAACTTATAACGTCCTTATGTTTCATAGTACTATTGAACACACATCTTTTGTTCTTCTAGGATATTCTACAACCGCATTTGAATGCGCCGTTGTTTCCAGATATATCCATAGAACATAGGTAGTTCCGTATTGTTATGCGGAGAAAAATCCGAGCAAGTCCCGAGCATAAAGAACCTGTTATGCGGAGAAATTCCAACGGTTCCCGAGCATAAATCTCCCCCATGCTCGTCCTCGGAGAGGGGCGGGCGAACGAGAAGCTTCCGTCACAGATCGCCTCCTATAAGCGAAACGAGATAACCAGGGATGTGTACGGTTAAGGGTTATGGTCACTCGATTGGCACAGTCCGAAGAAGAGACGAACATCTGAGGGTCAGCTCGGTCTGACAATGGACAGGCCGTTCCTTTCTTGGGTCCAGAAGGAAAGGTGGGCCTAGGGAAGGGCCTATTAGTGGGCTTGGCCCATTAACTAACTTTAGTAACCCTAGTTTGTATTCTCTATAAATAGTAGGTGTAATATTTTATTAAAGGCATCTACACATTTCCCCAAAAATTCTTAGAGAGCATAATCACCTTGTTCACTACTCAATCCTCTAAATATCTATTTTTAGTTGATCATTGGAGAACACGATTTTTCCACCATCAACAATTGGCGCTAGAAGGAGGGGTGATCCTCGGGCGTTGAGTAGATACTGAACGAGTATAAGCTTGAGCCATCCGAACAGCATGACAAGTCTTCAAGTAACGGCCGGAACGTCGGGCCTCACCTCGGCGGACAAAAGGAAGGGGCCCGAAGAGCCTAATGATGTTCGGGTGAGGGGGATGGAGATGTCTCAGATAGAGAAGGATCAGCTCGACCATATAGAGATGTTAAGAGCTGAGCAGAGAGAGATGAGGGCAGAAGAGAGGGTCCTCCAGGAGAAGAGGAGGGAGGCCATCAGGAACCCACGCTCCGGGGAGGGCTTGCCCGATCTGAATCTTGAATGCCTCCAGACACCCGAGGATATCAAGAGAACTATACGATTGCTGCAAGAAAAGTCAGCCCGGTTGGAGAGGGCGAACATGAATCCAGGTCGAGGACCTTTAGTAAGGGATTTAGACGAGGAGTTTCGAAACGAGGAACTTGAGGAAGAGGAACGAACGCACAGAACCTCCCCGAGGCGACCCCGTAAGAAAAGCCGGAGGTTGGGAGTGATCCGGCAAGAGGAGTATGACGGCGGCTCTAGCGAGTCGCGGAATTCGGAGGAAAGTAATGAAGATTGGGATGACCAAAGAGAGGTCGGAACGCCCAAATTCCCGGGGAGATGCGCCCGACGACCGAGGAATCATAAGGGAGGTCGTCCTGACGAGAACATTATAAGAAGGCTGGAAGAAATGGAGAGTCAAATCGCATTGCAGAGGGGCGAAGGACCTCGAAAGACCACCCTGACAGATCCTTTATCCCGTCGTCTAACCAGTGCGAGAACTCAGGCGGACATCGCCCCAATGATGAACATGATATACGACGGTATGGGAGATCCGGAGGTCCACTTGAGCAAGTACAACATTTACATGGTGGGAAGAGGCGCCAGCGAGGCAACGAAGTGTAGACTTTTTCCCCTCACCCTGGGAGACACGGCGCATAAATGGTACACAGGTCTACCAAATCGGACTGTGGACAGTTTCGAGGAGCTGGGAGATCTGTTCGTCACCTATTTCGCCGCTAAGATCCAACGCCCAGAAAGCAAACAGAGACTTATGGGAATCAAGCAGGGAAACGAGGAGACGGACGAACAATATCTGGATCGGGTGGAAAAGATAATTTCCCACGGGGAACCTATCATTGACGATGTGCTCGTGCACGCCGTGGTCGGGGGATTGAAGCCCAGCTCGGAACTGTTCAAACCCATGATGCGGGAATACCCGAGGACATACGCTGAGTTTCGTCGGCGCGCCGGAGAAGAGATCGTTCAGCAGCGGGTTTACGAACAGAGGATGAAGGAAATTGAAGGTCAGGCCAAGAAGGAGAAACCCAACTTCGAGAGGAAGGATTGGGTTAAGAAAAACACGGGCCCCAGAAATTTCGTTGGCCCGAGAAGAGAGCAGCATGCTGAGCCGGGAGAGAATGGAGTATTTCATGGAAAGACAGCGGGAAAGATTCTAGAAATCTTTCGGGATAACAATGTGTTCGCTCTGATGCCGCCACCACCACTCATTGGGCCGCCCGAGAGGAGAAACCCAAATAAGTGGTGCGAATTTCATGAAGATATCGGACACCCTACGGATGAATGCAGGCAGTTACTCGATCAGCTGAAGCAATTGTTCAGGGAGGGAAGACTTGAACAACTGCTGAGAAGACCAGGAAGAGGAAGAGGCCGACGTGGAAATGGCCATCGAGACCGACCACACGCGCCCCATCACCAAAGATTACCGGAACCCCAGAGGTTGCAGATCGAACAACCCCCGCCACCTCCGCCGATCGAAGTCCGAGGAAACAGAGACGTGCCGCCGATGAGGGAGGGCGGAAGAATTAACATGATCGGAGGCATAGCCCCCGGAACCCAGAAATCAAAAAGGCAGAAAAAAGCCGAACTGCGAACATGGGAGAGCATCAACGCTGTCATACCGATGAAGGAACCGGGTATCGCGAAGGGTGTGGTCATACAATTTACTGACCAAGATCGACCAGGGGTCGGGTACCCAAAGATGGAATCACTGGTCGTGATGGCCAGGATCCAAGGAGTAGAAGTGGCTCGCATCTTGATCGACAATGGAGCTCATTGCAACATCCTGTTCAAGAGAACGTTCGATCAGTTAGGGGATATGGCTGAATACCTAAAGGCGTATGAAGGGTCGCTGAGAGGGTTCGGCAATGTGGAGGTGAAGCCCTATGGAAAGATCAAGTTGGCCGTAGAGCTCGTCGACTACCAGAACGCGGCAGTTCGCATCACACGAACTACTGAGTTCGTTGTGGTCGACCTAGAGAATGTTTACAATGCTTTTTTAGGTAGGCCATTTCTGGAGGCATTCGAGGCTGTGGCCTCGTCCCACTATTATTGTATCAAATTTCCCACCCTAAACGGATCTGTTGGGACCGTTAAGGGAGATCAATATATGGCAAAGAAGTGTTTCGATTATGACTTGTGTTCGGATGAAGGCTTGACGAAAAGCACACGGACAACAAACAGTAATCCTAAAATTGGCGTCACAAGGACTTTGACCGAGGACGGCCGGATCGAGGTCAAAGAGATCGATCCCACGAAAGAGATGGAGGTCGAAGAGAGCGCTTACCTAGCCACCCTCTGGCAGGAAGGGGAGGTCGAGCATGCACCTTTTATGATCGCAGAAGTAGAAAAAATCCGAGAGTCGGATGATTTGGAGCCCCGCTTAGGGGAGGGGGACGAAGAGATCGTCGATCCCCGGGGCCCTTCCCAGTGCTCGGCGGTGGACGATCTGGAAAACGTCTGTCTGGACCCAGGTCGGCCCGAAACCGTAGTGTTGATCGGAGCTAAGTTGCCTGAAGGAGTGAAGCGGGAGCTAATTGCGTGCCTGCGAAGGAATATGGACGTGTTTGCCTGGTCGCACAAGGACATGACGGGGATCGATCCGAAACACGCATGTCATCACCTCAAGATAGATCCGATGAAAAAACCTGTGGCACAGAAGCGGCGAAGGATGGGACCTGAAAAATATGGAGCTTTGGCCGTGGAAGTAAAAAAGTTGGTGGACAACGATCTGGTGGTGGAAGCTCAAGGGGAGCCACAATGGCTATCCAACTCAGTGCTCGTAAAAAAGACAGGTAACGCATGGAGGCTGTGCGTGGATTTTACCGACCTCAATCGAGCATGCCCTAAGGACCATTTCCCCATGCCCCATATCGATCACCTCGTTGACAACACGACGGGCTACGCGGTACTCTCCAAGTGTGATTGTTATGCGGGTTACCATCAGATCCCGATGGCACCCGAGGATATCGAACATACCTCGTTTTACACGGAAAAAACGGTGTTAAGCTGGAAGCGAATGCCGTTCGGGTTAAGAAACGCGGGAGCCACATATCAGCGGCTGGTGAACAAGATGTTTGCCGAACAGATTGGTGAAACCATGGAGGTGTACGTAGACGATCTCATTATTAAGAGCCGAGTACTCGAAGATCATGTGAAGGATGTGGAGACCACGTGTGAAATCTTAAGAAAATACAACATGAAGCTGAACCCGAAGAAGTGTCACTTCGGAGTTTTCGAGACGAAATTCCTCGGACATATCGTCAGCACCAGGGGGATCGAGGCAAATCCGAGCAAGATACAGGCGATAGTCGACCTAAAGGAGCCTCGCTGTTTGAAGGATGTTCAACGTTTAACCGGGTGCCTGGCCGCGTTGAGCCGGTTTATACCCCGGTTAGGGGATAAGAGCCGACCATTCTTTCAAGCCATAAAGAACCAGAAGTTCAAATGGAAGAAAGACAGTCAAGAAGCCTTTGATAGATTGAAACTTCACCTGCAAGACCCGCAGGTCCTCTCGAAGCCGGTCCGAGGAGAGAAATTGTTCCTGTACCTGGCGGCGTCCGAACACGCCATCAGCTCGGTCCTGGTGCGGGCAGAAGATAAACTCCACAAACCCGTCTATTACGTTAGTCAAACTTTGCAGGACGCGGAGTCAAGGTACACACCTTTGGAGAAGCTGGCATATGCTTTGGTGATGAGCGTTCGAAAGTTGAGATCGTACTTTTTCGATCACCCAGTCGAAGTATTGACAACCATGCCTCTAAGACAAGTGCTGCAGCGACCAGATACCACATGCCGACTGTTAAAGTGGAGTTTGGAAGTGGGCCAGTACGATATCACCTACGCGCCCAGGACGGCGATCAAGGGACAAGCGTTGGCCGATTTCATCGTAGAACTCACCTTCCCGCGAATTGACTCCTCGCTTCCGATCCCACCGTGGAAACTCTACGTTGACGGATCGTCCACGAGTTCCCGCGCTGGGGCTGGAATAGTCTTGGTCGGACCAGGAGGTCAATCCTTTGCACACGCGGTAAGCTTCGAGTTCGACGCCACCAATAACGAGGCCGAATATGAAGCGTTGGTAGCAGGCTTGGAGCTCTCTTTGGCCGTTGGCGCCGAGCATTTGAAAATCTTCACAGACTCCCTATTGGTCGTCAACCAATTAAAGGGGAAGTACGAGACGAGAAGCACAAGGATGGAACCGTACTGCGAGCATGTAACGAGGATGACGGATAAGTTTCCCCGGATCGAAATTGAACAAATTCCGCGAGAGCTGAACACTCAGGCAGACGCCCTATCTAAACTAGCTTCCTCGGAAGGGACGGCCGATCTGTCTAACGTGGTACTGTTAAGCCAGAGTCGGTCAGCACTGGACAGGGGCGAGGTAAATAGAGTCGAACTAATCGACCGAGGTGAGAATTGGATGGATCCCATCATAAATTACTTACGGACAGGCGAAGTGCCCGACGACAAGGTGGATGCTCGGCAACTCCGAATACGCGCATCTCGGTACACGATGATCGGAGAAGCGTTATATAGGAGGAGTCTAACCATGCCATTGTTGCGATGCATAGCCCCCGCCGAAGGGAGGAAGGTATTCGAAGAAATTCACGACGGCGTGTGCGGAAACCATGCCGGCGGACAATCCCTGGCGCATAAGACCATTAGACAAGGTTATTATTGGCCGACCTTACGACGGGACGCAGTAGAGTATGCGAGAAGGTGCCATCGGTGCCAGGTAACAGCGCCGATCACAAGGGCGCAACCAGAATTGTTGAACTCCATCTACAGCCCATGGCCGTTCGCAACCTGGGGGATCGACCTGATTGGGCCTCTCCCGACAGGGCCTGGCGGCGTCAAGTACGCAGTAGTGGCAGTAGATTATTTTTCCAAATGGGCAGAGGCTGAGCCACTAAACAAAATCGACCAGCCCCAAATTATCCGTTTTATCTGGAAAAACATCATATGTCGGTTCGGGTTACCACACACCATTTCCTCGGACAATGGGAAGCAGTTCGATGGACTGGAGATCATGAAATTTTTCGATAAGTGGAAAATAAGGAAGGTGTTCTCCACCCCCTATCACCCCCAAACGAACGGGCAGGTGGAAGCAGTGAACAAAATCCTGAAGCATACCTTGAAAGCAAAGATTGAGGAAAGGCAGGGGAGATGGGCTGCCGAGCTGCCCGACGTGCTGTGGGCCTACCGGACGACGAGCAAAGTAGCTACAGGAGAAACTCCCTTTGCCCTCGCTTTCGGATGCGAAGCAGTTGTGCCTTCCGAGGTAGAGGTACCCACCTATCGAACAACACAGGAGTTGACCGATCAGAACGACCTAGCGATGCGAGTAGAGCTGGATCTACTAGAAGAACGGAGGATCAACTCGGTCTATCGAAATGCAGCGGCTAAGCAAAGGGCTGAGAAGTATTTCAATTCGAAAGTAAGGGTGAGAAAATTCAAAAAGGGTGACCTGGTGCTAAAAGAAATTCTGGGGGCCAACACGGGAGCCCTAGGTCCGACATGGGAAGGACCATTTCGAGTGAGAAAAGTCCTACAGAATGGATCGTACGAGCTGGAACACCTGAATGGAGTGGCCGACCAGTACTATTGGAACTCCACACACCTCAGAAAATACTATCAGTAAGTTTTGGAACTACATTGTGATCGTTTTGCACTTAATAAATTGAAATTTCGGGAATCTCTCAACCCCACAATAAAATAAAAAGGGGTAAGAGTCATCACTCCCCCAGTGCCCGAAATGACCGAGCACGGGCCAGGTGCCCCTCGAGTCCGGGAGATTTAAAATAAAAAGGGGTAAGAGTCATCACTCCCCCAGTGCCCGAAATGACCGAGCACGGGCCAGGTGCCCCTCGAGTCCGGGAGATTTAAAATAAAAAGGGGTAAGAGTCATCACTCCCCCAGTGCCCGAAATGACCGAGCACGGGCCAGGTGCCCCTCGAGTCCGGGAGATTTAAAATAAAAAGGGGTAAGAGTCATCACTCCCCCAGTGCCCGAAATGACCGAGCACGGGCCAGGTGCCCCTCGAGTCCGGGAGATTTAAAATAAAAAGGGGTAAGAGTCATCACTCCCCCAGTGCCCGAAATGACCGAGCACGGGCCAGGTGCCCCTCGAGTCCGGGAGATTTAAAATAAAAAGGGGTAAGAGTCATCACTCCCCCAGTGCCCGAAATGACCGAGCACGGGCCAGGTGCCCCTCGAGTCCGGGAGATTAGAAATTAACAAAATTCACCGGGCACACCGGGGCATTTTTGGGCGAACAACGTCCCGCCCAAAAATGGAATAAAAATAGATCATTAAAAATAAACACACTGGGGCATTTTTGGGCGAACAACGTTCCGCGCAAAAATAGGGTAATTGATTCATTAAAAAAGCGAACAGCGATTTATTACATGAAAGAACAGTTACTCGAACAGAGACAGGGGCATTTTCAGCGAAGAGAGTATCTTCGCTGAAAATCCCGAGCAATACAAGGAAAACAAACACGTCAGGGCCTCGGGGGCCTAAACTGGACAGGAAGCGTCACGAGTTGGTTGTTAGCATCAAAGACCGCGATAGCCCACCCACGACTGGTGTCGTACCGAACACGAACGGTGTTGGTCGCTTGAAGACCGAACTGACGGACGAAGCCTCTCCACCACGGGCCCTCAAACTGATATTGCCCACGACGACGAGAAACGTACATAACCCACTGATCGCCATTCACGTCCGCCAACGGAAGGAATCGGGGTAGCGCGGATTCCTGTTCCAGGTCAGCGGTAAATTCGACGGGCAGAGGCAGCCTGATCGTGTAGCGAAGATCATCAAAGGGGAGCTCGAACCACTTGGATCTGCTCGAATCTACTTGAATACGCACCATCGAATGGTTCGCCCGCCGCAGGACTCGACAAAGTGGTCAAATTACAAGGGTTTATATACTAGTGCCGAAGGGAATCTAAGGAATCATTCCCACGTAAAAAGGCGTGCACGACAAGGGACAAGTCATGCAGGCTTTATCCCTGCAAGGTCACATCATCACGTGAAGGATAAGCAAAACGACAAGACCAAACTAGTTCAGCAGGAGAAGGAATCCGCGGGGACCGGGAGTCCGTTCCCCGAACGGAAGATGCGAGCAAAAGGAGAGAATGTTCAGACAGGATGTGATCGAACATTATGTGATCGATCGACGATACTTAGTCCTGACCGGGCAAACAAAGTAGCTCATTCGAAGGAAGAGCGCATTAACGGAGCAACGGTAAATAATCAGGTTACCCAAGGAAGGAATACATACGAAAGAACTTGCCAAGGCGAACGAGGTACCATACATTAAATGCAAAAAGGTCGAACATACGCGCCAACAAAATCGTTTAAACTGTTTCAAGTATTCGAAGGCGGCCCCAAAAGAAACAAATATAACAAAGGACAATCCAACTAACATCAAAACGAATGACAACCCGTCAATTTGAAATAAACGAACAAAGTAACTTGGTCAGGCGACCAGGCGAAAGCCCCTCTCGTCGTATACGTGAATGGAAAAACCTTCGTCTTCGATCCACAAGAAGCGAATGACCAGCCCGGGGAGAAGCCCCTTCTCACAGACGAAACGCCTCCACGCGGGGCCCCCTAGGGCGAGCTGCCGCCGATGGCGTAAAAGACCAAACGACCAGGGATTACCAAGAGAATCCCGAACAGCTACAAAATGAACTAAGGGCGAGCGAGCTGCCCGTCGGAAAGCAGCAGGCAAAGGGAATCGGCGACCATGCCATCTTCCGTTGAAGACCTGGTCGACATAACAATAGTCATCCCGAACAACAAGACGAGACATTTCCCTCCGGAGATTGGGATCGAACCTGCGAATATAAACGCAAACAAACGAACGAACAGATAAGTTTGCATTTAAAAGCAGGGAAACGCCTGGGCGAATAAAGGACCAAACGAACGCGCGAATGAAAAAACCAGTCTAACACCAAATTAATGTTACAAAAGGCCGAACTCCCGAAAGAGCTCGGTCATAGTAAAAATCGTCTTGTCTGAGACATAATACAAACTAAAAAGAGTTTCATAGATCAACCATAAAATAAAAAAGAAAAACAAGTCAGGGGATCAACAACAACGGGCAAACGAGCAGGCGAGCATCTCAGTCCACGATAGGAATCGGATTCTCCACAACGGCCTCCGGTTCGGCGGCGACGAGCTGGCTCGGATCCGTCCACCAAGCAAGATCCACTCCATACTGCTCCACCAAGTCAAGAACCGGGAAGAGAAAGCGAGTATCGAGGTTGACTCCCAGGCGGTGAGTGCGGAGATCATCCATGATCAAATTATACGCGAGGCCGGCCCGAACGTGACGACGGATGCAATCGAAGTGACTTAGACAATAAGAGTAAGAGCTGTTTTGGTCTAAGTCCTGCAAGGCATCCGCCTTGCGCTCTGCATCCGCCTTCTCGATCGCTTCGGTGCGAGCATTCAGTTGGTCGATCAGGAGGTCCATACTCCGACGATTCTCCTCGGCCCGTCGAACTTTTTCCTCCAACTCCAGAATTCGATCCTGTCCGGCAGACATCTCGGTTCTCAGCTTGGCCAGCTCCTCACGCCCCTGATCCCTTTCCCTGGCCATCCCTGCAGCACTCGTCTCGGCCTCCTCAGCCCGGGATTTCAATTTCCCTTCTTCCTCCTGATATTGGTTCACCAGGGATTGCGCACTGGCCAGCTCGAGCTCGAGCTCGACAACCTTATCAGCAAGGTCGTCTTGGGAGCCAGCGGAGGGAGCGGCAGGCTGACTCAAGTTCGTACGGGACTTGCTCAGAGAAACCAGAAACATGAGCACCCGAGATGCCATCAAGATAACCACTTGTTCAGCTTGCTCAGGTCGCTGGCTGACTTGCTCGGCTTGGGTGGTCCAAGAGCGAGGGATGCACTCCATGGCCTCACGCATCAGCGGGGGCAAACTCGAGAAATCATGGGGGCGAGCAGCAAGGAATTGGGCCAGACTAGCAGCCATGGTCGGACGACCTCCCAGGCTGATTCAGTTAGAGAAAATTAGGTTAAGGAAAGAGCGGTTTGAAAAGATCAGGGAATAAGAAAAAAGGCGCAGAGATATACCGAGCAAAGAGCTCCTCTTCGATATTGGCCACCGGGCTATAAGGGACATTCTCGGAGGCCTCCTGCACGGGCTCCTTGCCGCGGCGGCGTTTTGAAACTCGGCCAGCCAAAGGCGCCACCTCCTGAGGCACCTCGGGAATCGCAGTTGACGGCAGAGGAGGAAGCGAGCTGGCCCTCGCGGCCAAAGGAGCCGAAGTGGCTTCGGAGTTGGCCGATCGAGTGGGTCGAACAAGAGGAGCCGAGGAAGGGCCAACCTGGGTGCCCGCCGCGGCCGCCACTTCAGCTGCCCGACGATTGCGCTCAGCCAGCGCCGCCATCCGAGCGCGAGGAGTGTTGCCGACCATGTCTTCCGGAGGATCGGGGTAAGAAGGAAACCTAACCACTGAAACAAATGGAAAACACAGTAATCCACGAGTAGTACAGGAGACGCATAACCTGTTAAATACTCACGGGGATATCGGTCCCGAACATGCCGAGGAATGGTAATAAACCGAGACGACCTAACACGAGCTCTAGTAAACACGGCGCTAATAAGCAGTTGACTATCCGGGAGAGAACGAACACGTTCATAAACGGCCGCAAAGTCCCAGCTGAGTTCGGAGACATGCGATGCAGGGGGACCTATCGATCAAGAACGACCGAAAAAGAAAAAATCAGGACAACGAAAAGAATCTAAGGAGGGTCCGAACAAGAAAAGAAAGAAAAGACGACTAACGATGACATTTCCGAGTAAATGAGGTCGGAATCTGGAACGCCTCTGAAGCCCAAGCACCATCGACGTAGAACCAGTCAGCCCACCAAGCCGTCCTTTTGCTTTTCAGGTCTTCGAGAAGCTTGGTCGGAGCTCGCAAATAATGGTCCCCACCCCGAAGATGGTTGATAATCAAAAGATAAGATATTTCAGGAACGGACAGATGGCGATAAAGGCCATAATGGCCGAACAGAATGTTGAGACTAATGAGCAAGACCCAAGAGTTTGCATGGAGCTGCATGGGTGCAACCCTCCATGCCTGCAAGATAGCTGCAATAGAATCGTGGATGGGGAATCGAAGCCCCGCTTCCATCATCATGCTCGTCACAGCGACCATACCTGGAGGAGGGCAGTTCGCCCGCTCGTCGGGGGTCGGGCAGTAAATATGCACGTCAGAAGGGATCCCCCACACCGACCTCATCTCCTGGAGTTCGGCCTCGTCTAGAATGGTCGAGCTACGATCACTGGAATAGATCCCCGCCTGATCGGGACCCGGAGGAGCGCCGAACCGCGTGCGCTCCACAAAGACGTAAGGGTTTTCGTGGAGATATTGTGTGAAGAGGAAAGGGGGAAGAGGGCCCCTGATCTCGCCCATCATAGCAATGAACCGACGATAACAATCGGTCACGCCGCCCGCAAACAAGTCCAACCTCTCTTCCTCAGAGAATCCGACCACGGGGGCTAGAACATCCCCGGACGAAGAGGAAGCAGAAGTTTCCGAACCAGAGGATCCGTCAGACGCAAGAATATCAGAAAGAGTGGCGGAACTATCATGGTCGCTCATTCTCACTCAAAAGAAGGGTAATAGTGCGGAAAATAATCGAAAACCTACCGCTAAAACACCCCCAAATAACTGTAAAGAGATATAGCGAGAGGAACCTACGTGTTTGGTCGAGGATGAGGCCGAGCACCGTAAGAATAGCCGAGCAGGTAGAATAGGATGTCCGGAAATCAGTGGCTTGGAGGCGAAAAGTGTAAAATGAAGAGCCTCGAGGACTATTTATAAGAGGAAGAGGCGGTAAAATTCAAATTTTGAATTTGAAAAGACAGTTGACGGAAATCGAAGCGTCCCATCAACAAAGAGCCAGTCAGACGGTGACATGTGGCAATAACCGCCGCCATGCATTTAAATGAATCGTCCCGACTATCGAAATCAATTTGTATGCTCGCGACGACCAAAGATGATCCGCATGCCGAGGTCGACCTTTTCTCGCGAACAGGACGACCTCGGGGGGCATTTGTTATGCGGAGAAAAATCCGAGCAAGTCCCGAGCATAAAGAACCTGTTATGCGGAGAAATTCCAACGGTTCCCGAGCATAAATCTCCCCCATGCTCGTCCTCGGAGAGGGGCGGGCGAACGAGAAGCTTCCGTCACAGATCGCCTCCTATAAGCGAAACGAGATAACCAGGGCTGTGTACGGTTAAGGGTTATGGTCACTCGATTGGCACAGTCCGAAGAAGAGACGAACATCTGAGGGTCAGCTCGGTCTGACAATGGACAGGCCGTTCCTTTCTTGGGTCCAGAAGGAAAGGTGGGCCTAGGGAAGGGCCTATTAGTGGGCTTGGCCCATTAACTAACTTTAGTAACCCTAGTTTGTATTCTCTATAAATAGTAGGTGTAATATTTTATTAAAGGCATCTACACATTTCCCCAAAAATTCTTAGAGAGCATAATCACCTTGTTCACTACTCAATCCTCTAAATATCTATTTTTAGTTGATCATTGGAGAACACGATTTTTCCACCATCAACACGTATAACTCATCTTTTACTATCTCTATAAGAGTTCCATTTCTTATTATCGACACACCATTTCTACACAACAGTGTATGGTGTAGTCATTTGGGATCAAATCCCAATCTCTGATTAGTATACCATGCATTCCTCAGACAGGTACTTGCCTCCGCGATCAAATCGCAGGCTACAAATGGATATACCTTGATGGTTCTCCACAATTGCTTAGTGTCCATTGACTTGTCAAAACACTTGCTTTTGTGGCACATCAGGTATTCTAATCCATTTTTCGAGTAATCATAAAATGAAGTACTCGTACCTTAATTGTCTGAGTAGGCATAGGTCTGCATACATCAGAGTCAATCAATTCTTATACTTGTCCGGATCTTACATCTTATATCCATAAAGGATTGCTTAGTTATGTTATCTTCCAAATTAGATTCATAGGTCGGAAGGTCCACTCCTTCAACTTAATTGATCAAATATCAATTTTCGACCTTTGAACTTCTTATTTGAATAAACATGACTCAGCATAAGAATCCACAAGTATAATTGATAAAGAAATCTCTTATTAGTAAAACGAGTTTCATACAACGGTTCGTTGCATCGTGGTGGACTTAGGATTCATCATTTATATATTGCTAGCTAATGTACCAGAATAGATAATATCTTTATTTCTTCTCATAACCATCAAATGATTAAAAGAAATAAAATATCCATTCATTAGAAATCCAGAACAAAGTTCTTTCTAATATGAAAGGTACATAAAAGCAATAACTCAAAATGAAATCCTATAAAATGTCCTCCACTACAACTGCTGCCTCCTCCACAGCATTGCCCATGTAGACTACGATCTTTTCTTTTCCAAGTCGTTTAGGTTTCCTGGAACCTCTTGCATTTAAAATGCACATACCGTCAGTGGTTCCATATCTACACACCAGGTTCCGGTAGATAATACCACTGACTATGTTTTACGACTAAAGAAAATTTTGTACTTTCTTTGAGAGGATAATCAGACTTCCAGTACCCAGACTGTTTGTATCGAGAATACTTGCCTATTGGCTTTCTCGTCCCATCTCGTGGTTCATGTTATGACCACTGGGTTTCTTTGCTTTCTTGTCCTTTCTCCCGATTCATGCCTTTAGGTTCGAAACCTTTGGCATTGGCTACAAGAACTTGCGATTTCCGTCTCAACTCATCCAAAAAAAATCAATCATCTCAAAAACGTGTTTAAGCGTTTTCTCGAATGACTGGCCTTTATGAGTATCCTCATCGCTTCTTGTCTAGCCGCCTATTTCAATAGGCTCGGGAGGACAAAGCTCACTGAGTACAACCTTGCACTCTTTAACAGTTTGGGTAATGTCTAGATCTCTATTCCAATCATTACATTTAGGGACCAATGAGTTTAGAATCCTTACGTATCACATAAAGTGGGTTCAAAGCCATTTCTTAATCTATGAGCACATATAACAACAAACAATCGATTTAATCTCCGATATTATCTCCCTTAAATAATATCATTAAACCACTAATCACCTCTAAAATCCCATCAGATATGGCAAGCCACGTTCGTGTGGACGTTTACCTATCCAAATGATTTAGCAATTAGATTTGCTTCGGTCGTACATCAATTATAGCGTTACTTCGTTGGGAAGAATACTATAAAGCGTACCTAAGTGTAAACCATTACTCAGTATCCAAGAAGATTGTTTGGGACACGTATATTCACCGCAAGCCACGTTCGTGTGGACGTTTACGTTAACATACGCTCCTTCACTCCCTTCTATAACTGTCTACATCAATCATTCCAAAATCCCATTCAGTATAGCAAGCCACGTTCGTGTGGACGTTTACTATACCAAAAGATTTATATAATTGAAATCCAATTACTTGATCCATTCGATCTTGTAAATCAAGACGTGGAGAATCATAAGTGAAACTCGAAGTTTCTAACCAGTGATTCACCATGCGAACGACCCTATCTCTCATAAATGAGGGAGCCGAGCAGACAATCGATCTAGTCATCAAATGACACGAAAGTCTCTAATTTGTGTCCTCGACATGACCAAGTGGCTTTGGCTCCATTCCACTCCCCGGGGTGAGAATGAGTCGACTTGAAATCAGTTTTGGAAAGACAAATTAGGCATTGTTTGATAAACTTAATCAATGTTTCTCGTAAAAGGAATTACAAGAATTCTCCTCCAATAACTTGTCTATACGAACTTCAAAAGTTCATAAAAGTCACAAGGAGAACAGCAATGGAGACCATGGATATGTTTCCATACCCTCTCCCACTTAGCTTTTTACAATAAAGGGATACGCTATCTAATGCATAATTAAATACACATAAGCATGCATACATGAAATAGAGCACATAGAATATTATCACATAATCAAAATAATACTAGAATATTATTTTTCCGACTATTATGGCTTTATCGCATCTCCGTACGCATCTTCTAGTCTTTAGTCTTCGTTCTTGAATGCTCCATGTGACGGGAATATTAATTCCAATATTTAAATCTATTTATTTTTAATAAATCCAAAAGTTACTTAATTCGAAAATTAAGTCAATCGAATAAATCAAAATTAAATTAAATATTATTAATATTTTTATTTATTTATTTTCCTATCTAATTCTATTAAATCTCTAGAATAATCTATCCAAGACCTACTTGGAATATTCTAGAAGACATCTATAATAGAATAAGGAAATAAAATAAATTTATTTTATTTTCCCTTTCTACTTCATTAAATCTCTAGAATAATCTATCCAAGACCCACTTGGAATATTCTAGATGATTTCCATAATGAAATAAGGAAATAAAATAATTTAGGACTCCTAAACTTTCCAAAATTAATTAATTTCCATGTCCATGAAAATTCCCATAAAAAAAGGAATAATCAAATAGGAAATAAATTAATTTAATAATTAATTATTTTCCTTTCTAATTCCATTAAATCTCTAGAATCCTATTCCAAGTAGAACTTAGAATATTCTAGAAGACTTCCATAATAGAATAAGGAAATAAATTAATTCCAATTAATTCTTTTCCTATTTCCATGAGAATTCCCAAAAATAGGAATACTCAAAATAGGAAAACCGAATCAATTAGGAAAGTGAATCTAGGTAGGAGAACACGAGATCACGAGGACCCCGCGTCCCCCACCATCGATCGCCGGCCGGGGAGGAGCGCCGCCGCCACCTCAGCCCACGCGCCACCACCACCGGTGGCCGGCGTGGCCGAGGGTTCCCGCGGGCAGCCCCCACGCCCCCCTTGGATCGATCCTCATGGGATCGATCATCATGATCGATCCCCGGTCCTCCCTCTCTTCGTCACCTCCGTCACACTTTTCCGGTCGTCGTTTCGGAATCGATCCAACGTAAATAAATTACAAATTTATTACTACGCTATCCGGTATCGATTCTCTACGTGAAAGCGACCTCAAACAATTTCCGGAAAAATTAAGAACAAGCACTCACCACACAAGAACAAATATTGACATCACCGAGAGTTTAATAATCAAGAGAAATATTATGACATTAATTAACAATAATTAAATCTAGCCATAATAATCGGAAACCCTGCAAGGTAGAACAATTTATCGAAAAATATCATGAACTAAAACCAACGCTCTGATACCAATTGTTGGAAATCGATATCCCGGAATTAATAAATTAAATAAAATTAATTATCTAATTAATTCCGACCGAAATCCTTCGAATATCCGGATTGTCTAAATTGCGGAACCGACAATCCAATCGAATAAACCCTTCGCCGGAATCTACGCGAGCACATCACGCGGTCCGGGATACGACCGAACGCACGCCGCGTCCGAAGACGCGCGCACGGCCAGCCGCACCCCCGCGAGGAGGGCTCACGATCGCATGTAGCGATCGCGGGGTGCGATCGATTGGGGCTGTTCTGGCAGCCCCCCCAGCAGCAAGTCCGGCGACTTGCTGCTTGCCGTGGAGGGGCGACTCAACCGTGAGTCGCTGCGGGCGCGCCAGCCGCCCGCCCGGCGATCGTGCCCTAGGGCAGCGATCGCCCCCTCGGCTTCGGCCGAGGGCTCCTCATGCACATCCCCGGCGTCCAGCCGGGGCGTTTTGTGGTTCGATCCCCACGGGGATCCACGAGCTGCCGCGGTCCGGTGGTTCGACCACCACCGCTCGGCTCGTTCCTCGTTTCCGGGGTTCGTCCTTGGATCTTGGTTCATGATATTCTCACGATAAATAAACGATAAAATCATAAAGAGAGTTTTACGATTTACCTCGTTCTCGTTGTTCGGAAAAACGTAGAACTCAATTTGACGACCTTTGAGATCTTCCCACGTATTCCTTGCACTAGCTCGGACGTCGTGTGGGAGACGATCTACAGAACTCCATGGATCTCCTTCACGAACTCTCTGGACTAATCAAGTATGATTATCTTGTCTTGTCAAATTGTGAAGACCATGTAGTGCTTTTATAGGCTACGTAGGGGATCTTAAGGAGGTGGAATATTGGGCTTCCAATAATAGTGATTAAATTGAGCCCAAGCCCAAATCTATTAATCCTTACTATTATTAATTATATATTAACTCCACTATATAAATATAATTGCACTCCCAATATTCACCATATTATATCAAATAATATTTCTCCGGTAGTATTATTTATTCCGTGTATTTAAGATATAAATATCCATGAATAAAATTAATTTATTGCTAATTAATTTATTCATCTCTTTTATCCGAGACTAGTACCATTCAACCTTAATTATTATGCGGAACGAATCCACCTGCAGGAATTACATAATAATTCCTTATGAACTCATCTCGGGGATATTATCAACCCTTCCGGGATACACTTTCCCGTCAAGTATTCACGGCATGCCATATATAAAATATAGTGACCCAACTTAACCGGTAATTAACCCAATAATTAAATCGGTTAATTCCTTTGGTAAATCAAAGTCACTTATATTAAATATACACACCCGCAATAGTTTCGGGGATTAAGAATAAAATACACTGAGACTCGAATCGATTATCGCCGGCAATCCTAATCGATGAATCTCAACGATCCGCTCAATACACCAAGTGTACAAGTGTGATAAAATAATTAAGACAAATTATTTTCTCTCTCACACAACGACTATACCGATGGATTGGTCCGTGTCCATCTAGGTCGTGAGCAACTGTTCGATTAAATACGAGTAACCGATAGTATGATCTTCTGTGTGGGCCCGACACACCATACTAACTACAACGTATAGAATCCAGGACTATAATTTGCATATATTTAATTATAAATAATTAAACGCAAATAATTGTTTATTTAATTAAATAGATTAGTGGCAATGGATCGTGAGTTTACGTTACTTAAATCTAGACGTTAAGTACACAACTCCAACAAGGGTGACATCGGGTCCCCCCTGCCTCAATCCCCGAGCACCTCTGAAATAACCCTCAGCCGAACCATTGATGTTCACCGAGTAGGCCGTAGTAGTGAGACACTCCATAATCCAACCGATGAACACCTGATGGAATCCCATGGTCTCCAACGTCGCCCGCACAAAACTCCACTCAACTGTATCATAAGCCTTCATCAGATCAACTTTCAGCACACATCTAGCTGGAAGTCGCCTATGTCCGTACCCCTGCAGTAGCTCCTGAGCAAGGAGGATATTATCCCCAATGCGTCTGCCAGGGACGAAGGTCGTCTGAGACCTGTCAACCAATAAAGTCATACTGGCACTCATACGATTCGAAATAATTTTCGCTATCTCCTTATACAACACGTTGCAGCACGAGATGGGCCGAAAATCCTTAGGATGCTTAGGGGCAGCAACCTTCGGAATAAGCGAAAGAATCGTCGAGTTAACCTCTCTAATAAGCTTCCCGGTGCAAAAGAAATCTGAAATAACCGTCAGACTCTCAGATTTAATAACCGGCCAAGCTTGTTTGAAGAACGCCGAGGAGTATCCATCAGGACCCGAAGCTCTATCATCATCGAATGCAAACAGAACGTTCTGAATCTCCACTGCAGTCACCGGCCGAATCATATGCTCAGCCATCTCCCCATTCAATCTCCTAGTCACGAAAAGACGTATAAATACAATTTAACTCATATAAATAGGAGAATAACACAAATAATAGAAAATACACAAAAAGTAACAAAAAAGTATATTACAGTAAATATAATTATATATATATATATATATGTTTTTTTTATAAGGAGGAGAGACGAGAAACTTCACACCCACCCGATCGGAGGTCCCTCGATCGGGTAGGATGTAAATCGAGGGATGTGCCCGAGTAGCAGACACCTGTGCGAGAGAGCCAACAAGTCGAACCCCAGGACAAACCTTCATAATATTTCAATAAAAATTTGTCCCACCCGAGGTTCGAACCCTGCATCTCCGGGGAATATCTCACCCACATCATCACAGGCCTTACCACTCGGCTATGCCCCTGGGGACTATATAAAACATGTTTTGATAGAGGCTTGCGTAACAATCTCATAAGACAAATTCGTTCACTACTCGTTTGTGTATGTAGATTTCGGACGTCTATCTTGTAGGATACAACTATCGAACTCTCGTTGATAGACTTCAACTTGAGATCCTATTGCAAACTCTACTTAGTATCTCTCTGAAAATATTAGGAAGAAATTTTTTTATTTTTGTTCTCTTTATGCTTCGGTGATGTTTGGTTTATATATGCTATAAACAAGACGAGTTACAATTTTTTAAACGTTGCATCAGTTCATTCAAAAGAAAAACTCATCCAAAAGTTGTAACCTTTTGTAGTAACCGCATAGTATTATCTTTTGATATTTAATCAAAATAATAAATAATGGCACGTCTTCATGACTCATTTTATTTGTTGTAGGAATAAGGTCCTACAATCTTCAACATCAATCACTAACAACTGTGATAAAATACAATAATCAAAACCCACAAAATCGATGTACTCATCCACGCCATCAACCTTTAATTAAGCGTTCTCCTCGGCCGTACAATCAAAATGAGCAATTTCACGTGAGCATCCCGCAACAATAATTATATGATTTGGTGAAGAATCGAATGAGGAATCGCTAACCCTAAGCTGCTGCACATGTGCCCAAATTCGATCAGAAACAACATCGATTCGTGCTTGCGGGGAATTCAAATTTCTGACGAAATTACCAAAATATCCCTGCAGTTGTTTGGGTAGAATTTGCACCATAAGTCGAATTTTGTGTATTTTTATCACTTATTAAATGTTGTTAAAGTTATGTTTGAGATGTACATTTGTAAGTTGTGCCATTCTCCCAAATTGAATTTATGTGAAAAGAAAAATCATCTTATAAGTATAAAGAGATATTTCACCTAGTACTAATTAGTTCTAGGAAGAATTCTCCTTTGTTGTCTGTTGAAATATGACTCAAAACCGCTCTTTGATGGGAGTCGATGATTTACGGACGAAGAAAACGAGGTTACGGTTCAGAAGCTCGGCTCGCTTGAGCCCAATCCGGCTCGCCCGAGCCCAAACTCTCTGAAGCCTGGCTCGCCTGAGCCCAAATGGGCTCGCCCGAGCCCGTCGTCGTTTTTTTTTTGGGTGCTCGACCAGTTTTTGGTCCTTGTTCCGTTTTTGGACTCTATTTGCGGTTTTTGGGCTTGGAGATCAAGTCAATGATTTATTTCCTTGGTTAGGAGATATTGAGTTATATTAGGAAAAGAATTCTTTTCCTAATCCTATTGTTTACCTAATTTATGGATTTCTACATCTATAAATTAGGATCTCCATGGACACAATTAAGAGAGCTGAAAACACGAGTTAATACCATCATAGAGAGAGATAATATTGTGTGAGATTAGAGGGTTTTAGAGTGCATATCAATCCTTGTAATCATCGGCAATATTATAGTGAAAGTTCTCGTCGTTCCTCCCGTGGTTTTTCCCGATTTGGGTTTCCACGTAAATTCCTTGTCTTCTTTACTTGCCTTCTCTATTTTATTGTTGAGTTATTTTCGGGGTTCCGCATTATTATTCGTACTATACATCGTCGATCTGCAACAAGTAGTATCTAGTGGCACCGGTCTTGATCGTGTGGCGTTCAGAGCTTTGTCCCGTAACAAGTGGTTTCAGAGCCAAGTTACGATCCTAAAAGCTAACAAGTGGTATCAGAGCCAGGCAACGATCCCGTGACCTTCCAGAGCCAAACTACGATTCTACTACCTTCCGAAGCAAGGTTTCGATGGCGAGCGTGAGGTACGATCTACCGAATTTAAGTCTCAACACGAGGTTTCCTATTTGGAAATACAAGATGAGGTTAGTCCTCAGATCTCTTAAGCAAGAGATTGTTCTACTGGGTATTGACAACAAGCCGAAAGACATGAAGCATGACGAGTGGGTGGAGCTCGATCAGATGGCTATGGCGACCATAGGGCTTCATGTTTCGGATTCTTTGACTGAGGAAACGACGGAGGCGAAGACCGCAAAGGAATTATGGGAGTTTTTGGAATCGATGTGCGTTGAGAAAACGGTGTCCAACAAGCATCACTTGAAGAGAAGTCTCTACTTCCTCAAGATGGCGGAGGGGTCGTCGATTCAAGACCATGTAGCGAGATTCAAGGAGCGTGTAGCTGACCTTGGGAAAATTGGCGTGAAGATCGAAGATGATGATCTTGCGTTTTGGATGTTATGCTCGCTACCCCCCTCCATGGCGGCTTTTCGGGACACGCTTCTCTATGGACGAGATAGTCTCACGTTTAAAGACGTAACTTCGGCTCTCTCGTCAAGGGAAAACGTACAAAGGATGGAGTCCAACAAGGATGGTATGCCCGATGTGGGTGAAGGACTTAGCGTCCAAAAGAAGTACCGTGATAAAGGGAGCGACTCGGGGAATTCGAAGTCGCGACACGGGAATAAGACGTGTTTCTATTGCAAGAAGAAGGGACACATAAAGTCGGAGTGCTACGCGTTGAAGAATAGGGAGAGCAACAACAATAATTCCGGTAATCGGAATTCCGGTGACGTTGGATTAGTAGATGGGCATTACTATGGAGAACTACTAATGGCTCTAGGCGAGAACTCCAACTTGTGTGATGATTGGATCTTAGACTCGGGTTGCTCGTTTCATATGTGTCCGGACCGGTCGTTGTTCGAGACTTATGAATCTTTGGAGCATGGTGCGGTGTTTATGGCTAATAACACCTCGTGCAAGGTCGAAGGGATTGGGAATATCCGCTTGAAGATGTTCGATGGCACGGTGCGCACGTTAGGCGAGGTAAGACATGTCCCTGACTTGAAGAGGAATTTGATTTCCTTGAGTACCCTCGATTTGAAGGGCTATAAACTCACTTGTAAAGGTGGAGTTTTAAGAGTTACTAAAGGTGGTTTGGTAATATTGCGGGGAAAGAGAAAGGCGAGTCGTCTTTATGTCCTCGATGGAAGCTCGGCGAAAGAAGTAACCGGGGTTAATACTAGCTACACCGGAGAAGGTGGAGTTTCTAAGGCTACCGAAGAGGCTTTGGTAGTGTTGGGAGGAGACGAAAAGGCAGAGCGACCTTATGTCCTCCAAGAAGGCGCGGTGAAGGAAGTAACCGGGGCCGAAACCCGACTCTTGGTAGAAGAGTCTATCCGGCTTAGAGGCGCGCAACCAAGTAAGGCCGGAGTGACCAAGCTCATTGAAGATGAAGCGGTGAACGAAGTAACCGTGGGAAAACCTAGGCTCTCGGATGAAGAGTCTACACGACTAGACCATGTGAGGCTTGGGCATGTGAGGAAAGTCGCAAGAAGGATCGAGTGTTTCTCGATCTATGGAGTGTTTCTAAACTTGGTGAGCCATGTGCGCTTGGAAAGCGATCGAGAGGGAATATCTCGAATTGGGCTCACATCTCGAAGAAGACACTCGGGTATGTATGTTCCGATTCATGGGGACCTTTGAAGGTCCAATCTTCTAGGAACTAAGCCCGTTGGGGCGTTTGGAGGAAGACGAGGGACGAGACTTGGTGGTAGTGCGATGTGATTTCGCATGCGCGATGTGATTTCGCGGCTTGGTGGTATGTGATGGGATTTCACATGTGCGATGAGATTTCGCGGTTTGGTGTCAAGGTGGAGATTGTTGAAATATGACTCAAAACCGCTCTTTGATGGGAGTCGATGGTTTACGGACGAAGAAAACGAGGTTACGGTTCAGAAGCTCGGCTCGCTTGAGCCCAATCCGGCTCGCCCGAACCCAAACTCTCTGAAGCCTGGCTCGCCTGAGCCCAAACGGGCTCGCCCGAGCCCGTCGTCGTTTTTTTTGGGTGCTCGACCAGTTTTTGGTCCTTGTTCCGTTTTTGGACTCTATTTGCGGTTTTTGGGCTTGGAGATCAAGTCAATGATTTATTTCCTTGGTTAGGAGATATTGAGTTATATTAGGAAAAGAATTCTTTTCCTAATCCTATTGTTTACCTAATTTATGGATTTCTACATCTATAAATTAGGATCTCCATGGACACAATTAAGAGAGCTGAAAACACGAGTTAATACCATCATAGAGAGAGATAATATTGTGTGAGATTAGAGGGTTTTAGAGTGCATATCAATCCTTGTAATCATCGGCAATATTATAGTGAAAGTTCTCGTCGTTCCTCTCGTGGTTTTTCCCGATTTGGGTTTCCACGTAAATTCCTTGTCTTCTTTACTTGCCTTCTCTATTTTATTGTTGAGTTATTTTCGGGGTTCCGCATTATTATTCGTACTATACATCGTCGATCTGCAACAAGTAGTATCTAGTGGCACCGGTCTTGATCGTGTGGCGTTCAGAGCTTTGTCCCGTAACAAGTGGTTTCAGAGCCAAGTTACGATCCTAAAAGCTAACATTGTCTCATGTTTCCCTCTCTCGTTTTTGTGCTCTATGCTGAGACCGCGCTCACACGCTGTAAATTTCATCATATGGATTATTTTTTAGCATTAGTCTCTTTGATCATTGTCTACACTTAGGAGGGTGTATTCAATTAGGATTTCATTGGATTTTTTTGGACTTTAAAAAGTCTATTGAGTTTCTTGGATTTAAAAAATCCACAGAATCTATATAGAGTTTGACTGACTTTTATATGGATTTTCATAGAGTTTGAATGACTTTTTTTATTGATTTATATTAATTTTTATATTTTATATTTTTAATTTTGAAATTCAAAATTCGATTTTTACTTAAAAATAAAATGTTTAATTTTAATTTTTTTTGTTTGTTTTTAGAAAACTTAAAATTTTAATTTTTGACCAAATTTCAATTTTGAAATAATAAATTCAAATGTAAACTATATATATATATATATATATATATATATATATATATATATATATATATATATATATATATATATATATATATATATATATATATATATATATATATATATATATATATATATATATATATATATAATATATATATATGTGTGTATTAAATTACAAAAAGTATTTATTTTTTTAAAATAAAATGTTAAATAATTTTTTTTTATTTTTACAATTATTATACAAGTATAATTTTTCACCAAATAAAAATTTATTAATATATTCAATAATTTTAATATTATTTTTATATATATCAACATATACTAACATATTAATTTTTAATATTATTATATATTCAATATATAATAATATATTATTTTTTGAAAAATTTATTTTATTTTGTTTTTTTATTTTTTTTCATGTTTTTAATTGTATTATGTTTATTTATATATTTTTTATGTTTTATTATTTTTTAATAATAAATTAATAATTAAAATAGAAATCCATAGAAATCTCACGTATGAGAGATTTCAAAGACTTGAATTCTTTTGTATTTTGAAAATGAAATCCATAAAAATCCATAAACTTTTAAAATCCATTGACTTTTGAATACGGTAGATTTTTAAAGACTTTTTAAAATACGTATAGAATACCTCAAGATTTTAATGGACTTTTAAAAATTCGGATTGAATACCCTTAGACTTTAAAAATCCATTAAAATCCTATAGAGTCTTGAATGAATACACCCTCCTTAGCCTCGCAAGTCTCCGTCTCCAACTAAACTCCGATGTGTGTTACAGACTTACAGCATATTAAGATGTAGATCACCATGTATTGTCAACGCCCTGCCTGCCCTTTACCTTAATTAATTGATGTTCATGTTCTATCAATAATATATTTAATCATTCAATTAATGGCTGGCGATAAGTTTTTGTTTTGTTTTTTAATATAGGATTATATATTATTATAAATTTATAATGAATTGAATACTTTTTAATACTTATATCATACACTTAAGTGTAAGTGTATGATATATTGTACACTTAATCAAAATCTTTATTATTATAATTTCTAAAAATACACATAAATCATAATTATAAACATTTCAAAAAAAATATTTATTAAATAAAATTAAAATTATTATTAAAATTGACACTTCCAGAAAGTGGATACACAATTCTTAGATGTGAGTTAGATGTTAACTTCATTTTCCATTTTGCGTAGTACTCATTACTTGACATATCATAATTTTATACAATGTTAAACTCACTTCCCACATATTTAAAAACTAATTACAAAATGAGTAAATTTAATTAAATGAGCATCGGAGATGCTCTCACATAAATTCAGTAATTAAATTATGAGGCGAAGGACAACCCTGAAATCAAAAGGCAAGACAATCCGATCCGACAATCCTAATTAATTAAAGAATCCTACTATAACAATTAATGGCTATATCATAACTCACTCACTCTGTCCTTCAATTAATTCCCATCACACCAATAAATTAAATTAATAAAACATTAAAAAAATATACTAGTATACAGTATATACTTATACTATTAAACAAATAAACAATAACGTGATGTGTTTGTTCCCTTTGGACTTTGTAGCTACACTACAACTCCAAGCAAGCATCAAATCCCCCATTGTTGATTGAGATCTATTCCTCTCTCTCTCTCTCCCTCCATCCGATCAATCGGAATACATTATTATAATGTCGATGCATGGTAAAACCGACTCGGAGGTGACGAGCCTCGCTGCGTCATCTCCGAATCGGGCCGTTTACTACGTGCAGAGCCCGTCGAGAGACTCTCACGACGGAGAGAAGACCACCAACTCTTTCCACTCCACCCCCATCCTCAGCCCCATGGGCTCCCCCGGCCGCCAATCCCGGGACTCCTCCTCCACCCGCTACTCCGGTTCCCTCAAGCCCGGCTCCCAGAAATCCAGCAACGGCTCCGGCCGCCGCCACCACCACCACCACCACCGCAAGGCGGATAAAGGGTTTGATGCGATCGAGGAGGAGGGCCTCCTGGACGAGGACGGCGGCCGCCGCGGCGTTTCCCGGCGGTGCTATTTCCTGGCTTTCGTGGTGGGTTTCTTTGTCCTGTTTTCCTTCTTCGCGTTGATTTTGTGGGGAGCCAGTAGGAATCAGACACCTGTCGTCACTATGAGGGTAAATTCGTCTTATTCTTTTTTGGTTATCAATATCAGTAATTACTAAGACTACTTGATTTATTAAGGTGAAAATATGTGACACTAATATTTAGATCTGTTTTTTATTTTCTCGATTAATTAAGTCAAACCTCTAGATTTGTGATCCAATTAAGTAGTGTATATATGTTTATTGCAGAGTATATTGTTCGATACATTTGTGATCCAAGCCGGTTCAGATGAATCGGGAGTAAATACTCAGATGATCAACCTGAATTCGACTGTGAAAATGATCTTTCGCAACAAGGGTACGTTTTTCGGAGTTCACGTAACGTCAACGCCGATGGATCTTGTTTTCTCGCAGCTCTCGATTGCCAGTGGAACAGTAAGTCGTGGTAAAAACAATTGATTATATATATGATTTCATTTTTGACTTTTGAATTAATAAAAATATATATTACAGATAAAAAGATTTTATCAATCAAGAAGCAGTCAGAAAACGGTGACGGTGATGTTGATAGGCAACAACATTCCGCTGTACGGTGGAGGCGCCGACTTGAGCAGCCGAAACGGGAAGCCGTTGACTCCGGTTCGAATGTCTTTGAATTTCACAGTTCGGGCCAAGGCTTATATATTGGGCCACTTGGTGAAGCCCAAGTTCTACAAAAGAGTCCAATGCTCTTGGGCTCTTGACACCACCAAAATGAATGTGGCCATTCCCTTGAAGAACTCATGCACCTACAATTAAATTGGGGGATTTTTATTTTTGTTTGTTTTTTGGTTTGTATGATCATAAAATATATTACGACAAAATAACCGTTGTTCAGTTTTATTATTTAATTGGGGGAAATATATATTTAAGGGGTGTTTTCGTTTTCTAGACGAACAAGTGACCGCTCAAAACGAAGAATCGGCAAATCATTTGGAGTCTGAAGCACATAAAAGAAGAATGGGAGTTGGCTAGGGAAGTTTGACTGTCTTGTGGAGTTTCAACAATTTAAGAATTTTTGTACTTATTTTTTTTACCAATTTTAGAATTTTATGTCTTCGCCTCAATTAAGTAAGATTATCAATAAGAAAAAAAACAATAGTTCACCTTTTGGTATGAAATTTAACAATCTACTAGTATTCAATTAAGGAAAGTGTTATTTGGGCATAATTTGTCCAGGAAAAATAAAATGACTATTTTACCCTTTGTTAATTTGTGATACTCCACCCTATTTTAATTTGTGATACTCCACCCTATTTTTTTTTATATAAGTCATCTTAGGTTTTGACACATAAATTAATAAAGTATTTAAATTTGTAATATTTAGGGATATTTTAGATATAGGATAGTTTCTTAAGTTTTATTAGCATTAAATGAAATACTTTTTTCTAATTATAAATCATTGGTTAATTTGTTAATTAATTATAAATCAATGATAATTTATATTAATTAGGGATAGTTGATAACATGGGTTAATTTCTTTTTTTTTTTATAATTATAACTATATTATACTCTAATTAATAAAAAATGAAAATATAATAAATACTTAAAGTTTATAGTATGATGTATTAAATGTAATTTAATAAACTATGATCTCTTTTTTCCAAAATACTTTTAATAGTTATTGTAAGAATTAAAATGACAAAAACATGTGCATGTAAAATTGAAAAAATTATAAATACATAATTTAATAAAGCTAAAAAGACTTATAAAAAATGCTTCATGATTTATTCGTATAACATTGTTTAAATTTCAATAATGTTGTTATTGATTTATTCGACATATTATTTTTTATTCGTAATATATCATGTCTTTTCAAATTATATCTAAAATGTTGGTAATGATCCACATCTTACATCATTAAAGTCTTCATACGTAGCTCGACTTCTCAAATGGATCCACAACACAATTCTCAGCCTCTCATCATCATCAATGTCTATCAAGTAGAAAAAAAAATCATCTCGATGTTGTAATTTCGCAAAATTTTTGCGAATAGCTTCTGCATCTCCATCACATAATCTCAACCTTCTTCTACTATCTATAAAAATTTTGCAATCTTTTTGAAGACACCCAATTTTATCGAGACCACCAGCTTAAACATCACACAGTCGAATATTCTTACTTGGCCTAATACCCACAATGTCATTAGCCTCCAACTGCTTCTTCATATGAATACCAAGTTTCCTATGAGCAGGAATTAAGATTAACATAGTAGGATGAAGATCGTGGTTGTTTGTTGTAACTGTGTTTTGAACCGTTTTATCTCGTCTCAATCTTGCTAGAATCGGAGGTTTCACGTTACGACACAAACACCTAATTTATTTGATGAAATTGGGGTAATATATCATCATTTATGCCATTTATCAATCCTTAGTTGGACCAAAAAAGACATTAATTATGCTAATTAAAACCTACTCAAAGTGTTGAACCTTATTTGTTATCTCCTCGGGAAGCTGTCGTCACTGCCTGGTACCTCTTCTGACTTTTCTCTTTCTCCTGCCCTGAGCAAAAGTCTTATTTTCCCTGTGCGATCTATCATGTCCGATTTCTTGATTTCTCTTAATGATAAGTCTTGGTTTGAATGTGGTATATCTTCTTTGACTCTTCTTCTGATGACGTGTCAAAGGTCTCTTGGACACATGTTGGTAGCTGGTTTTATATGGCAAAACAAATTAAACTATTTTCGAAATAATTCATGATCCATCTTCTTGATTTATTGCACTGAGGTGGGCAAATTATTTTATCCTTCTAGAAATCTTTTGGGTCGAGGACGGTTCTCGTGATTTGTCGCATGCCATATATGCATATTTCTCTTTGCTTAATGTCTTCACCATCAACACGGTAAATCCAATTTTCCTTGGATATTCTTGGTAGTTTTCGAATACACTCTCGAAGTTATCATATCTCATTCTCGGGCACGGTCCATCAAATTGCTCGACTTCTTGAGAATTTGCATCTTCGTTTTCAAAATTAATCTCATGAAGATATTCGTTTTGCTCTTCATCGTCTAAATCATGGCAAAATATACAATGAATAAGATTAATTTTCTTATCCTCCATTTGAATATGCTAAGTTAATGGTATAAACTTAGAAAATATATAACGAAAAAAAAAATTAAGAAAAGTTAATTAATTGACGGTAAAAAAGAGAAGCGTTGTTTTTTCTTGTGTGATAATTAAGAATCTGAAAGGTTTTATTTTGGTAATTACAATTCACCTCCAGTTATGCACGCATTGTTTGTATTAATTCAATTCGCAGAATGTGTATTGGCAAGATCACGCACGCTGGTAATTCCCTCCATCGTTTCTCAAATTTTGGAGAAGCTCAGCGAACATGTCTCTCATTTCATTGGCTGGAGTTCCTCCTGTTCGGTTTGCCATTACGTTATGTCATACACAATTGTTTATTTTTTTAAGGGTCATTAAATTACTTGAAATTTAAATCACTAAATAAGTATTTGAGTGGATTAACTATAGAAAATCATAAGGTCTTATTATGTTTATTATATATATGGGTCTGTTTCTTCTTCCTCTGGGTCTGGCTCGACGGAGGCGCTAGCATGGTTGGCTTTCTTACTTGCTTTGATTTTTAATTTAAAGGCTTTCAGGAGCATAGACTTGGGAGTGTAAGCTAGAGCAGAGCTACCTATCTTTGGCGAATCTGTCCAACCGGAGATCGTAGTCTCGTCTCAATCCTCTTTCTTATTCGAAGAGGAACTTTTCCTTAATTTTTTATAATAGCCTAATCCTGCCGCTATCGTCTTTAGTCTCTAAACCCTCTACCGAAGCTGAATATCGTTCCAAAGTCGTATCACCCTACCTCCTTGATAACCTGATCTTACTTAGCTCCTTCATGTTAATGTCATACTCGTACCATTCATTGATGAACTTCCAAGTAAATCTATCATAATTTAGCACCACATCTGGGTATCCTGGTACATCCCTCATGAACTGTGTGAGGAAAACTACTCCAGTGATCTTTCACCTCTTCGGTAGGTGAAAAATTGTGGCTTGGGCTGCATCGTAACCCGATGGAAACTTACGCTCATCAAAAGATTAAAACATAACCTCTGTTTATTGGTCAGGTATGTTCCCACTGTATCTCCATCCCGAAAGATTCGACCAAAAAACAACTTATCACTCGTAGGGTATTAAAGTGTTCTAGCAGTACGTACGTGGTGCATCAATAGCCATCTAATTCATTACGACATGTGTGCTATGTTTAGTATAACAAGTAATTAAATCATAAACATACCCCTGCAAGTAATAAAAACATAAACATACCTTTGGAAAATCGATGATGCACGAGAACATGTGGGGTAATGGCAGAAACATAAGTCCACACACACACACACATATATATATATATATATATATATATATATAGAGAGAGAGAGAGAGAGGATCTAAAACCTGGGGCTCTGATACTATTTGTAACGCTCTGGCCCGTTGCGGGGTCGAAGCCCGACCTTAATGGGTCGGCTCGGTTACGAATGACTGCCGTCGGAAGTGAAATTTTGGCTCCATTGTACCAACGCGTGTCTTTTCCAACGCACTTTGTTCTCACTCGTCCGCACTCGGGACACTTCCCAGGAGTCACCCATCCTAGAATTACTCCAAATTCAGCAGGCTTAACTTTGTGGTTCTTATAAGAGGATGTCAAGAAAAGAAAATGCATTTTGTTGGTATGAGTAGCATATTCAATTTCTTTAAGGTTTTTTAATTTTCTAAGGCATGACAATTTAAAAACAGGAATTTATGAACAATCTATTGAGAAAATAAATTTTTATTTTTATAAACTTTTGACTTACTATTTAGATTTGTATTTTATTTAGCTTGTTGGAATGACACATGTTGTATTTATTTTGATAGATTAAATAACATTTTTATTTATTGTGATTTTGGATCTAAATTGCTCACCGCTCGAATATATGTTGATAAACAAACAAACTAATGATAAAGTTAGATGAACACACAATTTACTTGGAAACTCAAAGCAAAAAACTATAAGAAAAAAGAAAAATTCACTATATAGTTGAAATTTACAGTAATCGGTCGTATATTTTTCGTCTATGGAGAGACCTACTTTATAAATGTAGAGAATTCATAAATTAGGTAATCAATTGAATTAAGTATTAATTAGAATCATTTTTCTAATATAACTCACTATCTCCTAACAAATAAAATAAATCATTGACTCAAATTTCTGGCCAAGATAACTGCAAAGAGAGTCAATAAACGGAACAAAAACCATAACAGGCCGCCCCCCTAAAAAACAACGACGGGCTCGAACGAGACGAACACCATGCTCGTGAGAGCCAAGTCGGCTCGAGCAATCTGGGCTTCAGTCCGCCGATTTTTCGTTTTTTCGTCTAAATATTTTTTTTTCAACTAAAATTTTAAGCGTTTTTGAGTCATATTTCAACATTATCATACATGTCGATCAGAAAGAAATTTTGCAAAATTTTCTTACGAGTTAAATAGAAATCAAAATAAAAAAATTAAAGATTTAATATATATTAGAGATAATATCATAAAATGTCATGTAACACAGTAGCTTGATTCTACATTTAGTCTTTTAAGTTTATGAAAAATCAAACCTTATCATATTTAAAGATTTTTAGTAGAATTTTGAACGTTGATTGTATTTAAAGTGTACTTGATAGCTCATGATTCTAACTTCTGTTTTGTGTGAAGTCAATTCAATAGAATGAGTGTCACAAAAATATGAATTTAAAAAATAAAATACATCCTATATTCTCATATTTGTGTTACATTTGTTTAGTTGAATAAATATCATATTAGACAAAACATTAAAGTAAGCAATCACGTAATCATAGTGTACAACCAACCTAAGAAATTTCACTAAAAATTTACAAGATTAAATATGATTTTCCATAAATTTAAATGACTGTGAAATTGAACTATGTTATAACTTATAAGACGTATTGTGATCCTATCTCTTAAATATTGCATTAATTGAATTAATCAAACTCGAAATAGCTCAATGACACGAATGAGTCCTTAAATTTATATGAAAAAGAAAGGTGGATATATAATAATGTTTGAATTATAATCTGACTTGTGAATATAGTGTAAATTCTTGTTCTATCCATTAATTCAAATATATATTGAATGCAATTTTTAGGATAACAAAGCCAAAGCTAAAAACCAGCCCATGCAAAAATACGTGCTAATATAAAATAGCAATGTGAACAAAGCCTCATTGTTGGTCATGACTTTTTTGTAGGGAACCAATAATTTATAACACACGAGGAATAAACGTTGCTTTTTAGTTAAATAAAAAATAAATGAAATTTGCGATCGAGGTGTGTGGAACTCGTTCTTTACCTACCTTAAGTTGGCGACTTGTATCTTTACTACCTCCATCTATTATACTACTGTAACTTGTTTAACTAGCACATGCATGCCCATATATTATACTCCGACCCTATAATTTATATTCAGAAAATGACTTCGCAACCTCCATTGAATTAATGTGAACGATGCAGATGCGTTAAGAAACTAGATATAGGTAGGTTTTATATTATATATATAATTATATATCGTATTATTGCCGATTGATCGTCAATCGGTTAATTATATTCATAATAAACTCCCATTTGTGCACGATATTATAAACTGTATGTTCAAATCAACGAAATTTTAATTCCCAGAAACAGCGAGTTTAAAATTTTAATACGGCAAGGATGGTCATTTCTAGACGGAAGTGATGACCTGAACTTCTCCATATAATTATATAAGATTTAACTGCAATTACATGCATTTCTTGAATGATTATTTACAAATATATAGAAATTTGAACTTTGAACATTGAAAGCTTTAGAGATAAAAATATTAAATTTTTTTAACTAATTAATAACAGCTAGATCGTCTTCAAGTAATGAATTCAAACTCAATGCCATTGATTGCGTTAGTTAAATTCTTATGGTATTCACATTTCCACGACATATATATAGCTAAGTCTATAACTATAGTCTATATACTTAATTATTAATGTGTATATATATATATATCCTTAGTTTTTTTGCTAGTTGATACTAGTATTAAATTCTCACAGCTGCTATCAATAATAACAGTAATAATTAAAATAAAATAAAAAATATGTAGGCAAGTTAGGATTTAAGGTTCGCATTTTGCTAATAAACTCATCCTTACACTCTATCTCGATCTCGATCTCTTCATTACACAAAAGCCAGCCAATCTTCGGGTATACGACCGATATGATCTAGACGACTAGACCTAGCTTGTCGAAGAATGAATGTATCGAAAAACAAATACAAATACATATACAAGAATATATTTAGGTAAGAAATCATTAAATAAAGTTTGTTTTGTTGTTATTATATGCATCACATGAAATTGAATATGGGACAATGCGCGCGGGTGTCGAAGCATCAATTTTAGTTTATTGATCGACACATACACATCAAACCATCACAATCTTGCACGGCACCAAATTCTTGGGGAAATTAATTCTATATATATATATTCGATACATCATGTTGCATGCTCCGCACATACCACCAAATAATACCACAATCGTTAAAGCCTAAATTACATTAATACTCCATATCTATCCTATATAAATAGTCATATTTTGTTAAAAAATTTAGACAGAAATATAATCTACTACTAATTTTCTTTTAAAACTAAATATTTAAAACTTGTTCTTTTTTTTTATTATTATTATTTCAATATTTAAAAATTAAATTGAATTGAACTTCTGTTCAATTCAAACTTGTTAGAAACGGTTTTATCCAAACAGCTCGAACTGTTAGAGAAGTTAGGCAAGTAGACATTTTATAGTGGACCAAATATAGTCCCCAATAAAACTTATTAAGTTCGATGTTCATTTCAATCCACCTGTTTTAGTCCAAAAGAACAAGTTTTTAATTATTAATTAAAATCAATGATCAACAGAATAAAATTGAAATTAATTAAATATAATTTGTACATAATGTACAGACTACAGTACATTTTAACTTGAGAATCCAAGTGATCATTTAGACTATTCTAGTTATCAAAATTGACCCAAATATTCTACTCCCTCTTACTAGTAATTACTTTTGGTCATCTAACGGTCACCCACCCATCCCGACCTAACCAATCCACACATTGCCCGCTAACCACCACCAGCTCCCTCAGCCGCTCCCCCGCAGCCGCCGTGTCGGATTCCGTCGGTGGCAAAATCGTAATTGAAGACGGCACCCAATTATCCTCACCCGGAAAATCAAACGGGCATCTGGGAGAACCCGACCCCACCACCTGTTTCGCCTCTTCAATAAATTCATCCACGTCATCACCACCACAAACGAACGGATGATCCAAGAGCATCTCAGCCGTCCATCTCTCCTCCGGGTCTCTAACAAAGCACTTCCCCAGGAACTCCCTCCCTTCCCCGGACACCCCCTCCGCCACCTCCGGCGACTCCTCTCCGCCGCCGATCTTCATCAGCACCCCCGCCACGTCGGATCCCCGCCACGCCGGAGCCCCGGCGAGCATCTCCGCCACCGCGCACCCCAGCGCCCATACGTCGGCCGCCGCCCCCTGGTCGCCTCCGGCGACCATCTCCGGCGACATGTACATCGGGGTCCCCCTCAAACCGCCGCCGCCGCCGGCCGCCGCCTTCTTGGCCAGTCCGAAATCCGCGATCCTCGCGACGCCGCCGGGGAATAAGAGAATGTTCTGGGGCTTGAGGTCGCAGTGGACGTACCCGAGCCGGTGGATGTAGGCGAGGCCTCGGAGGAGGGACCTGGCGTGTCGCCGGACCTCGAATTCCGGCAAACCCCGATCGCCGGAGTCTCTGATCCGGTCGGCTAAAGAGCCGCCTGGAGCGTAATCGAGGAGTATGTTGTAGAGCTTGTCGCCGTTCTCGAAGGAGACGCTGTCCCCGAAGCAGTCGATGATCTGAGGGCAGTCTCTGAGCTCGTCGAGTATCGTTTTCTCGTTGATCAGAGATGAAGAGAAAGGGAGAGTAGATGACTTCACCGCCATCAATGGGGGAAGGTCGGAGCTCCGGCGAATGGGCACCGCTAGATTCACTGTCGCGAAGCTGCCGTGGCCTAAATTTTCGCCGCGTATCCAATCCATTTTATTTTTATTTTGTTTTTATGTTGGAGAGAAAAAACAGAGGAAAACAGGACTATGTGAAATGTGGAATTGGGGGTGTATATTTATACATTGGAGATTTTTATTTATTTATAATATTTTAATGTAAGTTATGGTTCCACGAAAACGTGTGTGGCTTTTTTTTATTAAAAATGAAAAACACGTGGATAAAACTGTTGTTAATATGTTGCATTTGCAGTTGTGAGGCATTATTTTTTTACAAGGGATATGACGCGAAAAATAAAGTCAAAGCATTAACGAGAGAATAAGTAGGTCGTTTCTGTAGAAAGTCAACATGTAAAATAGTTGTTCCGTAAAAAGGTAAATTTAGATAGGATCGAGAAGAGGAGCTGTACGCATACAAAAAGGAGTTGGCCTCTATATGGATTAGATTGAGATTTAATGGAGTACATAGTATGTTTTTTTGGATTACGTAATCTAAGTGTTTGGGGGAGTATAATTTTTTTTGTTGCCTTTGAAAAAGATGCTGGAATTTTTATATTTCATTCTTAAATTTTATTTTAATAATTTTTTTATAATTTTTTTATATTATTTATTATATTTATTAAATAGTAAAAAAAATCAATGTATCTATAGATTTGAAACAGAGATAGTATTAATCATAGAAAGTATCATTAAATAAATGTGACTAGTTTTTGAAACGGAAATACTACCGTGATTGTAAAACACTACAACATACAATACGTAGTACTCTCTCTATCCCATAGCTATAGTAACATGTGGTCAACATTGATTTTTTTATCTAATGATAAATATTATACAAAAATTATGAAAAAATAACTAAAATAAAATTTAATAGTTAAATTTTATTTTAGTTATTTTTTTAAAATTTTTGTATACTGTTTATCATACTTATTGTATGGTAAAAAAAAAAGTCAATGGAGGAACTTACAAATTATGAGATAATTGTAAATATTTTTCTAGATAAGCTAGATACTGAGAGCATTCTCAATAGGGGAAGCAATGGCAAAATTTGTCTCCTTAACTCTACTGTAGCAGCCCCAATGGGGAGCTCTAAAATCGTGGCAAAATAGAGATTGTGAACAGTGAGAGACTAATTTGCCGGTTCAATGTTCATGTGTGAGTATATATTTGTTTTATTTTTATTTTCATTTTCATTTTAGTGTTATTATATATTTGTTTTATTTTTATTTTCATTTTTATTTTATTATTGTTAATTTAAAAGTAATGTGATATTTTATTTTTTTTATACGTAATATTATATTTATTATTTTTTTAAAGAAAATAAAATTAAAATTTAATTAAGACAAATACAAATTAAAAAATACAAATTAAACTTCAATATTACAATTTTAATACAAAATACAAACGTAAAATACAATAGAGAAAGAAACATAAATTCAACATTAATTATTTTTTATTAAAAAATATTAAATATCAATTTATTTAATTTCAAATTTCTAATCGTACATACCATATTATAAATTTGATTATATACTAATGTAATTTAAATAAAATTATTGTGTGATAAAATTAGGAATATTCTCATATAATATATTTTTTTAGTTAAATTTGAGTTTAGTGGTTAAAAACAATTTTACTCTTTGCGCCAAATTTAGTGGCAAAATTTGAGAAAGTGGACTCTCTGAACATTCAAAATAGAGTGATTTGTAAATAACTAAAGTACTTTAATTCTATTTTTATTGTTTCATTATTTCTCAATAGTTTTAAAGTGAAAATTAATGAAAATATGTGTGCTTTCGAAATTAAAAAAAAAAAAAAAAACTAGTTGTCAGAAAAATAAATATCAATTAGAGCATCCCCAATTGTAGGTACAATTTTTACATGGCATGGAATTGTACTTATGTATACCATTGGGGAGGTAGGTACAAATTGAAGAGAGAAATTTTGAGTATCAAATATTTAATACTAGGTATAATTTGATATGTGTCTTACATTGTGGGTCCTACATGCATAAAGAAAATAAATTGTACCTCAAGCCATTGAGGGAAGGTGAGGTGCAAATTGATAGATATAATTGTTTTGTGATGTGTCAACTAAATTGTACCTCAACATGAGGTACACCATTTGAGATGCTCTTACAGGTATGTTTCAAATAATTTTATAACTACTACGATCTTGAAATTATGGATAAGAGAATAATGTTTAGGTTTTTATGAGTTCACATGACAATTGTATACATACATAGTCCAATAATTGAATTCTAGCTATGCCTCAAATTAGATAATATGATGCGAGGCTCAATAATTTTACTCGATGAGGGCCCTAGTTCTTTTAACACTTTGAGAAGTTAAGTAACGTAATTGTAATTTTGCAAAGGCAAAAAGTCTTTCTATATTTGTTACATTTATGGAATTATTATACTGTAAAGCATCGGATATATTCAACCAATTATGTCGGTTGAACTAACTATTGGACGTCCACATACAAATGAATATCTCGATCGCGTAATCTTTTATCCAAACTTGATTACTTAATGCTGATCAAATTACACGATAACCTAATTACACGATAACCTATTTACTCAGGTTCGCCTACGTAATTTGATCGTAGGGGTCATTTCTACGGACATGTAGTAGAGGAGCCCCTTGAGAAATTTTTTTCGGCTCTTTCTTTCCCGTAGGGGACGCCTACGACATCGTCATAGGTTCGGCCGTAGGAGCTCCCTACGACTAAGGCCGTAGAAAATACATTTTTATTTAAAAGCATGAGCCGGGCGGCTCGAGCCACCGGCCCAACCCAATATCCCGAGCCCACCACCCTAGAGTTCAACGCAAGCCCAACCCTCAATTGAGGGCTTCAAAATAATTATTAATGTGGATTGCATAGTTCAGGGTTTGAACTTATGAGTGAAAAAGATGAGGTTCTATCCGAGTTATATGTACAATTATTAAAAAATAATATATATATGTATCATTAACTTATATTTATTATGTAGTATAATTTAATAATAATATTTAATACAATACATACATACACACACACACACACACACACACACATATATATATATATATATATATATATATATATATATATATATATATATATATATATATATATATATATATATATATATATATATATATATATAATTATAAATTTAAATTATATATTTTATTGCTTATTTTTTTATTTAGAATATTTATAAGGTTTTGTTAAAAATAATAACAGTTAAACATTATATTATAATTATTATTAAAAATGAAGTATTTTTTTAATATTTTCAATTTAAATTTATTATAAATAATATAATATTTTAATCAATTTAAAATTTTAATAAACTTAAATTTATTAAAAATAATATAATATTTTAATTAATTAAAAAAACTTTGATTGTAATTAATTTATTATTAGTATTATTATATAAATTAGTGGTTAAAAATTAAAAAAATTAAAAAAAAAACAAATTCCCTACGGCAAGGGCCGTAGGGAATATTTTTATTACTCCCCTACGGGAAAAATGGTCGTAGGGGATTTATTACTCCCTTACGGGGAATGCCGTAAGGGCACTCCAATTAAAATTTCCAGTCAGCCGTAGGGGATTCCGTAGGGCTCTTTGGAGGGAATCGAAGCGCGAAAAATGCGCGCGAATTCCCTACGGCTTCCTCTACAGGAAGGTCCCCTACAGCCCTCGCTGTAGGGGATTTCAATTTATGATTTTCCGTAAGGAAGGCCGTAGGGGATTCCCTACGGCTATTTGGCCGTAGGGAATTGCCGTAGGTGCTGACTGGTTTTCTTGTAGTGAATTGAGAATCTAAGTTTCAAAGTTAGAACTCGAGATATTGCAATTAACCTAAACAAAAAAATAATGTAAAAAAATAAAATTTACTTGAGCTAAGACATTTGAATTACTATAACTATGTTTTCAAAAGATTCGCATTTGAGACATTTTTTCTTTTAGGTGTAAAGAATTATTTTTAAAAAATCAACAATTATTAAATTAATTATTATTATTTTTGTCTCGAGAAACATGTTTTTTTTGTCCCGTAGTCACAAAATACAAGAAGTAAATGTTTCTTGGGTGGCCCTAAATATCCATATTATGGATATCCATAATTCACTTTTTCAATGTTCAATTACTTTTTTACCCTTAATGATACGAACCTCGTTGGGGATCTAAGAATAGAAAAGAACAAAGAACAAAAAAGATAGATGATACCGGTGGAAGGTCCCAAAACCTCTGGATTGACTCACGAAATGATTTAGATTCGAAGATCTAAACCCCAACGCGTAGTTGTCGCAGCAACTCGGGGATGAGGAAGACACACGAACGAAAGGTGAAGGCTTCGTTGATTCGTCGGTTGAATTCTTTGGATATTCGAGTAGAATTCGAACCCAAGAGAGATTTAATAAAAACTCACGAAATAATGTTTATTCATCAATAATGGTTCTAAAATAATGAAAAGCAAAGTCATTATATAGGCATAACAAAAGCATAAAAGGAAAGGAAATAAACAAAGAATTCACGCGGAGACCTAAATTCCGCCGCCCACTTTTGGAACCTGTCGGCCGACAGGTTTAGGCTGTCGCCCGACATGCCACCTTCGCTCGCAGGCTCATCCTGCGATTCGACGTCAAACTTCCTACTCCGTACTGAATTTTCCAGGACCTGTCGCCCGACGGGTTGTTGCTGTCGGCCGACATTCAGATGTCGCCCGACGGTCTCGTAGTGCAAATACGCTGTCGCCCGACAATCAGATGTCGCCCGACGTTGTCGTAGTGTAAATTCTCTGTCGGCCGACGGCAGTGCACTTTCGCCCAACAAGTCCAAAAATCGCCCCCTTTTCCGTTCAAAGCTTTGCGGCACCTTCTCGGCACGTTCCCGACTCCCATTTCGATGCTCTCTTCGTCGTCCCGGATCTTGGGTTGCATCATTCCCCTCCTCTTCAAGAGGATTTGTCCTCAAATCCACGTCGATGCCAGGCTCGAACACCACTCTCACGAACGCACTTGGAACCATGTCAGTCGGATGCTCAATCCCTCGAATCGATGATAAATCCGGAAGTGTGTCCTCAGGGAAAACATCATCAAATTCCTGCCACATAAAACGAATAGAAAGGGGTAGAGAAGATAGATCGTTAGTATAGAACATGGTCTCCTTGCACAACACCACAGACGTCAGTTGCCCCTCTTTCACTGCTTGTTTCACCATGGGTAACTCCAATCGCTGATCCTCGATTTCATCAACCTCATGCGTGCACATACTAATGGGAAGAATGTCCTCGGACTCCACCGAAACCTCCTCCCCGGACTCTACCAAAGCCTCCTCCTCGGGCTCTACTCAAGCTGACATTTCTGACTTTTCGCCCTCTTCATCAGTTGCTATTTTCCCAGCAGCCATGGACGCATGTACCCACTCCTCTAACAGACGCTCAATGTTGCTCCAGCTCTCACTCTGGATCTCAGCTCGGGACCTCCTCTCATCAATGTCAGAGGCTTTATCTTTCTCAACATAAATCTCCCGACTACGATCACGGGCTCGATGATGGCCATTCTGAACTCCTCGATATCCTCCCTCTCTCCGATACCCTGCATTATCACGATGAGCTCTCACCTCTAAGGCGGTGAGTCGTGCATTCACCTTCTCCAACTCAGGCGCCAAGGACTTCTTCAACTCAAAACGAAATGACTCCACGATGAGCTGAATTTGGGTATGATCCATCTCAGTCATCCTGCAAAAGTGTTAGAAACAAAATACAGAAATCCTCACCACTCTCGTGTATCACTCAATATGGTAAGTCACTCAATGCTCGTGTTCCTTTCACTTTCTCTCTCTCAAGAATCGAACTCTCCCAACTTACCGGTCGAATTCAATTCCAACAAAAATCTCAACCCGACAGAATCCACGAATGAACGAATGATTTTAAATTGGTGAACGAACGATGAACAACAATAAAAGAATGATCGAGATTTTTTTTTAATAATTACTGTTCATGAACATTAATTTTCGAAAATAAAATAAAAATAAAAATAAAAAATAAATTTTTTTTAATCAAGGAAGAAGAAGAAACGAAGAAAGAAAGAATAAGAAACAAAAGAGAACGAAACGAGGTTACGTAATTCGAAATAATAAGAACCCAAACCTGAGCTCTGATACCAAATGATACAAACCTCGTTGGGGATCTAAGAATAGAAAAGAACAAAGAACAGAAAAGATAGATGATACCGGTGGAAGGTCCCAAAACCTCTGGATCGACTCACGAAATGATTTAGATTCGAAGATCTAAACCCCAATGGTAGTTGTCGCAGCAACTCGGGGATGAGGAAGACACACGAACGAAGGGTGAAAGCTTCGTTGATTCGTCAGTTGAATTCTTTGGATATTCGGGTAGAATTCGAACCCAAGAGAGATTTAATAAAAACTCACGAAATAATGTTTATTCATCAATAATGGTTCTAAAATAATGAAAAGCAAAGCCTTTATATAGGCATAACAAAAGCATAAAAGAAAAGGAAATAAACAAAGAATTCACGCGGAGACCTAAATTCCACCGCCCACTTTTGGAACCTGTCGGCCGACAGGTTTAGGCTGTCGCCCGACATGCCACCTTCGCTCGCAGGCTCATCCTGCGATTCGACGTCAAACTTCCTGCTCCGTACTGAATTTTCCAGGACCTGTCGCCCGACGGGTTGTTGCTGTCGGCCGACATTCAGATGTCGCCTGACGGTCTCGTAGTGCAAATACGCTGTCGCCCGACAATCAGATGTCGCCCGACGTTGTCGTAGTGTAAATTCTCTGTCGGCCGACGGCAGTGCACTTTCGCCCAACAAGTCCAAAAATCGCCCCCTTTTCCGTTCAAAGCTTTGCGGCACCTTCTCGGCACGTTCCCGACTCCCATTTCGATGCTCTTTTCATCGTCCCGGATCTTGGGTTGCATCACTTAATTAAATCATAAATTAATTTAAAGAAAAAAAAAAGCATTTAACTCTACTTCAGCAACTTTTTCTCTTTCTTTTTTTCGATTAACGTAGTTAGATAATTAATTGTATTAATTTATTAGTAAATATTTTTGCATCAATTTCCAGAGTTTAATATTTAAATTTTCATTATTTATTTAAATAAGCATTGTTAAATATACATACAAATATTACACTTATCGCAGACTTGCGTATGCTTGTAATGTAACATAAAAAATTAGTTTACATAATTAAAATATACATTTAAAATTTTAATTTTTTTAATTAAAATAGTAATGTAACATATATGCATATGTTAATTATACTAATGTCATCGTACTAAAAACTAACTATAGAATAAGACATAGTAAAAAAATCACATGAATAAAAATTTGAAAAAAAAAAACAAATATATATATATATATATATATATATATATATATATGAGATTTGATCAATAAATACATTGAAAATCATATATATATTAGCAATAAAATGAACCGAAGACATTCGTGTGGATAAAAAAACGCAATTAATATTTTTATATGCATAATGAAGGTTAAGTGAGTAAGCGATTATTAACAATTTATTTATTCGAAATGAACATTAAGTTTTTTTTATTAAACTGAAAAATATATAAAGTAAAATTGTAACGCCCCGTTATTTTAAATAAATTAAATACAGCGGAAGAAAAATAAAATTTTCATTTCAAACGCGGGCGCTACGAAATTTAACCTTGAAACCAACTTAAAAATAATAATAAGTAGCAACATTTATTCATGAAAGAGAAATATCTCAAATGCAAACTTGAATAGAGAAAACAAAGTTGAATAAAATTGAAAACATGTTTGAGAAGAATTTTATTGAAATAAACTAAGAAATTCCCTCGTTACTCTTCTCGCTCGGCATCCTCGTTAGTACCTGAAAAAAAAGGGGCATTGAAGGTGTGAGCTTAAAGCTCAGTAGGACAATTACTCGTTTAACCCATGAATCGAATATATGCACAAACCATATGAACACCACATAGAATGAATAATAATACACTGCGATAAACTAGTTATCGTGAATACTGCGATAAACTTGTTATCGTGAACTGCGAGTTGGGCCAACTATTGCGTCTCCCCGTCGACCCTTTTCCCCGGTCTCCGGTTACAACGATGGAATGAGCTGCATTAATCCCCCTCGACCCTTTTCCCCGGTCTTAGGTTATAACGATTAATCGTATGCTTATTTAAACCATATAATGCACACATAGAATAAACATATATAACAAGTCATGAAATCAACGAAGTAACCCAACAACTTGTACCTACCTCGATTTGCCGTGACGTGGAATACTAGCTTGAAAACTTCGTAGATCATAAGGCTCGCGCGTCTCTTCCTCTACAAGAAATAGTATAGCGTATAAATATTGACTGATATGGGTAGTTTGATTTACTTGTGTCGTATAAAGTGGATTGGGTTGACATGAAGTTTTTCCCTAAAGTGCAGGAGTTCGGTTGAAATTTCTAAACACTACAGGGCCTAGTAAAAGGTTTCCTAAATTCGAAGTGGAGTGGCCCAATATAAATACAACTACGAGGACTAATTTGCAAATACTTTATTAGATGAAAAGATGAAAAGGGGATCGTGGGTTTGTCTAATTAGGGATTTCAGAATTCCCTTTTTCTTCCTTCTTAGGCTAAATGTAAACACAGAGGACGAAAATATTGCGGGGTGCTTCTACGTCTATGGGTTGGGATAATTCGATCGCGGACTGATTCAAAGGGTCGAGTTTCTACTGGTGGCGGATGGAAGACTCTAACTACAATTAAACGGGCATGAATTGGGTGTCAATTTGGAAAAGGAACGACTCGGTTTTGGTTTCGGGAGGAGTGAAATTCTTGGTCGTGAATCCTATTCGTACGATGACGGACCTCATCGGACGCTGGTAGAGACGGTCTAGGGTCTACTGACCTGGTTCGATGGTTTACACGCCCAGGAGGAGTACGGCTTTCGGTTCGTTTACGACTCGAGAAGGTATTAAATACGATCCTACGTCTCGAATGTAATCTGGGGTTGGTTCACATCTAGTGATTCGGGTTTCGGCAATCGATCGACTCCTCTATTTGGTTCCTAAAAGATTCAGGTTTGAAAAGTGGCGATGGAGGTTCAGTACATACCTATAATTCTAACTATCGGTATATATGTAGATGTATAGCTACGACGGTATTTATGAAGCTGTTGTTGAAGGCCACTTGTGAGTTGTCCCACATCGAATAATTGTGAGAGGGGAGTCTATGATATAAGCTTAGGGAGTTCTCCTACTTAGTACCATATGGTTTTGAGATAGATTGAGGCTCTTTAGTGCATATTCGGGCTCCCGCTCTCGTTTGTGTGCGCTAGGCGTGGGACCGCACTTGAACACCCCCATTTAAAATTTAACATGGTATCAGAGCGGGAGCTCGATCCTGTTTGTGAGTGGTTATAACCACCCTTTGACTAGGACTCACAAGTGGAGGGGGTGTGTTGTGTTAGTGTATAGTTCTTCCTAGTTCAACATAGAACCATGTTGTTCTTGTTTGAACTACGTTGAACTATACACTATTGTTTTGTAGTAACTTCATGTGTATTGTTTGTATGTTTAATTGCTTAAATTCATACAAGTCTGCTAGGTATGAGTAGTGCTTGCTGGAAATACAAGTGGATCTTCCTGCAGCCACGTTATGGAAAGCGTACTCAGTGTTGAACTAGCGGACTTGGTGATACAAACAACATGGAGTTCTCCCTGTGCATGTTTGTGAATGAGCCACGTGGTCCTATGCACACCAGTGTGGTTCACGAATTCACTACTGCACCTCCAACGAGAGAGTTCAAGTCTTACCGTGAAGACCTTGAATCTGAGCTAACACTTTGATGGACACGGAGCAAGCACAGATAGACATGGAGCTGGGGAAATGACTGCTAAGGAATGAAACCAGCCAAGGGTGCGACTGGAAGACTCGCTAGAAGAATCCTAGTCCAAGAAGAAAACACAAGTATACTAGCTGTGCATGCAACAAGCTCGAAGCGCGAACACATGCTAGTGTGGGAGCGGGTAGAGCTGCGTTCATCAAATACGGATCAATGGAATATTCATTGAAGATGCCTTGGGGTCGTACATTCTATTGGGCCGTCATGGGCTTGGCCCATTAAGCGTGAATTCCGGAAACCCTAATTTACGATGCCTATAAATAGAGGGTTGTTGGAATTCATTGATTACACTTTTGATTTGACATATTCTAGAGAGAGAAATATTGTAGACCGAGAGACTTCGCTAGAAAGCTCCGGTCATACTCTCTGTTTAGTCTTGGTAGTACTCTTCGCTAGATTAGTTCTACCTAGGCTTAGTTTTTGGTCGTGTGACCTTTCTACAAGATTCGCTAGAATTTTGTAGATGTTTTTGTAAAGCAGTTCCACCCATTACAAGATCAATACAAGTTTACTTTATAGAATCTCTAAATTGTGTTAAGTTTTTGTACTCTACCTTACACCACTTCTCTGTAGGTAGATCTAAGTACAATTTACACAATTTCAATTGGTATCAGAGCGAGTTCACCATCTTTGGTGTGATCCTAGGAAGAGATTCTACAATGGAGTCATTTACCGTCCTCAAACCCGTCATCCTTAACTCGTCAAATTACTCTTACTGGAAGAGCAAGACTCGGTTGAAGCTCAAGAATGTAGACTCACGTGTGTGGGCTGCTGTTCTACATGGATGGAGTCCTCCTACCTACACTGATGAAGACAATGATGTGCGTGTCAAGGAGGAAACTACGTGGACCAACGCCGAACATGAAGCAGCTACCTTCAATTCCAAAGCTATCCACATCATTACCGATCTCATAGACGTTCACATGTTCCAAATCGTGAAACACCTCACGTCTGCTAAGCATGTGTGGGACACTTTGGAGAGAATGTGTGAAGGAAGTGAGAGTATCAAGAATTCCAAGCTAAGAGGACTCACTACTACATTCCACAAGCTTGAAATGAGGGAAGATGAGGACCTCGACTCCTTCTTCAACAAGATTATGGCTATTGTGAGCGAATGCCAAGAACTCGGAGACCCCATACCTCCTCCACTTATTTGCACTAAGGTGCTTCGAGGTGTAACAGAGAAGTTCTCCGTGAAAGTGACAACTATGGAAGATACAAAGCTAGGTCTCTCTGGGGACTACAACGAAATTATGAGTCACTTAAAGAATTATGAGTTGAATCAAAAATTGAAGGACAAGTCCTACTCCATGACTCCCTTTGAAAATTCGATGAAGGCACTTGCTATTACTCAGAGTGGTTCCAGCTCTACCTCTAACAACACAGGAGGACCTCCTCTTCCTCAGTCTACCGATCAGAATGCCTTTCTTGCTGAAGACTCCGACGATGAGAGTGAAGCTCTCAATCTTCTCAACTCTCCTAATCCCGACAAGTTTGCTGCCCTCCAAGATTCGGTGAGTTACTTGGTTCGCCAAGACATCAAGAGGAAGAGAAGGTTCAAACAATTCCGTAACCAAAGGAGCACTGGTAACTCTTACTCTACTCCACCTGCTGCTGGCTCTAAGGGGTATAGCCCCAACCGTAGGTTTGTTTCTAGCACCCCCGGCAAAGACATGTCTAAGATCAAGTGCTTTGAGTGCAAGGGGATGGGGCATGTGAAGAATGAGTGCCCAAATCTACACCGGAAAAACAATATGGATGTCAGCTATTTGGTGTTTGATGGAGATGACTCATTGTACTCGTCTGAGGAAGAGCAGGGAAAGATGGTGGAGCCACATAATGTCAATGCACTCTTAAGTGCCATTGATTGTGAGAGTGATGAGGAGTATGAGGTTGACCAAGCTGACTTGGCCACTCATGAAAATATTTTTTGTTATACCTCTGTGGTTGCAGGCATGACTGGGAAGGATGCCAACTCTACCCCCTCTGCTGAGAAGGTGAACAAGAAGGACTTTGATGTGGTGATGTTGGAGCTGGAGAGAGCCTTGAAGAAGGTAAAGGAGCTGGAGGAAATCGTCAACAAAGAAGACTCGGAGAAGGACTTTCTCAGAGATTCCCTAGCCAAAATGGAGGAAGGTTATGCTATGCGCACCAAGGAGCTTTATCAAGCAAAGGACAAATTGGATGTTGCAAATTGTCTTTTTAAGAAGCTTAATACTGACACTTCTAAACTTGACTCTATGTTGAACTGTGTTAACACCAAGCACTTTGGTCTTGGATTTAAGGAAACTTTTGATTCCGTTTACTCCGACTCTCTTTACTCTACTCCTAAATTCGTACATGCTAAAGATAAAACCACTATTGAGTCTAATGAGGCTAAGCCGGAGGATGCTCAGACATCCAAAGGAAACGTGGCCTCTACCTCAAATGTGAAAATTCTCAAACGCACTACTATCAAACCTCTACCCCAAAATGCTTCATTGTCCTTGTTGACACCGATTCTTAACTCCGGCTCTACCCATGATAAGAAGAACTTCACGCGTAATGTTACGAATCGATCTAAGACATCTAACTCTACAAGTGTGTCTTCTTGGAAAGCTCGATCTCCCAATTCTATTCCAGTGCTACACTCAACTACGGGCTCCACTGCTCATAAGAAGAAGAATTTTTCCCCAACTTATAAGAAAATATATGTATGACATTATTGTGGGAAGAAGGGGCACATCAAACCGTTTTGCTACAAGCGTATTGATGACTTGAACATGCACGGTGTGAGGATGAGACAAGTTTGGAGACCCATTTTGAAACCTATCCAAAGTCAAGCTAAACAAGTATGGAAAGTCAAAGCAGCTCTTCCCACACCAGTGAAAAAGAAGAATAAACAAGTTTGGAGAAGAAAGGAAGAAGAAGTAAAATGCAATGTTGCATTCACTGTGGCTAAGGGCACTACAAAAGAAACATGGTATTTTGATAGTGGGTGCTCGCGACACATGACCGGGACCAAAGACTCTCTTATTGATTTTGTTCCTCACTCCGGTGGTCCCGTTACGTATGGAGGGGGAGCAAAGGGAAGTATTGTGGGTAGTGGTACCTTGAATGTTAAGGGTCTACCCGCACTGAAGAATGTGTTGCTTGTAGATGGCTTGTGTGCAAATCTCATAAGCATTAGTCAATTGTGTGATGATGAACTTAATGTAAAGTTCAATAAGGAGAATTGTGAAGTGTACAACACTAAAGGAGAATGTATTCTCACAGCTGCCCGTGCAAAGAACAATTGCTATGCCATTAGTGAATCATGCCTAAGTACCTCTACCTTTGACGAGGTAGATATTTGGCATCAAAGACTTGGTCATACCAGCCTTCGAAATCTTGAGAAGTTAGTTCAAATAAAGGCTGTCAGAGGCATAGATAGCTTACCCAAGATTGACAAGAGAGTCTGTGGAGATTGTCAGATGGGCAAACAAACTCGATCCCCTCATCCAGCTATCTCTACCCACAACCGAACTACTGAGTGTTTTGAACTACTCCACATGGACCTAATGGGACCCATGGAAGTGCAAAGTTTGGGAAACAAGTGGTACACTCTTGTTATTGTGGATGATTTTTCAAGGTATACATGGGTGAATTTCCTTGGAACAAAGGATGAAGCTTTTGAAGCCTTTCGGTCCTTAGCTCGTAGGATCCGCACCACCTACACCAAAAGAGTCCAACGAATACGTAGTGATCATGGTGGTGAATTTCAAAATGGGGTGTTTGTTGAATATTGCACTCGCAAAGGGATTCATCATGAATTCTCGGCGCCCAAGACACCACAACAAAATGGCATTGTGGAGAGGAAGAACAGGACTCTACAAGAAATGGCAAGAGTTATGTTAGTAGCAGCAGGAATGGCAAAGGGGTTTTGGGCAGAAGCATTGAGTGCAGCCTGCTATGTGGTGAACCGGATTAGTATTCGTGCCGGAACTCAATGCACGGCATATGAGCTCTTAACGTCCAAGAAACCTAACGTTGCACATCTTCGTGTTTATGGTTGCCTTTGCTACATCTTGAATGATAGAGATCCGTTGAAGAAATTTGATCCTAAGTCAGACAAGGCTATCTTTGTTGGCTATGCCCTTAACAGCCATGCTTATCGGGTGTTCAACCTCCGGACTAAGACGGTACAAGAGTCCACAAATATTAAATTTGATGAGTATCATTTTCATGAAAATCCGTCTAAATCCACTATGGTCCGAGATGATTTTCACCCTGCTCTACCCACGACGGAAGTATTGGTTGAGGGGGAGGTAGATCAAGGAAATGGACCATGCATTCAACCCAATGGAAATTCCACATCTCACAACTCTGGTGACTCAACCTTCTCAGAGAGTGATGATGAAAATCTAAATCCGGGTACCTCTAATCCTGCTACGGGCACCGCGGGAGCGTCAACCTCTACCGGAGTTCCGAACTCTGGTCCACCCGCCTACATTCGAAAGAGACATCCAAATCAACAAATGATTGGTGATCTCAATCAACGTGTTACTCGCTCTACCCGTCCTATGGACACCATGCTCGCAAGCGATCCTACCACTCTCACGAATTTGGCCCTCCTATCTCCGGACGTGGGCATAATGAGCTTTGTCTCCGAAATAGAGCCCAAAAATATAAAAGAGGCCATTCTTGATGAGTTTTGGATTGCGGCAATGCAGGAAGAGCTACATGAATTTGAAAGGAATAAGGTGTGGTCGTTGGTTCCTAGGCCAAGAGGTGTGAATGTTATTGGCACCAAATGGATCTACAAAAATAAAACTAACGAGTTCAATCAAATAGTGCGAAACAAGGCACGACTGGTTGCTCAAGGGTACACCCAAGTGGAAGGAATTGATTTTGAGGAGACTTTTGCCCCGGTAGCACGCATAGAGTCTATCCGCCTACTCATTGCTGTGGCGTGTTACAAGAATATTCCGTTGAGACAAATGGATGTGAAGGCGGCTTTCCTTAATGGAGTGTTGGACGAGGAAGCATATGTTGAACAACCCAAGGGGTTTGTAGATCCTCACAAACCAGATCATGTCTACCTCCTTCATAAGGCTCTGTATGGGTTGAAGCAAGCACCTCGTGCATGGTATAGCTGCCTCACGAATTTTCTCTTAAAGTTTGGGTTCACTCGTGGTAACGCGGACACTACCCTCTTCATTAAGATTGTCAAGAATGAAATGCTTATTGCTCAGATATATGTTGACGACATTGTGTTTGGTGCTACCCATGACCGCTTGGTCAAAGAATTCACTGAAGCCATGGCTTCCTCCTTTCAAATGAGTTTGGAGGGGGAGTTAAGTCACTTTCTTGGTCTTCAAATCTCACAACGTCACGATGGTATGTTTGTCTCTCAGACTAAGTATGCTATCAACATGCTCAAGAAATTCGATATGGCGGATGCTAAACCCATGAACACTCCTATGGCCACCACTGACAAGTTGAGCAAGGCAGAGCGGGGCAAGGATGTTGACATCTCTACCTATAGGTCTCTCATTGGAAGCTTGCTCTACCTTACCGCCACTCGCCCAGACATTATGTATAGTGTGTGTCTTTGTGCCCGCTACCAAGCCAAACCTAAGGAAGAACATCTTGCTGCTGTGAAGCGTATCCTTCGATATGTGGCCGGGTCTACCAACCTTGGTCTATGGTACACTAAAGATACTTCTTCTTATCTTGTTGGTTTTGCAGATGCTGATTGGGCCGGTGACAATGATGAAAGGAAAAGTACTAGTGGTGGATGCTGCTTCTTAGGAAATAATCTTGTCTCATGGCATAGCAAGAAGCAAAATTGCATTGCTCTATCCACCGCCGAATCCGAGTATGTGGCTGCCGGGAGTTGTTGTACCCAGATGCTGTGGCTTCAACAAATGCTAGCCGACTATCAAATCGGGAGCACGCCACTCACTTTATATTGTGACAACCAAAGTGCTATAAAGATAAGTCAGAATCCGTTACAACACTCAAAGACCAAGCATATTGATATACGACATCACTTCATTCGAGACTTGGTAGAACGGGGTAAGGTTGTAATGGAACATGTGCCTACGGAGAAACAACTCTCAGACTTCTTCACAAAACCACTTGCTTCGGAAAGATTTTTGAGTTTACGGAAGTCTCTCTGCATGGGCGCATTTTGAAGGGTAGTAGGCCGCAAATGGCTACCTCTACCCACAGCTGTTTATTTTGTCAATGGAACCATAAGGTAGAGCAAGGTGAGGTTAGTTGTTGACAGTTGCAAAGTGACGTAGTATTTGGACATACTGTTCTTTAAATATTATCATAAGCCATTCATTGGAGTGAACTTTGTTTGCTCTATGTCTAGCAGGAAAAGTCGGCCTAAAGATTTCCTCGGTGGATCGGGTCTTTACTGACTTGGTCTCCGGGCAAATGCAAAAGACATGGCCTTATACATATAATGATGATAACAAAAAAAAAAAAAAAAAAAAAAACCAGGAAACATCATTTATAACACCCCTCTGGGTACTAATAAGCCGGTTCTACGCTTGAGAAAACAAGAGATATGGTTGTGGTTACACGCTGAACTGGCCAAGATAGCAATACCGTCCATAAAGCACTGTCACTCTACCTCCAATATCTCTACTTAATGTTCTTTCCAGCGATTTTGATTCACTGTGTGGTGGTACGTATGTCCACATTGTGTGTGCCTGTTATGCCTTTAACTGTATTTCTTGTTCTAAATTTTGCAGAGTACTCCTGTTCAACGAAGCATACCTGTTCTACCCTTGAAGTGCTTCTTTAGGCTTCGTTGGATAAAATATTTTTGTGTGAATTTGAAATCTGAGTAATTCGACGTGCGTCTATGTGTATTTACTCCTGCCCTACGTGTGCTACTTTGAGTTCTCATGAAAGTCGTTCCTGTCTAACGTGTACTTCTTTGCTTGTTGTGTTGTTTGCTGATTTTACATTATAAGTATGGTAGTCCTACTCATAACCAATTTTGTAGTGCGTGCTCTTGCGTGATTGGTCTTGCTTGTGCGGACGCTCTGTCCACTGCTCTTGGTACACGCCCTGCCGACTCTTCATTGGCGCTTTCCTCCACGCCTTGTCTACTCACTCTACCGTGAATCCCACTCCTTGGGTTGCTATATATATATATAATTTCTTTTAAGTATGCTTACTTTACCCTCACCTAGCCTGTCATATGTGCTTCACTTTGGTTTCTGAAATTTCAGGTGTATGGATAGTTGCATCCTTATGATTTCTGTTTTTAATTTGTTCTACGGGCGCTTGTTTGGTTCGCTGTCCTTCATCAACGTCCAACCGGACCATACACACGTGGATAGATCTGGGCCGTAGAAGTTGAACCGCTACAGTTTCCCTATAAATACCCTCATGGGTCAAACACACAGTACACCTTTCACTACGTGTTTTTGAGAGCAAAACCCTATCTTCAAGCTGTTCATATTCTCTGCGCACGGTCTCATACACTCTACCCAGATTTTAACTCTTTACTCTACGCCCACTTTACCCACTTCACGCTTCCTCGCAATGACAAATTTCGAGACTCCCGAGTTCTACGCTGGAAAGATCGCTGAGCTCAACGCCCAGGTGGCTGTACTTGAAAAATTGTTTGATGAAGAGGAGGATTTCTCCAAGGCAGAACCACTTGGGGTTCAAATCTCTGATCTACGCAAGGTTATCACAGAACACAAGCGCAACAAGTTCCTTGCTGAAAAAGAACTTGCACGTATCGCTAAAGAGAAAAAGGAAGAGGAGGATCGTCTTGAGGCTCTACGTTTAGAAAAATTAAGGCAGGAAGAGGAGGAACGTAGAGCCCGGGAAGAACAAAGGAAGAAGGATGAGGAGGCACGCATAGCAGAGGAAGAGAGGAAGAAGAAGGAAAATGAAGAGGCTGACCGTCTAGCCGAGATTCAAAGGAAGAAAGATGATGAGGAGGCACGTTTTGCGGAAGAACGAAAACGTGCAGAGGATGAGGCTGCACGCAGAGCCCGTATGGCACAAAAGCGGCTTGATGAGGCCAATGCCTTGATTGCTGAGACTCTTTCTCCGCAGAACCAGGTGATTACCCATTCGGACGCACGCACACTCCCATCTGAACCGTCTTCTATCGTTGTTTCCCCCGACGTGTCTCCAAATACAGACACCACAGTCATTGTGCGTGACACTACGCCACCGTTCGTGGTCCAGGAACGAAAAGTTGCCAATTTAATTGTCAGAGCCTCGCCAACACGGGTTGTTGGACCTGGATTCTCTGATGATTTCCACACAGAGCTAGCTTCCATACGCTTTGAATTTTTGAATTTCAAAGAGGTCAACGCTGAACGCTACTATGGGCACAGCAAGTGGGTCAACCGTGGACTGGAGGCCTTCATGCGGACTATGCATCTTTCTGATGCCATCAATTTCGACGTCGACTTCAGTCTCCACGTCCATCGTATGTTCTTCGCCCACGTAGACCGGGCTTTTGGGACTCCTGGCTCTGGGTCTTATGGGAAAGTTATTCTTCGGGGGACTGAGTATGACTTCAGCCCCCGCACGATCAACCTGATTTTCCGTCGCTCCAGACTTCAGGCTACGTGGGATGAGCCCTCTACGAATCACCCAGATAGCAAGCTCATGGGTTTCATTGTCACCGGTGGCCTTGTCTCTACGGACCAGCCGCCTGTTTCTAAGCTCACTCATTTCTTCTCTCACTTGAACAGGGTGATTGCCAACAACTCGATCCCCACGTCCAACACGGGGGTGCTCCACGCGGACGCCCTTCACTTGATGTATAAGCTAAGTCGGGGCATCCAGGTGGACTTGGGCCAAGTAATTTTCAACAAAATCAAGTCATACGGAGAGATGACTGATACTCAGATCCAGGCTGCCAAGTTACCGTGCCCACACCTAATTAGCACAATTCTACTACGTCAGGGCTTTACGTACAGGAAGAGTGATGGGCCGTTGATCAAGATCACTCCTTTTCGGTTTGATTCTGCTTATGTTCACGAGAGCAAGGTGAAGGACATTCCTTGGCGTAGACTGGGAAATGTTGAAGACGATCGTGCGCTGTTCACTGCTGGGCCTGCCTCTTCTCTACCCGAGCAACAGGGCCAACGACAGAAAAAGCCTAAGTCTTTGAGGTACGCGCAGAGTTTGGTGAAGGATGAAGCTGACTCTGCCTCTGACGAGTCTGGTTCTTCGGAGGACGAGCTGTATCTGTGTAAGCCGAGCTCACTTCTACGTGACTTTGAACGCATGAACTACATTATTGATTTAAGTTCGGGGCTGTGTGGGCACATGCACAACAAGGCACGTAGAGCGGCCCGTCTAGGGGGAGATGGGTCGTCCTACGAAGATCTAGGACCTTTGAAGGTGATACGTGAACGTCTAGCCGCGGTGAATGAATTGATTGAGGAGCAGATGGAGGCCTCAAGGAATGCCCCTGACCGTCCATCCAACAAGATAGAGAAGAAAACTTTAAAAAGAAAAGTTGAAGTGGTGGACGTTGATCAAGATGTTGATGATCCTATGAATGAGGATGATGTGTTACGCGCGGAGCGTAAGAGAAGGAGGACTGAAGCTGCTCTTGGGCACAGTGACTTAGTAAAAGAAAGTGATGGCACGGTGAGAGGGGTTGATGAGGTGAAGAAAAGGGAAAAGGCTAAGGGAGCCGGCTCTTCGGGCTCTGGGACTACTGCGAAGGGAAAAACGACTGGGTCTACGGGGATTCTGAAAGGTGGTGTTACAAAATCCAAAGTAACTGGCTCTACGGGTCCTAGAGTCAAGTTTGTCAATTCTGGTGCCCCCAAACCTGGCTCGGTGCGTGGACCTGGTGCGGGCAAAAATGGAAATGTGTTTGACATCACTTTATACGACAAAGAGAATATAGAGTATTGTGACAGGCCTCTACAGCTCTCGCCGCTCAGGAAAAAGGGAACAAGTCTGCGCAGAAAACAAATTGCTACCAAGCCGCCAGCCAAATCCAAGAGACAGCTAGCTGATGAACCAACGGACGATGAGGGAGATCAGGAGTCCGAAGAGGAAGAGCTCTCTGATCCTGATGATACCCGTGATCTACGTCAACACACACCCACGTTGGACTCGGACGAGGAAGGAGCTAATGAAGATTAAATTCTTCATTCCAAGTGTTTGCTTTCCCTACTCTACCCATAAACAATATTTATTTTCCTGTTGTTTTTCATAACTCTGATCTACCATGTCTTGATACTCTTGCCATTCTGTTTTGCTCAGTTTGAGTTATTTTATTTTATTTTGCTATCTCTGCCTCTTATTCGTATGAATGATTACTTTCTATGTTTTGCTGCTCGCATGATTAATTATATGCTTGTTGTCATACGTTTACTTTTTGAGTATGATACTAGTTTGAGGGGGAGTTGCTCTACGAACCTCCACTTATGAAGTTGACTCAAAAAGGGGGAGATTGTTAGTGTATAGTTCTTCCTAGTTCAACATAGAACCATGTTGTTCTTGTTTGAACTACGTTGAACTATACACTATTGTTTTGTAGTAACTTCATGTGTATTGTTTGTATGTTTAATTGCTTAAATTCATACAAGTCTGCTAGGTATGAGTAGTGCTTGCTGGAAATACAAGTGGATCTTCCTGCAGCCACGTTATGGAAAGCGTACTCAGTGTTGAACTAGCGGACTTGGTGATACAAACAACATGGTGTTCTCCCTGTGCATGTTTGTGAATGAGCCACGTGGTCCTATGCACACCAGTGTGGTTCACGAATTCACTACTGCACCTCCAACGAGAGAGTTCAAGTCTTACCGTGAAGACCTTGAATCTGAGCTAACACTTTGATGGACACGGAGCAAGCACAGATAGACATGGAGCTGGGGAAATGACTGCTAAGGAATGAAACCAGCCAAGGGTGCGACTGGAAGACTCGCTAGAAGAATCCTAGTCCAAGAAGAAAACACAAGTATACTAGCTGTGCATGCAACAAGCTCGAAGCGCGAACACATGCTAGTGTGGGAGCGGGTAGAGCTGCGTTCATCAAATACGGATCAATGGAATATTCATTGAAGATGCCTTGGGGTCGTACATTCTATTGGGCCGTCATGGGCTTGGCCCATTAAGCGTGAATTCCGGAAACCCTAATTTACGATGCCTATAAATAGAGGGTTGTTGGAATTCATTGATTACACTTTTGATTTGACATATTCTAGAGAGAGAAATATTGTAGACCGAGAGACTTCGCTAGAAAGCTCCGGTCATACTCTCTGTTTAGTCTTGGTAGTACTCTTCGCTAGATTAGTTCTACCTAGGCTTAGTTTTTGGTCGTGTGACCTTTCTACAAGATTCGCTAGAATTTTGTAGATGTTTTTGTAAAGCAGTTCCACCCATTACAAGATCAATACAAGTTTACTTTATAGAATCTCTAAATTGTGTTAAGTTTTTGTACTCTATCTTACACCACTTCTCTGTAGGTAGATCTAAGTACAATTTACACAATTTCATGTTGAAGGCCACTTGTGAGTTGTCCCACATTGAAAGTTTGAGAGAAGGGAGTATATTATATAAGCCTAGAGAGTTCTCCTACTTAGTACCATATGGTTTTAAGATAGATTGAGGCTCTCTAGTGCATATTCGGGCTCCCGCTCTCGTTTGTGTGCGCTAGGCGTGGGACCGCACTTGAACACCCCCATTTGAAATTTGACATGGTATCAGAGCGGGAGCTCGATCCTGTTTGTGAGTGGTTTGACCACCCTTTGACTAGGACTCACAAGTGGAGGGGGTGTGTTGAAGGCCACTTGTGAGTTGTCCCACATCGAATAATTGTGAGAGGGGAGTCTATGATATAAGCTTATGGAGTTCTCCTACTTAGTACCATATGGTTTTGAGATAGATTGAGGCTCTCTAGTGCATATTCGGGCTCCCGCTCTCGTTTGTGTGCGCTAGGCGTGGGACCGCACTTGAACACCCCCATTTGAAATTTGACAGCTGTGTGTATGTGTTTGAATAGTACGGGAACAAGGGCTGTGAAGTGAGTGCATATTATGAAAAAAACAAAGAAGAGGATAGCAACGTACCAGTTTTCTGCTTGCCGAAAGGTGTGATTTTTAGGGTTACATTCTATGTGTATTTATAGGGTAGTATTAGGAAGTGATATGGAATTAGGTTTCATAAGAGATGGTGATTTTGAAAAGAGTTCTCCGATAAGTATGCGATAGCAATAGGAGAGTTTGTTTTCTGTAGAATTCAGCGGGGAGTCAAAGTCATCACACCGAGAGGAACTTAGAGGGTTTAAATGGCCGGTAACTCTAGTAGGACGTGAATGGGCTTGTATTAATTTGAATCTAACTATTATATTTATTAAATATTAATCTAAAAATATTTTGGTCGCTACATTCTACCCCCCTTAAAATAAATTTCGTCCCCGAAATTTTAAATTACTCACCATGTCCGATGTTTGCTTCACTCATGTAGAACATTCGAGCTTTTCCGCCGGTTGGTGGCGGGCCTGGCAATTTGGGGCCTTGAGGTGCATTACGACTTTGATTATTCCGAGGGCAGTCGAAAGTACTATGACCTGGCTGATGGCACCTAAAACATATTCCTTGGCCTACAAGACATTTTCCATAATGGTGTCTTCCACATTCCGTGCATCTGGGTTTGTCGCCTTGATTATTCGAATTGGTATAGGTCTCCATCCTTGGTTGTTTGGCACTCTTTTCCTTTTTTCGGTATTAGGTTTCTGCTTCACTATGTCCTCGCCCAAGCTTGCCTCCACATCTTGTGCCCTTGTCACCATTTCAGAATACTCTATATTTCCTTGTGCTGATAAGACACTGGCCACAGCAGGCTTCAGTCCTCGCCTGAACCTCAGGGACTTCTTCAAGTCGGTATCCACTAAGTGTGGGGCAAAGCAACTCAGTTGGTTGAACTCTCTTTCATATCCAGTAACTGTCTGATTCCCTTGTTGGAGGTTCAAGAACGCCATCTCCTTCTTGACCTTGTGAGATTGTGGGAAAAATTTATTCATCACTGTCATCTTGAAGTCGACCCAAGTAAGGGCATTCTTCTCGGCTGCCGTCATGTTTCTCCAAACACCTTCCCACCAATGATCAGCATCTTGAGACATACAAAACGTGGCACAAGTAATCTTCTGTGCATCATTGCACTCGACCATTCGAAATATCCTCTCTAAAGCGCGAAACCATTCTTCAACTGCATCAGGTCCATCGCTCCCATTGAAATTTGGAGGATTATATTGGCGGAATTGCTCCAATTTTCGAGCATTTCCATTCCCTTGCCCCGCGCCTTGATTTTGGATGTTCTGGAAGATATTGATGAGTGCATCCCTGATAGCATTTGCTGCAGCATCTTGATTCGCTTGGTTCACACCATTGTTCGCCCGTCGTCCCGCCATTGCAGTCCTTCTAATGTCTCTAACTACCTAAAATCTTATGTCATGAACATGTTATGAAGTTCAACTTTGTAACATAGCATAGATCGAGTAGGAGCACGTAAGTAACATAGAATGCACATGTAAATGTTTTAACTACTGCGTACCTTGAGGAGACCGACGAGGAATGACGAGGATGGATGGAAATGATTTTTTTTTCAAACAACCGAGAATCGTATGGCTCTGATACCAACTGTAACGCCCCGTTATTTTAAATAAATTAAATACAGCGGAAGAAAAATAAAATTTTCATTTCAAACGCGGGCGCTACGAAATTTAACCTTGAAACCAACTTAAAAATAATAATAAATAGCAACATTTATTCATGAAAGAGAAATATCTCAAATGCAAACTTGAATAGAGAAAACAAAGTTGAATAAAATTGAAAACATGTTTGAGAAGAATTTTATTGAAATAAACTATGAAATTCCCTTGTCACTCTTCTCGCTCGGCATCCTCGTTAGTACCTGAAAAAAAAGGGGCATTGAAGGTGTGAGCTTAAAGCTCAGTAGGACAATTACTCGTTTAACCCATGAATCGAATATATGCACAAACCATATGAACACCACATAGAATGAATAATAATACACTGCGATAAACTAGTTATCGTGAATACTGCGATAAACTTGTTATCGTGAACTGCGATAAACTTGTTATCGTGAACTGCGAGTTGGGCCAACTATTGCGTCTCCCCGTCGACCCTTTTCCCCGGTCTCCGGTTACAACGATGGAATGAGCTGCATTAATCCCCCTCGACCATTTTCCCCGGTCTTAGGTTATAACGATTAATCGTATGCTTATTTAAACCATATAATGCACACTTAGAATAAACATATATAACAAGTCATGAAATCAACGAAGTAACCCAACAACTTGTACCTACCTCGATTTGCCGTGACGTGGAATACTAGCTTGAAAACTTCGTAGATCCTAAGGCTCGCGCGTCTCTTCCTCTACAAGTAAATAGTATAGCGTATAAATATTGACTGATATGGGTAGTTTGATTTACTTGTGTCGTATAAAGTGGATTGGGTTGACATGAAGTTTTTCCCTAAAGTGCAGGAGTTCGGTTGAAATTTCTAAACACTACAGGGCCTAGTAAAAGGTTTCCTAAATTCGAAGTGGAGTGGCCCAATATAAATACAACTACGAGGACTAATTTGCAAATACTTTATTAGATGAAAAGATGAAAAGGGGATCGTGGGTTTTGCTGGAAATCGATATCCCGGGCCATTAAAATTTGCGGAAAATAATAACCCGACCGAAATCCCGTCGCCGAAAACCGATCACGAACACCTCGCAAGACCGGGCTCGACAAGAGCGTCGCCGCGGGATGAACCCGCGGCTAAACCCTAGCCGAACCCTTGCTAGGGTTCGCGATCGCCGTGCATGGCGATCGCATGGGCTGCATGGGGCAGCCCCCGGCGGTGAGTCCGGCGACTCACCGCCACCGCCAGGAGAGGCGGTCAGCCCGGCTGACCTACCGCGGCTCCAGCCGCAGTTTTCCCCCGGCGATCGATCGCCCGATCGATCGCCCGCCTCGGCCCAGCCGAGGCGCCTTCTCGCGCACGCCGCCGTCGAGGCGGCGGGGATCCGCCACGGCACCAGCCCGTGGCATCCCCAGCGATCGACCTTAGGTCGATCGCATGCCCCGGCGTTCAGCCGGGGCTTCCTTGCGCGGCACACCGGCGGTCGAAACCCTAGGGTTCGACCTCCCCTCGTTCGATCCCCACGGGGATCCAACGATCCCCGTATCTAGGTCTCGATCGTCCCGGATCGTGCGTTCATGTATATATCACAATTATAATTCACATAAAATCATAGAAGAGAGTTTATGACTTTATACCTCGATTCGTTGTGCGGAGAAACGAAATCAAAACGTTGAAGACCTTCGAATCTTCCTACGTATTCCTTGCACCTCGTCCGAACGTCGTGTGGGCGACGATCTATCGAACTCCTATGGATCTCCTTCAACTCTCAAGAAATATCAAGTATGATATTCTTGTCTTATTATGTGTATTAATTATGAAGGCCATGTAGTGCTTTTATAGACTACGTAGGGGATCAAAAGGAGGTGGAATATTGGGCTTCCAATATTGATGATTAAATTGAGCACAAGCCCAAGTCTATTAATCCTTATCAATATTAATTAATTTATTTTCCACTATATAAATTAATTGCACTCCCAATATTAAACCATATTATATCAAATAATATTTCTCCGGTAGTATTATTTATTCCGTGTATTTAAGATTTAAATATCCATGAATAAAATTAATTTATTGCTAATTAATTTATTCATCTCTTATATCCAAGAATAGTACCATTCAACCTTAATTATTGTGCGGAACAAATCCACTCATGAGGTTTACACAATAATTCCTTATGAACTCATCTCGGGGATATTATCAACCCTTCCGGGATACACTTTCTCGTCAAGTATTCACGGCATGTCATATATAAAATATATCGACCCAATTTTACCGGCAATTAACCCAATAATTAAATCGGTTAATTCCTTTGGAAAATCAAAGTCTCTTATATTAAATATACACATCCGCAATAGCATCGGGGATTAAGAATAAAATACTCTGAGATTTAAATCAATTATCAAAGGCAATCCTAATTGATAAATCTCAAGTGTACAAGTGTGATAAAATAATTAAGATAAATTATTTTCTCTCTCACACAACGACTATACCGATGGATTGGTCCGTGTCCATCTAGGTCGTGAGCAACTGTTTGATTAAATACGAGTAACCGATAGTATGATCTTCTGTGTGGGGCCCGACACACCATACTAACTACAACGTATAAAATCCAGGACTATGATTTGCATAATTTAATTAATAATAATTAAATGCAAATAATTGTTTATTATTTAACTAGGTTAAATGCTATGACCGGGAGTTTACCGACACTTAAATCTAGACATTAAGTACACAACTCCAACAGGTTTGTCTAATTAGGGATTTCAGAATTCCCTTTTTCTTCCTTCTTAGGCTAAATGTAAACACAGAGGACGAAAATATTGCGGGGTGCTTCTACGTCTATGGGTTGGGATAATTCGATCGCGGACTGATTCAAAGGGTCGAGTTTCTACTGGTGGCGGATGGAAGACTCTAACTACAATTAAACGGGCATGAATTGGGTGTCAATTTGGAATATGAACGACTCGGTTTTGGTTTCGGGAGGAGTGAAATTCTTGGTCGTGAATCCTATTCGTACGATGACGGACCTCATCGGACGCTGCAGGTAGAGACGGTCTAGGGTCTACTGACCTGGTTCGATGGTTTACACGCCCAGGAGGAGTACGGCTTTCGGTTCGTTTACGACTCGAGAAGGTATTAAATACGATCCTACGTCTCGAATGTAATCTGGGGTTGGTTCACATCTAGTGATTCGGATTTCGGCAATCGATCGACTCCTCTATTTGGTTCCTAAAAGATTCAGGTTTGAATAATGGCGATGGAGGTTCCAGTACATACCTATAATTCTAACTATCGGTATATATGTAGATGTATAGCTACGACGGTATTTATGAAGCTGTGTGTATGTGTTTGAATAGTACGGGAACAAGGGCTGTGAAGTGAGTGCAGATTATGAAAAAAAAAACAAAGAAGTGGATAGCAACGTACCAGTTTTCTGCTTGCCAAAAGGTGTGATTTTTAGGGTTACATTCTATGTGTATTTATAGGGTAGTATTAAGAAGTGATATGGAATTAGGTTTCATAAGAGATGGTGATTTTGAAAAGAGTTCTCCGATAAGTATGCGATAGCAATAGGAGAGTTTGTTTTCTGTAGAATTCAGCGGAGAGTCAAAGTCATCACACCGAGAGGAACGTTTACTTGTTGTACGACTATGATTAATTGGGCTTAGAGGGTTTAAATGGCCGGTAATTAACTCTAGTAGGACGTGAATGGGCTTGTATTAATTTGAATCTAACTATTATATTTATTAAATATTAATCTAAAAATATTTTGGTCGCTACAAAAATTGTGTTTTTTATTAAAAAAAAAAAAAGGAGAAATCAAGACACAGGAAAACGGAAATCAGGTGTGTGAAGGATGTCCAATTATTTTACATGAACGCATAATACCCACGTTAGTAACGGAATTTATTATTAAAACCATTGGCTAGTTCATTAAGACACTTTATAAAGTAATGTCGCGTTTTAATGTTGTTTGCTGTTTTGGGACCAAACAGAGTTATTATTTTCACAATATGATAAACAACATTTATAAAGTTTGGCGAGTAATTAATAAACAGACATTTTACATTCAGAAAAATTAAAAACCAAAAACTGAACTAAGACACGCCCAGTGGGACTCGAACCCACAATCGCTTGATTAGAAGTCAAGCGCCTTATCCATTAGGCCATGGGCGTTTCTCGAAAATATTTAGCAATAGTCTAATATTAATACAACTTATATATTTGAAAAAAAATAAAAATTACTCCTAAATTAGGTCTAGTTTGGTAGCTACGTTAACATACAAATAATTTAGTTCACTTAATCATATGTTTGATTATATTTTTTGAGCTTGAGTTAAATAAATTGCCAATTACTAAATTTTGTACTCTTTTAAAAGATTTAAGCCTATTATGGACAGACTCATTTGAACAGTGACCAAGATAGATAGCATTATTTGTGATGCATGTGCCAAGATAGATAAACTCATTTAAAATAATTATCTTAAAGATACTACTAAACGAGCCCTTATAGTTTATTTATTGGTACGAAGATCAGTCGATAATTGAAGTGCAAAAATATAGTTTAAATATTGCATTAGTTGTGATGCATGTGGATATTACCTTATATGGTTGATTCTTTGAAGAGTAATTTAGAGAAAAAATAAGAATGGTTTTTAGATTTTTAAAAAAATATCATACTTTACCTTTCTATTAAAAAAAGTAATTAATTTATTGGATATATATAATTAAATACCATGATATTTAATCTAATCACATTTTAGTTAGTTTATTCAAATTTGAAAAGTCCTCTTTAACCTTTCTTATTTGAGAAACTATTGGATGGTTTCATCATGAGCCCGCCGCAATCCAATTCGAGAGATTAGATCATTTACTCCCTTTTCACAAATTCTACATAGACATCCACCACCAGTGGAGTCCGCATGTCAATCCGCCGGTTAGGGACAGCTTCTTCATGGTCTGATCCTCACCGTCTCCTTTTTCCGATCAACAACTCTGACTCGGCCGACAACGGCCTGTTCCAGAATCGGTTCGCGCTCACCTCCCTCACTGTTTCGCAATTCAACGCCTCGATTTTATCTTTTTAATCAAGGATTTTGATTGGGTGTGCGCATTTCTCATCTGATTGAAAAAATGAGGAAGATCGGAGCTTCCGGATTTCTTCGATTGCGATATCTTAAGATGGATGTTGATTCTAGGGTTTGGCGTAAGGTCTTCCATCTGCCTTTTTTCGTTTTGATTTGTGGATGCATTTGATTTTTTTTATTTGAATCTATGTTTGGAATTGGGTTTTTGGGGTTCTTATTGCTCGAGAGAGGTGAGACCTGACGATAAATCTAATGCCATTGTTCGATTTATTTCAGGCTATGGATTAAGCACTTTGATTTTACTTATTGAAGTTTCTCTGATTTTTTTTCGGTCGAATATAATATAAAATTCTTCTCTAATGACAATTTTTTTGTTCAACTGGATCTTATTAATATTTGAGTGAGCAGTACCTTGAGTCTCTAATAGCTACATAAACTATATTAGAACATAACAGTTGCTGTAATTGTAAAAACAGGACATGATCTCGTCCCAAGGGTAGCTGGCGATTACTCAATTTATATTCAAAGTTGCTTCCTCTTATATAATCTTTATGTTAATTGGACCGAGTTATTAATCTGTGATACTAATTCTTTGGTTTCATGACGATGCAGTTCAATACGAGATTATTTTGTTTTCAACCCATGTGCCCTGATCTTTGAGTATCAAGTCTTTTATCCTTAAGCCTTTTCATTCTGAACCTCTCCACAATGTCAGGTGTGTAAACTCAAACGACATATCATTCCTCGTTATTCAATATGAATCTCTGGGAGTACTTGTCACTCACACATTATTAAATTGTCTTCTGACTTCATTTGTAGAAGGAGGAATAGAGGTGTTCGATGAAACACGAGAGAGGAAATCAGATAATGAAAACTCTGAAGATGAACAAAGAAGATCAAAAAATCGTGTCTTTGAAGAAGAAGGCCATAAATGCTTCAAACAAGTTCACCCATTCGTTCAAAAAGAAGGGGAAAAGGAAAGTTGATTTTAGAATTCCTACCATTTCAATTGAAGACGTACGTGACCCAAGAGAGGAGAGTGCTTCTTCATGTCAATTTCGCATGTCAATCCGTCGGACTAATATGTGTTATGTCTATAAAACTTGTTCATTGTCTGCCTAAGCCAGTATAGTGTGTGTAATAGATTATTCATGCAGTTAAACGATATAGTGTGTGTAATATGTGTTATGTCCATAAACAAGTTTTAGTTAGTGAAACTATTAATATAGTAAACTAGTAAACGATTAAACCACTTTATGAATCTAGAACTACAAAATACACTGTGCAAAAAGGTACCGTGTTTGTAATAAATTCTGAAATTTATTTATTACACTACTAAATAATATAGTAATAGATTCTGAAATTTATTTATTACATATTGGAGCTAATATATGTTATGTCCATGAACAAGTTTTAGTTAGTGTAGATATTAATATAGTAAACTATATGTGCGTAAACGATTAAACCACTTTATGAAAGTAGAACTACAAAATACACTGTACAAAAAGGTACAGTGTTTGTAATAAATTCTGAAATTTATTTATTACACTACTAAATATTTGTTTGTTAACTAATATCTCAATTTATGAATTCTGAACTACCAACTACACTGTCAAAGTAGTGTGTTTGTTATGTTCATGAACAAATTTTAGTTAAGCAACTATTAATATAGTAACTACATGTGCGTAAACGATTAAACCACTTTATGAATCTAGAACTACAAAATACACTATGCAAAAAGGTACAGTGTTTGTAATAGATTCTGAAATTTATTACTACACTACTGAATACTTGTTTGTTAACTAATATTCCAACTTATGAATTTTGAACTACCAACGACATTGTACAGTGTATGTCCGAAATTCTGAACTACCAACTACATTGTACAGTTGTACAGTGTATGTAAAAGGAAGGTTGTTCCTCCTGGGATGGACTTTAGCAATGGTGTCGTTCATAAAGATATTTCTGAAACTGAGGGTGACCTCGTGGCACCAACCAATACTGAGGTGTCATCCCCCAAAGCACTGCCTGCTATATGGTCCGAAGTAAGATCACATATACACCAGCTTATTTGCATGCCTTTAAATTCACTCTATCTTCCTTTTGGTGATCGAATTCTTCACTTTGTTTTAATAGGTTATGCGATTTATGTCAAATCCACACAAGCCAATGATTATGGCGTTATCGCGACCTGATCCAGAAAAGAATTTAACAACTCTTATAAAAGCGTTCGGAGAATGTCGTCCATTACGAGAGCTTGCTAATCTTGTAAGTTAGACAACACAGTCAGTCCATTGTCCAACACCACATATTTAAATGTACCTTATTAGTTGCAGACCCTTATAATGGAAAATAGGGACTATATAGATGTAATGTTCGGAGGAAACGGCGCTGTGCTTACTACATTATTGAAGCTAATTGACAAGTATGACTTTTATGGGCAAGTGACTTTCCCTAAACATCACAAGCAAAGCGACGAAAATAAAATTAGAAAAACAAAGAAAAAAGAAAAAAAAAACGCAATAGCTATATATAATCTATTCATTACTTTTCAATGTTTCTACACAAACAATATAAGAAATCATCAAAGAATTATAAAACACCATTTTCAAAAAATTTCAATAATACTTTCTAATAACCTCATGATGTCAATCACAGAATAATGGTCATATATTATATGCAAACCAAATATTTGGGAAGCAAACACATTGATTAACACATTGAGCTCATAAGCATATAGTCGTCAATTACGGAATTCAGTAAATGGCTAATAAATAAACATACTCATTCATATAAGCATGTACACAAACTATCTCCATAACCGGTTATTGTAAAAACATGTAGACTGATTTCCACAAGGTAAACATAACCATTCAAACTAGTAAAAACATTAATTGTAAAAAAAACCTCAACTATACTTGTAATAAAAAGATCCCTAGTATAAAAACACACAACTCTATAAATGCAGAAAATACTGGTTGGTGGAGTATTGTCATATTGGACCAACAAATACACAATTTGAAAAACTAATGAAATCAAAGTTTACATACGTGCATAGGAATACTGAACAACTAAAAAACAAAACGACAAATAAGGTTTTTAGTTCTATGTTAAACGACTGTCCACAAAACAAAGTAATCTTAGTTGGTGGAGACATTGTGTATGGTATATGTTTTGATAGGTAAAAAGGATAGGCTATCATATATCTATAAACTATGATTTCACACTTACAACTAGTTAATTAGTAAATCCACACAAGAATTGTCACACACCTACTAATTATTCTGATAGTGTTATTGGGTCTAAGCTGAAAGTCATGAAATTATTTCTACTGCTACACAAAATAAGATCTCACCTAAAAATTACAGATTTCAAAATATTTAAAACAAGAACAACTATTCAAGAACCATAAATCAGACATGCAATTATTTCTAGTAGTACACTATGTCAATTCAAACCTAAAAACTACTAATTTGGGTAGAATCAAACACCAAATTCAAAAACCCTAAATCAGGTATGCAATCTTGTCACCCTAAATTTTCAATTGATAATGAATTGAGAAAACTTACCTTAACACGCGCAGAGCTCTGTGTGGAGAAACTACGCCGATGACACTGCCGGAGAAATCACAAATCGGCGCAAGGAAATGAGTTTTACGTTTCGGTTCTACAATTGTGATATGTAGTGTATTGTCGGTAGCTTTGGGATATATAACTAGTAAATATTAATTAAGTTTATGGTTATTTTTGGTAGTGTATTTTACAATATTGTAAGAGTATATTTAATAACATCAATTAAGAGATACAACATAATTTGTGAATAATGGAATATATTACATAGTTTACAATACTTAGAAGAGTTGTTTGGGTAAATCTAGTTTTTTTATAAATAGTGTAAAGATTGCTCTTAATGTATAATTGAGAGTAAAATATTTACCCTTTTTGAAAATTCCCCTTCTTTGAAATTTATTTAATATAATGGTGTTAATTAAACAAAAATCAAATCATTTAGAACTAAATGAGTTTACAAATTTACGCATCAATTATCTTTGAAAGTAAAATTAATTAAATTCTCACCGTACAATCCTCAACTTACTTCCAGTTACCAAGTAGGGTTAAATAAATTAAATCCTAAGGCCATCTCCAACCGAACACAAAAACTCAAACTCAAAAATAAGTTTTATTTTAAGTTTACAGTAATTTGACTCCAACCGAACTCAAAATTAGTTTAAGTTTACGTTTACAGTAATTTTACTCCAACCGATAAACTAATACTCTAACTTAAAATAATTTTTTTTAAATATTCTTCTTATATAATTATATATACTATTTATATAAATAATCAACATCTTTACAAATTTACAATTTTATCTCATAATTTTTTAAATTAAAAAATATAATTAATATTATTTTCAATTTAAATTTTCAAACATAATAAATATAAATAATTCTAAATAAAATATTATTTAATTATTAAAAAAATTACATTAAAAAACACAAAAAACTAATTATTAATTATTTTTGTTTTTGTAATTGGTAGCATTTTTTTAAATATCTTGTTTATTATTATTTTATTTTTAATGTTAATTATATAATTTAATTATTTAATTGTATTTCATATTGTGATATGTATTTTTATTTCATTATTAAAAATATTTTTATTAAAATTTATTTTAATTATTAATTATATAATTATTAAAAAAATTACATTACAAAAGATATTAAATAAGATACTAAAAAATAATTGATAAGTTATTTTTATTAATTTGTAAAAAAAATAATCATTTTATAAATAAAAAATAGTTTTTGGTTTGAGTTTACGGTAAACGTAAATATAAGTATTTTTTGTGTGGGTCCCACCTATAAACCAATAATAGGTTCCTGTTTTGGTATCGGTTGGAGCATCTCCCCTACTCCAAAATAAGTTTTTGGTATCGGTTGGAGATGCTCTAAGAAGTTATACACAATTACACAATTTTCATTTTTGAGAGCTTTATTTTTTTTATTTTTTTTTGGGAAAATTGACAAATATAGTTTTTTAAAAAATGTGTTTAGGTAATTAGGATTTTGAATTTTTACGACTATCAATTAAGACACCTAAAATGTTTAGACATGCTTACCCTTTCTCCCGCAAATTCATTCCAATCTGCACACCTTCTCCCACCTCAAATATGGACCGAAGAAATTGTCGACGACGATGACGTTGTCCCCTCGGGCGATCGGCTTGTCCACGTGGTGGCTGCCGACGAATCCGCGCTGTCTCCGGCGTGCTCATGTGTATACTTCTTTCCTTTTCATTTGTTTAGGAATTTGGCTTCAGTACATTTGATGTATTCATCAAAAGAGTTGTGGCAAAAGCTGGCGACTGCGTAGAAGTAAGGAATGCTCGTGCTAATTGAATTTTCTTTTCTTTTCTGTTTATCAAGCTGTTAACCTAATTGTATGCCTTTCACAGGTTTGCAATGGAAAACTGATGGTCAACGATGTAGCTCAAGACGAGGATTTCATTTTGGAACCACTTGTGTATGAAATGTGTTAATAATATTACGTGATTTAAGTTTATCTGTTGCTATTGTTTATCTCATCTCCTTTAGTTACGGGACTCCTTGTATTATATATTTCAGTTTAATGAAATCATTCACTTGAGGAAAACATTATTTTCTTGTAACATGGTATCAGCCTAAACACTTGGCTTGAAACCCTAATATCTTCTTCCGTCGCCTCTCTTCTCCAATGGCTGCTCTCGAGGTCCCCACTCTCCCTCTTTCCACCATGATCCATATGGTGAACATCAAATTAACGTCATCAAATTACCTTCTTTGGCACGCTCAAATCGAACCTCTACTTACCAGTCAAGCTTTCATGCCGATGCTCGACGGATCCTCTCCTGCCCCGGCACGCACCGCAAATAATAGCACCGCACCCAATCCTGACTTTGTCGCCTGGCAACAACGCGACCAAACCATCAAACTATTCCTCGTCTCGACTCTTACCGAGGAATCAATGGCTTTGGTCATCGGCTGCAAAACCGCCAAAGAAGTATGGGACGCTCTCTCTCGATCCTACAGCCACAACTCGAAGGCTCGTGAACTCAGCCTCAAGGATGAATTACTCTCCACCAAACGCGACGACAAATCAGTTGTTGAGTATGCACGCCACTTCAAAGCCCTCTCCGACCAACTCACCGCTATCGGTCGTCCTATTGACGCATCTGATCAGTCCCACTGGTTCCTTCGGGGACTTGGCTCCGACTTCGCCGGCTTCACAGCAGCTCAAATGGCGCAAGACCCCTTGCCTGATTTTCCTACCCTTTTTGCAAGGGCCCAATCTCATGAACTTTTCCAGAAATCCATTGATCAAACTAACTCTTTGCAGGTTACCTCCCAGGCTGCTTTCTCCGCTGTCACTCGCGGTCGTGGACGCGGATATGGTAACAATCGAGCACGCGGATCATCTACTGCTCGGGGTCGTGGTAATTTTAACAACCACATCACCAGTTCCAATACAAATCGAGGCGCCGAAATTTTACTCCGCGATGTTTCTTTTGTCATGAGACGTATCATGATGGTTTTGACTGTCCCAAGCGTTTCGATCGCTCTTATGATCGATCATGCCGTCCAGCAAACACTGCCAACCTTGCTGAAGCCTTTTCCGCCGGTTGCAACGTGTCTCCAGTCGCGTCGTCTGACTGGTACTTAGATACGGGTGCTTCAGCTCCCATGGCTGCCGACCAGACATCGCTCGAGCATACGTCCCCCTATGCTGGTACTGATCACGTCACTGTCGGTAACGGTGCGAACCTTTCTATTTCTCATATTGGTACTCTAAATATCTCGCACCATCTTACACTACATAATGTTTTGTCGTGCCGGGCTTAAATAAAAACTTGCTATCTGTCAGTCAATTAACTCGGGATCACCCGGTCAAAGTGGTATTTCATAACTCTTCATTTTCTATTCAGAACCGAATAACAGGCCAAGTCCTCGCAACCAGAACTCTTGATCGCGGCCTCTACTTATTGGACTCTCCAAATCATGTTTTCACTGCAGTTCATGAGCAAAGACGGTTGAAGGCTTCTTTTGAATTATGGCATTCTCGACTTGGGCATGTTGCCTCTTCTACTGTTTCATTATTAAATAAACTCGGCTTATTATCTGTCACTTCATTATTGCCGTCACCTACTTTATGTCAAACATGTCAACTAGCAAAGAGTACACGTTTGCCTTTTCTGAATAATGTCAAACGAGCCTCGGGTATTTTGGATTTAATTCATTGCGACTTATGGGGTCCTGCACCCGTTACTGCGACTATGGGTTTTCGATATTACGCGATCTTCATTGATGATCATACTCGCTTTTGCTGGTTTTACCCCTTGCATGCAAAGTCGGAATTTGTGGACATATTTCTCCAGTTTCAAACATTTGTCGAAACTCAATTCTCACGAAATATTAAACAATTTCAGAGTGATGGAGGTGCGAAATTTACAAATAACCGTCTACGGTCTCACTTTGCGTCCTCAGGAATTCAACATCTTATTTCATGCCCGCACACTCCTGCTCAGAACGGTCGAGCCGAGCGAAAACATCGCCACATAACCGAAATGGGACTTGCCCTATTGTTTCACTCGTCCGTCCCTTTATCGTTTTGGGTTGACGCGTTTAGCACCGCTGTATACATCATCAACCGGCTGCCCACTACCATCCTCGGCGAAAAATCTCCTTTTGAAATACTTTTTGGACGCACACCTGCCTATAGGGATGTCAATCGGGCCAGCCCACTCGGTTTCGGGCCAGCCCACTCGGGCTATCGGGTTATTTCGATCGGGCTGATCGGGCTAAAATTTTTTCGGGCTGTAAATTTGTAGCCCTAACCCTAAAATTTTCGGTTTCGGTGTTGGAGTTGTGTACTTAATGTCTAGATTTAAGTAACGGTAAACTCCCGATCATAGCATTTAATCTATTAAATTAATAAACAATTATTTGCATTTAATTATCATTAATTAAATATGCAAAATATAGTACTGGATTTTATACGTTGTAGTTAGTATGGTGTTGCATGGGCACACAGAAGATCATACTATCGGTTACTCGTATTTAATCAAACAGTTGCTCACGACCTAGATGGACATGGACCAATCCATCGGTATAGTCGTTGTGTGAGGGAGAAAATAATTTATCTTAATTATTTTATCACACTTGTACACTTAGGTGTATTGGGCGGATCGCTTGAGATTTATTGATTAGGATTGCCTTGGATAATCAATTTAAATCTCAGAGTATTTTATTCTCAATCCCCGATACTATTGCGGGTGTATATATTTAATATTAGAGACTTTGATTTTCCAAAGGAATTAACCGATTTAATTATTGGGTTAATTACCGGTTAAAGTTGGGTCGCTATATTTTATATATGACATGCCGTGAATACTTGACGGGAAAGTGTATCCCGGAAGGGTTGATAATATCCCCGAGATGAGTTCATAAGGAATTATTGTGTAAACCTCATGAGTGGATTTGTTCCGCACAATAATTAAGGTTGAATGGTACTAGTCTCGGATATAAGAGATGAATATAATTTATTGAGCAATAAATAAATTTATTCATGGATATTTAAATCTTAAATACACGGAATAAATAATACTACCGGAGAAATATTATTCGATATAATATGGGTAAATATTGGGAGTGCAATTTTATTTATATAGTGGAAAATAAATAAAATTAATATTGATAAGGATTAATGGACTTGAGCATTGGGCTCAATTTAATCTTCAATATTAGAAGCCCAATATTCCACCTCCTTTAGATCCCCTACGTAGCCTATAAAAGCACTACATGACCTTCACAATTCATAACGTAATATAAGAGAAGAATATCATACTTGATATTCTAGAGAGTTGAAGGAGATCCATAGGAGTTCGATAGATCGTCGCCCACCCGACGTTCGAACGGAGTGCAAGGAATACGTGGGAAGATTCAAAGGTGTTTGATTTCGTTTCTCCGAACACCGAATCGAAGGTATAATATCTAGAACCCCCTCGATATTATTTCGGTTTTGGTTTATCGAAATTACCGTAGAACGCAAGATCCGAAGTTCGAACCCGGAGTAGACGGAAGATCACGCGGTGGTGGCGAAGCCACCGGACCGCATGGATCGACCCGCCTAGGGTTCGGCGGGCGCGGAGGAGGCGACCCTCGGCTGGGCCGAGGGCGCGCGGTCGATCGCGGTGATCGACCGCCGGGGCGCGGGCTGGAGCCGCACCCCACCCCACCTCGACGGTGGGGACCTCCAGGCGGCGGCGAGTCGCCGGACTCGCCGCGGGGGCTGCTGGGCACCCCTCCCCGATCGATCGCCGGCGTGCGATCGATCCTTCGATCATGTGAACCCCGACTCGCGGGGGTTCGGCTGGGGGCGGGCTGCGTACCTTCGGGTGCGTAGTCTCCAAAGGTCGGACTCCGGCGGATGAGTCGCCGTTCATGTGATTTCCGGCGAAGGGTTTGATCGGGCTATGGTTTCCGCAATTTTAATAGCCCGGGATATCGAATTTCAGCAATTGGTATCAGAGCGTGGTTTACGTTCGCGGTATTTTCGATATTGTTGTTCTACCTTGCAGGGATTTCCGGCTATCATGGTTGGATTTAATTATTGTGTTAATTAATTATCATGATTATTCGTTTATTAAACTCTCGGACATGTCGAGATTCGTTTTGTGTGGTTGAATGTTTGTAATAGTAAAAAATTCGGGGGTTGACCGAATTTAGGATTTATTATTACGTTCTATGTTTTCCGGAAAATGTATAGGGTCGATTTCATGTATAGAATCGATACCGGATAGTGTAATTTAAATTCTTGTAATTTTTTTTACGTTGGATCGATGCCGAGACGACCGCCGGAGAACTCATGTGACGAAGAAGACGAAGAGGACGAAGAACCGGGGATCGATCAAACCCCTTGATCGACCCCAAGTGATCGACCAAGGAGAGGGGCCGATCGCCCTCGGCTGGGGCTGCCGCCGGCGACGGTGGCGGCTGGTGGCTGGGCGGCGGTGCTCCTCCCATGGAGGTGGTCGAAGGTGGGGTGGCGTGGGGTCTCCCGATATCATGCTACTCCTACCAAGATTCACTTTCCTAAATTAATTCGGTTTTCCTATTTGAGTGTTCTTCCTTTAGGAAACTCTCATGGATTAGGAAAAGAATTAATTGGAATTAATTTTATTTCCTTATTCTATTATGGAAGTCTTCTAGAGTATTCCGAGTTCTACTTGGAATAGGATCCTAGAGATTTACTAGAATTGGAAAGGAATAAAAGTTAATTTAGGATTGATTTATTTCCTAAATTGATTATTCCTATTTTATGGGAATTTTCATAGTAATGGAAATTAATTAATCTTGGAAAGTAGAAGAGTCCTAATTTATTTTATTTCCTTATTCTATTATAGAAGTCTTCTAGAATATTCCAAGTTTTACTTGGATAGATTATTCTAGAGATTTAATAGAATTAGATAGGAAAATAAATAAATAATAATATTAATAATATTTAATTTTATTTTTTGATTTATTCGATTGACTTAATTTTCGAATTGAGTATCTTTTGGATTTATTAAAAATAAATAGATTTAAATATTGGGATTAATATTCTCGTCACATGGAGCATTCAAGAACGAAGACTGAAGACTAGAAGATGCATATGAAGAAGAAGTAAAGCCATGATAGTCGGGAAAATAATTTCCTAGCATTATTTGACTATGTGATATGTGCTTTATTACTTGCATGCATGCTTATGTGTTTAATTATGCATTAGATAGCGTATCCCTTTGTTATAAAAAGCTAAGTGGGAGAGGGGATGGAAACATTCCCATGGTCTCCATTACTGTTCTCTTGGTGACATTTATGAGCTTTCGAAGTTCATATAGATATGTCATTGGAGGAGAATTCTTGTAATTCCTTTTACAAGAAACATTGATCAAGTTTATCAAACAATGCCTAATTTGTCTTTCTGAAACTGACTTCAAGTCGACTCATTCTCACCCCGGGGAGTGGAATGGAGCCAAAGCCACTTGGTCATGTGGATGACACAAATTAGAGACCTTCGTACCATTCTTTGATAGATGGATCGATTGTCTGCTCGGCTCCCTCATTTATGAGAGATAGGGTCGTTCGCATGGTGAATCACTGGTTAGAAACTTCGAGTTTCACTTATGATTCTCCGCGTCTTGATCTATGAGAATCGAATGGATCTTGTAACTGGGAGTCAATTATAAAAGTCTCTTAGTGTAGTAAACGTCCACCCCACGTGGCTTGCTATACTGACGGATTTTGGATTAATTGATGTAGACAGTTGTAAGTAATTGTGAAGAGTTGTGAAGTTATCGTAAACGTCCACCCCACGTGGCTTGCGGTGATGTAGCAATTCCAAGCGATGTACTTTGGTGCTGAGTAATGGTTTACACTTAGATACGCGTTATAGTATTCTTCCCCACGAAGTCACGCTATAATTGATGTATGACCAAAGGAAATCTAATTGCTAAATCATTTGGGTGGGTAAACGTCCACACCACGTGGCTTGCCTTACCTGATGGGATTTTAGATGCAATTAGTAATTTAATGATATTATTTGAGGGAGATAATATCGGACATTAAATTAATTGTTTGTTTAAATGTGCTTATAGGTTTAGAGAATAGCTATGAACCCACTTTCTGTGATACTCAAGGAGCATAAGCTCACTGGTCCAAATTACATTGATTGGAAGAGAAATTTAGACATTGTCCTGACTTCGGAGGAGTACAAGTATGTACTCCATGAAGTGTGCCCTGCCGAGCCCACGGCTGCCTCAACTGATGAGGAAAAACTGGCATATCGAAAGTGGAAAAAGGCTGATGAAATGGCTAGGTGTTATATTTTGGCTTCCATGTCAAATGTACTCCAAACCCAACATGAGCCAATGGACACTGCCTATGATATGATGTTTAACCTCAAGGAGATATTTGGGGAGCAAGATCGTGCGGCTAGGCAAGAAGCCATGAGAGTCCTCATGTCGACTACTCAGTCTGAAGGAACGCCCGTTGGGGAGCACGTTCTTAAGATGATGAGTTTGTTGAATGAACTTGAGGTCCTAGGAGCTTCTATTGATGCTGAGACGCAAGTCGACATCATACTCCAGTCTCTGACCCCTAGTTTTGAGCAGTTTCGTATGAGCTATAATATGGGTAAACTATCTTATACTCTTGCGCAACTCCTGACTGAACTAAAGGCGGCAGAGGGGATCTACAAGAAGGGCAAGTCTCAAGCGCTTGTAGCTACCAAGTCCAAGGGCTCGAAGCCTGTTGGAGGTAGGGGCAAGAAAAGGAAGCAAGCCTGGAAACCCAGTGGTGCCAAGAGGAATGGACCACGAGTGGGGGCTGCAAAGCCAAGAGGCAAGTGCTTCCGATGCAACAAGTCTGGACACTGGAAGTCTGAATGTCCTCTCAAAGGTACGAATTTTTCTTTAGTCGTAAAAACATAGTCAGCGGTATTATCTACCAGAATTCTGGTGTGTAGATATGGAACCACTGACGGTATGTGCATTCTTGAATGCAGGGGTTCCAGAAAACCCGGCGACTTAGATAAGAAGAGTTCGAGTCTACATGGGCGAAGCTGTTGGGGTAGCAGCGGTTGCAGTGGAAGACATTTATCTGCTTTCAGTAGTTTAGGATTTCATTTCAAGTTATTGCTTTATGTACCCCTTATTTTGAAAAGAACTTTTGTTCTGGATTTTCTTTATGAATGGATATTTTTATTTCTTTAATCATGGTGATGATTTGGATAAGAAATAATGGACATTATCTATTCCGGTACATTAGATAGCAATATGTGAATGATGAATCCTTAGTCTACCACGATGCAACAATCCGTGATATGTATAACTTGTTTTACTTGTTGGATGTATTTCTTTAATTGATCATTATACTTGTGAATTCTTATACTTAGTAGTATTTTCAAATAAGATTCAAAAGGTCGAAATTGATTCAATCAATTATATTTGAAGGAATGGACCTTCCGACCTAAGGATTGAATTTGGAGGATAATACATCTAAAGCAAACCTTTCTGGATAAAGGATAGAATTCAGACAAGTATTGGAAATGATTAGATATGCAGACATATGTGTAAATTAGAAAGGTACGAGTAATTCTTTCGAGAGTACTCGATGATGGATTATAATACTTGATGTGCCATAAAAGCATAGTGTTTTGACTAGTCAATGGACACAAAGCCATTATGGGGAACCATCAAAGTATATCCATTAAGAGCCTGCGACTCGATCGCGGAGGCCATCACCTATCTAAATAACACATAGCATAATCAAAGATTGGGATTCAATCCCAAAAGGCCGCGCCATACACTCACGTGTAGAGATGGTGCGTTGAAAATAAGAAAAGGAAATCTAATAGTAAAAGAACAAGTTATTCGGAACTACCTATGTTCTATGGATATTCCTAGAGACAACGGCATATTAAATATGGTTGTAGGATATCCTAGATAAACAAAGTGTTGTGCGTTCTATAGTACTATGAACCAGAAGGACGTGTAACGCCCGGTTCTTAGAGGAAGACTATTAGAAGAACCACAAAGCCCGAACTAACGTAATACCTTGGAATGAGAAGAAGGACAAAAGACTAGGAACCAGCCAAACCGAGTAGAAGTACACCACATGCTGCACCCAATGTTATTACTGTTATACACCGGCACGCCATTGCAGTGGGAGGTTGTTAAGCAACCAGAGATGTTCATAAGACTAGAAGAGTTTTAACTCTGGATCTGGTAAAGATGAAATCGATCCCTAGCTCTGCATAAGGGCAGTACTAAATCTAAATGTGCCTGTTTAGAAAAAACAATAAGGATTATTGTTAAGAGGCAAGATCATTTAGAGTACAAGCTTAGTAAATCCATTATGGATTGAAAGAAAGCTATAAATCGTGGAACTTGCGAATTGATGGGATAGTCCATTTGATGGATTCATCAAAAGGCATAGACGATAGGTGTATTGGAAACGTAATGGAAACAAAGTGGTGTTTCTCGGAGATCTTATGTAGATGACAATTTCATCATTGGCAACAATGTAGAAAAAGTTGTCAGACATAAGAAAATGGTTGTCTAAATGAATCGAGATATAAGATTGAGTAGAAGTTAGAGCATGTTCTTGAGATTTTTTCGATCTAAGAATAAGAACATTGTACTTCTCCTAGATATCTTATTCGATTATGGTTTGTTTTAAACATGCATACTTCTGAGAAAGGTTATTGCCTTTCAGAGACAGAATATACATCTATCTAAAGGGTATGTGTTCGAACACATGAAGGAGATAGATGAGGACAAAGCAGTTTCCTATACTTCAAGTATGGAAAGCTTTATAGATGCAATGTTATAAAAGCAAGAACCTGATATCAACTATGCGGTTTGCGTAGTGGGAGGATATCAAGGTAATCTAGAAAGGAATTTTTTCGAATGCTGTAATAGTACTTGCGAAGTACTGGATTACGAAGCAAGACGAAATCTTCTTAGATTACATTCTCTCAGATTCAAGAATCATAGAAAGACCAGTGTAAGTCAATATCAGGCTATGTGTTCACTTTTAGAAAAGGGTGGAACCATGAAAGAGTGATAAGCAGGACGCTTCTCAGACTCTCTCATAACTGAACAGCAGCCTCAGAGGCAGCGGAAGTTCTGGTTAGGTTCCGGGATAACCCTTTTGGCTTGGATATGACTCTTAGTTCACCACAGGCTATTGGATAGCGGTGCATGGTAAACTGGAAAAGATCATAAGTCAAAAAGTGATGTTAACACATAGAGCAAGTACCAACTGATATGAATCATCGTCGAGGGAGACGATGTAGTAGTCACCAAGATAACTTCAGAGCGGCAACCTAGATTGCTCACTCACATAGTACTTCTCGGAAGTACACTTTAACGCACGTGATGAGTATGGGAACCGAGAGTTTGGAGGAAATGACTAGACCTTAGTACAAGTGGGAGATTGTTGGAGTTGTGTACTTAATGTCTAGATTTAAGTAACGGTAAACTCCCGATCATAGCATTTAATCTATTAAATTAATAAACAATTATTTGCATTTAATTATCATTAATTAAATATGCAAAATATAGTACTGGATTTTATACGTTGTAGTTAGTATGGTGTTGCATGGGCACACAGAAGATCATACTATCGGTTACTCGTATTTAATCAAACAGTTGCTCACGACCTAGATGGACATGGACCAATCCATCGGTATAGTCGTTGTGTGAGGGAGAAAATAATTTATCTTAATTATTTTATCACACTTGTACACTTAGGTGTATTGGGCGGATCGCTTGAGATTTATTGATTAGGATTGCCTTGGATAATCAATTTAAATCTCAGAGTATTTTATTCTCAATCCCCGATACTATTGCGGGTGTATATATTTAATATTAGAGACTTTGATTTTCCAAAGGAATTAACCGATTTAATTATTGGGTTAATTACCGGTTAAAGTTGGGTCGCTATATTTTATATATGACATGCCGTGAATACTTGACGGGAAAGTGTATCCCGGAAGGGTTGATAATATCCCCGAGATGAGTTCATAAGGAATTATTGTGTAAACCTCATGAGTGGATTTGTTCCGCACAATAATTAAGGTTGAATGGTACTAGTCTCGGATATAAGAGATGAATATAATCTATTGAGCAATAAATAAATTTATTCATGGATATTTAAATCTTAAATACACGGAATAAATAATACTACCGGAGAAATATTATTCGATATAATATGGGTAAATATTGGGAGTGCAATTTTATTTATATAGTGGAAAATAAATAAAATTAATATTGATAAGGATTAATGGACTTGAGCATTGGGCTCAATTTAATCTTCAATATTAGAAGCCCAATATTCCACCTCCTTTAGATCCCCTACGTAGCCTATAAAAGCACTACATGGCCTTCACAATTCATAACGTAATATAAGAGAAGAATATCATACTTGATATTCTAGAGAGTTGAAGGAGATCCATAGGAGTTCGATAGATCGTCGCCCACCCGACGTTCGAACGGAGTGCAAGGAATACGTGGGAAGATTCAAAGGTGTTTGATTTCGTTTCTCCGAACAACGAATCGAAGGTATAATATCTAGAACCCCCTCGATATTATTTCGGTTTTGGTTTATCGAAATTACCGTAGAACGCAAGATCCGAAGTTCGAACCCGGAGTAGACGGAAGATCACGCGGTGGTGGCGAAGCCACCAGACCGCGTGGATCGACCCGCCTAGGGTTCGGCGGGCGCGGAGGAGGCGACCCTCGGCTGGGCCGAGGGCGCGCAGTCGATCGCGGTGATCGACCGCCGGGGCGCGGGCTGGAGCCGCACCCCACCCCACCTCGACGGTGGGGACCTCCAGGCGGCGGCGAGTCGCCGGACTCGCCGCGGGGGCTGCTAGGCAGCCCCTCCCCGATCGATCGCCGGCGTGCGATCGATCCTTCGATCATGTGAACCCCGACTCGCGGGGGTTCAGCTGGGGGCGGGCTGCATACCTTCGGGTGCGTAGTCTCCAAAGGTCGGACTCCGGCGGATGAGTCGCCGTTCATGTGATTTCCGGCGAAGGGTTTGATCGGGCTATGGTTTTCGCAATTTTAATAGCCCGGGATATCGAATTTTAGCATTCGGGCTAGCCCGTCGGGCTGAAAAAAATAATATTATATAATAAAAAAAAAAATTTAATATCAAATTAAATTTAATATTAATAAAATATTAATATTTAATAATAACTATTATAATTCTAATATTTAAATTGCCCAAAATATAAAATATTCATTCAATAATATTTAAAATTATAATTTTAGTTGACAATTTTCTTTGATTTGAATATATTATTTTATTTATTTAAAATATTTTTATAAATAAATAAAATGAATTATAATATATTTAAATACATCGGGTTTTCGGCCTGGCCCACGGTTTATCGGGCTAGCTCACTCGGGCTATCGGGTTATTTCGGTTTGGGCTGATCGGGCTGAAACTTTTTCGGGTCGAAAATATTCGACCCTAACCCTACACTTTTTCGGGCGGGCTTTGGGCTAGCCCACCGTTTCGGGTTGGATTGACATCCCTACCTGCCTACGACTCCTTTCACGTCTTTGGCTGCCGAGTATACCCATGTCTTCGAGATTACAACAAAACAAAATTCGCTCCTCGTAGCTTACCATGTGTATTCTTGGGGTACAGCTCTCAGCACAAGGGTTTTCGCTGCCTCGACACTTCAGCTCGTCGCATCTATATAACTCGGCATGCTCGTTTTGATGAAACGTGTCTTCCATTTGCTACCACTAGCAACTCTAGCCCAACTTCATCTCTCAGACTCTCTCAATTTCTTGACGTTACTGAATCGCCCGTTCAAACGCCGACTCCCTCATCATCGGACATTATGCCCCCTGCCACTCCACTACATCTTATTTGTCCACCTGCTGAACATCCACCAGCTCCGACACCGCTGCCAGCACCACCGCACGGTCTGCACCCGCCTCCACCTCAGACTGGTTCTGTACCCGATCAATCTGCGCAACCGCCAAAAATGCGCACTCATCCAATGCGCACCCGAGCTCAGTCCGGTATCATCAAACCACGATATCCTCTTGATATTGCTCTTCTTCAGTCAAGTAGTTTATATTCGGCTCTTACGGCTGTCTCCGAGCCCAAAGGAATTAAAACCGCACTTAAAAATCCTGCATGGGTTAACGCAATGGATGAAGAAATGACAGCCCTTCAACGCAACCAAACATGGGAACTCGTCCCTCGACCCCCTCATACTAACGTCGTCGGCTCCAAATGGGTCTACCGTACTAAATTTCTTGTCGATGGTTCTGTTGATCGTTACAAGGCTCGCCTTGTCGCACAGGGTTTCAGCCAAATTCCTGGTTTTGATTTTACTCATACATTCAGTCCGGTCGTTAAAGCATCCACCGTTCGTATAATTTTGTCCGTAGCTGTTATGAACTCATGGCCACTTCACCAATTGGATGTAAAGAATGTTTTCTCAACGGAGTTCTTGATAAGCCCGTTTACATGGATCAACCACCTGGTTATATCGACCCTTTACATCCCACTCATGTGTGTCGCCTTCGCAAGGCACTTTATGGACTACGACAGGCACCCCTCGCTTGGTATCAGCGTCTTCGTGTTTTTCTCTTGCACTTAGGTTTCACTTGCAGTCATGCCGATACCTCTCTATTCATTCTTCGTCGAAAGACCCTGCTGGTTTATCTCCTCGTATATGTCGACGATATCATCATCACTAGTAACGACACCACCTCTCTTCGCTCTCTGACGCATCGCCTAGGTACAGAGTTTGCGTTGAAGTACCTTGGTCGTCTCGATTATTTTCTTGGCTTGGAAGTATCTTATCCATCTTACGGTTTATTTCTTAGTCAATCCAAATATGCTCGTGACATTCTTACTCGCGCGGATCTTTTGGATTCAAAGCCATTCGCCACTCCTCTTTCACCCGGAGCCTCGTTTACTGCTGCCGGTACTGCTTTTTCTGATCCGACGCTTTATCGTTCTTTGGTTGGCGCTCTTCAATACTTGACGATCACTCGGCCTGACTTATCATACTCGGTCAACACTGTCTCACAATTTCAGCAAGCACCTACTGTTGAACATTTCCAGGCTGTTAAACGTATCCTTCGTTACGTCAAAGGAACTCTCGGTTATGGTCTCTCATTTTCGCCCGATCCTTCTTCACTCCTTGGTTATTCCGATGCCGATTGGGCTAGATGTTTCGACACCCGCCGGTCTACCTATGGCTATGCAATATTTTTGGGTCCAAACCTCATCTCCTGGAGTGCTAAGAAACAACCAACCGTGTCCCGCTCAAGTTGCGAATCTGAGTACCGCGCCTTAGCTAACACGTCCACCGAACTTGTTTGGGTCTCTCATCTTCTTCGCGATCTTTCTGTTGTTCCATCACAGCCACCTGTACTCCTCACCGACAGCCGCAGCGCACTTTTTCTAACTCAGAATCCCATCTCGCACAAACGCGCGAAACACATTGACATTTTGTTCGAGAGCTCGTTGAATCTGGTCGACTTTCCACTCGCTTCGTTCCATCCGCTTTGCAGCTCGCTGACATTTTCACAAAGAGTCTCCCTCGTCCATTGTTTGAGATGTTTCGTTCCAAGCTTCGCGTTCAACTTTGTCCCACGCTTCGCTTGCGGGGGGTGTTAATAATATTACGTGATTTAAGTTTATCTGTTGCTATTGTTTATCTCATCTCCTTTAGTTACGGGACTCCTTGTATTATATATTTCAGTTTAATGAAATCATTCACTTGAGGAAAACATTATTTTCTCTTAACAAAATGGATCCAGTGGTAAAATCTTGTGCTCATTTTCCACTTTGCGAACTTTCAATCATGGCTTATCATCTTTCATTGGAAGAATACTTATTTATTGGTTCCTTTGTTTTTGTAGTTTGTTCAGGAAGGGAATGTGTTTGTGTTGGGAGACAATCGTAACAATAGTTTTAACTCTCATAACTGGTAATCCTTATGTTTCAGTATTAATAAAAAATACACTCTAAAAAACACGAGCAATTTTTATTATTGTTCGTATGAATGGAGATAGAGTGAAAGAAATGAAATTCAATAATCCTCCTCTAATTCAGAGTTGCTATCCTTTTCAGGGGTCCACTACCGATTGAGAACATTGTTGGCTGATCAGTCCTCCGATATTGGCCTCGTTCTAAAGTATTCAACACTGTACAACACATCCCAGCAAAAGAGCGCTTTTGCATTTCCATGATACACCTAAATGCAGTAAAATATATTTTTTTTATTCAATTGATTATTTTAGTATAAATATAAAATATTCATTATCTTTAACTAAATTTTTTTATTTTTTATTTCTTTTTGTGCAATATATATTTAATATAGTGTACTTAATTATAATATAGCAAAATAATAATAATAATAATAATAATAATAATAATAATAATAATAATAATAATAATATAACATTTTTTAAACAATTTTTTAAAGAGATATTTAATATAGCTAGTGTACTTAATTATAATATGGCAAAATAATAATAATAATAATAATAATAATAATAATAATAATAATAATAATAATATAACATTTTTTAAACAATTTTTTAAAGAGATTCTGTCTATGGACAGATTCTGCTCGTTTAGCGTGATCCTAATAAAAATGGGAGGGAGTATTTATTTGTGTTTTGTACTTACTTGCTTATATTTCTACAAGCTATTAAGTGTTTATATATACACTGACTGCACAAATTTATATAAAATATTATATTTTTTTGTGTTTTGTACTTGTTTATATTTCTACAAGTTATTAAGTGTTTATATATACACGCGAGTACGTGATTTGAGATTTGTATGATAACTCGTATATGTTAGGTTTGATAATTAGTCTTTGATAATTAGTCTTTTTAAGTAAGAAGACGTATACAATGACCATAGTGATATATAGGGTGTACTTATAAGAAGGGGTGAAATAATTATTGTTTTGACTTCTTATAGTCATTGCACATGCTGCATGCAATAACTACATCAAACGTGAATACAAAAATTATAATAATAATACAAGATTCACACAAGAATGCATTTGAATAGAACATGTAAATTGTACAAGTTAAAATCGTCAATTAATTACTCTCTTTGACTCTTGATCCAAAACTTTTGAATACACAAAGGGGCGCCATGTCACGCCCTAATTTCCTCGGGTCTCGAGGAACCTTGAACGCGCGGCAAACACACGAAATACCCTTGTTGGTTTCGAGTGTCTTCAGCCAAAACCAATAAAACGTGCCTAAGAGCAACTCGAATTTCTGGGAGGAAGAAGAGTTGAGAATTATGCGAGAATAAAGGGAAAGGTATTTTTGGGAGAGAACTTTTATTACTCACGAAAATTCTCAAAGAAAAGCTGAATACAAATCATAAGGGTGAAGCCCTTTATATAGTACTCCAATACTAGTCCTAATCGAAAAAGGAAAAAGGAAAATCCTAATAGAAAAAGGAAACAAAAATAGGAGAAGAATTCTAGAAGGATCCTACTCCAAAAAGGAAACAAAATCCGCTGTCCACATCATATACGTGCTTGGGCCCGTTCGCGGCCTTGTGGGCTGCGTGACCCAACTAACTGCTACTGCCTGCTACGGGCTTGCTACGGGTCCTCCAGCATCGCTGCGAGATGCTACGGGTTCGCTACGGGTTTCCCCAGCATCGCTGCGAGACGACCCAGTAACCTCCTTTACTTGACTCTCTGTGGAACCTCCACTAGTAACGCTGCCTTTCGGGCAGGGCGTTACATTCTCCCCCACTTGAATCGGAGACGCCCTCGTCGCCGTGTACTCTTGAAGTGTCTTGGAGAACTGCCAGAGATCATCCTCATACTCCCATGATGATTCTGAAGTGGGGAACCCTTTCCATCGAACAAGAAACATCGTGCGTCTGGGAACACCACGACGTTTGTCTACTTTAGTATCGAGCACCTCTTCGACTTCCCTCTCAAAAGACGTTACTGCAATAGGGGGTGCTCTACTAGACTCACCGCGCTCTAAGTATTCCGTGTCTCCGTGATATGGTTTAAGCATACTTACATGGAATACTGGATGAATCTTCATAGTTGGAGGTAGAGTAACGCGGTAAGCAACCTTACCAACCTTCGCCTCGACGTGAAATGGCCCTTCGTATCTACGTATCAAGCCCTTATGTAACTGCCGAAAAGCCTTGTATTGTTGTGGTAACAACTTTACAAGTACCTGGTCTCCTACGGCGAACTCTAACTCACGCCTCTTTGTATTTGCCCATTTTCGCATCCTCGATTGCGCCTTTGCTAAACATGCCTTAGCAACATCAGCCCCTTCTCGCAGTGCCTTAGCCATGTTGACCGCACCTGGGCTCTTCTCCATCGGAATTGAGGCTGCGATTGGTGATTCGGGTTGCTGCCCTGTAGCTAATTCAAAGGCACTCTTGCAGGTAGACTCGTTGCGTTGGAGATTGTACGAAAATTGTGCCCCATCTAACAATTTCGCCCAATCTCTTTGGTTAGCACTTACGAAGTGCCGTAAATAGCACTCGACCAGTGCATTAGCGCGCTCCGTCTGCCCATCAGTTTGTGGATGGAAACTTGTAGAAAAGTTAAGTTGAGTTCCTAACAACTTAAATAATCCAGTCCACAACTTTCCGGTAAATCGCGGGTCTCGATCACTAACTATACTCCGAGGTAGACCCCAATATTTGACGACACCTTTGAAAAAGGCCTGTGCCGTCTCTTCTGCCGTACAGTCCTTTGAACAAGGTATAAATGTGCCATATTTCGAAAATCGATCCACAACCACAAGGATCGAGCCGAATCCGGCGGACTTTGGGAGAGCGCTGATAAAGTCCAAAGAAACTGATTGCCACGACTTTGAGGGAACTGGTAAGGGTTCTAATAACCCGGCAGGAAGTTGGTTTAAGTGTTTGTCCTGTTGACACACAAGGCACGTCCTCACGTACGCCTCCACCTCGTCGCGCATCCCTGGCCAAAAACATGAGCGTTCGAGAAGTGCTAGAGTACGACGCTGACCAGGATGCCCGGCCCACACCGTGTCGTGGCATTCCTTGATAAAATCGCGTCGTAAGTCCACTACCTTTGGCACGTATACTCGTCTTCCCTTCATGAACAACAGGCCGTCTTCTAACCAGAAACGTCTTGTTTTCCCTTGGGACACTAGGTTCATCATAGTTATGGCGAAGGGATCAGATGTTAAACTATCCCGAACTCGACCCATAAGAGCTCCTTGGGCCTCGCTGATTGCAGCCAACTCACTTTGACGGCTTAAGGCATCTGCGACCACGTTGACTTTGCCTGGTTTGTACTCCAAGTCGTAGTTGAACTCTGCTAAAAAATCCTGCCATCGTGCTTGCTTCGCTGATAATTTTGGTTGAGTTTGGAAGTAGGTTGTCGCGATGTTATCCGTCTTGATCACGAAGTGAGAACCTAATAAGTAGTGTCTCCAAGTACGAAGACAATGAATAACCGCTGTCATCTCTTTCTCTTGGACAGTATATCGTCGTTCGGCATCGTTCAATTTCCGTGACTCAAAGGCCACGGGATGACGCCCTTGCATCAGTACTCCACCAATGGCAAAGTCCGAAGCATCTGTTTGTACTTCGAAGGGCTCAGCAAAGTTGGGTAACGCCAACACTGGTTCTCGACAAATTGCGTCTTTCAACCCTTGGAAAGCAAGCTCGCACCTTTCAGACCAGTCCCAGGGGCGTCCTTTCTTCAATGTATCTGTTAGGGGTGCGGCTATCTTCGAATAACCTTCAATGAACCTTCGATAGTAGTTTACTAATCCAAGAAAAGAACGAACGTCACCTACTTTTCTGGGAGTTGCCCACTCTTTGATGGCACGAATCTTCGAGTCGTCCATCATGATCTTTCCTTGACCAATGACATGTCCCAGAAAATGCACTGAGTTTCGGGCAAACTCGCACTTTGACTCTTTGACGTACAACTTAGCCTCTCGTAAGGCTGAGAACACCATGTTGAGATGAACGGCGTGTTCTTCCAACGTTTTACTGTAAATTACTATGTCGTCGAGGTATACTACCACAAATTGGTCGAGGAAAGGCTGTAATACTCGGTTCATCAGGGTGCAGAAAGTTGCTGGTGCGTTGGTTAACCCGAAAGGCATAACCAACCAATCATAGGAACCGTACCTAGTGATGCACGTTGTCTTGACTTCGTCGCCCTCTGCGACTCGCACTTGATAGTAGCCTTTTTGTAAGTCCATCTTGGTGTATATCCTCGCCTCGCCCAACCGGTCAAACAAGTCAGCTATCAAAGGTATCGGGTATCGATTCTTGATAGTGATCTTGTTAAGGGCTCGATAGTCCACGCACATCCGCAGCGTCCCGTCGCTCTTCTTCTGGAACAAGACTGGTGCCCCAAAAGGCGATTTGGATGGCTGAATACGTCCAGTCTCCAGCAACTCGGTGAGTTGTTTACGTAACTCTTCTAACTCTGGGGGGGCCATACGATACGGCGTTTTGGCTGGTGGCTTTGCCCCAGGTTCCAACTCGATAACGTGATCTACCTCCCTCCGGGGTGGTAGTTCTAAGGGTAGCTGGGCAGGCATCATGTCTCGATTCATGTTAAGGACATTCACGATTACCTTGGGAATTATTGGAGTCGAGTCGATGTGACTATCGTCTTTTAGAACGGCGATGTATGTCTCGTCTCCTCTTCTCGCGCCTTTGGCAATCTGAATAGCCGAAAGTTGGTTAGCCTTGATGTTGCCCTCGGTTTGCCCGACTCCAGTAACTACGCATGGGGACCCCTTTTCCATGATGCACACCGCATTGTTTGCGGGTAAAACTACTGCGGACACGAGTTTTAGAAAGTCCATGCCTAGTACCACCTTGAAGTCATCCATGGGAGCTACGGAGAAATCCACTAGGCCTGTCCACGTCCCTAGAGTAACTTGAACCCCTCGAGCTACTCCGGTTAGGGACTGCGCCTTGGAATTTACGGTTTTAATAGTGCCTCCTCCTTGAGTCCACTTTAAACCGAGCCTAGTACCTTCGTCTACTGTGATGAAGTTATGGGTTGCCCCCGTATCGACTAGCGCCAGTGTCGGACCTCCATGTATGAGAGCTTCGACAAACATCAGTCCCTTGCTAGGCGTCGTTGGTTTGGGAACCACTTTAAGGGCGTTGAGCAATTGCATCGTCCCTACGTTGCGTTGCTCCGAGGAATCCTCTTCCTCGTCGTTCAGCATTGCCGTTAGTTTCCCGAACTTAGGACAATCGCGCATCCAATGAGGTCCTTTGCACAGATGACAGCCATCACGAGGAGGTCCAGTGCGGGTGGCTTGCCTCTCTTGATAAGTCTTCACCCCAGAAGACTTATGTAGTGTCGACGTCTTATCGTTAGTAGATGGCTGCGGTTTCGCCTGGGTTGTTTTGTTCGGAGTCGTCTTCTTTGTGTTGTCTGACTTTGGTTGATACTCAATTAGTGATTCGGCAATGGCTATGGCCTCGTCCAGCGTCTTGACGTTGTGTCGTTTTACTTCCTGTTGTGGCCACCTCTGTAGTCCATCTATAAAAGTAAAGAGGATGTACTCCGCTGGAAGCTCGGGAATCATCAATAATATATTAGAAAAATTCGTGACATAGTCTCGAATAGACCCGGTTTGTCGAATTTCTCGGAACTGTTTTTGAGCTTCGAAAATCACGTTTTCTGGGTAGAATTGTCGCTTTAATAGTCGTACGAACTCCTCGTAGGTATCTATAACGCACTCCTTGCGTTCGATGTCTCCCAGTTTACGCCTCCACCAAATACTGGCCGTCTCCACTAGTTGATCCGAGGCCACGCGGATCTTGGTTGCCTCGTCGGTAATTTGAGCTCCTTCAAAGTACCGTGTCATCCTCCAGAGATAGTCATCAAGTACCTTGGCATCCCTTTGCCCATGGAACTCGATCGGCTTTGGTCCCTCAAACCGCATCCTAGGATGAGGGTGGCTAGTCTCCATGTCGAGATTCGCCTTCTTCAGCAGTGCTACGTCCTCCCGTAGGGTGCGCACTTGTTTCTCCAGCATGTCGGTACGTCTAGAGACAAGCCCTGCGTCTCCAGATCGTTCCTCAAGCTGAAACAATCTTTCTTCGATCAGCCCTGGATCAGAGAAAGACTCCTTGACGAGTTGCTTAGTTGCAGCAGCTTCGTCTTTCGCGTAACCCTCCAAATCGGTAAACGCGGTCTCCAGCTTTTCGAGACGCTCGAGAATCTGACCAAGTACCAGGTCCATCCTTGGATCTTTACTCGAGCCTCGTTTGGTCTTCTTCTTGATCTCGATCTCTTGAGCGCGACTCCTGTCCGTTTCCTTTGAGTGATCGTCGCCTTCCTTATCGTCGATAATCTCCTCTGCTGTTCCTTTGCCCATCGTTGAGTTGCAGAATTAAGGAAAGAAAAGAAATCTCGGCTCTGATACCACTTGTCACGCCCTAATTTCCTCGGGTCTCGAGGAACCTTGAACGCGCGGCAAACACACGAAATACCCTTGTTGGTTTCGAGTGTCTTCAGCCAAAACCAATAAAACGTGCCTAAGAGCAACTCGAATTTCTGGGAGGAAGAAGAGTTGAGAATTATGCGAGAATAAAGGGAAAGGTATTTTTGGGAGAGAACTTTTATTACTCACGAAAATTCTCAAAGAAAAGCTGAATACAAATCATAAGGGTGAAGCCCTTTATATAGTACTCCAATACTAGTCCTAATCGAAAAAGGAAAAAGGAAAATCCTAATAGAAAAAGGAAACAAAAATAGGAGAAGAATTCTAGAAGGATCCTACTCCAAAAAGGAAACAAAATCCGCTGTCCACATCATATACGTGCTTGGGCCCGTTCGCGGCCTTGTGGGCTGCGTGACCCAACTAACTGCTACTGCCTGCTACGGGCTTGCTACGGGTCCTCCAGCATCGCTGCGAGATGCTACGGGTTCGCTACGGGTTTCCCCAGCATCGCTGCGAGACGACCCAGTAACCTCCTTTACTTGACTCTCTGTGGAACCTCCACTAGTAACGCTGCCTTTCGGGCAGGGCGTTACAGCCAGCTAGGAAGAGAGTATGATCCAATATAAATGTGTACTTTCTCTGTTTTATGTTATTGATCACACTTTTTTTTTTAAGTTGTCAATATCAATGCTCACACCCAATTTAAAAAACTAATTATTTCATATTTTTTTCATTAAAAAAACATATATGCTGTTACTTTTCAACTACTATTTTAAAGATTATTTTTAACTAATTATTTTATTAATTTAAAAATTAATTTAAAAATACAGGTTAAAAAAATCAATAACTCAATATTTGATTCATTTTGTGTCTCCAATCAGATCATTGTTGAGAGAGTATATATTTCAGAAAAATTAATTAATTAAATTTGTTTTAAGGAAAATATAAAATTAATTAAAAGAAGAAATGGAATCAAATTAATAAAATTGGGAAGGGGCCCACGACAGTTTGTCGTCAGCTTCTCTTTTATGTTCATGCACCAATTACCAATTTACGGAAACTATGGACCACAACTCACCCATACCACCTCTTCTTGTTGCCTTCACTTTGTAAACAAACAAACACGTCCCAATCCCCACCACTCCCTTCTTCTACTTCTTCTCTATGTACATTACAGTGTTGTTAATTAGTTGAGTTGGAATTTTGATTTAATCATATACATCTTCTTTTTATTTTAGCTCTTGATCCGAAATTTAATTTGTTGGTTACGACACGTACTAACAATCGTGACTAACAATATTCCCGACCGATCAACATCCAATCGTTATATATACATATGTATATATGGACGTAGTCGTTGGATTGATCTGTTTGAATTTTTCATAATCAAGATTTGTCAAAAAGTTGACTTTTCAGTCAGACCCCAGATGCTGGGTACTCAAATTAAAGGGACCAATATGCATGTATATCAGCATTTAAGAAAGTTGCAGCACGCACCATCATGACTTTACAAAATTGAGATCGAATTTGTAAAGCTAGCTAGCGTTAAAACCAAAAAGATAATCGAAACGCAAAACACACTGATCACTTACCACATCCACATGGACAGACTCATGATCAGATCGATTGAACGGCTACTAGCTAGCTTAGCTTTCACAATCTCCCACCTTCGCCTGTTCGTATCTTACACGGCAAGCTCTGTCTTAGCTGTACTTACTGCAGCTAGCTAGCTCTTGCTTATCCTCTTTCGTCTTCATCCTCCGCTCTCACTTTCTCATTGTCACCCCACACTTGCAAAACCGACCACACTCATACATATATATATATATATATATATATATATATATATATATATATATATATATATATATATATATATTCAATAATCTTTGTGACTTTTAAAAAATTACCACAAAAGGTGAAAGATATATGGTAAAACATAATTGCACTAATCAAGGCATGTGAAAAATGATAAAATCAAAAAATGGTAAAAAAAAATATGACTGCCACAATATAATCACAAGAATTGCAGTCCCAAATTGAGCAAACTTGAAAAGAAAAAGGCTGTTAATGAAGTGATTCACACAGAAGAAAACTTGTATGCGCAGAATAATTTATATGCAGAAGAAGATAGAAACAAGTAGTTGTACATGACTCGTACTTGAGCTAAAAACAAGAAAGATCATTCATTAGATCGACCTAGAGATAAATAATCAATCAATCAATCAAGAAGCAGCGCCTAATTAAAGCTAGCTAGCTAGGCTCTAAATTATTCATGAGTTGCGTGTTACTTAGAAATATATTATTGTAACCTATATCTTCATGAATTCATGGATTCAGTTGAATCTGAACCCACTCGTATCGCCCTTCCAACGGTTGGTCCTTCACTATGTCGTAGTTATACCTGCACACCCAACATAATTTACACACATAATATATACTATTATATGTATAGTTCATGAATATGTATTTATACAAGTACCTGTCGACGAATTTCTTGTGGAGATTCTTCTCGGCAGCGGTGAAGAATTCTTCAAGTTCGGCTTCCGACGGCATCTTCTCTGTCGTTGTTGATTCCTGCATCGCTGTCGACTCCAGCTCACCTGGCTCGGATGGGCCCACCGGCGTCATTTCCCTTCTGGCCAAAATAAAATTAATTTAACTAAATGACGTCGCCATTTATATATAGGCTGTAGAGTAGATCAAATAACGACATTACTAGAAATGCGCTGCCGTTAACGATCAGTATTCCAATTGTTCGAAATTCGAAATTTTGAATTTCCAGAAACGTGTCCAAGAGAGGAGGATGATAATAATCGCATTTATTTATTTATTTATTATTATTATTTATTTATTTTGAATTTACCTCTCCTCTGCGCAATCCAACGAATCGCCGAACGACGTCGCGAAAAATTCCGCCGCCGCCGCCGCCTCCTCATGTTTCTCCTGAATTCGAACGATTCAAAGCATCGAATTAATTATGCGCTCGCATTAAAAGATGGAATCGCGAATTCGACGAAATTAAAAACAAAAAATAAAAAAACGGAATTAAATTCACCTCCAGATCTACGAATTGCGAGCTTCCTTTGGTGAGGTCACCGGATCCGTTGCTCGAGGAGCAGGATGCAGATACGTGATCGGGACCGTCGGTCTCGCACGTCGAGTTCGCCGGCGACGAATCGGAATCATCCGGCGATAGGCGGCGAGCTTTGAGCTGAACCGCTGAAGACGTGGACAATTCCAATTCCAATTCCAATTCCGATTGGTCAATCTGAGATTTTCTCTTTCTAGGCTCCGCCGCCACCAGCTCCATGGCCGCTTTCCCCTAATTAATTAAACAGCTGAACAATACATATGCGCGAGCGATAGAGAGGACTGAGAAGAGAAATTCTGAAATCTGCGTGTGCACGTACGAACGAGTGACGGAGGAGAGGAGGAATTTATCTGATTTCCGTGTGCACTTTTTTCTGTTACAAAAAGGTTTTTATAGAGAGAGGGAATGTTTGTGTGTGAGAGAGAAAGTGAAAGTGGTGGTGGTGATGATGATAATGATGATGACAGAGATGCTTATGGTATGGGCATAGAATTCCGTTCAAACGGTTCGGATTGGGTTTTCGACTGCTCCTTTTGGCGTTTACCTCTAAACGCCGTTAACGGCGACGGACGGCACTGTTTAACTCTAGTCTGCCGCCGTTACACAGATCTACCTACCTACCGGGCCTCTTTTTTTCGATCCTTATATCATACTCCCGGGAGCACAATATACAATATAAATAGTGCTCCCACCCTTTAAAATATAAAAATCATCATTTAATAATTAAGAAATCTTCATTTTAAAAAACAATTATTATAAACATTAATTAGCATAGCAATGAATATTTTAGTATACCTAATGAATATTTATCACAAAATACATGAAGATATAACATAGGTGCACAATTAAAATCATACTCCTAGGAACATGGTATAAATTGCCCTTTTTTTTACCTGGAGACTCCGTCGTCGAAGTTAGTAACTACTAACTATCCAATGTACCAATGACACGTGTTTACTTAACTCAGCGTTGTTACAGGGGTTTACCCGGTATTTTTCGCGAGGTTGTTTGCTTGCCTTTTTTATTGTGTTATTGGAGTTATTAAAATAAAGAGAAATTTAATTTTCTTGAAATTTAATAGGTTGATAGATATTAGCAGAGTATTATGTAACATGTATACTATGTATTTATGTAATTATCTAATGTAGATACATATATGTTAGTATTTATTCAATATATCATTTCCCCTAGTATTTAAATATAGAGTTTATTACAAGTTTTATAAATATAAAAATAATATATCCATTACTCTCTCTCTCTTTTTTCAATAAAAATGTCACTTTTTTAGTATGAAAATTTTAAAACAAAATGTATCTCTCCTATCTTAATGAAAATGTCACTTTTTTAAGTATAAAAATTATATATATAATCACATATCCCTCGTATCTTAAGGGTTTGGTAGAAAAATTTGTACTTAAATTTAGAAAAAAATAATTTTTTTATGTTTTAAATAATAAAAATTATAGGTATAATAGATATTGTTATGTACTTGATTAATAAGTTATGTGAAAAAAATAAGAGTATTAATATAAACATATGAGTATTAAAAATATAAAGTTATAAAAATAAATTTATTTATGAGTGGAAATTTTTAAAAATTTAAAAAAAATGCAAACGCTTGTCATTCGAAAGAAGTATAATTGTTAAATTGTTACATTATGATTTTTTTCATCTAATAATTAATAATTATGTTATGAATATTATTAATTAGTGAATGACTAGTTTACCCTTTCTTGGTGAACAAGACAAAAACCCTACTTTATATCCTATATAAAGGGGTCTCCCCATATGAATGAAATAACAATTCTATTCTCTCTCATATTGTCTCTCTTTGTACTCTATTATTCTCTCTCAATTCCTTTTGAGTTTATAACACGTTATCAGCACGATGCCCGAAGAAAGTTCAACCGCGTTCTACATCAATTATTCATCAAAGTTCTACTCATCCAAGATCCGAAGTTCTAATCACCAATGATTCAATATCAAGTAAGAATTTATACTTATATTTAATAATACTTATACATATATCTTCTTTTCCTCTTCTTCATAAATTGTTCATGTTGAAGCAATTAAATGTATAATGTTCCTGAAGAACATTGTAATCTGTTATTTCTGAACTTCTTCATAAATTGCTCATGTTGAAGCAAGTAAATGTCTAATGTTCCTGAAGAACATTATAATCTGATACTCCTAAAGTAATATCAAATTAATAATTATAATATGATATTCTTGAAGTAATATCAAATTAATTATCCTTAGTAAATCAATTAAAATTTTAATGTTCCTGAAGAATTTCATGATATGATATTCCTGAAGAAATATCAAAATTAAATGTTCCTGAAGAACATAATATGATATCCCGAAGAAATATCAAAATTAAATGTTCCTGAAGAACATAATATGATATCCTGAAGAAATATCTAAACTAAATGTTCCTGAAGAATATCGTGATATAATATTCCTGCAGAAATATCAATATCAAATTGATTATGATTATATACTAATAATTTGATATGAAAGATCCAATAGTTTTGTGGAAAGATTTAAAAGAAATATACGATCACCCGAAGTTGGTCGTACTACCAAAACGTGTATGATTGACTCCACATTCGATTACAAGATTTAAAATCTGTCGAGCCATATAATAAAGCTATCGTGAAAGTAACTTCTCACAAGTTTGAGTCGCATTATAATTTGATATTCCTGAAGTAATATAAAGTCAAATATTCTTAATATATCAATTAAAATGAATGTTCCTGAAGAACATATGATATTCATGAATAAATATCAAAATTAAATTTTAAATGTTCTTGAAGAACATAATCATATGATATTCCCGCAGAAATATCAAATCAAATTGATTCTGTTGTAGCAATTAAATTTTAAATATTTTGAATTGATATTGATATTCAAAATATTCTTGAAAGAATATTTTTATTGATTGCTTCTGAAGAAGCAAAGTTTAAACAATAAATGTTTTTTAATAAAGTTACATGCTCCCGAAGAAGCAAAGTTCAAACATTAGATGTTCTTGAATAAAGTTACATCATGATACTCATAGTGAAACATGCTAAATTCGACTGTTTTCGTTAAAACAATGATTACATATGAATTATCCCTGAAGTATATCTTTTGAAAATCGAGAATAAATACACTATGTGGGTACTCATGTAATATCGAAAAAGTCGATTACAATTAAATGTAATTTCTGAGAAAATTATATATTGAAAATTATTTTGATCCCCGAAGGATCATTGGTAAAGATATTGTATCCCCGGAGGACGATTGGTAAAGATACTGTATTCTCGAAGAATTATTGGTAAATATATTATGACGCAAATAATGACATACTAAGAGTAAGCTCCGAAAGAGCTTTACTAATTATCCCCACGAGTACTACAAATGTACTTAAAAATGAAAATGATGCATATCATGATTATTATTAAGTGTGTGGAAATTGTTATTTCCCAACTGCGAATAAATTTTATATATGCAAAGTTATATTCATATCACCACTAAAATGTATTTTTATGAACGGACATAATAGAAAAAGGTATATTAAATATCTCGAGCCCACGATCCAGAAGATCGGTTTATAGCATTTATGCTGATTTGCATATTTAAGGAAGATAATTTCTCGGCATTAGGGGGAGATAAAAGATATAAATGCCGAGAAATTTCACGGAATGAAAACGATCTTTAATTCTAGATCCACGCACCAATCAATTGAACCTGAAGTTCATGAAAATAAGTAACTTGCAATATTCAGCAAGTAATCTGCCAAATTAATGAAGGTGTGACAAAATCACATATATTTGTGATAAATGAACTATAAGAGTTCAAATACCAAAGATATCAACTCAAATGTTGATTCTAATATACGCCTGAAGCGTAGTAAATCGATCTTAAGATATAAAATAAATTCGCGGAAAAACAAAGAAATTTAGTCACCCTCAAAATCTCCTGAAGAGAGTTGATGGAAATCCCATTGAAAAAGCATGTGCACATGATAATAGAAAATCGTGGGATTGCGGAACAACCAAATCAAATATTTTGGGAAATGATTAAATATTTGGTTGATATATTGAATTTTCATCAACATGGAAAAATAGAAAGTCGTCAACGACATATTTGCCTCAAGAGTTGCTCTAGAAAATTTGGATCCAAAACAAAAATCAATAATAATGTGTCGGAAACACTAAGAAACGAGCAATTGAGGCGGAGCATGACTCGCTAAATAAAAGAGATATTTTGACTCTATACACACCTCAAAATATTATCCCAGAAGGATATATGTGGGTGTTCGTACGAAAAACGAGTAATGATGTGGTGAAATATAAAAGAGAGATTAGTTGCTCAAGAGTTTTTCGCAGAAACTCGATGTTAATCAAATATTTTGAAAGATGACATTAAGTTCCGCTACTTAATATTTATGGCAGCAACAACGATAGATATATGCATCGAATGTATGATTTGACCATGTATTAGTCATTAGAAAGATACATACATGAAAATCCTGGATGGATTTTAAGATTCCTGAAATGAAAGGAAATGAAAACCAGAACATGTAGTATCATATTACATATGTCATTATGGACAAAAATGATATTGAAGACAAGGTCCCGAAGACCAGTGATTGGTCCCGAAGACCAGTGATTGCACTCTTTTTCCCTCTACTATGTTTTTCCCACGGGGTTTTCTTAGTTAAAGGTTTTTAACGAGACAATCACCACAATATAAATATGAATGTTATGTACTCTTTTCCTCGAGTATTTTTTCCTACAAGGTTTTATAACGAGGTTTTTAACGAGTCATGTACATCACTCGATAATAATGAGGACATCAGAGTGTTCCATATGAGTTTATTTTCAAGATAAACTGAGATATTGAACCTAAAGTTCAAATGATTGTGAATTGAAGTTCACATTATTGTTCATTTGTCAAGAAATCATGTATATTGAAAACTAGACACATCTAAAATACTCCAGAAGAGTTACCGGCCGGTTATAGCAATTGCGAATGCTCTAGTCAATAGATGTCTGTGTTGGAGTTGTGTACTTAATGTCTAGATTTAAGTAACGGTAAACTCCCGGTCATAGCATTTAATCTATTAAATTAATAAACAATTGTTTGCGTTTAATTATTTATTAATTAAATATATGCAAATCATAGTCCTAGATTTTATACGTTGTAGTTAGTATGGTGTGTCGGGCCCACACAGAAGATCATACTATCGGTTACTCGTATTTAATCAAACAGTGACTCACGACCTAGATGGACCCGGACCAATCCATCGGTATAGTCGTTGTATGAGAGAGAAAATAATTTGTCTTAATTATTTTATCACACTTGTACACTTGGTGTATTGAGCGGATCATCGAGATTCATCGATTAGGATTGCCGGCGATAATCGATTCGAGTCTCAGTGTATTTTATTCTTAATCCCCGATATTATTGCGGGTGTGTATATTTAATATAAGTGACTTTGATTTACCAAAGGAATTAACCGATTTAATTATTGGGTTAATTACCGGTTAAGTTGGGTCACTATATTTCATATATGGCATGCCGTGAATAATTGACCGGACAGTGTATCCCGGAAGGGTTGATAATATCCCCGAGATGAGTTCATAAGGAATTATTGTGTAAACCTCATGAGTGGATTCGTTCCGCACAATAATTAAGGTTGAATGGTACTAGTCTCGGATTAAAGAGATGAATAAATTAATTAGCAATAAATTAATTTTATTCATGGATATTTAAATCTTAAATACACGGAATAAATAATACTACCGGAGAAATATTATTTGATATAATATGGTTTAATATTGGGAGTGCAATTAATTTATATAGTGGAAAATAAATTAATTAATATTGATAAGGATTAATGGACTTGAGCATTGGGCTCAATTTAATCTTCAATATTGGAAGCCCAATATTCCACCTCCTTTAGATCCCCTACGTAGCCTATAAAAGCACTACATGGCCTTCATAATTCATAAAAACTTGAATAAGACAAGAATTATCATACTTGATATTCTAGAGAGTTGAAGGAGATCCATAGGAGTTCGATAGATCGTCGCCCACCCGACGTTCGAACGGAGTGCAAGGAATACGTGGGAAGATTCAAAGGTCTTCGATTGATTTTGTTTCTCCGCACAACAAATCAAAAGGTACAAATCATAAACTCCTTCGTGTGAATTTATGTGAATTAAATTGTGACATATACATGAACACAAGATCCGGGAAAACGATGATCTTCGGGGACGGGGATTCGAGATCCCCGGCGAAGGATCAAACGAACCCTCGGCTGGGAGCCGAGGGGTGGAGGTCGAGCCCTAGGGCTTCGACCGCCGGCGCGCATGGCGAGGAGGCCGCGGCTGGGGCGATCGAGCCCTAGCTCGATCGCCGGGGGGACTGCCGCGGGCTGGCGCCGCGGCTGGTGGTTTCCCCCGCCTCCGGTGATGGCGGTGAGTCGCCGGACTCACCGCCCGGGGCTGCCGGAGCAGCCCCAGCGATCGCCTCGTGCGCGATCGCGAACCCCGCGATGTGGTTCGGCTAGGGTTTAGCCGCGGGTTCATCCCGCGGCGATACTCTTGTCGAGCCCGGTTCTTCGTGGTGCTCGTGATCGGTTTCCGGCGACGGGATTTCGGTCGGGGTTATCGGTTCCGCATTTTTTGATACCCCGGGATATCGATTTCCAGCAATTGGTATCAGAGCGTGGTTTCGTGTTCATGTATGTGTTCAATTGTGTTCTACCTTGCAGGGATTCCGACTATCATGGTTTAAATTAATTTTTAATTATTCGTTTAATTAATTGCTATTTAATTTTACCATGATTATTCGTTATTAAACTCTCGGACATGTCGAGATTCGTTTTGTGTGGATGAATGCTTGTAATAGTAAAAATTCGGGGGTTGACCGAATTTAGATTTATTATTATTGTTCTATGTTTTCCGGAAAGTGTATAGGGTCGATTTCATGTATAGAATCGATACCGGAATTGTAAATTTATTTCTTGTAATTTATTTACGTTGGATCGATGCCGAGACGACCGCCGGAGAACACGTGTGACGAAGAAGACGAAGAGGACGAAAAACCGGGGGGGGGGGGGGGGGGGGGGGTCGATCATCCCCATGATCGATCCCCATGAGGATCGATCGACCCCACCGTGGGGGCTGCCCGCTAGGGCTTCCGGCAACGCCGGCCACCGGTGGTGGTGGCGCGTGGCTAGGAGGCGGCGGCGGTGGTGCCCGGCGATGGTGGTGGTCGGCGGTGGGGGTGGTGTGGGGATCCCCAACCCATGCTACTCCTACCTAGATTCACTTTCCTAATTGATTCAAGTTTTCCTATTTTGAGTATTCCTATGTTTGGGAACTCTCATGGAGATAGGAAAAGAATTAATTAATATTATTTATTTCCTTATTCTATTATGGAAGTCTTCTAGAATATTCCAAGTTCTACTTGGAATAGAAATCTAGAGATTTAATAGAATTAGATAGGAAAATAATTAATTAATGAATTGATTTGTTTCCTATTTGATTATTCCTATTTTATGGGAATTTTCATAGTAATGGAAATTAATTAATCTTGGAAAGTAGAAGAGTCCTAATTTATTTTATTTCCTTATTCTATTATAGAAGTCTTCTAGAGTATTCCAAGTTTTACTTGGATAGATTATTCTAGAGATTTAATAGAATTAGATAGGAAAATAAATAAATAAAAATATTAATAAATATTTTATTTTATTTTTGATTTATTCGATTGACTTAATTTTCGAATTGAGTATCTTTTGGATTTATTAAAAATAAATAGATTTAAATATTGGGATTAATATTCTCGTCACATGGAGCATTCAAGAACGAAGACTGAAGACTAGAAGACGCATACGGAGATGGAATAAAGCCATGATAGTCGGAAAATAATTTTTCTAGCATTATTTTGACTATGTGCTATGTGCTTTATTGCTTGTATGCATGCTTATGTGTTTAATTATGCATTAGATAGCGTATCTCTTTGTTATAAAAAGCTAAGTGGGAGAGGGGATGGAAACATTCCCATGGTCTCCATTACTGTTCTCTTGGTGACTCTTATGGACTTTTGAAGTTCGTATAGATGTGTCATTGGAGGAGAATTCTTGTAATTCCTTTTACAAGAAACATTGATTAAGTTTATCAAATAATGCTTAATTTGTCTTTCTGAAACTGACTTCAAGTCGACTCATTCTCACCCCGGGGAGTGGAATGGAGCCAGAGCCACTTGGTCATGTGGATGACACAAATTAGAGACATTCGTACCATTCTTTTTGAAGATGGATCGTTTGTCTTCTTGGCTCCCTCATCTAATGAGAGATAGGGTTGTTCGCATGGTGAATCACTGGTTAGAAACTTCGAGTTTCACTTATGATTCTCCGCGTCTTGATTTACGAAAATCGAATGGATCTTGTAACTGGGAGTCAATTATAAAAGTCTCTTAGTGTAGTAAACGTCCACACAACGTGGCTTGCTATACTGACGGATTTTGGATTAATTGATGTAGACAGTTGTAAGGAATTGTGAAGAATTGTGAGGTTATCGTAAACGTCCACACAACGTGGCTTGCGGTGATGTAGCAATTCCAAACGATTCACTTTGGTGCTGAGTAATGGTTTACACTTAGATACGCCTTATAGTATTCCTCCCAACGAGGTTACGCTATAAGTGATGTATGACCAAAGAAAATCTAATTGCTAAATCATTTGGGTTGGTAAACGTCCACACAACGTGGCTTGCCTTACCTGATGGGATTTTAGATGTGATTAGTAATTTAATGATATTATTTGAGGGAGATAATATCGGATATTAAATTGATTGTTTGTTTAAATGTGCTTATAGGTTTAGAGAATAGCTATGAACCCACTTTCTATGATACTCAAGGAGCATAAGCTCACTGGCCCCAACTTTATTGATTGGAAGAGAAATTTAGACATTGTCCTGACTTCGGAGGAGTACAAGTTTGTACTCCATGAAGTGTGCCCTGCTGAGCCCACGGCTGCCTCGACTGATGAGGAAAAACTGACATATCGGAAGTGGAAAAAGGCTGATGAAATGGCTAGGTGTTATATTTTGGCTTCCATGTCAAATGTACTCCAAACCCAACATGAGTCGATGGACACTGCCTATGATATGATGTTTAACCTCAAGGAGATGTTTGGGGAGCAAGATCGTGCGGCAAGGCAAGAAGCCATGAGAGTCCTCATGACAACTACTCAGTCTGAAGGAACGCCCATAGGGGAGCACGTTCTTAAGATGATGGGTCTGTTGAATGAGCTTGAGATCCTAGGAGCTCAAATTGATGCTGAGACGCAAGTCGACATCATACTCCAGTCTCTGACCCCTAGTTTTGAGCAGTTTCGCATGAGTTATAATATGGGTAAACTATCTTATTCTCTTGCGCAACTCCTGACTGAACTGAAGGCGGCAGAGGGGATCTACAAGAAGGGCAAGTCTCTAGCGCTTGTAGCTACCAAGTCCAAAGGCTTGAAGCCTGTCGGAGGTAGGGGCAAGAGGAGGAAGCAAGCCTGGAAACCCAGTGGTGTCAAGAAGACTGTACAACGAGTGGGGGCTGCAAAGCCAAGGGGCAAGTGCTTCCGATGCAACAAGTCTGGACACTGGAAGTCTGAATGTCCTCTCAGAGGTACGAATTTTTCTTTAGTCGTAAAAACATAGTCAGCGGTATTATCTACCAGAATTCTGGTGCGTAGATATGGAACCACTGACGGTATGTGCATTTTAAATGCAGGGGTTCCAGAAAACCCGGCGACTTAGAGAAGAAGAGTTCGAGTCTACACGGGCAAAAGCTGTGGAGGAGGCAGCTGTTGCGGTGGAAGACATTTATCTACTTTAGTAGTTAAATAGGATTTCATTTTAAGATTATTGCATTATGTACCCTTTATTTTAGAAAGAACGTTTTGTTCTGGATTTCTATTATTTATGAATGGATATTTTATTTCTTTAATCATTGGATGATTTTGATAAGAAATAATGGCGTTATCTATTCTGGTACATTAGATAGCAATATATGAATGATAGATCCTAAGTCTACCACAATGCAACAAACCGTTCTATAACTTGTTTTACTTGTTAGATATTTCTTTATTAATCATTATACTTGTGAATTCTTATACTTAGTAGTATTTTTCAAATAAGATTCAAATGGTCGAAATTGATTTGATCAATTATAGTTGAAGGAATGGACCTTCCGACCTAAGGATTGAATTTGGAGGATAATACTTCTAAGCAAACCTTTCTGGATAAAGGATAGAATTCAGACAAGTATTGGAAATGATTAGATATGCAGACATATGTGTAAATTAGAAAGGTACGAGTAATTCTTTCAAGAATACGCGACGATGGATTAGAGTACTTGATGTGCCATAAAAGCAAAGTGTTTTGACTAGTCAATGGACACATAAGCTATTATGGGGAACCATCAAAGTATATCCATTAGGAGCCTGCGACTCGGTCGCGGAGGCCATCACTTATCTAAATAACACATAGCATAATCAAAGATTGGGATTCAATCCCAAAGGGCCGCGCCATACACTTACGTGTAGAGATGGTGCGTTGTAAATAAGAAATGGAGATCTAATAGTAAAAGAACAAGTTGTTCGGAACTACCTATGTTCTATGGATATTCCTGGATACAACAGCATATTCAATATGGTTGTAGGATATCCTAGATGAACAAAGTATTGTGTGTTCTATAGTACTATGAATCAGAAGGACGTGTATCGCCCGGTTCTTAGAGGAAGACTATTAGACGAACCACAAAGCCTGAACTGAAGAAATACCTCGGAATGAGAAAAAGGACAAAAGACTGAGAACCAGCCAAACCGAGTAGAAGTACACCACACACTGCACCTACTGTTATTACTGTTATACACCGGGACGCCATTGCAGTGGGAGGTTGTCGGACAACCAGGAGATATTCATAAGACTAGAGGAGTTCGGACTCTGGATCTAGTAGAGATGAAATCGAACCCTAGCTCTGCAAAAGGGCGGTACTAGATCTAAATGTGCCTGCTTGAAACAATAAGGATTATTGTTAAGAGGCAAGATCATTTAGAGTACAAGCTTAGTGAATCCATTTATGGATTGAAACAAAGCTATAAATCGTGGAACTTGCGAATTGATGGGATAGTCCATTTGATGGATTCATCAAAAGGCATAGACGAAAGGTGTATTGGAGACGTAATAGATACAAGGTGGTGTTTCTCGGAGATTTTATGTAGATAACATTTTATCATTGGCAACAATGTAAAGATATTGTCAGACATAAGATGATGGTTGTCTAAATGAATCGAGATATAAGATTAAGTAGAAGTTAGAACATGTTCTTGAGATCTTTCGATCTAAGGATAAGAACATTGTACTTCTCCTAGATATCTTATACGATTATGGTTTGTTTTAAACATGCATACTTCTGAGAAAGGTTATTGCCTTTCAGAGACAGAAAATACATCTATCTAAAGGGTATGTGTTTCAAACACATGAAGGAGATAGATGAGGACAAAGCAGTTTCCTACACTTCAAGTGTGGAAAGCTTTATAGATGCAATGTTGTAAAACAAGAACCTGATATCAACTATGCGGTTTGCGTAGTGGGAGGATATCAAGGTAATCTAGACAAGAGATTTTCGAATGCTGTAAAAGTGCTTGCGAAGTACTGGATCACTAAGCAAGACGAAATCTTCTTTGATTACAAATTCTCAGATTTCAAATCAGAGAAGGACCAGTGTAAGTCGATATCAGGCTATGTTTTCACTTTTGGAGAGGTGGAACTTTTAATATGAAAGAGTGATAAGCAGGACGCTTCTCGGACTCTCTCATAACCGAATAGCAGCCTCAGAGGCAGCGGAAGTTTTGGTTAGGTTCCGGGATAACCTCTAAGACTTGGATATGACTCTTGGTTTATCAAAGGCTATTACATAGCGGTGCATGGTAAACCGGAAGAAGTCATAAGTCTAAAAGTGATGATAACACATAGTGCAAGTACCACCTGATACGAGTCATCGTCGAGGGAGACGACGTAGTAGTCACCAAGATAACTTCAGAGCGGCAACCTAGATTGCTCACTCACATAGTACTTCTCGGAAGTACACTTTAAGCACGTGATGAGTATGGGAACCGGGAGTTTGGAGGAAATGACTAGACCTTAGTACAAGTGGGAGATTGTTGGAGTTGTGTACTTAATGTCTAGATTTAAGTAACGGTAAACTCCCGGTCATAGCATTTAATCTATTAAATTAATAAACAATTGTTTGCGTTTAATTATTTATTAATTAAATATATGCAAATCATAGTCCTAGATTTTATACGTTGTAGTTAGTATGGTGTGTCGGGCCCACACAGAAGATCATACTATCGGTTACTCGTATTTAATCAAACAGTGGCTCACGACCTAGATGGACCCGGACCAATCCATCGGTATAGTCGTTGTGTGAGAGAGAAAATAATTTGTCTTAATTATTTTATCACACTTGTACACTTGGTGTATTGAGTGGATCATCGAGATTCATCGATTAGGATTGCCGGCGATAATCGATTCGAGTCTCAGTGTATTTTATTCTTAATCCCCGATATTATTGCGGGTGTGTATATTTAATATAAGTGACTTTGATTTACCAAAGGAATTAACCGATTTAATTATTGGGTTAATTACCAGTTAAGTTGGGTCACTATATTTCATATATGGCATGCCGTGAATAATTGACCGGACAGTGTATCCCGGAAGGGTTGATAATATCCCCGAGATGAGTTCATAAGGAATTATTTTGTAAACCTCATGAGTGGATTCGTTCCGCACAATAATTAAGGTTGAATGGTACTAGTCTCGGATTAAAGAGATGAATAAATTAATTAGCAATAAATTAATTTTATTCATGGATATTTAAATCTTAAATACACGGAATAAATAATACTACCGGAGAAATATTATTTGATATAATATGGTTTAATATTGGGAGTGCAATTAATTTATATAGTGGAAAATAAATTAATTAATATTGATAAGGATTAATGGACTTGAGCATTGGGCTCAATTTAATCTTCAATATTGGAAGCCCAATATTCCACCTCCTTTAGATCCCCTACGTAGCCTATAAAAGCACTACATGGCCTTCATAATTCATAAAAACTTGAATAAGACAAGAATTATCATACTTGATATTCTAGAGAGTTGAAGGAGATCCATAGGAGTTCGATAGATCGTCGCCCACCCGACGTTCGAACGGAGTGCAAGGAATACGTGGGAAGATTCAAAGGTCTTCGATTGATTTTGTTTCTCCGCACAACAAATCAAAAGGTACAAATCATAAACTCCTTCGTGTGAATTTATGTGAATTAAATTGTGACATATACATGAACACAAGATCCGGGAAAACGATGATCTTCGGGGACGGGGATTCGAGATCCCCGGCGAAGGATCAAACGAACCCTCGTCTGGGAGCCGAGGGGTGGCGGTCGAGCCCTAGGGCTTCGACCGCCGGCGCGCATGGCGAGGAGGCCGCGGCTGGACGCCGCGGCTGGGGCGATCGAGCCCTAGCTCGATCGCCGTGGGGACTGCCGCGGGCTGGCGCCGCGGCTGGTGGTTCCCCCCGCCTCCGGTGATGGCGGTGAGTCGCCGGACTCACCGCCCGGGGCTGCCGGAGCAGCCCCAGCGATCGCCTCGTGGGCGATCGCGAACCCCGCGATGGGGTTCGGCTAGGGTTTAGCCGCGGGTTCATCCCGCGGCGATACTCTTGTCGAGCCCGGTTCTTCGTGGTGCTCGTGATCGGTTTCCGGCGACGGGATTTCGGTCGGGGTTATCGGTTCCGCATTTTTTGATACCCCGGGATATCGATTTCCAGCAGTCTGGTAAAGGCATGTCCCAGAAGGACGAAAAATATACAATAATACAAATGAATGTGAAAGTTAACAATTCGAAGGTTGAGTCCTGAAGACCAAAATTTATATATGAATAACTAAGTTTTTCGTATATATGGTTTTATTAGTTACAGGTTTTAATGAGATTGATTGATCACAAATAATTACTTTCAAGAAGTCAAAGATCTTCGGTGATTACAATCAGGGGGAGCAAGCTGTACTCTTTTTCCTTCGCTCAGGTTTTGTCCCATTGGGTTTTCCTGGCAAGGTTTTAATGAGGCAGCAATCCTGTAAATAGTCATTCAAGGGGGAGTGTTATGAATATTATTAATTAGTGAATAGCTAGTTTACCCTTTCTTGGTGAACAAGACAAAAACCCTACTTTGTATTCTATATAAAGGGGTCTCCCCATATGAATGAAATAACAATTCTATTCTCTCTCATATTGTCTCTCTTTGTACTCTATTATTCTCTCTCAATTCCTTTTAAGTTTATAACAAATTAAAAGTAATAAGTGAAACATTTTCTAAAATATAATAAAGTAATCATGATATTTTCAGTAAGATAAAAATAGTACTCCCTTTCATTTTATATAAATGACATAATTAATAATTACAAGTAATAAGTGAAACATTTTCTAAAATATAATAAAGTAATTATGATATTTTCAGTAAGATAAAAATAGTACTCCCTTTCATTTTATATAAATGCGGTTTTGACTTTTCAAGTTTTTACAATTTAGATGACGTTTTGATATATTAAATAATAAAATTATGTTTAATCCATAAATTATATTTGAATTAGCTTATTTAAAATAACTTATATGATTTTAATAAGTTGTTTTAAGAAATGATAAGTTGTTATGTCTTATTTAATAAATAAGTTGTTAAACGGTTTGGATAAAACATGTATATAAACTTATAAGATGATAATTTTTTTGCAAGATCTTATATAGTTAAAATTACCCAAAATAAATTGTTATATATGAAAAAAAATTAAACAATTATATTAATTAAATAATAAATTTGGACTTTTTGTATATATATAAAAATTAATAATTTTAAGGATAATTTGGTCTTTTATTATTTAAGTTGGAAGAGCTTATAAGCTGTTTAAAAAAAATTACCTCCCTTACCTTTTTTTTAAACCGCTTATAAGCTAAACAATTTATTTTAAAGTTTTTAAAGTTTTTTTTTTAAACTTTACCAAACAAATTTTAGGAGCTTATAAACTGTTTTAAAAACCTTATAAGCTCAGTCAAACAACCTCTAAGTAGCACATAAACTGGTTTCCCTCCAACAGACCCTATGGGGTGCCCTACGGGTGCCTGCTAGTTCTCCATACGGCACGCCTCCCCGTAGGGGTAGAGGCGCCAATTTCTCCCTCGAAAAAAAGGAAGGCCCCTACGACGGATCCCGTAAGGACGTTATAAGATGCCCTACGGCTGGGTGCCGTATGGGACCCCTACGGGAATATCCCCGTAGGGGAGTGGCAAAACGTCACCGTTTTGTCAAGTACTTATGCCCCTACGGGCCCCTCGCCGTAGGGGCTTTCAAAACGCCGCCGTTTTGGATTTACTTATGCCCTACGGGGATTTAGTCGTAGGGGAGCCGTAGGGACCCTCTATGAATACAGCGGGCTTACAGAGACATATTCATTTTTGTGTTTTTCGAAGGAGAGAAAAGGGCTGCTCCCCCCGACGGCGATTTCCGGCGATTTCAGGCTCCCCCCGACAAATTCAACCTACAACTACATCAATACATTCGATTACCCCCAAACTCAAGGTTAGAACTCGAGAGTTTCTCTTTTATTGGTTCATTTTTTCTATTTCAAAATAGCTAGGGTTCGTTAGAAAACTCGATTTTTGGGTTGAGTATGCTTTGTATTAGTGTTATTGAGTTCAAATGAGTTAATTACATTAGTACGTACGTTTAGATTTTACCTAATTGCAAAAACCCTAATAATTTTCATTTTTATTTTTTATTCAATTAAGAATTGGGGCTCGAGGATGATGAAATTAGATGTTTATCTTGGGTTTATCTTCGGTTTGCTGAGGATGATGAAATTATATGAAATTTTTTTAAGGCACGGGTGGTTTGTTTTTGTTGCTAAGAATTTTTTTATTTGGGAAAATATGAATATGATTTGGGGGTTTTTTTGTTAGTTGATTTATTTAGTTTTTTTATTTATTTGGGACATTAAGATTTTTTGTAAACATATTTTGTTGATTTTGGGGTTTTCGTGTTTGTCGTTTTTTAAGTAAATATTGTTAAAATCACATGAAATTGATACCATACGATTAGTAGACATTTATAAGCTTAATGATATAGTTTAATTGGAGTTTCGATATCATTTGCTATTGTTTTTATCTTTTTTTACATGGCTGATTTTTAGAGTTATCGTGTCGGTTTGAGTTTGTCGAATATAATTCCTACATTAGTTGTATTATGTTATAATGAGTTTATGGTGAAAGTTAGAGACCATTCGGATAAGTAACGAAGCCTAGAGAGCGAATTGTGTAAATTTAGTAAAATGAGCAAAATGCTTAATTAAAAAAAAATCGAATAGGTACTAAGAAGTATATCTTCCTTTGAAACCTTTTTGTTTACTTTGTAAACTTAAAAAAAAATCTTATTTTTAAATTTAAAGTTGTAGTTATATTTAAAATGTGTTATATGACTACATATATGTTATATGAGTGAGTGCGTATATGTTATAATGTTTAATGTTTATGTTGAGATATGTTGCAATTTACCATTCAATATGTTGGAGCTTAGACCCGTTTGAGATTTAATATCGAACTTACCATTCGATATTGAATCTTGAATTGTCCCATTTTTGAACAGTTTGAGAATGTGATTATGATGTTCTTTGTTAGTTGATATGTGTTTCGATTATGGACTTATTTTAAGATTTGGTTAGTTATTTCTTTACGTTCTCGGGTACATTGAAACACGTGCACTTAGAAAACTGTAGGGAAGTGCTGCCAAATTTTTTAAGTTCATTCGAGACACTAACTAAAGAAGAACATCATATCACATTCTTGAATGGGATAGGACCCTTACCAATAAAGCAATTACAACGCATAGTAGCTGTCGAATTCATGTCAAAATCTCATTAACTTTTTTAATGTGTATGATTGTTTAGTATACTTTCTTAATGTGTATTATCGTCTTAATTCTATAGAATGAACTCTAATCGTAATTGGATGTACAAACGGAGGGTTGGCGGTTATCTGTCTAAGGAATATATTGATGAAATCGAGTCATTCATTGAGTTCGCAAGAACAAATGCTGAATGGAAAGACGGTGATAAGTTGAAATGTCCTTGTAGTCGAAAGAGGTGTAGCAATATTAATTACTTGGACACTGAGACGATCACGCAGCATCTGCTGAAACATGGGTTTGTTCCGGGTTATCACACATGATTATTCCACGGTGAAGGCCATCTTTATGAACGCGTAGTTTAGAATGTGATCTCTGTTCCAAGCCAATCAAACATTCCGTTCGATCCAAATCCATACATCGATATGATCCGTGATGCTGCTGGTCCGTCATTCAATCAGTCTGAAACTGTTGAGGAACCACCCAATCCAGAGGCTCAAAGATCTTATGATATGTTGAAAGCAGCGAATGGCCCATTGTATGAAGGATGTAAAACTCATTCGAAGTTGTCTTTTGTTGCTCGGGTGATAAATATAAAGTCCGAGAATTATATCTCAGAGAAGGGTTACGACCAATACGCATCGTTGTTCAAAGAAGTGTTGCCCAATGGTAACTTGGTAACTGAGAACTTTTACAAGAGCAAGCAATTACTTCGAGGCATGGGTTTACCGGTTGAGAAAATTGACACTTGCCTCAATAACTGTATGACATACTGGGGAAGCGAAGACCGTGATCTCAAGAGTTGTAAGATTTTTGATCATCCGCGATTCAAACCAGTGAACTCAACCAATAACAAACGGAAGAAGACAAGCACACCGTACAAGAGAATGCATTATTTTCCTTTGACTCCTCGTTTACAACGTTTGTACGCCTCTAATGCCACAGTCGCGGACATGAGGTGGCATGCCGAACATGTTGTCAAAGACGATATTATGCATCATCCATCAGATTCAATGGCTTGGAAGCATTTCAACGACCAATATCCAGACTTCGCAGCTGATTCTCGAAATGTCAGATTAGGTTTATGCACCGATGAGTTTCAACCATTTGGAAGTTTCGGTCAACAGTACTCTTCATGGCCTGTAATAGTCACACCTTACAATTTGCCACCGCACATGTGCATGAAAGACCAATACATGTTTTAAACGGTATTGATCCCAGGACCGAAAAACCCAAAGGACAAAATTGATGTGTTTGTACAGCCTTTGATAGCTGAATTGCTTAATTTGTGGGAAACCGGTGTTGCATCCTACGACATATCCAAAAAAACAAAATTTCGTGCTTCGGGCTGCATTGTTGTGGACAATTAGTGACTTTCCAGCTTACTCGATGTTATCGGGTAGAAGTACCACGGGTAAAGAAGCATGTCCTTACTGTATGGAATGTTCTGAAGCGTTCAGCTTACGATGCAGTGGCAAACAATCGTGGTTTGATAACCACCGGAAGTTTCTTGAAGATGATCACCCTTTTCGATGGAATAAGGTAAATTTTCGAAAGAACAAAGTTGTCACTACTATGCCCCCTGCCCCACGATCTAGGACTGAAATTCTTGCCGAGATTGATCGCCTAGGTCTTTTGAAAGTGACTGAACCAGACGCAGCTCTAGTTAATGCAAATATTTCCAAGACGACCGGTTGAAAAAAAAGAAGCATCTTCTGGGATTTACCGTATTGGAGCACTAATCTCATTCGACATAATCTTGATGTAATGCACATTGAGAAACATGTTTTCGATAATGTCTTTAACAAAGTCATGAATGTGAAGGGGAAAACGAAAGACACACCAAAATTGAGAGAGGAGTTAAATGAGAATTGTAGACGACCCGAGTTACAAAAGGACCCTGTAGCTGGAAAATATCCTGCAGCGTGTTACTGTTTGGATAAAGCTTCAAAAACTCAGTTGTGCGAATGGTTGAAGGGACTAAAATTCCCAGATGCGTTGCTTTTGTTAACAAATTCAAATATCAATCCCGAAGACACTGAAATGCTAGATGATGCTGATGAACTAAATGATGATAGTGATGCTCTAGGATCGTTTGATGAGGATGGTGATAATATAGAGTCATCCTCAGGTAATATTGGAATGACGTGTAATATTGTTGTTAAGTAGGTATTTCACTTAATATTAATGTTGTTATTATATCAACAGATGGTGGGTCGAGGTAAACGCAGAGGTGGAGGTGGTCAAGGTGGTGGAGGTGGTCAAGGTGCCCTAGGTGGTGGACTGGGAGACCATGATGACGATGACGCCCTGATGCATTCTCCTTCTTCTGGGAGTGTTCCTGCGACTCCTTCTTCTGGGAGTGTCCCAGTGACTCCCACTACTGATCTTACTCCTGCTGCTACTCCTTCGAGTGCAGAAGCATCCTCTTCAGCTGCTCCCCCTTGTACCGAGATTTTTCCAGAGTCAAACACGTAAGTATAATTTTATTTGAATGTTAGTAACTATTGATTTTGTATTTTGTTAATTGTGTCTTTTTAATGTAGTTTCGTTGCTCGCAATAAAGTGAACGTTGCATACGAGGTCCGAGAGATTATTGAGGTTCGTATCCACCCTGATGGATACACTCATGCTAAGGTCCCTAAGAGTAATCAGGAGATTTATTGGACCGAGTTTCAGGTACGTGTGTTGATACTTTATTATTTTACACATCTATATGTTTGATTTTACTAACTGTATTTATTTTGTCTGTTTTGAAGCGTCGCTTCTGTTGGGATAGGAGCAGGTACAATGATGCTGAGATCTATAAACAGTTCAGAGTAGTGTTGATGAGGAGGTACAACAGCCGCATTAGCGAGTGGTGTCAAAAGTGGAGGGAAGAGAGGGTGAAGCCGAAATGTGTGCCCGATGAAGTTTGGAAGAACTGGTTGGTGGTCTTCAACTCAGCCGAGTATAAAGAGATGTCTGAGCGTTGTACGAAGAACTGGATGAGCGAGCTCGATGGGCCGGGCACCGGCATTTCAAAGGCCGCTGGAGGATCTCGATCGGGCGTCAAATATGCCCTGGACGTTGTAAGATTTTTAAATTATATATGTTTTCATATTTTAAATTATATATGTACTTAATTATATATGTTTTCATATTCTGAAGGCCGAGGAGTTAGGTCGACCTGCGACGGCTTTGGACGTTGCAAAACGTCTGCACATGAAGAAGGACGGGACCCCGACATCTCAGCGAGCACAGAAGATCATTGTAACTTATTTACTTAAATTATTCTTGACTAATTACAGATTTTTAATTCTTGTTTTAGACTTCGGTAGAGGAGGCTCTTGAGGAGCGTCGAGCCTCCACGCAGGAGGAGCCCGATGTGGACGAGGTCTACCTGAGCCTCGTCCCGAAGAAGAAGAATAGGATCTTCGGAACGGGCACCTTAGGTAAGCTCTTCAGCAGCTCGTCTTCTTCATATTTAGTGTCCTCTTCAGTCGGCCCGTCTTCTTCAGAGACCGAGGAGCGCATCCGACAGAGCTTGAGAGAGGAGTTCGAGAAGAAGCAGGCAAAGCTCGAGACTCGTCATGCTGAGGAACGCGAAGCTGATCGCATTCGAGCGGAGCAGTAACGCGAAGCTGATCGCATTCGGCTGTTGGAGCAGGAGCAAAAGACGGCTGCCTTGGAGAAGAGCTTTCAGGCGACGTTCTTAGCGACGAAAGCTCGTCTACGGGCTGAGATGCTTGGTCGGCCGCAACCACCTCCCTGATTTCTGTGATTTGTGATTTTGTGTACTATATAACTTATTTTTAGATGTTTTCGGATATTTGCGATGTTATTTATGTATGATTTTAGATAGTTGAACTTTATTTTAAGATGTTTGTATATTGTGTTTTGAGTTTTGAGTTTGAAAATGGATTTGAATTCAGTTTTGAGTGCAGGTATGGGTAATAAAAAACGGGATTGATCCTGCCCAAAAAAACAGACGTTCCCTACGGCATTTCCCGTAGGGAACATACCCAATTGTCCCCTACGGCTATGCCCGTAGGGGAGCATCCCCAGTTCACCCCTACGGCTACTGCCGTAGGGGACTCTTATTCATCAACCCCTACCGGGACGCCGTAGGGGGATCCCCTACGGCAAAAAGCTAAGGCATCCCCGTAGGCGTCCCCTACGGGCTTGCGTAGGGAGCAACCTTACGGCTCTCAAATGCCCGTAGGAGATGTGTTCCCTACGAGGCAGGCCCCTACGACCAATCCCCGTAGGAGTTGTCGTAGAGGAACCTGATCCCTACGGCGTTTCCTACGGGAATGGCCGTAGGAATTGGCAGTTTTTTTTTAGTGTTAACTTCAATAACTTGATTATTCTCAATCCTTCTCAACAAAAATTCACACATTTTTTAGTGTGATGTTCACAATAATAGTCATACTAAAAATAAATATTAATTATTTTTACGTGCGACTAATTTAATTTTGACATAAAAATAAATTATTATATAAGTCCTAATTTTTGGTAAAATTTTTAAAAATGAGTAATTATTTTGTACTTCCCATCACAAATGATATCTTATTTTGAAGCGTTCAAACCTAAATTAAAACTATTTGTTTTACTTCTTATATTCACTATATAAGTCAACATAAATTAATGCACACGTATTTATTAAAAAACTTATTTTACCCATAATTAATTATTTTAAAATTCGAAATTGAATATTGAAACAATAGTTATTTAAGTAAATTTAAATTAATTCAAAGGTAATTTAAGAAAAAAAACATAACTAATTAACATAAAAAAAATCTAAAATGACATTTAAATTGTGAAAAAAAAATCCAAAATGACATAATTTGAATAAGATATATGGAGTATAGTATTTGTGAGACTCACTAAATATTTCATTTTATTTATTACTCTACTGTTTATAAAATATAAATAAAATATTACAACATGCGCTACAATCAACAATTTTTTTAAATATCCTCTGTATAATATATAAAACGAGAAACGTATTAGACTATTAGTAAAAAAATTTATGTCACATTCACTATGTAAGCTTTTTTAATCAATCAAATATAATTCTATTGTATAATTATTAATAAAACAAATATAAATTTATATTCCTTTTCATTTACGTTTGATTTCTTAATATTTTATCTATACATTATATTTATTTTATTTATTTTCATAATATTTAAATTTCAAAAATCATATAACACCTTTTTTTAATATGAATTTAGGTTAAAATAGATTTTATTTTTTTATCAAAAATTAAAAATAAAAATTGTATTTTTCATGATAAAAAATAGGCATGTCTTAAAAATTTTATTTGTTTAATATCTTAAATTCCTTTTTATTTTCAATTTTATAAAATTAATATATATATATAAGAGAATACTACAGTACATTTGTTAATATTGAATGTACCGTACATTTATCTTTTAACCAATTAAAATTTGACACTTCATTTTGTTAGCATGCACCTAGATACACCTGATTACAACTTTAAAAACAATTATGACCTGTTACCTGCTATAGCATTTTTTTATATTTTTTTATTACTATAATAAACAATATTTTTATATTCTTATATAATTAAATTAAATTATTTAAAACAAAAAAATTACATTAAATAATACACTTAATAATACATTTATCTAAAAAAATATTTTATAATTGACTAATAATTTTCTAAAAATAAAATATTTATTTTTATATATTTCTTTTAAACAACTTAAAATTACACACAATGCAATTAATTTATTTCACATAATTATTAATTTATATAATATTTATAAATAAATAATTTATTATTAACTATGAAAAACACAATAAATTAATTTTTGAACATATTTGATTTTTAAATAAATTTTAAAATAGAATTGTTTGTTCCCGAAATGACCCACCAAGAGCTTCGTATTCGTTTGAGTTCAACAATTTTTTTCTTTACCGAATAGATGAGGCAAAATTCATGAACAAATGAAGCAATAGATATTAGTGAAGCTTGATAAAAAATCACATTTCTACAAAAAAAAAAAAAATAGTGTTTATTGACGGAAACTAATTAAAATATTTATATTGTTTTGTTCATTTTGTTCTAGTTACTTAGAAATTGTTGTGTTTTCGTTTATTCATAAAACAATTCGATTAATTTCAATCATACTTATATCAAAGAGATTATAGATCATTTAATTTGTTGATCCATGTGAATACTAGAAAGAGAAGTTCCCATAATAGAGGGACCAACCTCAGTGTACAAAAAAAAAATTATTGAAGAGGCTATAAGAATTTCTCAGCATATTGATGAAATGATCTTGTTTGGGATTATAATTGATACAAAAATAGTCGACTTGGGAAATAAACAAGTGTGAATCATTGATATAGTCACTAAGTTTAAAGTTGAGTTAGATGAGACTTCATATTTGATGTAAAATGCTTGGCCTGATTCCATCAAAAATCGACTTTGTGAAGACTAGACGATAGAGTTGCAGAATAAAAAAACGACCTCATTTGTGATTCACTAAGTCTTTTGATTATACGTATTAAAAAAAACTGAATACAAATGTGAATCACTTAATATTTGCTTCATATATTATACAAATAATTTGATTTGAATTAATATTTTTATATGTAATAAATAAATAAATAATTATATTTTATAAAAAATGATTAGAAAAAAAAAACATGTACTACTCTGTATTATTAATTTTTGTCCACCCAAATCTTTGTCCTTCTCCATAGAGCATTTCCAATGGAGAGGTAGAAGTCTAGGTGTACTTTTTACCTCTCACCCAAAAAGAGGTAGAAATCGTTGGAGGTGCGCTGACATTTAGAGAGTCCCTATATCGTGCAAGTATATGTACAATGCATCGTACATGTACAATGCATCGTACATACAGATCATTTAATAATAAAAATATAAATTAAAATTTTAACTTGCGTTAAATCTTTAAATAAAAAAAATATTTAAAAGTTATTTAATTTCTGCATAATAAAAAAATATTTTTTAATTTATATTCATATTATTAATATTTATTATAAAATTAAATATTCATTATGTAATAAATGAATGTTCATTCAATTTAAATCAAATCTTCATCATACATTTAGAATTTTCAATAATTTCATTTACAACAATTAATCAAATATTTATCGTAATAAAACAATCAAATCTTCATTACATAATATAACAATCTTCATTTATCGTACCTAAGATCTTCATTATAGTAGTGAACAACAATCTTCATACCTAAGATCTTTATTATAGTAATGAAAAAAATATGAAAAATAATTCTTATATTACCCACAAATCTTCATCACTTAATACAATAATCTTCATTATCGTACATGAAATCTTTATTATCTACAATTTTCAACATGAATAAAAAATAAAAAATAATTCTTATATTACGCAAAAAAATAAATTCACTAAATTAAATAAATTTCCAACATAAAAAAATATGAAAAATAATTCTTATATTACAAATATGAAAAAAATATGAAAAATAATTCTTATATTAGGCAAAATATTACGCAAAAAAATAAATTTAATAAATAAATTAATTTTGCAAAAAAAAATAAATTTAATAAATTAATTAATTTTCCATATTACGCAAAAAAATCGAGAGAAAAATAAGAAGAAAAAATAAAAAAAATGATACAACAGAAAGTCAAATAAATAAATAAATTTAAATTTAAATATTAATCAACTAGATGTATCATGCTTTGTACATCTAAGTTGTACGTTATAAATTGCCGACATTAGAAGTCCCTAAAAATTCTTGAGTAAAAGAATTAGAGATAAAAAATATTATTATTATTATTATTATTATTATTATTATTATTATTATTATTATTATTATTATTATTATTATTATTATTATTATTATTATTATTATTATTTTAGCGTTAAAAATTATTTTATATTTTAACTTTATTCTGTATTTTATATAAAAATCAATAAAATATAAGAATTTTGAATTAATTAAATTTTTAACTTGGATTATTTGTATTTTTATTTTATATAAAAATTAATTAAAATTAATTTTTTTAAAATAGTTAAAATTTGAACGGATTATTTGTATTTTTATTTTATATAAAAATTAATTAAAAATAATTTTTATTTTATATAAAAATTAATTAAAATTAAAAAATTTTAAATAGTTAAAATTTTAATGTTAGCGTAATTATTTTATATAAAAATTAATTAAAAATAAAAATTTTGAATATTTATTTTATTTAATTATGAATTATATAAATATTAAATATTTATTTTATTTTATCTAAAAATCATTTTTTATGTTTACTATTATTATTATTATTATTTAAATATAAATAATAAATAAAAAGTATAAAATAAGTAAGTGGTGGGACCTATAAAATTTATTTTTTGGGTAGAATTGTTGGATGGGTTAGATGTTTTTTAGGTAGAAGTAGTAAAAATATGATTTAGCGCACTTGTGGCCTACTTATCGGCCAAAACTTTTAGATGCTCTAATATCTTCTTCCTTGATCCGCAATAAAAAAAATTATAGAGAAACTCAATTGAAATTTGAAAAATTTACATTGTGTTCGTCAGTAAAGATCGCCCTCTATTTTTGAAACACCAGCCAAATTTTTGTTCTTAATTCTGAAAAATATTTATGTATATTACCGGTTAACAGGTTAGTCAATATATAGAATAATAATTGTGTGTTGTAATCTCTACGCTAACTATTGTATTCAGTAATAAATCTTAACGGTTCACATTAATTAATTAAATCTAATGGTTGAAATAAAAACAAAGTACCGTGCCTTGACTGCACTGTAGAAGCCTCCTATATATATATATATGTGTATGTATATTTGTAAATGGTGTGTATTTTTGTGCAAGTGCAATGCCCGAAAATTAATTCTAATTTACTTTATTCTTTGCAAAGAAAAAAAACAAATTTCCAAATTTTGTTACAAAAGCTTATTTATCAATTATTTTTTAATTTTCTATATAGTTAAAATATATTTTTTAATTCAATATTTTTGTAAAAATAAAAATTTTATCGTTTGTTATTATAATTATAAAAATATATTTATATTTAACGGGTTTTATAACATGAATATTAAAATATGTGATTATTTAAGCAAGGGGTTATAACATGTAAATTTAAAAAAAAAATGTTAACTTTTGACATTTTGATCAAAAATTAAAATTAAAAATGTATTTAACTTTTAAATTAAAGTAAACTAAAGGTGAATAAAGTAGTAGTAAAATTTTATTTTAATGTGAAATTTTTAAAAAAAAAAATCTATTTTAAGAATGCTCATATTAAGTTGAAACATCTAAAAAACTGTGCATAATTAAATATGACAAATGAATTGCTACCTTCTGTCCATTAAAAAATGTTTCTATTGCTCATAAAGGAGATAATATATTTTAATTAAAATAAAATAAATTTTTATTTTATTTACACTATAATTTTAATATAGTACAAACTATAATAATACATTTATAAAATAAATAAAATATTTATTAAATAAATAAAATAAAGATTAAAATAATAATTATTATTATTCCAAAAGAAGCTATGACTTTTTCGATGATCATGAGTGAAAAAAGAAGAAGGTATGCATGTGAGTTATGACGTTGAAAATGGAGACATGACATTTAATTTAGGGCCATAACGCCAGCATCTCTTCTTGTTAGGTAAACTCCCCATTGATTTGCTTCAGAAAACTTTGCACTTCTTCACCGCACGTGGATTTTCCCAAGAGGACCTATGTTATATTTTCTTGGATTTTTCCAAGAGAACCCTCTTGTTAGATAACTAATGTATTTTCTACTTTATTTCATAACAAGGTATGCTTTAACTGAATAAATATTGTTTTCATTGTTCAAATTTAATATATATGGTAGATTATATGAGTATATCCTTAATACAAAATTCAAGTAATACTGTAACATACATTGATATAAATTATTATTTACATATAAACTTTACTTTTTAATTATTTTTATATTATTTATCTTATGTATTTGACGGTAAAAAAAGTCAACCATTATTAGTGGATAGAGAGAGTATTCCATATACAATTGTCCTTGTATTATTCCCAAGAGTTGAAGTCAAACACAAAAAAATTTCAAGATATAGGATTATCAAAAAAAGATTTAAGACTTCTATATCTTGAGTTCTCGTGTTTAGTAGAGATGTTTTCTTGGGTCTTCAGTCTATTTTTGTTTTATTTGAAATTTAAATATATGCCAATGCCATATCGTAAAATACACCTACTCCTTAAATAATTGATATATTTTGTTTTTTTGTTTGGCGTTCCACAATAGTTGATATACTAAAAAATAAAATAATTATTCTAAAATTTTATTTTAAAATATTTTTAATTTTATCCTACTTTATTTAACTACTCCACTTTTTAAATTTTACTTACGACCTTTCTCTATAAAATATATTTTTACCTTTTACTTTTTAATTAAAAAATCAAAATTAATACTTAAACTTTGTGCTCATAAAAGTATAATATCTATTTTGATACGAATAAAGTACTACTAATAGTAATATATATTCACTCTATCCACTAATAATAGTCACGTTGACTTTTTTTGATCAACCAATATATTTTAATAATTTTTGTATACTGTTTATCATATGTATTGAACATATGTATTGAACGATAAAAAAAATCAACGTGACTATTATTAGTGGATAAATGGAGTATTGGTATGATCCAACATCAAATCTTCATAACTGGACGATGTTACTCTTCAATAATTGATTTGCAATTTGATATTTCACCATAATTGGAGGATCGTGTCAAAAGGTAATTAATTAGTCTGTTTCAAAATACTATTTATACATTTTTTTTGTAATTTATTTAAGAGAGCGCCGGGTAAATGGCCTTTTTGGAAGAAGACTTTGTGAAAATGTCTTTTCAAGATTGAGACTTATTAAAATGGCCCTTTTTATTATTAATTCATTTTATATCATTTTATAAATAATTTTTTACATTTTTTATTTTAAGAAAAATACATAAATTTTTTATATAATTAAAATAAGGATTCAAACTTATGTTTCATAACCCGTACTCATTTAATACGAATCGAATCACAATTTCCACCAAATCAAAATCCCAAAAGTTCAAATTAGGGTTCTAAAAAATTTCACCTTTTTCTTTTTCTTTTTCTTCTTCTTCTTCCTCTTCTTCTTCTTCTTCCTCTGCCGCCTCTCCCTCTCCTCCTCCCCGAACTCGATCCACCGACCGGAACGCCGCCGCCTAGGACATCATTTCCTTCATCTCCTTAATTGTTCCATAAGGGTGTGTTTATGGTCGGGATTTTCTGGAATTGGAGAAGGACTGGAACGATGAGACCATCTCAGCCGTTTGGATTTGCCCGTATCCCAATCGTTATTGATTTGTTTTTCCAAAATCTCCAGACCGGAATTAGATTTTTCCAGGAGAACGCGCCGACGGTCCAGTTTCTAAAGCGCAAAAAAAACAAAAACGCAAAAAAAAAAACAAAAAAACTCACTGTAATGGAATTACCAAAAATTATATTTTAATTATTAATATAAAATTAATTTACATAGAATTTAATTTTAAATATTAATATAAATTTAAATTACATGAAATTATATTTAAAATACTAATACAAAGTTAATTTACATAAAAAATTACATTTTAAATACTAATATAAAATTATTTTTCGTGAAATTACAATTAATTACTAATATAAAATTAAATTACATGAAATTATATTTAAAATACTAATACAAAATTAATTTACATAAAATTATATTTTAAATACTAATATAAAATTATTTTTCGTGAAATTACAATTAATTACTAATATAAAATTAAATTAGATGAAATTATATTTTGAATACTAATACAAAGTTAATTTAAATAAAACTATATTTTAATTGCTAATATAAAGTTAATTTTAATAAAATTACATTTTAATTACTAGGACTCGGATCAACAAAAATCATCCGTTGATTATCTTGAATGGATGGTTGTGATGTAAAGTTGACCATTAGATCGGATCAACAAAAACAACCATTGATTACGTTTGAACGGATGACTGTGATTAATTCTTGATTTATTCATTTTTTATTTATTGAAATTAATAGATGGCTGTGATTAATTCTTGTATTATTTACTTTTGAATGGATGACTATGATTTAATCATGAATTCTAGACACACATACCTAATCATAATTGTAATATACCTAATGCAATTCTAACCGTTTAGTATGAAGTCTCTTATAGACAATATGCATGGTATATAAGCCATCTTCTGTGAAATTAGACATTGTGATAGATAGATTTTCAATACACCTAAGACTAAATTGTTGGAATATGTGACCGGCGAGCCAACGGTTGGCCGAGCGGTTAACCGTATTCCGTTATATAACGGTTTATTTCGTTAATTAATGAAACCTATATTAATGGCATATACTATATCTGCTCCCAATGTTGAATCATAGATATAGTCCTGTACAGTTACACATGTTGTATGAATTCGGTTTTGTGAAAACGAGAGATAATTCTGTTAACGCAACGTAACTGGTCAAACTCAGTTCCTAGTCGATGGGTTACGCCAATAACAAGGATACCCGGCCTTTCCCCCTTGAGACTAGCACTTAGTGTATGTGGGCTAATCTCGAGCCTCGGTGTTGGGACATCGACATACTTGAGTGGGTGCTCACTGTTGATGAGTTCACTGAACCCCCTCTCCCTGGAATCTCTAAGTGGTTATCACTGATCGAGTAGAGAATTCCATAATATAGTTGTACACAATTAATCCTTAAGACCCAGACATCACCGTGACTTCATCAGAGGACTAGCTGTATCGTGACGTGTCTCTGATTCCATGGAAAGGGAGTAAGTCGAAAAAGGAGACAATGTTCGTGCAGTTCGAAATCTGATGTGAAGTCTGTGCATGGTAGTAGGGGATCTGATCGCTTGATATAGATCATGGATGTCCTGTGTGTTCTGATGGTTCGTAGTCCCGGAATCTCTGGCCAGAGTTGAATAGTGAGGTGATTAGAGAAATGTGTTTCTCTGAATCAATCACGACTGGATTTTACGAAACCTAGAACGTACGCACAGTTATCAAACTCAACAAGAGATCTCGATTAACCAATATCTCTAGTTTGATCGGGACATATGTATCGGAGGGATCGTACTGTACGCTAACTATATTACAAGGTTCTTGCAGGCACTTCATTTGTATCTAGGGAATTAGTGAAGCGTGGCTGCTAGACGCTCGTCACTGTTTCGTTGGGCACCGACTTGTTCGGAGATTAAATAATATGATTATTAATCTAAAACTCTTGGGAGTAGTTGAAATAAGAACAATATGTTGTTCGAATCACAATATGTTGTGAGCCCACGACTAGTTATACACCTGAACCATTGAGGGTCACATTCTCGTGTAAACCGATCCTTGAATACGATCATGTATTAATTAACTGTTAATTAAGTACATATAGTCGGAGGTCAATATGATTGAATCCGAGATTCATAATTGTGATTATGAGTTGGAAATAATACTGAGCTAAAGAAAACGGACACGATGGTGTACACTTTCTATTTTGCGAAATTTCCCGATTTAGCAGTACCCGTGAAATGGGCTTTCCGATTTTGTGAAATTGGAAAATTTTATTTTTATCTCATATTGATGAGAAAATTAAAACGAGAAAGAAAATATAATCGTTATATTTTTCGGAGATGAAATTGATTGTCAATTTTGGAGAAACGTAATGACGGCTAATGTATTGGGCCGGCTAGGGTTAATGGATCCGATCCATTAGGGTTTGAGCCCAACAAGCTCCTTTCTTCACCTATAAAAGGAGCTCCATAGGCATGAGAATAAACACACCAAAGTGAAGAGCTCAAAACCCTAGCCTCACTTTCTCTCCTCTCCTCTCTCCCTCTCGTCCGCCCCTCGGCTCCTCCCTCGGAGGACCGCCGACAACCGGAGCCGCCGCCCGCCGCCGCCTAGTGCCGCCGCCGGCAGCCGCCTCGTGCCGCCGCCGGCAGCCGCCTCCCCTCGCCGGAATCCGATTCCGGCACCGTTTTTCCGGCTCGCTTTTCCCGTCGTATTCTCCCTTACGTGTTTCTAGTGCAATATGTAAGTTGGATTACCTATACGAGGTGAAACCTGATTAGACGAGAGACGCCGAAGGAACGCCCGAGCACAGCCCGAGTCGCGCTCGTGCGCTCCAGCCGTGACACACGAGTCCAGCCGAGAGCCCCGCCACTCGCTCGGCTCTCCCCGCACACGACCCGTGCCGTCCCCGCGTCGCATCCGCGCGACATCCGACGAACCTCGTTTCGTCCGATGAATCCCTGAGGTACTTACGATTAAATTTAGATTTAATTGTTTGCGTTAAATGTTTGCGCTATGTACTGTTAATGTTTGCGCTATGGGATTTTTAATTGATAAAGAAAAATTAATTGTGATTAATTTAAATGTCAATTAAATTCAAATTGATTCGAATTAAATAATATGATTATCTTAATTGTCAATTTGACGCAAACTGATTATGTGCACATGTTTACGTAATTAATTATATATGTGTAATTAATTAATTTGATTAATTTAATTGCACAATTCAAGTTGATTAGAATTAAATAATATGATTATGTTAATTGTCAATCTAATGCAAATTAATTATGTGCGGATGTTTACATAAACTCAAGTTGATTAGAATTAAATAATAAGATTATGTTAATTGTCAATTTGACGCAAATTAATTATGTCTGCGTAATTAATTGTAATATATTAATATGATTAATATAATTGCGCTACAAGTAATATATTAATATGATTAATATAGTTGCGCTAGAAGTAATTAATTTATATGATAAATATAATTGCGCTAGATTTAATTTGTGTAGTATGGGATAAATGAATTAAATATTTAATTATTTGATAATTAAATTAAATGGTGAATTATTGATTCTAATAGATTTGAATTAAATCAATTAATGCATGTAATATTGAAAATATGATTTTCAATAAAATAAAATAAATATAATGTAAAATGTTTACATTAATGAAAAACGGTTTTTCATAAAATTTTTGTTTTCCGCTGCGTATACATGCACGATCCCCAACAGTGGTATCAGAGCGTAGGTTCTGAAATTGATTAATTGTCTATGAATATAATCGCTTTAAGCATGCTGTTTGTTGAATTGATTGATTTAATGTTGTTTAATTGGGACTTAGTTGTTTCTATTAAGATATTTATTTTTATCTAATAGATTGAAACAATGCCTAATTTGTTATCAAGTAACAATTCAATGTCGAACATGAATGCACCTCGGGGAGTGATTCATCTAGACTTGTTTTTGTTAAAACAAATTAGAGACATCGAGCCATTTGATGGCATGATTCGATGGTCTGCTCGGCTCCCCCATTTATGGGAGATAGGGTCGCTCGCATGATGAATCGCTGGTTAGAAACTTCGAGTTTCACTTACGAGACATCACGTTTTGATTATTAAGATATTAATAAATTGAAATAGAAAGGAAGTATCAATATTTAATTTAGTGAAATTATTTATTGACCAATTACATAATAGATTTAAATATTCGATCAACAAGGTGATAGATTAATTAATTGATTTAATTGTTAAATCAAGTTAATTAATAGAGCACCATTTAATTTGCATACCTCGTTTTAATTGTGATTAAATGCTATGTGAATTATGTGAGATATATATTGTGATATATGTTATGATCGTATGTGCTCGTTAGGATGACCTATAGAGGACATAGTTGTTAAGAATCAACAATCGATCACTCACTTCATTCTCTCCTGAGAATGTATAACGATTATTCTGATGAGATAACAAACCTATACTCCTCCATTCTCTCCCGAGAATGTATATCAAGCCTTAAAGGAGAACCGATGTGTCGTTCTTTCTCCTTTCCTTCTACCGACAATAAATTATGTGAAAGCCACTTACAAGTAGTATGGTATGCCGTGTTAGCGGGGAGTACTGCTTGTGAGTTAAGCTGTGATTTATTGACATAAGATGGAGAGGTGTTAGCTACGATTCTTTTAAATATGTGTGGTCGGATAGATTAACTATGGGCTTACACATGTTTATTGGAGTCCAACTTTCACTTCTCACATCGGTAGGTCGGTCTTGACACATGGTTGACTTTGAAGGGTACGATGAACGTAGTTCTGTTTTGGGGTTAGAAATCGGAATAAAATATATTACTGGATTGTGGGCTTGAATCTAACCAAACATTAAATTTATATTTAGAGAGAGAATTATTGTTGTTATGCTTTTTTATTAAGCTGAAGAAGATGGTTTTTTTACATTTACATAACCTCTATTTATACACCACATTCTACTGGTAATGAGTATACGACCATCATCTCTGCATCGGTGTTAGAGTCTTTGTCAGGAGCATAACATGCGCCGTCGGCTCTAATCATGTTCTGTGGGCGTGCATGCTTTTTCTGTCAAGTGTCAGAAAGCTTGATGTCTCCAAGAGGGTTGTCTGCTCGAGCTTGATTCCCTTACTTGAGATGACGTGTTCGCTCAAAGCGGGCTTGGAGCTGAGGTCACATGTTCTATTGGATTCTACATGCCCTATTAGGCATTCCACATGGAAGGTCTTAAGGCCTTTAGGTATCAGACTCTATTGGTCCACTACTTCTTAATTCTATTGGAGCTTGGTGGTCAAAGACTCTCCTTGGGTGATATTAACATTGATCATATAATTTTTATACCACACAACATTATGTCCCCCGGAGTTAGATTAAACTTGATTTAAACTGGCTTCGGTAGTTGTGTCAGTCGCCGCCCATGCACTTATGATGTGGTGCATTCTTCCGAGATAGTGTTAGCCGTTTGAACCATTAAATGGATGTTCAACTTCCCGTAAGCTTGGAACTCTATTTGTAGGTCGATTTTTCACTTCCCAAATCATCCTCAACATGCAACCTTCCAAACCATCCTTGACGAATGTGGTAGATCGCAAAATCCCAGAAGTGTATGCTGATAAGAAGGTGACCTTTTGCGACGTAGTGCGAAAGAAAGAATGGATGAATAAAATGCCTCTTTCCCTTCCTTTTTCCCAGAAGTTCTGGTACCTGGCTGGAGGTTCCGTCACTCTAGTGGATGCTTTTGAGCGCTCATGGTCAATCACCGTGGAGATGGACGCTGATAGACTGGTTCTGGCTGATGGGTGGGAGCATTTCTGCAAAAGGCGAGGAGTTTGCTCTCGGTGGAAAATATTCTTGGAGTATCTGGGACCTGAGATCTTTAGCATTGGGATTTTTGATCGCAATAACGATGAAGTTATCTTTCTTGACCCCGACACTGATGAGGAGGATGAAATTCCAGATGCTTCCAGCTCCACGCTTTTGCCGTCTAAATTATGGTAGACATGATGTATCGGATCTATGTGGTCGTTGTCTTTCTTCTCCCTTGTGATGAATGATTGTTTTGTAACCTCGCAATTTGCGGCTCGTTGTTGGCCTTTGCTCTCGTTCCAGATGAATAAAATGTATTTGAAGTTTATTTATATGCATATGAAATTTTTATTTATTGTGTATGTATATATATATAGAAGTATAGGAATACTTAATATTTAATGTGCATATGCGTATAAATATTGATATATTAGTACATCTATATTTGAGAAGTATAAAAATATTATATTTATTTATATGTATATGACTATTATTTTTATTTATTTGCGTATGGTAAATGTGTATATATAAATACATATGTAAATATATATTATAAACATACCTGTTTGGAGAGAAATTTCAAATTATAGGGATTCTCGTTTTCGGCCGTAGTATCATTTTCGATAGAAATATTCCTTGGTCCTCGGGCTCAATAAAAATAGTAGTAAACTTAGGGCATTAACAAACCGCTTCTTCCTTTTATAATCCTTTCTCTTTCTCTTTGAACACATATCGATCTCGAGACGGATTTTTCTTTTTCTTCTTGTTTCCAGGTATTCATCCGAAAATACATCCTTTTTCTCACTCTTCCTGTTCCTCGTTTTTGTTTGTGTAATGTCGGATTTAGAAAGCGACAACTCGTCGGGGTCAGCGTCCTCTCGGGATGGAGATTCGGATGTAATAGTTCATGCGAAGTTGTTTAAGGATTTTATGGATATCCAATCTCCTCCACCAGATCTCATCGATTGGAACGAGTATCATTGTCAATTTCCGTATGTCCCGGTGGAGCGGGATCATTCCCTACCTCTTCAAGGAGAAATAAATGACGTCTGGCATGCTAAGCATCGTCCGAGTAGAGCCACAGAAAACCAATTGACAAAAGGACGGAAGCGTTGGAATGTCCCGATCGACGTTCATATGCACGTTCCGTTACCCGAAGATACTGCCGATCGTCCACCGGAAGGTATGATTGCGGTGACTGTGGATGCCATGAAGAACGGGCTTCGATTTCCACTTCATCCAGCGATAACCGCTATTCTTAATTTGTGGGGTATCGCCTTGACTCAAATTCATCCGAATGGTTGGTTTCAACTTTTGGGTTTGTTGACCGTTTTCGGGAAAGTAGGGTTGTATCGGTCGTTGGAGGCTCGAGAGATATGGAGTATGCTTAGCGTAGTCGTTCTTAGTAAGGAGCGTCCAGGAGATTATTTCCTTCGATTGAGGTCCGCCGTGTCGCTTAATGGCCTTGTTAATAAAAATTCAGATTGTTGGGACAGATGGTTCTTCGTGTCGGGAGCGTGGATGTCTTACGCGAACGGGACCGAGTTTCCTGTTTCTGCCACTTTCTCGCATAAAATCAAAAGTAAGATGGTATGATTTATTTTTTTATGGTTTCACTGATCTGACTCTCTTTTCTTTTTCAGGATCCAAGAAGGAGAGTCGGGAGATTTTCCCTTGGGATTTTTGTCTCGCGAAGAAGATCGTGCGGGCTTTGCCGATTTTGGAACGAGAGTTATCGATTTTTAATTCGGATTCCCAAAGGGCGGCTGCTCGTCTCTTTTGTCCTCCCCGTCATCTGAGTGCCGATTTCCCAGGTTAGAGTCACATGCTAGATTTACTTTTTGATAATGAGGCCTCACGGTGACATGTGAAATATTTACTTGCAGCTCCATTCAATCGTGTATTCATTGATCCTCCTCCCGGTATGCCGAAGGTTCCTAGCGCAGCGTCTCGTGCTTCTGGAAAAGGTGTGGAAAAGAGGAGAAATATGGTTCGAGGGGTATCGATCCCAGCTCCCTCGTCGGGGGTTAGCGAGTCCGTAGTGGCTGTTGCGATGTCCCAAGATAAAGATACTTGTCATTCCTCCGTGTTACCTTCGACGGAATTAATTCAGGTTGAATTGGCTGCTCCCCATGATCTGCCGGAAGACGATATCCAAATATCCGAGAAATATCTGTCTAAAAGGGTACGGTCGCAGAGTAGCGAAGAGGAAGGTTTGCCGGCAAAGCGCGCGTCTCCATTGTTGGACAATAGAGGAGGTCCTCCTTTGTCGTTGCCTACTATTGACGTCGCCACGGGCTTGAATGAACGTTACGTGGACCGTTCATTTTATGGAGTTAATCTTGCCATGGTTGACCGGTAATTATTTATTTTCCATATCGCTGTTTCATGATACTCCATGGAAATCATCATTACTGTGTGGTTATATACTGTTAACGCCGCTTATTTTTTTTTTTTGTAGCATTTTGGATGCTGAACCGGATATGCCCCATCATATCGTACAGATGGGGGCTGCTCGTAGCCCACCTTTGCCCTCCGGAATAAATTCGATTCCCGTAGCTCGAGCAATGTCGACAGCCGCTAAAACATGGACAAAAGATTTGGAAATATATTCTCAGAATCCCGTGCGAGCATTTTCTACTGCCATTGTGGAATCTCAACAAGCTGCCACCATGATTCAAGCTTGTCATCTGCATTGGAGAGAGGCAAGGGCCGAGGTTGAGGCTTTCCGAGGAAAAATTTCACAACTGGAAACTCGAGAGGCAGACTTGCTTGGCCAAATCGATTTCCGAGATTCTGAATTAAATAACGTGAAGGAAGAAATACAAGTTGTCAACTCTGAGCAAGATAAGCTGAAAACTGAACTTTCCCAACTTAAATCTGGCCTGGATTCTAAAAATGAAGCTTTGTTGCGCCTTCAGTCTTGTTTTGAACGTCAAGAACTAGAATTAGCAACTCTGAGGCAGAAAGAGATGGAAGCGCGATCCTTAGTTGTGAAAGTCGAGGCTCGTCTCCAAGGCGTCATGGATGTTTCCGAGGGAATTCGGAAAGAGAGAGACGCTTTCGAAGCGGAGTTGAAGTTTATTGATTCTGACCCTCAACATGATCCGGATGCTTACGGTGACTTCTTGTATGTGATGGGGGCGGTGGATATTATCCGGGCTCTTAAAAAAGCCGATTCCGATGAGTCGTCTGTAGGGATAGTGGTTCAGCAGTTGAAAGATTACCTGGAGGATCGGGTCATTGATCCTCGGTTTCAACAGGACTTCCTCGATTTAGAGCGTGATTTTGGGATCGATTTGAAATGGTGGCCGGAATATGATCGATTGTTTTATCCCGGTGAGCAAGCTCCTGGTTCTGACGCTGGCCACCCCGTTGATCCCGTTAACGTTGAGGTAGCACCTCCAGTAGCTCATGTTGACGGTGCTTAGTCTTCCAATTAACTTCCTTTAGCTTCTTCAAATATTTTTATGATGCTGCATTGTCTTTATGGTATCCATTTTGCGCTTGGTCTTTGTGTAGCCATGCTGAACTTTGTTTTCTGTATTTCTCTGTCCACTCGGATTGGATTTTCCTTTGCTATTTATTTGTCTCATTGGTGACTCTAAGTACTTTGTTAAGCTTTGTTTGCTGCACCCGATTTCTGTTGCTTTCCTTTTTGTTTTTATCAATATTGTTGCTGTAAGGTTACTATATATAAGTATATAAATATTCAAGTTACAATATTAATAAAAGTATATTACGTATGAATATAAATAGATAAGTATAATATATAATATTAAATTATATGTTATGGGTGAAGTTTTAGTTGGTTTCCAACTTAATATTGGCTTGGTTATTTCGAGCTCGGAGCTTGCTTAAAGGTGCTCTTTTTGTTAGCTCGATAGTGTTTCACTTCTTCATGAGTTTTGGGATTTTATCCTACCAAAGGTTTATTAACCTGTGAAAACTCGATATCGGCTTGAACGCCTTTTTCTTTGGCCTCGGCTTTAGCTCGCATCTCTTTCTCCCATTTGGGTTTTGAGCTCGCTCTTATGTGTTTCGAGCTTCTCTAGTTCGACCGGATCGATATATCTTGTATAATAATATTCGACTTTGGTTATCAAACCATTTGTTAAGCTCGGCTCAATGTTTGGCATTTTAATTGCTTATTTGATCCTACCCTACAGGTATTCGATCGTCTTTGAGCTTATTCCCTTTGGGTTTTGAGCTCGGCTTTAAAGTACTTGGGGTTGCATTTGTAAAATGCTTCTGTGATCCCCTTATGCTCATATGCATTTTTTAGTAGCCCGTTTTAAAACACAATTGGCTTTGAGCTCGCTCTTGTCCTGAGCTTGTATATCTTGATCGGCCTTTGAGCTTATTTTCCCTTTCGGGTTTGAGCTCGGCTTCAAAGTACTTGAGGTAGTATTTATTTTAATATATATATATATATATATATATATATATATATATATATATATATTTATTTATTATTATTATTATTATTCATGAGTATTTTTGAGGTAGTAACAAAGCTCGTTTGACCTCGTGGGTGTTCAATATTTTTGAAATCGTTTTTTTTTTTTTTTTTTTTTTTATGTATAAAGGGATTATTTTGCGAGCTCCCTCTACTTGGATTAAGCTCGCTTCAGCGACTATTTATTAATTTGATTTTTTGTTTTGGAAAGTACGTGGGACAATATGAACTTTTGTTCTTTGTCCCCATCGCATGTGTATATATTATACTTCATGCCTTTTGATTTACATGCATATATATATGTGAGGATTTATTTATTCCTCTTAATCATATTCATATTAAGACTTTATATATATGTACATTTAAATTACTTGTTTGTCCCAATTAGTTATTATATAGTTTGGGCACGATAGGATTTCAAAATAAAATACTTTATTAATATTGCAATATTTTTAACTTTGAAATAGCTTAAGACTTACAGAATGTACTCAATGATAGTACTTTTTAAGGTGTAGAGCATTCCATAGGTATTGGTCCGGAGTGCCATCTGGGTGTTCGAGTTCGTATGCCCCGTTTGATAAGCATTTGTTCACTCGGAAGGGTCCCTCCCAGTTCGGACCAAGTGCACCCGAATGTGTGCCTAAAATCTTTTTCAAGACTAGGTCGCCCTTTTGAAATTCTCTCGCCTTAACCTTGGAGTTGAAAAACTTTGCTACCTTTTGTTTGTTCCGTGCATTGAGGTAGTTGGATTCCAAGCGTCTTTCTTCTAGGAAATCTAACTCCATGCGTATTGCTTCATCATTGACGTCACTTATGGTTTGTTCAGTGCGATGAGAAGGAATGGTAATCTCGGCAGGGATTACAGCTTCTGCTCCGAATGCTAAAGCAAAAGGTGTCTCACCTGTAGCATTTCTTGTTGTAGTCCTATATGACCATAACACTTCAGGAAGCTCGGCGGCCCATTTTCCTTTGCGTTCTTCTAATTTTGTTTTGAGAGTATGCTTGAGGATTTTATTCACGGCCTCCACTTGTCCATTTGTTTGGGGATGATATGGTGTAGAGAAGACTCTATTGATTCCCCATTGCTCGCAGAAGTTTGCGACCTGTGACCCGTCAAATTGCTTCCCGTTGTCTGATATGATTGATTGTGGCAGTCCAAAACGGCAGATTATATTTTTCCAAATGAACTTGATTACTTGAGCTTGGTCGATTTTTTGCAATGATTCAGCTTCTGCCCATTTAGTGAAATAGTCCACGGCAACTATGGCGAATTTGACTCCTCCGGGTGCAGTGGGAAGTGGTCCGATTAGATCTATACCCCACCGTGCGAAAGGCCATGGACTATAGAGAGCTTTTAACATTTCAGGGGGCGTGCGGATGTTCGGACCCATCAGCTGACATTGTCGGCATTTCTTAGCATAGTCGATAGCATCCTTTCGCATGGTAGGCCAGTAGTATCCTTGTCCCATTGCTTTGTGCGCTAGAGATCTCCCTCCAGCGTGATTTCCGCACACTCCTTCATGAATTTCTTTTAACACTAAATAGCCTTCCGTCTGGGGGATGCACTTTAGTAGTGGTAGCGAGTAACTTCTTCTGTACAAGCTTGAGTTGATGATGGAATATTTTGAAGCTCTAAGTTGTAATTGCTTTGCTTCAGCTCGTTCCATTGGTAGGATCCCTTCATTGATGTATTTTAATATGGGAGTTCTCCAGTCCTCTTCAGAATTAATTTGTAGAACTTCTTTTCTTTGTTCCACAGAGGAGCTTGCTTGTTTGGTAAGCATAATTTCAGACAAATCTGCGGAGCCTTCAGCCGATGCTAATTTTGATAATGCGTCAGCTTGGGAGTTATGCTCTCTGGGTATCTGCTCAATGGAGACTTCTGGTATTTTCTTGCATAACTTCCATACGAGGTCCTGATACTTGATCATCTGCTCTCCTTTCGCTTCATATTCGCCGTTTATTTGGTTGACTACCAATTGTGAATCCATAAAAATATGCAACCGTTTGATGTCTACAGCTATAGCGAGCTCTAGTCCGGCGACTAAAGCTTCATACTCAGCTTCATTGTTTGTTGCTGGGAACTCAAATTTAATAGCTTGAGTGAGTGATTCACCTTCAGGTCCGACCAGGACTACTCCAGCCCCCGAGCACGCATTGGTAGCTGAACCATCTACGTGAAGCTTCCAAGGGCGGGCTACTGATTCCGTTTTTTTGGGAAATGTCAGCTCTACTATGAAGTCGGCGAGGGCTTGTGCTTTGATTGCAGTCCGCGGAGTGTAGGTGATGTCGTATTGACTAATTTCTATGCTCCATTTTAGCAATCTCCCGCTAGTGTCTGATCGATGGAGGACTTGTCTCAAAGGCATGGATGTTAACACCTCCACTGGATGTTCGAAGAAGTATGCTCTTAATTTTCTGACACTCGTGATGAGGGCGTATGCCAGCTTCTCGAGGGGAGTGTACCGGGTTTCGGCTTCATGCAATACCTGACTTACAAAATATATGGGTTGATGTATTTGTCCCTCCGCGCGAGTTAAAACTGCACTTACCGCGTGTTCGGAGGCGGCTAGATACATGTATAATTTTTCTCCAGGTTGCGGTTTGGCCAATATTTGAGGGTCGGCTAGATACTCCTTGATTTTTATGAATGCTTCATGGCTTTCCTTCTTCCACCTGAATTTATTCTCTTTGATAGCGGCAAAAAAAGGTCTTGTTTTGTCCCCGAGGCGCGCGACGAAGCGGCTAAGGGCTGCAAGGCATCCGGTTAGTCGTTGAACTCCTTTGATGTCCTTGGGTTCCTTCATGTCCATTATGGCCTTAATCTTGCTTGGGTTTGGTTCAATTCCTCTTTGACTCACAATGTGTCCCAAGAATTTCCCCGACTTAATTCCGAAGTGGCACTTCTTCGGGTTTAGCTTCATGTTGTATTGGTTCAGAACTCTGAATGTTTCTCCAAGGTCTCTGACATGATCTTCTTTGTTCACACTCTTGACTATGATGTCGTCGATGTAAACTTCCATGGTCTTCCCTATTTGATCTGCGAACATGGTATTGACCAATCTTTGATAAGTGGCGCCTGCATTCTTTAACCCAAAAGGCATACGGACCCAACAATATACATTTTTCTCCGTATAGAAGGCCGTGTTTTTGATATCATCTTTGTGCATTGGAATTTGGTGATAACCGGCGCTTGCGTCCATAGTTGATAGTACTTCATAGCCGGCTGTGCTATCTACCAAATGATCGATGTGAGGCATAGGAAAGTAATCTTTAGGACACGCGTTATTGAGGTCGGTAAAGTCTATGCACAATCTCCACGAGCCATTTGGTTTTTTTACTAAAACCGCGTTCGCCACCCACTGAGGCTCATTTTGTGCGAGCTCGACCAAACCGCTATCCACCAGTTTCTTTACTTCGCATGCCAATGCTTCATATTTCTCTGGTCCAAATTTGCGGCGCTTTTGAGCTATAGGCTTCTTGTTTGGATCAATCTTTAGCTGGTGACAAGCATGTTGAGGGTCGATCCCGATTAGGTCATTGCTCGTCCAAGCAAAGGTATTTACGTTATTCCCGAGGAATTCCACAAGCTTGTCTCGAAGGTCGGTAGGTAGCTCCTTGCCAATTTGGAGTTCGAGCTCGGGCCGATCTGGACTCAAGGAAATTTTCTCCATTGGTTCAGTCATTTCTATCGACAATGGTTCTCTTCTGCCCCTTTTGTCTGAACATTTGGGTACTTCCCCTTCTGGTTCAAACCCAATTCGTGGGTCTGGGTCTTCAAGTTCGGGTGGTGTTTGGCCTTCAGAGGGTCCTTTAGCTTCTTTTGTTATTTGTTTGATCCCGTTTTCCATTGGTTCGAGACATTTGTTTTGATCTTCCTTGGCATTCTTGAGGTCGATGGTTGTTTTGAAGATTCCTTCTTGTCGCAGATTAGTTTGAAAACTATTGATGTGAGAGTGTTTTTCATAAGTTGTGTTAGTAGACTCTAGCGGGTAAATAAAACATTTTCTTGCCATAACTTGATCTCCTTTGATGGTGCCAATAGCGCCATTAGGAGTAGGAAATTTGATACAATAGTAATGGGAAGATGCGACCGCCTCAAATGCTTCGAGGAATGGCCTCCCAAAGAAAGCATTATACCCGCTTCGTTTATCAACTATTACGAACTCCAGAGGTCTAGTGATTTTGATGTCTTTATCCTTCTGGTCGATCAGCTCCACAGGAAGGGTTATGACCCCAAAAGGTGATACTTCGTCATCCCCGAACCCTTTCAGCTTCAAATCACATGGGCGAATATACTCGCATAGATTTCCCATTTGATCTAGAGCTGCTTTGTAGATGATGTTGCAAAAGGCGCCGTTGTCAACAAGGATTCTAGCGACCTCTATCCCCAGTATAGTAGAGGTAATTACCAAAGGTTCATCCTTAGGGTAGGTCGTGCCTTCCCTATCAGCCGGAGAGAAAAATATTATGGATTCATGCGATATGGTTGGTTCGCGAGATGGGGCAGCGGCATGTAGAACTTCCCAGATTCGGAAATCCCTCTTTCTTTTGCGCTTGGATTCACCAGTGATTGGTACCAGTCCCCCGAGCATGTGTATGTGCCCGCGTGGGTTCTGGTTTTGGGGATGTGGTGCTTGATTTCCTCCTTGGGCGTTGGGGTTGTTGACAGGGCCTTGAATTCTCTCACTTCTTCCTTGGCGACCATCTCTCCCTTGTGGTCTAGTCACGAAATCCCACAGTTTCCCTTCTTCAAACAATTTCCAAAGTTGCTTCAGTAAGTCACGACATTGACTGGTGTTGTGTCCATGTGCTTCGTGGAAGGCACACCACTTATTTGGGTCAAGCTTGTGAGTAGGGGCTCTTAGAGGGTCTGGTTTCACCAAAAGATTGCTTCCCGCGACCTGGAGTATTTGGAAAATGTTGGCGGGACTTTTCCCAGTTCCTTCGATCAAGTTGACTTCGATATTTTGTGGTTCTTCAAAGCCTTTAAAATTTCCGAAATTCTTTTGGAACAGTGGTTTCTTCTGGATTGGGGTCGCCTTCCTTTCAAAAGTGGCTGAAGTCCTTTTCTTCTGTTCAGCAGCTTCATCGTCTTTTTTTGTTAGCTTTTGGTACCAGATTTGATGTCCGGCTTTCATCCTGAAATCTTCGTAATTTCTCGGGTAATTCATCATGAGGTATTTGAACAACTCAGAGTTTCTTCTTAAACCCGTCATGACCGTGTGGAGTTTGAGATCGTCCCCGATCTCTTCACCTTGGAGCAGTAACTCTCCTACGCGATCCACGTATGCCTCATCAGTCTCGTCTCTTTCTTGACGAATCCCGATTAATCTTTGACTTCGTTCAAGACGATTTACTTTGGACGCAAAGTGAGCAGTGAAACGTTGAGCTAGTTCATCGAAACAATGGATCGAGTAGGCAGGTAGACCCACATACCACTTGTGGGCGGCATCTCCGAGAGTGAGCGGAAATAGCCGGCATCGGGTCGCGTCGGTAGCTCCCCTTCCGGACATGTATGTTCGGAATTTGCTGAGGTGGGTTTCCGGATCCGTCTTTCCATCATAGAGGTTTGTTTGGAAAGGTTGAATTTCTATTTGTACTTGTGCCGATTCGACTTCAGGTGCAAGTGGTTCTTTCTTCTGGGGTCGAGGGTTGCTCCGGCCTTCGGTTTCTCCAAGTCGACGTTCCATTTCTGCCAATTTTGCATAAAGATCGGCAAGCTCGGGTCCTTTGGCTCTGTGGTTTGGTGAGACTTCCCTTTGAGTGGGGTTCTGTCTTCCTAGATGCAGACGAAGGTCGCCCCCATTGTGGTGTTCCGGGAGTCTCCTTTCTCCTGGGGTTATGGATATTGAACCGGCTTGCTCATTCAAGTCAATAGGATTCCTATGAGGTCGTTGTTCTCCTTGGAGATTCAGTCCCAAAGATAAGTTGGGGCCCATTCTTTCGAAAACCGATTGTCGTCCTGGTCCTTCGAGGTGAGCTGGGCGCTGGTTCGTCATTTGGTTTGCGCGGTGTCGAAGCTCGGCCATAGCATCTTCAATTTTCTCTGGTGTATCCAACATCCCAAAGTTCAGACGTATGGGGGATATGGATCTCCTTCTGTTTGGTGGTGTTCGACGTCGGCGATGGTGGTGACTTCTGGGAATGGTCCGCATGTCGATGGTTCCGGGTCGTCGGAGTCTGGGGCCTCTCCTGGTTGATCCTCCTAGTCTAGTAGGGTTTTCAAAGTCGAGGTCGACCTCCTCGTCCCGAATGAGTATCGGCCTGTGTCTTGGGCGGCTTGTTTGTCCCATCACCATTTTCCCTTTTTCCCTCCGACATTCTTCTAAAGAGGCGGTGGTATCAGTAGGAGTAGCGGTGGCACCATCGACTTCCTCTGAGTTGTGCATTTGTGACATCTTCTTCAATGGGTTGAGAAATTTGGTAGTGAGTTCCCCCTCCTTCTAGCGCCAAATGTTTTGGGGTTAGAAATCGGAATAAAATATATTACTGGATTGTGGGCTTGAATCTAACCAAACATTAAATTTATATTTAGAGAGAGAATTATTGTTGTTATGCTTTTTTATTAAGCTGAAGAAGATGGGTTTTTTACATTTACATAACCTCTATTTATACACCACATTCTACTGGTAATGAGTATACGACCATCATCTCTGCATCGGTGCTAGAGTCTTTGTCAGGAGCATAACATGCGCCGTCGGCTCTAATCATGTTCTGTGGGCGTGCATGCTTTTTCTGTCAAGTGTCAGAAAGCTTGATGTCTCCAAGAGGGTTGTCTGCTCGAGCTTGATTCCCTTACTTGAGATGACGTGTTCGCTCAAAGCGGGCTTGGAGCTGAGGTCACATGTTCTATTGGATTCTACATGCCCTATTAGGCATTCCACATGGAAGGTCTTAAGGCCTTTAGGTATCAGACTCTATTGGTCCACTACTTCTTAATTCTATTGGAGCTTGGTGGTCAAAGACTCTCCTTGGGTGATATTAACATTGATCATATAATTTTTATACCACACAACAAGTTCATTGTCATGGTGAGGAAAAGTAATCTTTAGGGTCACATAGAGATGTGATTGAAAATGTTTCTACCTTTAGGTGAATGTAATCGGGCTAGATTAACTACGGGTTATATTCACGCTATTGGACCTGAAGCCCAACTAAGGAAAAATAAGTTTTCCCGTCTGTCTGCTAGAGGATAGCGGAATTCGAAAAATTTAGTGGGAGGCAATTAAATGATAAAGACCAAACATTTAATTGTAATCATTAATAACGAATTATCTCAATGTTAATCTTCTTAATATTTCTCAGTAATATTCTCTAAGATATCCCGTAACATCGATACTCGACCAATCCAAACTCACTGGCCCAAACCATTTGAATTGGAATCTCAATCTTGTGATTTAAAATGATGAGTGCCTCTATGTACTTGAGAATAGATTATTTGATAATCTCACTCAACTTTTGACTGCTGAGGAATGCCACTTATGAGAAGTGGATTTCTAGTTCTTATGAATCGTTCATTATGAACTACAACATGAACAAAGCTCGATCCTTCAATGGATAAGTTGTTTAAGATGTTGATCAAAGAGTCAACCATCAATACGAGAAATTTTTTCTCATTATTGCTTCTTCATGAAAGAAGTGTTCTTCTTGAAGAAAATGACGGAAATGGTTTCCGGTCTAAGTGTAAAGATGGATAAAGGTGATACTAGAAGGGCGACTAAGAACAAGGTCAACAAATGAGTTGATGACGCTTGCCATCGTTGTGTGAATAAAGGCCATAGGGCCATAACTGCTAAAATACCTTAAGCAGAAACGTTCTGACAAAGGTTCGTATTGGGTTATAGTTATTCTATTGTTTTGAACAATTGATTATTTGTTTCGTCTAAATTTAGAAACCTGCTGTTAATAGAAATGTTCTATTATTAGATCTTACTTCTATATTTGATATAGAAGGTAAAGGTTTTAATTTTGTTTTGGAAATCCGATTTCCTTTATACAAAAGAAAGCAAATATGATTTGCTAAAGACGATAAACAAATAAACAAGAATGAACTAAACCCAAATATCAGCAATTGATAGAAGTCAAATCCCCGCACAACTTTAGCACGCTAGTTGAGTGTGTTGAAGATCTATTGGATTTGATCCAAACGGAGATGTGTGATCCACTAATGTGTTACTGGTGGGGGTGGTTTTCAACTACCAAATGTACTTATGAAGTACACGTCTCTAATTTTGAAGTGTTCAATAATTTTAGACATCAAAGTAGGAAACCAACTTGGTTGCTATATTACGATATGATCGTGGTAATAAATATTTAAGCACCAAGCTTATTGACTATCTAAAAGAGAATACGATTCTCTGGCAATGGACTCCGTCTGGAACTCCTTAATTGTATTGAGTGTCCGAATGTTGGAATCAAACTTTGTTGGACATGGTTCGATCCACAAGGGGTTCACCAAATTTCGACGAAATTGTAAAAGTCCTGCACTTTTGACAGTCATCCATTTGCTGAATATTGTTACCACCAAAGCAGTTAAAACCACACCATATGAACTTGGACACTCCCGTATCCTGCTTGCGTGAAGCGGCTAGTGGGAGATAAGTTGGATAGTAGATCCGGCTTATGCCATTTTGTGGGGTATCCTGAACATTCACAAGGATACCTGTTCTACTATATTTCTAAAACAAAATGTTTGTTTAAAGAAATGTTGCCTTCTTAGAGAAGAAGTTTCTATTCGATAGAAAAGGCAATATAGTAAATCTCGAAATAGTTCGAGAATATGAACCACACTATGAAGTTCAAACACAAGTACTTGGAGATGAACCAATTCAACAAACCACTAATATACCTCTTCATCTATCGGTTCGTAAATCCGAAAATGTTCGGAAGGTACCTGGTAGACGGTTCCATCTTGATAATGATCAAGATAAAGTTGACGATGGATATGATCCAATAAACTTCAACTGATTCGTATTGGATACGAATATGGGACATTGGCTTATTGCCATGAAATTCATAATGGACTGTATGTACTCCAACAAGGTTTGACCTTGGTAGATCCACCAAAGGGAATCGTTCCCAAAGGCTGCATATTGATCTATTAATTATGATGTGAGAGTATATATATAGAAAGGTGTGACCTTTAAAGCAAGGATGATGGCGAAAGAAGTTACTCAAAGACAATGTGTTGTTTATGAGGTAATCTTTCCATCAGTCGCTATGCTTAAGTCCATTACAATTTTGCTGGCCATTTCTGCATAGTACGACTATGAGATATGGAAAATAGATATGAAGTCTACTTTCCTTGAATGTGATATTATGGAAGAGTTGTAGCGCAGCCGGAAGGCTTCATATTTTCTGGAAAGGAGCAAAAGGTTTGCATACTCCAGTGATCCATTTATGGATTGAAACGAGCATCCCTAAAATGGAACATGTGTTTTAAATACAATAGTCAAAGCGTTGACTTGGTATAAAACTTAAAGGTACCTTGTATTCAAGAAGGTTAGTGGGAGCGCAGTGAAATTTAAGTGTTGTACGTTGATGACATACTAATCATAGGCATGATTGAGTGATGTTGCAGTCAACGAAAGCACGGTTATCCACACGTTTCTCGAATAAAGGATTTGAGGAGAGGCATCTTACGTATTGTGATACGTCACTATAGATATAGATCTAGAAGGATGTAAAATCTTCTCAATCCTTGTACATAGAAACTGTTTCTGAAATGGTTTAGCATGGAAGAATCCTGAAGAGATTCTTGCCAATGTCCCATGGGGTTCATCTCTCGTAATTCGTGTGACTGTAATGTTGCTGGAATTCGAGGAGATGAAATGGACAACACATATATCTCCGCACTAGGGAGCATTATGTATGGCATGCTGTGTACTAGACGTGATATTATAAATGTTGTGAGTGTCACAAGTGAATATCAGTCGAACCCAAGACCGGCTTATTTGAAGTCGTGAAGGACGAAATCCTTGAGCACTAGCAATCAAAAGCATTAAGGAATTGTTCTTAGTCTATGGGAGGTCCGAGTTGAATTTAGAGGTACTTACGAACTCTAGTTTTCAACCGGATATGGATGACTAAAAGTCGATATCGGGATTCATATTCGAGCTTAGAGGTGGTTTCGTATGCTGGAATGGTTCTTGCAACGACTAATGATTCTACCACGAGAACCTGAATATGTTGCAGCATCTAAAGCTGTAAAAGAGACTGTTTTGGACACGGAACTTTATCCAAATGTTGGTTATAGTTCCGGACGCAAATAATCAAGTAACTTGTACTGTGATTATACGGTGTCCTGTAGCGAATGCTAAGGAACCGAGATCTCATCAGAAGTCCAAACATGTACTTGAGAGAATATCATGTGATCTAAGAGATCAATGACAGAGGTGACGTCTGAGTCGAGAGTGTCACTTCGGAAGATAACTTTGTAGATCCCTGTACCAGGCCTTTATGTGAATATGTCCGCGAGAAACATCGAGAGTCGATGGGACTAAGATTCATGGATAGTTGGCTCTAGGTCAAGTGGGAGATTGATGGAATAGGTGACCGGCGAGCCAACGGTTGGCCGAGCGGTTAACCGTATTCCGTTATATAACGGTTTATTTCGTTAATTAATGAAACCTATATTAATGGCATATACTATATCTGCTCCCAATGTTGAATCATAGATATAGTCCTGTACAGTTACACATGTTGTATGAATTCGGTTTTGTGAAAACGAGAGATAATTCTGTTAACGCAACGTAACTGGTCAAACTCAGTTCCTAGTCGATGGGTTACGCCAATAACAAGGATACCCGGCCTTTCCCCCTTGAGACTAGCACTTAGTGTATGTGGGCTAATCTCGAGCCTCGGTGTTGGGACATCGACATACTTGAGTGGGTGCTCACTGTTGATGAGTTCACTGAACCCCCTCTCCCTGGAATCTCTAAGTGGTTATCACTGATCGAGTAGAGAATTCCATAATATAGTTGTACACAATTAATCCTTAAGACCCAGACATCACCGTGACTTCATCAGAGGACTAGCTGTATCGTGACGTGTCTCTGATTCCCTGGAAAGGGAGTAAGTCGAAAAAGGAGACAATGTTCGTGCAGTTCGAAATCTGATGTGAAGTCTGTGCATGGTAGTAGGGGATCTGATCGCTTGATATAGATAATGGATGTCCTGTGTGTTCTGATGGTTCGTAGTCCCGGAATCTCTGGCCAGAGTTGAATAGTGAGGTGATTAGAGAAATGTGTTTCTCTGAATCAATCACGACTGGATTTTACGAAACCTAGAATGTACGCACAGTTATCAAACTCAACAAGAGATCTCGATTAACCAATATCTCTAGTTTGATCGGGACATATGTATCGGAGGGATCGTACTGTACGCTAACTATATTACAAGGTTCTTGCAGGCACTTCATTTGTATCTAGGGAATTAGTGAAGCGTGGCTGCTAGACGCTCGTCACTGATTCGTTGGGCACCGACTTGTTCGGAGATTAAATAATATGATTATTAATCTAAAACTCTTGGGAGTAGTTGAAATAAGAACAATATGTTGTTCGAATCACAATATGTTGTGAGCCCACGGCTAGTTATACACCTGAACCATTGAGGGTCACATTCTCGTGTAAACCGATCCTTGAATACGATCATGTATTAATTAACTGTTAATTAAGTACATATAGTCGGAGGTCAATATGATTGAATCCGAGATTCATAATTGTGATTATGAGTTGGAAATAATACTGAGCTAAAGAAAACGGACACGATGGTGTACACTTTCTATTTTGGGAAATTTCCCGATTTAGCAGTACCCGTGAAATGGGCTTTCCGATTTTGTGAAATTGGAAAATTTTATTTTTATCTCATATTGATGAGAAAATTAAAACGAGAAAGAAAATATAATCGTTATATTTTTCGGAGATGAAATTGATTGTCAATTTTGGAGAAACGTAATGACGGCTAATGTATTGGGCCGGCTAGGGTTAATGGATCCGATCCATTAGGGTTTGAGCCCAACAAGCTCCTTTCTTCACTTATAAAAGGAGCTCCATAGGCATGAGAATAAACACACCAAAGTGAAGAGCTCAAAACCCTAGCCTCACTTTCTCTCCTCTCCTCTCTCCCTCTCGTCCGCCCCTCGGCTCCTCCCTCGGAGGACCGCCGACAACCGGAGCCGCCGCCCGCCGCCGCCTAGTGCCGCCGCCGGCAGCCGCCTCCCCTCGCCGGAATCCGATTCCGGCACCGTTTTTCCGGCTCGCTTTTCCCGTCGTATTCTCCCTTACGTGTTTCTAGTGCAATACGTAAGTTGGATTACCTATACGGGGTGAAACCTGATTAGACGAGAGACGCCGAAGGAACGCCCGAGCACAGCCCGAGTCGCGCTCGTGCGCTCCAGCCGTGACACACGAGTCCAGCCGAGAGCCCCGCCACTCGCTCGGCTCTCCCCGCACACGACCCGTGCCGTCCCCGCGTCGCATCCGCGCGACTTCCGACGAAACTCGTTTCGTCCGATGAATCCCTGAGGTACTTACGATTAAATTTAGATTTAATTGTTTGCGTTAAATGTTTGCGCTATGTACTGTTAATGTTTGCGCTATGGGATTTTTAATTGATAAAGAAAAATTAATTCTGATTAATTTAAATGTCAATTAAATTCAAATTGATTCGACTTAAATAATATGATTATTTAATTGTCAATTTGACGCAAACTGATTATGTGCACATGTTTACGTAATTAATTATATATGTGTAATTAATTAATTTGATTAATTTAATTGCACAATTCAAGTTGATTAGAATTAAATAATATGATTATGTTAATTGTCAATCTAATGCAAATTAATTATGTGCGGATGTTTACATAAACTCAAGTTGATTAGAATTAAATAATAAGATTATGTTAATTGTCAATTTGACGCAAATTAATTATGTCTGCGTAATTAATTGTAATATATTAATATGATTAATATAATTGCGCTACAAGTAATATATTAATATGATTAATATAGTTGCGCTAGAAGTAATTAATTTATATGATAAATATAATTGCGCTAGATTTAATTTGTGTAGTATGTGATACATGAATTAAATATTTAATTATTTGATAATTAAATTAAATGGTGAATTATTGATTATAATAGATTTGAATTAAATCAATTAATGCATGTAATATTGAAAATATGATTTTCAATAAAATAAAATAAATATAATGTAAAATGTTTACATTAATGAAAAACGGTTTTTCATAAAATTTTTGTTTTCCGCTGCGTATACATGCGATCCCCAACATAAATGTCATATACCTTCATGAAATTAACTTTATATTACCAAATAAAATATTATTTAATAAAATTAACTTTATATTAGTAATTAAATTTCGTGAAATTAACTTTATATTAGTAATTAAATTTCATTATATTAGCTTTGAATTTGTAATTAAAATGTTATTTAATGAAATTAACTTTATATTAGTAATTAAAATGTTATATTTCGTGAAATTAACTTTATATTAGTAATTAAATTTCATTATATTAGCTTTATATTAGTAATTAAAATTTTATTTCATGAAATTAACTTTATATTAGTAATTAAAATGTTATTTTATGAAATTAACTTTATATTAATAATTAAAATGTTATTTCATGAAATTAACTTTATATTAGTAATTAAATTTAATGAAATTAACTTTATATTAGTAATTAAATTTCATTAAATTAACTTTATATTAATAATTAAAATATTATTTAATGAAATTAACTTTATATTAGTAATTAAATTTCATTAAATCAACTTTATATTAGTAATTAAAATTTTATTTAATGAAATTAACTTTATATTAGTAATTAAATTTCATTAAATTAACTTTATATTAGTAATTAAAATTTTATTTCATGAAATTTACTTTATATTAGTAATTAAAATGTTATTTCATGAAATTAACTTTATATTAGTAATTAAAATGTTATTTCATGAAATTAACTTTATATTAGTAATTAAATTTCATGAAATTAACTTTATATTAGTAATTAAATTTAATTAAATTAACTTTATATTATTAATTAAAATGTTATTTTATCAAACTAAAAATAAAAAAGCCATCAAAAGTATTTTACATCCGCGATAAAACGATCTCGAGACCATCAAAATTTAATGAAATTTATCTCGAGACCATAAGCTAGATTAATATATAAAATTTTAAATGAAATTATTCGTTAGTATATATATTTAAAGTTTGATAAAATATTCAATCTAGTTTACTTGGTTCAATGAAAAAACAATCTCATTTTCTTGGTCAAAGTCTATATATCTAGTCTTATGTTCGAACTTCTTTATATAGTTGTTTGACAAAGAATTTCTAGAGATGTCAACTTTTTTGGGACGGACATAGTAGTATTTGTTTTTCTTACAAATTTTGACATATAACAAAATTTCCAAATTTTGAAATAAATATATTTAATTCACAAAAATATAATTTTAAAGTATTTATATTTTGTAAATGTGTAAAATATGGCTTTTTTATTAATTATTTTGATGGTGTACACCAGAATATATAAGACGTTTTACATCCAAAATCTCTAAACTTATGGAAGAGATTCATGGAAATCTCTAATAAAATATCTCGCTAATAAGTAGGGCTATATATAAGAAAATATTTTATTTCCTTCACTCCCCCTCAAGGTGGAGCATGAAGATCACGAATGCCCAGCTTGCCCAAAAGAAATCGAAAACGCTCTGTCCCAAGTGGTTTGGTAAAGATGTCCGCAACTTGGTTTTGAGTAGTGATGACGCATGGAGATATTTCTTTAGACTCGACTCGTTCTCTAACAAAGTAGCAATCCATTTCAACATGCTTAGTTCTTTCATGGAAAACTGGATTATTTGCTATGTGTCGCGCAGCTTGATTGTCACAGTAAAGGTTCGTAGGCCCATCTTGTGGAGCCTCAAGGTCTTTGAGCAACCATCGTAACCATAATACTTCACTAACAGTGGCAGCCATCGCCCTATACTCTGCTTCTGCCGACGACCTCGAGACAACCGATTGTTTCTTAGTTCGCCAAGAAATCGGAGCACCTCCTAAGGTAATTAAATACCCCGTTCTCGATCGCCTTGTAAGTGCACAACCCCCCCAGTCGGAATCACAAAATGCTGACAAAATCAACTCACCAGATGATGGAAGAAAAATTCCTTGTCCAGGAGTAGACTTTAGGTACCTCGGAATTCTCATGACAGCTTCCATATGTGGTTGTCGTGGTTGGGAAAGAAATTGGCTGAGCATATTAACGGCAAATGTAATATCTGGTCGTGTAATTTGGAGGTATAGCAACCTTCCAATCAATCTTCTATAGTGTGCGGCATCTACTAGTGGAGTATTAACGGCATCATCCAAATGAATATTTTGTTCCATCGGAAATGGACTCGGCCGGCATCCCAACAACCCATTCTCTTCCAATATGTCCAACGTATATTTACGTTGGCTAAGTACAAGTCCATTTGGTGTTCGAGCTACTTCTATTCCCAAGAAGTATTTCAAAGGCCCTAAATCTTTTATGCTAAAGAGCTGATCAAGGTGTTCTTTGACTTCACAAATTTTGGCATCAGAATTTCCCAAAAGAATTACATCATCTACATAAATAAGTGTTGAGATATATAATGTACCTCTTTTGTAAATGAAGAGAGAATGATCAGCGCGTGAATGTCGGAAGCCAATATCTAAAAGGGCTCGAGTGAATTTATGGTACCAATTTCTAGAAGCTTGTCGCAACCCATATAGTGATTTTCGAAGACGACATACTCTTGTGTCACCTTCTTTTGCGAAACCAGGTGGGAGTTTCATGTAAACTTCCTCGTGCAAATCTCCATGCAAGAAGGCGTTATTCACATCCAATTGGTGAATTGTCCAATTTTTCTTGACCGCAACAGCGAGCATGCTGCGAACGGTGACCAATTTTGCTACTGGTGCAAATGTTTCGTGAAAATCGATACCTTCTATCTGAGTGAACCCTTTTGCCACTAAACGTGCTTTATAACGTTCCACCTCCCCCGTGGGTTCACTACAAAAAATTCTACTTTTTATGACAATTTTTTTCGTGACGACATGATATTTGTCACGTATTATCATTTAAAAGTGACAAATTTATTTTTCGTCATTTAATATATTTATTTAAGGACAAATATTTATTTTGTCACCAAAAATATTTTTTTTCATGATGAAACTTTAGTTTGTCAATAAAAATATGAGTTTTCGTCATTATTTTAAAACTATTTTGACGAAATTGAAAATTTCGTCACATAAACCTTTGTTGACGATGTTTGCAATAATTAGGGACGATATTTAATGTCATGAAAAAAATACATTTTTATGACGAAATTATATTTTGTCATCAATTATTATAAATAATCAGTGGCATAATAATTTCGTCAAAATTAAATTAGTGACAATAACATTCGTCATATAATATACTACTTATATGACAATTATATTTTTCGTCATTAATTAATTTAATTTATTATTGACATATTTTTTCGTCACCAATACTCTTATTTTGACATTTGTTAATGATTTGTGACTTTTTTAACTATAAATTTCAACGTAAATTTTTCCTCTACGTGATTCTCTATGAAACATTTTTTTTTTTGGTATTACTTAAAAATAAAAATTTTATATTGTAAACATTTAAAAGTATATATTACTACTATTTTTTGGAAAAAAATTATAATATCACAATATTTTAACCATTTCATATTTGATTTAAATATAAATAGTGTTATAAATCTTAAAATTAGTTTTTAATTTTTAGAGTAAATTGAACAGATTAAACGAACTAGTGGTCGGTGATCGTGGTTATATTTTGACGGATACGCTCATAAAAATAATACGCAATTCCATAAAACCTATGCTTCGTTCCTTCGCATCCAGCCAACCACTGCGGAAAAACTGACCTCCGCAATCGCTAATTGCCGCTTTTCCCCCTTCGATCGTTGCCGCCTTTCCCCTGTGATCGGCACCGTGCCGTTATTAATGTGATTGGTGATACATGCCGCACTTGCGCCACATTTTTTCCCCTAATAACTCCAGGTTAGATTTGTAGATCAAATTTCGTCAAAATTTCGATTGATAATGAAATCGCCACTTGCAGCTCTCCTCTCTTTGATTCTGGTAATTTGGGGTTTTTATGGATGCGACATGGCCTTTCATTAGGTCTAATTTGGGTTTAACTATCAATTCCTTGATGACAATTAATATTAAAGATTGGGCGTGTAATTTTGATATTTTCTTTATTCGATCCGTTTATGTGGAATTGCTAATTCAAATTTTGTTGGTTATGATTCTTCTACTGATACGGCTATGCTATTATATCATTTTATTCACACGCCCATTTGCTTTAACCCTTGTGCAACGTAAAGATAACTCGAAGAGATGAAGAAATATTTAGATCCTATTTTTTGTATTATTATGTTTGTTTGTGTGTGTTTATATGTAGTTTTGTAATAAATCAGGTCTTATATATATGCTAATATGGTGAAGTAGATTGAATATCCATATTGATCCTCGGGTAATTGGTGTGTACTTTAGCTGTATGTATGACTACACTCTATGATGTATTTTTGTTTCTTTTCTAATCATCTAAATGCGTATGCAATAATTATTTTAGCAATCTAATATTATTTTAATTTGATTTTATAGAACACTTGGTGGTGAGAAGTATACAATGTATTTGATACCCAATTCCTTAGTCTGTCCTTAAATGAAACATCTCATGACCCACCTCATCAAAACAACCATTGATCCTCAGGTAATCGCATCAATAGTTTTTTCTTTATCACATGAGGGTGTTTTTTCGTGGATGATCAGATTACGATGAAGATAAATTGCTAATTGTGTGATGTACATCTAAACAATTTTCTAGATTTGAAACTTCACGTCTTATATATATACTATTAATTAATCATTTTTCATGATTAATGTTATACTGATTAACGATCAGATACTTCATCATTTTTATGTTTATTTATCATTAATTTCGCAGGTCTTCACTGAGAATATATGCATATCTTCAATCATGAGGTAAGATTATCTTACGCTAATGTAATTTATTTTATATTTCAGTGATTTTATTAGAACAATATTTAAGTAGATTTTCACTTGGGTTTTAATGCTAGCAATGATGTGTTTTCTGTTTTAATTTTTTTATTAGTAAAATTTAGTTTTGTTGTATAATTATTTGTGTGTATACTTTCAATCTAATATCTTTATATGCTTGCAGTAAACTTTTGGGAGAGAAGTCGTACTTCAGATACTTGTGAATCGTACGGACTACAAAGAAGAATCAAAAATTTGCCCAGACAATAGAGCTAAATATTTGGGGTTAAAATCTCTGACCTACGAAGGGATAAACATTTGGTGCTTTGTTTTGTATTTGAGTGCTAGTGAACTTTACATTTTAATGATAAAATGATTCATTATAGTTTTTGGATCATCTTTAATGAGATTTTTTTTTACTATATTCTACTTATCGTGACAAATTTGTAAGTTTTTATATACAAAAAAATAACAATGAATGTTAATGTCACGATAACTACATTTATAGTGACGAAATAATCATCTTAACGAGACAAAAATTAATATTATAATTTTTTTAAAATTGAATAATTCATGGAAAATCGTCACAAAAAATAAAGTTTTAAAGACGATAAATTAAAAATGTCATGAAAAAATTAACATTTAGTGACGAAAATTGATAATAAGTGACGAAAAGTGGAGCTCAAACGTGACAACTATTTTGTCACAATAGATGAATAAATACGGTGACGATGTCATTTTTTGTCATCACATGATGACTTGAGATGACGAAACAAATTAACGTCATATTTATCTAATGTGACGCACATACGGTGACAATGGCTGCGACGAAAAAAAAGCGTCACCAAATAGATTTGGCGACGAAAAATGATGTTTTTATGACAAATAATTTCGTCGCGAAATCTCAAATTTCTTGTAGTGGTTTATATTTTATCTTATACACCCACTTGGAATCAATAGCACGCTTACCCGGTGGCAAATTCTCAAGCGTCCAAGTTTGATTGTGTTCAAGGGCTTCAACCTCTTTCTGCATAGCTTCTCTCCATTTCGGATTTTTTACTGCATGATGGAAGTACTTAGGCTCATCTTGTGATGTAATGGCCGATAAGTACGCTTTGTGGGAAGGAGAAAAATTTTCATAAGACACAAATAAGGATAAGGGATGTACCGTCGAGGATTCGGAGTTGGTCGTGGGCCGCGAATGGTCTATAGAGGGGGGCAAATCGATTTCATAACCTTGAAGCTTCTTTGATATTGTCCGAGTTCGTCCACCTTTTCGGCCCACTGCATTGGTGATGTCAGTTACTCGATTTCGTTGAAGTTCGTCATGTTCACGATTTTCAGAATCTGGTTGCGATGTACTTTCACCATTAGGTAAATTCTCAAGTGATGTTTCTGCCTCATTTATTTCAAGTGTTTCAGAAGAGGTAGAAAACATCATGAAGTCCTCATGTAGTTCACTGTCCAAATGCTTCAGACTTTGATTTTCACTGTGAAGATCACTCATCTGCATTCTTTTAAATGGGAATTCATTTTCAAAAAATTTGACATCACGTGTGATGACAAATTTTCTTTCCTTTAAATCATAAACCTTATATCCTTTTTGTCCATTGGGATATCCGAGAAATATAGAAGACCTCCCCCTCTCCTCGAATTTATCCCCGCCTCTCGCGTTGTCCTTCATATAAACCAAGCAACCGAAAATGCGCATGTGATCGTATGAAGGCAAGCGCCCAAATAATAATTCAAATGGAGTCTTGTTCTTAATTACCTTTGAAGGAAGTCTGTTGATAATATAAGTTGCTGTTAATACGCATTCTCCCCAAAAGCCGACGGGTAAATTTGCTTGAAATCTGAGTGCTCGAGCTACTTCAAGTATGTGTCGATGTTTCCTTTCTACCACCCCATTTTGTTGTGGCGTGTAAGGGCATGAGGTTTCTAGAAGAATCCCATTCTCGGCATAAAAATCGAGCATAATATTAGAAGTGAATTCACCACCATTGTCACTTCGGATTCTTTTAACTTTCTTCTCAAGTGAATTCACCACCATTGTCACCACCATTGTCACTTCGGATCATTTAATTTTTTTAATAGTTCGATCTATTAAATGATGCGGCTTGTAACATGATAACAAAAATATAACTCGAGATCAAGTCGGCTCCCGCCATTAGCGACTCAGAGTGGCTTCTAACAAAAACATCAATTAAAATGTAACTAAACCCTACCTAATCTGCGAAGCTTTAATTTTATTTGTTTAAAGCTGAATATGATGAGATTCTCGTACGAAAAAGTGGCATAATTGAATTAATTAACTTAAAGCAACAAACGTTGTAATACTTTAATCATTGCTTCAATTAGTTACTAAACAAACATACGTAATATTTTCATTCAAATTAAAGGTAAACAAACAAAATAGACATAATGATGTTCAGGTTTTAGTATCAAAATATTCCTTAATCAAGAGAATAGCTGATTGAGAGAAAATAAAAGCACATTGAAATAGATCCGTTATTTTTCAGCTTTAATTCTTAAGCGATTTTGAGTCATATTTATCAATTTTAATAAACAGTTATCGACTTGAAACTTTAAAGATCATGTAAATGAAGATTTAATGTTAATTTTGGTGTACTCATTCTGCCTTTGTTATACTTTACTTTGTATACTCATGATAATCTTGCTCTCAATAAAAACGTTGATCAGTTGTGTTGTTTTTAAGAGGGCTGGATGTATTCAATTACAAGTGTATATACTTTTTTTTTATTTGTAAAATAAAGAAGTTCAAGTGTTTTTTAGAAGTTTATAAAAATTTGAGTGATTTAATACGGATATTTTAAAAAATATTTAAAAATCAATAAATTTATTTTGATTTTATCTCAAGAATATAAAAGAATTTTATTCTAAATCTCTTGTAAAATGTAATTTTATTTTAATTAACTAAATTCTTATTAAAAAATAATAAAATTTTAAAAATATAAAAATAAATATAATAGAGTTAGGCAAAGAGAAAAGAATTTCAAAAAATATTTTATATATTTTTGATATTTATATATATATATATATATATATATATATATATATATATATATAATATTAAAATTATTAAATTTATAGTCAAATTTTGATTTAGTGAAAAAAAATTATAATTGTATAACAATTGTAAAAAAAATAAATTTATTTATCAAGTTATTTAAAAATATAACAATTTTTTTAAATATATATATATATATATATATATATAATATAAAGTATAAATAAGAAAATACTTTATCTATTCCAAAAAAGTTGTGACACTTTTGTAGTCACTGTGATTAATAACAATGTTACTTTTTGATATTTTGATAAAAAAAATATAAACTAAATATGATTAATAGCAATGTTAATTTTTAATATTTTGACCAAAAAATATAAATTAAATATATACTGGAGTATATTTTTAAGTTTAAAAATAAGTTAGTTACCAGTCAAGTTTAAAAATTGAGTAAATAAATTAAAAATAAATTTATATTTTAAAGTGAGAATATAATATATTTTCTTAAGTGTGTATTATTAAAAAGAAAAATAAATTAATTATTATGGAAAATATGGAGTATATAAATAAGTGATAGTGTATAGTAGTATTTCAAATTTGCCTACACAATTGTGACATTTTGTGGCTAAAATACAGCTTTAATTGGAATACTTCTGTTTCCCAATATAAGTGGACCACACGGGTGTTACATATAGCATAGCATAGCATAGCATTTAAGTCTCATCAATTTCATTACATTATATTCTTCCTTTTGATCATAAACAGTAGCGTAATATATTGAGGGACTTGCCACTTTAGGTTTTACTTTTTTTCATTTAAAATCAAATTATATCATGTGTATTTAAAAGTGCGTCCATAAACATAAATTCCAATAAATAAATAATTTTTGTTTGAAACATACATCACAACTAAGTTATGAAGGGTTTTTTCACCGAGTTAACAAGCTAGCTCTCCGAATAACCAAACATGTATGTCAAAAGTTGTTTTCTCAGTTGGTTGAACACTTAAATTGATGATCGTAAGGTCCAAAGTCCGAACTCCAGACATGTATTTGAGCATTTAAATTTGTTAAGAGTTATTAACTCAGTTGGTTGAATACTTGAATTAAAAATAAAAAAATTACGGAGAGTTACTTTCACATTAAACACCCTACTTTCACATTAAACACCCAGCCACCCTAACAAATTTATATTCTTTCTTAATTTTTCAATTTAAAATAAAATTTATAGAAACAAAAATACTACAAAAAAATTTAATTAATTTTTAATAAAATAAAAAGAATAATTAGTTTGGGTGGATCCTCAAAAGAGCCTAAAAGATGGGTCATCTTTTGGTGTCTTTTCATTGCATCAAAGTCGTCCAATGGTAGCAGCAGATAAAATCAGAATCTTTTGATCGATAAGCTAGTGATTGAGAACTGATGAGAAAATAATACAAGGTACAAGTATTAATGCACCAAGTACACATATGAATACGAATATGATGAGGAGAAAAAGTAAGAATTTGCTCTTGGAGGAATGGCTTTTGATTTCCATGTCCGGGACATGTTTTCCATTCATTTTTTTCAAAAGCATCACCCTTTAAACTTTGCTTTTCCATAAATTTCATCTTTTCTGGCTCTCCGAACTGACAACTTACTAGGGGCCCCGGCCCCCTCTTCTTGATGGCCAATCTAAGAAAGAAGGAAAAAAAAATGACTATGTATATATTATCGTTATACGTTTTCGTTTGTTTCATGAATTCGAGCTGAGTCACAAGAAAGATCGAACAAAAAATGATATCTTGGGTGGTGTTTAGTACCCTTGGCCAAGGGTGAAGGTAAAAGCACATGGAACATACAACAAAGGTTTGACATTATATATTATGTGGTCCAAAAACACGAAAAAGATGAATCAACGCCTAATCCTAATATAGAAGAGTGAGAAGAATGAAATGTACTATTCTACCCTTTTAGGACCATCATACATGTGCCCTCTCGTCCATCACCGTAACAATATTACTCTTCCATAGTGACAATTTTTAGAGTCGAATAAACAATTTGGTCCCGGGGTAAGGAATAACCAGTTACGCCAAAAGATATGAGTCAATACTGCTAGAACCACGCCTGTAACCCAAGCCAATATTTCACTAGGTTTTTTAAATCCATCGGTGAGATACACACAAAAAACATGTAGAATCATCATTAAGACCATCATACTTGCCGAGCATCGATGAACTGATCGGATGAACCAACCAAAGTTTGCTTCTGTCATTATGTATTGAACAGAGGCACACTATTACTCTTCCATGCATATGCTATCGTCTCTTTTAGTTAACTACAATTCTGTTCTCTTCCAACTTAGAATCATCGTTTTACTTGCGTAACTACTCTTTTCAAAAATGATTTATAATCGTGAGATTTGTAGTCAATTTAGTCTTAAACACAAAACTACTCGAAAAATATGTTATTGTATGAATCTAATAAACTAAACATGGAATTCAATTTGGATTGTGATTGAAAAAAAGCTTGTAATGATTGAAAATAAGAATATTAATATAATATAAATAAATACAAAACAAAAAGGGCCCGAAAGTAGGCCTATTAATGCTCGAAGGCCTTCCTAACAACATTTGAGTCCAAAATGAGTGATTTTATTAACACATAAAATTACTAATTTACTATACACACCTCCCTAATTTTTTATATTATTTAATAATATAGTAAAATGTTTATAATAACATTTAAGCACTTATTATTCACACAATCTACAACTGTCTTTGTACCGCAAATCTGCTCGTAATCTCATTGTCATCATTGTCCATTGTCATTTTTTCTCTCATGTAATTGAAAATAGAAATTACATAGCAAAAAGTAAAAAAAATTCTCACATTAAGATCGTAAAGCAAAACAAAAAAAATATTTCAATTATATTGAACGACCCATCCAGACCTTCTCTCTCCTGTCTCTTGTCATCTTCCTTCTTCCTATTGATCCCGGTCAGCAAAAGATGGAAGTCCGTCGAGTGAACAATCTCATCCACGTAGATCTTCTTCCGACCTCCCAACCACCACAACCCATTTACCGCATCTCCTATACAGGAACGTCCATTCTCGCTGTCGGTGTGGTGGCAAACCGGCAGAGGCTTCAGCCTCGCATTCCAGAGATATTATTATTATTATTATTATTATTATTATTATTATTATTATTATTATTGTATGAATATTCTGAAACCGGGCATGGGCATGGGCATGTTAATGTTTTTGGTACAATTATAAAACTAACAAACATGAAATGATGAGTTAATTTAAGGGGTGCGATTAATAATGATATATATGTGAGTTTTATTAACAGAAATAAACGAGCTAAAAAGAAGAGCAAAAGAGGTATTGAATGATATCCATTAATAGATGATGATGAGCTTGAAAAGCTGCTACACAGGTTTTGGAGTTTATATAGGTGCACAATGTTAGAGTTCAAAAGGGATGAACAAAGAAATAAAATATATATTTATTAAAAGAAGAAATAAGAAGAAATAAGTAGCCAACGGAAGCACTCTTCCGTCCAAAGTCTAAAGATTCCAATTCTAATGATCTCCAAAGATAAACCTAACTTAATGATTAAACTTCTACTTATAAGAAATAAGAAGTAAAGTCCAAACCCTAATACTTAAAATCCATAATACTGCCGCTGCTACTACTACTACTACTACTAATAATAATATAAATAAGAATACGCATCATATAAACTCCATCCCCCTTAAAAATCACTTTGTCCTCAAGGCGGAAATCTAGACGTGTAGTCACGAATGTCATTCCCATGCTCAGGCGGACGATATTCCATATGATCAACTTCCTCTCGACACATCTGGTCGTGCTGATGGTAGACATAACACCAAGAACGGCCTGGGTTCGACAACCCACTTGATCGACTTCCTCTCGGCACATCATTTAATATTCGGTAATCTGCATGAGTACCTGCACACGCTGATGCCATTAATGTTGATCCCTCAGAAGTCGTGACTTCTTTATAACATGGGAACTCTCGTTTAGTCAGGCTTGTTGTCGAAACTAATTGCTCTTGAAGGGCGGATGAATTTTTTCGTGCGCCTTCGGGAGTGGATCCAAAATTGTCGGTTTTTTCTTTGGGTTCCTCGAGTGACCGAGAAGGCACCTCAATAGGAGATGCTAGCTTCTGGACATCATGATTCACCGGACCTGATGGGTCCTGACGGCAATTCTGGCGAGCACCTTCAGGTTTAGATCCCGACGTGTCCTCGATTTCTATTCCTTCTGCCCGCAACAATTTCTTGACCATGACCATCACTTCGTCTAATCCTGCTTGGAGGACGTCCATCTTTTTCACCGTCGCAGCCAAGCTTTCCATCCCTTTCTCTAACTTCTCGATGTATGGATCGAGCAGCGTCCTCGGGTGAAAGATTCGGCAGGTCGGACCAATTTGTTAGAGTTCAAAAGGGATGAACAAAGAAATAAAATATATATTTATTAAAAGAAGAAATAAGAAGAAATAAGTAGCCAACGGAAGCACTCTTCCGTCCAAAGTCTAAAGACTCCAATTCTAATGATCTCCAAAGATAAACCTAACTTAATGATTAAACTCCTACTTATAAGAAATAAGAAGTAAAGTCCAAACCCAAATACTTAAAACCCATAATACTGCCGCTACTACTAATACTAATAATAATAATATAAACAAGAATACGCATCATATCAACTCCATCCCCCTTAAAAATCGCCTTGTCCTCAAGGCGGAAATCTAGACGTGTAGTCACGAATGTCATTCCCATGCTCAGGCGGACGATATTCCATATGATCAACTTTCTCTCGACACACCTGGTCGTGCTGATGGTAGGCATAACACCAAGAACGGCCTGGGTTCGACAACCCACTTGATCGACTTCCCCTCGGCACATCATTTAATACTCGGTAATCTGCATGAGTACCTGCACACGCTGATGCCATTAATGTTGATCCCTCAGAAGTCGTGACTTCTTTATAACATGGGAACTCTCGTTTAGTCAGGCTTGTTGTCGAAACTAATTGCTCTTGAAGGGCGGATGAATTTTTTCGTGCGCCTTCGGGAGTGGATCCAAAATTGTCGGTTTATTCTTTGGGTTCCTCGAGTGACCGAGAAGGCACCTCAATAGGAGATGCAAGCTTCTGGACATCATGATTCACCGGACCTGATGGGTCCTGACGGCAATTCTGGCGAGCACCTTCAGGTTTAGATCCCGACGTGTCCTCGATTTCTATTCCTTCTGCCCGCAGCAATTTCCTGACCATGACCAGCACTTCGTCTAATCCTGCTTGGAGGACGTCCATCTTTTTCACCGTCGCAGCCAAGCTTTCCATCCCTTTCTCTAACTTCTCGATGTATGGATCGAGCAGCGTCCTCGGGTGAAAGATTCGGCAGTTCGGACCAATTTGTTAGAGTTCAAAAGGGATGAACAAAGAAATAAAATATATATTTATTAAAAGAAGAAATAAGGAGAAATAAGTAGCCAACGAAAGCACTCTTCCGTCCAAAGTCTAAAGACTCCAATTCTAATGATCTCCAAAGATAAACCTAACTTAATGATTAAACTCCTACTTGTAAGAAATAAGAAGTAAAGTCCAAACCCTAATACTTAAAATCCATAATACTGCCGCTACTACTTGCTGGAAATCGATATCCCGGGGTATCAAAAATTGCGGAACCGATAACCCCGACCGAAATCCCATCGCCGGAAACCGATCACGAACACCACGAAGAACCGGGCTCGACAAGAGCATCGCCGCGGGATGAACCCGCGGCTAAACCCTAGCCGAACCCCATCGCGGGGTTCGCGATCGCTCACGCGATCGCACGGGGATGCGGGGTGCATCCCCGTGGGGCTGTTCGGAACAGCCCCCGGCGGTGAGTCCGGCGACTCACCGCCACCGCCGAGGAGGGCGGTGCGCCCAGCGCACCAGCCGCGGCCCAGCCGCGGCTTGCCCGGCGATCGACCCCGCGGTCGATCGCGTGCCCCGGCGTCTAGCCGGGGCTCCTCGTGTGAGCTCGCGGTCGAAGCCCTAGGGCTCGACTGCACCCCCTCGGCTCCCAGCCGAGGGATCTTCGAACGTTCGCCGGGGATCTCGAATCCCCGTCCCCGAAGTTCGTCGTTTTCCCGGATCGTGTGTTCATGTACGTATTACAATTAATCACATAAAATCATAGAAGAGAGTTTATGATTTTTACCTTTTGATTCGTTGTGCGGAGAAACGAAATCAATTGATGATCTTATGATCTTCCCACGTATTCCTTGCACTAGCTTGAACGTCGGGTGGGCGACGATCCTCCAAGCTTATGGATCCTCTTCTCTCTCTCTCTACTTTCTCTCTCTAGAAGAATTATGATCTTCAAGTTATATGAGAACAGAGAAGACCATCTAGTGCTTTTATAGGCTACGTAGGGGATCTAAAGGAGGTGGAATATTGGGCTTCCAATATTAATGATTAAATTGAGCCCAAGCCCAAATCTATTAATCCCATTAATATTAATTAATTTATTTTCCACTATATAAATTAATTGCACTCCCAATATTAAACCATATTATATCAAATAATATTTCTCCGGTAGTATTATTTATTCCGTGTATTTAAGATTTAAATATCCATGAATAAAATTAATTTATTGCTAATTAATTTATTCATCTCTTGAATCCGAGACTAGTACCATTCAACCTTAATTATTGTGCGGAACGAATCCACTCATGAGGTTTACACAATAATTCCTTATGAACTCATCTCGGGGATATTATCAACCCTTCCGGGATACACTTTCCCGTAAAGTATTCACGGCATGTCGTATATAAAATATAGTAACCCAACTTAGCCGGTAATTAACCCAATAATTAAATCGGTTAATTCCTTTGGTAAATCAAAGTTACTTATATTAAATATACACACCCGCAATAGTATCGGGGATTAAGAATAAAATACTCTGAGACTTGAATCGATTATCGCAGGCAATCCTAATCGATAAATCTCAAGCGATCCGCCCAATACACCAAGTGTACAAGTTTTATAAAATAATTAAGACAAATTATTTTCTCTCTCACACAACGACTATACCGATGGATTGGTCCGTGTCCATCTAGGTCGTGAGCAACTGTTTGATTAAATACGAGTAACCGATAGTATGATCTTCTGTGTGGGCCCGACACACCATACTAACTACAACGTATAGAATCCAGGACTATGATTTGCATATATTTAATTATCAATAATTAAATGCAAACAATTGTTTATTAATTAAATAGATTAAATGCTATGACCGGGAGTTTACCGTTACTTGAATCTAGACATTACAACTCCAACAATCTCCCACTTGTACTAAGGTCTAGTCATTTCCTCCAAACTCCCGACTCCCATACTCATCACGTGCTTAAATTGTACTTCCAAGAAGTACCATGTGAATGAGCACTCTAGGTTGCTGCTCTGAAGTTATCTTGGTGACTACAGCGTCGTCTCCCTCGACGATGACTCGTATCAGGTGGTACTTGCTCTCTGTGTTATCATCACTTTTGACTTATGACTTCTTCTAGTTTACCGTGCACCGCTATCCAATAGCCTTTGGTAAACTAAGAGTCATATACAAGTCAAGACGTTATCCCGGAACCTAACCAAAACTTCCGCTGCCTCTGAGGCTGCTATTCGGTTATGAGAGAGTCTGAGAAGCGTCCTGCTTATCACTCTTTCATTTCATGGTTCCACCTCTTTCTAAAAGTGAACACATAGCCTGATATCGACTTACACTGGTCCTTCTCTGATTTTTAGATCTGAGAATTTGTAATCAAAGAAGATTTCGTCTTGCTTAATCTAGTACTTTCAAGTACTTTTACAGCATTCGAATATCTCTTGTCCAGATTTACTTTGATATCCTCCCACTACGCAAACCGCATAGTTGATATCAGGTTCTCGTTTTACAACATTGCATCTATAAAGCTTTCCACACTTGAAGTGTAGGAAACTGCTTTGTCTTCATCTATCTCCTTCATGTGTTCGAAACACATACCCTTTAGATAGATGTATATTCTGTCTCTGAAAGGCAATAACCTTTCTCAGAATTATGCATGTTTAAAACAAACCATGATCGTATAAGATGTCTAGGAGAAGTACAATGTTCTTATCCCTAGATCACAAGATCTCAAGAACATGCTCTAACTTCTTTTCAATCTTATATCTTGATTCATTTAGACAACCAACATTTTATGTCTGATAACATTTTTAGATTGTTGCCAATGATAAAATGTCATCTACATAAAATTCCGAGAAACACTACCTTGTTTCCATCACGTTTCCAATACACATTTCGTCTATGCCTTTTGATGAATCCATTAGATGGACTATCTCATCAACTCGCAAGTTCCACGATTCATAGCTTTGTCATAATCCATAAATGGATTTACTAAGCTTGTACTCTAAATGATCTAACCTCTTAACAATAAACCTTATTGTTCTCCAAGCAGGCACATTTAGATCTAGTACTGCCCTCATGCAGAGCTAGGGATCGATTTCATCTTTACTAGATCCAGAGTTCAAAACTCTTCTAGTCTTATGAACATCTCCGGTTGTCTAACAACCTCCCACTGCAATGGCGTCCTTGTGTATAACAGTAATAACAGTAGGTGCAATTAGTGGTGTATTTCTACTCGGTTTAGCTGGTTCCTAGTCTTTGTCCTTTTTCTGGTTCATAGTACTATAGAACACACAATCCTTTGTTCATCTAGGATATCCTACAACCACATTGAATGTGCCGTTGTCTCCAGAAATATCCATAGAACATAGGTAGTTCCGAACAACTTGTTATTTTACTATTAGAATCCCATTTCTTATTACTGACACACCATTTCTACACGTGAGTGTATGGTGTAGACATTTGAGAATTGATCTCAATCTTTGATTATGCTATGTGTTATGTGGTAGCCTCCACGACTAATTCGCAGGCTTCCAATGGATATACTTTGAAGGTTCCCTATAATTGCTTTGTGACTAAAACACTTCGCTTTTATGGCACATCAAGTATTTTAATCCATATTCGAGTACTCCTAAAAGAATTACTCGCACCTTACACATATGACTGCATATCGTTGATCATTCCCAATACTTGTCCGAATTCTACCCTTTACCGAAAGGTATGCTTAGTTGTATTATCTTCCAAATTCAATTCTTAGGTCGGAAGGTCCATTCCTTCAACTATAATTGATCGAATCAATTTCGACCTTTTGAATCTTATTTGAATAAATACTACTAAGTATAAGAGTTCACAAGTATAATGATTTAACAAGAAATATATCTAACAAGTAAAACAAGTTATAGAACGGTTTGTTGCATCGTGGTAGACTTAGGATCTATCATTCATATTATTGCTATCTAATGTACCAGAATAGATAACACCATTATTTCTTATCAAAATCATCAACATGATTAAAGAAATAAAATATCCATTCATAAATAATAGAAATCCAGAACAGAAGTTCTTTCTAAAATTAAAGGGTACATAAAACAATAAACTTGAAATGAAATCCTATTTAACTACTAAAGCAGATAAATGTCTTCCACCGCAACAGCTGCCTCCTCTACAGCTTTTGCCCGTGTAGACTCGAACTCTTCTTTTCTAAGTCGCCGGGTTTTCTGGAACCCCTGCATTTAAAGAAATGCACATACCGTCAGTGGTTCCATATCTACACACCAGATTTCTGGTAGATAATACCGCTGACTATGTTTTTACGACTAAAGAAAAATTCGTACCTTTGAGAGGACATTCAGACTTCCAGTGTCCAGACTTATTGCATCGGAAGCACTTGCCTCTTGGCTTGGCAGCCCCCACTCGTGGTCCATTCCTCTTGGCACCACTGGGTTTCCAGGCTTGCTTCCTTTTCTTGCCCCTACCTCCAACAGGCTTCAAGCCTTTGGACTTGGTAGCTACGAGCGCTTGAGACTTGCCCTTCTTGTAGATCCCCTCTGCCGCCTTCAGTTCAGTCAGGAGTTGCGCAAGAGTATAAGATAGTTTACCCATATTATAACTCATGCGAAACTGCTCAAAACTAGGGGTCAGAGACTGGAGTATGATGTCGACTTGCGTCTCACCATCAATTTGAGCTCCTAGGATCTCAAGTTCATTCAACAAACTCATCATCTTAAGAACGTGCTCCCCAACGGGCGTTCCTTCAGACTGAGTAGTTGTCATAAGGACTCTCATGGCTTCTTGCGTTGCCGCACGATCTTGCTCTCCAAACATTTCCTTGAGGTTGTACAACATATCCTCGGCAGTGTCCATCGACTGATGTTGGGTTTGGAGTACATTTGACATTTAAGCCAAAATATAACACCTAGCCATTTCATCAGCCTTTTTCCACTTCGGATATGCTTCCTGACAAGACGTTGTAGTGCGTCAAAATCAAATAAAAATAACCGAAATCATTGTCAAAACAATTCGCCCGAGTCGATCTCACGAGGAACACTACTATCGGCACGTACTAATGTTCAAGTGGTTGCAATAGAAAGGAGGAAGGAGTATAGCATAATGCGAAATTGGGTTGGTTTTTGATTTAAACTACAATTAACTAAATATAATAAATAAATAAAAACTAAAATAAAGCAAAGAGCAATTAATGTAATGTAATGAATAAAGAGAAAGACTAGGATTTCGGGTTCATCAAACATGAATGTCGGGTCGCCAATTTACGAAGTACAAATTTCCTAAAACGTCCGTCTCCGGTAGATTTTAGTGTATCCGATTATCCTACGTCATGCACTTGCTCCTAAGCCTCATACAAATATTTGAAATCAAGTGTGACATTTAATCGAACACCTTGTATGCGTGTGTAAATCTCAATCCCTAGTTCATGTTTAAATTCCCCTAATCCTAGTTAGATTTTTAGCTACTCATATTGATGATTGAAAACAAATAAATAGATGTATAACAAGTAAAGAGAATCTAAAGCAAATAAAAAAGTAAGAACACAAATTGAAAAGAGAAAAACTTACTAAATTAATTGTTGGAAGCAAAATACAAAGATCGGAATAAGAACCGATTGAATCCTCAAAATCGAAAGCAAGAAAATCCAAAGTCGAAAACCTAAGGAAACAAGTCTCTTGTGTTCTCCAAATCGTGCGTGAAAGATAGAAGAAAGTGCGTGTGTTTGTTTCGGGTCAAAACCCTACTTATAGTACGAGAAAAACGAGGTCAAAACGCGGTCAAAATCTGGAATGGGGAAGCAGGCGGGCGCCTGGGGGTGCAGGCGGGCGCCTGGTGCAATACGAGGCAGCTCTCGTCAATCCTCGGAATGAGATGCGGAATTCGCAGCCGCGGGGTGAAAAAATGGACCAGGCGGGCGCCTGGGGAGCAGGCGGGCGCCTGGGTCTGGTCGCGGGCGAGCGCCTGGGGACCAGGCGGGCGCCTGGTCCTGCTGTGTGCGCAACTGCTCGACTTTCGTCATATCTTTTTCGTCCGAACTCCGATTGCCTCGATTCAAAATTCCTTGGAATCTAGACTTCAAGATCTTTCCAACCGTGTATGGCATACACCAAGGTTCAAAACGAGTGATAGCAGTTTTGGACGTGAAGTTGCTGAACTTTTTTTATTCGGCTCGTCGTTTCGTTTTAGCCCGATCATGCTCGTTTCTCGACCTTTTTCGCCCATGCATGCACACAGACCTACACACTCAATAAAACATCAAACATACCACAAACCAAGAGAAACACACACGAAACGACTCCAAACGACACAACTCAAACAAAAAGAAACTAAGAAAAACAACGCAAAAACATATAAATCACTTCCTTTTCCTCATTAGTTGAGGCATCCGTGGGCTCAGCAGGACATGCATCATAGAGTACAAACTTGTACTCTTCAGAAGTCAGGACAATGTCCAAATTTCTCCTCCAATCAATATAATTGGGGCCAGTGAGTTTATGCTCCTTGAGTATCACAGAAAGTGGATTCATAGCTATTCTCTAAACCTATAAGCACATTTAAACAAACAATCAATTTAATGTCCGATATTATCTCCCTCTAATAATATCATTAAATTACTAATTACATCTAAAATCCCATCAGATATGGCAAGCCACGATAGTGTGGACGTTTACCTATCCAAATGATTTTGTAATTAGATTTGTTTCGGTCGTACATCACTATAGCGTTACATCGATGGGAAGAATACTATAGAGCGTACCTAAGTGTAAACCATTACTCAGCACTAAGAAGATTGTTTGAGACTCGTATGTCACCGCAAGCCACGATAGTGTGGACGTTTACGTTAACACACGATCCTTCACTTTCTTCTATAACTGTCTACATCAATTGATCCAAAATCCCATTCAGTATAGCAAGCCACGATAATGTGGACGTTTACTACACCAAAAGATTTTTACAATTGACATCCAAGTTACAAGATCCATTCGATTTTCGTAAATCAAGACGCGGAGAATCATAAGTGAAACTCGAAGTTTCTAACCAGTGATTCACCATGCGAACAACCCTATCTCTCAATAGATGAGGGAGCCGAGCAGACAATCGATCCATCTTCAAAAGAATGGTACGAATGTCTCTAATTTGTGTCATCCACATGACCAGGTGGCTTTGGCTTCATTCCACTCCCCGGGGTGAGAATGAGTCGACTTGAAGTCAGTTTCAGAAAGACAAATTAGGCATTGTTTGATAAACTTAATCAATGTTTCTTGTAAAAGGAATTACAAGAATTCTCCTCCAATGACACATCTATATGAACTTCGAAAGTCCATAAGAGTCACCAAGAGAACAGTAATGGAGACCATGGGGATGTTTCCATCCCCTCTCCCACTTAGCTTTTTATAACAAAGGGATACGCTATCTAGTGCATAAAATAAACACATATAGCATGCATACAAGCAATAAAACACATAGTATCACATAGTCAAAATAATGCTAGAAAATTATTTTCCGACTATCATGGCTTTATTCCATCTCCGTACGCATCTTCTAGTCTTCAGTCTTCGTTCTTGAATGCTCCATGTGACGAGAATATTAATCCCAATATTTAAATCTATTTATTTTTAATAAATCCAAAAGATACTCAATTCGAAAATTAAGTCAATCGAATAAATCAAAAATAAAATTAAATATTATTAATATTTTTTATTTATTTATTTTCCTATCTAATTCTATTAAATCTCTAGAATAATCTATCCAAGTAAAACTTGGAATATTCTAGAAGACTTCTATAATAGAATAAAGAAATAAAATAAATTAGGACTCTTATACTTTTCAAAATTAATTAATTTTCATGTCTATGAAAATTCCCATAAAATAGGAATAATCAATTAGGAAATAAATCAATTATTAATTAATTTTTATTCCTTTACAATTCTATTAAATCTCTAAAATCATATTCCAAGTAGGACTTGGAATATTCTAGAAGACTTCCATAATAGAATAAGGAAATAAAATTAATTCCAATTAATTCTTTTCCTATTCCATGAGAATTCCCAAAAATAGGAAAACTCAAAATAGGAAAACCGAATCAATTAGGAAAGTAGGATCTAGGTAGGAGTAGCATGGGTTGGGGATCCCCACACCACCCCACCATCGACCACCACCATCGCCGGGCACCACCGCCGCCGTCTCCAAGCCGCGCGCCACCACCACCGGTGGTCGGCGTGGCCGGAAACCCTAGCGGGCAGCCCCTCCGCGTGGGGTCGATCGATCCTCATGGGGATCGATCATGGGGATGATCGACCCCCCCAGTTTTTCGTCCTCTTCGTCTTCTTCGTCACACGCATTCTCCGGCGGTCGTCTCGGCATTGATACAACGTAAATAAATTACAAGAAATAAATTTACAATTCCGGTATCGATTCTATACATGAAATCGACCCTATACACTTTCCGGAAAACATAGAACAATACTAATAAATCTAAATTCGGTCAACCCCCGAATTTTTACTATTACAAGCATTCATCCACACAAAACAAATCTCGACATGTCCGAGAGTTTAATAACGAATAATCATGGTAAAAAATAATTAACAATAATTAAATTAAACCATGATAGTCGGAATCCCTGCAAGGTAGAACGATAATTGAACACATACAAGAACACGAAACCAAACGCTCTGATACCATTTGCTGGAAATCGATATCCCGGGGTATCAAAAATTGCGGAACCGATAACCCCGACCGAAATCCCATCGCCGGAAACCGATCACGAACACCACGAAGAACCGGGCTCGACAAGAGCATCGCCGCGGGATGAACCCGCGGCTAAACCCTAGCCGAACCCCATCGCGGGGTTCGCGATCGCTCACGCGATCGCACGGGGATGCGGGGTGCATCCCCGTGGGGCTGTTCGGAACAGCCCCCGGCGGTGAGTCCGGCGACTCACCGCCACCGCCGAGGAGGGCGGTGCGCCCAGCGCACCAGCCGCGGCGATCGACCCCGCGGTCGATCGCGTGCCCCGGCGTCCAGCCGGGGCTCCTCGTGTGAGCTCGCGGTCGAAGCCCTAGGGCTCGACCGCACCCCCTCGGCTCCCAGCCGAGGGATCTTCGAACGTTCGCCGGGGATCTCGAATCCCCGTCCCCGAAGTTCGTCGTTTTCCCGGATCGTGTGTTCATGTACGTATTACAATTAATCACATAAAATCATAGAAGAGAGTTTATGATTTTTACCTTTTGATTCGTTGTGCGGAGAAACGAAATCAATTGATGACCTTACGATCTTCCCGCGTATTCCTTGCACTAGCTTGAACGTCGGGTGGGCGACGATCCTCCATGCTTATGGATCCTCTTCTCTCTCTCTCTACTTTCTCTCTCTAGAAGAATTATGATCTTCAAGTTATATGAGAATAGAGAAGACCATGTAGTGCTTTTATAGGCTACGTAGGGGATCTAAAGGAGGTGGAATATTGGGCTTCCAATATTAATGATTAAATTGAGCCAAGCCCAAATCTATTAATCCCATTACTATTAATTAATTTATTTTCCACTATATAAATTAATTGCACTCCCAATATTAAACCATATTATATCAAATAATATTTCTCCGGTAGTATTATTTATTCCGTGTATTTAAGATTTAAATATCCATGAATAAATTAATTTATTGCTAATTAATTTATTCATCTCTTGAATCCGAGACTAGTACCATTCAACCTTAATTATTGTGCGGAACGAATCCACTCATGAGGTTTACACAATAATTCCTTATGAACTCACCTCGGGGATATTATCAACCCTTCCGGGATACACTTTCCCGTCAAGTATTCACGGCATGTCGTATATAAAATATTGTAACCCAACTTAGCTGGTAATTAACCCAATAATTAAATCGGTTAATTCCTTTGGTAAATCAAAGTTACTTATATTAAATATACACACCCGCAATAGTATCGGGGATTAAGAATAAAATACTCTGAGACTTGAATCGATTATCGCAAGCAATCATAATCGATAAATCTCAAGCGATCCGCCCAATACACCAAGTGTACAAGTGTGATAAAATAATTAAGACAAATTATTTTCTCTCTCACACAACGACTATACCGATGGATTGGTCCGTGTCCATCTAGGTCGTGAGCAACTGTTTGATTATATACGAGTAACCGATAGTATGATCTTCTGTGTGGGCACGACACACCATACTAACTACAACGTATAGAATCCAGGACTATGATTTGCATATATTTAATTATCAGTAATTAAATGCAAACAATTGTTTATTAATTAAATAGATTAAATGCTATGACCGGGAGTTTACCGTTACTTGAATCTAGACATTAAGTACACAACTCCAACACTACTACTACTACTAATAATAATAATATAAATAAGAATACGCATCATATCACACAACCCTACACTCTAAGCTACGGATAAGATGAAGCCACGTAGCTACATAAGATATTATGCTAGAGGACAAAACCCTAATCATAAAGCTGTACGGAATAACCTAATAAAAAGGATTAAATGCAGCTTAGGTTATTATCTCCAACATGCCCCCTCATTGGAGCGAGGTAAGAGGTTGAACACCGAGTTTGACTCGAAACCTGGTGAACAATTGATGACTCAACGGCTTTGTGAGAATTTCTGCTGTTTGATCAATGGAGGGAACAAAGCAGACATGAAATGCTTTCTTTTGAACTAGATCACGAACAAAATGAAGGTCCAGTTCAATGTGTTTTGTACGTGCATGAAGTACTGGATTTGCAGCCAAAGCAATGGCACTTTGATTATCAACCCAGATTTTAGGAAGAGAAGATGATTGAAGTCTGAGTTCATTAAGTAAAGCTTTCAACCAGACCACCTCTGAGGCTGCATTGGCAAGTCCCCTATATTCTGCTTCTGCACTACTCCTAGACACAGCTGCCTGCTTCTTGGATGACCAAGATATAATATTGGAACCTAGGAATGTGCAGAAACCAGATACAGACTTTCTATCATCAACATCTGAACCCCAATCAGAATCAGTATAGGCAACAAGATTTAGATTAGAAGCAGGTGATAAAAGGAGACCTTGGTCTATAGTGCCTGCAAGATATCTTAAAATTCTTTTGACTGCTTTCCAATGAGTGTCAATAGGAGATTGCATGAATTGACAAACTTTGTTGACACTGAAAGAGATATCAGGTCTAGTGAGAGTGACATATTGCAGAGCTCCAACAACACTCCTATAAAGAGTAGCATCCACTGTAGGTTCACCTGACACTTTGATAATCTGAGAGAAGAGACCATGGGAGTTGGAGTACTTTTAGCATCACTCATACCAGCTCTGGTAAGTAAGTCCCTAATATACTGACCTTGATGAAGATGAAGGCCAGCCACTGTATCAGTTGCTTGAATCCCTAGAAACTAATGAATGGAACCCAAATCTCTTAGGGAAAATTGCTTATCCAGAGCTGTAATTAGGGCCTTAATGCCAAAGGTGTTACTCCCTGTGATGAGGATATTATCAACATATACTAATATCCAGATACAGCCATGATTATTGGATTGAATAAAGAGAGAGGCATCAGCTTGACTGCACTGAAAACCTAATCTGGCAAGAGTGTGTTTGAGCTTTGTAAACCAAGCCCTGGGAGCTTGTCTGAGCCCATAAATAGCTTTGACAAGTTTACACACTGGTGGAGAAGAGGAGGGAGAGAAGTTAACCTCAAAACCAGGAGGCTGAGCCATGAAAACTTCCTCTATGAGATCACCATTAAGAAAGGCATTATTGACATCCAATTTTCTGATAGGCCATCCCTTTGTGACTGCAATGGAGAGTATCAACCTTATGGTAGTAGGTTTAACTACTGGACTGAAGGTTTCAGAGAAATCAAAGCCAGGTGTTTGAGTATAACTTTGAGCAACAAGTCTTGCCTTGTACCTAGCCACACTGCCATCTGACTTTGTTTTGATTTTAAATACCCACCTGGAGCCAATGAGTTTGTGGTTGGAAGGAAGATCACAGAAGGTCCAAGTATTATTTTTCAAGAGAGCCATATACTCAGCTTCCATGGCTGCTTTCCATTTTGGATCAAGCAAAGCTTCCTTATAGGAGACAGGTGTAGTTGACACTGTGGCAGCAGTTAGAACTTTTGGTTTTAGTGAACCAGTTTTTGACCTTGTCACCATATGATGAGTGGCAAGAGGACCTGCATTGGTACTAGAGACAAAGTTATCAGGAGCAAGGTTAGATAAACTATCATTCTCAAAGGGTAAATCCACAACTAGAGGAATGGTTGTGTGACTGGAATCAGAGGAATGAATTGTCACAGGAGAATGATTGGACTCAGACTGAGTCTGGGATGGGGAATGAATAATATGATGAGGAGACTCAGGAGGATAAGAAGAGGATGAAGAGGATTGGGAGTTAGTGGGAATATTTTCTGATGAGTGTGGGATGGGAGACTGCCTTGATGCACTGGAAGACAAAGGGGGATTGGAGGGAAGTGTAGATGACTGAACTTCAAGGGTTACAGGTGGGAGTGCATCAACAGCAGAGTTTATAGGTTTCACAGCTCCTTTTGAGAAAGGGAACTGATACTCATCAAAAGTAACATCTCTGGAAATAACAACTTTTCCAGAGGGAAGGAGAGTCTTATAACCTTTGTACTTGGTGCTGTATCCCAAAAAGGTAGATGGTAAGGATATGTACTCAAGTTTGTGCTTGTTGTATGGTCTAAGATTAGGATAGCAGAGGCAACCAAAGAGTTTGAAGTGAGAATAAGCAGGTTTATGGTTATAAAGTTTTTCAAAAGGTGATTTATTTTGAATGACATTTGAGGGTAATCTGTTTATGATATAGGCTGCTGTAACAAAGGCATCATCCCAGAATCTTAGAGGGACACTTGAGTGAGCAAGAAGGGATATACCAACCTCAACAATATGTCTATCCTTCCTCTCAGCTAGACCATTTTGTTGAGGTGTGTATGGGCAGGAAATATGGTGTAAAATACCATGAGTTTGTAACAGTTTTGACAAACCAATGAACTCTCCTCCTCCATCAGATTGCAGACATTAATTTTGGAGTTGAACTGAGTTTGAATCATATTAATTAGACGAGTAAAGGCAGCAGTGACATCAGATTTGTGTTTTAGCAAATATAACCAAGTATATCTACTATAATGATCAATGAAGGCAACATAGTATAGGTATCCGTTTGAAGATTTATGAGGAGAAGGGCCCCATACATCTGAATGAAATAACTCAAAAGGTTTGTCATATTTGGTTTGAGAATCAGCAAAGGGAAATTGATGACATTTAGCCTTCATACATGAATCACAAATGGATGTCTCATTGACAATAGAATCTGAATTACAAAGTTTTGACAACTCAGAACCTAGAGCTAATTTAACTACTTTATTTGATGCATGACCAAGTCTTCCATGCCACAGCTTGAAGTCATGGATGCTCTTTTTGACAAGAAAAGCTGAAAAGGGAGAACTCAAGGAAGTGTTGACAGGAGAGGTTGAAAATGGCTTCAATGGTTGGAGTTGAAATTGGTAGAGACCATGCTTAAGGCTGCCTTTGAATAGGGTTTGATGTGTGGCCAGATCCTTAACAAAACAAGAGGATGGATGAAACTCAAAATACACTGAATTGTCTTTAGAAAACTGAGAGACACTCAAGAGATTTTTAGCTATATTTGGCACAAGTAATAAATCAGACAGTAGAAAAGATTTCTTGGACATAGGTGACCTAATTGTGGATTTACCAATGTGAGAAATAGTAATACCTGCACCATTTGCCACTTGAACTTTGTTTCCACCATTGTATTCAGAGGCAGTAGTAAGGTTGTTCAACTCATTGGTAATGTGATTAGATGCTCCAGAATCAGCATACCATGAGCCATCCACATCTCCATCATAACTGTAGTTGTAGTTATTTCCAGTGTTCTGAGATGCATTATATGCACTCACATTGTTGTTGCCATTACTGCCTTGAGACTGATCATTTGAGGGTCCATAGGATGCATCAAACCTATAGTAACATTTATCAACTGTGTGATTTGTATAGTTGCAGATTTGACATCCAGGGCCTCTACCTCTCTGAGGGTTGCCTCTGTTGGAAATCGACTACCCGGGACGTGTCCGTTCGATCACTCGAACATCCGAACACGCCCAGTCGACCTCATGTGACAGCTCTACGCTGACGACGAAGCCCCGCAGCCGATTCACGCCCAGCCGCCGCGCACGAGGCGCAACCGCGCGAACCGGCTGCTGCCCGCTTCAACCAGCGGGCGCTGCCCGCCACCAGCGGCCGCTGTTCACCTTCAGCGGCCGCTGCTCAGCCACCAGCGGGCGCTGGAGAGGCCCTTGGCAGCGCGCGCTGCCTGGCTTCCAGCGGGCGCTGCTCGTGACGAACAGCAGCGCGCTGCTGCTGTTCCGGGCTCGTTTCCGGTCCGTTTTTCCTCTTCCGACCACCGTTCCGAAGGTCCTTGACCCCCCAGTAGTCAAGGAACACGTACCACGACTTCCGGAACCCGATCGTTCGTCCGATGTATTTTTAACGAATTTAGAGATCGAAAATTGCGGAAAAAGGATTCGATCTCATACCTTTGTCGCGTGATTCGGAGGAGCCGAATTGTTGAGACCTTAGCGATTGCTGGCGTATGCCTCTTCCCGACTCCAACCGTTGTGTGGGCAACGATCCGTTGGGTCTCCCTTTTCTGCTCTCTCCTTTCACAAACCAGCGTTATAAAATCATTCTCTGAGAATAAATTTATTTGCGTTAACAAATTAATTTTAACAGAGAGAAATCTTAATTGCGCTAACGCAATTATTTTCTCTGCTGAAATTAATTGTTGCGGCGTTCTGTAGGTTTAGGAGAGGGCAAGGGGTGGGTTTAAATAGAGTTACACTAGGGACCTCTTAGGTAAATTAATTAGGGGCTAAAATGAAATATTAATTAACTTGGAATACTTAAAAGCAATTCCTTAATTAATCGATTTCAAATTTAATTATTATTAATTCCACTATAAAATAATAATTGAATTCCCGAAATTAATTTAATATTATATCAACAATAATATTTCCGCCGAATTACATATACGACTTTCCCCGTGTTTAAGATATCGAATGTCCACGAATTAATTTCAATTACTAATAATTAAATTAATTCGTTTCTTATTATCCGAGACTAGTACCACTCATCCTTATTATCATGTGGAACAAATCCACCTGCAGGGTTTACATGATAAACTTTATGAGCTCATCTCGGGGACATCATCAACCCGATAAACGGGACACGGTTTCCTGTCTATAATCTATAGCATGTCGTGTGTACAATTCCGATTCCCAATTTACCGAGGATATTGACTAATCAATTAGTCTCACTCACTAGTAAGTCAAAGAACCGAGAACTGGACACACGCACCTATAATTATATAGGGATTAGGAATTCGTATATCCGCAATATCTGAGGTCTAGTTCGATTACTGCGATTAGTATAAATCGAACGCCCTCCCGTGGTCCTGCTCAATACACCAAGTGTACGAGTGTAACATGATAGTCAAGACCGACTATCTACCAGTCACACTACGACGTACCGATGGATTGTCCCTGTCCATCTAAGTCGTGAGCTACTGTTCGATAGTATACGAGTAACCGACAGTATGATCTTCCGCGTGTCTCCTCACGCCATACTGTCTACAACGTATACATCAAGGACTATTGCATTAAATGCAATCATGCTTGAATCATATCTCGAATTAAGGTATAGATAAGGAGTTCCGTATTTGCACTAAACTAGACATTTAGAATACAACTCCATCAATCTCCCACTTATACTAAAAGTCTAGTCGCCCTCTTCCAAACATCAGATTCCCATAACCTCGTCACGCCTTACCCAACGCTTTCGCTGGAAGTGCCTCTGTGAACGGGTTTTACCAGGCAATCCTCTCGATGCTATCTAGGTGACAACTGAATCATCTTACTAGACGATCTCTCGAATCAGGTGGTACTTGCGCTCTACGTGTTATCTCCCACTGTGGACTCGTGGCATTTCAAGTTTGCCAAAACCGCTATTCAAAATAGCTTTGGGTAAACGAGAAACCACATCTAAGTCCCTTAGGAAGTTCTGGAGCCACACTGACCTTTTAACTGCCTCAGAGGCCGTTATCCTTTCAGTTTCCATGGTAGAGTCCGTAATGCATCGCTGCTTTACATTCTTCCATGTGACTGCTCCACTTCACAGTGAGAACACATAGCCTGACTTCGACTTTCGACTGTCCCTGTTTGATTGGAAATATCCAAAGGAAACCACTTGACTGCTTTGTAACTCAGAACATAATTCCTGGTCCTCTGCAGGAGCCTAAACATGTTCTTTACATCAGTCAAGTGATCCTTTCCAGGATTACTATGATATCTCATCACTATGCCTACGGCATAGTAGATATCAGTCTCGTGCATCGCATTACATACATTAAGCTTCCCACCATTAAGGTGCAGGGAACTGCTTACTCTTCATCTATCTCCTTTATTATGTCGGACACAAAACTTTAGATAGATGAATTCCACATCTAAAAGGTGAAGACCTTTCTTGGAATTCTGTATGCTGCAACGAGTAAGTGAATTACTCGGACAACCATCCCTTTATGTCCGATAACATCTTTCATATTGTTGCCAATTTAGAAGGATGTCGTCTACATAAAGAATGAGAAAACACCACATCTTTTCTGTCACCTTTTTATTACACACAGGACCTAAACATGCCTTGAAAGAATCCATGAAATGGATTTTCTCATAGGTCCGCATGTGTCCAAGATCTCGAAGCTTCCTTCAATCCTAAGATTGATTAAGCTTGCTTACCGAATGCTCTTGGCTCTTTTCGATGAATCCCTCTGGTTGTCCCACATAGATGGTCCCGTCAAGACTTCGATTTAGAAATCCATCTTGACTTCCATCTTCCATGTGAAGACAAAAGAATCCGGATCGACTTTAGCATAGCTACCGGCAAAAAAGTTTACTCATAATCGATCCATTTCTTTCTGAGTGCACCCTCTCGCAACAAGCCTAGCCTTGAAGGTTTACACCTTCCCGTCAGACCCTCTTTTCATCTTGTACACCCACTTGCCACCAATGGCTTTTACACCTTTGGGCGGTGCTACAAGATCCCATACATGATTTGAATCCAAAGATTCAATCTCATATTTCATCGTCTTTTACCAAGACTGAGCATCTTGATCTTTCAGCGTCTCGTCATAGATCCAGGGATCGGCTTCATGTTCTCCAGGTAACAAGTCCGAAGACTCACCTATAAACATGAACCTGTTGGGTTGTCTAACAACCCTCCCACTACGACGACGCTCCGGTGTATCTTTAGTGACTAAAGATTACAGTAGTGAACTACTCAGTTAGGCTGATTCTAAGTCTTGATCAGTCCCTCTAAGCACATTAAGTATTACTCTACTCTTGGGCTTGTGATCTTGTATATATAGTCCATGTCTAAGAACCGAACATTGATGCAATCAACGAGCATCTGGTCCTTTGGACTATATTACATATCTTAATTCGTTTTCTTAGGGTATCCTATAAACAGCCGAATATCTGTACAAGTTTCCAAAGGAATCAAGTTCAGGATAAACGCCGCTGTTTCCAAGCCATATCCCAAAAACGAATTAGGTAACTCCGAATAACTCATTTTCTACTTTCCCATATCTATAAGAGTCATATTCCTTCTTTACAACACATTATTTTGCCAAGGCATAAATGGTGTAGTCTGTTGGGAGTTAACCCCATTTTCTGATAAGTATGCCTTACTCCTCAAAGAGGTCTGCATATATCAGAGCGAATCAACTCTAGTACTTTCTTGGATCTTTTCCCTTTAACCGTAAAGGGTTGCTTGGTCATTAAAACTTCCAAGTATGATTCGAAGGTTGGAAAGTCCTTTCCTTCAACCTAGCTGAGTAGTCCATCAGCTTTCACCCTTTGAATCGTACTCAAGTTAAAATGATCTAGCCTAAGATTCCAAAAGCACATTTGATTCAACCTAGAAGGATCTTTACTCTTATTGGGGTTCGATAATGTGTTATTATCTCCGGTGTGTTGCATCGTGGAAGAACACGGATTTAGTATTAAATTGTCTATCAATGTACCAGAATAGATAATATCCTCGTTTCCTACTCTGATAGGTATAAAACTATCAGAAGAAACGGAATATCCATTCTAAGCTAATTTAGAAATCCGAAATGAAAATTTCTTTCTAAATGCCGGCACATAAAGACAATTTATTAGAACTAAAATCCTACAGTTTAAAACCATTTAACATCTCCCACTGCAACGGCTGTTACCTTAACAGTATTGCCCATGTAGGTTATTACTTCTTCCTATCTAAGTCTCCGGGTTTCCTGGAACCCCTGCATTTAAGTGCAGACATGATTATTGGTTTCCGTATCCACACACCAGGTACTGGTAGATAACACCACTAAGCATGTTTCGGTGACTAAGGAGAAGTTAACTTCTAGTTGCTTTGAGAGGACAATTAAAACTTCCAGTATCCAAACTGCTTACAACGGAAGCACTTGCCCCTTGGGCTTGCTTGTCCCATTCCGTGGTCCAGATATATTAGGCCCACTGGGTTTCCGTATTTTCTTCTTCCTTTTGCTGCCCGAAAGCCTAGGAAGAGTCAATCTCTCAGCCATAAGTGCTTTGAGGACCCTCAAAGATTCTCTCAGCTGCTTGAAGTTCAATCAGGAGCTCCGTCAATGAATAAGACCCCTTATTCATATTTTAGTTTAGGCGGAACTGCTCAAAACTTCTCGGCAGAGACTGGAGCACAAAATCAATCTGGGTTACCCCTTTGATAATTTCTCCCAGAACCTCTATCTCATTACGATAGCCCATCATTCTAAGAACGTGATCCCTTACGGGCGTTCTCTCCGACATGATGGCCGTCATGAGTTGCCTCATTTCACTTTGCCCGGCTGTCCTGTCCTGATAACCAAAACTTCTTGAGGTTAAGCATCATATCATAGGTAATGGTCATGTCATGATCCCGATGTCGCAGCACTTTTGACATGAAAGTCATAATGTTGCTCCGCGTCATCTCATAGCCTTGATCCATTTCCAATGAGCTTCCTTTCCTCAGTAGTGGAAGTATCATTTGGTTCAGCAGGTCAATTGACTTGAAGTACACATTTGTACTCCTCTGCAGTTAGGACAATGTCCAAGTTTCTTTTCCAATCCATACAATCAGGTTCAGTGAGTTTGTTGACTTTTAATGGGAATAATACCATATAAAACAAACAATGAGTTTAATTCGATATCATTTCCCTCAAGTGATATCATTAAACTACCATTCATTTCCAAAATCCCATCAGACATAGCAAGCCACGTTCTTGTAGACGTTTACTAGTCCAAATGATTTTATGATTGGATTTCACTTCGGTCGTACATCATTATAGCAGTGACTCCGATGGGGAGGATACTATAAAGCGTACCTAAGTGTGTACCATTTCTCAGTACTAAGTCCACCGCTCGGGAACTACATGTCCACCGCAAGCCACGTTCTTGTGGACGTTTACGTTGACATGCGGTCCTCCACGACTTTCTATAACTGTCGAGCCTCAATTAATCCCAAAGTTCCATTTCCATTTAGCAAGCCACGTTCTTGTGGACGTTTACTAAAACAAACAACTTTATTAATTGAATCTCACTTATTTAAATGTCATAGAATCTTAATTAACCCAAAGTACCGTTTCCATTTAGCAAGCCACGTTCTTGTGGACGTTTACTAAAACAAACAACTTTGTTAATTGAATCTTACATTTATTAAATTTCACAATTTTATTAATCAAAGCTTGATATCTCGTAAGTGAAACTCGAAGTTTCTAACCAGCGATCAATCATGCAATTGAGCCCTATCTCTCACTAAGTGAGGGAGCCAACCAGACAATCGATCTAGTCATCGAATGACTCGAATGTCTCTAATCTGTGTCATCGACATAACCAAGCGCTTTGGCTCCATTCCACTCCCCGGGGTGAGAATGAGTCGAGTTGAAATTAGTCTTTGAATGACAGATTAGGCATTGCTTTTGAGAAATATAATTGTTCAATTTTATAAGTGGATTTTAAATTCGAATTTTGATCCAGTGATATCCGTGTGTCGACTTTATCCGATAGGGAGGATGACACTAAAGCCAACTCGTAAGTGACACACATCACTATCAAAACAGAGAATGGAGACCGCGGGATTGTTTCCAATCCCTCTCCCACTTAGTATTTTACGAAAGGGATAAACATGCATAAACAATTTAAGCATAATAAAAGCACGTAAACACATATAAAGCATTTAACGTGGCCCCGATTATTATGGCCTTAAATATCTTGAATGCACGTCTTCTCGGATCTTCGTCTCGTTGCTCGTCTCGGTCTCGATCCACCACCGACTCGTCTAAGTGCCAAGAGACGAACCCCTCCCACTAGAGTATCATCCCGGGCAAAGACGAGCGTTCCGTGATGTCCATCGATCCCCCGATCCGCTGCTGCCAACCCTAGGGCAGCGGGCGCTGCCCTATATTCAGCGCTCGATGGAGGAGCTGCAAACGGCGACCGCCGTTTGCCCTCCAGCGGGCGCCGTTTGTGCACAGCAGCCGCGGGTTCGACTTCTCGACCCTCGTTCGTCCGTCCTTCGATCTTCTCTCGATCCACCAAGTAGCAGTAACATTACAAAGGTAAAACATACTACTTCCGGCATCGATCCTATACAGGTTGATCGATCCTATACATCCGGATAAAACGAAAAACGTAATAAAACCTAAACGACTCAACCCGTCGTTTTAACTATTACAAGCATGCAACGATTTCAAAACCAAAGATCTCGACAAGCCCGAGAGTTTAACAAACCACAAACATACAGCACAATCACATGGCCATAACAATCGGTTCGAACCTGCAAAACAAATCTCGCAAAAATACAACGAACGCACAAAACCGTCTCTGATACCAATTGTTGGAAATCGACTACCCGGGACGTGTCCGTTCGATCACTCGAACTTCCGAACACGCCCAGTCGACCTCATGTGATAGCTCTACGCTGACGACGAAGCCCCGCAGCCGATTCACGCCCAGCCGCCGCGCACGAGGCGCAACCGCGCGAACCGGCTGCTGCCCGCTTCAACCAGCGGGCGCTGCCCGCCACCAGCGGCCGCTGTTCACCTTCAGCGGCCGCTGCTCAGCCACCAGCGGGCGCTGGAGAGGCCCTTGGCAGCGCGCGCTGCCTGGCTTCCAGCGGGCGCTGCTCGTGACGAACAGCAGCGCGCTGCTGCTGTTCCGGGCTCGTTTCCGGTCCGTTTTTCCTCTTCCGACCACCGTTCCGAAGGTCCTTGACCCCCCAGTAGTCGAGGAACACGTACCACAACTTCCGGAACCCGATCGTTCGTCCGATGTATTTTTAACGAATTTAGAGATCGAAAATTGCGGAAAAAGGATTCGATCTCATACCTTTGTCGCGTGATTCGGAGGAGCCGAATTGTTGAGACCTTAGCGATTGCTAGCGTATGCCTCTTCCCGACTCCAACCGTTGTGTGGGCAACGATCCGTTGGGTCTCCCTTTTCTGCTCTCTCCTTTCACAAACCAGCGTTATAAAATCATTCTCTGAGAATAAATTTATTTGCGTTAACAAATTAATTTTAACAGAGAGAAATCTTAATTGCGCTAACGCAATTATTTTCTCTGCTGAAATTAATTGTTGCGGCGTTCTGTAGGTTTAGGAGAGGGCAAGGGGTGGGTTTAAATAGAGTTACACTAGGGACCTCTTAGGTAAATTAATTAGGGGCTAAAATGAAATATTAATTAACTTGGAATACTTAAAAGCAATTCCTTAATTAATCGATTTCAAATTTAATTATTATTAATTCCACTATAAAATAATAATTGAATTCCCGAAATTAATTTAATATTATATCAACAATAATATTTCCGCCGAATTACATATACGACTTTCCCCGTGTTTAAGATATCGAATGTCCACGAATTAATTTCAATTACTAATAATTAAATTAATTCGTTTCTTATTATCCGAGACTAGTACCACTCATCCTTATTATCATGTGGAACAAATCCACCTGCAGGGTTTACATGATAAACTTTATGAGCTCATCTCGGGGACATCATCAACCCGATAAACGGGACACGGTTTCCTGTCTATAATCTATAGCATGCCGTGTGTACAATTCCGATTCCCAATTTACCGAGGATATTGACTAATCAATTAGTCTCACTCACTAGTAAGTCAAAGAACCGAGAACTGGACACACGCACCTATAATTATATAGGGATTAGGAATTCGTATATCCGCAATATCTGAGGTCTAGTTCGATTACTGCGATTAGTATAAATCGAACGCCCTCCCGTGGTCCTGCTCAATACACCAAGTGTACGAGTGTAACATGATAGTCAAGACCGACTATCTACCAGTCACACTACGACGTACCGATGGATTGTCCCTGTCCATCTAAGTCGTGAGCTACTGTTCGATAGTATACGAGTAACCGACAGTATGATCTTCCGCGTGTCTCCTCACGCCATACTGTCTACAACGTATACATCAAGGACTATTGCATTAAATGCAATCATGCTTGAATCATATCTCGAATTAAGGTATAGATAAGGAGTTCCGTATTTGCACTAAACTAGACATTTAGAATACAACTCCATCAGCCTCTACCCCCTCTACCTCTTGATTGAGATCTGCCTCTGCCCCTATTGTTATTGTTGTAGTTGCCTCTACCTCTTCCTCCTTGATTGTAGTTAGAAGCATTAGAATTCTTTCTCTGCATATTGGCGGCATTTGCTGATGGATTAGAACCATCCAAATTCACAGAATTCTGACTGAGGCTCTCCAACCTTGTCTCATAACTCAGAAGCATAGAGTATACTTCCCTCAACTTGCAATTCTTTGGCCTAGAGGTTATGGAAACCACAATGGGGTCAAACTCTGAGCTCAGCCCTACAAGAATTTGCAGAATCTGGTCTTCTTCTGAGATTGAATGACCAGCAGCTTGGAGCAAGTCACAACAGGACTTGACCTTGTTAAGATAATCTCTCACTGACAGATTTCCTTTCTTGATTGAGCTGAGTTGTAGCTTATATTGCATCTTCTTTGCAGCGGATTGAGAACTGAAATTGATATCTAGGGCTTCCCAGATCTGAGCAGAAGAGTGCAGACCAACCATCATTATCATCAAGCTCTCAATTAAAGAAGAAAGAAGCCAAGAGGCCAGTAGTTGATCCTGTCTACACCAGTGTTGGTACTCAGGGTTTGGTTCCATCTTATCTGTTTCAGTGTTGAAGATGAGCTTATCCGGTTGTTCATGCTGAGACAAAAAATTCTCCAAACCATATCCTCTAATGGCAGTGAGAATCTGCATTTTCCACAACAAATAATTATCTTCATTAAGTTTGATAGATATTAGTTGATGCTGTGGATGAACAATAGCACCAGTGTTTGTGCTGAGCTGAGATCCGGATGTTGCTGAATCAAGACTCATCTTTTATCCACTATTTAATAGCTAGAGACAGAATGAAACCATTGGTTGGTCAACCTGAAGCTCTGATACCATGTGAGTTTTATTAACAGAAATAAACGAGCTAAAAAGAAGAGCAAAAGAGGTATTGAATGATATCCATTAATAGATGATGATGAGCTTGAAAAGCTGCTACACATTGGAGTTTATATAGGTGCACAACCCTACACTCTTAGCTAAGCTGCTACACAGGTTTTGGAGTTTATATAGGTGCACAACCCTACACTCTTAGCTAAGCTACGGATAAGATGAAGCTACGTAGCTACATAAGATATTATGCTAAAGGACAAAACCCTAATCATAAAGATGTACGGAATAACCTAATAAAAAGGATTAAATGCAGCTTAGGTTATTATCTCCAACAATATAGGAAGGGTAAATAAACTTAGTCTTCCAAAATTTGTGGTGGTTGCTTTGGTAAGTGGATAACGACTTGTCGTACTGGGTTGGGCCTGGTATATGGGTCTTTAACTACATTACATCAAGGTCCTCCAGTTCATCATTAATTCGTACAAAAGTTTCATCAAATTTTTTGACCTTCGCTTCTCAATTCATCCCCCTTTAAAATTCAAATTCTTGACACTTACAAATTAGATTTTAATACAGAATGAAATTTTAATTTTGATTGTAAATATTATTTTTGGAGAAAAGACTGAATCTTAGTGTGTGCCGTTTTATGACGTGGAATATGCGTTCAGGGCTCATGAGCTTCCGACACCAGAAATCGAAAAGGGCTTCCGTCGCTTAATAAGATAATTAACTAAGCTTTCTACTTAATTAAATTTTGGAACAATATTTTTTTTCTTGATAATAATTCTGAACTTATTTGTTTTCAAAGCCTTTTAATGGACTTGGTGTTATTGTTGTTCATGAGTTCATGTTGCATCAAGGAAGAAGAAAAAGAAGAAGGGAAGAGACTCATTGCATAGGTTAAGCACAAAAGGGATGTGAAGAGTATTTTAACTTTTATGTTTATAATATTAAGGGTAAATGCAGTATTTTAGTATGAATTAATTTATTTAAGGGGTGAGATTAAGAATATTAAGGTGTAAATAAATTCATAGGTCTAAATAAATGCATAGGTGTAAATGTTTATTTATCTACTGTTGTAAATGAATGTTTGTTGGTTGTAATTGTTAGGATTTGGGTCGCCCCGCGGGTTCGACCCGACCCGTTGAAGAATTAAAATAATAGTATTTTAATACATTTTATAATACATATATTATAAATGTATATCCAAAACATTTGCCTACCTACGGTTATTTGAACAACTATAGGTGTATAATAAACAGATTAATTATACACATAAGTTAACATATATGTTAACGCATGAGAAAACGCTGAACATAGAAAAACAATGAAAAACTCTACAATATAATTGGGGTTCTTAGTTCGTGAAAACAATTCAACACTTCAATCGAGAGAGTGTTGTAGACACTGCGTAGCACGAGAAGCAACATGCAACAAAAGGATTCGATCCGTTCGATCCGCATCGAAGACAAGTAAGTCTTCTAATTTATTTTTATCGAATTGCTTATGTCGATTAAGTAATTCCTTTAGTGATTAATATGCTTGTCACCTAAGCATATATATGTAGTACTAATAAATATGCTTGCTGAGAAAATCTGGTCTCTAGAATCTTGATTCAATGTTTTAGACTTTGGGTCATTATATTATTTTTTAGATAAAGTAGAACATTAATCAAAGTTCGATGCAATGCGAAGTCGGAGTCTTAGATGTAGTATTTTTTTTCATAATTATTAAAAAGACATCAAACTTAATGGATTTTATTTGTGTGAATAATTACCATAAATTAAAATAATCAAGGTAACTAATCAAATTAGCAGTCTTTTTTTCTTCACGTGGAACTGTCTCAAGCTCAAAGCCAATCTGGAAAAGAGAGAATATAACTACACAAAATCTCATATAGAACACAATGGTCTCAACTCTCAAGCTCCAAACCAATTGAGAAAGAATAATATAACTATACACATTTGAACACGCTCAACGTGTATTGTGCATGATATAACATAATGTATTGCTACATGATGTCTAAGATTTTATGTGCCGAGTTAAAACAATATTTCACAAAAAAATTGGAAATCATAATTGGGAGAGTTACCTCCCTCCTGCTCATTGGAGTTCAAAGTTATCGAGTCAATGTATAAAAGCTGTTCATATTATAAAAATATCATTTTTACCTATAATCTTCCAAATGACAAGGCATAAATATCAAGGAAGACTATTAAGTATCAAATTCGCCAGTGAACGAACCGCGCTGCCGCGCAATAATTCTACCAAAGGGCCGGAGAAGATCAATTTATGTACTTGAATAATATTAATAATTAAAAAACTAATAACAATATCTTAGTTCATTTTTTTTTTCTTTTGTTGACGGGTGAAAAATCCTAATAGATTCACTCCGCGAACATAAAGATATTTTGAGGATTGAGAGAACATGTAAGCAAATATAATAAAAAATCTCAATATTAAAGTGTAGTATATTTCTTGGCAATTGTGCATGTTTCTTTACAAATAGAAGGATCAAACTATTTATAGTAGAAAATTTGGGGTACCTAAACATGGTTTTGGGCCTAAATTACATGGGCCTTTAAGATAAAAAGTCACCTATACCTCTGTACTGTCCTCGGACTTTTTCTTCGTTAGCTATTGGGGAGATATAGTTCGCTGCAAATGCTCTGCGGAGGGGAGATCGAACCCGAAGGCATCCTATGCGTGACCTTCTGTCTTGGTCGGATGGGTTGAAAATCTTCCTGCTCGTTCTTCTGGCGGTCAGATCCTCGGCTACGGCTAGAGTGAGGTGAACATATTCCCTTAGGCCTCTTGTTCGGGTCATCTTCGAACATCCGTTCCGCTGGTCGCATGACTTTCTCTCCTTACTCGCGGGCTCGTATTCGTGACGAAGTCATATTGCGAGAAGAGCTGACGACCCGGGATATATCTTTGGATTCCTGTATCGAATAGGAAAAAGCATGGGGCCGACTTCTAAAGATTTGGTCCGGTCGTAGTGGGCCTTGAGAAAATAAGGTATAACAAATACCCCCGGAGATGAGTGTTTCGCGGAGTCGAAAAGGCCATGTTCGGAATAGATTGAGCGTTTCGGCCCACATAATGAGCGGTTCGTTATCTTGTCATACAGGACTTGAGAATATACAAAGTAGGCGCCTCAAAATTTGCACCCGCGTCCTTTCATCTGTCAGAGATTTTGAATTTTGAATTTTGGGATCCTCTCCCGACCATTATCTTCTATATAAGGGGATAAGGGATCTCCATTTAACACATTTGGCCATTTCCTAACTCCCTTGCGATCAGTTGAGCTCTCCCTGTCCGCGAATTGACCGCCGCTTCTTTTATTCGGGTAGGTGTCCCTCCTTTCTGTAATGTCTTACATTTTTTAATTAGAAATTTCTTTCGGTCGATGTCAAGCGAAGCGGTCGATTCGGATTACGATTCTGACTATATTCAATCCGCTATCCTTCCCACTTTTTCCGATCTTCCCAAAGCACTTTCTCCTTTGTCCCTTGACTTGCTACTGTTGCCCGCTCAATTCCCTCCCCCGCAAGATAACTTAGATTCGTATCCCTTATCTGACGAGGAGAAAATCGATTGGTTCTCTGAAATCACCCATCCAGATTATGAGTTGTTCGCCAGCCTGATTGCTCACCGTCGTGCCCCCCCACTCACATACACTTATGCGGCTTATTTGGCGAATCATCCCTACTTTCCCACGTTGCAGACAAATTTGCTGACCTCGGAACCTCCGTTAAGTATTTTTCATGCGGGCAAGAGGGTGAGTACCGTTGATGATGCGGTACTCCAATCGAAACGTGAAGAATGGGAGATCCCTTCGGACGTCCATCTTCATTGTTCGAATAAGTTTGACAGAGCGGATCGTCCCCCGGAGGGGATGGTGGCCGTGAATTTCAACATGATGAGAAGCGGCCTTCGATTTCCCATACATGATAATCTTGCTCGAGCCGTGCTTGAGTGGGGGGTCGCTCCCATGCAACTCACTCCCAACTCTTTGTTGTTGATGGTCACCCTTTCCACCGTTTTTGGCCATTATGGTCTTTATCGGAGCTTGCTTCCCGTTGAATTCACTTCTCTCTTGGCTCGCCACGCTGTGAGATTCACCAGCGACCACTATCTGAAATCGCACCAGAGGTTGATCATAGACCTTCCAGACAAATGGGAACAATGGTGGAAAGAGTGGTTCTTTGTGAGCGGTGGCTGGAATTCGGTAAACTACCGACTGAGCGCTGAGTATCAGATACTTACAGAGTCACACACGGACTCGATGATGTACTAAATTGCTTGTGAATAATATTGATTTAGAATCAATATTTTCGTGGATTTTCGCATGCATGGGATGCATGGGTTGCATGGTATGCATGTCACATGGTGTGACATGGCATGCCACATATGATGATGATTTGGAACCACATCACATGCCATGTGGCATGGGAGTTATGGCGTCCATTCAACTTCATAACACCCCATAATGTGTGGTTATGACCACATTATGGATGGGGTTACATGTGGTGTTACGAAGGTGATTATGAGTATGAAAATCAGATTTTCATCTCTCATTCACACACCATGATCATCAATTTCGAAATTCACAACAAAGAGAGAAGAGAGAATTCTTGGAGAATCATCTCAAAGCAAACACAAGTCATCATCCGGGTTCGTGTGCAACACGTAGAGGTCGGGCCATTTATGCGGCTGCGACATCCGGACGATTAAGGCGCAATGAGGTCATACCAAAGAGGGTCAATTTCATGGTGGTGTTCCAGACGATCGAGGTTCTTCAACATCGCTCCCTTCATCACCAACGAGGCACGCTACACCGGTTGTAAGTGCTCGTATCCTTATATATATATATATTGGATGTGTATATATAATTGTATGTCTATACATATATTGTGTGCACTTGATCTTGTTGTTCGTGTTTACTCGTTTTACACGCTTCCGCACACACAAACGAGGTAATCATGCGATTAGATCGGTATCGAAAACCTTCAATTGGTATCAGAGCCTAGGGCTCGTGCACATGTTTGTGTTGGACACAATGTTTAAACAACATAATTGCTCTTATGTGCTTCTTTGTTGTGGTGTTGATTGTTTGTCTTAGATGTAAGGCCAGCCACATATAGTGGTTGGGCGAATGCATCGTGTTTTTTACGTACCGAATGACTTTAGTTTTGAGGCCTGCGTGCCTTGGAATCAGTTGTAATTCGGAGGACCGCGTGCCTTGGAATCATTTTTATAGTTAGATTTCTTTTACATATGTATTGTAAAACTTGTAAGTAGTGGATTTAATCCACAGATCGAACGTGGATCTCGACACACTGACGGATACGGAGAGAAATGAAGAGAAACGGACAATTTTCAGCCACTGGAGCAAGTAGCGGTCGCTACCCTGAACGCTAGGCCGTTCGCTGCTCGATCGCTACCAGGGCCGAAAAACGGCCTGGACCAAGGTAGCGGTCGCTAGCCCCTCCAGAATCAGCAATGCGACATTTCGATGTACGGGGCGCTACTCATGGCGTTTTGCTTATTTTTCGTTCAATTTTTTTCTGTGTGTTGTGAAGTTCAGGGGTCACTTGAGTACGTATTGCTTGTTTTGCTAGTTCTAGGTTGTTTTATGTTATAAATGTTCAACCAACATACACCTATAACTTGCATTTTCCCAAAATAATGAGATTATGTCTTGTCCAAAACTTCACACCCATGAAGCCCTCGATTGTGAGTTGGTGGGTCCACCTCAGCGGGGTGCCACTTTCTATCTTGGGATAAGTGCGGGTAAGGGTAGTGAATGATGGAGTTGTATACTTAATGTCTAGATTTAAGTAACGTAAACTCCCGGTCATAGGATTTAATCTATTTAAATTAATAAACAATCGTTTGCTTTTAATTATTTATAATTAAATATATGCAAATTATAGTCCTAGATTATATACGTTGTAGTTAGTATGGTGTGCGACGTCACACGGAAGATCATACTTTCGGTTACTCGTATACAGTCGAACAGTTGCTCACGACCTAGATGGACAAGGACCAATCCATCGGTATAGTCATTGTATGAGAGAGAAAATAATTGGTCTTGATTATTTTATCATACTTTTACACTTGTTGTATTGGGCGGATCGCTTGAGATTTATCGATTATGATTGCCTTAGATAATCGATTTAAATCTCAGTGTATTTTATTCTTAATCCCTAATATTATTGCGGGTGTGTGCATTTAATATTAGTGACTTTGATTTTCCAAAAAAATTGACCGATTAGAATAACCGGTCAATTACCGGTAAAGTTGGGTCACGGTATTTTATGTATGGCCTGCCGTGAATTCTTTACGGGAAAATGTGTCCTCGAAAGGGTTGATAATATCCCCGAGATAAGTTCATAAGAAATTATTATGTAAAACTCATGAGTGAATTTGTTCCGCATAATAATTAAAGTTGAATGATACTATTCTCGGATATAAGAGATGAATAAATTAATTAGCAATAAATTAATTTTATTCATGGATATTTATATCTTAAACACATGGAATAAATAATACTACCGGAGATAATATTATTTGATATATTATGGTAAATATTGGGAGTGCAATTATATTTATATAGTGGAGTTAATATATAATTAATATTAATGGATTAATAGATTTGGGCTTGGGCTCAATTTAATCATTAATATTGAAAGCCCAATATTTCACCTCCTTTAGATCCCCCACGTAGCCTATAAAAGCACTACATGGTCTTTAAATTAATCTCGTTTCTCCGCACAACGAGACGAAGGTAAAATCGTAAACCCCCTCTTATGATTTTATGTGAATTAATCGTGATATACACATGAACCGAAGATCCGGGAAAAACCAACGAGACCGGGGACGGGGATAGACTGGGCGGTGGTGGTCGAAGACCACCTGACCGCCGGCGGTCTAGGGATCCCCACCGAGATCGGCGGCGAGAAGCCCTCGGCTGGAGCCGAGGGAGGCGATCGAGCCCGTGAGCTCGATCGCGGGCTAGCTGCGGGTTCACCCGTAGCGCCCTCGCATGAGCTACGGGGTTCCCCGCAGCGGTGATGCGAGAGGCGAACCTCTCGCTGGTAGCGGGTTCGTAGACCCGCTGCGGGGCTGCTACGAGCAGCCCCGGGGATGCCTCGTGCATCCCCAGCGATCGTCCGTGTGACGATCGCGAGCCCCATGCGGGGGCTCGGCCGGCTGCCACGGGTTCGCCCGTGGTGGTGTTCGGTCGGGCTCCGGCTCATGCGGTGTTCGCGGTTGGTTCTCCGACGATTGAGGATTTCGGTCGGGTTGTCGGTTTCCGCAAATTTAGATAACCCGGGACATCGATTTCTAACAATTGGTATCAGAGCGTTGGTTCTAAGTTCATGTGTATGTTCGATTATTGTTCTACCTTGCAGGGTTTCCGACTATTATGGCTTGTCAATTATTTGTTAATTATTGTCATAATTATGTTTATTAAACTCTCGAACATGTCGAGATTCGTTTTGTGTGGATGAATGCTTGTAATAGTAAAAATTTGGGGGTTGACCGAATTTAGGATTTATTATTATTGTTCTATGTTTTCCGGAAATTGTATAAGGTCGATTTCATGTATAGAATCGATACCGGAATTGTAATTTAAAATTTGTAATTAATTTTGCGTTGGATCGATGACGAAACGACCGCCGGAAAAGACGTGTGACGAAGGAGACAAAGAGAGGGGAGGACCGGGGGGTCGATCAATCCCCATGAGGATCGATCGACCCAAGGGGGCGGTCCGCGGGGTTCCCTGCGGTGGTCAAAGGTGGGGGGGGGGGGGGTGCGGGGTCCTCGTGATCTCGTCTCTCCTACCAAGATCCGACTTTCCTAATTAATTCGGTTTTCCTATTTTGAGTGTTCTTATTTTTGGGAACTCTCATGGAATAGGAAAAGAATTAAATTGGAATTAACTAGTCCACTTACCCGTGCGTTGCACTGGGATCTTCGAAGGGATTATTTTTTACTGTGTGATTGTCATCTTGTTTACATAACTTATTTTTCATCTAATTTATTTTAATATATACGTTAAACTTGATTAACGCATCACTAAATAGATAAATAAAATAGTAGTATTTGATATTATAAGTAAATAGTTATAATTAATCAACATCATCACTTGTTTTGTATGGCAATGAACTTACAAATTTCGAAAGACCTCCTTGTATACTACATTAGTCGTTTTGTTTGTGAGATTACCGTTCTCGTCGCAGAGAAGAAGCTTCATCCCTTCCCTATTGGTTACTTTAGAAAGCGGCAACGTACAACTGACCATTCTTAAATACCGGTCTCCTCAGAAATACACCAACGTTTCTCAACAACTTACCTTGACTCTTATTAATCTTCATGGCATAAGATATCATAATCGGAAATTGTCTTCGTTATAACGCAAACGGCAGTTTTGTTTCAGAAGGCGTTATAGGAATGTTATAGGAATTCTAGGAATTAAAACATGATCCCCAGAATTGTTTCCTCCTAATAAACTTTTTAATAGAAATTCATATTAGTCGTACGATTTACAATTTTTTTGGGAAAGTTCTTGGTGCATTTATCTCCGACCATGCTTCGAGGTTTTTTATCATATTCTCCGCAAGGTCCGTGCATCATGTACTCTTTCACACAATCATAATATTCTTCATCGTCAGATTCATTCGGTATCACTGCCAAAATTATTGAATCGAAAACATCTGCAAACACGTTTTCCGAATAGCCCTTGAGAAACAGGAGAATATGCCCATGAGGCAATCTGCGTTTCTGAAACTCGATAGTGTATATAACTGCACACAATTACCCGAGTTATAATTTATTAAATTGGAAAAACATTGGTCGTAAATATATAATTAATCTAACTATGGGTAATTAATTAAACTAATTAAATTGAAATTAATAATTTCTTACCAGCGCTTGTCTCTCCAAAAAGTTTGTCGTGTCGAATGTCCCTCATCATATTATGAAGCTTAGCATGAAATACCTGATCAACTATATCTGGTCTGTCCGTGGCGTAAAGACCTCTGTCGGTCACATACCTTTCAACCAACCAATCTGCATATGGTCATAGCATCGTGGTAGTTCTGTATCATGTAACGTGCTCCTCCAACAAAGGTAGAAGGAAAAAAAAAATTCTCTTCCCGGTATTGGCAGAATTATCGTCTCCACGATTCAAAGCATCATCCAAAGCAGAATAAGAATCGCAACGTAAATCTTGCTGATAATGCTTCAAGTAAGTAAGTCTCTACGACACAACCATGGTGTAAGCATCTACAATAAATTGTTGGAGTAATCGACGTCTGAATAATATGTGCGGAGACTCGGTGGCCCTTTCCATTAGTCGGTACGAAAAGTATTCTTTCATCGTAACAGTCTTGGCATTTTTTTCCTTGCTCCGATCAGTCTCACAATGACGGATGTCATCTCTGAATCCATCTTCGCCAAATAAAAACAGCAAGGGATACTGCAGAGGCAAATAAGCAACGTGCAATTCATTTATTCATCTCAAACTTTTGTCTTTACGTTGTATAATTATATCTCGACGGTCTTGAAGATTATCGACATCTCCAATAATCAACGCCGCAACTTCACTGTCATGAGGCAAATTATGCACTCGTCCATCTTTGGTCCGTCGTGACACTAATCGGAGCTTGATGTATGAAGTTTTGTCCTTCTTCAATTGTTCTTCAGAACAACGAAACTACTTCACCAATATATTATTTTTTGTCCAGAATCTTCTTTATGTCATCGACAATGTCTTTATCAATACTCGGGTCACTGTCGTTTTCTTGATCTGTTTCTGTTCCAGATTTCTTGTAAAACCATAATTATTCATAATTTGTTATTTTTTAAATTAATAAATAACATGACATATTTATTCGATTATTAATTATTTGGATTACCTCATTGCAGATAGACGATTTCTTGTTTCGTTTTCAGTGTCGAATATGTACAATTGTGCAAACTTTGGTTTATGATCATCCTCCGGCATCAAAGAACCCATCAAATGATAGTTATCTCCATTCAATCTGAATATGGGAGCCGATCTCCCGTTGTTAAAGGAATTGTCAATTTTGCCTCCCATCGAAGTAAAAGAAAATATCATGTTGTAGAATCTTATAAAATTCTGGAAGTTTTTACTCTTTTTGTCATTCCATACAATAAATTTTTTAAATTGTCAGGAGGGTCTATAACGGGAGGTAATTCAATTTTACCTGTAGAGCAAAAATATTTTATGAAGCAATCATTTCAGAAGTAAATGATCTTTAATAGGTTTGAACTGAAATGAACTGAATTGAACTGAATAAGTCAGAACTTAACTGAACTGGAATTAATTTCAATTCAATTTAATTTTAAAATATTGAAATTCTAATAATAAAAATAAATAAATAAATAAATTAATTAAATATTAAATGATTGAACTTAGTGAATATGAACTTAATAAATCTAAATTGAACTGAAGTGAAATTGAACAGAAGTGAACTAAACGGAAGGGAACTGAGAATAAGTCTAAACAAATTGGTCCTAAGTGGTGCTAAAAAATATACTTTATTCATGTATGTAAAATTGAAAAATATTTTAGACTAAGGACATGTTCATTTAGACTGAATTGACTGAACTGATCGGAACTGAACTTAATAGCTCTTAAGTGAACTGAATTTAACTTAATAGGTCTAAAATGAACATAATTTAATTTAACTTACGTCAATAGGTCTGAACTGACCTAAATTTAATATGTCTGAACTAAATTGAACTAAAATTAATTTCAATTTAATTTAATTTTTAATTATAAAAATATAAATAAAAAATAAAAATAAATAAATAAATAAAATATTAAATGACTGAACTGAACTGCATTTAATGGATCTGAACTTAACTGAAGTGAACTGAACTTAATGAGTATGAAATTAACTGAACTGAAGCGAACTGAAAATTAGTGCAAAATAACATGTCCGAAGTGATACTAAGAAAATATTATTAATTTGTGTAAAAATAAAAAAATCTTCTTGAATAAGAACATGTTCTTTTACAAAATTGGCTGAATTGAACTGAACTTAATAGCTCTGAACTGAACTTTAATTTACTGAACTTAATAGCTCTGAACTTTAATTTAATATGTTTCAATTAAACTTAAATTAATTGAACTTAACTTAAAAGGTCTGAACTAAAATGAACTTGAACTTAATAGGTCTGAACTGAAATGAACTGAACTGAACTTAATAGGTCTGAACTTAACTGACTGAAATTAATTTCAATTTAATTTAATTTTAAAATATTGAAATACTGATAATAAAATAAATAAATAAATTTAATATTAAATGAAATTAATATATATAAACTGAATTGAACTTAATGAATCTGGACTATACTAAGCAAACTAAGAATTAGTAAAAAAAAAAAAAAGTTCTAAGTTGTGCTAAAAAAACATAATTTATTCATGTGTGTAAAATTGAAAAATCTTTTGGACTAAGGACATGTTCTTTTAGATTGAAATTTCTTCAACTGCACTGAACAAAACTTAATAGCCATGAACTGAACTACGGATCTGAACTTAACTTAATGAGTGTGAAATTAACTGAATTAAGAGAACTGAGAATAAGTAAAAAAAAAACAGGTCCTAAGTGGTTCTAAAAAAACATTATTCATGTGTGTAAAATTGAAAAATATTTTGGACTAAGGACCTATTCGGTTAGACTAAAATTAACTGAACTGAACTGAACTTTAATTTAATAGGTCTTAACTGAACTTAACTTAATTAAACTTAAGTTAATTGGTCTAAACTAATATTAACTAAACTTATAAGTCTAGACTGAACTGAACTAAACTGAATTTAATAGGTCTGAACTTAACTGAACTTAAATTAATTTCAATTTTATTTAATTTTAAAATATTGAAATTGTTGGGATTCGATGTCCCGGGCTATCAAAATTATGCGGAATCGATAACCCGACCGAAACCCTATCGCCGGAAACCACGAACACGAGCACCACGGTGTCCGGAGCTCGACCCGAGCATCGCCGCGGGATGAACCCGCGGCCGAAACCCTAGCCGAGCCCCACCGCGGGGCTCGCGATCGCGTTCGATCGCATGGGCTGCTCCGGCAGCCCCGGGCGGTGAGTCCGGCGACTCACCGCCATCACAGGAGGCAGGGGAGCCACCAGCCGCGGCACCAGCCCGCGGCAGTCCCCCCGGCGATCGAGCGAAGGGCTCGATCGCCCCCAGCCGCGGCGTCCAGCCGCGGCTTCTCTCCGTGCGCACGCCACCGGGCGAGGGTGGCCGGGGGGTTCGTCCGCCGCGGCACCAGCCCACGGCTGAACCCCCAGCGATCGACTTCACGTCGATCGCATGCCCCGGCGTCCAGCCAGGGCTCGCCCCTCGTCGCGCGTAACCGGCGGTCGAACCCTAGGGTTCGACCGCCCCTCTCGATCCCGACGGGGATCGCGTGATCCCCGTATCCCGGTCTCGACGTTTTCCCGGATCGTCTTGTTCATGTATACATCACAATTAAACGAACATGTAATCATGGAGGGGGTTTATGATTATGTACCTCGATTCGTTGTACGGAGAAACGAAATCAAACGTTGATGACCTTGCGATCTTCCTACGTATTCCTTGCACCTCGTCCGAACATCGTGTGGGCGACGATCTATCGAACTCCTATGGATCTCCTTCACTCTTCAAGACTTTATGATTGGCGTAGGTTATGTTATGAATTGTGAAGACCATGTAGTGCTTTTATAGGCTACGTAGGGGATCAAAAGGAGGTGGAATATTGGGCTTCTAATATTGAAGATTAAATTGAGCCCAGCCCAAATCTATTAATCCTTATCAATATTAATTAATTTATTTTCCACTATATAAATTAATTGCACTCCCAATATTAAACCATATTATGTCAAATAATATTTCTCGGTAGTATTATTTATTCCGTGTATTTAAGATTTAAATATTCATGAATAAATTTATTTATTGCTCAATAAATTATATTCATCTCTTATATCCGAGACTAGTACCATTCAACCTTAATTATTGTGCGGAACAAATCCACTCATGAGGTTTACACAATAATTCCTTATGAACTCATCTCGGGGATATTATCAACCCTTCCGGGATACACTTTCCCGTCAAGTATTCACGGCATGTCATATATAAAATATAGCGACCCAATTTTACCGGTAATTAACCCAATAATTAAATCGGTTAATTCCTTTGGAAAATCAAAGTCTCTAATATTAAATATACACACCCGCAATAGTATCGGGGATTAAGAATAAAATACTCTGAGTTTTAAATTGATTATCCAAGGCAATCCTAATCAATAAATCTCAAGCGATCCGCCCAATACACTAAGTGTACAAGTGTGATAAAATAATTAAGATAAATTATTTTCTCTCTCACACAACGACTATACCGATGGATTGGTCCGTGTCCATCTAGGTCGTGAGCATCTGTTCGATTAAATACGAGTAACAGATAGTATGATCTTCTGTGTGCCCATGCACACCATACTAACTACAACGTATGAAATCCAGGACCATATTTTGCATAATTAATTAATAATAATTAAATGCAAATAATTGTTTATTAATTAAATAGGTTAAATGCTATGACCGGGAGTTTACCGATACTTAAATCTAGACATTAAGTACACAACTCCAACAATCTCCCACTTGTACTAAGGTCTAGTCATTTCCTCCAAACTCCCGACTCCCATACTCATCACGTGCTTAAGTTATACTTCCCAGAAGTATTATGTGAATGAGCAATCTAGGTTGCCGCTCTGAAGTTATCCTGGTGACTACTGCGTCGTCTCTCTAGACGATGACTCGAATCAGGTGGTACTTGCTCTATGTGTTATCATCACCTTTTGAACTTATGACTTCTTCCAGTTTACCATGCACCGCTATATACATAGCCTTTGGTGAACCAAGAATCATATCCAAGTTTAGAGGTCATCCCGGAACCTAACCAAAAACTTCCGCTGCCTCTGAGGCTGCTATTCGGTTATGAGAGAGTCCTAGAAGCATCCTGCTTATCACTCTTTCATCTTTAGGTTCCACCTCTTTTTAAAAGTGAACACATAGCCTGATATCGACTTACACTGGTCTTTCTCTGATTTTGGATTTGAGAAACTGTAATCCAAGAAGATTTCGTCTTGCTCCGTAAGCCAGTACTATGAAAGTACTCTTACAGCATTCGAACATCCCTTATCCAGATTACTTTGATATCCTCCCACTATGCTAACCGCATAGTTGATATTAGGTTCCTGTTTTTCAACATTGCATCTATAAAGCTTTCCACACCCGAAGTGTAAGGAACAGCTTTGTCTATCTCCTTCATGTGTTCAAGACACATACCTTTAGATAGATGTATTCTGTTCCCGAAAGGCAATAACCTTTCTCAGAATTATGCATGTTTAAAAACAAACCATAATCGTATAAGATATCTTAAGAGAAGTACAAATGTTCTTGTCTAGAGATCGAAAGATTCTAAGAACATGGTCTAACTTACTCTTAATCTTATATCTCGATTCATTTAGACAACCTTTATTTTATGTCTGACAACACTTTTACATTGTTGCCAATGATGAAGTGTTATCTACATAAAATTCCGAGAAACACCACCTTGTTTCCATTAAGTCTCTAACACACCTTTCTTGGTCTTATGCACTTTGATGAATCCATCTCATGGACTATCTCATCAGTTCGCAAGTTCCACAATTTACAGCTTTGTGATAATCCATAAATGGATTCACTAAGCTTGTACTTCTAAATGATCTCGCCTCTTAACAATAATACTTATTGCTATCCAAGTAGGCACATTTAGATTAGTACTGCCCCTTATGCAGAGCTAGGGATCGATTTCATGTCTACTAGATCCAGAGTTCAAAACTCCTCCAGTCTTACGAACATCTCCGGTTGCTTAACAACCTCCCACTGCAATGGCGTTCTGGTGTATAACAGTAATAACATTAGGTGCAGTTAGTGGTGTACTACCACTCGGTTAGGCGGTTCTCAGTCTTTCCTTTTCCTCATTTTAAAGTACCTTGTCAGTTAGGGCATTGTAGTTCATCTAATAGTCTTCCTCCAAGAACCGGGTGAGAACACCCCTCTGGTTCATAGTACTATTGAACATACAATTACTTGTTCTCCTAGGATATTCTACAACCACATTGAATTTGCCGTTGTATCCAGAAATATCCATAGAACATAGGTAGTTCCGAACAAACTTGCCCTTCTACTATTAGAATTCCATTTCTTATCCCTGACACACCATGTCTACACTCTAGTGTATGGTGCAGTCTTTTGAGACTTCATCTCAATCTTTGATTTATGCTATGTATTGTTTAGATAGGTGATAGCCTCCGCGAACAAGCCGCAGGCTTCCAATGGCACATCAAGTATTCTAATCCATCTTCGAGTATTCTTTGAAAGAATGACTCGTACCTTTCTAATTACACATGTTACTGCATTAATCATGAATCATTCTTAATGCTTGTCCGAATTCAAGAATTCACAAGCATAATGATAAAGAAATACATCTAATAAGTAAAACAAGTTATACATAACGGTTTGTTGCATCGTGGTAGACTAAGGATTCATCATTCATATATTGCTATCTAAAATGTACCAGAATAGATAACACCATTATTTCTTATCCATTCATTAATAAAGAAAAACCAGAACAAAAGTTCTTTTCAAAATAAGGGGTACATAAAGCAATAACTTGAAATGAAATCCTAAAACTACTGAAAGCAGATAAATGTCTTCCACTGCAACTGCTGCTACCCCAACAGCTTCGCCCATGTAGACTCGAACTCTTCTTTTCTAAGTCGACGGGTTTTCTGGAACCCCTGCATTTAAAACAATGCACATACCGTCAGTGGTTCCATATCTACACACCAGAATTCTGGTAGATAATACCGCTGACTATGTTTTTACGACTAAAGAAAAATTCGTACCTCTGAGAGGACATTCAGACTTCCAGTGTCCAGACTTGTTGCATCGGAAGCACTTGCCCCTTGGCTTACTAGCCCCCACTCGTGGTCCATTCTTTGCACCACTGGGTTTCCAGGCTTGCTTCCTTTTCTTGCCCCTACCTCCAACAGCTTTCAAGCTTTTGGACTTGGTAGCTACAAGCGCTTGAGACTTGCCCTTCTTGTAGATCCCCTCTGCCGCCTTTAGTTCAGTCAGGAGTTGCGCAAGAGTATAAGATAGTTTACCCATATTATAGCTCATACGAAACTGCTCAAAACTAGGGGCCAGAGACTGGAGTATGATGTCGACTTGCGTCTCAGCATCAATAGAAGCTCCTAGGACCTCAAGTTCATTCAACAAACTCATCATCTTAAGAACGTGCTCCCCAACGGGCGTTCCTTCAGACTGAGTAGTCGACATGAGGACTCTCATGGCTTCTTGCCTAGCCGCACGATCTTGCTCCCCAAACATCTCCTTGAGGTTGAACATCATATCATAGGCAGTGTCCATCGGCTCATGTTGGGTTTGGAGTACATTTGACATGGAAGCCAAAATATAACACCTAGCCATTTCATCAGCCTTTTTCAACTTCCGATATGTTTCTTTTTCCTCATCAGTCGAGGCAGTCGTGGGCTCAGCAGGGCATAACTCATGGAGTACAAACTTGTACTCTTCAGCAGTCAGGACAATGTCTAAATTTCTCTTCCAATCAATGTAATTGGGACCAGTGAGTTTATGTTCCTTGAGTATCACAGAAAGTGGATTCATAACTACTCTCTAAACCTATAAGCACATATAAACAAACAATTAATTTAATGTCCGATATTATCTCCCTCAAATAATATCATTAAATTACTAATTACATCTAAAATCCCATCAGGTAAGGCAAGCCACGTGGTGTGGACGTTTACCCACCTAAATGATTTAGCAATTAGATTTTCTTTGGTCATACATCGATTATAGCGTAACTTCGTGGGGAAGAATACTATAACGCGTATCTAAGTGTAAACCATTACTCAGCACCAAAGTACATTGTTCGGAATTGCTACATCACCACAAGCCACGTGGTGTGGACGTTTACGATAATTTCACAACCCTTCACAATTACTTATAACTGTCTACATCAATTAATCCAAAGTCCGTTAGCACAGCAAGCCACGTGGTGTGGACGTTTACTATACCAAGAGACTTTTATAATTGACTCCCAATTACAAGAACCATTCGATTTCTGCAAATCAAGACTCGGAGAGTCATAAGTGAAACTCGAAGTTTCTAACTAGTGATTCACCATGCGAACGACCCTATCTCTCATAAATGAGGGAGCCGAGCAGACAATCGATCCATCTATCAAAGAATGGTACGAAGGTCTCTAATTTGTGTCATCCACATGACCAAGTGGCTTTGGCTCCATTCCACTCCCCGGGGTGAGAATGAGTCGACTTGAAGTCAGTTTCAGAAGGACAAATTAGGCATTGTTTGATAAACTTTGATCAATGTTTCTTGTAAAAGGAATTACAAGAATTCTTCTCTAATGACTCGTCTATACGAACTTTAAAAGTCCATAAGAGTCACCAAGAGAACAGTAATGGAGACCATGGGAATGTTTCCATCCCCTCTCCCACTTAGCTTTTTACAATAAAGGGATACGCTATCTAGTGCATAAAGTAAACACATATAGCATGCATACAAGCAATAAAGCACATAGTATCACATAGTCAAAATAATGCTAGAAAATTATTTTCCCGACTATCATGGCTTTATTCCATCTTCATATGCATCTTCTAGTCTTCAGTCTTCGTTCTTGAATGCTTCATGTGACGAGAATATTAATTCCAATATTTAAATCTATTTATTTTTAATTAATCCAAAAGTTACTTAATTCGAAAATTAAGTCAATCGAATATATCAAAAATAAAATTAAATATTATTAATATTTTTATTTATTTATTTTCCTATCTAATTCTATTAAATCTCTAGAATAATCTATCCAAGTAAAACTTGGAATATTCTAGAAGACTTCTATAATAGAATAAGGAAATAAAATAAATTAGGACTCTTCTACTTTCCATAATTAATTAATTTCCATCTAATGAAAATTCCCATAAATAGGAATAATCAAATAGGAAATAAATTAATACCAAATTAATTGGATTCCTAATCCATGAATATCTCTTTAACAGAAATAAATCAATAGGAATCCTAATTAATTCCAAATTTGATTCTTTTTCCTTATCCATGAGAGTTCCCAAAGAATTAGGAGTACTCAAAAGGAAAAAATCCGAATCAAATTAGGAAAGTGGATCTCGGTAGGAGAAGCACGAGATCACGAGGACCCCGCGCCCCCCCACTTCGATCGCCGGCTGGGAGCACCACCGCCGCCACCCCCAGCCCACGCGCCACCACCACCGGTGGCCGGCGTGGCCAAGGAGCATCGCGGACAGCCCCCGCGATCGATCTCCATGGGATCGATCTCATGATCGATCCCGAGTCCTAGCCCTCTTCGTCTTCTTCGTCACACGCGTTCTATGGCGGTCAACTCGGCATCGATCCAATGTAAATAAATTACAAGAAATAAATTTACAATTCCGGTATCGATTCTATACATGAAATCGACCCTATACATTTTCCGGAAAACATAGAACGTAATAATAAATCCTAAATTCGGTCAACCCCCGAATTTTTACTATTACAAACATTCAACCACACAAAACGAATCTCGACATGTCCGAGAGTTTAATAAACGAATAATCATGATAATTAATTAACACAATAATTAAATCCAACCATGATAGCCGGAAATCCCTGCAAGGTAGAACAATTATCGAACATATACATGAACACGAAACCAAACGCTCTGATACCAATTGTTGGGATTCGATGTCCCGGGCTATCAAAATTATGCGGAATCGATAACCCGACCGAAACCCTATCGCCGGAAACAACGAACACGAGCACCACGATGTCCGGAGCTCGACCCGAGCATCGCCGCGGGATGAACCCGCGGCCGAAACCCTAGCCGAGCCCCACCGCGGGGCTCGCGATCGCGTTCGATCGCATGGGCTGCTCCGGCAGCCCCGGGCGGTGAGTCCGGCGACTCACCGCCATCACAGGAGGCAGGGGGAGCCACCAGTCGCGGCACCAGCCCGCGGCAGTCCCCCCGGCGATCGAGCGAAGGGCTCGATCACCCCCAGCCGCGGCGTCCAGCCGCGGCTTCTCTCCGTGCGCACGCCACCGGGCGAGGGTGGCCGGGGGGTTCGTCCGCCGCGGCACCAGCCCACGGCTGAACCCCCAGCGATCCACTTCACATCGATCGCTTGCCCCGGCGTCCAGCCGGGGCTTCCCCTCTCGCCCGCGCGCCGGCGGTCGAACCCTAGGGTTCGGCCGCCCCTCTCGATCTCGACGGGGATCGCGTGATCCCCGTATCCCGGTCTCGACGTTTTCCCGGATCGTCTTGTTCATGTATACATCACAATTAAACGAACATGTAATCATGGAGGGGGTTTATGATTATGTACCTCGATTCGTTGTACGGAGAAACGAAATCAAACGTTGATGACCTTGCGATCTTCCTACGTATTCCTTGCACCTCGTCCGAACGTCGTGTGGGCGACGATCTATCGAACTCCTATGGATCTCCTTCACTCTTCAAGACTTTATGATTGGCGTAGGTTATGTTATGAATTGTGAAGACCATGTAGTGCTTTTATAGGCTACGTAGGGGATCAAAAGGAGGTGGAATATTGGGCTTCTAATATTGAAGATTAAATTGAGCCCAGCCCAAATCTATTAATCCTTATCAATATTAATTAATTTATTTTCCACTATATAAATTAATTGCACTCCCAATATTAAACCATATTATATCAAATAATATTTCTCCGGTAGTATTATTTATTCCGTGTATTTAAGATTTAAATATCCATGAATAAATTTATTTATTGCTCAATAAATTATATTCATCTCTTATATCCGAGACTAGTACCATTCAACCTTAATTATTGTGCGGAACAAATCCACTCATGAGGTTTACACAATAATTCCTAATGAACTCATCTCGGGGATATTATCAACCCTTCCGAGATACACTTTCCCGTCAAGTATTCACGGCATGTCATATATAAAATATAGCGACCCAATTTTACCGGTAATTAACCCAATAATTAAATCGGTTAATTCCTTTGGAAAATCAAAGTCTCTAATATTAAAGATACACACCCGCAATAGTATCGGAGATTAAGAATAAAATACTCTGAGTTTTAAATTGATTATCCAAGGCAATCCTAATCAATAAATCTCAAGCGATCCGCCCAATACACTAAGTGTACAAGTGTGATAAAATAATTAAGATAAATTATTTTCTCTCTCACACAACGACTATACCGATGGATTGGTCCGTGTCCATCTAGGTCGTGAGCATCTGTTCGATTAAATACGAGTAACCGATAGTATGATCTTCTGTGTGCCCATGCACACCATACTAACTACAACGTATGAAATCCAGGACCATATTTTGCATAATTAATTAATAATAATTAAATGCAAATAATTGTTTATTAATTAAATAGGTTAAATGCTATGACCGGGAGTTTACCTATACTTAAATCTAGACATTAAGTACACAACTCCAACAGAAATAATAATAATAATAATAATAAATAAACAAATAAAATATTAAATTACTAAACTGAACTGAACTTAGTGGATTTGAAATTGTAGTTAATTGAAATTGTAATTAACTAAATTGTAGTTAATGGATCTGAAGTGAACTAAACTGAAGTGAATTGAGAATAAGAAGAAGAAAAAAAATAGGTCCTAAGTGGTGCTAAAAAAATATACTTTATTAATGTGTGTCAAATTAAAAAAATCTTTTGGACTAAGGACATGTTATTTTAGATTTAAATTAGTTGAATTGAACTTAATAGCTCTGAACTGAACTGAACTTAATTTAATAATTCAGATCTGAACTTAAGTTAATTGAACTTAACTTAGAACTTGTTCTTTTGAACTTAATTTTAGTTCATTTCAGTTTAGTTTAGATCATTTCAATTTAGTTCAGTCCAGATCCGAGAATAAGTCGAAAAAAACAGGTCATAAGTGGTAATAAAAAAATGTTATTCATGTTGTGTAAAATTGAAAAATCTTTTTTGACTAAGGACCTGTTCGTTTAGACTGAAATTGCCTGAACTGAATTGAAATTAACAACTGAACATTAATTTAATAGGTCTGAACTTAACTTAACTTAATTGGACTTAAGTTAATAGGTATGAACTGAACTTAATAGGTTTGAAATATTGAAATACTAATAATAAAAATAAATCAATAAATAAAAAAATAAAATATTAAATAACTAAACTGAAGTGAACTTAATAGATATTAAATGAATTGAACTTAATAAATCTAAACCGTAGTGAAATAAAATGAACTAAACTAAGAATAAGTCCAAAAAATAGTTAAACTCCTAAAAAACATAATTTATTCATGTTTATAATTTAAAATAATTAATATTATTCTAAATATTATATTAACGGTAAACATTCAGTAAATGATTGAATTAACACATCTTAAAGAAATATCTCTCTTAGAACGTTGAAATTATTAGGAAACATCTAAATATTGGTTAAATAACATACACAATTAATTTTAATAAATAAAATGTTAGTACACCTTACTAACATGTAACTCAAATGCAAGAGATAGAAAGTAGAGAAGTCAATTACTTAGGGCAAATGCTTAGATAATAATCAAAGTATCAGTTCAAAGTAAAAATGATATATTTGTACAAATTAAAAAAAAAAATCTGAAATATATTTATTTGAAATAACCATGTAAATAATTTAAAAATAAAAAACTTAAAACATAGCAAATGCGAAGAAAAATTAAAATTAAAATATTTATTAAAAAACTGTGTAAGGTTAGTAATTTAAAATAAAAAAGTTTATTAAAAAGCACGTACAATTATTATTATTAAACAAATTATAAAAAAAATATTTAATAAAAAAATAAATTTGCGTAAATTATTATTATTCATAAACAAATTTTACAAATGTCTTTAATAAAAAACAAATTTAACAAATGTTTTTAATAAAAAAAATTGTAAATGTTGATTTTGGCGACAACATGTGTGTTTGTGTTTTGGTTGATTTCAGGACTACAGGTTAAGAACTTGAAGTCACAACTTCGCGTTTGAAAAACGGAGAATGGAGTCGCCAGTTATGGAGTACATGAAATACACGAGAAACGGCGACTCGAGTCGCCTGTTATGGTGAAGTACAGAAACGGCGACAGGAGTCGCTGAATTTGGTTTAGATCAGGAGACCAGAGTCGACAGGAGTCGCCTGTTATGGTGAAGTACAGAAACGGCGACAGGAGTCGCTGAATTTGGTCTAGATGAAAAACGGCGACCAGAGTCGCCACTTTTGGTGATGTGAAGAAACGGCGACTCGTGTCGCCGCTTTTGGTGAAAGGGGGCAATTCCAGCGACTGTCGTCGCCACTTTGGTGTGTTGTGGAAACGGCGACTGGAGTCGCCGTTTTTGGTGCTTGGATTGATTCCAGCGACTGGAGTCGCTGGTTTGGTGGCATATGCGCGCAACTATGGAACCGGCGACTCTTACCTTGCAACTATGGAACCGACGACTAATGCATTGAGTACTTTCAACATGACTCCTTTTTCACTAAGTACTCAAATAAAGAAAATGAAGATTGGTTCCGGTGTTTACTACGTCAATGATATCAACGACCATGAAGACGATGAAATTCTGAAGCTTCAATACTCAGAGTTTTTCACAAGAAATTGAAGATGAAGAATTGAGATCGATGGAGTCAAGATTGAAATTGAAGTTTGATTTTGAAATTGAAGATTCAAGATTCGAAGATTCAAGAATCAAAGATTCGAGATTCCAAGATTCAAGAATCAAAGTTCTACAATAGTGATGTCATCCATGGAGAAGTGACATCAGTCAATCATGTGACGAATGAGAATGTGCCACGTCAACACCTCACATGTGCGGGCTGCCTATATATACCCATGGATTTCCATTTCACCATTTGACGATTTTGAGAGAACGAAATATGATTTTTAGAATCGTAAACGAGAGCTTCGAGCTTCGAGTTTGTGTAGTAGCTTTTGCGCCGTGTGCCAATATTAGAGTTAGGAGATTTAGCTCTAGGTACTCGTGTGCTAGATTGCAAGTTAGTGGGAGTTGTTGCGACACTCGGGAAACTTCTTGTAATCGTTTTGCCTACCATACTCTTCAAGTGTAATAGTTTTGTTTTGTTGATCAATGAAATGAAAACTATTACATAACTTTGTCTCCACTTTTTATTCTACGAATTGTGTGAGTGTTTACTTTGACGGAAGCTGCTGTCTGTGAGTTCAAGACCAATTTCTCGAAAAATTGGTATCCTACGCTGAAGGCGTAATTTCAAAGAACTTGCGAAGGAAGTCATGCCGTGAAACGCTCCAAAATTCGAACTATCACTGCTCAGTTTCATCAACTCCGTATGAGAGAAGATGAAGACATAAATGAGTACTTAGACAAAATTATGAGATATGTGAACGAAGTTCATGAACTTGGAGAAACTTTTCCTGCCATCATGGTCTACAAGAAAACTCTTCATAGTTTAAGTTCTCGATTCGAAAGTAAAGTGCTAACGCTTGAAGCACGAGAAGAGAAAGATCAGAAATGGGACTATGCAGATTTAATGGCTGATTTAAGAAACTACGACTTGACTCTAAGAGTGCGTAGCAACCCTGAAATGTCTCTTGTTTATGAGCCGATGACTGCTCTAAAAATTTCTGAGAAGGGTAAGAGTTCAAGGAGTTCGAAACCTCAGAAAATTCTTTCGAAAAATGAAAAATCTGAATGTAGTTTCTCAGCCGATGTTAATGAGTCTGATGACGAGGAAGCAGAGGACATTGAACGTTTGATGAACTCAAATAATCCTGACAAACTTGCTGCACTGACTGAAATTGTCACGTATCTTGTGAAGCAAGAGTTTAAGAGAAAGAATCGTGCTCGAAATTTTCGAAATTTTCAGAAAAATTCTAACTCATTTCAGAGAAACACAGACAACCGAAATCAAACTTCATTCTCTGACAAAAAATTTATGGAGACAAAACTATCTCCATATTCTTCTACTAGCAAGGATGTTTCTAAAATGCAGTGCTATGAATGCAAGGGATTTGGACATGTCAAAAACGAGTGTCCCAATTTGCATCGCAAAAAGAAACTGCCAGTGAGCTACGTAGTTTTTTATGATGAAAATGTTATCTCAGAGAGCGAGGAATCTGAGAATGAAAATTCTGATAACGATGAGGACAACGCTCTAGTTGTCACTTTTGGTGAAAACTTCGACCTTGAAAATGTGGAGGTTGAAAATTTTGTTTTTGATGGTTTTCTGAAGGATACTGCAACTGCAGACAACATCTTTCGTATAGCTTCAGTAAACCGAAACTTCTGTGATGAGGATATTTTTTCTGATGATGAATCTGCGACTGAGTCTATGGAAAATGAGATGACACCAAATTTATCTCAAAATGAATGTGCGAGTGCTGAACTGATTGCACTGAACGAAAGTCACTCTGAACTCTCAAAATCCTATGACTTAGTCATCACTGAGAATGGTGCACTTGAAGTGTCTTTGAAAGTTCTTACAGAATCTTGTAATGAACTCTCGAATGCTAACCGGAAGATGTATGACGAGGCTGTTGAGTTGAAAAACTCAGTTGAAAGAACGAAGGACGAGAAAAAGAGATTGAACAATTCTCTGACAATAAAATCAAATTTGATGACCTCTTCGAAGAAAAACATAAATACTACAAAGAAGTTGTCGAACTGAGAGAAGTGTGTGAGAGGTTGAGCTCTGAAAACTCAAAACTGAAGACTTCGCTGAAAAAGGAAACAACTGAAGTTAAGAAACTGCAAACTCTGTTCAAAAACTGCGACACTGAGAATGATGAACTAAAGTCATCCCTTTTGAAAGCTCAATCTGACCTTGCCATGACTGACAAGGAGTGTTATGTTTTGAAAGAAAAACTTCAGATGACTGATGAGCTGTTAAAAAAGATGAACACAAACTCTTCGGTTTTTTACAATGCTGCCTCGTACATGAATCCTAATCGCTATGGACTCGGTTTCCAAAAAGTGTTTGAGTCTATTTATTCTACACCTGAGAAGAAAGATGTGACTTTTGTCAAAGCATCCAACGATCAGCCAGAGGATAAAAGTAAGGATGACGCCGAATCATCTAAACGGAAGGATATTGCTGAAGGGAAGAAGATTGTTAAGTCTCCTGAATCTAAACCTCAAAAGTCGGTCTCGACTTCGAACTCTGAATCTGAGACATATCAATTCCCCAAAAATATTGTGAAACATCCTCGAGGAATCTTGCCTTATGAGAAGACGTTGATGAAGAAGTTGGATAACTCTCAGAACATGAAGTTGAACAGAAAAACTCATCACTCTAAAACTGTTTTGATCAAAACGCCTATGAAAGTTGAAACTCGTCAAAGACGAGAATATGTCTGTCACTACTGGAATGTGCATGGATACATAAGACCATTTTGCTACAAACTAAAAGCTGACATGAGCCATGAGTTGATGACGAAGGATGACAAATCACGAAATTCTCAAAAGTTGAGTGTTGAGAAAAATATGAACTCTATTGTTCAAACAAAGTCGCGAACTTTTGATGTGAAAAAGTTTGAGGTTGCTAAGGACACGAAGAAAACCATTTCTCCAAACTTGAAAGTTAAGGCAAATCTGAAAACTGTGACTGAGAGAAATGTCCAAACGTCAAATGACAAGAAGAGATGGGTGCCTAAGTGTCAAAAGAGTAAAGCTGAACTTAACTCTAACTCCACAAAAGTCAGTTGGCAACCGAGAGAACTCATCTTCTGCAATGTTGCACTTAATGCATCTGAGACTGGAACCAAAGGAATTTGGTATTTTGATAGTGGTTGTTCCCGCCATATGACTGGCACTAAGAAATTCTTGAAAGATTACGAACCCATGACAGGTGCCCCTGTGGTCTTTGGAGGGGGAGCAAAAGGAGTAGTCAAGGGAAAAGGGACTCTACAAATCAAAGGGTTACCTCCGATCAGAAATGTAGTCCATGTAAAGGGACTTGTTGCTAATCTTATCTCCATCAGTCAACTGTGTGATGAAGGACTGAATGTGAGTTTTGATAAGGAGTCGTGCAGAGTTTTTGATGTTGAAGGAAAGTGTATTATGGAAGGTCCACGTGCTAAAAATAATTGCTATACAACTGAGTATAGTTGTTTTTCTGTGACCGTTCCTGATGAAGTTGATTTGTGGCACCAACGACTTGGACACACTAGCACTCGAAATTTGAGTAAACTGGTTAAGGGGAGATAGTTCGAGGAATCTCTCAACTCCCCAAAATTGAAAAGCGAGTGTGTGGTGACTGTCAAAAGGGTAAGTTGACGAGAACTTCTCATCCTGCACTGCCAACTTTAATGAGCACTTCGACTCCGTTTGAACTGCTACATATGGACTTGATGGGTCCAATGGAAGTTAAAAGTATAGCAAAGAAAGAATATGTGTTGGTTGTAGTTGATGATTTTTCTCGCTATACTTGGACAAGATTTCTGGCTACCAAAGATGAAACTTTTGATGCCTTCAAAGGCATTGTGAAATGGATCAAAACAAATCATGAAGCTAAAGTAAAGAGGATCAGAAGTGATCATGGAACTGAATTTCAAAATGCTAGCTTCAACGAATTCTGTATGATGAAAGGAATTCATCATGAATACTCGGCCCCAAAAACTCCTCAACAAAATGGGATTGCCGAACGCAAAAATCGGACGCTGCAAGAAATGGCACGTGTAATGCTAATCTCAAAAAATCTTGCACGAACCTTTTGGGACGAAGCTGTCTCAACTGCTGGATATATTTTGAATCGGATAAGTATTCGATCTGGGACGACCACAACTGCCTATGAACTGGTGAATGGCAAGAAACCTTCAGTTGCACACTTTCGTGTCTTTGGCTGTACTTGCTATATTTTGAAGGATCGTGATCCTCTGAAGAAATTTGAAGCCAAAGCTGATCGTGGAATTTTTGTTGGTTATAGTCAAAATAGCCATGCTTATCGTGCCTACAATCTTCGAACTAAGAAAGTCATCGAAACTGTGAACATAAATTTTGATGAACAAGACTTTCTAGGGAAAAATGCTGAGGAAGACTGGGTTAAAGAAGGAATTTTGGAATATCAAAACTTTCCACCAACACCCACAACTGCTGCTCCTGAGAATGTGACTTCTGAAAATTTTACTCCAAACACTTCACCTGAAGTTGGATATTCTAGCAATCAAGACAATGATACTTCATCGTCTAAAGATGAAGAAAATGAGATAAACGTTGAAAACCCAGCTAATGCTCCTAGAGAGGCACCCAAACTTATTCAAAAGAAACATCCTCCGACTCAAATGATTGGAAACTTGAATGAGCGAACTACACACTCAAAGAAACCGACAAACTCTCCAAATGATCTCTACAACATCTGCACTTCTGCAATCTGCAATGAAATCGGTATCTCTTGCTTTCTCTCTGAGAATGAGCCGAATAATTACAAGGAAGCCATGAAAGAGGATTTTTGGATCATGGTCATGCAAGAAGAGTTGAATGAGTTTACTAGAAACAATGTTTGGTCCTTAGTTCCCAGAACGTCGAATATGAATGTGGTTGGAACTAAATGGATCTTCAAAAACAAAACTGATGAGCAAAACCAAGTTGTTCGAAACAAAGCTCGTCTTGTTGCACAAGGCTATGCCCAAGTGGAGGGTATTGATTTTGATGAAACCTTTGCTCCAGTTGCACGAATTGAATCCATCAGACTATTAATCGGAATTGCGTGTCATCTCGGCATCAAACTTAGACAAATGGATGTCAAAGCTGCATTCCTAAATGGAGTACTGGAAGAAGAAGGTTTTGAGGATCCTAAGAAACCAAATCATGTTTACAAACTACACAAAGCTCTCTATGGCTTGAAACAAGCGCCTCGTGCTTGGTATGGATGTTTGACGGACTATATTCTAAAGTTCGGTTTTGAACGTGGCTCTGTTGACAAAACTCTTTTTATCAAACGGGAAGGCAAACACATGATGGTTGCACAGATTTACGTTGACGACATTGTTTTTGGTGCTACCTGATCTAAACTCGTGAAAACTTTCACGGAATCTATGTCATCAACTTTTCAGATGAGTCTTGAAGGAGAGCTACATCAGTTTCTTGGGCTACAAATTTCTCAACGACCGGATGGGATCTTCGTTTCTCAAAGCAAATATGCGAAAAACATGGTCGAAAAATTTGAGATGCATCACGCTAAGCTCGCAAAAACTCCCATGGCGACGACTGAACGGTTATCTAAATCGACTAAGAGTCGAAGTGTTGATCAAACTCTTTATCGTTCCATGATTGGAAGTTTACTTTATCTAACCGCTACTCGCCCTGACATTATGTTTAGTGTTTGTATGTGTGCTAGGTACCCAAGCCGATCCAAAGGAAGACCATCTAAGAGCTGTCAAATGGATTCTCCGCTACAACTCTGGGACTTCTGAACTAGGACTATGGTATGCATGCGACACTTCATCAAATCTTGTCGGTTACTCCGATGCGGACTGGGCAAGCGATACTGATGAACGAAAAAGCACTTCTGGATGATGTTGCTTCCTTGGTGATAATATCGTGTCTTGGCATAGTCGAAAACAGAATTGCATCGCTCTCTCAACTGCCGAGTTTGAATATGTTGCAGCTGGAAGTTGTTGCACTCAATTGCTATGGTTGAAGCAAATGTTGAATGACTATCTCATCGAGAGTGCCCCATTGGTGCTGTTTTGTGATAATCAGAGTGCTATCAAAATCAGCGAAAATCCTGTCCAGCATTCAAGAACTAAACACATCGACATTCGACATCATTTCATTAGAGATTTGGTTGATCGTGATATAGTCAGTCTACAGCATATTTCAACAGAAAAACAGCTCGCTGACATCTTTACCAAACCTCTTGACTTTGAGAGATTTCAAACTCTAAGAAATTCTCTCTGCATGTGTTCTCTTTAAGAGTTCACGAAAATTTTGAAGTCTAAAAGATTATTTTCTTTACTTCCGAATATGCACGCTGAATCGTCGTGGACTAGTCTAATAAAGTTGAACATGGATTCGAGGCCGCTTTAGTCTTCGGACCGAAGTGCATTTATTCCTCTGAGTGCAAACATGTGTACTTGGCATATAACTCCCATAAGCTATCATTTGCATAGATCCATAATACCAAGTAACGGAGGACGCCGGTTACCCCGGCTCCCCTCTTCGAAAGGTAGCACATGGACGCCATAGTTTAAGATGCTCTTCAATCACACTGCGGAGATGCGGGATGATCCTCGCTCCCCTCTGACTGCTGTAATGAGCATCTGTTGCATTTCATTTAAAAGCTAAAAACTCGTCTGGAGGACGCAGGTCGAACCTTGCTCCCCTCTGATTGTAGTAACGCTTGTCCCAAGTGGAGTGCCTTAAAAGTTCACCTTGCACTCATGAATTAAAATCTCTTGTGCGGTGTAAACTCATCACATATGTTTCGACGAAACACGTCATGTATTCTTGTGATTGTGACGAAGGACAAGTTAAATGTCTATCAACATACTTCGGTCCATTCCACCGGTTTTTAATATGAGAGATTTTTCATATACCTCAAAGTTTCTATCACCTCGTGTGAAAATCTTTTGGTTTTGGGAACTGATGAAAATGTGGTCTCTTTTCTGGGAAAATATTTGCTCTTCATTGCCTAATATCACCCCTCGAATCTCCACTAAAATGGTTTTGAATGTTTGTAGTGTGTTGAACACTTGAATGACTAACTCGGGATGTGTTGTTTTTTATTTTGCATTTTTGTAGTTCATATCCAGCGCTACGTGGTTTACCATCTCTGAAGTCTAAAAATTGGGTGTAGCGACGTCCAACAAGCATAATTCAAGTGACAAGGTTAGAGATGTGCAAAAACGGAGACTGCCATTTCCGGAGAACGCCAAAAACGGAGACTCACATCCAAACCGGAGACTCACAATACTCAAAACCGGAGACTCAAAATCCTCAAAACCGGAGACTCAAAATCCTCAAAACCGGAGACTCTCATAACTGCCATAACCGGAGACTGCAGTCGCCAGTTTGTTGGCATCTCAAATTCTGCCAAAAAATGGCGACTCGCACAAATCCGGAGAATCACACAAAACGGAGACTACGCTCAAAATGGAGACTCCTGTCGCCGAAACCTCAAAACCGGCGACTCAAGGACACAAAAACGGAGACTCCATTCCCCGTTTTTTCGGCGACTCCAGATGCACAAAAATGGCGACTCTCAGCTACTTCGATTTCGGAGACTCGTCTTTGGCGACTCAAACCGATGGCTCTCAACTTTGTTTTTCAAAATTGGTTTGTTTTTGGTTTTTATTATTTCTTTTTATCTTTATATTTATTAAATTTGAAAATTATTATTTTAATAATATTTTCAAATTAATAAATTGTTTGTTCGTCTTTTGGGCCTAATTTTTCTTCTTGAGATGGGCTTTTTGCAGGTCTTGGACTGGGTATTTTTCATTCGGACGGGCGGCCCAAAATTTTCCTATATATAGGTCATGTGGAAACCTAATTCACTTGCGCTTACATCGAATTCTCTAACTCTCAAGTTCTCGATCTCTCAGCTCTCAACTGCAAGTTCGGTGTTCGAATTCCTTAGGTTCTTAGTTTCTTGTTTTTCTGTCGCAACCGGCGACTCTAGCTTTGCGCATCCGGCGCCCTGTCCGTCTTCTCGTGATTCAAGTTCGTTTTCGTGGTTTCACAGCTGTCAGCTCTCAGTTCCGTCTCTTAACTATGGCTGCCAAGAATTTCGATGACATGATGGCCGATATGACTGCTTATCTGAACGAGCAGTTTGAAAACGCCCCTTCTCCTAATTCCAAGAAAGCGGCGTATGATGAACTCAAAGCTCACTTGGACAAAGTTGATCGTCGCAAGGCCTCGTCTGTTGAACCATCGGTTGACCTAACCCAAACTGCAACTCCTGCTCACTCTTCTGCTCGTCATTCGGGCAAAGATACAAAATCTGGAAAATCTGGCAAAGAAAAAGATAGCTCTTATCGCATCTATAAGGGCACCGTTTCCAGAGAAGAATACAACAAGTTACTCGCAGCTGGCGAGATAACTAAGGATGGCAAGAAAGTTGTCCACATACCCTCAACTGAGACTGTGACTGCTGACAAAGATCCTAAGTCCTTGAAACCTTCTGGCTCGGGAAAGAAACCGGCGACTTCAGCTGGGAGTGCCGAAGGCAGGAAACCGACTGCCAGTGGAGGTGGTGTGCAAACTTCAAATCCGAAAAACTCTGGTGGATCAATTGCGAAATCGAGAAGTCACAGCTTGCAGAAACCACCAACTGTGCCTCACTCTTCGGGATCAGCTGGATCCCAAAAATCGACTGTCGGCTTCAAGTATATCTCGGAATATTCTGAGTGTCCGAAAGCTCACTCTCTTGAATTCTTCACCCCGACTGCTGAACGTCGCCATAAACTTATTCAGAAACTGCCGATCCATACTGATCGAACTATCCTCAAGGAGGACTATGAAAGGCATGGCATCACGGAATTTCTGAACAAGATGCACATGCTCAAATCTGTGAATCTTACTTACCGATACTCCATTCCAATTCTTTACAAATTCTACGCTAGCTTGTCCCCAGAATTTGCGGATCCGAAAAGTCGGTTGTTTGGCTGCTTTATATTTCGCAAAAAGTTGTACAAATTTCGTCCGTTCTCCATCAACAAATTTTTAGAAAGGTTGGAAGTCGAGTCAAATTGGACTTCACCGTCAGCTGAGGAACGAGCTGAAGACTTGAAGGTTGGGACCTTCATTACACAGAAAAAGGCTAAGTCTGAACTGCCACCGCCGGCCAAGCTGTCGGCTTTCTATGGAATTTTGCATCGTCTCGGGATGTCAAACTGGATTGCTAATAAAGACCCAACTGTGATGAACCCGGACTTGATGCACCTAATCTTTCGCCTTGGCTGCGGCGAACAAGTCAACATTGGTCGAATAATTTTTAATGACATGTGCAAAATTGCCAAGACAACTGATGAAACTATCATTCGGCAAGCTGAGTTGCCCGAGGAGAAAAGAATTCATATCACTCATCCATGCCTGATCTATGGTATGCTTCATGACCAAGGTTTCGTTCCTAAAACCGAGTCTGAGAAAAAGATGAAGAAAAATGGGGCAGTGAAGATTACTGGAAAGTATTTGAATCCAAACAAACGTGTCATCGATCTCCCTTGGTTTGCGACTGTCGACAGGAATGCGCTTCCTGATATTATAACTCCACCTCCATCTCCACAAAAATCCAAGAAGCGTAAACCGGCAGCTAAGAAAGCTAAGTCTCCTCCTGCCAAACGTCATAAAAATGAATCGACTTCTGCAGCTGATGAAGCGGAACCTCAACCTGAACAGAAACCAAGATACGTACCTCGCGGTTTTGGTCCTAACTCTGGAATTCCGTCTTATCAAAATCCTTATCATCCTATCCACAGTCATCGTGATGTGGTTCCATCAGCTTGTGTCCAGGAGTTCTACGCTGACACTCTAACTCTTGAAAAGCGTCAAGCCGAACACGCGCTGGCTTACAACAGAATGATCGACGCTCAGAACAAGCAGAATTTATCTTTTGGAAAACTTCAACGTGAGATCCAACAAGGGGGAGGACTCGGTGATGTTGGAGCTCCCGATGCAAGTTTGAAAGATACGTTTATTTTGAAGATGGTTAGGGACGCTATCCACGAAGCTCATGAGCAGCTGTCTAAAGGAAACCACATCTCTGTCGAACATTTGATTGATGACGGTGAGAAAACGGATGACGATATCTTCGAAGGTGTGATGAATATTCGATACAAGGCAAAAGCGAAGGTTGGTGAAACTTCGAATCCAGAGGTGTCGAGAGCGATGCCGTCCGATGGACTCAAAGATCAGGATGATGATGTTGATGTCAACGTTCTTGATGTTGAAGATGATGATGGTAATGATCTCGGAGAGTACGAGATTTTTGGTCTGGGTGATGAGTCTGATGGGGATGAGAAAGAAGACTCAAGTTCGGATGATGGCTTCAGCTATGGCGACGATGAAGAAGAGATGATCGAGAGCCCAGAACGCGATCCAAATCCACTGGCTCGCCGAAAGAATGAAGTCCAAGTTCAAGTTTCTATTTCCTATTTTTTCATAACTCTTGAACTCGTTTTCGTACTTTGGTTTTTGCATGCATCTAACTCTGGATTCGTTCATGCATGGTTTTTCATATTTCTCTATCTCTTGAATATTGGTTTTTGATTCGGCACTTGGTGCAATCTTGTTATTTTGGTTTGGATATTTTATCTAAGTTTTTGCTTATTTGCTTTGATATTTGTCTAAGTATTTTTGTGGTTTTTCATTGATTGTTTGATTGAAGTTTTTACATATTTTTTACTTAGCTATTTTTGATGATGGATCTGTTTGAGGGGGAGATACTTGTATCTCGTTTTACTTAACTTTGGTTTTATGAGTTGTGCCAAAAAGGGGGAGATTGTAAATGTTGATTTTGGCGACAACATATGTGTTTGTGTTTTGGTTGATTTCAGGACTACAGGTTAAGAACTTGAAGTCACAACTTCGCGTTTGAAAAACGGAGAATGGAGTCGCCAGTTATGGAGTACATGAAATACACGAGAAACGGCGACTCGAGTCGCCTGTTATGGTGAAGTACAGAAACGGCGACAGGAGTCGCCGAATTTGGTTTAGATGAAAACGGCGACCAGAGTTGCCGCTTTTGGTGTTGTGAAGAAACGGCGACTCGTGTCGCCGCTTTTGGTGAAAGGGGGCAATTCCAGCGACTGGCGTCGCCGCTTTGGTGTGTTGTGGAAACGGCGACTGGAGTCGCCGTTTTTGGTGCTTGGATTGATTCCAGCGACTGGAGTCGCTGGTTTGGTGGCATATGCGCGCAACTATGGAACCGGCGACTCTTACCTTGCAACTATGGAACCGACGACTAATGCATTGAGTACTTTCAACATGACTCCTTTTTCACTAAGTACTCAAATAAAGAAAATGAAGATTGGTTCCGGTGTTTACTACTTCAATGATATCAACGACCATGAAGACGATGAAATTCTGAAGCTTCAATACTTAGAGTTTTTCACAAGAAATTGAAGATGAAGAATTGAGATCGATGGAGTCAAGATTGAAATTGAAGTTTGATTTTGAAATTGAAGATTCAAGATTCGAAGATTTAAGAATCAAAGATTCGAGATTCCAAGATTCAAGAATCAAAGTTCTACAATAGTGATGTCATCCATGGAGAAGTGACATCAGCCAAGCATGTGACGAATGAGAATGTGCCACGTCAACACCTCACATGTGCAGGCTGCCTATATATACCCATGGATTTCCATTTCACCATTTGACGATTTTGAGAGAACGAAATCTGATTTTTTAGAATCGTAACCGAGAGCTTCGAGCTTCGAGTTTGTGTAGTAGCTTTTGCGCCGTGTGCCAATATTAGAGTTAGGAGATTTAGCTCTAGGTACTCATGTGCTAGATTGCAAGTTAGTGGGAGTCGTTGCGACACTCGGGAAACTTCTTGTAATCGTTTTGCCTACCATACTCTTCAAGTGTAATAGTTTAGTTTTGTTGATCAATGAAATGAAAACTATTACATAACTTTGTCTCCACTTTTTATTCTACGAATTGTGTGAGTGTTTACTTTGACGGAAGCTGCTGTCTGTGAGTTCAAGACCAATTTCTCGAAAAATTGGTATCCTACGCTGAAGGTGTAATTTCAAAAATAATTGGGTACATTAATATTATTAAAACATTTTTACAAATAATCGCGTAAATAAATATTAATAAATATATATTAAATAACTTGTTTTTTAAAAAATAACTATCTTTAATAAATAAAATTGCGGACGGCCTTTAATACAAAAACTTGAGTACATTATTAGGAGTATTATTAAACACATTTTACAAATAATTGTGTAAAAAATATTAATAAAAAAATATTATATAATTGTTTTTAGAGCATCTCTAGTAGTGGGTGTAAGTTTTGGGTGATGAATAGGCCATGTATGCGCCAACTCATATTTTTTCTACTTCTACCTAAAAAAAATTCTAACCCATCCAACCATTTTACCCAAAAAAATAAATTTTATAAGTCTCACCACTTACTTATTTTATACTTTTTATTTATTATTTATATTTAAATAATAATAATAGTATAAATTAAAGAAAATGATTTTTAGATAAAATAAATATTTAATACTTCATATAATTCATGATTAAAATAAAAATATCACAAAAAAATAAATTTAAAATAAAAATAAAAATCACAAAATAATTTGTAACACTAAAAATTTAACTATTTCAAAATTCTAATTTTAAATTTTTCAAAAAAAATAATTTTAATTAATTTTTATATAAAATAAAAATACAAATAATAAAAAATTTAATTAGTTCAAAATTCTTATTTTTTATTAATTTTTATATAAAATATAGGATAACGTTAAAATATAAAATAATTCTTAACGTTAAAATTTTAATTATTTCAAAAATTAAAACGGAAATATTGATTTTGTTAATTAATAATAGTAAATAATAATAATAAAATAGTATTATTTTTTATCTCTATCGGTAGAAGTTTTTTTCTAGTAGAAGTATTTTTAGGAACTCTTAACTTTTACACATTACTTTACTTCAATGATTTCTAACTCGTTTTTTGGTGAGAGATAGAAGTACACATAGACTCTTATTATTAATCAAATTTTACAAATAGTTGTGTAAACAAATATTAATAAAAAAAATATATATATATTATTAAATAATTGTTTTAAACGCGTATAAACAATTTTTCTTTAGCGAGACATAAATGATTTTCCTTTCATTTTCCTATTTAGTGAAACACATAATTAAACGAATTGTTAGGAGATAATTATGTTACTAATATTTAGTCTATTAATCAATAAAATATTTAATTTATGGAAAATTAATTATTTATTATTATTAAACAAATTTTACAAATAACTACTAAAACAATATTAATATTAAGTGTTTTTAAGCGGCATAAACTATTTTCTTTAACATAGTATAAATTTAGTGAAACAAATAATTAAACCAATTGTTGTAACTTAATATTTATTCAATTAATCAATAAAATATCCAATTTATGGAAAACTAATTGATTATCATTATTAAACAAATTTTACAAATAACTGTTAAAAATATTATTAAATAAATGTTTTTTCGAGGTATAAACTATTTTCTTTAATATAGTATAAATTTAGTGAAACAAATAATAAACGGATTGTTCGTAGATAAATATGGAGATAAATATGGAACTGAATATTTAGTCAATTAATCAATAAAATATCCTATTTATGGAAATTAATTGATCATCAATATATTTAAAAAATATTTGATTCATTACTATAATTAAGAACTCAGGTTGTTTTCAAAATAATTTTGAATGTTACTATAATTTAGGAATATTTGATTAGAATTATGAATTTGTTCTCTTACTAAAATTAAGGATCAAATTTATTTTTAAAAAATATTTGAATTCTGTTATAAATTATAAAGTAAAGAGAGTTGAGAGAATTGGGAGAGAATTGAATGAATTTATTAATGAGGAAGAACCCCTTTATATAGGACACAATCTAGGGTTTCTGACTTAGCCAACAAGTCATTCACAATAATATATATATTTATAACACTCCCCCTTGAATGACTATTTATAGGATTGCTGCCTCGTTAAAACCTTGTCAGGAAAACCCAGTGGGACAAAACCTGAACGAAGGGAAAAGAGTACAGCTTGCTCCCCCTGATTTAGATTACTGAACATCCTTGAGTCGACGGATACCAATTCCATTGACTAGTTTCTTGAAAGTGGTAGTTGGTAATGACTTCGTGAATAGGTCGGCTAAGTTGTCAATTGATCGTACTTTTTGAACTTCAATTTCGCCATTCTTCTGAAGCTCGTGTGTGTAGAAGAACTTTGGAGAGATGTGCTTTGTTCTGTCTTATTTGATGTAGCCTCCTTTGAGTTGTGTTATGCAAGCGGCATTGTCTTCGTATAGTATTGTTGGGCCATCCTTTGTAGAGCCAAGGTCACGTGATGATTGGATGTAGTGAGTCATATTCCTTAGCCATACGCACTCTCGACTTGCTTCGTGAATTGCAATAATTTCAAAATGATTTGAAGATGTTGCCGTCAATGTTTGTTTCACGGATCTCCATGATATGACAGTTCCTCCACGAGTAAAAACGTATCCGGTTTGTGATTTTGCTTTATGTGGATCTGAAAGATAACCTGCATCTGCATATCCAACTAAAGAAGATCCCAAATTTTGTAAATAAAATAAACCTAAGTCAATGGTACCCTTTAGGTATCGCAGAATGTGCTTAACACCATTCCAATGTCTTTTAGTGGGTGCAGAGCTATATCTCGCGAGGAGATTAACAAAAAATGCTATATCAGGTCGAGTGCAATTAGCAAGATAAGTTAATGCACCAATTGCACTTAAGTATGGTACTTCAGGACCATGAATTGTTTCCCCATCTTCAAGTGGGCGAAATGGATCCTTTTTCACATCAAGTGAACGAACAACCATTGGTGAATCCAATGGGTATGCTTGATCCATATTAAATCGTTTTAGCAATTTTTCTGTATACGACGATTGATGAACAAATAATCCATCTTTGATATGCTCAATTTGCAAACCCAGACAAAATTTAGTTTTCCCTAAATCTTTCTGTATCTACATTTTTTAATTCAACTATTATAGTTACATATTAATTAGTCCTACTCAATTAATATAGTTAGTCAATAGTTCTCTTCTCAACTATTATAACTGTGCAGTCACAACATTTCCCTTTGTGTTGTGAACAAACTAAGGGGAAAAATATTCTTTGAATGAGGTGCGATTCTGTTTGCTGTTATGTCGTCGTCATCAATCTCCTGTGGTTCGTCGACATCATCAGGTTCGGTGCCGATGAATACGCCGCTGCTGCAGCATGGTTTTGTTACTGATGAAATGGTGGACACGATCACCACGAGGCATCCAGAATTTGATCTTAAGCCGATGGATTTCAATCACGGCATGGTGAAAGATCGACCACTGGTTTTGAGAACAGCAGCCCCATATCGATTTGGATCACTAGTATCATCAACGGAATTGTTAAGAAATAAGAGGGCTCATGTTCGTGGTCAATTTCAAAATAATGTTTCTGGGAATATGGATTTGAATCACGATGTTGTTCATAAGCCAGTTCATCTGACTTCTGGAATTGAGCGGAATTTGGAGACCATACTGGATAATTCCCTGTTTGAGGAGCGCCCGGCGAAATCGAAGGTTCAAAATTCAAATTTGAAACTCGTAAAATCTGGGGACCTACCTTTGATTACGCGAGATACGCGGGGTGATGGAGGAAAGAGTCCAATTAATTTTGGCAACAAAATTTTTGAGGGTGGCATGCATATGGACGCCATTATGGGTACGACAACTACTACAGTATGATTTATAACCCTAATGAGGCGAGTATGGTAGACCCAATGCAAATTGAGTTAAATAACCTTTTGGCTGACTCGGGATCGAAACAAATTCAATTGGAGGACACGTCATCTATTAAAGGTAACCAACCTATTAATACTATTTCGATTATAGATAAAGGGGTCTCCAACTCTAAACCTGTTAATGAGAGTGCATGGATTGAGGGTGGTTCGTACCCTAAACATGATCCACCAGGCGGTTCGAACCATATACGCAATTTTGCGGAGTCCACTGGTGTGATACATACAATTGAGCCCTCTGAAGCTACAAGGACTGTTCCAACCATCGTCGATCGTATTGTGATGAACCAATTATTTATCGGAGACGTTAAACTGAACACTACTCAATCTCCTGGAAGAGCCGAGACTGAGCGGCCACTGCAACCATCACGAATATCGCTACACTACGTCGCACCAGAGATGAATAACGGGCAGCCCTTTATTCGACCAACCTGGAATAATATGCAAGAGGGCAGCCGTAGATGGGAAAAGACACTGGTAGGATAATTTCTGGGAACTAAAATTGGTTACCAAAATACGAAACGATTTGTTACATCAATATGGAAAGGAGTTATGGAGGTAAAGGCAATGGAGAATGGTTTTTTCTTTTTTAAATTTCGGACAGAGGAGGATATGAGGCTGGTCCTTGAGGGTGGACCGTGGATTATTGCGGGGCAGCCACTATTTCTTCAATCATGGCGAGAAGGCATGTTTATGGATCGACTTACTCACCGAGAAATTCCAGTTTGGATTAAATTGCGTAATCTTCCACTGGAATATTGGATTCCGATCGGACTTAGTAGGGTTGTGAGTGCGGTCGGCACGCCTCTATACCCCGATGCGATTACCTCTTCGTTTATCAGGCTGGACTACGCACGTGTATGTGTTTTGATGAATATAGACGCTGAGTTTCGGGACCACGTTATACTATTGCAACCAACAAAGGAGGCGGATGGATATAAAGGGATTTGTCGTGTTGGTATTGAGTATGAATGGCGGCCAAAGCGGTGTCGGGGGTGTGAATCTTTCAGCCACGAGGATTCTAACTGCCCCATTAAGAAGCAGCAGCCGATTTCCAAGCTTGTGGTATGCTATGAACCAAAACAACACCAAGTTATTATAAGGAATAAAAAACACGTAAATTCAAATGGCAATCGGCATGAAGGTGAAAATGGTCAGGGGTCTAAATCCACAAAATCAGATTGGACTGTGGTGGGAAGTAAAAATCGTAAGGGAACTGATAGTAGTAATGTACAGGAGAGTAGTAAGGCTGGGCTGAATAAACCACTGATCATTAATGAGATTGAGGAAGAATTAACATTACAGCGCTGTAAGGTCAATGTCTCCACGTCCCTTCGCGGCGGGGACAAAGGACACTTGAACATGGCTAGGGCAAATAGTCGGCAAACGCATAACTCGTTTGACGCACTTCGTGATCTCGATACTCAGGCTCATGGTGTGACCGAATGTAAAGAGAAGGAACAGACACGAGAGCAACATACAGCCACACCGGAACCTACTGATAATTCTGAGAGGGCGACGGAGACGAGGAGTTTGGTAGGGTTCGGGAACTTGAACATGGGTCCTGCTTTGATCGACTTAGGCCCCCCGTGTGAGGAGATAATTACTGCTCCCCGTGATGAGAGGGCAGGTACTATGGTTGTATTTACACAGGGTCCTACAGCAGCCCTTCCAATCGGTTCCCATGTGTAGTACTCTCTGTTGGAATGTTAGAGGGCTGAATAAGCCGGATTATCAGCGAGCAGCCCGGGATCTTATTCAAGAAAACTCAGTTGGTCTTGTAGCCCTCCTGGAGACACATGTCACTGCTAGTAGGTCTTCATTTGTAGCCGACCAGGTTTTCTCTTCATGGAGTAGATTCATGGATTACGGGGATGGACCGGGTAAACGTATTTGGGTCGGTTGGGATCAGAGCATAGTGGATGTGCAGATGGTTCATATGTCTGACCAGTGGATTCATTGTCGTGTCACTGAGCTTAGGACCACAGTCACAAGGTTTTACACATTTGTTTATGGTCATAATACGGTTATCGAGAGGCGAGGATTATGGGACTATCTTCTTTCTATTTCTGAGCACTTACAGGATACTGATTGGGTGGTGTTGGGATATTTCAACACCATCGTGGATGAGAGTAAGGCTCTGGGAGGTAGAGCGGCTATGGGGACAGATGATGAGTTTCAGGCTTGTCTGACGGCTGCTGATTTGGTCACCCTATCGACGGTCGGACCGTGGTATACGTGGCATAATCAGCAGGAGAATGACCGGAAGTGGCGGCGTCTGGATAGAGTTGTGGCTAATCCTTCCTGGTTAGTGCATCGTGCTGACATCATCTATCACACCTTGCCATCCCGGACATCGGATCATGCACCTCTGCTTTTGGATCCGGTGACAGTTAGTCAGGGATACAAAGCGTGGTTTCGGTTCGACAACCATATTACTGATATGGATGACTTTAGCCCTCAAACGAGGAGCATCTGGGATTATCCGATTTATGGACTGCCCATGTATTCAGTAGTTAAGAAGCTTAAGCTTCTTAAAGGTGTTTTTAGGCAGATGAGGAGGAGACAGGGGCACCTTGGAGCGAATGTGACGAGGGCAAGGGAGTTCTTGCTCACCGTCCAGACGTATTTGAGTACAGATCCCACCATTGAGCCATTACTAGTGTTGGATGGCATATGCCGCCGATTGTATGCACGAGCAGTTGAGTCAGAGCAGGTTTACCTAAGACAAAGGGCGAAGATTGTTGGAAATCGATATCCCGGGGTATCAAAAATTGCGGAACCGATAACCCCGACCGAAATCCCATCGCCGGAAACACGCGAACCACCTAACGGAACCGGGCTCGACCCGAGCATCGCCGCGGGATGAACCCGCGGCCGAAACCCTAGCCGAGCCCCCGCCGGGGCTCGCGATCGTGCGCCGATCGCTGGGGCTGCTCCGGCAGCCCCGGGTGGTGAGTCCGGCGACTCACCGCCATCACCGGAGGTGGGGGGAGCCACCAGCCGCGGCGCCAGCCCGCGGCAGTCCCCCCGGCGATCGAGCTAGGGCTCGATCGCCCCAGCCGCGGCGTCCAGCCGCGGCTCCCCTTCGATGCGCGCCGGCGGTCAAAGCCCTAGGGCTCGACCGCCACCCCTCGGCTCCCAGCCGAGGGTTCTCTCGATCCTTCGCCGGGGATCTCGAATCCCCGTCCCCGAAGATCGTCGTTTTCCCGGATCGTGCGTTCATGTATATGCTACAATTAATTCACATAAAATCATAGACGGGAGTTTATGATTTTACCTTTCGATTCGTTGTGCGGAGAAACGAAATCAAGATGACCTTACGATCTTCCCACGTATTCCTTGCACTAGCTTGAACGTCGGGTGGGCGACGATCCTCCAAGCTTATGGATCCTCTTCAACTCTCTAGAATATCAAGTATGATATTCTTCTCTTATTGTTATGAGAAAGTGAAGACCATGTAGTGCTTTTATAGGCTACGTAGGGGATCTAAAGGAGGTGGAATATTGGGCTTCCAATATTAATGATTAAATTGAGCCCAAGCCCAAATCTATTAATCTCCCATTAATATTAATTAATTTATTTTCCACTATATAAATTAATTGCACTCCCAATATTAAACCATATTATATCAAATAATATTTCTCCGGTAGTATTATTTATTCCGTGTATTTAAGATTTAAAATATCCATGAATAAAATTAATTTATTGCTAATTAATTTATTCATCTCTTGAATCCGAGACTAGTACCATTCAACCTTAATTATTGTGCGGAACGAATCCACTCATGAGGTTTACACAATAATTCCTTATGAACTCATCTCGGGGATATTATCAACCCTTCCGGGATACACTTTCCCGTCAAGTATTCACGGCATGCCATATATAAAATATAGTGACCCAACTTAACCGGTAATTAACCCAATAATTAAATCGGTTAATTCCTTTGGTAAATCAAAGTTACTTATATTAAATATACACACCCGCAATAGTTTCGGGGATTAAGAATAAAATACTCTGAGACTTAAATCGATTATCGCCGACAATCCTAATCGATAAATCTCAAACGATCCGCCCAATACACCAAGTGTACAAGTGTGATAAAATAATTTAGATAAATTATTTTCTCTCTCACACAACGACTATACCGATGGATTGGTCCGTGTCCATCTAGGTCGTGAGCAACTGTTTGATTAAATACGAGTAACCGATAGTATGATCTTCTGTGTGTCCATACACACCATACTAACTACAACGTATAAAATCCAGGACTATGATTTGCATATATTTAATTAACAATAATTAAACGCAAACAATTGTTTATTAATTTAATAGATTAAATGCTATGACTGGGAGTTTACCGTTACTTAAATCTAGACATTAAGTACACAACTCCAACAATCTCCCACTTGTACTAAGGTCTAGTCATTTCCTCCAAACTCCTGACTCCCATACTCATCACGTGCTTAAGTTGTACTTCCAAGAAGTACTGTGTGAATGAGCACTCTAGGTTGCCGCTCTGAAGTTATCTTGGTGACTATTGCGTCGTCTCCCTCGACGATGACTCGTATCAGGTGGTACTTGCTCTATGTGTTAACATCACTTTTTGACTTATGACTTCTTCCAGTTTATCATGCACCGCTTTACAATAGCCTTTGGTAAACCAAGAGTCATATCCAAGTCTTAGAGGTTATCCCGGAACCTAACCAAAACTTCCGCTGCCTCTGAGGCTGCCATTCGGTTATGAGAGAGTCTGAGAAGCTTCTTGCTTATCACTCTTTCATTTCATGGTTCCACCTCTTTCTAAAAGTGAACACATAGCCTGATATCGACTTACACTGGTCCTTCTCTGATTTGAGATCTGAGAATTTGTAATCAAAGAAGATTTCGTCTTGCTTAATCTAGTACATCCAAGTACTTTTACAGCATTCGAATATCTCTTTTCCAGATTACTTTGATATCCTCCCACTACACAAACCGCATAGTTGATATCAGGTTCTCGTTTTACAACATTGCATCTATAAGGCTTTCCACACTTGAAGTGTAGGAAACTGCTTTGTCCTCATCTATCTCCTTCATGTGTTCGAAACACATACCCTTAGATAGATATATATTCTGTATCTGAAAGGCAATAACCTTTCTCAGAATTATGCATGTTTAAAACAAACCATAATCGTATAAGATATCTAGGAGAAGTACAATGTTCTTATCCCTAGATCATAAGATCTCAAGAACATGCTCTAACTTCTACTCAATCTTATATCCCGATTTATTTAGACAACCATCACTTTATGTCTGATGACATTCTTACATTGTTGCAAATGATAAAATGTTATCTACATGAAATCTCCGAGAAACACCACCTTGTTTCCATTACGTCTCCAATACACCTTTCGTCTATGCCTTTTGATGAATCCATCAAATGGACTATCCCATCAATTTGCAAGTTCCACTATTTATAGCTTTGTTTCAATCCATAAATGGATTTACTAAGCTTGTACTCTAAATGATCTTGCCTCTTAACAATAATCCTTATTGTTTTCTAAGCAGGCACATTTAGATCTAGTACTGCCCTTGTGCAGAGCTAGGGATCGATTTCATCTTCACTAGATCCAGAGTCCGAAACTCTTCTAGTCTTATGAACATCTCTGGTTGTACACAACCTCCCACTGCAATGGTGTCCTGGTGTATAACAGTAATAACAGTAGGTGCAGTGTGTGGTGTACTTCTACTCGGTTTGGCTGGTTCCTAGTCTTTGTCCTTTTTCTCATTCTTAAGGTATTACGTCAGTTAGGGCTTTGTGGTTCATCTAATAGTCTTCCTCTAAGAACCGGGCGATATACGTCCTTCTGGTTCATAGCACTATAGAACACACAATATCTTGTTCATCTAGGATATCCTACAACCATATGCCGTTGTCTCCAGGAATATCCATAGAACATAGGTAGTTCCGAACAACTTGTTCTTTTACTATTAGAATTCTATTTCTTATTGACTCACCATCTTTACACGTAAGTGTATGGTGCAGTCATTTGAGACTTAATCTCAATCTTTGATTATGCTATGTGTTATTCAGATAGGTGATAGCCTCCGCGATTTTAGTCGCAGGCTTCCAATGGATATACTTAGAAGGTTCCCCATAATTGCTTTGTGACTAAAACACTTCGCTTTTATGGCACATCAAGCATCCCAATCCATTTTTCGAGTATTCTTAAAAGAACTACTCGCACCTTTCTAATTACACATATGTCTGCATATACCATTGATCATTCTCAATACTTGTCCGAATTCTATCCTTTACCGAAAGGTATGCTTAGTTGTATCATCTTCCAAATTCAATTCTTAGGTCGGAAGGTCCATTCCTTCAACTATAATTGATCAAATCAATTTCGACCTTTTAAATCATATTTGAATAAATACTACTAAGTATAAGAATTCACAAGTATAATGATTTAACAAGAAATATATCTAATAAGTAAAACAAGTTATAGAACGGTTTGTTGCATCGTGGTAGACTTAGGATCTATCATTCATATATTGCTATCTAATGTACCAGAATAGATAATACCCATTATTTCTTATCAAAATCATCAAATGATTAAAGAAATAAAATATCCATTCATAAATAATAGAAATCCAGAACAAAACGTTCTTTCTAAAATAAAGGGTACATAATGCAATAAACTTGAAATGAAATCCTATTTAACTACTAAAGCAGATAAATGTCTTCCACCGCAATCGCTGCCTCCTCTACAGCTTTTGCCCGTGTAGACTCGAACTCTTCTTCTCTAAGTCGCCGGGTTTTCTGGAACCCCTGCATTCAAAATGCACATACCGTCAGTGGTTCCATATCTACACACCAGAATTCTGGTAGATAATACCGCTGACTATGTTTTTACGACTAAATAAAAATTCGTACCTTTGAAAGGACATTCAGACTTCCAGTGTCCAGACTTATTGTATCGGAAGCACTTGCCCCTTGGCTTTGCAGCCCCCACTCGTGGTCCACTCCTCTTGGCACCACTGGGTTTCCAGGCTTGCTTCCTTTTCTTGCCCCTACCTCCAACAGGCTTCAAGCCTTGGGACTTGGTAGCTACAAGCGCTTGAGACTTGCCCTTCTTGTAGATCCCCTCTGCCGCCTTCAGTTCAGTCAGGAGTTGCACAAGAGTATAAGACAGTTTACCCATATTATAACTCATGCGAAACTGCTCAAAACTAGGGGTCAGAGACTGGAGTATGATGTCGACTTGCGTCTCAGCATCAATTTGAGTTCCTAGGATCTCAAGCTCATTCAACAAACTCATCATCTTAAGAACGTGATCCCCTACGGGCGTTCCTTCAGATTGAGTAGTTGTCATGAGGACTCTCATGGCTTCTTGTCTTGCCGCACGATCTTGCTCCCCAAACATTTCTTTGAGGTTAAACAACATATCATAGGCAGTGGCCATCGACTCATGTTGGGTTTGGAGTACATTTGACATGGAAGCTAAAATATAACACCTAGCCATTTCATCAGCCTTTTTCCATTTCCGATATGCCTCTCTTTCCTCATTAGTTGAGGCAGCCGTGGGCTCAGCAGGGCACAATTCATGGAGTACAAATTTGTACTCTTCAGAAGTCAGGACAATGTCTAAATTTCTCCTCCAATCAATATAATTGGGGCCAGTGAGTTTATGCTCCTTGAGTATCACAGAAAGTGGATTCACATAGCTATTCTCTAAACCTATAAGCACATTTAAACAAACAATCAATTTAATATCCGATATTATCTCCCTTAAATAATATCATTAAATTACTAATTACATCTAAAATCCCATCAGGTAAGGCAAGCCACGTGGTGTGGACGTTTACCCACTCAAATGATTTAGCAATTAGATTTTCTTTGGTCATACATCACTTATAGCGTAACCTCGTGGGGAGGAATACTATAATGCGTATCTAAGTGTAAACCATTACTCAGCACCAAAGTAAATCGTTTAGAATTGCTACATCACCGCAAGCCACGTGGTGTGGACGTTTACGACAACTTCACAACTCTTCACAATTTCTTACAACTGTCTACATCAATTAATCCAAAATCCGTTAGTATAGCAAGCCACGTAGTGTGGACGTTTACTACACCAAGAGACTTTTATAATTGACTCCCAATTACGAGATCCATTCGATTTTCGTAAATCAAGACGCGGAGAATCATAAGTGAAACTCGAAGTTTCTAACCAGTGATTCACCATGCGAACAACCCTATCTCTCATTAGATGAGGGAGCCGAGCAGACAGACGATCCACCTTCAAAAGAATGGTACGAATGTCTCTAATTTGTGTCATCCACATGACCAAGTGGCTTTGGCTCCATTCCACTCCCCGGGGTGAGAATGAGTCGACTTGAAGTCAGTTTCAGAAATACAAATTAGGCATTGTTTGATAAACTTAATCAATGTTTCTCGTAAAAGGAATTACAAGAATTCTCCTCCAATGACATATCTATATGAACTTCGAAAGCTCATAAATGTCACCAAGAGAACAATAATGGAGACCATGGGAATGTTTCCATCCCCTTTCCCACTTAGCTTTTTATAACAAAGGGATACGCTATCTAATACATAATTAAACACATAAGCATGCATACAAGTAATAAAGCACATAGTATCACATAGTCAAAATAATGCTAGAAAAATTATTTTCCGACTATCATGGCTTTATTCCATCTCCGTATGCTTCTTCTAGTCTTCAGTCTTCGTTCTTGAATGCTCCATGTGACAAGAATATTAATCCCAATATTTAAATCTATTTATTTTTAATAAATCCAAAAGATACTTAATTCGAAAATTAAGTCAATCGAATAAATCAAAAATAAAATTAAATATTATTAATATTTTTTATTTATTTATTTTCCTATCTAATTCTATTAAATCTCTAGAATAATCTATCCAAGTAAAACTTGGAATATTCTAGAAGACTTCTATAATAGAATAAGGAAATAAAATAAATTAGGACTCTTCTACTTTCCATAATTAATTAATTTCCATGTCCATGAAATTCCCATAAAATAGGAATAATCAATTAGGAAATAAATTAATTTATTTATTAATTATTTTCCTTTCCAATTCTATTAAATCTTTAGAATCCTATCCAAGTAAGACTTGCATATTCTAGAAGACTTCTATAATAGAATAAGGAAATAAATTAATATTAATTAATTCTTTTCCTATTTCCATGAGAATTCCCAAACTTAGGAATACTCAAAATAGGAAAACCGAATCAATTAGGAAAGTGAATCTTGGTAGGAGTAGCATGGGTTGGGGATCCCCACACCACCCCCACCGTCGACCACCACCACCGGAGGAGCGCCGCCGCCCTGTTGGGATATGTCCTTCGATCCTACGTGTGCAATCGATGAAGTCATAAGGTCGTCTATGGATGTTAAATGATTATTTGATAATATTATATTGTTGGGAACAATATAATATTGATCAATAAATCATACCTACAGGGTCACACACGGACTCAAAGATGATGTACAATGCTTGATAAATATATTGATTTAGAATCAATATTTACGTGGAATTAATTAACATGCATGGGATGCATGGCTTGCATGGATGCATGTCACATAGTGTGACATGGCATGCCACACAAGCAAGTGGGACCACATACAATGCATAGTGGCATGTGTATGTGGCATGACCTTTCACCTCCTTTGTAACCCCTTTGCATGATTATGGTGCATTATGATGCCCATTATGTTGTAGGTTACAAAGGGGTGTAATGGTATGCATAATGATGCACTTATATGGATGAAAATCAGATTTTCATCATACAAAAGGATCAGCCACGAAATTTCACTCAAATATAGAGAAAAGAGATGATCTTGGAGATTCATTCTCAAGCAAGCAAGGTGTTCATTATCCGGGTTCGTGTGCAACACGTAGAGGCCGGGCCAATTGTGCGGCTTCCACATCCGGACGATCTAAAGGAGTGACGAGGTCATTCACAAGGAGAGCTTCAAGAGGCTGATCTATTTGAGGTGGTTCAATCGACTCAACACCACCTCAACGACATTAACCAAAGTCAACGATCACCAAAAGTAAGTAATCGTTGAACCTTATATATATATATTGGATGTGTATATATATATGTTTATATGTGTTCTTATACACATTAAGTGTGCACTAAGATCATGGCATGGTAAATCTATCGCTTTACACGCTTCCGCACACACGGTATATCGATCGGATCGGTATATCGGTACCTTCAATTGGTATCAGAGCCTAGGGCTCGTGCACACTTTTGTGTTGGACACAAGAAGTTTAATCAACATAATTGGATTAATTGTTTAATTGTGATTATGTGATTAGATGTAAGGCCGGCCACCGTTAGTGGTCGGGTGAATGAATTCGTCGTTTTTTACATTTCGATTGGCCATAGTCTTTTGAGGGCTGCGTCCCTTGGAATCAATTGTAATAGATAGGTTTTTCTATTATATTTGTATTGTACTACTTGTAAGCGATGGACTTAGTCCATGGTTCGATGGAGGATCTCGGCTCTCTGGCGAAAACGAGAAGAAACGAAGCAAAACGAAGCAAAACGAAGCAAAACGGACAAAACCGGGCTGCTGGAGCCAAACGGCGGGCGCCGTTGTAGCTCCAGCGGGCGCTGTTTTGTTTCGGCGGGCGCCGTTTTGGAAACGGCGACCGCCGAAAGCCCTTTTTCTTGGCAGATTGTTCCCGGACCTTTCGGCGGGCGCCGTTTTGGAAACGGCGACCGCCGGTGGTGTTCAGCGACCGCTGGTTGTGAAACGGCGGGCGCTGTTCGTGGTTTTATGGGTACGGAATAGATTTGACCAAAATCGGAGGGCACGGAACTAAAACGGAGGGCGAGGACCAGTCCAGAAGATGTTCAAGGCCTATTTTGTTGCTTTTATTCTTTTCGTTTGAGAGTTGTGAGGTTCTAGGGGCCTTTCGATTACGTATTTATTTGCTTTGCTAGTTATAGGATGTTTTATGTTATAAATGTTCAACTTACATATAAACACCTATGCATGCAAGTTCCCAAAATAATGAGTATAATGTCTTGTCCAAAAACATCACTCATGAAGTCCTCGATCATAAGTTGGTAGGTCCGCCTCAGCGGGGTACTACTTGTTATCTTGGGATAAGTGGGAGTAAGGGTTAGACCTTTACACGTGACTTTGGTTTTCTCATCGATAGATCCACTGCAGGCGTGGCTATCGAGACATGAGATGAGAATGGGACTCTCATCGACCGAGAGTGATATTAGATATCATTGACATGGGTATGTCTACCTATCTTGAAATACTTAAGTGCGGACTCAGTCGACTTAATGATTTGCAAGATGAGGATCTCGGAATCGTTTTGTTCAAAGGGACAATGATATTGGATATCAATTGAACAAAATGAAATAAATAAGTACAATTGTTAGACAACCTGATTGAATGCTAACTTCAAAACAGACTAAGATAATTTCCGATTTTAATCTGGTTATATCTTTTGTCTGGTTAGAGGTGATATTTGCTGGAATAGTTCCATGCAATGCAATATAGCTGATTAAACTACAAAAGCTGAGCACAGTATTGCATTGGATGCAGTAATGTTGACAGTTAGGATTTGAAAGTTCTTGAATGAACTAGGTGGCATAACTAGCTCAGCCCATCCGATAGTTCTCTATTTATAGTAGAGTTATCGCGCAAGCCAATGAGCTAGGAAGCACCACAAGTCTAAAACTGGTGCTCAGGAAGTTCCACATTATCTGGGAGATAATTTTGTGGAGACATCGAGATAATAAAGTTGCAACTTTTGATAAGGTTGCAAACCCGCTTTCTAAACCTCTCCAGCAGTTTAAGCTTGAGACTTTCACGACTGCAATAGATATCAAACATCTTAGAGATGGGTTGTGATTTCTATTACTGTATTAGATACTTTTGGAGATTTGGTAAGCATTCACTCATATGTATAATACATAATTCTTCATATAAATATGGTTTAATTTATATGAATTGTCCAAATGATTAAGTTATATCAATTGGGTTATGAGGTCGACTTACCGCATAATGAAGTCCCAATGGTTGAACTGATATACTTGAATCATATAGCTGTTCCTGGTTCGTATAATCGAGTACGGACAAACCGATAATACAAAGAACTAGATTGTAATGTGTACTATAGCGCCGCTTCATGGGCTAGTGATGTGGGACATCAAGTACAATTACATAGATATTGTTGGAGTTGTGTACTTAATGTCTAGATTTAAGTAACGGTAAACTCCCGATCATAGCATTTAATCTATTTAATTAATAAACAATTATTTGCATTTAATCATATGCAAATCATAGTTCTGGATTTTATACGTTGTAGTTAGTATGGTGCTGCATGGGCACACAGAAGATCATACTATCGGTTACTCGTATTTAATCGAACAGTTGCTCACGACCTAGATGGACACGAACTAATCCATCGGTATAGTCGTTGTGTGAGAGAGAAAATAATTTATCTTAATTATTTTATCACACTTGTACACTTGGTGTATTGGGCGGATCAGCTCGAGATTTATTGATTAGGATTGCCTTGGATAATCAATTTAAATCTCGGAGTATTTTATTCTTAATCCCCGATATTATTGCGGGTGTGTATATTTAATACTAGAGGCTTTGATTTTCCAAAGGAATTAACCGATTTAATTATTGGGTTAATTACCGGTAAAGTTGGGTCGCTATATTTTATATATGACATGCCGTGAATACTTGACGGGAAAGTGTATCCCGGAAGGGTTGATAATATCCCCGAGATGAGTTCATAAGGAATTATTGTGTAAACCTCATGAGTGGATTCGTTCCGCACAATAATAAAGGTTGAACGGTACTAGTCTCGGATATAAGAGATGAATATTATTTATTGAGCAATAAATAAATTTATTCATGGATATTTAAATCTTAAATACACGGAATAAATAATACTAAGATGGAGAAATATTATTTGATATAATATGGAATAATATTGGGAGTGCAATTTTATTTATATAGTGGAAAATAAATAAAATTAATATTGATAAGAATTAATAGATTTGGGTTGGACCCAATTTAATTTTCAATATTGAAGCCCAATATTTATTCTCCTTATGATCCCCTACGTAGCCTATATAAGCACTACATGGTCTTCACTTTTCACAACCTAAGTTACGCCAATCATAAAGTTCTGAGAGTGAGGAAGATCCATAGGAATCCGATAGATCGTCGCCCACACGACGTTCGGACGAGGTGCAAGGAATACGTAGGAAGATCGCAAGGTCGTCAACCGAATTCGTTTCTCCGTACAACGATTCGAGGTAATAATCGAGAATCCCCCTCTTTGATTAATTGTGTTGTTTAATCGTAATATATACATGAACAAGACGATCCGGGAAAAACGACGATCATCGCGGACGGGGATTCGAGATCCCCGGCGAAGATCGAAGGGGGCGGTCGAAACCCTAGGGTTTGACCGCCCGGCGCGCGCGACGAGGGGCGAAGCCCCGGCTGGACGCCGGGGCACGCGATCGACTTCGGTCGATCGCTGGGGTGCCACGGGCTGGTGCCGTGGCGGACCCCAGCCGCCCTCGACGGCGGCGTGCGCTCGAAGGGGGCCCCGGCTGAAGCCGGGGCGAGCGATCGACTCGGAAGTCGATCGCTAGGGCAGCCGCGGCTAGGCCGCGGCGGGTCAGCTGGGCTGACCGCCCTCCCCTCGATGGCGGAGGTGGTGAGTCGCCGGACTCACCGCCAGGGGCTGTTCCGAACAGCCCCGCGGGGATGGCTCGCATCCCCAGCGATCGCCATGCACGGCGATCGCGAACCCCAGCCGCGATGGGGTTCGGCTAGGGTTTAGCCGCGGGTTCATCCCGCGGCGACGCTCTTGTCGAGCCCGGTTCTTCGCGTGTGGTTCGCGTTCGTGGATCCGACTCGTGGGAGAAAATCGGCTGGGGGCGGGCTGCGTGTCTTCGGGCGCGTAGTCTCCAAAGGTCGGACTCCTGCGGATGAGTTGGTGTTCGTGCGATCTCCGGCGACGGGTTTTCGGTCGGGTTATCGGTTCCGCAATTTTTTTTTGATAGCCCGGGACATCGAATCCCAGCAAATGGTATCAGAGCGTTTGGTTTCGTGTTCATGTATATGTTCGATTATTGTTCTACCTTGCAGGATTTCCGGCTATCATGGTTGGATTTAATTAATTGTTTTTTAATTAATTATCATGATTATTAAACTCTCGGACATGTCGAGATTCGTTTTGTGTGGTTGAATGTTTGTAATAGTAAAAATTCGGGGGTTGACCGAATTTAGGATTTATTATTACGCACTTTATTTTCCGGAAAATGTATAGGGTCGATTTCATGTATAGAATCGATACCGGAATTGTAATTTAAATTTTGTAATTTTAATTACGTTGGTTCGATGATGAGACGATCGCCGGAAGACGAAGAAGTGACGAAGAGAGAGGGGCTTGGGATCGATCCCATGATGGTGATCGACCCATAGCCTAGCCGGCGTGGCTAGGCGGCGGCGGCGCTCCTCCCCGAGTGGCCGGCCGATCGATCATGGTGGGATGGCGTGGGGTCTCCTAATCCCGTGCTATTCCTACCAAGATCCACTTTCCCAATTAATTCGGATTTTTCCTATTTGAGTATTTTCCTTTTGGAAACTCTCATGGATTAGGAAAAGAATTAATTTAAATTAATTTTATTTTCTATTGATTTATTTCCTTCATGGAAATATTCATAGATTAGAAATTTAATTAATTTAGTACTAAATTTATTTTTCCTATTTGATTATTCCTACTCATGGGAATATTCATGGATTAGGAATAAAAATAAATTTGGAAAGTAGTAGTCCTAATTTATTTATTTTATTTCCTTGTTCTATTATAGATATCTTCTAGAATATTCCAAATTTTACTTGGATAGATTATTCTAGAGATTTAATAGAACTAGATAGGAAAATAAATAAATAAAAATATTAATGATATTTAATTTTATTTTTGATATATTCGATTGACTTAATTTTCAAATTAAGTAATTTTTGGATTAATTGAAAATAAATAGATTTAAATATTAGAGATTAATATTCTCGTCACATGGAGCATTCAAGAAACGAAGACTGAAGACTAGAAGATGCATATGAAGATAAAGCCATGATAGTCGGGGAAAAATAATTTCTCTAGCATTATTTTTTACTATGTGCTATGTGCTTTATTGCTTTCATGCATGCTTATGTGTTTAATTATGCATTAGATAGCGTATCCCTTTGTTATAAAAAGCTAAGTGGGAGAGGGGATGGAAACATTCTCATGGTCTCCATTACTGTTCTCTTGGTGACTCTTATGAACTTTTGAAGTTCGTATAGATGTGTCATTGGAGGAGAATTCTTGTAATTCCTCTTACAAGAAACATTGATCAAGTTTATCAAACAATGCCTAATTTGTCTTTCTGAAACTGACTTCAAGTCGACTCATTCTCACCTCGGGGAGTGGAATGGAGCCAGGGCCACTTGGTCATGTAGAGGACACAAATTAGAGACTTTCGTGCCATTCTTTGATAGATGGGTCGTTTGTCTGCTCGGCTCCCTCATTCGTGAGAGATAGGGTTGTTCGCATGGTGAATCACTGGTTAGAAACTTCGAGTTTCACTTATGATTCTCCGCGTCTTGATTTACGAAAATCGAATGGATCTGGTAATTGGGAGTCAATTATAAAAGTCTCTTAGTGAAGTAAACGTCCACACCACGTGGCTTGCTGCACTGACGGATTTTGGATTAATTGATGTAGACAGTTGTAAGGAATTGTGAAGAGTTGTGAAGTTGTCGTAAACGTCCACACCACGTGGCTTGCGGTAATGTAGCAATTCCAAACGATTCACTTTGGTGCTGAGTAATGGTTTACACTTAGATACGCTTTGTAGTATTCCTCCCCACGAGGTTACGCTATAAGTGATGTATGACCAAAGAAAATCTAATTGCTAAATCATTTGGGTGGGTAAACGTCCACACCACGTGGCTTGCCTTACCTGATGGGATTTTAGATGTGATTAGTAATTTAATGATATTATTTAAGGGAGATAATATCGGATATTAAATTAATTGTTTGTTTAAATGTGCTTATAGGTTTAGAGAATAGCTATGAACCCATTTTCTATGATACTCAAGGAGCATAAGCTCACTGGCACCAACTATATTGATTGGAAGAGAAATTTAGACATTGTCCTAACTTCGGAAGAGTACAAGTATGTACTCCATGAAGTGTGCCCTGCCGAGCCCACGGCTGCCTCAACTGATGAGGAAAAACTGGCATATCGGAAGTGGAAAAAGGCTGATGAAATGGCTAGGTGTTATATTTTGGCTTCCATGTCAAATGTACTCCAAACCCAACATGAGCCAATGGACACTGCCTATGATATGATGTTTAACCTCAAGGAGATGTTTGGGGAGCAAGATCGTGCGGCTAGGCAAGAAGCCATGAGAGTCCTCATGTCGACTACTCAATCTGAAGGAACGCCCGTAGGGGAGCACGTTCTTAAGATGATGAGTTTGTTGAATGAACTTGAGGTCCTAGGAGCTTCTATTGATGCTGAGACGCAAGTCGACATCATACTCCAGTCTCTGGCCCCTAGTTTTGAGCAGTTTCGTATGAGCTATAATATGGGTAAACTATCTTATACTCTTGCGCAACTCCTGACTGAACTAAAGGCGGCAGAGGGGATCTACAAGAAGGGCAAGTCTCAAGCGCTTGTAGCTACCAAGTCCAAAGGCTTTAAGCCTGGTGGAGGTAGGGGCAAGAAAAGGAAGCAAGCCTGGAAACCCAGTGGTGTCAAGAGGACTGCACCACGAGTGGGGGCTGAAAAGCCAAAGGGTAAGTGCTTCCGATGCAACAAGATGGGACACTGGAAGTCTGAATGTCCTCTCAGAGGTACGAATTTTTCTTTAGTCGTAAAAACATAGTCAGCGGTATTATCTACCAGAATTCTGGTGTGTAGATATGGAACCACTGACGGTATGTGCATTTCTTTAAATGCAGGGGTTCCAGAAAACCCGGCGACTTAGAGAAGAAGAGTTCGAGTCTACATGGGCGAAGCTGTTGGGGTAGCAGCGGTTGCAGTGGAAGACATTTATCTGTTTTAAGTTTTCATTTCAGTTATTGCTTATGTACCCCTTTATTTTGAAAAAGAACTTCGTTCTGTTTTTCTTTATTAATGGATATTTTATTTCTTTAATCATTGGATGGTTTGGATAAGAAATAATGGTGATATCCATTATGGTACATTAGATAGCAATATGTGAATGATGAATCCTTAGTCTACCACTATGCAACAAACCGAGATATATAACTTGTTTTACTTATTAGATGTATTTCTCTTGTCAATCATTATACTTGTGAATTCTTGAACTTGGTAGTATCTATTCAAAATGGATTCAAAAGGTCGAAATTGATTTATCAATTATAGTTGGAGGAATGGACCTCCCGACCTAAGAATCGATCTTGAAAGATGATACAACTGAGTTAACCTTTCTGGATAAAGGATGGAATTCGGACAAGTATAGAAAATGATGATTAATGCGGTATGTGTAATTAGAGAAGGTACGAGTCATTCCTTCAAGAATACTCGAAGATGGATTAGAATACTTGATGTGCCATAAAGGCAGAGTGTTTTTCAACACAAAGCCACTATGGGGATGAAGGTATCGGTATACCGATCCGATCGATATACCGTGTGTGCGGAAGCGTGTAAAACATATAGATCTACCATGCTTGGATCTTAGTGCACACATATATATGTATAGACACATATATATATATATATATATTTATCCAATATATATATAGAGAGAGAGATAAACAAGAACACTTACAACCGGTGTAGCGTGCCTCGTTGATGTTGATGAAGGTGGTGTTGAGTCGATTGAACCACCTTCATGGATCAGCCTTGAGAATGACCTCGTCACTCTTCTTGTCTAGATCGCCCGGATGTTGAAGCTGCACAAATGGCCCGGCCTCTACGTGTTGCACACGAACCCGGATGATGAACACCTTGCTTGCATGAAGTGGTTCTCCAAGAACACTCTCTATTCTCTCCTTTTGGTGTGAATTTCGTGGGTGAGCATAAAGTGATATGAAAATCAGATTTTCATGTCTATATTCATGTCCATTTGCCACTCCATGTAACCCCCCCATTATGTGCATCATAATGCACAAGTAATGGTGGTTAATGGGGAGATGAAAAGACACCTCCACATAATCATGTCAAATCATGATATGTGGTCCCACTTGCTTGTGTGGCATGCCATGCATCCCATGCAAGCCATGCATCCCATGCATGTATTAATCCACGTAAATATTGATTCTAAATCAATATAATTAACAAGCTACATAGTACATCATCAAGTCCGTGTGTGACCCTGTAGGTATGATTTATAGATCAATATTATATTGTTCCCAACAATTAATATTATCGAATAATCATTTAACATCCATAGACGACCTTATGACTTTATCGATTGCACACGTAGGATCGAAGGACATATCCCAACAATCTCCCACTTGGCCTTCAGAGCCAGTGTGCTGCCAACTTCCTGTTGTCACTTTATGTCTAAGTTTGAACTTGAGGCAAGACTCGAGTCATCCTCAATCGGTTCAAACCTTTCTTGGACTTTGAGACAGACTGTAAAACCAGATTTATCACTATGATACGAATCTGGACGTGGCCACGTATTTTCCACAGTCTCGACTCTCCAAGTGGCCGTTAAGACATGTATCCCATTATAAAATGGAGGACAATCCCATCTTGTCAATCCAAGCTCTCCCACTTGCTTCCTGATATACCCAATAACAAGTTTTATAACCTCCTTTTACGAAAGGCGTTTACTTGTATCAAAGTACACCATTTCACAATGGAATCACTCTGAACTACTCAGGTCAGAGGAAATTGCTCGACAGTCAATGAAATAGTACTATGACTCGAAATCTTAAATACTATTCCAGTCGGGTCTGTTCGATCATTAGCTCCCAGCTAATATCTATGTAATTGTACTCGATGTCCCACATCACTAGCCCATGAAGCGGCGCTATAGTACACATTACAATCTAGTTCTTTGTATTATCGGTTTGTCCGTACTCGATTATACGAACTAGGAACAAGCATATGATTCAAGTATATCAGTTCAACCATTGGGACTTCATTATGCGGTAAGTCGACCTCATAACCCAATCGATATTACTTAATCATTTGGACAATTCATATAAATTAAACCATATTTATATGAAGAAATATGTATTATACATATGAGTGAATGTCTACCAAATCTCCAAAAGTATCTAATACAGTAATAGAAATCACAACCCATCTCTAAGATGTCTGATCTCTATTGCAGTCGTGAAAGCCTCTAGCTTAAACTGCTGGAGAGGTTTAGAAAGCGGGTTTGCAACCTTACCAAAAGTTGCAACTTTGTTATCTCGATGTCTCCACAAAACTATCTCCCAGATAATGTGGAACTTCCTGAGCACCAGTTTTAGACTTGTGGTGCTTCCTAAGCACCAGTTTTACACTTGTGGTGCTTCCTAGCTCATTGGCTTGCGCGATAACTCTACTATAAATAGAGAACTATCGGATGGGCTGAGCTAGTTACGCCACCTAGTTCATTCAAGAACTTTCAAATCCTAACTGCCAACATTACTGCATTCAATGCAATATTGTGCTCAGCTTCTATAGTTTAATCATCTATATTGCATTGCATGGAACTATTCCAGCAAATTTCACCTCTAACCAAACAAAAGATATAACCAGATTAAAATCGGAAATTATCTTAGTCTGTTTTGAAGTTAGCATTCAAACAGCTTGTTAATATCAACTCTTTTTGTCTTCCAAAGACAACAAAATATTCTTTTGTCCATCTAAGGTACATAAGAATATTCTTGGTCGCAATCTAACGCGCCTCACCTGGATTTCCTTGAAACTGACTCGTCATGCTCAAAGCATACGATACGTCCGGTCGTGTACATATCATGGCGTACATTATAGACCCTATTGCCGAAGCATAAGGAATGTTTTCCATCCTCTTTTGCTCATCAAGTCCCGTAGGGCCTTGCATCTTGCTAAGAGATGTGCCATGACTCATTGGAATGAGACCCTTTTTGGCGTCTTTCATTATGAACTTATCAAATACCTTATCAATATAGGTCGCTTTACTAAGCCCAAACATCATTTTCGATCTGTTCCGACAGATCTTGATGCCCAATATGTACTGTGCTTCTCCAAGATCCTTCATTGAAAAACAATTCCCAAGCCATTCTTTAATAGAATTAAGCATAGAAACATTGTTTCCCATGAGGAGTATGTCATCGACATACAACACAATGTATATAACGTAACTCCCACTGTTCTTCTTGTAAAACAAGACTCTTCCGAGTTCCTCTGAAATCCAAAACCCAGTATGGATTCATTGAACTGAAGATTCCAACTCCGAGATGCTTGCTTTAATCCATTAAGATCTATTAAGCTTGCATACTCTCTCAGCCTGATTAGGATCGATAAAACCCTCTGGTTGTGTCATAAACACATCCTCTTCTAGAATCTCATTCAAGAAGGCGGTTTTAACATCCATTTGCCATATCTCATAATCATAATCATAATGAGCAGCAATGGCTAAGAGAATCCGAATGGCTTTGATCATAGCAACTGGTGAAAAGCTTTCATCATAATCCACTTTGTGAATTTGATTAAATCCTTTTGCCACCAACCTTGCTTTGAAAACACTAGGTTTTCCATCCATGTCTGTTTTTATCTTGTAAATCCATTTGCATCCAATGGGCCTAGCCCCTTTAAGCAAATCGACCAAGTTCCAAACTTGATTTTCAGACATCAATTCCATTTCGGATTTCATGGCACCCTGCCATTTCTCGGAATCTGGACTCGTCATAGCTTGGGTATAGGTCGAAGGTTCATTGCTTTCTAAAAGCATGATTTCATAGTTCTCGTTTGCCAGAATACCTAAGTATCTGTCAGGTTGAGTTATAATCCTTTCAGACCTTCGAGGGTTAGGTGCGGTTTCCAAAACCACTGGAGTACTCTCGACCAAGTCTTAAGTATCCATATCAGTTTGTTCTACTTGAACCTCGTTCAAGACAACTGAGCTCCCACTGACTTTCTAGGAAAGATTACTCTTTTCAAGAAAATCACTATCTCGAGCAACAAAATATTGTTCTCAGATAGATCGTAAAATTTGTACCCTCGTGTTTCTTATGGATACCATAAAGAAACTTTTATCCCATTTGAGGTTCAAGCTCTATAGAGATAAATCTCGTCAGAGAAGCTTTTAGAACCTCAAATTTTGATGAAAACAATTTAGGGACCCTCCCTTTCCATACCTAGTATGGTGTTTTATCAACAGCTTTTGACAGCGTCTTATTCAGTGTATAAGTTGAAGTTAAGAATTGTGTGTTCCCAAAAGAGACCAGTAGTTCATTTAGACCTCTCATCGAATGGTCGAACTATATCTAATATAGTTTGTTTTCTCTTTTCCGAAACATAACCTTCATGTGCTTGTGAACTGATAGGTTCCACATACATCATTATGGATCATCCCTAATTAATCACTCACATGTTCTCCTTTCTCCAAGAAAGATGACATTGTTATCTTTGTCCATCAAACATCATTTACATGTATCAAATGACTCCAAGTCAAATGATTCTAGAATGCCTTCTAAAAGAAGATTCGTTACATGTTTAGATTTTGATCCAATCAACAATGTTACAGTTATGTCTGATTGAGACTTATTCGATTCGGGCTTTGGTCTTAATGTTATATATGATTTGTTGAGTTTAAAGTATACATAAATAATGTAATAATCGTACCAAAACAAAGAATAGATCACAATTAAAATAGTTATCAAACTATTTAAATAGTGAAAAACTAATCCATCAGTATCAAATACTGAACCAATATTCATTGTTTATTGAAGGTACGAAAAATACATAGTTATAATACTTAAAACAAAGCCCTAAGGCAAAACAATATCATATGATCATACGGCTAATGCAGCGACATTCGCTCCATTTATCGCCCATAGATCGACATCTCTATTCACCAAACTTATACTTCTATGTAGTTCCTTCACATGCAAATGTGAGAACCACATTTGGCATCCAATACCCAAGAAGTAGAATTTGTGAAGTTTAATGTCTATATCATTAATACTTGACGATGAAGCAACCCAGTTCTTCACATCTTCTTTGAACTTTGGGCAAATTCAATTATTCCCAATAATTGAATCTCATTCAAATTTCCATTCAAAATTATCTCAATGTCAAAACGTGATAAATCGTAAGTGAAAAATTGAAGTTTTCTAACCAGCGATATTATCATGCAATTGAAGCCCTATCTCTCATAAAATATGAGGGAGCCAACCAGACAATCGATTCACGCCATCCAATGGCTCAAAAGTCTCTAATTTGTGTCATTGATGAACTTACGTGTTTTGGATTAAATCACTCCCCGAGGTGTAAATAATCCTAACCTTATAATCCATCAAATGAAAGACAAATTAGGCATTTGTTTTGAAATTGAATAAAATATGAACTTTTATATGTTTGCAAGTAGTGTCCAACACTTTTGCAGTAGATGCATTGAGATTCCCTAGGAACCCTAGTAGCCTTCTTGCCCATGCTCTTTTGAATACCCTATCCCATATCATAAGAATTTCCCTCTTAGGGTCCTTCTCTATCGCCGGCTCAGGAGCCTTGAGCATCCCGTGGAGCTCACGAAGCGATTTCTTCAAACCATTCATATGGAAATTTTAGCCTAAAGGCATTATAACCATCATGAAATTGAAGTATGAAATCGGTTGCCAAATAATCATCATAGGAAAAATCTAGGCGGTCACTTGAAGCAAATAATCCAATCATTTGTTGCACATGTGATTCCATAGATTTCCATTTTTCCAGCCTAGCTGAAGCAATGACCCTGGTCATACCGAACCGCTCAATCTTAGCATATTCCCCGAACATGCTATTGAGTTGTTCAATGATATCTTAGGATGTGGTTATCTAACACATTTTCATTGTCTTCGTATTTGAGGACCATCCTCAAATTACGTTGTGAATCAAGAAAATTTGTGTTGTTCAATTTTTTCACAATCAAGAACTGAACCAAACTTGAATTGAGTTGATATTTGACATGATAAACTACAAAAGAAAGATAACTAAAGTATGTAAACATCCACAAAGCGGTAAACAAATAAGGTTGTCTAACAAGTTACTTATTTATTCCATTTTGTTCAATCGATATCTAATATCGTTGTTCCCTTGAACAAAACGATCCCAAGACCCTAATCTTGCGAATCCTTAAGCCGACTGAGTCCGCACTTAAGAAAACCAAGATAGGTAGACATCCCATGTCAATGACATCTAATGTCATTCTCGGTCTATAAGAATCACATTCTTATCTCATGTCTCGATAGCCACGCCTGCAGTGGATCTATCGATGAGAAAACCAAACTCACGTGTAAGGGTCTAACCCTTACTCCCACTATCCCAAGATAACAAGTAGTACCCCGCTGAGGCGGACCTACCAACTTATGATCGAGGGCTTCATGAGTGTAAGTTTTTGGACAAGACATTATACTCATTATTTTGGGAACTTGCATGCATAGGTGTTTATATGTGAATTGAACATTTATAACATAAAACAACCTATAACTAGCAAAGCAAATAAATACGAAATCGAAAGGCCCCTAGAACCTCACAACTCTCAAACGAAAAGATTAAAATAACAACAAAAGCCTTGAAAATCTTCTGGACTGGTCCTCGCCCTCCGTTTTAGTTCCGTGCCCTCCGATTTTGGTCAAATCTATTCCGTACCCATAAAACCACGAACAACGCCCGCCGTTTCACAACCAGCGGTCGCTGAACACCACCGGCGGTCGCCGTTTCCAAAACGGCGCCCGCCGAAAGGTCCGGGAACAATCTGCCAAGAAAAAGGGCTTTCGGCGGTCGCCGTTTCCAAAACGGCGCCCGCCGAAACAAAACAGCGCCCGCTGGAGCTACAACGGCGCCCGCCGTTTGGCTCCAGCAGTCCGGTTTTGTCCGCTTTGCTTCGTTTTGCTTCGTTTTGCTTCGTTTCTTCTCGTTTTCGCCAGAGAGCCGAGATCCTCCATCGAACCATGGACTAAGTCCATCGCTTACAAGTAGTACAATACAAATATAATAGAAAAACCTATCTATTACAAAAGATTCCAAGGGACGCAGCCCTCCAAAACTATGGCCAATCGTACGTAAAAAACGACAATTTCATTCACCCGACCACTAACGGTGGCCGGCCTTATATCTAATCACATAATCACAATAAACATATAATCCAATTATGTTGATTTAAACTTCTTGTGTCCAACACAAAAGTGTGCACGAGCCCTAGGCTCTGATACCAATTGAAGGTATCGGTATACCGATCCGATCGATATACCGTGTGTGCGGAAGCGTGTAAAACATATAGATCTACCATGCTTGGATCTTAGTGCACACATATATATGTATAGACACATATTTATATATATATTTATCCAATATATATATAGAGAGAGAGATAAACAAGAACACTTACAACCGGTGTAGCGTGCCTCGTTGATGTTGATGAAGGTGGTGTTGAGTCGATTGAACCACCTTCATGGATCAGCCTTGAGAATGACCTCGTCACTCTTCTTGTCTAGATCGCCCGGATGTTGAAGCTGCACAAATGGCCCGGCCTCTACGTGTTGCACACGAACCCGGATGATGAACACCTTGCTTGCATGAAGTGGTTCTCCAAGAACACTCTCTATTCTCTCCTTTTGGTGTGAATTTCGTGGGTGAGCATAAAGTGATATGAAAATCAGATTTTCATGTCTATATTCATGTCCATTTACCACTCCATGTAACCCCCCCATTATGTGCATCATAATGCACAAGTAATGGTGGTTAATGGGGAGATGAAAAGACACCTCCACATAATCATGTCAAATCATGATATGTGGTCCCACTTGCTTGTGTGGCATGCCATGTCATACTATGTGACATGCATTCCATGCAAGCCATGCATCCCATGCATGTATTAATCCACGTAAATATTGATTCTAAATCAATATAATTAACAAGCTACATAGTACATCATCAAGTCCGTGTGTGACCCTGTAGGTATGATTTATAGATCAATATTATATTGTTCCCAACAATTAATATTATCGAATAATCATTTAACATCCATAGACGACCTTATGACTTTATCGATTGCACACGTAGGATCGAAGGACATATCCCAACAGGGGATCCTTCAAAGTATATCCATTTATAGCCTGCGACCTGATCGCGGAAGCTATCACCTATCTAAATAACACATAGCATAAATCAAAGACTGAGATTAAGTCTCAAGCGACTACACCATACACTGAAGTGTGTCTACCTATGTTCTAATGGGATTCTAATGGTAAAAGAACAAGTTTGTTCGGAACTACCTATGTTCTATGGATATTTCTGGACGCAACGGCACATTCTATGTGGTTGTAGAATATCCTAGAAGAACAAGTAATTGTATGTTCAATAGTACTACGAACCAGAAGGGTGTTCTCGCCCGGTTCATAGAGGAGAAACTATTAGATGAACTACAATGCCCTAATTGAAAAAGTACTTTAAAATAAGGAAAGGGAAAGACTAAGAACCAGCCTGACTGAGTAGTAGTACACCACTAACTGCACCTAATGTTGTTACTGTTATACACCGGAACGCCATTGCAGTGGGAGGTTGTTAAGCAACCAGAGATGTTCATAAGACTGGAGGAGTTTTGAACTCTGGATCCAGTATACATGAAATCGATCCCTAGGTCTGCATAGGAATTAGCGAAGAAGGTGTGTTAGAGACGTAATGGAGACAAAGGTGGTGTTTCTCGGAATTTTGTGTAGATAACACTTTGACATTGGCGACAATGTGAAAATGTTGTCAGACATAAAATAGAGGTTGTCTAAATAAATCGAGATATAAGATTGAGAAGAAGTTAGAGCATGTTCTTAAGATCTTATGATCTAGAGATAAGAACATTGTACTTCTCCTAGACATCTTGTACGATTAAGGTTTGTTTTAAACATGCATACTTCTGAGAAAGGTTATTACCTTTCGGGAACAGAATACATCTATCTAAAGGCATGTGTTTCGAACACATGAAGGAGATAGATATGGACAAAGCAGTTTCCTGTACTTCAAGTATGGAAAGCTTTATAGATGCAATGTTGTAAAACAAGAACCTGATATCAACTATGCGGTTTGCGTAGTGGGAGGATATCAAAGTAATCTGGATAAGGGATGTTCGAATGCTGCAAGAGTACTTTCATAGTACTGGCTTGAGCAAGACGAAATCTTCTTAGATTACAGATTCTCAGATCCAAAAATCAGAGAAGGACCAGTGAAAGTCGATATCAGGCTATGTGTTCACTTTTAGAAAGAGGTGGAACCATGAAGTGAAAGAGTGATAAGCGGGACGCTTCTCAGACTCTCTCATAACCGAATAAGCAGCCTCAGAGGCAGCGGAAGTTTTGGTTAGGTTCCGGGATAACCTCTTGACTTGGATATGACTCTTAGGTTACCAAAGGCTATTAGATAGCGGTGCACGGTGAACTAGAAGAGGTCATAAGTCAAAAGTGATGTTAACACATAGAGCAAGTACCACCTGATACGAGTCATCGTCAGGGGAGACGACGTAGTAGTCACCAAGATAACTTCAGAGCGGCAACCTAGATTGCTCACTCACATAGTACTTCTCGGAAGTACACTTTAAAGCACGTGATGAGTATGGGAACCGGGAGTTTGGAGGAAATGACTAGACCTTAGTACAAGTGGGAGATTGTTGGAGTTGTGTACTTAATGTCTAGATTTAAGTAACGGTAAACTCCCGATCATAGCATTTAATCTATTTAATTAATAAACAATTATTTGCATTTAATCATATGCAAATCATAGTTCTGGATTTTATACGTTGTAGTTAGTATGGTGCTGCATGGGCACACAGAAGATCATACTATCGGTTACTCGTATTTAATCGAACAGTTGCTCACGACCTAGATGGACACGAACTAATCCATCGGTATAGTCGTTGTGTGAGAGAGAAAATAATTTATCTTAATTATTTTATCACACTTGTACACTTGGTGTATTGGGCGGATCAGCTCGAGATTTATTGATTAGGATTGCCTTGGATAATCAATTTAAATCTCGGAGTATTTTATTCTTAATCCCCGATATTATTGCGGGTGTGTTTATTTAATACTAGGGGCTTTGATTTTCCAAAGGAATTAACCGATTTAATTATTGGGTTAATTACCGGTAAAGTTGGGTCGCTATATTTTATATATGACATGCCGTGAATACTTGACGGGAAAGTGTATCCCGGAAGGGTTGATAATATCCCCGAGATGAGTTCATAAGGAATTATTGTGTAAACCTCATGAGTGGATTCGTTCCGCACAATAATAAAGGTTGAACGGTACTAGTCTCGGATATAAGAGATGAATATTATTTATTGAGCAATAAATAAATTTATTCATGGATATTTAAATCTTAAATACACGGAATAAATAATACTAAGATGGAGAAATATTATTTGATATAATATGGAATAATATTGGGAGTGCAATTTTATTTATATAGTGGAAAATAAATAAAATTAATATTGATAAGAATTAATAGATTTGGGTTGGACCCAATTTAATTTTCAATATTGAAGCCCAATATTTATTCTCCTTATGATCCCCTACGTAGCCTATATAAGCACTACATGGTCTTCACTTTTCACAACCTAAGTTACGCCAATCATAAAGTTCTGAGAGTGAGGAAGATCCATAGGAATCCGATAGATCGTCGCCCACACGACGTTCGGACGAGGTGCAAGGAATACGTAGGAAGATCGCAAGGTCGTCAACCGAATTCGTTTCTCCGTACAACGATTCGAGGTAATAATCGAGAATCCCCCTCTTTGATTAATTGTGTTGTTTAATCGTAATATATACATGAACAAGACGATCCGGGAAAAACGACGATCATCGCGGACGGGGATTCGAGATCCCCGGCGAAGATCGAAGGGGGCGGTCGAAACCCTAGGGTTTGACCGCCCGGCGCGCGCGACGAGGGGCGAAGCCCCGGCTGGACGCCGGGGCACGCGATCGACTTCGGTCGATCGCTGGGGTGCCACGGGCTGGTGCCGTGGCGGACCCCAGCCGCCCTCGACGGCGGCGTGCGCTCGAAGGGGGCCCCGGCTGAAGCCGGGGCGAGTGATCGACTCGGAAGTCGATCGCTAGGGCAGCCGCGGCTAGGCCGCGGCGGGTCAGCTGGGCTGACCGCCCTCCCCTCGATGGCGGAGGCGGTGAGTCGCCGGACTCACCGCCAGGGGCTGTTCCGAACAGCCCCGCGGGGATGGCTCGCATCCCCAGCGATCGCCATGCACGGCGATCGCGAACCCCAGCCGCGATGGGGTTCGGCTAGGGTTTAGCCGCGGGTTCATCCCGCGGCGACGCTCTTGTCGAGCCCGGTTCTTCGCGTGTGGTTCGCGTTCGTGGATCCGACTCGTGGGAGAAAATCGGCTGGGGGCGGGCTGCGTGTCTTCGGGCGCGTAGTCTCCAAAGGTCGGACTCCTGCGGATGAGTTGGTGTTCGTGCGATCTCCGGCGACGGTTTTTCGGTCGGGTTATCGGTTCCGCAATTTTTTTTTGATAGCCCGGGACATCGAATCCCAGCAGATATTAGCTGGGAGCTAATGATCGAACAGACCCGACTGGAATAGTATTTAAGATTTCGAGTCATAATACTATTTCATTGACTGTCGAGCAATTTCCTCTGACCTGAGTAGTCCAGAGTGATTCCATTGTGAAATGATGTACTTTGATACAAGTAAACGCCTTTCGTAAAAGGAGGTTATAAAACTTGTTATTGGGTATATCAGGAAGCAAGTGGGAGAGCTTGGATTGACAAGATGGGATTGTCCTCCATTTTATAATGGGATACATGTCTTACCGGCCACTTGGAGAGTCGAGACTGTGGAAAATACGTGGCCACGTCCAGATTCGTATCATAGTGATAAATCTGGTTTTACAGTCTGTCTCAAAGTCCAAGAAAGGTTTGAACCGATTGAGGATGACTCGAGTCTTGCCTCAAGTTCAAACTTAGACATAAAGTGACAACAGGAAGTTGGCAGCACACTGGCTCTGAAGGCCAAGTGGGAGATTGTTGGGATTTGTCCTTCGATCCTACGTGTACAATCGATGAAGTCATAAGGTCGTCTATGGATGTTAAATTATTATTTGATAATATTATATTGTTGGGAACAATATAATATTGATCAATAAATCATACCTACAGGGTCACACACGGACTCAAAGATGATGTACAATGCTTGATAAATATATTGATTTAGAATCAATATTTACGTGGAATTAATTAACATGCATGGGATGCATGGCTTGCATGGATGCATGTCACATAGTGTGACATGGCATGCCACACAAGCAAGTGGGACCACATACAATGCATAGTGGCATGTGTATGTGGCATGACCTTTCACCTCCTTTGTAACCCCTTTGCATGATTATGGTGCATTATGATGCCCATTATGTTGTAGGTTACAAAGGGGTGTAATGGTATGCATAATGATGCACTTATATGGATGAAAATCAGATTTTCATCATACAAAAGGATCAGCCACGAAATTTCACTCAAATAGAGAGAAAAGAGATGATCTTGGAGATTCATTCTCAAGCAAGCAAGGTGTTCATTATCCGGGTTCGTGTGCAACACGTAGAGGCCGGGCCAATTGTGCGGCTTCCACATCCGGACGATCTAAAGGAGTGACGAGGTCATTCACAAGGAGAGCTTCAAGAGGCTGATCTATTTGAGGTGGTTCAATCGACTCAACACCACCTCAACGACATTAACCAAAGTCAACGATCACCAAAAGTAAGTAATCGTTGAACCTTATATATATATATTGGATGTGTATATATATATGTTTATATGTGTTCTTATACACATTAAGTGTGCACTAAGATCATGGCATGGTAAATCTATCGCTTTACACGCTTCCGCACACACGGTATATCGATCGGATCGGTATATCGGTACCTTCACGCCCAGCCTAGCCGACCGACCGCCACCGTGACCGGCGGCAGCCCTAGCCGAGGGCGATCGGCCCCCTCCTCGCGGTCGATCGCTCGGGATCGATCAAGGGGTTTGATCGATCCCCGGTCCTTCGTCCTCTTCGTCACATGCGTTCTCCGGCGGTCGACTCGGCATCGATCCAACGTAAATAAATTACAAAATAAATTTACAATTCCGGTATCGACTCTATACATGAAATCGACCCTATACACTTTCCGGAAAACATAGAACAATAATAATAAATCTAAATTCGGTCAACCCCCGAATTTTTACTATTACAAGCATTCATCCACACAAAACAAATCTCGACATGTCCGAGAGTTTAATAACGAATAATCATGGTAAAATTAAATAACAATTAATTAACCATGATAGTCGGAATCCCTGCAAGGTAGAACGATAATTGAACACATACATGAACACGAAACCTAGCTCTGATACCAATTGCTGGAAATCGATATCCCGGGGTATCAAAAATTGCGGAACCGATAACCCCGACCGAAATCTCATCGTCGGAAACACGCGAACCACCTAACGGAACCGGGCTCGACCCAAGCATCGCCGCGGGATAAACCCGCGGCCGAAACCCTAGTCGAGCCCCCGCCGGGGCTCGCGATCGTGCGCCGATCGCTGGGGCTGCTCCGGCAGCCCCGTGCGGTGAGTCCGGCGACTCACCGCCATCACCGGAGGTGGGGGGAGCCACCAGCCGCGGCGCCAGCCCGCGGCAGTCCCCCCGGCGATCGAGCTAGGGCTCGATCGCCCCAGCCGCGGCGTCCAGCCGCGGCTCCCCTTCGATGCGCGCCGGCGGTCGAAGCCCTAGGGCTCGACCGCCACCCCTCGGCTCCCAGCCGAGGGTTCTCTCGATCCTTCGCCGGGGATCTCGAATCCCCGTCCCCGAAGATCGTCGTTTTCCCGGATCGTGCGTTCATGTATATGCTACAATTAATTCACATAAAATCATAGACGGGAGTTTATGATTTTACCTTTCGATTCGTTGTGCGGAGAAACGAAATCAAGATGACCTTACGATCTTTCCACGTATTCCTTGCACTAGCTTGAACGTCGGGTGGGCGACGATCCTCCAAGCTTATGGATCCTCTTCAACTCTCTAGAATATCAAGTATGATATTCTTCTCTTATTGTTATGAGAAAGTGAAGACCATGTAGTGCTTTTATAGGCTACGTAGAGGATCTAAAGGAGGTGGAATATTGGGCTTCCAATATTAATGATTAAATTGAGCCCAAGCCCAAATCTATTAATCTCCCATTAATATTAATTAATTTATTTTCCACTATATAAATTAATTGCACTCCCAATATTAAATCATATTATATCAAATAATATTTCTCCGGTAGTATTATTTATTCCGTGTATTTAATATTTAAAATATCCATGAATAAAATTAATTTAATGCTAATTAATTTATTCTTCTCTTGAATCCGAGACTAGTACCATTCAACCTTAATTATTGTGCGGAACGAATCCACTCATGAGGTTTACACAATAATTCCTTATGTACTCATCTCGGGGATATTATCAACCCTTCCGGGATACACTTTCCCGTCAAGTATTCACGGCATGCCATATATAAAATATAGTGACCCAACTTAACCGGTAATTAACCCAATAATTAAATCGGTTAATTCCTTTGGTAAATCAAAGTTACTTATATTAAATATACACACCCCAATAGTTTCGGGGATTAAGAATAAAATACTCTGAGACTTAAATCGATTATCGCCGGCAATCCTAATCGATAAATCTCAAACGATCCGCCCAATACACCAAGTGTACAAGTGTGATAAAATAATTAAGATAAATTATTTTCTCTCTCACACAACGACTATACCGATGGATTGGTCCGTGTCCATCTAGGTCGTGAGCAACTGTTTGATTAAATACGAGTAACCGATAGTATGATCTTCTGTGTGTCCATACACACCATACTAACTACAACGTATAAAATCCAGGACTATGATTTGCATATATTTAATTAACAATAATTAAACGCAAACAATTGTTTATTAATTTAATAAATTAAATGCTATGACCGGGAGTTTACCGTTACTTAAATCTAGACATTAAGTACACAACTCCAACAAAGACGTCATGGTTACGGTGTTGGAAATAGATATCCTGGAATTAATAAATTAATTAAAATTAATTATCTAATTAATTCCGACCGAAATCCTTTGGAGATCGAATATCCGGGTTGTCAAATTGCGGAACGACAACTCCAATCGACTCCCGGTTGCCGGAACATCCCGCCACGAACCACCACGAAGCCGGACTCAACCAAACCCTAACCACGGGGAAAGCCCGGGCTGTTTGGTCGAGCCCTCGTGTGAGGCTCGCGGCTGTCCTTGGCAGCCGCCTAGGGCTGCCCTTGGCAGCCCCTTATGCACGCCCAGCCGCCCCCGGTGATCGCACGACCAGCCACGGCGAACCGTGGCTTGCGATCACCACCAGCCACCGCCGCTCGAGCGGCGGTCCAGCCGCGTGAGCGGGGCTGCTCCAGCAGCCCGCCGGAGGTGCGTGGGTGATCGAGCTCGCCCTCGATCGAGTCTCGGCGTCCAGCCGAGGCTCGCCCCTCTCGACCCTCTCTTGTTCGAGCCGTTGAGCCGCCGGCGGTCCGGTGATCTACGATCACCACCGCCCGGTTCAACCTCGACAAAGGTCGCGTTCTCGGATCTTGGTTCACGATATTTTTACTATAATTAAACGATAAAATCATAAAGAGGGTTTTACGATTTACCTCGTTCTCGTTGTTCGGAAAAACGAAGAACTCAATTTGACGACCTTGAGATCTTCCCACGTATTCCTTGCACTAGCCCAGACGTCGTGTGGGCGACGATCTACCGAACTCCATGGATCCTCCTCTCTACTTTCTCTCTCTAGAATTGTGATCTTCAAGTTATGAGAATAGAGAAGACCATGTAGTGCTTTTATAGGCTACGTAGGGGATCTTAAGGAGGTGGAATATTGGGCTTCCAATATTGAAGATTAAATTGAGCCCAATGCTCAAGTCCATTAATCCTTATCAATATTAATTAATTCTATTTTCCACTATATAAAATCAATTGCACTCCCAATATTAAACCATATTATATCAAATAATATTTCTCCGGTAGTATTATTTATTCCGTGTATTTAAGATATAAATATCCATGAATAAAATTAATTTATTGCTAATTAATTTATTCATCTCTTATATTCGAGACTAGTACCATTCAACCTTAATTATTATGCGGAACGAATCCACTTGCAGGGTTTACATAATAATTCCTTATGAACTCATCTCGGGGATATTATCAACCCTTCCGGGATACACTTTCCCGTCAAGTATTCACGGCATGTCATATATAAAATATAGTGACCCAACTTAACCGGTAATTAACCCAATAATTAAATCGGTTAATTCCTTTGGTAAATCAAAGTCACTTATATTGAATATACACACCCGCAATAGTTTCGGGGATTAAGAATAAAATACACTGAGACTTAAATCGATTATCGCCGGCAATCCTAATCGATAAATCTCAAGCAGATCCGCTCAATACACCAAGTGTACAAGTGTGATAAAATAATTAAGATAAATTATTTTCTCTCTCACACAACGACTATACCGATGGATTGGTCCGTGTCCATCTAGGTCGTGAGCAACTGTTCGATTAAATACGAGTAACCGATAGTATGATCTTCTGTGCGCCCATGCAACACCATACTAACTACAACGTATAAAATCCAGGACTATGATTTGCATATATTTAATTATAAATAATTAAACGCAAATAAATGTTTATTTAATTAAATAGATTAGTGACAATGGATCGTGAGTTTCCGTTACTTAAATCTAGACATTAAGTACACAACTCCAACAATCTCCCACTTGTACTAAGGTCTAGTCATTTCCTCCAAACTCCCGACTCCCATACTCATCACGTGCTTAAGTTGTACTTCCAAGAAGTACTATGTGAATGAGCACTCTAGGTTGCCGCTCTGAAGTTATCTTGGTGACTACAGCGTCGTCTCCCTCGACGATGACTCGTATCAGGTGGTACTTGCACTATGTGTTATCTTTCACTTATGGACTTGTGATTTCTTACCATTTGCCATCGCACCGCTATTTACATAGCCTTTGGCAAATTAAGAATCACATCTAAGTCCCAGAGATTATCCCGGAGTAATACCAAAACTTCCGCTGCCTCTGAGGCCGCTATTTGGTTACCCATGGCAGAGTTCGAAAAGCGTCGTGCTTATCACTCTTCCATGTTGAAACTCCTTCTCCTTCAATAGTGAAACACATAGCCTGATATCGACTTACACCGGTCCTCATTTAATTAGAAATCTAAGAGAATGTAATCCAAAGGAAATGCTCGTCTGCTTCGTAGTCTAGAACAGTACTTCGAAAGTACTTTTACAGCAGTCGAATATTCCTTTCCAGGATTACCTTGATATCCTCCCACTACGCTAACCGCATAGCCGATATCAGGTTCTTGTATTCAACAATGCATTTATTAAGCTTTCCACACTAAAAGTGTAGGAAACTGCTTTCATTGCTTCTATCTCCTTTTGTGTTCCAAAACACATATCCTTAGATAGATGCATTCCGTCTCTGAAAGGTAACGAACCTTTCTCGGAATCTTGCATGTTTAAAACGAACCATAATCATATATGTAAGATGTCCAGGAAAAGTACAATGTTCTTTCTAGAGATCCAAGATCTCAAGAACATGTCCAACTTCTTCCTTTATCTTTCATAATGATTCATCTAGACAACCATCATTTTATGTCTGATAACATCTTTACATTGTTGCCAATGATAAGAGTGTCATCTACATAAAACCTCCGAGAAACACCACCTTGTTTTCCATCACGTCTCCAATACACACAATTCGTCTATGCTTTTGATGAATCCATAAAATGGACTATCTCATCAATTTGCAAGTACCACGAACTCAATGCTTTGTTTCAATCAATAAATGGATCAACTAAGCTTGTACTCTAAATGATCTCGCCTCTTAGCAATAATCCTTATTGCTCTCCAAGAATGCACATTTAGATCTAGTACGGCCTTCATGTAGATCTAGGAATCGATTTCATGTATACTAGGTCCAGAGTCCGAAGACTCTCCTAGTCTTATGAATATCTCCGGTTGTCCCACAACCTCCCACTACAATGGCATTCCGGTGTATAAACAGTGATAACATTAGGTGCAGTTAGTGGTGTACCGCTACTCGGTTCAGCTGGTTCTAAGTCTTAATCTTTCTCTCTCATTTCAAAGTATCATGTCACTTTGGGCTTGTGGTTCATCACATAGTCTTCCTCTAAGAACCGGGCGTTAGAACTTATAACGTCCTTCTGGTTCATAGTACTATTGAACACACATCCTTTGTTCTTCTAGGATATTCTACAACCGCATTTGAATGCGCCGTTGTTTCCAGACATATCCATAGAACATAGGTAGTTCCGTATAACTCATAATTTTACTATTTCTATAAGAGTTCCATTTCTTGTTTTAAGACACACCATTTCTACACAACAGTGCATGGTGTAGTCATTTGGGATCAAATCCCAATCTCTGATCAGTATGCCATGCATTCCTCAGACAGGTACTTGCCTCCGCGATCAAATCGCAGGCTACAAATGGATATACCTTGATGGTTCTCCACAATTGCTTAGTGTCCATTGACTTGTCAAAACACTTGCTTTTGTGGCACATCAGGTACTCTAATCCATTTCTCGAGTAATCATCAAATGAAGTACTTGTACCTTATTGTCTGAGTAGACATAGGTCTGCATACATCAGAGTTAATCAATTCTTATACTTGTCCGGATCTTACATCTTATATCCATAAGGATTGCTTAGTCATGTTATCTTCCAAATTAGATTCATAGGTCGGAAGGTCCACTCCTTCAACTTAATTGATCAAATATCAATTTTCGACCTTTGAACTTCTTATTTGAATAAATATGACTCAGCATAAGAATCCACAAGTATAATTGATAAAGAAATCTCTTATTAGTAAAACGAGTTTAATACTACGGTTCGTTGCATCGTGGTGGACTCAGGATTCATCATTTATATATTGCTAGCTAATGTACCAAAATAGATAATATCATTATTTCTTCTTATAACCATCAAATGATTAAAAGAAATAATATATCCATTTATTAGAAATCCAGAACAAAGTTCTTTCTAAAGGTACATAAAAGCAATAACTCAAAATGAAATCCTATAAAATGTCCTCCACTGCAACTGCTGCCTCCTCTACAGCATTGCCTATGTAGACTATGATTTTTTCTTTTCTAAGTCGTCGGGTTTCCTGGAACCCTTGCATTTAAAATGCACATACCGTCAATGGTTCCATATCTACACACCAGGTTCCGGTAGATAATACCATTGACTATGTTTTACGACTAAAGAAAATTTCGTACTTTCTTTGAGAGGATAATCAAACTTCCAGTACCCAGACTGTTTGCATCGAGAACACGCTTTCTCGTCCCATCTCGTGGTCTAAGCAACTTAGGACCACTGGGATTCTTTGCTTGCTTTTCCTTTCCCCCGATTTTGCCCTTAGGTTAAAAACCTTTGGCATTGGCTACAAGAGCTTGCGATTTCCGTCTCAACTCGTCCAAAAGGTCAATCATATCAAAAATGTGTTTAAGCGTTTCCTCGAATGACTGGCCTTTATGAGTATCCTCATCGCTTCTTGTCTAGCCGCCTATGTCAATAGGCTCGGGAGGACAAAGCTTACTGAGTACAACCTTGCACTCTTTAACAGTTTGGGTAATGTCTAGATCTCTATTCCAATCATTACATTTAGGGACCAGTGAGTTTATAATCCTTACGTATCACAGAAAGTGGGTTCAAAGCCATTTCCTAATCTATGAGCACGTATAACAACAAACAATCGATTTAATATCCGATATTATCTCCCTCAAATAATATCATTAAACCACTAATCACATCTAAAATCCCATCAGATATGGCAAGCCACGTTGTGTGGACGTTTACCTATCCAAATGATTTAGCAATTAGATTTCCTTCGGTCGTACATCAATTATAGCGTAACTTCGTTGGGAAGAATACTATAAAGCGCACCTAAGTGTAAACCATTACTCAGCACTAAGGTGAGTCGTTTGGAACCGCAACATCACCGCAAGCCACGTTGTGTGGACGTTTACGATAACTCACAATCCTTCACAACTCCCTATAACTGTCTACATCAATTAATCCAAAATCCGTCGATATAGCAAGCCACGTTGTGTGGACGTTTACTACACCAAGAGACTTTTATAATTGACTCCCAATTACTTGATTCATTTAATCTTGTAAATCAAGACGCGGAGAATCATAAGTGAAACTCGAAGTTTCTAACCAGTGATTCACCATGCGAACGACCCTATCTCTCATAAATGAGGGAGCCGAGCAGACAATCGATCTAGTCATCAAATGACACGAAAGTCTCTAATTTGTGTCCTCGACATGACCAAGTGGCTTTGGCTCCATTCCACTCCCCGGGGTGAGAATGAGTCGACTTGAAATCAGTTTTGGAAAGACAAATTAGGCATTGTTTGATAAACTTAATCAATGTTTCTCGTAAAAGGAATTACAAGAATTCTCCTCCAATGACTTGTCTATACGAACTTCAAAAGTCCATAAAAGTCACCAAGAGAACAGCAATGGAGACCATGGATATGTTTCCATACCCTCTCCCACTTAGCTTTTTACAATAAAGGGATACGCTATCTAATGCATAATTAAATACACATAAGCATGCATACATGAAATAAAGCACATAGAATATTATCACATAATCAAAATAATACTAGAATATTATTTTCCGACTATTATGGCTTTATCGCATCTCCGTACGCATCTTCTAGTCTTTAGTCTTTGTTCTTGAATGCTCCATGTGACGGGAATATTAATTCCAATATTTAAATCTATTTATTTTTAATAAATCCAAAAGTTACTTAATTCGAAAATTAAGTCAATCGAATAAATCAAAAATAAAATTAAATATTATTAATATTTTTATTTATTTATTTTCCTATCTAATTCTATTAAATCTCTAGAATAATCTATCCAAGACCCACTTGGAATATTCTAGAAGACTTCTATAATAGGATAAGGAAATAAAATAATTTATTTTATTTTCCCTTTCTACTTCATTAAATCTCTAGAATAATCTATCCAAGACCCACTTGGAATATTCTAGATGATTTCCATAATGAAATAAGGAAATAAAATAATTTAGGACTCCTCTACTTTCCAAAATTAATTAATTTCTATGTCCATGAAAATTCCCATAAAATAGGAATAATCAAATAGGAAATAAATTAATTTAATAATTAATTATTTTCCTTTCTAATTCCATTAAATCTCTAGAATCCTATTCCAAGTAGAACTTAGAATATTCTAGAAGACTTCCATAATAGAATAAGGAAATAAATTAATTCCAATTAATTCTTTTCCTATTTCCATGAGAATTTCCAAAAAAATAGGAATACTCAAAATAGGAAAACCGAATCAATTAGGAAAGTGAATCTAGGTAGGAGAACACGAGATCACGAGGACCCCGCGTCCCCCACCATCGATCGCCGGCCGGGGAGGAGCGCCGCCGCCACCTCAGCCCACGCGCCACCACCACCGGTGGCCGGCGTGGCCGAGGGTTCCCGCGGGCAGCCCCCACGCCCCCCCTTCGATCGATCCTCATGGGATCGATCATCATGATCGATCCCCGGTCCTCCCTCTCTTCGTCTCCTCCGTCACACTTTTCCGGTCGTCGTTTCGTCCTCGATCCAACGTAAATAAATTACAAATTTATTACTACGTTATCCGATATCGATTCTCTCCATGAAATCAACCTCATACAATTTCCGGAAAAATTAAGAACAAGCATTCACCACACAAGAACAAATATCGACATCACCGAGAGTTTAATAATCAAGAACATTATTATGACATTAATTAATAAAATTAAATCTAGCCATAATAATCGGAAACCCTGCAAGGTAGAACAATTTATCGAAAAATACCATGAACTAAAACCAACGCTCTGATACCAATTGTTGGAAATCGCTATCCTGGAATTAATAAATTAATTAAAATTAATTATCTAATTAATTCCGACCGAAATCCTTTGGAGATCGAATATCCGGGTTGTCAAATTGCGGAACGACAACTCCAATCGACTCCCGGTTGCCGGAACATCCCGCCACGAACCACCACGAAGCCGGACTCAACCAAACCCTAACCACGGGGAAAGCCCGGGCTGTTTGGTCGAGCCCTCGTGTGGGGCTCGCGGCTGTCCTTGGCAGCCGCCTAGGGCTGCCCTTGGCAGCCCCTTATGCACGCCCAGCCGCCCCCGGTGATCGCACGACCAGCCACGGCGAACCGTGGCTTGCGATCACCACCAGCCACCGCCGCTCGAGCGGCGGTCCAGCCGCGTGAGAGGGGCTGCTCCAGCAGCCCGCCGGAGGTGCGTGGGTGATCGAGCTCGCCCCGATCGAGTCTCGGCGTCCAGCCGAGGCTCGCCCCTCTCGACCCTCTCTTGTTCGAGCCGTTGAGCCGCCGGCGGTCCGGTGATCTACGATCACCACCGCCCGGTTCAACCTCGACAAAGGTCGCGTTCTCGGATCTTGGTTCACGATATTTTTACGATAATTAAACGATAAAATCATAAAGAGGGTTTTACGATTTACCTCGTTCTCGTTGTTCGGAAAAACGAAGAACTCAATTTGACGACCTTGAGATCTTCCCACGTATTCCTTGCACTAGCCCGGACGTCGTGTGGGCGACGATCTACCGAACTCCATGGATCCTCCTCTCTACTTTCTCTCTCTAGAATTGTGATCTTCAAGTTATGAGAATAGAGAAGACCATGTAGTGCTTTTATAGGCTACGTAGGGGATCTTAAGGAGGTGGAATATTGGGCTTCCAATATTGAAGATTAAATTGAGCTCAATGCTCAAGTCCATTAATCCTTATCAATATTAATTAATTCTATTTTCCATTATATAAAATTAATTGCACTCCCAATATTAAACCATATTATATCAAATAATATTTCTCCGGTAGTATTATTTATTCCGTGTATTTAAGATATAAATATCCATGAATAAAATTAATTTATTGCTAATTAATTTATTCATCTCTTATATCCGAGACTAGTACCATTCAACCTTAATTATTATGCGGAACGAATCCACCTGCAGGGTTTACATAATAATTCCTTATGAACTCATCTCGGGGATATTATCAACCCTTCCGGGATACACTTTCCCGTCAAGTATTCACGGCATGTCATATATAAAATATAGTGACCCAACTTAACCGGTAATTAACCCAATAATTAAATCGGTTAATTCCTTTGGTAAATCAAAGTCACTTATATTGAATATACACACCCGCAATAGTTTCGGGGATTAAGAATAAAATACACTGAGACTTAAATCGATTATCGCCGGCAATCCTAATCGATAAATCTCAAGCAGATCCGCTCAATACACCAAGTGTACAAGTGTGATAAAATAATTAAGATAAATTATTTTCTCTCTCACACAACGACTATACCGATGGATTGGTCCGTGTCCATCTAGGTCGTGAGCAACTGTTCGATTAAATACGAGTAACCGATAGTATGATCTTCTGTGCGCCCATGCAACACCATACTAACTACAACGTATAAAATCCAGGACTATGATTTGCATATATTTAATTATAAATAATTAAACGCAAATAATTGTTTATTTAATTAAATAGATTAGTGACAATGGATCGTGAGTTTCCGTTACTTAAATCTAGACATTAAGTACACAACTCCAACATACGGGACGGTGATCAGTGTACGACTTTTTTCTTCAGGAGTATAGCGGCTCGACGGGCTCGTTCGCGTATACTACAGGTCGAGACGGCCACCGGGGAGCTTGTCCATGACTCATCCCAGATTAGCAGTACGATAGTGACGTTCTTTCAGGGACTGTTGGGCACGTCTACTCATCCTGTGGTAGGAGATTTACGTCCTTTCGTGACTAAGAGATTGACAGGGGAGATAGCTGAGCATATGATTCGGCCGGTGACGGCAGCGGAGATTCAGAGTGTTCTGTTTGTATTTGATGATGATAGAGCTCCGGGTCCTGATGGATACTCCTCGGCGTTCTTCAAACAAGCTTGGCCGGTTATTAAATCTGAGAGTCTCGCGGCTATTTCAGATTTCTTCCGCACCGGGAAGCTTGTTAGGGAGGTTAACTCGACGATTATTTCGCTTATTCCGAAGGTTGCTGCCCCGAAAAATCCTAAGGATTTTCGGCCCATCTCGTGCTGCAACGTGATGTACAAGGTGGTAGCGAAAATTATTTCGAATCGTATGAGTGCCAGTATGGCTTTTTTGGTTGACAGATCTCAGACTGCCTTTGTCCCTGGCAGACGTATTGGGGATAATATTCTCCTTGCTCTGGAGCTACTGCAGGGGTATGGACAGAGACGACTTCCACCTAGATGTGTGCTGAAAGTTGATCTGATGAAGGCTTATGATACAGTGGAGTGGAGATTTTTACAGGCGACGTTGGAGACCATGGGATTCCATCAGGTGTTCATCGGTTGGATTATGGAGTGCCTCACTACTCCGGCCTACTCGGTGAACATCAATGGTTCGGCTGAGGGGTATTTCAGAGGTGCTCGGGGATTGAGGCAGGGGGACCCGATGTCACCCTTTCTGTTTGTCCTTGTGATGGAGGTCTTACATGGGATCTTGGAGTGGCATATCCAGGTTGAGCCGGAATTCCAGTATCACTGGAGATGTGAGAGGACCCAGACATATATGCTGAGTTTTGCTGATGACCTTCTACTTGCCTGTCATGCCGATCCTGTGTCAATCGCTACACTCAGACGGGGAGTACAGCTTTTCTCGACTTACTCGGGTCTACATGAGAATATAGATAAGAGTAATATCTATCTCTCCGTTCAGGCGCAGGATGATGTTTCGATACTCCAGCCAGTGTTTAACTTCCCGATCGGGACCCTTCCGGTGCGTTATCTGGGAGTTCCTTTGACCTCTTCTCAGTTGAGGCTGAGGGATTGTGCCTCCCTGCTACAGAGGATTGATGCTAGACTGGGCTCTTGGACCTCTCGTACCCTATCTTATGCAGGGCGTTTACAGCTGATCCGATAGGTTCTTGGTACACTACATATATATTGGGTCAGTGTGTTCATACTACCCCAGGGGATTATCGAGGAGATTGAGAAGAGGCTGAAACGTTTTCTTTGGTTTGGGCTGGGCAACAAGGGGTACGCTAAGGTCCGATGGGTTGATATTTGTCGGCCTGCTAGTCAGGGGGGACTGGGTATCCGTGACCTCACTGCTCAGAATCGATCCCTTATGACCAGACACATTAGGGCTATTCTGAGTCAGGATCCAGAATCGGTTTAGGTGAGTTGGATTCAGGAGAATCGACTGAGGAGACATTCCTTTTGGAGTGCTAAGATGCCGAGGGCTTGCTCTTGGAGTTGTCGTCAACTTCTAAAGTTATGCCCCGCTGTGTTACCAGCTATACAGATGTGGATTGGGGATGGATCGCAGTTTTACCTTTGGAGGGACCCGTGGCATCCACTAGGTCGTCTGGAGGAGGTGTGCCAACTGGGACCGTGGCTCAGGAGGCTTCCTAGGGCTGCGTCGTTGAGTATGGTCATAGTTGATGGGGAGTGGAGGTGGCCAGCAGACTTTGCGACGGAGTTCGTTGATCTTATGGATGGCTTGCCGAGTATAGATGGGAGGATAGATACAGTGCGGTGGACATTGCATCGATCAGGGACTTACACCTCCGAATCATCATATACCCTTTTTCACCCATAGGAACCTAGAGTGCCTTGGGCTGCTCTTTTGACTGGTCCGGGACGCATCCCACGACATTGTTTTATTCTTTGGATGGCTATCCGAGGTCGGCTGCCGACTAAGGATAAGCATTGGATTGGTCGGGGGGATGACTCTTGCGTGCTATGTGGTGGGCGGAGTGCGGAGACACACCCTCACCTTTTCTTTGATTGCCCCTTCTCACGGGAGTGCTTGCAGAGACTGAAGGTGGACGTGGGATTTCTATGGCCACGGGGTAGTTGGCATAATGCTGTGTTACGGGCTTCTAGTCGATGGCGTGGAAAACACTTGATTTCTTGTGCTTATCGGGGACTTCTCGCTGCGTTGATATACTTTATCTGGCTCGAGAGGAACACGAGGATTCATGAGGCTCGTTCGGTGGTTCCTAGATTAGTGGCCTCTCAGGCGATTTCTATCATACAGGAGAGGATCCGCTCATTACGACTCCCGGATTCTCTTCAGGCACGTGCACTGAAGAGGGTATGGCATATAGCCTGGTGATTGTGTTTGTATTCTTTAGTGCTATATGGTTAGTTTGGTTGATTGAAGAGCTAGTATGTTAGCTCGTGATGCGGTGGGGATCGCATTCTCTATGCGCAATACTGTATTATATATTTTTCTTTTTTTATGTGATTGACCTTTACCAAAAAAAAAAAATATATATATATATATAACTATTACTGTTACATAAGTCCTACTCAACTACTAAACTATTATAGTTAGTCAATAGTTCTCTTCTCAACTATTATAGTTCTTTAGTAGTTCAGTTCAAGTTAAACATAGTGTCAAAAGTATCGACATTTTTTAATTCAATTATTATAGTTCGTGATGCAATAACAATATAATAAACTAACAAAATAATTTTCATGTTAATTTCTGAATCAGTTGGGAAACAAAAAAATATACAGTAGTGTATAATAACATAAATCAAAATTACGTTTTTCTCATAAACATTTCAACAAACACCTTGCACACTAATGTTACTTTCATAGTTTGTAAATGGCAAAGACAACATTGATCAAGCGGGGCTGGCAAACATACTTGAGGATGACAACATCGAACAAACATGGCAGGCGAACAGACTTGAGGATGCTACTTTGAGTTGTTTGAAAATAACAAAGATGATACAATTCTAAGTAGGTACTGACGCGCTTTATCAACCAATTAATTTGGGTTGAGACCGTAGCTATCCTTGGCAGCAGAAGCAGAGTCGAACTTGAGGAAGCGACGTCCGGACTCGTAGACGGCTAGGATGATGCGGCAGACTCGCGGGATCAAAATTGGAGACTTTTGATGCTTTTGTACATGCTTGTTATAAACAAAACGCTATGAATGGCCTATAAACCATCAAAATCTAGAAACAAATTCGTAAGTTACTCAAAGCTTCGTGATTTGAAATGGATCAAGAAATGGAGAACTAAAAGAGACGACCTATAAATAAGAAACATGGGACAATGTATGAAAAAAAAAAGGTTGCAGTGAGTCAGTTTCGGTGCAGAGAGTGCGCAGAATGTTAGGGTTCAGAGATTATCAATCGTTTGATTCTTTTCGTTAGCGTAATTATATACAGTATTATTTAATAATCATAAATTTTAATGTAAGGGTATTAAAGACTATCGAATTCAAAAACTGCCCTACAATATAATTAAAAACATGTTAGAACCCTATTTTTAACAAAATGTAAAATATTGTGTCTTTTTTAAAAAAATAAAAAAAGATGAGGATTTATTTATAATTAGTAAAATCAATGACCCTTATTTCCTAAATATACCTTATTAAAAATAGAAATAATATAATTTAAATAAAAATAATATTTTGATTTAAATATTACATTTGATAGCTCAATTTTTAATATTATCTCACTTTTAATTATATTTTTTAATAAAATAAGAATGTCATAGTATTCAATTCCAATATTATGTTCAATTTTAAAATATTATTGCAATTCAGATCTACTCAGCCACTTATCTTTATAGTTTGTCTTGTATGACTGCATCAATGTTAAGTAAATTGACTATGGTTTTAAAAGTTTATTTCATGTCAAACAAAAATAACGTTAAATTTATTCATTTTTTTAGTAATGACTCACTTGATTTGTAGTCACTCAAAATTAAATCAAACAACGTAGTAAAATGTCTTTTAATTTTCAAATATATATTATCAACTTGTGAAATTAAATAAATATATTAAATAAAATAAATATTGATTTTTCACAAAATTAAAGAATTCATGATGTATTCATAGTAAGTTTATAAAATTACATATATTATTATAATTTTAATACCTAATTATAAATTTTAAAACATTAAAAAATTATTTTTCTTAGAAAAAATTCAAATTTTCTATGTAAATGTAGATAATACAAAAATAAAATAAAACATGACTATATTTATTCAATGAATAAATTGTCTGTTTTTAATTTTATAATTAGGTGTTAGTAGAAAATTATATGTAATTTTCAAATATCACAATAATTTTTTAAGAAAATTAAATTTATTCAATGATTGTGACATTTTCTAAAGATAATACAAAAATAAACTTATAAAATCATTTTTACTTAACATTGATACAAGATAATTTGATAGAGATATTTTGTGCGTAGATCTCTATTAGGATAATATTTTAAAATTGAACATAATATTTGAATTGAATATTTTTTTTTAAATAGAAAAAATAATTTAAATAAAAATCGCATAATATTTGATTTAAATATTACAATGATAGCTCAATTTTCAATATATATATATATATATATATATATATATATATATATATATATATATATATATTATTGTTAAGTATATATAATTTTACAAAAATAAAATATATTTTTTTTACTTTAAATATTATTTTTAAACGAGTTGACATTTTTTAAATTTAGTGTGAAGTATTATTTTAATATAAAATTAAAAATTAAATTATGTTATATAATTTTACTTTTAAAAAATAAAATATTTTTTAATGTTTTTTTTAAGTATGTTATATATATATATATATATATATATATATATTATTGTTAAGTATATATAATTTTACAAAAATAAAATATATATATTTTTATTTTAAATATTATTTTTTATTGAGTCGACATTTTTTAAAAATATTTAAAATTAGGAAATATAATATTAATTTTATGGGGCATTCTTAAAAAGAGTAAGTTGTAAGTATTGTAGTATAAGTAAATACTAATCTTTTTGTCAAATTATAAAAGAGTCAAGATTTCCGAAACTAACCTTTATTTTATTTTGTGTTTTACACGATGACATAAATGGTGGCGCTATTTGCACCACCTATTCCTCTAAGTACACCCTTATTTTTATTAATTTAATTTTTTTTATTATTCTTACTTGATACATTATTTAATATTCCTAATTTGCCCTTATTTAATTAATAATACACCACCCTAATTTATCCTTATTTAATTAACAATTTACCTTTTACAATATTAAAAAAAAATCTTTCTAATTTCTGGCGGCGTTCACGATGAAAACCATAAACCTAATTACATCGAAGAACCAACCTCTTTTTAATTTATTTTATTTTATTTGAAGTTTAAGAATATAAAGTTATACAGAGTATATTATTACTGGAAATCACAGTTCTTACGCTGTGATTCTATTTTTTTAAAAATATAGAGTTGTATATTATCACTGGACATTGTAGTTCTTGCACTGGAAATCAAAGTTCTTACGCTGTGAATTTATTTTTTTTCTTATTTATTTATTTATTTTATTTTATTTGATGTTGTTAAAATATAGAGTTGTATATTATCACTGGAAATCGTAGTTCTTGCGCTACATGACTTGACGGTTTAATTTTGAAAATATCATGTTTATTATTTTTCAGTTTTTTTTTTCAATTTTAAAAATAATAAACTCTTTATTCAATTGAAGTCTTTAATTGTTGCTCGATTGCCATGAAAAACGTCGTTGTAGAATTTATTAATAAATATTGTATAAGGGCAAATTAAAAAAATTAAATGATGTATTTAGTAAAAATAATAAACAATTAATATTTTAAAAAGGTGGGGATGTACTTATAGTAAACGGGGTGTGAATAGCGCTACCCTTACATAAAAAAAAATACCCTTACATAAAAAAAAGAATGAACCAAAATCTTTCAATTAGATTAATACCTAATCTAAATATTAATCCCACAGTATATGCTCTTTCTCATAATTCACGATTGAAAAGGGAAGAATCGAAGTAGCAGGTTTATGAGAAATCGATCACCACCAGCGGAAGAAATTCAAACTTCATTGCACCAGAGAGATTAACGATTTTTTAAGTTCTCCGACGGTGAAGATACAGATCTCCGGCGGCATACTACTAGACCCGGGCTGCAAAAATAAGTCAGGTAGGTTTTCTCAAACTCAGAGTGCACAGAATTCTATCTCTACGTCGTAATTGGAAGAATTTTAGACATGTAATAATTTTCTTGCAAGCCGTGATTTTAAAAAGTTTGGGGTTTTTTCCAATTTGAAATTAATTAAGTTTAATAGAACCGAGTCTTGTTTAGTTAGTGTTCATACCCACTCTTCTTTGTTAACTTATTTTGAAACTATGGAAATTTTTATAGAGATGATAGTTCCAGCGCCAATTTTGGATCTATGTTTTAGATTTATGAGTTTGAACCATAATATCAACATATTTGGTTGAATAATTGTGAATTGTATGACAAATTTGAGTTTTGTGATTTGTATCAGTAAATTATAGTTTGATTTTTAAGGTATGGAAACTGTTATAGGGTTGATAGTTCCAGACTTGTTTCCTACTCATGTTCAGTTGTGGTCGATTTTCGCAAGTTGTATGTGTTTGATAGTTAAAGGTCTTGTTTAGTAGGCTTCACAATCATTGGGATTTGACAACTAAATGTTTAATTAAGAAATTTGTATAGAGATGATAGTTCCAGACCCGGTTATTGGTCTATGTGTATTCTTTTATAGTTTGAAAAGATTATACCATGTGGTGGAATTCCAATGAATCATACGTCAAGTTTGTGTTTGCTGTGAGCTTATTTGTGTCAATACAATATAATTTGCCATCTAGTATGAGCATGATTTTAAAACGTATTTTGATGTACAATATGTTTATACCCACAATTTCTCATAATCATATCTTTGGTGTGGTATTTTTTGTTTCGAGTTGTCGATTGTTTTCAACGCACTACAGTTTCCTAACTAGTTCGAGTGCCTATTTTTGGTAGTTTGTATACAAGTATGTATTTTAAATATGATTAACATTATTTGTAACATGTTGTTTTGTTTGAAGTTTCCTAAATGGTTTGCCATAAAATAATGTTGTTTTATGTGTATAAATATACATGTGGAATCTGTTTATACAAGACTTTTGTGTTGTAATTTTTTATTCCAGTTGTTTATTGGTTTCAACGCATTACAGTTCCTTAACTGGTTTTCTATATGGTTGTGAAACATATAATTATTTACTGGATTACTATATTTTTACATCACCAACTAGTCTGATAAATAACTTGAACACTGATTGAAACTGGTCGTTGAACATGTAATGATTTAAAAAATTGAGTTAATGAATCATGTTGAAACTAGTTTGATAACTAGTTTTTTTGTAATTTATTTGTAATACCAGTTGAATCGGTTCTAAGAATTACTGTTCCCGAGGATCAAATGATTTGGGTGATGGTATTATATTGCAATAAGGATTGGTTAGTAGTTTTCGATGTCTTGGTTTTATTACTAGTTTTTGCTGTATTATATTGTAGATCCATTACGTTTTGAGTCCATCAACTAGATCGGATACTCGAAAACTAAGGCTGCAAGAACTTGCCGAATGCTCAAGGACGTCCAAGAGAAAGTTGTACAATGACAATGAAGCCACTATAGTGGCATCTATGGCAAAAGATAAGAAGGTAGTAAGTGCATTCCTAGCAAGAAAACAAATTCTTTATCAGTAACATTCATGTCATCTCACCATAATCACAACAGATGTGCCGAAGCTAGCTGTAAAAAGTCAGATCAAGCTGAGTTTGGGGGAATCTTAGAAGAGAAAGAGATCTGAGAAGACTGTGAACACACCGAAGCAAGAGCTGAGTTTGGGGGAATCTTAGAAGAGAAAGAGATCTGAGAAGACTGTGAACACACCGAAGCAAGCCAAAAAATCAAAGGTATCTGACGCTAATAGATGCTGGAACATGGGATAAGGGACAAATTCGACTGTGTTCGAAGCACCAACATCGACTTGGTAATGAAGGATTGTCCCCTGAGTGAAATAGAGTTTCTTACCATAAAATGAGACAGATTTCCAACTTGTTTAAGAGTCATATAAGTACCCCAAGCAACCAACTACATCTTACGTTTTGTATTTCGATACATCTCTCTTATACGCAAGACGAGACACCACATATTATATTTTTTTTATACTACCTCTGTCCCAAAGCAATAGTCATACTTCCTTCACAAATAACAAAGGAAGTGTGACTATAATTATGGGACAGAGGTAGTAACTCCTTAAATATTGTCAACAGGTTGAAGTGTGGCATCTACGTCATGCATTCTATGCAGACATTAGCTACTGAAGAAGATTCCCCTCCACCGTTTAGGCAAGCGGAGGCAACACAATTTATGGTCAACGTCGTAAAAAGAATTGCAACACAATTTATGGTCAACATCGTAAAAAGAATTGCAGCATGGTCAGACATTTGGGGAGCGCCAAAATAAATGCAGTTTTATATTGTGTTTCATTAGTCATTAACTTTGGTGTCATCTTTTTTTTTTTTTTTTGAAAAACAAATCGATTAGCTCGTGTCTTTGAACCTACAACTTTTGGACGTAATGTTGTCGCAACTCTTGAAATTTTATGTGGCCACAGTTTCTATGAAGAATATTTATGTTTGATGTAGTATAAGACACTGAATTATGTTTGACATGTTTCAGATTTGCCCAAAACCAATTAACATAAATTATTAAAACACACTTGGTGGCAGAGTGTATAAGTAAACTATCACAATACTACTGATATAATTCTAATGAGTATGTGTTGTATGAAGTTTGAGATTATTGCAGAATACCATTAACCACTTTGATACTATCAGCAGATATTATATACTGGGATAACAAACAGACGTGTTGTGATTTTATAAACCAAAATAACTACAACTTGGACCATGTTGACATTCTCCATCACATGAACTATCATTTACTTATGTTGATTTAAAAAAAATGAAAATCCCAGTTACAAGGGATACTTGTTATACACACAGACACAATCATTCTAATCAACACCACTAATATGATGGATCAAAACATCAATAAAATAATTCAATTCAAACACGAAGAATATGAAATTGCTTTCAACAAACTAACATTTGTCCTTATTCAACCTCGGTTGAAAAAAAGAATAAATATGTTGTTTCAATGTCGAAACTAGACAAATGGAATTACTACTAGCATACGAACTGGTCATGAGATGGCCAAAAGATACAACATCATCGCAAAATTAATGAACAAACTCTAAATTACTTCTTTACACGTTTTTCCTGTTATGGCCACCCGTTTTCTTGCACCGGCCACACTATATTATCTGTTTCACCTCGTTCTTGCTCTTGTACTTAGTATTTTTGGGTCGTCCAACATGTCTTTTTGTTTGCGGCAAATGGATATAAACGGTCCGTGAAACCATCTCAATCGTATTGTAGATACTGAGCACTTGACTGATTGTTAACGAATATGTCAATGATATTTATACACCTGAGCAAACCTGTAATATTTATCAATAATAGAATATATTAGTACACCAAAAAGCCAACAATTAAGTCTAATATTTATCAGTGTTCAATGAAACTAACTGATGATTAGCAAATCAATGAAACTGTCAATGATGAACTACACCCAGAAACTGTCGATGAAACAATAGAAAATTAATAAAATTACACCCAAAAACTGTGGGTGAAACAATAGTAAATCAATTAAATTACACCTCTAGAAATTGTTCGTGATGAACTGAAACTTGACCTGAGTCCTGTTTGTCAAGCCTCTTGTATATGACGCTTGATACTGACATATTATTTGTATTGAATAAATAGTAAACAATTTACAGTGATTACCAATTGGAAAAATACAAATGGTGAGGAAGACAGTGGTGTGATGGTGAAGAAGGCGGTGGTAGACAGCAAGGACGAGTCTCGAATGGGAACAACAGAATTGAAAGTTAAATTAGGTTACACAATTCAATAGTATAATTATAAAAAGATAAAGGTTAATAAAGACATTTTAAATTTAAAAAAGATACTCAAAATATAATTATAAAATTTTAACTACATCAAATTATGATAAAGAAACATTAATTTTTTTTAATTAAAATTAGTCAAAAGAATAGTATTTTTTAAAGTATCAATAACTAATTTATTTTTTCTCTAAAATTCTCTAATTTTATTTTTGAATATTTTAGAAGATCTCGAAAATTTATTTTCTTAATTAATAATTTAATTTAATAATAATTAAAATACTAATTATTTAAATAATTAATGTAATAATTCCACGTGTCGAATTTTCATTGGCGGTGTACCGAAAGCCCGATATACCTTGTGTAACTGTTTATCTTCCGTAAATTTGACTTGAAAAGTACAGTCGAATTGAATGCGGCGAATGCATTAAAAACACAGGAAAACTAAATCATCCAAATCAAAACAAGCTAGCTCTCGGACAATTAAACAAAGTTGACAAACGGCCAAACAAATTGATCATTACTAGTGGTGGTGTGGAATGATTGCATGGATATATTTAACAATGCGATTTCGCCTAATTAAGTTCTTATTTATTTAGTATATCAAATTAACATTCATAATTGGTGGTTGGCAAAAAGCATTTAGGACTCATGAGGAGACCATATATATCGTGCTCTCATTATTCAATCTAATCTTTCCTTTTACTTTACGATTTCCATTTTTATTTATTTTTATTTATTTATTTTTAGAACAACATGAAAATGTTAAAATCTACGGACAATACAGTGATGGACAATACAGTGATGATGATTGATACTTTTAGATTTTATTTATTCTGTAAATGATTTTCTTCAGCTCAGTCTCAGTACACTTCGATTTAGAATTTCTGTACAGCCTTTTCTCACTCAAGTCAACTGCCAATCACGTTGACTTGATTTAAGTCACAATTAAATCATTAAAGCGTTAAATTAAAAAATACTACTGTACCTATAAGTAAAAATAAAAATAATATTTAGCACTCGAAATGTTTTTTTTTTTAAATATATATTGTGAGAATAAGGATAAAATTGTAAATGGAACCTTGAAAATCGTAGAAATTCTAGATTGTTGAAACGCACCATCCTTAATTTATTTAGGAGTAGATATCCACATAACTTTGGATATATATAAATAATACTGCTATATTGTTTTTTGCCTAACCCAAATGTCAACCAAAGTCAGACCAACAATGGTTTACCCCATTTTTGCATGCGTGGAATCCGGTGGCGCTGTTCCCGTGAGGTCATTATTACAATTTATTAAACTAAACTATACCTTCATTTTGCAATGGAAAACAAAATTAAATAATGAATATATTAAAAAAAATGTTAGTTTTCCTTTTCGTTTCTTTTTTAATTTTTTTTTTTCATTTTTACACAATAAAATAGACTCTTAAGCAATAAAAATTTATGTGCGTGCACCTAAATAAAAACAATTATTATTAATTTTTTCACTAAAAGCAAAAATGTAATCTCAAAATCAAAAAAAGTAAATAGTTGTAAAAATATCTAAATTATACTTTCTTTGTCACAAGTCAATAGATATATGAAACAAAGATATTATATTATAAAATTAAATAGTAAATAGTTGTAAGCTTCTTTTCAAAAGGGGGAGAGAATAATTTTAACTATTCTGAATTTCAAGAATATTGAAATTAGTTAAATTATAAAAAAATTAATACAAATATTATAATAACAACACAAGACACACTCACTATCAACAACACCTTACAAATCTAAAATTAAAATCCAAACAAAACGTAAACATCGCTGTTGAAAAGGACCAAGAAAATCCCGTTGTAGAGCACCACATTACAAACCCAATTACCCGTTAAAGTAATATATTAATATTATTATTATATTATAAAAGGGAATGGCAGCAGGTATTAGGTAGTACGACAAAAAAAGACTACTCACATTTTTCTTTTGAAAAAAAAAAACACACACTACCGAAGAAGAAGAAGAAGGATTATTAGTTGCAGAGGATAACCCAGCTGTTCTCCATTAATGCCATTGTCCTTAACGAGGAGCTTCGCTCAAACTCCTCCTTTCGAAAATAAATCTGCATTTCTTTATTTGCCCTTGGCAGAGTTTTTCAAGAAATCAAATTAAATAAAAGGGCTCTGTTTTCATTTCCCCTTTTTCTTGCGAGGCGCCATGGCGGATGAGATTTGCTTTCTCACTAAGGTCAGCTCCCTCTCTCTCTTAGCTTGCCGGGTTTTCTTTTTCCTCAATTAATTTCAGTTTAATAATAATGATAAACGGAGGATTAATTATTTTTCAACCTAATTCAAAGATTCAAGCTTTTTGGGAATGCGACTGTCAAATTTTAATTTTTGTGAATGGTGGTGGGCTTTAATGAATTTGTTAAGACTATTTTTACTTATTTTTTCTTGCAGCCTTAAATTTTTGGGCTCGTTTTTCTTTAAATAGGGTTTTTCCATGTTTTTATTTCCCATGTAGTTTTCATGACATATTTAGGAGGGGTGATTGTGAAGGGAGTTATGTGTAAATTCAGAGGTGGATTCTGTAATTAGAAAGATTTGGGTTGGGTGTGTGAGGTTCATGTGAGCCATGGAATAGGCATTTGTTTCTGCAGCATTTCCCCTAAAACATTCAAAAGCTGTTTCTTTTTTGTAACTGTTTTTGTTTGTATTCCGTTGCAGGACATCTTAATCATAAAACCTCCGAGGAAATCTCCGGCCTCTTTGAGGATGCTAGTCTTAGTATTCGCGATGGCGTGTGGTGTCTATATATGCTCCGTATGTTTAAAGCAAACCCGTGTCCGTACAATTAGTACCAAGTTCCTGGATAATGTCGACTTAGTTAATCGGCAGCAGCTTTGTCTGGATAATGGCACCGATAGATCTGTGATTCCACACTTGCACTACCCGAAGCCCACCTCATTTAACAGGTAATCTTTTGTGTTCAGTCCAATTCCAAATAAAGAGCATATTTACCTCTCATAATTACAAATACCCCTTTTGATATTTGGTTATATTTTGTAAGTTGTGCCTTCAAATGGGGGAGGTTAATTTGTAAATACTAACTACAAACTACAAACTATATGTTTATGATAGAAGGTTAAACCTTAGGAGTGATTTTTGTAAGTAATCCTACTCTCGATTTCTTATGGAATTGTGTAGATATACTAATATTTTTCTTATCATGACAGAGCCGAATGTGCATGTAACCCCGTGCGGCTTTTCGCCATTTTATCCATGCAAAGGTCAGGAAGCGGATGGTTCGAGACTTTGCTCAACAGCCATATTAATGTGAGCTCTAACGGTGAGATATTTTCAGACAAAGAGAGGAGAAGCAACGTCTCTTCAATCTTTTCGACTCTGGATAGCGTTTATAACTTGGATTGGTTTACTAGTGCCTCCAAGAATGAGTGTTCGGCTGCGGTCGGGTTCAAGTGGATGCTGAATCAGGTTATATGTCCTTTCTCCATTTTCTCTAAGGGTTAATTTAAAGAATGAAAGTGAGATCAAATAAAATTACATCCAACTGCTATAATTGTTCGACTGTTCTTATAATAAAGTTAACTCCACTCTCTTGTGCTGACATTCTAGTTTGCTAATGCAGGGTTTGATAAAGCACCATAAAGAAATCGTAGATTACTTCAATAACAAGGGTGTTACGGTAATATTTCTCTTCCGGAGAAATCTGCTCCGTCGGATGGTTTCGGTGCTTGCGAATTCTTACGACCGCTATGCGAAACTCCTCAACGGGACCCACAAGTCCCATGTGCACTCGGACAAAGAGGTAAATTTAAATCTTTTTTCTCCTGTACGTGTTCATACTTTTATCGTCACAGGATCTCATGAAATGTGCTTATTAATTGTAGGCCCATACTCTCTCCAGTTATAAACCACTAATCAATTCGACTTCGTTGGTGATGGATCTAAAGCTCATGGACAAGATGGTATTGGAGGCATTGGATTACTTCAGCAGCACAAGGCACATCCTTCTTTACTACGAAGACCTCGTAAAAAACCGAACAGTGAGTTGCTTCTTAGTGATCAATATATCAATATTTCCGAATCAGATACCTTAGTTGCATTTCTCTTGGTTTGCAGAAACTGATGGATGTTCAAGAATTTTTGGGGCTGCCGAGAATGGAGTTGACTAGTCGGCAGGTCAAGATACACAAAGGATTGTTGTCCGATCATATCAGGAACTGGGAAGATGTAATTAAGAGTCTCCGAGGGACAACATACGAGAGCTTCCTTCACAGTACTGACTACGCGAATTAGAGTCGATTTTATCTTTAGCAGAAGCGAAAATCAACTAACTTATTTCTTAGACAAGCTGTCGGGCGCTCCAGCTTCTGACTCTGCTCTAGTAGACGGTTATCAATGGGATCAATGTGATGTTGATCTCATTGCAGCCCCACATTTCCTCTTTCCCTTTTTTTGTTTTCAATTGTCCCACAAAAATTGTATAGGTCCTGAAAGTGTTAGAAGGTCTGTAAGAGTTATGTATAAGCAGTGACAATGTAGTGTGGTTTCTGAGTTATGCCTTTTAGTTTTAATTGTTGTTGGGGTGTTTTTATGTTGTTCACTGTTTTTCTTTTTGAATCTTATTTAATCTAAAAACTCTAAAAAAACATGATTATTTGCATCATAAAATAATGATAATAAAATTCTTGTTTTTATAATATAAATTATAGTTTAACTTATTTTTTATTTTAATAGTATAAATTACCTTTTTACTTTTACATTTTTATCAAAAAAAATGGAAAAGTATTTTTTTAATATAATTTTATGCTCCTAAAATGAAAAAATAATACGGAGTATATTTTATTTATCCTTACAAAAATAAGTGTATTTTTTTTATAGAGTGAACAAGACTATGAGAGCAAGTTATAAAATGGACCGGAATCAATGTACAGTAAAACCTTTATAAATTAATACTCTCTGAACCGTAAAATTTTATCAATTTAAAGATATATTAATATATCAATAAATTAATATTTTATTAATTAAAAGAGAGAATTTTCAAATTCAATAAATTTAAATATATTTATTTAAAATAATTGGATTAAAATTCATGTATCAACTTTATTGCAACTAACCGATATATTTATGTATATTATTATAGATTCAATGTATAATATTAACTATATACTCATAAAAATAAACTTATTTATAATACCAAATTATATTTTCCCATCATCTAAAATGCATCAAAAAATCATCAATAAATGATTAAATACATAAAATATTATGTAAACCTCCAAGGTTCGAACCCGAGACATGTGTGTGAGTATTTAAATATCTGCACCTTGACAAAAAAAAAACATTCTTTTGAATGTTAGTCAATGTAAATTATCAAACACTCTAAATAGATGTGAATACCCAACTTTGAGATTATTGATCAGAACTAATATTTATAATTTTAATATTTACAAATTATTAATTTAAAACTCTAAATAGATCATGTGAATACCCAACTTTGAGATTATTGATAACTAATATTTATAATTTTAATATTTACATATTATTAATTTAAAATTTTGATTGAACCTAATACATATAAAGGGTTTTTTCAAAAAATTATTATTATATTATCTTATCGAATTCGCTCATTTTTTACAAAATCTCAAATCGTGACCAAATAATTTTATTATTTTAGAGATATTATTAATTTATCGAGTATTAATTTATAGAGGTTCTACTGTCAATTTACATGAACTCTTAAACTCGTAAAGAATCCAATACATTATTGTGAAAAATTCAATATTAATTCCATAAAAATGAAATGTATAATTGTGAAAAATATACAATAATAAATTGTCAAAAAATTGAATAATAAATACATTCAATTGTTTAGAATAAAATAATATTAATATTGTGAAAAATCTAGTTCTGAAATAATAGAATGAAAAAATTGAACTATACTTTAAATTTATGTGAAAATGAACGTATGAGAACGCAATCCGATGGTGAATGATTGATGAAATAAAAATAAGGGATAATTGTACTTTGTTAACTGAGATTTTGGTGTTTTTGCACTTTGCTACCCAATCGAGAAAATTACTCCGACGACTACTTGAGGTTTGAATTTTTGCCGCATTACCGGACAGAATATTCCGAGAATAATTCATTTTGGAAGGGCATATTGGTATTTTTCATATTCATTATTTTTTTCATTATTTAAAAAAAATATTAATTTTTAAAAAATAGCAAAAAAAATTAAAATTCATTTCAAAAATAACATATCAAAAACGCAATTAAATCTTCCAAATACATCAAATTAATCTGAAAAATTAGATTAACAATTAAAAAATATGAGTAATGACATTTCATACTCAGTTCTTGAAAACTATTTCATTCTCAGTTCTTGAAACTCTTCAACAATGGCATAACCTCATTCGAACTTCCAATCTCAAGCACTAAATAAAATTACTGTCCAATAGTTTCGACATTGCAAAAAAAAAAGTGAAAAAGCCCTCCGAAGACGGCGACAGAGTGAGGCGTGCACTTGAGTGGCGACATATAGAATCTCAGATCAACAGACCCCATTCCAATAACAACAGAGCAAGGTCAATTTGCGGCAGAGAATCATGTTTTGGATGTAAAAACCCCATTCCAATAACAACAGACCAAATTATCACTAGATTAAATAGTTTGAAAAAAATCTCAGATCTAAAAAAAACATAGAATCAAAAACTTAATTTTTAAAAAAAAATAGATATTTTTTAAAGGCAGAAACAAATTAGATCTCCTTCCAAAACATTGGATCTGATAAAAATGGCGTCGAACTTGGCCGAGCAGTGGTGGATTCTCACGAACGGAGGCAGTGAAGATGATGATCGTGCTCGGAGTAAGACGAAGAAGGTTTTGAGATGATAAATTGAGATTTTGGAAGATGGTGGTGAGACGATGAATTGAGATTTTGGAAATTAGATGTATTGTTTTGCTGTGATAAATTGAGGAAGATGATGTCAGAATAAGAATTTAAATTCTGTTTTTTCCAATTTTTATTTTATGCTATATTTTTTTTATTGTAAAACTAAGTAGTGAGGGTAATTTTGTATTTTGCTTTCAAAATGGTCACGTGGTTATCCCATTTTTAAAATATTCTTGGGAATATTCTTTTCCGGCAATGTGACGGGTAGCAAAATGCAAAAATCTCAAAGCTCAGGTAGTCGTCGGAGCAAATTTCTTGGTTGAGTAGCAAAGTGCAAAAACACCAAAACCTCAGATAGCAAAGTGTAATTATCCCTAAAAATAACGAGTACTAAATACTAATATGTAAAATTTGCCATATTTGTATGAAGGAGACATTCGAAAGAAAATTTATGTATTTTCCCAAAATACTGAGTGTACCTGAAAATTAAATCAGTATTGACGCAAAGTCTCCCCGAAATCCTGATCCGATTTCTCCATACTCCTCTGAACTGAAGATATGTGGAGGCGCGTGGCTTCACTCTCTCGACTGGCTTCTTCCTCCAAATCACGCCTTCTCGATCAAGATGTATTATTGCTAGCTGTTTCTATTTCTGTCATGTTTTTTCGCCGGACGATCTGATTTTTCTTTCTCTCCTCATACGCAGGTAGCGTATGGATTCAATGCTCGGAAAATGTCCACAGCTCGAGTTTTGAACCAGGTATCGATTGAATGTATTTCTCCATTTCATTTTTTTTAATCGTAGATAAATCGTTTTTCGATGGATTGATTCTGTTTAAAATTCTCACTTCTTTTCCGGTAGCTGTTATGATCCTAATAAGGATTCAAATCAAACTATGTTCTCCCATTCTGACTGTAAATTGATCGATTGCGATACGTGCTGGATGATTCTCTTGTGCTAAAGAGAGTCAATGTATGCCATTTTTCAGGGGAGGGTTTGTTTTGGGCAAGGGTGAGGTGTCTGTCTGCCTGAGAGTCTTCTTCTTAAGCTTGACATTTAGATTTTGCTTCATGAAACTTTGAAATCGTTGGTCTTTCCGGTTATTTCAGTCATGTACTTTTTACAAGCTTTTGATGTTCATAATTGCAAATTATGATTGTCAGTTTCGTTTTTTTTTATCACATGGTAGGCTACTTAATCTCAAAATGATGATAATTTGTGTATTCACGTTGTGCATTTTTCTTTGATGGACACAGCCAGAAGGTGGAGACTCTGATAGAAGAAGAATATTTGTGACTTTTGTCTTGGGTAATTATCTCCACTCAAGATGCTTTATATTGTACCCAGTAGTGTTTCTTGATTTACTTCCCAACTCTTGGATTGTTTCTAATCTCTTTGTAAAGTTTATAATCTCTTTTCGTACTTAACGCGCATATTTTACACAAAGTTTTAAGTTTTCTTAATGTAAATGTTAGACATATTCAGATGCTTATAAGTTTTTTTGCTTAGTTATTAACTGTAACATGAAGAATAATTTAATACATCTAGGAGAAAACTATAACTCTTTTTTTTCTTTCGCTTCATTTTAATGGATCACGAAAGGTAAAACTAGCTTATTCCAGACTGCTCATGATCCACATAAATTACTGGGGAATGATTTTAATCTTGTGCTTACAGGGGGTCCAGGGAGCGGTAAAGGAACTCAATGTACTAGGATTGTCGAAACGTTTGGGCTTACACATTTGAGTGCTGGGGATCTTCTGAGAAAAGAAATTTCCTCTGATAGTGAAAACGGGTAAGATTATGCATCTCCTCCACATTGGTCTCTAGCTTGATATCCCTTCTATGTATGTGTGGCTTCAACACTGATTGTATTTTATGGCTTAGTTCAATGATTCTTGGTCTAATCAAGGAAGGGAAAATCGTTTCCTCAGAAGTCACTGTTAAACTAATTCAAAAGGCCATTGAATCAAGCAATAATGATAAATTCCTTATTGATGGTTTCCCAAGAAGTGAAGAGAACCGTATAGCATATGAACGAGTTGTGAGTTCTTTTATCTTCTCATTGGCTCATCGTTGTTATTAACTTATTCATTTCAAGTACAATTATGTTTTGGCAGTGACTATCTGAATTCAGATGTTTCTATATGATCAAACTATAAATGTAGATTGGAGCTGAACCAGATATTGTGCTGTTTTTTGACTGTCCGGAAGAAGAAATGGTGAGACGAGTTCTGAGCCGTAATCAGGTGCTTCTAAATATCTTAATGTGGCCTGTTAGTCTTTCTCCTCTTCTGTCTCAAAATTTAAGATCTTTTTTCTTGCGTAGGGACGAATTGATGATAATATAGAGACCGTCAAGGAAAGGCTGAAGGTATTTGCAGAACTAAGTCTTCCAGTCATCAAGCACTACTCCAAGAGAGAAAAGCTTTACAAGGTACCAAAATTTTATATTTGGTTAATACTGATAACGGTATTCCAGTCAACTACTTACGTCTTACTACTTAGATCGTAACTTGTGTTTGGTTTGTGGTGAAGAGCAAAATATTTACTTTGCTAATGAATAACTGTTTTTTCATTCATTTGATGACTTTATGCTCTGGTTCTTCACTTTTTTTTTAATAAATATGTTTTTTTTTTTCATTTACTATATTCATGATAAATCTATACTGAATTTTTTCACGATTATAAATGCTCACAGATTGATGGTACTGGATCAGAAGATGAAATATTTGAAAGGGTTCGCCCAGTTTTTGCTTCATTGAGGTACCAAGTTTTCTCCTATACTGTGTTTGAATTTTCCTGGTTCAACGGATAATTTCAGTCCAAATGTCTAATTGATGAGTGTTAGAGAAATGTAAGTTGTCCTCTTGTTGGATGAGTACACAATTTTATTATTATGCTTTGACCAATCCAGTTAATTGATATTTTGGATCTTTATTTTTGTCAAATTCAGGATACATTGATAAATTATTAACTCATTTGCACGATTAACTTGACTCTTTTGTAGTTCTTACGTGTCTTTCAGTAATTCATACATTATGGAAGTGGTGCTCATGGTTAATTTTTCCTTTTCCTTTGTAATTGCTGTCATACCAATTGGAACCTAGGGGTTATTCTATGAATTGCAATTTTTTTATGTGACTTATGGTTAGCAACTTCGACATAAGGTCCATTTTGTTATTAAGTATTAGTTGGAGTTATACATCAAGTATAGTCATAATTGAATGTAACTCAAATTGATTAAGAGGATGTGAATTCAATTATTTGTAGTTGAGAGTATTGATCAATACAATGGGATATTAATGAGCCTTAGCTGCTTCTGGACTGTGGGATGCAATTTCAAATTCTTGGTTTGATGTGGGGTTTTCTGTTCGAACACAATGAGGATCTCATCTCACCACTAAATCTATGTCTTGTTTCCTGCAATTCTCAGTAGTTTGTATCTTTATTCCACCCATAAACATAAAACTTGAAAACCCTACGTCTTACTGTAGTCCATAAACAACTAAAATAGTAACTATACTACTTTCCTTGTATTGTGATGGTTCTCAGAAGCACCTCCGATTTTTCACGCCCGAAGTTCTCTTGTTTTCACTGAACATATGAATGGTGTTTACTTTTAATTGAATGCATTCCCCTGCTTATTCGATTGGTTGCCTGTTTTTCATGGGAACTATGGTTAACATTTTTAGTTTTTTGGGTTACTGTATTAATTATTCACGAGTAAAGTTTTGTGAAACCTTTGTTTACTTGCCTGAAACATATAATACTTGTACTCTTCACTGCCAGGTGAACTGAAGAAAAGACGAAGCCTGTACGTTCAGAAACTATGTCAAACTTCCCAACAATCCTCCTCTTTTTTCCTTTAGTTTCAAAGACCCGAGTTTTATCCTTGCTTTTCCTCATTCGTTCATGCTTACAATGCTAACTAGTAGCTTCAAATGGTTCTTGTATAGCACTATAGCAGTACAGTAATAATACAACAAAGGATCATGATACTCTGGTAGGAAAACCAAAAGAAGGTTTCTTTGTCAGCAAGTGCATGAGAAACTGATACTTTATCTCGATGCTCTGCAAAGACGCTGACAAGCCATCGTAAGTGGTGGGAATGTATCTACTCTTCCCATAAACAATCGCTTGAAGTGTAGTGTCGTAACATTGTGATACTATTATAATTGACTGTTATTTGATATTCATTTTCTAGTCGAATCTTCAGTACTGAGAAATTGTTGATGCTATGAATAGTATTTGGCAGTTTATCTCAATCCGGACAGCATGCCGGTTCCTACTTTGTACTTTTAAAATTCTTGATGAATTCTTGTAATCTTTCTGACTTGCTGTGTGTATCAGGATATTAAAGACTCTTTTAGAATGAAATTGATTGAATTTAACCGTGTCTGAACTGAATAATAGTATAAAATAAACTTAACTTAACAATGTGAACCGATCTGAAATTAAGTTCTCTTTTTGAAATATTAATTACATTTTGTATTATAAATATTTTTTAAAAATTAAAAAAAAAATTGTTTTATTTTTCGATCTCATAAATGTTATAAATGTTTTAATTTATATCTTTTTCAAATTTAATATTTACTACAGTATGTGTTATAAACAACAAATAACTACCAAATACAAGTGACTATTAGTTTTGTTACACAGCAAATGCGACAATTAATATTAATAGTGCGAGTATGTGTTATAAACAACAAATAAGTTATCATCAACAAAGATTACAACAAACAAAGTACCTATCATAACTAGTGGCATTCTCTCTTAATACCTATTAAAGTGATTGGCGTACAGTAGCTTTGTTGTTTCCGATACCCTTCTCTTGATTCCTAATTATTATTTCCAAATGAATCAAAATGACCCTTTAACAGAAGATCCCATGGAGAACCCATCAATATCGATAAACTCAGATACAAGAGACAGGTCAGATTTCACGGAATCTGACCATGGTTGGTGTTACTGAGTCTTAAAGAAGACGGAGGAAGAAAAGGAGTTTTTGCATGAACACAAATTTGGGCACACTCTTGCCTTTGCCTACCCAGTAGTAGCGTCTAACGCACAAAATTACATGTTTATTACCTTCTGCTAAATTTCCTACTGAAATATGGGCTACTGAAAAATATTTGACTAGGGACTTCGAGAGTTGCTCTTCATGAGCGGGACAAAGCTTTGCAAATTCACAATGTTGGGGGTACATTTTGGGCGGTGTTCGGTCGATAACCCGACGAAACTCCAAATAGATGGTCCCCCATTTATCATAAGTAGTATCTTGAAATTCCTAATTAGAATTAAATTATAACTATCAAATTAAAGTAGTCTTGTAATTCCGAATTCACAAGGGATTTATTTGTTTATGTATTGTTCCATTGGATCTGATGGGTCCCGACTTCACCTCGATGCCCTTAACTTGACACGATAGGTAGAGACTCTTGACTCCTATAACCATGACATATTTGCTTACTTGAACATAACAAACACTCATGATGCCAAACTCCTCTAATAAGACAGGTAATAATTCTCTAATTTAGAGAGTGAATGAATTAAATAACTAATGACGTAGATTTGTATACAGTACTTGTGTTGTTCATGTTGAATACCAGGAAATAAAATGTTTTCAATTAAGAGGTAACAAACTACTCCCTCCGGCCATTAATAGATGTCATACTTTTCTGGACACGGAATTTAAGAAAATTGTTATTTTTGTATTTTTTAATTGAAAAGTAAAAGGTAAAAATATATTTTAAAAGTGAAAAGTAAAGTAGTTGTGAGTAAAGTTTAAAAAGTAGGTGGGGTAAAGTAGAATAAAATTGTATATTAAAATGAAAAAGTTAGAATAATTATTTCTTTTTTTGGGTGTGTCAACTATTGTTGGACACCCTAAAAAGAAAAGTATGACAACTGTCTTTGGACCGAGGAAGGAAAGTATGACAACTGTCTTTGGACCGAGGATGTCTTTGGACCGAGGAAGGAAAGTATGACAACTGTCTTTGGACCGAGGAGTATATAGTTTGTGAATAAATATATATAGAAACAAATGTTTAACAATCCAGTACACAAGAACTGTTAACGATAACTTCATACAAAGACTCAAACAAGTATCAGAAGAGATGAACACATGTCAAAGCAAACATCAATATATTTACACTGCATATTTTCTCATTTCTAGACCGAGCTCTCGAGACAAAACCTCAATTTCTATACACATCACCAGCTCACTGTATTGTCATTTAGATTGTAGTGAACCAATTCCTCATCAGTTTTATCATTGTCGATTAACATAGGCCTACATATGAGACAATCCAATGTGATATGCCAGATTTTGTATATCCACTGACCTTGGATGACTTCCAAGTACATGCTTGGCTATGGAAGAATGTAGCTAGGGAAAAGTATACACACAGAAACGAAAGAGTCATACTTGGTATTTGTCGTTGACTGGCCTTTTTTACGATGGTTTCAAAATACATGTGTGGCTTGTGGAAGAATATGACTCGAGAGACTTCTGGACCAAATGCATTGTTGACGCAACATCAACAGATCGTGCCATGTGTTATGTCGCCCTTTATGAAATTATGGTGAGGAATTTGTGTTACTAACTCATTATGAAAACTGTTTACATACAATCTAAATAATGAACGAATAAAGAGGGTGTTGGTTTATATCGAGAGCCTTATCTCACCTTGTAGTAATCTGTTTTCCTCTCTTCGACGTGTTTCCATATCTTACTTAGACAGATGCAATCTTGGATAGAGCAATTTTGGTGAAAAATCAGATAACCTCTTATACTTCCATCACAATGATCATCAGGCAAGACGAGTTAATAACCAAGAGGCGAGTCTCGGGTTTCTCAATTAACTTTTCCGAGAGATCGGCTGGAGATACCACGCAATAGTTTGACAAATCTGAGGAAACTAAGCTTTCCATCAGTGTGTCTAATCCAATCGTGGAGAACAACATGAACAGGTACAGAAGGCCCTAGCCCGAGTTCCTGAAGATTAATTTCCAATAGATTTTTAGTCTAATCACAAAAAAATTAATTATGGTTAAAATAACTTAATTACCTCCTAATTATATCTCACCTACTGAGCAGAATATTTGTAAAAGAAGTTCATACGTCAAGGTAGTGCTCGTAATTTTGTAAGATGACATGACTATTGTTTTTCTAGACCACACCACACCTCAAGATGTAGTTTTTGTAGTTTAACATTAGATTTAGGGACGATTACAGAACTTCAAGGGTGGTTTTTGTAATTTTCTAAACTACCTGGTTTCATTCTTAATTTAGCCATTCCTTAAGGATAATTTTCATAACTATCACTTAGATTTATGTTTCCTTAAAACATATACCGAAGCTTAAATGTAAATAATAATAATCATCAAGACATTACCGAAGCTAATTCATCTATCATGATAGCCCTGTTCCCGTCTTTATCAAAGAGCTCATAGGCACAACGAGCATGTTGTTCCCATCTATCAAGAGCTTCTAATTGATATACACTTGAAGCAGCTGCACAGAATTCTTCAAAATCCATCCTTCGGTATTGAAGTGCATTAAGCTATTGGAAATAGAAAATGCTATAAATTTAGTGCTGTAACATTAGCAAAAGACCATAGTATTGCCACATTAGAAACTCAAGACAGTAAAGCCCACCGAAGCAAGAAAATCATAAGTGCGAGACTCGTTCATGGCATCCGTTGCGTGGTTCTTCAAGGCCTAACCAAAAATACAGAATCTCAGACAAAACATTAATTCAAACACTAGCAAAACAACCCTTAGTTTGACGGCATTTACTAATCTAGACAATGTTGACCTGGCAAAATCTTCTGGCATCATCGAATTTATTACACTTACACCGTTCTACTTTCTAAATATTGCAAATACCACCATTTTTGATATGATTGTATCCAAAAAACTGGATGTAAATGTAAAAGGTATTAGGTATGAATAATTTCAAGTTATTTGTAATATTTATTTTAAAAGAGAGGATCTAGCTGTAAAAATATTTTATGACATCAACAATTTATGTTAGCTCCAGTATCGGCGACTGAAAAATGAAAAGATCGATTGTAGCCTCAAGGGAAATTTTCGTAATTTTCAAAGTTAGATAGGTTTTCCTGTAATTTTGGTTGAAACCACAAGGGTAGTTTTTGTACTTAACCCTAATGATAAACAGGAATGAGGAAACTACAAACCGTTTTGATATTATCCAAACATATTGTGTTGTTTTTGTTAGGTTCCAACAGTTTGAATTGCTCCCTCAGGTAGAACAGTTCATCCACTGTCAGCACTTTGGATAAAGCCTGCACACACCAATGAGTCATTAATAAACAATAATAATGGGATGTATGTATGGCCCACATACACATTTATTATTAAATAATCAATAATACACAATACACAATACACACTCGTAATGCAGCTTTCCGTAGCGGAGACGAACGCATATAAGCTTTCATAAGCTTAAATATTAATATGTCCAATGGCACTTTTACATTGTTGGTGTTTCTGATCCACGGATGGCCTGAATAAGAAAACATGTAAGTCGTTTTGAAACCAAAAATCAATTTCTTTTTCGCAAAATCTAAAAATAAGTGATCATCAGCTAGAAGCTAGATGAAGAAACAAAATGAGATCTTCAGTTTTTAAATGGAACAGTGAATTTCAACAAGAAAATTAATTATCAAAATGTAGATAAAGAGAAGAGAGTAATTTTTTCAGCCTCTAGATGAGAATCAATTCTTTCTTTCCAGAACGGTGCACTTACACATGGCTTGAGCTGCGGTCATTCGCTTCCTCGGATCCTTATTCAGCAGACGTCTGACAAAATCTTTTGCCTCTGAAGACAAATTTGGCCAAGGATTTTCTTCATAAGTAGGTTCAGCTTTCACAACAGCCCGGAAAATGCCAGATTCAGTTCGGGCCCAAAATGGTCGACTACCACATAGTAATATATAGAATATCACGCCAACACTCCAAACATCAGCCTCTGTACTATACGCTCTATGCAAAACTTCTGGTGCCACATAATACGCACTGCCTACAATATCATTAAGCCTTTCATCTGAAAAAGAAAATCGTCAAAATTAAGTAAATAAGTCGATCCCGGAGATGTAAGGAGGCAAATAGTGCTAAACCTGGTTTCACAAAATCCGATAATCCAAAATCTATGACCTTCAACGTTGAGTCTTCTTCTTTGGATGTGAACAAGAAATTCTGGCCCAATAATAAGAGTGAGAATGTTATACATCAATACACACAACAGTTGAATATACTACTATATATATACATAACGTATCCAGGAGCATTAGTCTAATGATATATTTACTTGAAATGTGATACTCCTAAATAAGGTGTAATTGTAAAATAAAAACAATGGGATCTTGATGAAGAGGATAAACTGTGGCAATCTGGGACAAACAGCTCAACCTATTTCGCCAACGTGATTAAGTTCAAATAAAGGAAAAGTCAAAATTACTCTTCAATTATCAGGCGAGGAAGGATTAAGGTATAAGGGGTATTTTAGTAAAAAATAATTAGGTTCTTAAGTGCATAATCAAGTGAGGAAACTAATTTATTACTGTAACAAAGGATTTCTTTTATCCGCGTTTAAGACGAATACTCTTGTTGGAGTGAATTAAATGGCAAATACCCCTCAAAACAAATGACAATGATATAATCTTAATATTGAAAACCAATTCGATCCTTGTGTAAATGGGAGAACCTCAAGGGTATTTTACGTAAATAATAATATACATATAGAATATAAATGTAGTTATAAACTACGTTCTACATAGAACGGGTGAATAAAAACAAGATATTAGTGAAGCCACATACCTCGGGTTTAAGATCCCGATGTACCACCCCTTGGAGATGGCAGAAAGCTACAACATTTAGTATTTGTATCATTACAGTCTTGGCATCGTCCTCTGTATATTTACCACCCCTATAACATGGAGGTAACTAAATTGAACACTAATGATATCCAAATGTTTACAACTAAACAAAAACCTGATCAATTAAATGGAGAATGCATATACAAATCAACTAAGTACCTTGAGAGTATTCTATCTAAAAGCTCACCTCCTTCGCATAACCTGAGAAATTATGTCAATAAATTAAAATCATGCATATTTCAAAACCACTGAGAAGAACGACTCCGAGAGTTAAAACATGAAGCAATCAAACTCACTCCATCACCACATAGACATTCTCGTGATCTTCGTAGGCATCGTAAAATCGTATGAGATTTTTTTGTCCCGTCAAAGCTCTCAATATTTTCACCTCCTTTCTCACATCTTCGATTGCGATAGCCGTGGTCATCTAGTAACACGAGTGCAATAATTTAGACGATCACATCAATCTCATCAAAAACAATAATAAGCCATAACAATCATATATCACCTTAGCTTTAGGTATGACCTTAACAGCAACCTCCTGCCCTGTGAGCTGCCCCTTCTTGAACTTAGCCCTGCAAGTATACCCAAAATGCCCTCGGCCCACCTCGTCTCCGAGCTCATACTTACTGCTGAAAGTCTTGGAAAACCCAAAACTCTTATCCAATCCGGCCACCTTCTGCCCCTCCGTTGTTACCGCGCCGTGCCGCCGAGCAATCAGCGACATGATGTGTTTCGCCGGAGACGTCGGGGGGAAAGGCCGTTTGAAAAACATCCTCGGCGACCCGGTCGTGGGCGCCGGTGACTTCTTCGAGAAAAGGTAATGGGCCGGGCTAGGGCTGTAGAAAGGAAAAAATGGGGATTTTTTAGCTACCTCGATTTTCGTCTTCTCCTTCTCGAGATTATCGGGATTCTCCGCATTTTCGGCATTTTTATTCGCCTGAATTTCGTCTTGCTGGTCGAAATTGAGCTCTCGGGAGGGCTTGGGTTTGGACGTACAAGCTCCCATTTTTGTTGACCGAGAAAAAGAAGTCGAAATATGTATGTATATGTATATGTTGTGTGTATGTATAAAGCCGGAAAATTCAAAGATTTGAATGCATGTTTATAAAAGGGATTCTGCTATACTTTGAATCTGTGAGTTTTTTGGAGTGAGGGAGAGAGATCTGTGGAGAAGCTGATAAACGTAAACTCCGAGAAATCTACTATATTATATGAAACTGATAGTTATTTTTAGAGTTTTACAAAATAAAAATAATTAATATAAATATAAAAATAACATATATTATATATTTATCTATCTTTAAGTTTATATAACAAATTTAATAGTTTTGATTATAAATATTTGACCATATATATTAATAAAAATATTAATGAATGTAAAGACTATAAACATTTATCATATTGTATATGTTATTGATTTTGATAAATATTTTGAGTCATTTTAAACATGTTATAGATTTTAATAAATAAAAATATTATTAATAAATATTTTTTATTATATATTAATCATGAAATTACGCCTTCAGCGTAGGATACCAATTTTTCGTGATATTGGTCTTGAAAACACAGACAGCAGCTTCGGTCTGTCAAAACACTCGCACAAATTCGAAGTACAAAAAGTGGAGACAAAGTTATGTAATAGTTTTCATTTCATTGAACACAAAACTTAAACTATTACACTTGTAGAGTATGGTAGGCAAAACGATTACAAGAAGTTTCCCGAGTGTCGCAACAACTCCCACTAACTTGCAATCTAGCACACTAGTACCTAAAGCTATATCTCCTAGCTCTAATCTTGGCACACGGTGCAAAAGCTACTACACAAACTCGAAGCTCGACTACGATTCTAAAAATCAGATTTCGTTCTCTCCAAATCGTCAAATGATGAAATGAACATCCATGGGTATTTATAGTAGAGTCGCACATGTGAGAGTGATGACGTGGCACGTTCTCATTCGTCGCATGCTTGGCCTATGTCACTTTTCCATGGATGACATCATCATTGTAGAACTTGGATTCTTGAATCTTGGAATCTTGAATCTTTGATTCTTGAATCCTTGAATCTTGAATCTTTAATTTCAACAACAAACTTCAATTTCAATCTTGACTCCATCGATCTCAATTCTTCATCTTCATTTTCTAGTGAAAATCTCTAAGTGTTGAAGTCTCAGAATTTCATCGTCTTCATGGTCGTCGATCTTGTTGAAGTTGCAAACTTGGAACAATTCTTCATTTCCTCGAACTGAGTACCTGGTGAAAGAAAACACGTTGTAAGTACTTAATCTTTGAAACCATGACAAGAAAACAAGAATTGTTGAAAACAACACAAAGAACCAAAACCGGCGGCTCCCGTCGCCGGATCCATGTAAGTCCACAAAACCAGCGACTCCAGTCGCTGGAATTTTTCAACGCACCAAAAGTGGCGACTGGAGTCGCCGTTTTTGTGCAACAACAAAAAGCGGCGACAACAGTCGCCGTTTCTTCAAATCCCAAAACCAGCGACTCGGGTCGCCGTTTCCACGTATCAACAAAAGCGGCGACAGTTGTCGCCGTTTCCAAGCCAAACCAAAAGTGGCGACTAGAGTCGCCATTTCCATGTGCATCCATTTTCGGCGACTCCTGTCGCCGTTCCTGCTGGAATTCGGTATCCCGGGCCATTAAAAAATTGCGGAAAATAATAACCCGACCGAAATCCTCTCGCCGGAAACCGATCACGAACACCACGAAGAACCGGGCTCGTCAAGAGCATCGCCGCGGGATAAACCCGCGGCTAAACCCTAGCCGAGCCCCACCGTGGGGCTCGCGATCGCCGTCGATCGCGTGGGGCTGCTCCGGCAGCCCCGGGCGGTGAGTCCGGCGACTCACCGCCACCACCGACCGGAGGGGGGACCACCAGCCGCGGCGCGAAGCCGCGACGGTCCCCGGCGATCGAACTAGGGTTCGATCGCCCCTAGCCGCGGCGTCCAGCCGCGGCCTTTCCTCGGTGCGCGCCGGCGGTCGTGCCCTAGGCCGACCGCCACCCCCTCGGCTCCCAGCCGAGGGCTCTCTTGAACCTTCGCCGGGGATCTCGAATCCCCGTCCCCGAAGTTCGTCGTTTTCCCGGATCATGCGTTCATGTATGTATCACAATTAATCCACATAAAATCATAGAAGAGAGTATATGATTTTACCTTTTGATTCGTTGTGCGGAGAAACGGAATCAAGATGATGACCTTACGATCTTCCCACGTATTCCTTGCACTAGCTTGAACGTCGGGTGGGCGACGATCCTCCAAGCTTATGGATCCTCTTCTCTCTCTCTCTACTTTCTCTCTCTAGAAGAATTATGATCTTCAAGTTATGATGTGTGTAGAAAAGAGAAGACCATGTAGTGCTTTTATAGGCTACGTAGGGGATCTAAAGGAGGTGGAATATTGGGCTTCCAATATTAATGATTAAATTGAGCCCAAGCCCAAATCTATTAATCTCCCATTAATATTAATTAATTTATTTTCCACTATATAAATTAATTGCACTCCCAATATTAAACCATATTATATCAAATAATATTTCTCCGGTAGTATTATTTATTCCGTGTATTTAAGATTTAAATATCCATGAATAAAATTAATTTATTGCTAATTAATTTATATTCATCTCTTGAATCCGAGACTAGTACCATTCAACCTTAATTATTGTGCGGAACGAATCCACTCATGAGGTTTACACAATAATTCCTTTTGAACTCATCTCGGGGATATTATCAACCCTTACGGGATACACTGTCCGGTCAATTATTCACGGCATGCCATATATAAAATATAGTGACCCAACTTAACCGGTAATTAACCCAATAATTAAATCGGTTAATTCCTTTGGTAAATCAAAGTCACTTATATTAAATATACACACCCGCAATAATATCGGGGATTAAGAATATAATACACTGAGACTCGAATCGATTATCGCCGGCAATCCTAATCGATGAATCTCAACGATCCGCTCAATACACCAAGTGTACAAGTGTGATAAAATAATTAAGATAAATTATTTTCTCTCTCACACAACGACTATACCGATAGATTAGTTCGTGTCCATCTAGGTCGTGAGCAACTGTTCGATTAAATACGAGTAACCGATAGTATGATCTTCTGTGTGCCCATGCACACCATACTAACTACAACGTATAAAATCCAGAACCATGGTTTGCATTTATTTAATTATCAAGTAATTAAAAGCAAAACAATTGTTCGTTAATTTAATAGATTAAATGCTATGACGGGGAGTTTACCGTTACTTAAATCTAGACATTAAGTACACAACTCCAACAATCTCCCACTTGTACTAAGGTCTAGTCATTTCCTCCAAACTCCCGGTTCCCATACTCATCACGTGCTTTAAAGTGTACTTCCGAGAAGTATTATGTGAGTGAGCAATCTAGGTTGCCGCTCTGAAGTTATCTTGGTGACTACTACGTCGTCTCCCCTGACGATGACTCGTATCAGGTGGTACTTGCTCTATGTGTTAACATCACTTTTGACTTATGACTTCTTCTAGTTCACCGTGCACCGCTATTCAATAGCCTTTGGTAAACTAAGAGTCATATCCAAGTCAAGAGGTTATCCCGGAACCTAACCAAAACTTCCGCTGCCTCTGAGGCTGCTATTCGGTTATGAGAGAGTCTGAAAAGCGTCCCGCTTATCACTCTTTCACTTCATGGTTCCACCTCTTTCTAAAAGTGAACACATAGCCTGATATCGACTTTCACTGGTCCTTCTCTGATTTTTGGATCTGAGAATCTGTAATCTAAGAAGATTTCGTCTTGCTCAAGTCAGTACTATGAAAGTACTCTTGCAGCATTCGAACATCCCTTATCCAGATTACTTTGATATCCTCCCACTACGCAAACCGCATAGTTTGATATTAGGTTCTTGTTTTACAACATTGCATCTATAAAGCTTTCCATACTTGAAGTATAGGAAACTGCTTTGTCCTCATCTATCTCCTTCATGTGTTCGAACACACAACCTTTAAATAGATGTTTATTCTGTCTCTGAAAGGCAATAACCTTTCTCAGAAGTATGCATGTTAAAAACAAACCTTAATCGTACAAGATATCTAGGAGAAGTACAATGTTCTTATCTCTAGATCATAAGACCTTAAGAACATGCTCTAACTTCTTCTCAATCTTATATCTCGATTTATTTAGACAACCATTATTTTATGTCTGACAGCATTTTTACATTGTTGCCAATGATAAATGTTATCTACATAAAATCTCCGAGAAACACCACCTTGTTTCCATTACGTTTTCAATACACCTTTCGTCTATGCCTTTTGATGAATCCATCAACTGGACTATCCCATCAATTCGCAAGTTCCACGATTCGTAGCTTTATTTCAATCCATAAATGGATTTACTAAGCTTGTACTCTAAATGATCTAGCCTCTTAACAATAATTCTTATTGTTCCAAGCAGGCACATTTAGATCTAGTACTGCCCTTATGCAGAGCTAGGGGTCGATTTCATCTTTACTAGATCCAGAGTCCGAACTCCTCTAGTCTTATGATTATCTCTGGTTGTCGGACAACCTCCCACTGCAATGGCGTCCCGGTGTATAACAGTAATAACAATAGGTGCAGTATGTGGTGCACTTCTACTCGGTTTGGCTGGTTCCTAGTCTTTTGTCCTTCTTCTCATTTCAAGGTATTACGTCAATTTAGGCTTTGTGGTCCATCTAATAGTCTTCCTCTATGAATCGGACGAGAGACGTCCCTCTGGTTCGTAGTACTATAGAACACAATACTTCGTTCATCTAGGATATCCTACAACCATATTCAATATGCCGTTGTATCCAGGAATATCCATAGAACATAGGTGGTTCCGAACAACTTGTTCTTTTACTATTAGATTTTCCATTTCTTTATAGCGCACCATCTCTACACGCAAGTGTATGGCGCGGTCCTTTGGGATTGAATCCCAATCTTTGATAATGCTATGTGTTACTTAGATAAGTGATGGCCTTGGTGACCGAGTCACAGGCTCCTAATGAATATACTTTGATGGTTCCCCATAATAGCTTTGTGTCCATTGACTAGTCAAAACACTTTGCTTTTATGGCACATCAAGCATTCTAATCCATCACCGAGTATTCTCTGAGAGAATTTCTCGTACCTTTCTAATTTACACATATGCCTGCATATCTAATCATTTCCAATACTTGTCTGAATTCTATCCTTTATCCAGAAAGGTTTACTTAGATGTATTCTCCTTCAAATTAAACCCTTAGGTCGGAAGGTCCATTCCTTCAACTTTAATTGATCAAATCAATTTCGACCATTTGAATCTTATTTGAAAAATACTACTAAGTATAAGAATTCACAAGTATAATGATCAATAAAGAAATATCTAACAAGTAAAACAAGTTATAGAACGGTTTGTTGCATCGTGGTAGACTAAGGATTCATCATTCATATATTGCTATCTAATGTACCAGAATAGATAATGCCATTATTTCTTATCAAAATCATCCAATGATTAAAGAAATAAAATATCCATTCATTAATAATAGAAATCCAGAACAAAACGTTCTTTCTAAAATAAAGGGGTACATAATGCAATAACTTTGAAATGAAATCCTATTTAACTACTAAAGCAGATAAATGTCTTCCACTGCAACCGCTGCCTCCTCCACAGCTTTGCTCATGTAGACTCGAATTCTTCCTCACTAAGTCGCCGGGTTTTCTGGAACCCCTGCATTCAAAATGCACATACCGTCAGTGGTTCCATATCTACACACCAGAATTCTGGTAGATAATACCGCTGACTATGTTTTTACGACTAAAGAAGAATTCGTACCTTTGAGAGGACATTCAGACTTCCAGTGTCCCATCTTGTTGCATCGGAAGCACTTACCCTTTGGCTTTGCAGCCCCCATTTGTGGTACAGTCCTCTTGACACCACTGGGTTTCCGGGTTTGCTTCCTTCTCTTGCCCCTACCTCCACCAGGCTTAAAGCCTTTGGACTTGGTAGCTACAAGCGCTTGAGACTTGCCCTTCTTGTAGATCCCCTCTGCCGCCTTCAGTTCAGTCAGGAGTTGCGCAAGAGAATAAGATAGTTTACCCATATTATAACTCATGCGAAACTGCTCAAAACTAGGGGTCAGAGACTGGAGTATGATGTCGACTTGCGTCTCAGCATCAATTTGAGCTCCTAGGATCTCAAGCTCATTCAATAGACCCATCATCTTAAGAACGTGCTCCCCTACGGGCGTTCCTTCAGACTGAGTAGTTGTCATGAGGACTCTCATGGCTTCTTGCCTTGCCGCACGATCTTGCTCCCCAAACATCTCCTTGAGGTTAAACATCATATCATAGGCAGTGTCCATCGACTCATGTTGGGTTTGGAGTACATTTGACATGGAAGCCAAAATATAACACCTAGCCATTTCATCAGCCTTTTTCCACTTCCGATATGTTAGTTTTTCCTCATCAGTTGAGGCAGCCGTGGGCTCAGCAGAGCACACTTCATGGAGTACGAACTTGTACTCCTCAGAAGTTAGGACAATGTCTAAATTTCTCTTCCAATCAATATAGTTGGGGCCAGTGAGCTTATGCTCCTTGAGTATCATAGAAAGTGGGTTCATAGCTATTTCTAAACCTATAAGCACATTTAAACAAACAATCAATTTAATATCCGATATTATCTCCCTCAAATAATATCATTAAATTACTAATTACATCTAAAATCCCATCAGGTAAGGCAAGCCACGGTGTGTGGACGTTTACCCACCCAAATGATTTAGCAATTAGATTTTCTTCGGTCATACATCGCTTATAGCGGAACCTCGGTGGGAGGAATACTACAAGGCGTATCTAAGTGTAAACCATTACTCAGCACCAAAGTAAATCGTTTGGAATTGCTACATCACCGCAAGCCACGTTGTGTGGACGTTTACGATAACTTCACAACTCTTCACAATTTCTTACAACTGTCTACATCAATTAATCCAAAATCCGTCAGTGAAGCAAGCCACGTTGTGTGGACGTTTACTACACTAAGAGACTTTTATAATTGACTCCCAGTTACAAGATCCATTCGATTTCGTAAATCAGGACGCGGAAAATCATAAGTGAAACTCGAAGTTTCTAACCAGTGATTCACCATGCGAACAACCCTATCTCTCATTAGATGAGGGAGCCGAGCAGACAATCGATCCATCTATCAAAGAATGGTACGACTGCCTCTAATTTGTGTCCTCGACATGACCAAGTGGCTTTGGCTCCATTCCACTCCCCGGGGTGAGAATGAGTCGACTTGAAGTCAGTTTTAGAAAGACAAATTAGGCATTGTTTGATAAACTTAATCAATGTCACTTGTAAAAGGAATTACAAGAATTCTCCTCCAATGACACATCTATATGAACTTCAAAAGTCCATAAGAGTCACCAAGAGAACAGTAATGGAGACCATGGGAATGTTTCCATCCCCGCTCCCACTTAGCTTTTTATAACAAAGGGATACGCTATCTAATGCATAATTAAACACATAAGCATGCATACAAGTAATAAAGCACATATCACATAGTCAAAATAAGCTAGAAAATTATTTTCCGACTATCATGGCTTTATTCCATCTCCGTATGCGTCTTCTAGTCTTCAGTCTTCGTTCTTGAATGCTCCATGTGACGAGAATATTAATCCCAATATTTAAATCTATTTATTTTCAATAAATCCAAAAGATACTTAATTCGAAAATTAAGTCAATCGAATAAATCAAAAATAAAATTAAATATTATTAATATTTATTTTTTTTTTATTTATTTATTTTCCTATCTAATTCTATTAAATCTCTAGAATAATCTATCCAAGTCAAACTTGGAATATTCTAGAAGACTTCTATAATAGAATAAGGAATAAAATAAATTAGGACTCTTCTACTTTCCAAGATTAATTAATTTCCATGTCCATGAAAATTCCCATAAAATAGGAATAATCAAATAGAAATAATTAATTTACTAATTAATTATTTTCCTATCTAATTCTATTAAATCTCTAGATTCCTATTCCAAGTAGAACTTGAAATATTCTAGAAGACTTTCTATAATAGAATAAGGAAATAAATAATATTAATTAATTCTTTTCCTATCTCCATGAGAGTTCCCATACTTAGGAATACTCAAAATAGGAAAACTTGAATCAATTAGGTAAGTAGTATCTTGGTAGGATTAGGAGTAGTACGAGTTGGGGATCCCCGCACCACCCCCTACCGCCGACCACCACCACCGCCGGGCACCACCGCCGCCGTCCCCCAGCCACGCGCCACCACCACCGGTGGCCGGCGTGGCCGGAAACCCTAACGGCCAGCCCCGGGCGTGGGGTCGATCGATCCTCATGGGGATCGATCATGGGGATGATCGACCCCCCCTTCTTTTCGTCCTCATCGTCTTCTTCGTCTCATGAGTTCTCCGGCAGTCGTCTCGGCATCGATCCAACGTAAATAAATTACAAGAAATAAATTTACAATTCCGGTATCGATTCTATACATGAAATCGACCCTATACACTTTCCGGAAAACATAGAACGTAATAATAAATCCTAAATTCGGTCAACCCCCGAATTTTTACTATTACAAGCATTCATCCACACAAAACGAATCTCGACATGTCCGAGAGTTTAATAAACGAACAATCATGGTAAATTAAATAGCAATTAATTAAACCAATAATTAACAATTAATTAAACCATGATAGTCGGAATCCCTGCAAGGTAGAACGCAATTGAACACATACATGAACACGAAACCAAACGCTCTGATACCAATTGCTGGAATTCGGTATCCCGGGCCATTAAAAAATTGCGGAAAATAATAACCCGACCGAAATCCTCTCGCCGGAAACCGATCACGAACACCACGAAGAACCGGGCTCGTCAAGAGCATCGCCGCGGGATAAACCCGCGGCTAAACCCTAGTCGAGCCCCACCGTGGGGCTCGCGATCGCCGTCGATCGCGTGGGGCTGCTCCGGCAGCCCCGGGCGGTGAGTCCGGCGACTCACCGCCACCACCGACCGGAGGGGGGACCACCAGCCGCGGCGCGAAGCCGCGACGGTCCCCGGCGATCGAACTAGGGTTCGATCGCCCCTAGCCGCGGCGTCCAGCCGCGGCCTTTCCTCGGTGCGCGCCGGCGGTCGTGCCCTAGGCCGACCGCCACCCCCTCGGCTCCCAGCCGAGGGCTCTCTTGAACCTTCGCCGGGGATCTCGAATCCCCGTCCCCGAAGTTCGTCGTTTTCCCGGATCATGCGTTCATGTATGTATCACAATTAATCCACATAAAATCATAGAAGAGAGTATATGATTTTACCTTTTGATTCGTTGTGCGGAGAAACGGAATCAAGATGATGACCTTACGATCTTCCCACGTATTCCTTGCACTAGCTTGAACGTCGGGTGGGCGACGATCCTCCAAGCTTATGGATCCTCTTCTCTCTCTCTCTACTTTCTCTCTCTAGAAGAATTATGATCTTCAAGTTATGATGTGTGTAGAAAAGAGAAGACCATGTAGTGCTTTTATAGGCTACGTAGGGGATCTAAAGGAGGTGGAATATTGGGCTTCCAATATTAATGATTAAATTGAGCCCAAGCCCAAATCTATTAATCTCCCATTAATATTAATTAATTTATTTTCCACTATATAAATTAATTGCACTCCCAATATTAAACCATATTATATCAAATAATATTTCTCCGGTAGTATTATTTATTCCGTGTATTTAAGATTTAAATATCCATGAATAAAATTAATTTATTGCTAATTAATTTATATTCATCTCTTGAATCCGAGACTAGTACCATTCAACCTTAATTATTGTGCGGAACGAATCCACTCATGAGGTTTACACAATAATTCCTTTTGAACTCATCTCGGGGATATTATCAACCCTTACGGGATACACTGTCCGGTCAATTATTCACGGCATGCCATATATAAAATATAGTGACCCAACTTAACCGGTAATTAACCCAATAATTAAATCGGTTAATTCCTTTGGTAAATCAAAGTCACTTATATTAAATATACACACCCGCAATAATATCGGGGATTAAGAATATAATACACTGAGACTCGAATCGATTATCGCCGGCAATCCTAATCGATGAATCTCAACGATCCGCTCAATACACCAAGTGTACAAGTGTGATAAAATAATTAAGATAAATTATTTTCTCTCTCACACAACGACTATACCGATAGATTAGTTCGTGTCCATCTAGGTCGTGAGCAACTGTTCGATTAAATACGAGTAACCGATAGTATGATCTTCTGTGTGCCCATGCACACCATACTAACTACAACGTATAAAATCCAGAACCATGGTTTGCATTTATTTAATTATCAAGTAATTAAAAGCAAAACAATTGTTCGTTAATTTAATAGATTAAATGCTATGACGGGGAGTTTACCGTTACTTAAATCTAGACATTAAGTACACAACTCCAACAGTTCCCTTGTCACTTCGTCCTTGCACCAAAACCGGCGACTGGAGTCGCCGTTTCCTTGCATTACCAAAAGCGGCGACTCTGGTCGCCGTTTCCTTGTAGTTCCAAAAGTGGAGACTCAAGTCTCCATTTCCATGCGCAAGGTAGTTGACTTCGGATTCTTAACCTGTAATCCTGAAAATCAACTAAGAACAAAAAAACACAAGGAAAAATACGTTGTCGCCAAAATCAACATTTACAATCTCCCCCTTTTTGGCACAACTCACAAAAACAAAGTTAAGTAAAAAGAGATAGAAGTATCTCCCCCTCAATCCAATAAATCATCAAAGAATAAGCTAAGTAAAAAGATGGAAACATCAATCATACAACCAATGAAAACCATAAAAAGACTTAGCCAAATATTTCAAACCAAATGAAAAACACTTAGATAAAATTCAAAACAACCAAATATCCAGAGATAGAGAAATATGAAAAACCAATGCATGAACGAATCCAGAGTTTGATGCATGCATAAACAAAACAAGAAACACGAGTTCAGGAGTTAAACAAAAACATAAATTAAAAAAAAACTTGAACTTGAGCTTGGAACTTCAGTCTTGAGTTGGATCACGCTCCGGACTTCCGATTGTCTCTTCTTCATCATCCTCATAGCTGAAACCATCGTCTGAGCTAGAGTCGTCACTTTCGTCAGAGTCAGAATCCGGATCACCGAAAATTTCGTCCTCACCCAAACCATCTCCAGCATCGTCGTCAACATCAACAACGTCGACATCATCATCGTCCTTGAGACCATCAGACGGCATCGAAAACGACGCCCCTGGATTTGTAGTATCCTCCATCTTCTTCTTTCCTTTGTCCCAAATATCAAAAACACCATCAAAGATATCGTCGTCAGTCTTCTCGGCATCATCCGATTTCTCAGCATCATCCTTTACAACTTCTATCAGTTTGCTTTTTGACAGTTGCGAGTGAGCTTCCTGAATTGCATCCCTCACCATCTTCAGAATGAACGTATCCTTTAAACTTGCATCGGGGGCTCCAACATCACCAAGTCCTCCCCCTTGTTGGATTTCCCGTTGAAGTTTCTTAAAGGCTTGTTTTTGAAGTTCTTGCGCCTCAACCATCTTGTTATATGCAGTGACGTGTTCAGCTTGACGTTTCTCAACTAACTGAGATGCGGAAAAAAACCGAACAACAGCTGATGGAACCACAGCACGGTGACTATGGATCGGATGATAAGGATTTTGATAAGATGGGATTCCAGAAGTTGGGCCAAAGCCTTGGGGCACAACTCTTGGTGACTTAACACCCTCAGTTTCAGTTTCATTTCCAGCAGCTGTCGTCTGTGACTTCTGTCGTTTTGCAGCTGGTGACTTAGTTTTCGGAGTTGCAGGCTTGCGCTTTCTTGACGACCGAGGCGACGGAGGTGGAGTCAAAACTTCAGGAAGAGAATTCCTATCAAACAGGCCAGTCCAGGGTAAGTCAATGACCCTTTTGTTTGGTTTCAGATACTCGCCCGTGATCTTGACTGCCCCGTTTTTCTTCATCTTTTTCTCAACTGGAGTGTCAGGAACAAATCCTTGGTCATGAAGCATGCCGTATATCAAACACGGATGCGTGAGATGAAATTTTTTCTCTGTAGGCAGCTCATCTTGCCTAATGATTGCCTCATCCGAGAGCTTTGCAATTTTGCACAAGTCAGCGAAAATAATTCGGCCGAGATTAACTTGTTCGCCGCAGCTGAGACGAAAAATGAGGTGCATCAGCTCAGGTTCCAGAACAGTTGGATCCCGATTTGCAATCCAGTTAGACATCCCGAGACGATGCAGAATGCCATAGAAGGCTGAAAGCTTGGACGGCGGTGGCAGTTCGGACTTCACCTTTTTCTGGGTGAGAAAAGTGCCAATCTTTAGGTCGTCAGCTCGTTCTGCAGCTGTCGGTGTCGTCCATCTAGAGTCAACTTCCAATCTTTCCAAAAAGGCGTTAATGGAGAAGGGACGGAACTTGTATAACTTTTCACGAAAAATAAAACATCCGAACATCCGACTCTTCGGATTTGCAAAGTCTGGAGACAAGCTAGCATAAAACTTGGAGAGGATGGGGATGGAGTAGCGATAAGTCAGATTCACAGATTTGAGCATGTGCATCTTAGTCAGGAATTCCGTGATGCCATGCTTTTCATAGTCCTCCTTGAGGATAGTTCTATCAGTGTGGATGGGTAGCTTCTCAATCAGCTTGTGACGACGTTCGGCAGTCGCAGTGAAAAACTCTCTTGAGTGAGCTTTCGGACACTCGGAGTATTCCGAAATATATTTGAAACCATCAGTTGATACTTGGGATCCAGCTGATCCCGATGAATGAGGTGCCAAAGGTGGTTTTTGGGAACTATGGGTTTTCGATTTTACAATCGACCCACCACCAGAATTCTTTGGAGTCGCAGGTTTGACTCCACTGCCACTGACTGCTGGTTTCTTTCCAGACGTACTCCCAGATGGAGTCTTTGGGTTCGTTGTCTTTGGATCAGTGTCTGCAGTCACAGTCGCAGTCGAAGGGATTTTGACAACTTTCTTTCCATCCTTGGTTATCTCGCCAGCTGCGAGTAACCGATTGTATTCGGATCTGGAAACGGTTCCCTTGTAGATGCGAAGGGAAGTATCTCTCTCCTTAATTTTTCCTGACTTTTGTTCCTTGCCCGGATGACGAGCAGAAGAGTGAGCAGGAGTTGCAGTTTTTGTCAAATCAGGTTCGGCGGACAAAGCTTTGCGACGATCAACTTTGTCAAGATGAGTTTTTAGTTCTTCATACGCAGCTTTCTTAGAATCAGGCGAAGGAGCCTTGTCAAACTGCTCTTGCAGATACGCAGTCATGTCGGCCATCATGTCATCGAAATTTTTGGCCATTTCGAAGTTACGTTAAGTGACAGAGAGTTGGTAGCTGCGAGAATAGTGAACCACGAAAACTAAGTTCAACCTCAGAAACTAGGACAGGGCGCCGGATGCGCAAAGCTAGAGTTGCCGGATGCAACGGAAAGCAAGAACCTAGGAACTAAGAGTATCTGTCACAGAACTTGCAGTTGATAGCCGAGAGTTGGAGAACTTGAGAATTCGAGAGTTAGAGAGTTTTGATGAAAGCGCAAATGAATTAGGTTTTCATCAAGGCCTATTTATAGGAGAAATTTGGGCCGCCCGTCGGAATGAAAAAGCCCAGTCCACGACCTGCAAACAGCTCATCTCAAGAAGAAAATTAGGTCTAAAAAGGCGAACAAAAATTTATTAATTTGAAAATATTATTAAAATAATAATTTTCAAAATTAATAAAAATTAAATAAATAAAAAAAAATAATAATAAAATAAAAATTTTGAGAGTCGCCGGTTTTATGGCCTAATTTTAGTCGCCACATTAGAGTCTCCGGAATTTTGCAATCCAGTGATGTCAAGAAAATGGAGACTAGATTCTCCGGTTTTAGGCGAGTCGCCGCTTTTGACATCAGTCGCCGTTATTGGAGATTCACCGTTTCGGATGCAAGCTGAGTCTCCGGTTTTGACATTTTGGCCGAGTCTCCGTTTTTTGTTTAAGTTCAAGATTTCGGAAAATCCGGCGACTGCAGTCGCCGGTTTTGTGCACGGTTGAGTCTCCGAGTTTGTGTCCAGGTGAGTGTCTCCGTTTTTGCATTCTGGACTTAGTTTATTTTGCGTGTTTGAGTCTCCAAAAACTTGTCATTTGGATTTTGCGAGTTGGCCGTCGCTACACTCAAAATTTTGACTTCAGAGATGGTAAACCACGTAGCGCTGGATATGAACTACAAAAATGCAAAATCAAAACAACACATCCCGAGTTAGTCATTCAAGTGTTCAACACACTACAAACATTCAAAACCATTTTAGTGGAGATTCGAGGGGTGATATTAGGCAATGAAGAGCAAATATTTTCCCAGAAAAGAATTCACATTTTCATCATTTTCCAAAACCAAAAAAAAATTTCACTCAAGGTGATAGCAACTTTGAGGTATATGAAAATCTCTCATATTAAAAACCGGTGGAATGGACCGAAGTATTTGATAGATATTGAACTTGTCCTTCGTCACAATCACAAGAATACATGCCGTGTTTCGTCGGAACATAGTGGATGAGTTTGCACCGCACAAGAGATTTTAATTCATGAGCACAAGGTGAACTTTTAAGGCACTCCACTTGGGACTAGCTTTTTACTTCAATCAGAGGGGAGCCGGGGGAACCGGCGACCTCCAGACGAGTTTATAGCTTTAAATGAAATGCAACAGACACTCATTACAGCAGTCAGAGGGGAGCAAGGTTCACTTGCGTCCTCCAAAGTGTGATAGAGAGTGTCTTAAAGATCAGCGTCCATGTGCCACCTTTCGAAGAGGGGAGCCGGGGGAACCGGCGTTCTCCGTTACTTGGTATTATGGATCTATGCAAATGATAGCTTAAGGGAGTTATATGCCAAGTTCACATGTTCGTACTCAGAGGAATAAATGCACTTGGGTCCAAAGACTAAAGCGGCCTCGAATCCATGTTCAACTTTATTAGACTAATCCACGACGATTCGGCGTGCATATTCAGAAGTAAAGAAAATAATCTTTCAGACTTCAAAATTTTCGTGAACTCTTAAAGAGAACACATGCAGAGAGAGTTTCTTAGAGTTTGAAATCTCTCAAAGTCTAGAGGTTTGGTAAAGATGTCAGCGAGCTGTTTTTCTGTTGAAATATGCTGTAGACTGACTATATCACGATCAACCAAATCTCTAATGAAATGATGTCGAATGTCGATGTGTTTAGTTTTTGAATGCTGGACAGGATTTTCGCTGATTTTGATCGCACTCTGATTATCACAAAACAGCACCAATGGAGCACTCTCGATGAGATAGTCATTCAACATTTGTTTCAACCAAAGCATTTGAGTGCAGCAACTTCCAGCTGCAACATATTCAGACTCGGCAGTCGAGAGAGCTATGCAATTTTGTTTGCGACTATGCCAAGACACAATATTATTTCCAAGGAAGCAGCAGCAACCAGAAGTGCTCTTACGTTCATCAGTATCGCTTGCCCAATCCGCGTCGGAGTAACCAACAAGATTTGATGAAGTGTCGCATGCGTACCAAATGCCAAGTTCAGAAGTTCCAGAGATGTAGCGGAGAATCCGTTTGACAGCTCGTAGATGGTCCTCCTTTGGATCAGCTTGGTACCTAGCACACATACAAACACTAAACATAATGTCAGGGCGAGTAGCGGTTAGATAAAGTAAACTACCAATCATGGAACGATAAAGAGTTTGATCAACACTTCGACTTTTAGTAGATTTAGATAACCGTTCAGTCGTCGCCATGGGAGTTTTTGCGGGCTTGGCATGATGCATCTCAAATTTTTCGACCATGTTTTTCGATTTGGTCGTTGAGAAATTTGTAGTCCAAGAAACTGATGTAGCTCTCCTTCAAGACTCATCTGAAATGTTGAAGACATAGATTCCGTGAAAGCTTTCACGAGTTTAGAGCAAGTAGCACCAAAGACAATGTCGTCAACGTAAATCTGAGCAACCATCATGTTCTTGCCATCCCTTTTTATAAACAGAGTTTTGTCCACAGAACCACGTTCAAAACCGAACTTCAGAAGATAGTCTGTCAAACATCCATACCAAGCGCGAGGCGCTTGTTTCAAACCATAGAGAGCTTTGTGAAGTTTGTAGACATGATTTGGTTTCTTAGGATCCTCAAAGCCTTTTGGTTGAGCTACATAAACTTCTTCTTCCAATACTCCATTTAGGAATGCAGCTTTGACATCCATTTGTCTAAGTTTGATGCCAAGATGGCATGCAATAGCAATTAAGAGTCTGATGGATTCAATTCGTGCAACTGGAGCAAAGGTTTCATCAAAATCAATGCCCTCAACTTGGGCATAGCCTTGGGCAACAAGTCGAGCTTTGTTTCGAACAACTTGGTTGTGTTCATCAGTTTTGTTTTTAAAGATCCATTTAGTTCCAACTACATTCATGTTTGACGTTCTGGGAACTAAGGACCAAACTTGATTTCTGGTGAACTCATTCAACTCTTCTTGCATGGCCATGATCCAAAAATCTTCCTTCATGGCTTCCTTGTAATTTTTCGGCTCATTTTCAGAAAGAAAGCAAGAGATGCCGATTTCATTATAGATTGCAGAAGTGCAGATGTTGTAGAGTTCATTTGGAGAATTTGTCGGTTTCTTTGAGCGCGTAGTTCGCTCATTCAAGTTTCCAATTATCTGATTCGGAGGATGTCGTTTTTGAATATGTCCAGGAGCTTCACTTGGAGCATCAGCAGGATTTTCAAATTCCTCATTTTCATCATCCTCAGAAGAAGTACCATTGTCTTGATTGCTAGAAACTCCAACTTCAGGTGAAGTGTTTCGAGTAAAAGTTTCAGAATTCACATTCTCAGAACCAGCAGTTGTGGGTGTCGATGGAAGATGTTGAAATTCCAAAATTCCTTCTTTTACCCAGTCTTCCTCAGCATCTTTTCCCAGAAAGTCTTGCTCATCAAAATTTATGTTCACAGTTTCGATGACTTTCTTAGTTCGAAGATTGTAGGCACGATACGCATGGTTATTTTGACTATAACCAACAAAAATTCCACGATCTGCTTTGGCTTCAAATTTTTTCAGAGGATCACGATCCTTCAAAATATAGCAAGTACAGCCAAAAACACGAAAGTGTGCAACTGAAGGTTTCTTGCCATTCACCAGTTCATAGGCAGTTGCGGTCGTCCCAGATCGAATACTTATCCGATTCAAAATATATCCAGCAGTTGAGACAGCTTCTGCCCAAAAAGTTCGTGCAAGATTTTTTGAGATTAGCATCACACGTGCCATTTCTTGTAGTGTACGATTTTTGCGTTCGGCAATCCCATTTTGTTGAGGAGTTTTTGGGGCCGAGTACTCATGATGAATTCCCTTTATCATACAGAATTCGTTGAAGCTAGCATTTTGAAATTCAGTTCCGTGATCACTTCTGATCCTTTTTACTTTAGCTTCATGATTTGTCTTGATCCATTTCACAATGCCTTTGAAGGCATCAAAAGTTTCATCTTTGGTGGCCAAAAATCTCGTCCAAGTGTAACGAGAAAAATCATCAACTACAACCAACACATATTCTTTCTTTGCTATGCTTTTGACTTTCATTGGACCCATTAAGTCCATATGTAGCAATTCAAATGGAGCCGAAGTGCTCATTAATGTTGGCAGTGCAGGATGAGAAGTTCTCGTCAGCTTTCCCTTCTGACAGTCACCGCACACTCGCTTTTCAATTTTGGGGAGTTGAGAGATTCCTCGAACTATCTCCCCCTTAACCAGTTTACTCAAATTTCGAGTGCCAGTGTGGCCAAGTCGTTGGTGCCACAAATCAACCTCATCAGGAACGGTCACAGAAAACAACTATACTCAGTTGTATAGCAATTATTTTTAGCACGTGGACCTTCCATTATGCACTTTCCTTCAATATCAAAAACTCTGCAAGACTCCTTATCAAAACTCACGTTCAGTCCTTCATCGCATAGTTGACTGATGGAAATCAGGTTAGCAACAAGTCCCTTAACGTGGACTACATTTCTGATCGGAGGTAAGCCTTTGATTTGTAGAGTCCCTTTTCCCTTTACGACACCTTTTGCTCCCCCTCCGAACACCACGGGAGCGCCAGTCATAGGCTCGTAATTTTTCAGAAATTTCTTAGTGCCAGTCATATGGCGGGAACAGCCACTATCAAAATACCAAATTCCTTTGGTTCCAGTGTCAGAGGCGTTAAGTGCAACATTGCAGAAAATGAGTTCTCTTGGTTGCCAACAACTTTTGGAGTTAGAGTTAAGTTCAACTTTACTCTTGTGATACTTTGGCACCCATATCTTCTTGCCATTCGAATTTTGGACATTTCTCTCAGTCACAGTCTTCAGATTTTTAGAAATGGGTTTCTTTATGACCTTAGCAACCTCAGCCTTCTTCACATCAACATTTCGTGAGTTTGTCAGAACCACAGAGTTCATATTATTCTCAACATTCAGCTTTCGAGAATTTTGTGATTTGTCATCTTTCTTTATCAACTCACAGTTAATGTCAGCTTTAAGTTTGTAGCAAAATGGTCTAATGTGTCCAGGTTGGTCACAGTAGTGACATACATACTTTCTCCTTTGACGAATTTCAACCTTCGTAGACTTCTTGACCAAAACAGTTTTAGTGTGTGAGGATTGTCCATTTTTCTTCACGTTCTGAGATTTCTCTAAGTTCTTCAGCAACGTCTTCTCATAAGGTAGGATACCACGAGGATGTTTGACAATGTTCTTCGGAAATTGATATGTCTCAGATTTTAAAGTTGAGATCGACTTTTGAGTTTTAGGTTCTGGAGACTCAGCAATCTTCTTCCCTTCAGCAATCTCCTTCCGTTTAGATGATTCAACGTCATCCTTGCTTTCATCCTTAGGCAGATCATCCGATGCCTTAACAAAAGTCACATCATTCTTCTTTTCAGGAGTCGAGTATATAGACTCAAAAACCTTTTGGAAACCAAGACCGTAACGATTAGGATTCATATATGAAGCAGCATTGTCAAACACGGAAGAGTTCGTGTTCATTTTCCTCAACAGCTCGTCAGTCATATGAAGTTTTTCTTTCAACACATATCGTTCCTTGTCACTCATGGCAAGGTCAGTTTGAACTTTCATTAGAGAAGACTTCAGTTCGTCATTTTCAGCGTCCGAGTTCTTAAACAGAGTCTGCAGTTTCTTAACTTCAGTTGACTCCTTTTTCAGTGAGGTCTTCAGTTTTGAGTTTTCAGAACTCAACTTCTCACACACTTCTCTCAGTTCGACAACCTCCTTGAAATACTTATGCTTTTCTTCGAAAAGATCATCAAATTTGACTTTCAGAATTGTCAAGGAGTTGTTCAACTTTTTCTTCTCGTCATTCGATCTTTCAACAGAGTTTTTCAACTCAACAACTTCATCATACATTTTTCGGTTCGCAGTAGAGAGTTCATTACACGAAATTATAAGAACTTTCAGAGACACTTCAAGTACACCATTCTCAGTGATAACTAAGTCATAGGATTTTGAGAGTTCAGAGTGACTCTCATTCAAGGCTAGCAGCTCAGCACTTACACATTCAGTTTGAGATACTTTAGACAGCATCTCATTTTCCACAGACTCAGTCACGGATTCAACATCCGAAAAAATATCATCATCACAGAAATTTCGATTTTCAGACGCCACACGGAAAATGTTGTCTGCGGTAGCAGTATCCTTTAGAAAGGCAGCAATTTGAAAATTTTCAACTTCAAAGTTTGCAAGATCAAAACCTTCATCAAACGTGACAACTAGAGCGTTGTCCTCATCGTCATCAGAATTTTCATTTTCAGATTCCTCATTTTCTGAGATTACATTTTCATCATCAAAAACTACATAGCTCACGGGCAGTTTCTTTTTGCGATGTAAGTTAGGACACTCGTTTTTGACATGTCCAAATCCTTTGCATTCAAAGCACTGCATTTTGGAAACATCCTTGCTAGTAGAAGAATATGGAGAAAGTTTTGTCTCCTTAAATTTTTTGTCAGATAATGAGGCTTGATTCCGGTTGTCTGAGTTTCTCTGAAAAGAGTTAGAATTTTTCTGAAATTTCCGAAAGTTACGGGTACGGTTCTTCCTCTTAAACTCTTGTTTCACAAGATAAGTGACTATCTCAGTCAGTGCAGCAAGTTTGTCCGGATTATTAGAGTTCATCAGTCTCTCAATATCCTCAGCTTCCTCATCATCAGATTCACCCAGATCAGCAGAAAAACTACTTTCAGTTTTCTCATTTTTCACATGAGGTTTTCGAGAGTTCGAGCTTCTTGAACTTTTCCCTTTCTCAGAAATCTTGAGAGCAGTCATTGGTTCGTAGACAAGTGACATATCTGGGTTACTTCGAACTTTGAGAGTCAAATCATAATTTCTCAAATCAGCCATCAAGTCATCATAATCCCAGTTATGATTCTCGTCGTTGCGAGCTTCGATAGTTAGCACTTTGCTTTCGAATCTGGTGTTTACACTTGATAGGACCTTCTCATAGACCATGGGAGCGGGAAAGATTTCTCCTAGTTCGAACGCCTCGTTGACATATCTCATGATCTTGTCCAAGTAGTCATTTATGTCTTCATCTTCCCTCATTCGAAGTTGATGGAATTGGGCAGTGATAGTTCGGATTTTCGATCGCTTAACTGCATGACTTCCCTCACACGTTCTTTGTAAAGTTTCCCATGCATCTCTGGCAGAAGTGCAATTTTTGACCAGCTGATACATACTAAGGTCCAGCCATTCACATATAATAAGTAGAGCCTTGCTATTCGCAGTTGACAAATCATGCTCTTCTCTAGTCCAGTTACGTTCAGGTTTGGGAGTTCTCACGCCATCTGCGTCTTCAGTATATGGGCGGTTCCCATCCTTCTAACACTGCCATCCAAGATCTAGAGTCAAGGCCCTTAATTCTAGCTGAAACTTTAGCTTTCCAGTTAGAGTAGTTCTGATGAGTAAGTATAATCGGTTTCTGGACAAACATTGGCGACTCCATTTTAGCGTAAATATGAAGTCAAGTTACGGATCACGTCTTGTACGTATGACGTCCCGCTCTGATACCAATTGAAATTACGCCTTCAGCGTAGGATACCAATTTTTCGTGAAATTGGTCTTGAAAACACAGACAGCAGCTTCGGTCTGTCAAAACACTCGCACAAATTCGAAGTACAAAAAGTGGAGACAAAGTTATGTAATAGTTTTCATTTCATTGAACACAAAACTTAAACTATTACACTTGTAGAGTATGGTAGGCAAAACGATTACAAGAAGTTTCCCGAGTGTCGCAACAACTCCCACTAACTTGCAATCTAGCACACTAGTACCTAAAGCTATATCTCCTAGCTCTAATCTTGGCACACGGTGCAAAAGCTACTACACAAACTCGAAGCTCGACTACGATTCTAAAAATCAGATTTCGTTCTCTCCAAATCGTCAAATGATGAAATGAACATCCATGGGTATTTATAGTAGAGTCGCACATGTGAGAGTGATGACGTGGCACGTTCTCATTCGTCGCATGCTTGGCCTATGTCACTTTTCCATGGATGACATCATCATTGTAGAACTTGGATTCTTGAATCTTGGAATCTTGAATCTTTGATTCTTGAATCCTTGAATCTTGAATCTTTAATTTCAACAACAAACTTCAATTTCAATCTTGACTCCATCGATCTCAATTCTTCATCTTCATTTTCTAGTGAAAATCTCTAAGTGTTGAAGTCTCAGAATTTCATCGTCTTCATGGTCGTCGATCTTGTTGAAGTTGCAAACTTGGAACAATTCTTCATTTCCTCGAACTGAGTACCTGGTGAAAGAAAACACGTTGTAAGTACTTAATCTTTGAAACCATGACAAGAAAACAAGAATTGTTGAAAACAACACAAAGAACCAAAACTGGCGGCTCCTGTCGCCGGATCCATGTAAGTCCACAAAACCAGCGACTCCAGTCGCTGGAATTTTTCAACGCACCAAAAGTGGCGACTGGAGTCGCCGTTTTTGTGCAACAACAAAAAGCGGCGACAACAGTCGCCGTTTCTTCAAATCCCAAAACCAGCGACTCGGGTCGCCGTTTCCACGTATCAACAAAAGCGGCGACAGTTGTCGCCGTTTCCAAGCCAAACCAAAAGTGGCGACTAGAGTCGCCATTTCCATGTGCATCCATTTTCGGCGACTCCTGTCGCCGTTCCCTTGTCACTTCGTCCTTGCACCAAAACCGGCGACTGGAGTCGTCGTTTCCTTGCATTACCAAAAGCGGCGACTCTGGTCGCCGTTTCCTTGTAGTTCCAAAAGTGGAGACTCAAGTCTCCATTTCCATGCGCAAGGTAGTTGACTTCGGATTCTTAACCTGTAATCCTGAAAATCAACTAAGAACAAAAAAACACAAGGAAAAATACGTTGTCGCCAAAATCAACATTTACAAATCATTTATTTTTATATAGACTATAAATCCTTAAGGCGGAACTCGAAAAATGTATGACTAATGACAATGTAGAGTTTATTCTTAATTATAACTGGTCTCAAGTCGAGACTTAAATTTTTTATTACTATAGGGAGTTTATTATTATATAGAGTTTCTACTGTAATTGTACTATTTTATTTTATAAGAGAAAGAAAGACAAAGATAGGTAATAATTTAAGAATTCCCTTACTTTTACTACTTATAATCACCATTCACATTTATTTCTATAAAAGAAAAATTACAAATCAATTTTATAAGTCTTTTTAAAACTGATTCATTCCATGTTTTTATTTTAGGACTATCTTTTGAATTGAAATCGACTAAAATGGTTGGATTTAATGGAAATGGATTTATTTAAATTAAATTGAATTAAATTAATTTTTCTATAAAAATAATAATAATTTTTATAAATTAATAAATAATTTTTTAAAAAAATATTAATAATATTATAGTATTAAACATGAATTTATTTATTCAATTTTTTTTTTAATTTATTTTAAAACAAATTTCTGATTGAAGACATAAATTTATTTATTCAAATTACTTTTTTTTATTTTAAATTATTCATAAACCAATTTCGTCCAACGAATGAGTTTGAAATAAATTGAATTGAAATATGTTAAAATAATAATTTATTTTGTAATACTACTCTTATTATTTATTTATTTTCTTTATCTCAGACCAATGTTCCTAAATTTTTGAATGAGTTTGAAATAAATTGAATTGAAATATGTTAAAATAATAATTTATTTTGTAATACTACTCTTATTATTTATTTATTTTCTTTATCTCAGACCAATGGTCCTAAATTTTTTTGTAAATTACATAAAATCGTATGACTATTAGTAAGGGACAGATGTACTAATATTTAAAATCCATAACCATGATGAGAAATGCACTTACCTAAGCATTATTAATAGTTAACATCGCGATCCAGAAAACAAAATTTAATATTTTGACTAATTAATTATTGTATTTCTAAGAAGTAGAGGACAAGCAACTCTGATGAATTGGGATTCTCTACTCATAATTTTTTTTCTAATGTTTCCTAATAAATCAATTTTGACCATTGATTTCACAAACGGTCAAGATCATTCCTTATAATTAAAATAAACACATTTCTTTAAAAACAAATTACTACTCTCTCAATTCTAATAAATCAATTTTGACCATTGATTTCACAAACGGTCAAGATCATTCCTTATAATTAAAATAAACACATTTCTTTAAAAAAAATTACTACTCTATCAATTCTCAAACACTGTGCGTTTTTTTTTTCTTCCCTTCCCACTTATTCCCTTCAACAAAATAATTTACTAGCAAAAATAAATTTATTAAGTCAGTATAGAATGCACCGAAAATAATTTGAAATCGATCTACGAGATGGTTTATTAGGAATATGAACAATCTGAAATCGATTGACCATCAGATTGAACAAAAAAATGTGAAGCTCGGAAAGACTACATGCTCCGTCTGATAAACGGAGCCCTGGAAGTTGAACTGTTCTTTGCCATTGTCAATCATACGATCACCGTAGTCGAAGCCGATGTCGTCTACGACAAAACATTTGCGGCGAGAGTGGCGCTCATACCCGCGAGAACGTATTATCGTAAGAAACTGAAAACCCGACTAGGAGTGGTTAAAACCGCATGAGACTTCGGGTGGAGTTTGTTGAAGATCGGGCTGGTTCGTGTCTGATGATAAGTCGCCGATTGGGTCTGGTGGAGACGGAGTTGAGTTCAGGACGATGGTGACGACTAGGATCACTATAGGCATTGATGAGATCAAGCTAATCAAGAACAAGCTTAATGTAGTAAGCACTGATCATGCATTTATAATTTTACTATCGATCCAATCGATTGATCCTTGTTTTAATGAAATTATTCGCAGACTATAAACGACGTGCTGACCGGTATAGTCACGTTTATACATGCAAGACCCGAGCGAAGAGTCAGGGAGGTCGGCGTCGACCGCGCTAGTAATATTGCTCAACACACCGGCCGTGGGAGGCTACAAATTGATCGACGAGATGGTCAAGCCCGGTTCGGAAAAAGCCGTGGTCCCTTTACCTAAGTTTTTTTTTTTTTTGGTAAAGGTCAATTACATAAAAAAAGAAAAAGTGTATGATACAGTACATCGCATAGGGAATGAAACCCCCACCGCATCACCGAGCTAACAGCCTAGCTCTCCAACCAACCAACTAAACATATAGCACTAAAAAATACAGACACAATCACCAAGCTATATGCCATACCCTTTTCAGTGCACGTGCCTGAAGGGAATCTGGAAGTCGCAACGAGCGGATCCTCTCCTGTATAATAGAAATCGCCTGAGAGGCCACCACTCCAGGCGACACCGAGCGAGCCTCATGAATCCTCGTGTTCCTCTCGAGCCAAATGAAATAGATTATAGCAGCGAGAAGTCCACGATACGCACAAGATATCAAGTGCTTCCCACGCAATCGACTAGATGCCCGTAATACAGCACTATGCCAACTACCACGTGGCCATAGAAATCCCACCTTCACCTTTAGTCTCCGCAAGCAATCTCGTGAGAAGGGGCACTCAAAGAAAAGGTGAGAGTGTGTCTCAACGCTCTCCCCACCACAAAGCACACACGAGTCATCCCCCCGACCAATCCAACGTTTATCCCTAGTCGGCAGCCGACCACGAATAGCCATCCAAAGAATGAAACAATGCCGTGGGATACGTCCAGGTCCAGTCAAAAGGGCAGCCCATGGCACCCTAGGCCTCTCCGGACGGAAAAGTGTATATGCCGAGTTAGAGGTGTAGGTCCCTGATCGATGCAATGTCCACCGCACTGTATCTGTCCTCACATCTATACTCGACAATCCATCCATCAGATCAACGAACTCCGCCGCAAAGTCTGCAGGCCACCTCCACACCCCATCAACTATAACCATACTCAACGACGCAGCCCTAGGAAGCCTGCTAAGCCACGGTCCCAACTGACACACCTCCTCCAATCGACCTAGAGGATGCCACGGGTCCCTCCAAAGGTAAAGCTGTGATCCATCCCCGACCCGCATCTGTATAGCTGGTAACACGGCTGGGCGTAGTTTAAGAAGCTGACGCCAACTTCAAGAGCATGACCTCGGCATCTTAGCACTCCAAAAGGAATGTCTCCTCAGTCGATTCTCCTGAATCCAACTGACCCAAACGGATTCCGGGTCCTGACTCAGAATAGCCCAGATGTGTCTGGTCATAAGAGCCCGATTTTGAGAAGTGAGATCACGGATACCCAGTCCACCCTCGCTAGCAGGGCGGCAAATATCAACCCATCGGACCTTGGCATACCCCTTGTTGCTCAACCCAAACCATAGAAATCTCCTCAGCCTCTTCTCAATCTCCTCGATTATCCCCTGGGGGAGTATGAACACACTGGCCCAGTAGATATGTAGCGTACCAAGAACTGATCGGATCAGCTGTAATCGCCCTGCATAAGATAGAGTACGAGAGGTCCAAGAGCCCAGTCTAGAATCAATCCTCTGTAGCAGGGGGGCACAACCCCTCAGCCTCAACTGAGAGGAGATCAGAGGAACTCCCAGGTAACGTACCGGAAGGGTCCCGACCGGGAAATCAAAGACTGGCTGGAGAATCGACACATTATCCTGTGCCTGGAGGGAGAGATAGATATTACTCTTATCTACATTCTCATGTAGACCTGAGTAAGTCGAGAAAAGCTGCACTCCCCGTCTGAGTGTAGCGATAGACACAGGGTCGGCGTGACAAGCAAGTAGTAGGTCATCAGCAAAACTCAGCATATAGGTGTGGGTCCTCTCACATCTCCAATGATACTGGAACTCCGACTCAGCCTGAATATGCCACTCCAAGATCCCATGTAAGACCTCCATCACTAGGACAAAAATAAAGGGTGACATCGGGTCCCCCTGCCTCAATCCCCGAGCACCTCTAAAATAGCCCTCAGCCGACCCATTGATGTTCACCGAGTAGGCCGGAGTAGTAAGACACTCCATAATCCAACCGATGAACACCTGATGGAATCCCATGGTCTCCAACGTCGCCCGCACAAAGCTCCACTCAACTGTATCATAAGCCTTCATTAGATCGACTTTCAGCACACATCTAGCTGGAAGTCGCCTCTGCCCGTAGCCCTGCAGTAACTCCTGAGCAAGGAGGATATTATCCCCAATGCGTCTGCCAGGGACGAAGGCCGTCTGAGACCTATCAACCAATAAAGCCATACTGGCACTCATACGATTCGAAATAATTTTCGATATCACCTTGTACAACACATTGCAGCACGAGATGGGTCGAAAGTCCTTAGGATGCTTCGGGGCAGCAACCTTCGGAATAAGCGAAATAATTGTCGAGTTAACCTCTCTAACAAGCTTCCCGGTGCGGAAGAAATCTGAAATAGCTGTGAGACTCTCAGATTTAATAACCGGCCAAGCTTGTTTGAAGAAAGCCGAAGAGTATCCATCAGGACACGGGGCTCTATCATCATCGAAAGCAAACAGAACGCTCTGAATCTCCGCTGCTGTCACCGGCCTGATCATGTGCTCTGCCAACTCCCCTGTCAATCTCCTAGTCACAAAAGGTCGTAAATCTCCTACCACCGGATGAGTAGAAGTGCCCAACAGACCCTGAAAGAACGACACAATCGTGCTGCTAATTTGGGATGAGTCATGGACAAGCTCCCCCGTAGTCGTCTCGACCTGTAGTATACGCGATCGAGCCCGTCGGGCCGCTATACTCCTGAAGAAAAAGGTCGTACACTGATCACCATCACGTAACCATGATGTCTTCGCTCTCTGGCGTAAGTAAACCTGCTCTGACTCAACTGCCCGTGCGTACAATCGTCGGCAGATGCCATCCAACTCCAGCAGAGGCTCAAAGGTGGGATCAGTACTCAAACACGTCTGGACGGCAAGCAAGAACTCCCTTGCCCTCGTCACATTCGCCCCAAGATGCCCCTGTCTCCTTCTCATTTGCCTGAAAACACCCTTAAGAAGTTTAAGCTTCTTAACTACTGAATACATAGGCAGTCCATGAATCGGGTAATCCCAAATACTCTTCGTCTGAGGGATGAAGTCCTCCATATCAGTAATGTGGTTATCGAAACGAAACCACGCTTTGTATCCCTGACTAGCTGTCACCGGATCCAAAAGCAGAGGTGCATGATCCGAGGTTCGAGACGGCAAAGTGTGATAAATGCTATCCGCACGATGCACTAACCATGAAGGATTAGCCACCACTCTATCCAGACGTCGCCACTTCCGATCATTCTCCTGCTGATTATGCCATGTATACCACGGTCCGACCGTCGGTAGGGTGACCAAATCAGCAGCCGTCAGACAAGCCTGAAACTCATCATCTGTCCCCATAGCCGCTCTACCTCCCAAAGCCTCACTCTCATCCACGATGGTGTTGAAATCTCCCAACACCACCCAATCAGTATCCTGCAAATGCTCAGAGATAGACAGGATAAAATCCCATAACACTCGCCTCTCAATCACGGTGTTATGGCCATAAACAAAAGTGTAGAACCGAGTGAAAGCCGTCCTGAGCTCCGTAACACGACAGTGGATCCACTGATCAGACATATGAACCATCTGAACATCCACCAAACTCTGATCCCATCCGACCCAAATCCGCTTTCCCGGCCCAGAATCATAATCAAGAAATCGACTCCACGAAGAGAAGACCCTATCAGCAATAAAAGAGGATTTTCTCGCAATAACATGTGTCTCCAGAAGAGCTACGATACTAACAGAATGCTCCTGAATAAGATCACGGACAGCTCGCTGGTGATCCGACCTATTCAGACCTCTAACATTCCAGCAGAGTGTACTACACATGATCACTCGTGTGTAGGGCTGCTGTAGGACCCTGCTCGTAAATAACCATAATCCCCTTGTCTTTATCTCCCCTCTCCATACTCCCTTGATACTCAAAATCTCCATCAACATTTTTTGTACCCGAGTCCTCTGAATTACCTAAATTAATGCCCTCCTGCTCCTCTAAACAGCTCAAAGCACCGAAAGGATTGGAACCTGTAACCTGCTGTACAAACCCGTTGTTATCGTCCGACTGAATAGATAGCTTGTCGGCCGACAAGACGCTACTTTGGATTCCTTGTTTCTGCCGTGGAGTAGCTGCCCCCCGACTCCGATCATTAGCTGCCATACAATCTCCTTGTTGCGTAGTGGCCCGTCTATTCAAATTCACCTCCTTATTAATTATTTCGTTATTTCTCACCTCCACATGCATACTACCATGAGCCTGCTTTAGTTTCTGAGCCCCCCCTTTTGCGTTATTTTTCGGACCAACTATTCTCCACTCATTCTCTCGATTCTTATTTGCTAGTGCAGCAGTTACAGGAGGTTTCAAAATATTCTTGCTTCTCGGTTCGTACCTCATAATTGGCTGTTTAGTAGCCTGCTTGGTAGCACTCGGGCATGTAGAATTCATGTGGCCGAACGAGTCACAAATACTACACGTAGGAGGCCTCCATTCATACTCGACATCTATTTTGCAACAGCCATCATACTCCCCTTCAATAGCCGTAGGTTTTAGGAGTATAACATGTTTCTTAAACTCACCATCAACCCTCATCATCACACAAACTCTCGCAAAGTCCAGGCGCGCCATGGAGGAGGTGTACACATCCGGGTACAGCGGAGTGCCGATCGCACTCGCCACCGTACTCAAACCCTCGATATTCCAATATTCTAATGGTAAATTACGCAATTTGATCCAGACCGGTGCCTCTTTATGTATTTGTTTCTCTAACGTCATCCCTTCCCTCCAACGTTGTAAGAACAACGGTTTACCATTTAAAAGCCACGGCCCTCCCTCGACTACCTTAATAAGGTCCAATTCAGTTTTGAACGTAAAGAAAAAGAAGCCGTTCAAGTTAGCTTTGATATCAACAAGACCTTGCCATATTGATTCAGCCCATCGTTTAGTCATCTGGAATCCTATAGTATCACCCAAGAAGTAACCAACCAAAGTATTCACCCATCGTTTCCTACCATCTTGAACTCCCTTCCACGACGGCCTCGCAAAAACCTCACCATTATTAATCTCCGGTTTAATAAACTTAAGCGAAACCCTCGAAGGTTTTATCTGAGGTAAAACCGACCCTCCTCCCTGAGATAAATTAGAACCTACGCTGCCGAAAACCAGATTCGAAATTGAGTTTAACTGTGGTTGCAATTGAACTGTGGAATTCATACGATTCTGATGGCCTGAAACCGCGTCACGTGGTGGCTGTACAGCGGTTGTATTCATTGTCTTCGAACCCAAAGCGGAGGGGTCAGCAGCTACATGAGATAACACCTCTCTCTCAGTATCTAGAACCAGCGGCCCCTTCAAGGCCCCGTCAATTTCTTTGTTCAGAATAATTAACTTTTGGGAATTAGAAATCTGATTGATGGGCGCAGCCGATGCACCCTTTACAATTAAACCATGGCTATTGACAATAGGACTCGCCCCATGGCTCGTACTAGGTGTGCCAGACCTGTTAGGGTGCGATCCAACAACCGTATGTGCAGTGGAATACGGGTTCGAAACCTCAATAGCCAAAATAGAATTACTCTCTCTATTACCAAACACAATATTACCTTCCATGCAAATAGAACTGTCCACGTGCACTGAATCAGAAGCCACCATATTCGTGCCAAGAATAACGGGAGTATTCCTATTTTGCACCCCCTCAAATCGCGCAACAGAAGGCAAGTCAACAGCGGATTTCAAATTCAAAAAAGAATCCACATTCTTTTCCCCACCACAATTAACATTATTATCTAAAGGTAGAGAATGCATTGTAAAATTTCCCATGCATGAAAACTTAGTAGCTTCCACAAAACCGTCCACATGCATCCTACGTGGCCTTCCATTATCACCTCCTAGAATCTTGGAAATATTCTCTCCATTCCCCCCTTTGACCGCTCAAGTGAAGGAAAGTCAATCACTGATTTTGAATTCAAAAAATCCGTCGATTTCGTAGGGCCTGTTTGGTTCTCCGTAAACACAGAATTACGTGTTTGTTTTCCTTCATCGCGCTCGTCTAACAGGCTGGAAAAGGAATTACGAGAAATCCCAAGAACATTAGCATCTTTATCCCCAGCACTAGACTGCCCTGAAATGTCTTCACCATGCACACCGAGAACCCTATTATCATCCATAATAACCCCACATTCACCCTCTGATCCTGTCTTCTCTGAAACCTTCGCATCGCCTGTGTCAACCTTTTCACGACCATTAATCCGCCCGTCCAATTCCTCGAATCCCACAACATCGAAATCAAACCGTGGGTGCTTTTGGGTAATCTGATCAACCAAAACACCAGGCACGTTAGAGGGCTTCGACACCGGAGTTAGCACTGGGACCGAACCGGCATATTTCATGTTGGGCTTTGGAATCCTTGCGGATCGTCGAAGCATGAGGGCTTTTCCTCTCTTGCCCAGTTTCAGTTCGTAGAGTTATCCCCTTTACCTAAGTTGACGACTGCCCATGATGATCAGATTCGAAAGGACCCGCTCGGTTCGTTCGGAGATCAAAATCATGTTACTGCAACAAGGAAACAAGCATTTTCAGTTTAATATGATAAAACGTTCTTGCAGGTCCCTTATATCCAAACCACCAATGTCCTACTCAAAACCAAACGTCATCACCAGAATGCGGCCGCCAATTGAATATAATACAACAAAACCCATCGAGAAATTAAACCACTTGTAGTCCAACAATAAAACAAAAAGTCTTCAAATCAACTCTCCTATTGATAGGCGCCACCGGCTTCGTCTCCAAATTCACCACGGGGAGAACCCGAACATGCACCTGCTGAGGAGCGAGGACGTGATGGGACGTCTATCGTGATCGTGCGCGAGTTCGAAACGGTGCGTTTCTTGGAGCTGACGAGTAAGCACAGGGCGAAGGTCGCGCTCCTCGTGCCCCCGATCGTGAAGAGCCCGGCGGTGGCCGACTACGATCGACCTGTCGTCCTTAGCTCTAACAGGATGATTATGTCGGCCGAGGATTCTGTTAGAGCTAAGTTCCCAAAATACAGAGCGAATGTCCCGAATACTACGGGCAATTTCTCTTCACCATCGGGCTCGGGACAACCGGACGAACCCGTGCGCGGTGCCCAAAGAACAAGGGAGTGTACGTAATAAAAGAGAGGTTTTTTAGGAAGATATTATAATTAATTTTAATGGTAAAGAAAAATCTTGACCGTTTATAAAATCAATGCTCAATATTGATTTATTAGCAAGTATTAGGAAACAATATTACGAGGAGAGAATCCGATTCAGTATAAGTTGATACCTAGCCATGTGCCTAAGTGGGTATATATGTCTTATTTTAAAAGTGTCTTTAAAATAAATATAAAAAAATAAAAATAAAAGTGTTATCCTCGATCACAAAGTGTTTAAATTAATATTTTCTTCTTTTAGTATTCCCAATTTTTCTTAGAAGATCACATAGTAAAAGAAATATTTTATTTTACCTTTTTTTTTAAAATATATTTTTTTTAAATTTACTTATATATATATATTTCATTTTTCCAACTTAAAAACACATTTTTTAGGTCTTGATATTTGTTTTAAAAATTGATAAAATTAAATTTTTTCTTTAACGTATCCAACGAAATTCTAAGTTTAACCTAATAAAATATTTTATTTTGATGAATAGTAATAAGAAATGTGCATTCTTTACTAAAAAATAAAGGGGAGAAATACTGAATAATTAAAAAAAAGTTATATATTTTACAAACTCAGTTGTATTTTAATGCTAAAAAAAGTACTATTATAATATAAGCTCTCTTTTTATACAAATAACAAATACTTCCTCCATTTCACAAATGTTTTAACACTTTTTTTTAAAACAGTTGTGGAACAATTAACAAAATAACTCAACACTAACTTCTCAACTATTTTTATACAAATAACAACTCAACTCAACTATTTTTTTTTTACTATAATAACACATTAACATGTCATGTATCTAATCACATTTATACGTACACGGTACACCTGCATACATACATGCATGCATGATGCATGCGCATAGAAATGTGCATTACTATATAGTAGTACACTATAGTTCAGGGTACTTTTTCAAAAAATTTATTTTTAATTTTTTTAAGATTTTTTTTAAAAAATTACTAAACAAATTTTAATAGCTTATATAACATATTTTAAAAAACTTAGAAGCTAGCTATGTGAAACACTCTCATATTCAACAATATTACTTGGTGTAAACGCAAAACACGTTTTGGGAGTCATAAATAAATCTCAATCATTTTCGAATGATTTAAATAATAAAAACAAATATGGAAATTAAATAAAATCATCGTAAAATATTAATTGTTTGAGATACAGTATGAAGAACGACAGCTAGACAAAATTATGGTCAAATACATATTATTCGACAAGGATTAAGTAAATTCCATAACTAAGTACTCTTCGCGTACTAAGTAGAAGATTCGGCTGGTTTTCTATCTAATAAATTAACACATTACTATACTAATTTTCAGAATTATTTTAATTAATAATCTGTGAAGAAAATAATTTTCCAGCTTTGGATTTTGGAGGGAAATGCAAGTTTTAAGTGCAGGCTTTTATTTTCACGCTTTTTAGTCTTTTAAATAATGTAATGCGCTTTTACTTCTATAGACCAGTATAAAATGCACAGCTGTAAGTCTTGGATAAGCTGAATTGATTATTCCATTTTTAATATATCAAAAGGGGTTTTTCCCTTCTTCTTCTTCGCGTTTTATTTCTTCTGGTTTATTGAGCTGTTCTTAGCTCATTCTTTACATGGTATCAGAGCTAAATATCTTCCGCATCGTCTGATATTTTCTTGTTGTTTTTCGTTTCTCTCTTCTGTGCTAGATCGATGGTGAGAGGAAACAACAGTCGCGAAGCTGTTCCTCTAACAGAGGATCATTCGAGCCCTTACTATATTCATCCAGGAGATAATCCGGGTGTGGTACTTGTTCTACAACCACTCAATGGATCTAATTACAATAACTGGAGTCGCTCTATGGTGACTGCACTCAGGGCGAAGAATAAGCTTGGATTCATTGATGGTTCCATTCCTAAACCAGATCCAGAAGATCTTCTATATGCTGCTTGGGAACGCGGCAATAGTATGGTCGTTTCATGGATTCGCAACGCTGTAAGTCCAGATATATACTCTTCTCTTCTATATCTTGAGGATGCTGCTCCCACCTGGTTGGATCTGAGGGATAGGTTTTCTACTGGTAATATGGCAAGGTTTTACCAACTGAGACAACAGTTCATGAGTTTGAATCAAGGCACCTTAGATGTCAATGCTTATTATACTCGTTTGAGAATTGTTTGGGATGAGTTCAAAAATTTGCAGCCTATATGTTGGTGTTCTTGTAATGGTTGTAGATGTGATAGCAACAAAAGGTGGTCTGATTACCAGCAGCAGGAGTGTGCTGTTCAGTTCCTACTTGGTTTGAATAACACCTTCTCACAATTGAGGTCACACATTATGTCCATGGTACCATTTCCTCCTCTTGCCAGGATTTTCTCTATGGTTATCCAAGAAGAAAGGCAGAGGCACATTCATGGTGGATTACAGCAGTCCTTTGGACAATCTTTTAGTGAGCAAGCTAGCCCTCTTGCAAATGCTGCTGTCTCTTATAACAAGAATAAGGAGAGGTTCCATTGTACCCATTGTGGTAAAACTGGTCACACAATGGACAGGTGCTATGAACTACATGGGTATCCAGCTGGTTATGGTAGAGGCAGGGGCAGAGGTGAAGTGAAGCCACCCCAGTTTGGGAATGTGCAAGGGAATGCTGCCTTTGCTGAAGGAGCCAGTAGTGATACTAGTAGTCAAGGGAGTGGTTCTGGCCCTGTTCAACTGTCTGGAATGATGAGTAATGAGCAGTGTATGCAAATGATTTCTTTCCTACAAGGACAAATGAGCCTAGGTTCTCCAACTCAGTCTGCTTCAAGCTCTTCTTCAAGTGGATCTCCAGCAAATATCAACTCTACTACTGCACACTTTAGTGGTACTGTTTCTTTATCCTTCTTTTCAGGAGCTGTGACATGCCCTTCTAGCCACTGGTTGCTTGATACAGGGGCTACACACCATGTGTGTTATGATTTGTCAATACTAACTGATCCCCAACCTGTGACTGATGTCACTGTGAATCTTCCAAATGGTTCAACTGTTGAAGTCTCTCATATTGGTTCTGTTTACCTCTCTGATGATATTATGTTGGACTCAGTTTTATATGTGCCTTCTTTCACCTATAACCTATTGTCCATTAGTGCTCTTACTCTCTCATCACACTGCACTGTACAGTTTTCTCATGACTGTTGTGTCCTCCAGGAGATTTCAAGGGGATCTCAGATTGGGATGGGTAAGAGAGTTGGCAACTTATATGTGATGGAAGCAAGGAGTCCTGGTAACACTCATTCAGTTATGGTTTGTTCTGTTGTTCCTTATAATGTATGGCATTCTAGATTGGGTCATGTATCTCATTCTAAGCTACATTTACTGTCTAAGGATTTGCAATTTTCTTGTGATAAGAATTTTATTTGTGAGGTTTGTCCTTTGGCAAAGCAGAAAAAGTTGAAGTTTGATATTTCTGCCTCTAATGCTGTTGCCATTTTTGATATAATTCACTGTGATGTGTGGGGTCCCTTCTCCACACCTACTATAGATGGTTTTCAATACTTTCTTACCATAGTAGATGACCATAGTAGATTTGTTTGGACCTTTCTGCTGAGAGCAAAGTCAGATGTTCAAACTGTTCTCACACAGTTCTTTGCAACTGTTGAAACACAATTTGGGAAGAAAGTAAAGTGTGTTAGATGTGATAATGGATCAGAATTTTCTCTGAATCCTCTCTTTAGCAAATATGGAACTATAGTTCAGCATTCATGTGTGGAGACACCACAGCAGAATGCCAGAGTTGAGAGGAAGCATCAACACCTGCTGAATGTGGCAAGAAGTTTGTTATTTCAGTCTCATCTCCCTCTGGAGTTTTGGGGAGAGTGTGTATTGACAGTTTCTTACCTTATAAACAGGATCCCTTCCTCTGTCCTGCCAGCAGGTGATACTCCCTTTTCAATCCTGTTTCAAAAACCTCCCATTTACTCACACTTGAAGGTATTTGGTTGTCTGTGTTTTGCCTCCACCTTGGAGAGGCAGAGATCAAAATTCTCACCAAGGGCCATTAAATGTGTATTCATAGGATATCCCTCTGGTGTGAAAGGTTATAAACTACTCAATCCAGATACCAACACCATTTTCATATCCAGAAATGTTAAATTCCATGAATCCATATTTCCTTTTTCACATCTTGAACCTCAGTTTTTACCTTTTGATGAATTCCCTATTTCTAATGAAAACATTTTCCCACCAGAACAACCATCCTCATCACCACATTCTTCCACATCCTTACCTGTTTCCAGCTCCAACATTCCACAAACTTTAATTCCCACAACCTCTTCCAGAAGACAAATCAGACAACCATCTTACCTTAATGACTACTTATGTCATTCCATTACCAGTTCATCTACCTGTCCCTATCCTATTTCATCATACCTTACTACCAAACATCTCTCTGACTCCTATTCCTTTTTCATTGCCTCAATCACTGCTATCCCAGAACCTCACCACTATTCCCAAGCTATCCAATACCCTGAATGGTGTAATGCCATGAAGGAAGAGCTCTTGGCACTGGAGAAAAACCAGACCTGGCAAGTCACAACCTTACCCCCTGGAAAGGTACCCATAGGATGTAAATGGGTCTTTAAAGTCAAGTTTAATGCAGATGGCTCTGTAGAAAGGTATAAGGCCAGAGTAGTGGCAAAGGGGTATACACAACAGCCTGGACTTGATTTTCTTGACACTTTTTCACCTGTTGCAAAGCTTACCACAGTGAAGCTTCTCCTTGCTGTTGCCTCTGTCAAACAGTGGCAGTTGTGTCATCTTGACATTAACAATGCCTTCTTGCATGGGGTGCTTACAGAGGATATCTACATGACCCTGCCTCCTGGCTTGCTCAATCAGGGGGTGGAATATCCCAAATGATCAGTCTGTAAACTCATTAAATCTATCTATGGGCTTAAACAAGCTTCAAGGCAATGGTACATTACCTTCTCTGCTACCCTTTCCAAGTTTGGACTTAAACAATCTCCACATGATCACTCCTTTTTCACCAAAAGGACAGGTGATTCCTTTCTCTGTCTTATAATCTATGTGGATGACATCCTATTAGCCAGCAATTGCCCTGCTTCCATATCTAACTTCAAAAGTTTTTTGGCCTCACACTTCAAGCACAAAGACCTTGGCTTTCCTAAATACTTTCTTGGTTTAGAGATTGCACAAAACCCTTCTGGAATCTTTGTATGCCAAAGGAAATATGCTTTAGACCTTATAAAAGATGCAGGACTCACAGGATGCAAACCCTCTTCTACTCCAATGGATTCAGTAAAGCATTTGAGCATCACTGATGGGAAACTTATTCCTGACATTACTGTCTATAGGAGATTAATTGGTAGGTTGCTATATCTCTGTATAACAAGGGTGGACATCACATTTGCAGTAAACAAATTGAGTCAGTTTTTGCAATCTCCCACTGACATGCATCTAAAGGCAGCTGAAAAGGTCATGAGATATGTCAAGGGAACACTGGGACATGGTCTTTTTTTTCCTAGCAGAAATGAACTTGGCTTGCAGGTTTATTCTGATGCAGACTGGGCAAGCTGCCCTGATACTAGGAGATCAGTAACTGGATTTTGTGTGCTGCTTGGTTCCTCTCTTGTGTCATGGAAATCAAAGAAATAACACACTATTTCCAGGTCTTCCACTGAAGCAGAATACAGGGCTATGGCACAAGCATGTTGTGAACTGATTTGGGTGAAAGGACTGCTGGGAGAACTTGGGATTGAGCAACCTAGAGCAGTGCCTTTATACTGTGACAATGAGTCAGCCTTGCACTTGACTTCCAATGCTATGTTTCATGAAAGAACAAAGCATATAGAAATTGATTGTCACACCATTAGGGAGAAGTATCAAGCTGGTATTGTGAAGCCTCTGCACATACACAGCCACCTGCAACTTGCAGATGTGTTAACTAAGCCACTGGGAGTATCTGGGTTGAAGGATATCTTGTCCAAGATGGAGTTCAAGAGCATCCACACTCCATCTTGAGGGGGTGTGTGAAGAAAATAATTTTCCAGCTTTGGATTTTGGAGGGAAATGCAAGTTTTAAGTGCAGGCTTTTATTTTCACGCTTTTTAGTCTTTTAAATAATGTAATGCGCTTTTACTTCTATAGACCAGTATAAAATGCACAGCTGTAAGTCTTGGATAAGCTGAATTGATTATTCCATTTTTAATATATCAAAAGGGGTTTTTCCCTTCTTCTTCTTCGCGTTTTATTTCTTCTGGTTTATTGAGCTGTTCTTAGCTCATTCTTTACATAATCATTCAATCATTATTATAATAATACTCTGTACACATAAGAGTACGGTAGAAACAATCCATAAGTCTAGAGTTATCATACTCCTATGAGTGATGAATTGATAATTTGACATCATATAAAGCTTTCATAGATAATAGTGAACACTGATTAAAAGCTCATTCACAAAATTGAGGATAAACAATAATTTCTCATCAAGTCAAAAAATATATGAATATGAAGTAACAAAACAAAAAAACAACAAATTATTCATAAATATTGTTAGCAATCAATGTGTTGGAATATGTGCCACTAAACAAAAGTTGGTTTTTTGGCCAAGTGTCGGCCGACACTATTTCATGTCGGTCGATAGACACTCGTTTTTCCAGCTCGTTCGCGTTGGTACTCGGAGGCTACGACGCGAATGCGTCAGACATTGTCGGCCGACACCTTCAACCCATCGACCGACACCGCCCAAAATTCAGCGTACGGAATTTTGGAAAGTTTTCCAAATTGATGTGGGATTGTTTTCTACTCTTTCTAGGACTTTTATAGGCGAGAATTATTGTTTCCATACAATAATTAGGACCTCCCCCTATATAAAGAAAGATACTCCATTGACACAAATTGAACCGATTATTTTAGCTATAACTATTGTGTGAGATTCGAGGGTTTAGAGCGTATATCATTATTGTAATCGTGAAACAATATTATACTGATTGTTCGTCGTGCCTCCCGTGATTTTTCCCGATTTGGGTTTCCACGTAAATTCTGTTGGAAATCGACTACCCGGGATGCGTTCGTTCGATTGCTCGAACATCCGAACGATCCCAGTCGACATCCGAAGTCGCTACTTCGTTCGCCTTTCCAGCCCGTGCCTCGATTCACGCCCAGCCATTGCCCCGAAGAACAACCGCGCGAACCAAGCGGGCTGCCAGAAAAAAGCCAAAACGGCGGTCGCCGTTTGGAAACGGCGGTCGCCGTTTCTCCGCGAACAGCAACGCGATGTTGCTGTTCCGGGCTCGTTTCCGGGTCGTTTTTCCTCATCCGACTACCGTTCCGGAGGTCCTAGAACCCCCAGTAGTCGAGGAATACGATCCACGACCCCGGAACCCGATCTACGTTCAAATACGTTCAACGAGAAATTAGATCGAATGAATGCGGAATTTAGAGATCCGATCTCATACCTTATCGGTCGATTGTTGAGACCTTAGAGCTTCTAACGTATTCTCTTCCCGACTCCAGACGTTGTGTGGGCAACGATCTACTGGGTTCGTCCTTTTCTGCTCCTCTCCTTTCTCAAACCACCGTGTGAATTATTCTCTGGTGAGAAAATAATTTAATTGCGTTAACTTTTATTTTAACAGAGAAAAACTTTTATTTGCGCTAAGCAAATAATTTTTCTCAGAAAAATAATAGTTGCGGCGTTCTGTAGGTTTTAGGAGAGGGCAAGGGGGGGTTTAAATAGAGCTACGTTAGGGACCTAAGGGAAATTAATTAAGGGCTAAATTGAAATATTAATTAACTTGGAATACGTAAACGCAATTCCTTAATTAATCGATTTCAATTTTAATTATTATTAACTCCACTATAAAATAATAATTGAATTCCCGAAATTAATTTTAATATTATTTCAACAATAATAAATCCGCCGAAATTACATATACGACTTTCCCCGTGTTTAAGATATCGAACGTCCACGAATTTATTTAATTACTAATAATTAAATTAATTCGTTTCTTATTATCCGAGACTAGTACCACTCATCCTTATTATCATGTGGAACAAATCCACCTGCAGGGTTTACATGATAAACTTTATGAGCTCATCTCGGGGACGTTATCAACCCGATAAACGGGACACGGTTTCCTGTCTATAATCTATAGCATGCCGTGTGCACAATTCCGATTCCCAATTTACCGAGTATCTCGACTAATCAAATAGTCTCACTCATTGGCAAGTTAAAGAACCGAGAATTGGACATACGCACCTATAATTATATAGGGATTAAGAATTCGTATATCCGTAATTCTGAGGTCTAGTTCGATTACGTCGATTAGTATAAATCGAACGCCCTCCCGTGGTCCTGCTCAATACACCAAGTGTACAAGTGTAACATAATAGTCAAGACCAACTATTACCCAGTCACACTACGACGTACCGATGGATTGTCCCTGTCCATCTAAGTCGTGAGCTTCTGTTCGATATTATACGAGTAACCGACAGTATGATCTTCCGCGTGTCTCCTCACGCCATACTGTCTACAACGTATATATGTAGGACTATTGCATTCAAGTACAAGATAGACAAAATGCCGACAGTTTGATCAATAGATAATGTAAAACACAGATAAGGAGTTCCATATTGTCACTAAACTAGACATTTAGAATATAACTCCATCAATCTCCCACTTATACTAAATCTCTAGTTGCCCTCTACCATACATCCGATACCCATCCCCTTCACGTGTCTCTTGAACGCTTCCGCTGGAAGTGCCTTCGTAAAGGGGTCAGCCAGGTTATCCGCTGATGCAATCTTGGTGACAACCGCATCGCCTCTCCTGACGATGTCTCTAATCAGGTGGTACTTGCGATCTATGTGTTTACTCGCATTGTGGGCTCGTGGTTCCTTTGCATTAGCCACTGCACCGCTATTGTCACAATAAATTGTGATAGCTCTAGGCATTTTAGGAACCACATCCAAGTCCATAAGGAAGTTCCGGAGCCACACCGATTCTTTAGCTGCCTCAGAGGCTGCTACATATTCGGCTTCCATGGTAGAGTCCGAAATGCATTTCTGCTTAACACTCTTCCATGAGACTGCTCCACCTCCCAATGTGAACACATAGCCTGATGTAGACTTTCGCTGATCCTTATCAGATTGGAAATCCGAGTCTGTGTAACCAATAGGAATCAACTCGGACGCTTTGTAACTCAGAACATAATTCCTAGTCCTTCGCAGGTACTTAAGTATGTTCTTTACAGCAGTCCAGTGACCCTGTCCAGGGTTACTCTGATATCTAGCTACCATGCCCACGGCATAGCAGATATCAGGTCTCGTGCACAACATGGCATACATTAGACTTCCTACTGCCGAAGCATAAGGAACCTTCTTCATGTAATCTATCTCCTTTTGTGTTTTGGGACACATGTCTTTAGATAGATGAATTCCATGGCAGAAAGGTTGAGCACCTCTCTTGGAATTCTGCATGTTGAAACGAGCCAGAATCGTATCAATATATGAAGCCTGGGACAAGCTTAATGTTCTTTTCCGGCGATCCCTTATAACCTTGATCCCAAGAACATGCCCAACTTGTCCTAAGTCTTTCATATCGAATTGCTTGGACAACCATCCCTTTATGTCCGACAACATCTTCACATTGTTGCCAATTAGAAGGATGTCGTCTACATAAAGCACGAGAAACGCCACACTGTTTCCGTCACATCTCCGGTATACACACGACTCGTCCATGCTTTGAATGAATCCATAAGACTGGATAACCTCATCAAAACGCATGTTCCAAGATCTAGAAGCTTGCTTCAATCCATAAATGGATCGGTTTAGCTTACACACTAGATGCTCTTGGCCTTTCTTGATGAAACCTTCTGGCTGTCTCATGTAAATGGTCTCGTCAAGATTCCCATTCAAGAATGCTGTCTTGACGTCCATTTGCCACACCTCATAATCCATATAAGATGCTATAGACAAAAGAATCCGGATCGACTTTAGCATAGCTACCGGCGAAAAGGTTTCCTCATAATCGATCCCTTCTTTCTGAGTATACCCTTTCGCAACAAGCCTAGCCTTGAAGGTTTCAACCTTCCCGTCAGACCCTCTTTTCCTCTTGTACACCCACTTGCAACCAATGGCTTTTACACCTTTGGGCGGTGCTACAAGATTCCAGACCTGATTTGAATCCATTGATTCAATCTCAGATTTCATCGCTTTTTGCCAAGACTGAGCATCTTGATCTTTAAGCGCCTCGCCATAGGTCCAGGGATCGGCTTCATGTTCTCCAGGTAACAAGTCCGAAGACTCACCTATAAACATGAACCTATCGGGTTGTCGAACAACCCTCCCACTACGACGAGGCTCCGGTGTAACCTCAGTAACTACAGGTGCAGACTGTGGTGGCGTATCACCCGGTTCGGTTGGATCTAAGCCTTGATCGTCCCCTCTCAGTTCGTTTAGTATTATCTCACTCTTGGGCTTGTGGTCCATTATATAATCCTCTTCCAAGAACCGAGCGTTGGTGCTAACAACGATCTTCTGGTCCTTAGGACTATAAAATAGACCACCTTTCGTTCCTCTAGGATATCCTATAAACAACCGAATATCTGAACGAGATTCCAACTTATCAGCCCCATGCTTCAGCACATGTGCTGGACAACCCCAGACCCGAATGTGTTTCAAATTTGGCTTTCGCCCGGTCCACAATTCCGTGGGCGTCTTAGGGACTGATTTAGAAGGAACTAAGTTCAGGATATACGCCGCTGTTTCCAAGGCATATCCCCAGAACGAAACTGGTAGTTCTGAATAACTCATCATAGATCTTACCATTTCCATAAGAGTCCTATTCCTTCTTTCTGCTACACCATTCTGCTGGGGCGTGTATGGTGCAGTCATCTGGGAATCAATCCCATTCTCTAATAAGTACGCCTTAAACTCTCCCGAGAGGTACTCTCCTCCACGATCAGATCGTAGAGTCTTTATGGTTTTACCATGAAGGTTCTCCACAAGAGCTTTGTACTCCTTGAACTTGTCAAAGCACTCGCTCTTGCGGCGCATCAGGTATATAAAACCATACCTTGAGTAATCATCAGTGAAGGTTACGAAATATTCATAACCTCCTCTCGCTTGGACAGATAAAGGCCCGCACAAATCAGAGTGAATCAACTCTAGTACTTCCTTGGATCTATACCCTTTATCACTAAAGGGTCGCTTGGTCATTTTTCCTTCCAGGCATGATTCGCAGGTTGGAAAGTCCTCATCTTTCACACTACTGAGTATTCCATCAGTTATCAACCTTTGAATCCTACCCAAGTTAATATGACCTAGCCTAAGATGCCACAAGTACTTTTGATTCATCCTAGAAGGCTCCTTTCTCTTATTGGCACTAGATGTGTTAAAAGACTCTACTCGTTGCATCGTGGAATAATCAGAATTCAGTATATATAAGTTGCCTATCAATGTACCAGAACAGATATACTCACCATTCTTTTTGATAATAACAGAACTATCAAAAGAAACAGAATATTTATTCAAAACCAACTTAGAAACCGAAACAAGGTTCTTTCTAAAGTTTGGTACATAAAGACAATCATTCAATACTAAAACTTTATTATTAAAAGATAAATGAACATCTCCCACTGCAACCGCCGCCACTTTCGTAGCATTGCCCATGTAGATGGTGATCTCTCCCTCTCTAAGCCGCCGGGTTTCCTGGAACCCCTGCAAAGAATTGCAGACATGATCAGTGGCTCCCGTATCCACACACCAGGTACCGGTGGATAACACCGCTAAACATGTTTCAGTGACTAAGGAAAAGTTCATACCTCCTTGTCTGAGAGGACAATTAGACTTCCAATGTCCAGACTGCTTGCAACGGAAACACTTGCCCTTGGGCTTGTTCACTCCATTCCGTGGTCCACCATTGCTGGGTCCACTGGGTTTCCGTCCTTGCTTCTTCTTCCTCTTAGTCCCCGGAGGGCCAGGAAGTTTCACAGCCACAAGTGCCTGAGACTTCTTAAAGATTCCCTCTGCCGCCTGGAGTTCAGTCAGGAGTTCCGCCAACGTATATAACCTCTTGTTCATGTTATAGTTCAGGCGGAACTGCTCAAAACTCTTAGGCAGAGACTGGAGCACTATATCGATCTGGGTTTCCCCATCGATAGATCCTCCCATAATCTCTATCTCATTCAGATAGCCTATCATCCTAAGAACGTGATCCCTCACGGGCGTTCCTTCGGACATAGTGGCCGTCATGAGTTGCCTCATGGCATCTTGCCTGGCTGCCCTATCCTGACTACCAAACATCTCCTTGAGGTTAAGCATCATATCATAGGCAGTGGTCATGGCTTCATGCTGATGTTGCAACACATTTGACATAGAAGCCAAAATGTAGCACCGCGCCATCTGATTAGCCTTGACCCATTTCCGATGAGCTTCCTTTTCCTCAGGAGTGGAGGTGTCAATAGGTTCATCAGGACAATCCTCATGGAGTACATATTTGTACTCCTCAGCAGTCAGGACAATGTCCAAGTTTCGTTTCCAGTCAATATAGTTCGGACCAGTGAGTTTGTTCTCTTTTAGTATCATGGATAGCGGGTTGAGTGCCATATCTATAAAAGAGACAAATCAAACTGTCAAATTTAATTCGATATTAACTCCCTTAATTAATATCATTAAATCTACCAATCAATCCTAAAATCCCATCAGACTAGCATGCCACGTTCATGTGGACGTATACTAGTCCAAATGATTTTATAACTGGACTTTTACTTCGGTCGTACATCATTACAGCAGTGACTCCGATGGGGAGGATACTGTAAAGCGTACCTAAGTGTATACCATTTCTCAGTACTAAGTTAACCGCTCGGAAACTACACGCCCACCGCAAGCCACGTTAGTGTGGACGTTTACGTTGACATGCGGTCCCTTTACGATTTCCTATAACTGTCGAGCCTCAATTAACCCAAAGTTCCGTTTCCGTCTAGTAAGCCACGATAGTGTGGACGTTTACTAAACAAACAACTTTGTTAATTGAATTCCATTTAATAAATTTCACAATTTCGTTAATCAAAGCTTGATATCTCGTAAGTGAAACTCGAAGTTTCTAACCAGCGATCAATCATGCAATTGAGCCCTATCTCTCACAAAGTGAGGGAGCCAACCAGACAATCGATCTAGTCATCAAATGACTCGAATGCCTCTAATCTGTGTCATCGACATAACCAAGCGCTTTGGCTCCATTCCACTCCCCGGGGTGAGAATGAGTCGAGTTGAAATTAGTCTTTGAAAGACAGATTAGGCATTGCTTTGAAAAACTTAAGTGTTCAATTCTATAAATGGAATTGAATTCGAATTTTGATCCAGTGATATCCGTGTGTCAACTTTATCCGATAGGGAGGATGACACTAAAGCCAACTCGTAAGCGACACACATCACTATCAAAACAGAGAATGGAGACCGCGGGATTGTTTCCAATCCCTCTCCCACTTAGTTTTTACGAAAGGGATAACAAGCACATGCATATGAAATTAAAGCATAATAAACACGTAAACACACAAAAAGCATTTAACGTGGCCCGATTATTATGGCCTTAAAATCTTCGATGCACGTCTTCTCGGATCTTCGTCTCGTTGCTCGTCTCGGTCTCGGTCCATCACCGACTCGTCTAAGGACCAAGAGACGAACCCCTCCCACTGGAGTATCATCCCGGGCCCTCGACAAGCGATCCATGATGTCCGTCGAACCCCCGCGAGCTGCTGCCAAGAAAACACCGAAACGGCGACCGCCGTTTGAAAACGGCGACCGCCGTTTGCCCTTCAGCAGCCGCGGGTTCGACTTCTCGACCCTCGTTCGTCCGGCCCTCGATCTCGTCTCGATCCACCAAGCAGCAGCAACATTACATAAGGTAAAGCTAACTACTTCCGGCATCGATCCTATACATTTTGATCGATCCTATACACCCGGATAAACGAAAAACGAAAATAAAACCTAAACGACTCAACCCGTCGTTTTAACTATTACAAACAAGCAACGATTCAAAACCAAAGATCTCGACAACCCCGAGAGTTTAACAAACCACAAAATTACAGTACAATAAACATGACCATAATAATCGGGTTATCCTGCAAAACAAAACTCGCAAACAATACAAGAACGCATAACCGACTCTGATACCAATTGTTGGAAATCGACTACCCGGGATGCGTTCGTTCGATTGCTCGAACATCCGAACGATCCCAGTCGACATCCGAAGTCGCTACTTCGTTCGCCTTTCCAGCCCGTGCCTCGATTCACGCCCAGCCATTGCCCCGAAGAACAACCGCGCGAACCAAGCGGGCTGCCAGAAAAAAGCCAAAACGGCGGTCGCCGTTTGGAAACGGCGGTCGCCGTTTCTCCGCGAACAGCAACGCGATGTTGCTGTTCCGGGCTCGTTTCCGGGTCGTTTTTCCTCATCCGACTACCGTTCCGGAGGTCCTAGAACCCCCAGTAGTCGAGGAATACGATCCACGACCCCGGAACCCGATCTACGTTCAAATACGTTCAACGAGAAATTAGATCGAATGAATGCGGAATTTAGAGATCCGATCTCATACCTTATCGGTCGATTGTTGAGACCTTAGAGCTTCTAACGTATTCTCTTCCCGACTCCAGACGTTGTGTGGGCAACGATCTACTGGGTTCGTCCTTTTCTGCTCCTCTCCTTTCTCAAACCACCGTGTGAATTATTCTCTGGTGAGAAAATAATTTAATTGCGTTAACTTTTATTTTAACAGAGAAAAACTTTTATTTGCGCTAAGCAAATAATTTTTCTCAGAAAAATAATAGTTGCGGCGTTCTGTAGGTTTTAGGAGAGGGCAAGGGGGGGTTTAAATAGAGCTACGTTAGGGACCTAAGGGAAATTAATTAAGGGCTAAATTGAAATATTAATTAACTTGGAATACGTAAACGCAATTCCTTAATTAATCGATTTCAATTTTAATTATTATTAACTCCACTATAAAATAATAATTGAATTCCCGAAATTAATTTTAATATTATTTCAACAATAATAAATCCGCCGAAATTACATATACGACTTTCCCCGTGTTTAAGATATCGAACGTCCACGAATTTATTTAATTACTAATAATTAAATTAATTCGTTTCTTATTATCCGAGACTAGTACCACTCATCCTTATTATCATGTGGAACAAATCCACCTGCAGGGTTTACATGATAAACTTTATGAGCTCATCTCGGGGACGTTATCAACCCGATAAACGGGACACGGTTTCCTGTCTATAATCTATAGCATGCCGTGTGCACAATTCCGATTCCCAATTTACCGAGTATCTCGACTAATCAAATAGTCTCACTCATTGGCAAGTTAAAGAACCGAGAATTGGACATACGCACCTATAATTATATAGGGATTAAGAATTCGTATATCCGTAATTCTGAGGTCTAGTTCGATTACGTCGATTAGTATAAATCGAACGCCCTCCCGTGGTCCTGCTCAATACACCAAGTGTACAAGTGTAACATAATAGTCAAGACCAACTATTACCCAGTCACACTACGACGTACCGATGGATTGTCCCTGTCCATCTAAGTCGTGAGCTTCTGTTCGATATTATACGAGTAACCGACAGTATGATCTTCCGCGTGTCTCCTCACGCCATACTGTCTACAACGTATATATGTAGGACTATTGCATTCAAGTACAAGATAGACAAAATGCCGACAGTTTGATCAATAGATAATGTAAAACACAGATAAGGAGTTCCATATTGTCACTAAACTAGACATTTAGAATATAACTCCATCAAATTCTTGTCTTCTCTATTTTATTGTTGATTTCTTTTCTTTGGTATTATCTATATTCTCATACTATACATTGTCCCGATTCGTCAACAAGTGATATCAGAGCTAAGGATTTATGACGAGCGTGAAGTATGACATACCGTTGTTGGATCTCAACAAAAGGTTCCCAATTTTGCAATACAAGATGAGGTTATGATGCAGCCCAATGTCCGTCTATTAGACAAGTTGTGCGAAGTCAGGCCGGAACGACGAAGAAGGCATCAGAACGAGGGTCGAGAGTGTGCCGAGGACGCGCCGTGAAGTTCGGTCGAGTTTCTGGCTTGGTGTCGGCCGACACCAAGACCTGTCGGCCGACAAGAGTGCAGAAAATCGAGATTCTAACGATCCCGCAGTTCAACCCGAGGAAGAACCCGAGTTTGGGTTGGTGTCAGCCGACACCCATATTCTGTCGGCCGACATCTTGAGAAAAGTAGCGCAGCGGCTGTTCAGCATTAAGTTTTTATTTGCTTCAGTTTTCATTGTTTTATTTGCCTAAATTTTAATTGTTTTGATTTTAATTGTTTTATTTGCGTCATTTTTTAATTGTTTTAATTTTAATTGTTTTATTTTTTTATTTAATAATTAGGGCATTGCTTATATAAAGCTCCCTAACGCATTGTTTTAATCAGAACATTATTGATGAATAAAATTACTTTTTGTGAGTTTTACTAAAATTCTCTATGGGGTTCGAATTCTACCCGACTATCCAAAGAATTCAACCAACAAATCAAAGAAGCGATCCACCCTTCGTTCGTGTGTCTTCCTCATCCCCGAGTTGCTGCGTCGATCACGTGTTGGGGTCTAGGGTTTCTTCCTTAGATTATTTCACGATTCAGATTCAGAGGTTTTGGGACCTTCCGCAAGGTATCCTTTATCTTTTTGTTCTTCTTTCTTCTTCTATCCATCCATCCCCAAACGAGGTTCGTATCATTTGATATCAGAGCCCAGGTTAGGGTTCTTTATTTTTCTAAATACGTAGCCTCGTTTTCTTCTTTTATTTTTCTTCTTTTCTTCTTCTTTCTTTAAATTTAAAAAAAAAAAAATATTTTTAAAAAAAAAAATTACTGTTCATCGAACAGTAAATTACTGTTCATCAGTAAAAAAAAAAAAAATTAATAAAAAAAAAATCTTATACCAAAATTTTTTGAGTGATTCTTTAGCTTCCCGGCATCGTTGTGAGCCAATTTGATTCTAGCGATTTTTTTCGTGCCAATTTTATCACCCTTCCGACCTTATTTTGGATTTGTGGATTTTGTTGGAGTTGAATTCGACCGGTAGATTGGGAAGTTCGATTTTTGAGAGAGAGAAAGTGAGAGAACACGAGTATTGAGTGACTTACCATATTGAGTGATACACGAGAGTGGTGAGGATTTCTCTTTTTTGTTTCTAACACTTTTGCAGGATGACTGAGATGGATCATACCCAAGTTAAGCTCATCGTGGAGACATTGCGAGCAGAGTTAGGAACGATGATTACGTCGGAGATGGAGGTGGTGCATGAGCGACTTACCGCCTTGGAGGAGAGACCTCATCGAGATAATGCATGGTATCGAAGAGGTGGCGGCGGATACCGAGGAGTTCAGAATGGCCATCATCGAGTCCGTGATCGTAGTCGGGAGTTTTATGTTGAGAAGGATGAATTTTCTGACATTGATGAGAGGAGGTCCCGAGCTGAGATCCAGAGTGAGAGCTGGAGCAACATTGAGCGTCTGTTAGGGGAGTGGGTACATGCGTCCATGGCTGCTGGAAAAGTAGCGACTGATGAAGAGGGCGAAAAGTCAGAAATGTCAGCTTCGGTAGAGCCCGAGGAGGAGGAGTATATTCTAACCGCTGAGGACGTTGGTGCAACCGTGGTTCGACAGTTGGAGTTACCCATGGTGAAGCATCCTGAGCCGAATCTATTGTTGTGGTTGAGTGAAACCGGTGACATTAAGGAAACACAAGCAGTGACAGAGGAGCAGCCGACCTTGGTGATGTTGGGAAAGGAGAAGTTGTTCCTCACTAACGGTCTATCTTCTGTACCCCCTTCCGTTCTTTTTGTGTTGTAAGAATTTGATGATGTTTTCCCTGAGGATACACTTCCGGATTTATCATCGATTCGAGGGATTGAGCATTCGACTGACGTGGTTCCAAGTGCGTTCGTGAGAGTGGTGTTCGAGCCTGGCATCGACGTGGATTTGAGGACAAATCCTCTTGAAGAAGAGGGGAATGATGCAGCCCAATGTCCGTCTATAAGACAAGTTGTGCGAAGTCAGGCCGGAACGACGAAGAAGGCATCAGAACGAGGGTCGAGAGTGTGCCGTGGACGCGCCGTGAAGTTAGGTCGAGTTTCTGGCTTGGTGTCGGCCGACACCAAGGGCTGTCGGCCGACAAGAGTGCAGAAAATCGAGATTCTAACGATCCCGCGGTTCAACCCGAGGAAGAACCCGAGTTTGGGTTGGTGTCGACCGACACCCATATTCTGTCGGCCGACATCTTCAGAAAAGTGGCGCAGCGGCTGTTCAGCGTTAAGTTTTTATTTGCGTCAGTTTTCATTGTTTTATTTGCCTAAATTTTAATTGTTTTGATTTTAATTGTTTTATTTGCGTAAGTTTTTAATTGTTTTAATTTTAATTGTTTTATTTCTTTTTATTTAATAATTAGAGCATTGCTTATATAAAGCTCCCCAACGCATTGTTTTAATCAGAACATTATTGATGAATAAAATTACTTTTTGTGAGTTTTACTAAAATTCTCTCTGGGGTTCGAATTCTACCCGACTATCCAAAGAATTCAACCGACGAATCAACGAAGCGATCCACCCTTCGTTTGTGTGTCTTCCTCATCCCCGAGTTGCTGCATCGATCACGTGTTGGGGTCTAATGTTTCTTCCTTAGATTATTTCACGATTCAGATTCAGAGGTTTTGGGACCTTCCGCAAGGTATCCTTTATCTTTCTGTTCTTCTTTCTTCTTCTATCCATCCATCCCCAAACGAGGTTCGTATCAGGTTAGTTCTACGATCTCTCAAGCAAGAGATCGCTCTCAATGGTATTGACAACATGCTGGTTCATATGGAGCATGATGAGCGTGTGTTGCTCGATCAGATGGCTATGGAGACCATAGGGCTCCATATATCGAACAGTTTGACGGAGGATATCATGGAGACAAAGACAGCGAAAGAACTGTGGGAGAAGCTTGAAGAGATGTGCGTTACCAAGACGGTGTCAAGTAAGCACAATTTAAAGAGGAGTCTATACTTCCTCAAGATGGCGAAGGGATCTTCAATCCTAGCGCACGTAAGAAAATTCGAGAAAGTCGCCGACCTCGGCAACATTGGCGTGAAGATCGAATATGATGATCTTGCATTTTGGCTTCTAATTTCACTACCCCCTTCGATGGCGAGCTTCCGTGATACACTCCTATATTCTCGAGATAGCCTCACGTTTAAAGACGTAACCTCGGCTCTCTCATCTAGAGAAATATTTTGATGATGGAGAATCCTAATTTGGGTGAGACGCCAAGCGAAGGATTGAATGTCCGTGGACGGACCAACCAGAGATCGGGGCAGTGATACGTACCTCGTTTGATTGGAGGAGGAATTGATACGAAGAACACGAAATTAGGATACCTGAATGGAGAATCCCGAAACCCCTAGGTCTAACTCGTAGAATGATTTAGATGGAATTCTAAACCCCAATACGTAATCGACTTAGTAATTTGGAGAAGATGATGGACACACGACGAAGTATGTATGCTTCGTTGATTCGTCAAGTTGATCTCTTTTAGCAAAATCGAAAAGAGAACGAAAATTGAAGAGAGAATAAACTCACGTAATTAATTGATGCTTAAAAATTGTGTTTAAAATAAAGTCTCACAAAGCCTTTATATAGGCAAACCTAAAAAGTGAAGGAAAAGGAGTATCTTGGACAAAAAGTCACGCCAAAAAAAGGAAAATGAATAAAAATTCCGCACACAAAAAGCCCGGGCGCGAAATTGGAAGTTGCTGCCTAGTCCGTGGCTCAACCCGAGGTTAATGCATAGGGTATGGATCGATCCTCGGGTTGATCCTCGGGTTTCCCAAAATTTCTCCTCATTGTGGCCGCGGTTCTAGGAAGCCATCCTCGGGTTCCTGGAGACCAACCTCGGGCTCAAACGCGGGTTCCACAGAATTTTGGCCACATTCTCGGTGCGTTCCCGACACTTTCTCGACTCTCTTTCCGGTGCCTTTCTTCATCGTTCCGGCCTGATTAACGTCTTCTTTTGAAGCGTCCCCTCCGCATGTAATGAGACTAACAAGGCTCGGACTATCCATCTCACCAATAGGCTTCTTCAATAGCTCTTGAGCCCACACCTCTTGAACCATCACCATCAAGCTCTCTTTGAACTTCTTAGCCCTTGATCGCGTCATTGGTCCAACTGGGACATGCACCGGATCTTGTATCATTGACGACTCCTGGGTTGCATCAGGCAGGATAAGTCTCGATCGAAGTCACGACATAGTAACAAGGTTTGCAAACTATTGCAAGAAGAAAGGTCACATCAAAGCCAATTGCTACACCTTGAAAAATAGGAAGGAGAGAGAAGGTGGCAATAACAACAATAATTCCGGTAAGAGTTCTGGTGAGGTTGTTGTAGCCGAGAATTATTGTGATCTCCTTATGGCTTTGGGTGAGGTCTCCAAATCAAGCGAGGAGTGGATTATAGACTCGGGATGTACGTTACACGTGTGCCCGAATCGTGATTGGTTCGAGACTTTTGAGAAGGTGGAACTGTTGGGGATCGTGCATGTATACGCAACGGAAAACAAAATTTTTATGAAAAACTGTTTTTTCATTAATGTAAACATTTTACATTATATTTAATTTATTTTATTGAAAATCCTATTTTCAATATTACATCCATTAATCACGTTAATTAATTATTCTCGTACAATTAATTATGAAAACACGCACATAATTAATTCGCGTCAAATTGACCATTAACATAATCGTATTATTTAATTCTAATAGTTTAATTAAACTTGCGCACAAATTAACAATTGACATAATCATATTATTTAATTCTAATCAATTTGATTTAATTAAACATTCCCACAGTTTGCGTGATAATTATCATAATCACATTATATAATTCCAATCAATTCAATTTTAATTAACAATTAAATTAATCCAAATTAATTTTATTTTGTCAATTATAATCTCAGTACTTAGCGCAAACAATTAAAGTAAACAATTAAATTTAAATTTAATAATACACTTAGCGCAAACAATTAACGCAAACAATTAAATCTAAATTTAATCTAAATTCAATCGTAAGTACCTTAGGGATTCGTCGGACGAAACGAGGTTCGTCGGAAGTCGTGCAGATACGACGCGGGGACGACACGGGTCGTGTGTGGGGAGAGCTGGGCGAGTGGCGGGGCTCTCGGCTAGACTCGTGTGTCACGGCTGGAGCGCACGGGCGCGGCTCGGGCTGTGCTCGGACGTTCCTTCGGCGTCTCTCGTCTAATCAGGTTTTACCTCTTATAGGTTGTTGAGCCATAAAAATCCCCCCATCGACACGTGGCATGGGCCTACTTGTCAGGAACACCCGACGCCAGAGAAGGAGACTCAGATTATACTTCTATCAGGCCCAGGGCCAGACAACATGAACTGAAGGGATTCGGGACCATACCCCAGGTACCGAACGCAGGCTCTCGAGATCTTATCCCGGGCACCGAGCCCCGGATCCCGCCCGAGCATCTCGCACGAGTGCCGACGACCAGGCCCCCCACCAACTGGTGGCGTGGACCCACACGCCAACTCGCCATCACAAAAATCAGATAATGCCCACGCATACCGTGCCAGGATCCCGGCCAACCGCAACGGGCGACAATAACCCGACACACGGGACGACGGGTCAAAGGGTCCCGGAACGCGGCCCAGCACGAAGCTCGGGCGCCAACGACCCGCATGCAGTAGGACGATTTCCGAGCCCCCGGATCGCGCCAGCGCATACCGCACGGACGCCGAAGATCAGTCCCCCCACCAACTGGTGGCGTGGGCCCACGTGCCAGCCCACCATCGCGACGATCAGGACATGCTCCGCATGCAACACGATCGGGCGCCAACGACCCGTATGCAGAGGGACGACGGGACGACGGGGTTCCGAGACCCGGGATCGCGCCGCGAGCATCCGACACGAGCGCCAACAACCCGGCTTGCGGGAGGACAGACCCGGGATCACGACCCAGCACGGGGCACAGACATTAACAACCCGACGCACGCGACGATGAGTACGATGGGCATCAAGCTATAGAACCAACCCCGAGCCACAAATCATGGGAGACCACCACATGAATAAACACGCGACGGAAGGAGCGCCCGAAGACAGAGAAAGGCCATGCTCAATCCCGGGACCTTACCCCGGGACCCTGACGCCACACAGATGCGACCTACACCGGGCAGAACTGCAAAAGCCAAAGACTTCTCTATCTTTGCATCTACCTTTTGCATGTAGAACTACGTGTCAATAATGGACAGATGGATTCTGCGTAATCCGTCTATAAATAGACTTGGTCCGAAACGGAGTAGAAAGGAGGATCCCGGACGAGTGATCTGATACCCACCCACATATATAATATTACCTGGAAATACCATAGAATAAACAGAGATATCATCTCGGGCATTCAAGCCTAGTCTCGGTGTGATTTCATTTCAGCTCCCTTTCCACATACAAATATACATGTTTTTGCACCGTCTCCAAACCCTATCAAGCGCATTTATTATATAATAATCCCCGACAAAAAACGGCCAAAACATAGGTAATCCTACTTACGTATTGCACTAGAAATACGTAAGGGAGAATACGACGGGAAAAACGGGCCAGAAAAACGGTGTCGGAAACAATTTTCGGCGAGGCGGGCGGCTGCCGGCGGCGGCGCTGGGCGGCTGTCCTCCAAGGGAGGCGGCCGATGGGCAGCGGACGAGAGAGGAAGAGGGAGAAGAGAGAAGCTAGGGTTAGAGTTATCTAGGTTTTGATGTGTTAATCCTCAAGCCTATGGAGCTCCTTTTATAGGTGAGGAAAAGAGCTTGTTGGGCTCAAACCCTAATGGATCAGATCCGTTAACCCTAGTCGGCCCAATTCATTAGCCGTCATTACGTTTCTCCAAAATTGACAATCAATTTCAACTCCGAAAAATATAACGATTATATTTTCTTTCTCGTTTTAATTTTCTCAACAATATGAGATAATAATAAAAATTTCCAATTTCACTAAATCGGAAAGCCCATTTCAGGGGTACTGCTAAATCGGGAAATTTCCCGAAATAGAAAGTGTACACAACTGTGTCCGTTTTCTTTAGCTCAACAATATTTCCAACTCATAATCACAATTATGAATCTCGGATTCAATCATATTGACCTCCGACTATATGTACTTAATTAAAAGTTAATTAATATATGATCGTATTCAAGGATCAGTTTACACAAGAATGTGACCCTCAATGGTTCAGGTGTATAACTAGCCGTGGGCTCACAACATATTGAAATTCGAACAACACATTATTCTTATTTCAACTACTCCCAAGAGTTTTAGATTAATAATCATATTATTTAATCTCCGAACAAGTCGATGCCCAACGAATCAGTGACGAGCGTCTAGCAACCACGCTTCACTAATTCCATAGATACAAATGAAGTGTCTGCAAGAAACTTTTAATATAGTTAGCGTACAGTACGATCCCTCCGATACATATGTCCCGATCAAACTATAGATATTGGTTAATCGAGATCTCTTGTTGAGTTTGATAATTGTGCGTACGTTGTAGGTTTCGTAAAATCCAGTCGTGATTGATTCAGAGAAACACATGTCTCTAATCACCTCACTGTTCAACTCTGGCCAGAGATTCCGGGACTACGAACCATCAGAACACACATGACATCCATGATCTGTATCAAGCGATCAGATCCCCTACTACCATGCACAGACTTCACACCAGATTTCGGACTGCACGAACATTGTCTCGTTTTACGACTGACCCCCCCTTAAGGGAATCAGAGACAGGTCACGATACAATTGGTCCTCTGATGAAGTCACGGTGATAACTATATTATGGAATTCTCTACTCGATCAGTGATAACCACTTAGAGATTCCAGGGAGAGTGGGTTCAGTGATGAGCTCATCAACAGTGAGCACCCACTCAAGTATGTCGATGTCCAAACATAGAGGCTCGAGATTAGCCCACATACACTAAGTGCTAGTCTCAAGGGGGAAAGGTCGGGTATCCTTGTTATTGGCGTAACCCATCGACTAGGAACAGGGTTTGACCAGTTACGTTGCGTTAACAGAATTATCTCTCGGTTTCCACAAAACCGAATTCATACAACATATGTAACTGTACAGAACTATATCTATGATTCAACATTGAGAGTAGATATATCATATGCCATTAATATATGTTTCATTAATCAACGAAATAAACCGTTATTTAACGGAATACGGTTAACTGCACGGCCAACCGTTGGCTCGCCGATCACCTACTCCAACAGGAACAAGGTGCGGTGATTATGGGAAACAATGCGTCAAGAAAGATCGAAGGGATAGGAAGCATCCGGATCAAGAGTTCGACGGCGCGATCCGCACCCTAAGCGAGGTTAGATACGTTCCCGGCTTAAAGCGAAATTTAATTTCGCTTAGTACTTCAGAGTTAAAAGGTTACTCGTTCACCAGAGAAGGTGGAGTCGTGAAGGTAGCCAGCAGTTCGTTGGTGATTATGAAGGGTGAACGGAAGTCGAATAGACTTTACGTTCTTATTGGGTCCACGGTGAAAGGTGAAGTAGCTGTGGGCGATTAAAAAGTCCCGGATGTCGATACAACGAGACTTTGGCATATGCGTCTGGGGCATATGAGTGATTCTGGAATGGCCGAGTTGAGTAGACAAGGGCTTCTTGGGGATAAGGGTTTGTCGAAGTTGGAGTTCTGTGAGCAGTGCGTCTATGGGAAGCCGACATGAAATATGTGCCACTAAACCAAAGTTGGTTTTTTGGCTAAGTGTCGGTCGACACCATTTCATGTCGGCCGACAGGCACTCGTTTTTCCAGCTCGTTCGCGTTGGAACTCTGAGGCTACGACGCGAATGCGTCAGACATTGTCGGCCGACACCTTCAACCCGTTGACCGACACTGCCCAGAATTCAGCGTACGGAATTTTGGAAAGTTTTCCATATTGATGTGGGATTGTTTCCTACTACTTCTAGGACTCTTATGGGCGATAATTATTGTTTCCATACAATAATTAGGACATCCCCCTATATAAAGATAGTTGCTGCATTGACATAGATTGAACCGATTATTTTAGCTATAACTATTGTGTGAGATTCGAGGGTTTAGAGCGTATATCATCCTTGTAATCGTGAAATAATATTATAGTAATTTGTTCGTCGTTTTTCCAGTGGTTTTTCCCGATTTGGGTTTTCACGTAAATTCTTGTCTTTTTTATTTTATTGTTGATTTCTTTTCTTCGGTATTCTCGATATTCTCATACTATACATCGTCCCGATTTTATAACACAATCCATAATATTTACATATTCTTTCGTGCAAGTTCAATGAAGGTGCAGCAGTAGTATATATACTATAAGTTCAAATCAATTTTGAACTTAACAATATTTTTGTGTGTATTTTTTATATAGTTCTAAAATGTACATTAATAGTCTAAAACCACACACAGTCACATATATATAGTGTGTGTGTGATGTGTCGAAAGAGAATTTTACATCATTAATATAAAACAACAACTCAACCCCAAAGAAAAAATATGGTACTCGGAATGAATAGTTGAGAAATCATAAATTCGATTCTACTTTTTTCATGCATATTAATTTCAATGTCTTAGAATACATATTAATTTCGATTATGAACTAATATTTATAAACTAGCATAGATTCGCTAACCACGGCTAGCTCACCGCCATCAATGACCACTCCTAAGGTTTCCAAAACTTTTGTGATTTACCTTTTTCCGGTTAAGAAGTTCATTAGCTTTAATTGATTGATGAACAGCCTGTGAATCGAACATGTAGAGTTGAAAAATATATTAAGCTTATGTGATATTCTTTGTAAATTAGACCGGGGACTAGTATTACTATTACCTTCTCCATTTGAGTGTCAAATCTCAGTGATGCATTTCTTGACATTATGAACCTTTTGTGGGGTGAATCAACAAGGTTAATTAGTAAGATGTGAGAATTTGAAGACAATAATGAATGCATAAACCTCTTTCGTTAACATTAGTCCATCTGATTGGAGCACACCCTGAAAAGATAAAACAAAATATAAACAAACTATCAATAGAATTTGACCGTATATAGAAATAGAATACATGCATTTGCCAACATTTTGGACGTCATTGCCAAATTCATAGAAAGCCTAACCTGGCCATGATTGACGAAAAGGTGTGATCACTGTAAAAAGTCAAAGAAACAAAATTTTGGGAAATTAATATACACTGTCTTAAAACAATATTTTTTAATTAACAAAAATAAAAAAAATTCCTATTTCAAAAACCCCTAAAATTTCTCAAAAGCAAATGTAAAGATAAATATGTTTGGGCATAACAATACCTTAAAGATAACTAGGCGCAAGAAGTTGTTATGCTAACATGTTTATTTGTTTTCTCCTTTCTTCAAAATTTGTACTGTTGTTAATCACTTATTGTCTAGGTAATTTTGATTTAGCATGATTCATTGTTGAAACGTGCGTGAAACAATCAACACATAGAAGACTTTCTGCCGCTGCACAGCAAGACAGACATACGTCGCAGCTCTGCAAGGCATGGACAAAGGCGTTGAGTCGAGATCTCAAGTGAATCATGAACGAAAGGCAAAATATTGCTGAAGTCAAGATAGTATGGAAAGCAGTGCAGCAAGGCAGGGCATTCCAGAAGAACTTCAGAAGGTAGTCTTGCGGCAGTGGTCAAAGCAGCCTGCCCGAAAATCTCTCAACCGACCTTTGACCTAGATTTCTAGGAAATTAGTTGGTCCTCTCCTCCTATAAATAGAGGACTCACTCCAGCTGATTTCTTTAACCACGTTGAACACATGTAACACCTCAGAAACACATTTCCTCTCTAGTTCGATCATCAAGCTTTTGAGCCGAAGACTTCTCGTGTGAAGCTCTTCGTGTCGTGTGTCATCTCTTCCGTAGGAGTGGCCTTTTTGTATGCTGAAGATCGAAGACATTAGAACAGGTGTTTATTTTCAGTAGCTAGGTTTTGTTGATTGTTCATACTCTTCGGATACGATAAGCAATAAGGGATGCATGTGTATTGCCTTGTGTGAAATCATTTGTAAATCCAAGAGTATTCTTTTGTAAATACTCGTTTATTTAATAAAGTTTTTAGTCGTAAGGTTGTTCGTATGTGTATAATTTAAATACACATACATGATTAAATTTGTGTTCATTTACTTTTCGTATGTGTGTGTGAGTTCGTTTAAGTGATTTATTTTTAATTAATTTCGCTGCAATTATATACATATATCACATATATATTTATTATTCTAATAAGGTGATCAATCTACGTAAAATACTTAAATCAAGTAAATCATGAAAAACGAACTTTTTCTGTACAATACATAGTGTTGCTCCATATAGCAAAGGGAGTTGATGGTGAGAGGAGCGTATGGAGAGGATCAAGTACAATACGAAAATAAAATTTTATACTGAACAACCGAATATCGGTTACAGAATATAAATCTCTCTCTATATAGAGAGTACTAAGGTTCTACATTCGAACCAATACAAACAATACAGACAATACAGACAACTTTTACAAAAGCTAACATTATTGATGTCGGCGGGTTAAAAAATCAGCAAGAGAATATCGAATTAATGTAACGCCCCGGCCCGTTGCGGGGTCGAAGCCCGACCCTAATGGGCCGGCTCGGTTACCAATGACTGCCGTCGAGAGTGATATTCTGGCTCCACTGTACCAACACTTGTCTTTTCCAGCGCACTTTGTCATCACTCGTGCGCACCCGGGAGACTTCCCAGGGGGTCACCCATCCTAGAGCTACTCCAGAGCCAGCACGCTTAACTTTGGAGTTCTTATAGGAGGATGCCCAGAAAAGAAGATGCATCTGTTGGTATGAGTAGCATATTCAAATCCTTTAAGCACCTTGCATTTTTCTGGGGCGTTACAACTAAGCTTGCCAACCTGTAAATATTTGCTTAGAAACAAGATTTTTTACATCTTTGTCAATTATCAACTTTGCAGAACTGCAATCAATTCTAAGTAAGAACTTTTGATTTAATAAGTCGTCTTGAAATTTAGAAATGCAATTTATAATAGAAAGCATTTTTTTTAACAGTCGAGTACTTCGACTGAGTAGAGTTCCATTTTCCTGAGGTAAACCTAACAAGATATTCTTTTGAGTTGTCAGGATTTAATTGTTTTAAGATCCCACCATAACCAATATTTGATATATCTGTCTCAACAATTTTAAAATAATTAGGATTAGCAAGAGATAAACATGGCAAACATTTTACCTTTGATTTAATTTTTTTAACAGTTTGTGAATGATGTTCCGACCATGGTAAAACAGTTTTTCTTAATCTTGAGTATAATATTTTTGTATCCTGGACTAAATCTTTATAATAATCTGAAATATAATTTAAACTTTCAAGAAATCTTTGAAGTTGTTTTGTATCAGTCAGTTTATCTGGAAATTTATAAGCAAATTATATACTTCTTTCAATCGGAATTATTTTTCCTTGAGAAATCATATGTCCTAAAAATCTAATTTGGACTTGAAACAGTTTCATCTTAGGGGAGAAATGACCAAACCATTGTTTTTTATTAAAATTTTAAATATTCCTAAGAGTTTTATATGTTTTTCTATTGTTTTAAAAAATACTAAAACATCATCTATATAAACAATTATAAATTCTGTATATGAGTTAAATATTTCATTCACAATATTCTGAAATTTAGAAGGAACATTTTTCAAACCAAATGGTAACGCATTCCATTCATAATGTCCAAAAGGAACTGTAAAAACAGTCTTATGTTTATCAGACTCGTTAATTTGAATCTGTCAATATCCTGACTTCATATCAAATTTTGAATAGATTAGAGGATCGCTTAATCTTTCTAATAAATTCTTTTTATTAGGAATTGTGTATCTAATTCATTTTAACACCTTATTAAGGAGTTTATAATTTATGACTAATCTTGGAACACCTCGTTCCTTTTCAGCAGCATTATTAACATAAAATGTTGTACAACTCCAAGGAGATTTAGATTTAAGAATTAACTCTTTTTCTTGTAATGATTTTTTTCTTTTTTACATAATTCTAAATATTCATGGTTCATTTGAGTTGTCCTAGCTTTAGTAGGAATTTTTCTTTCTTTGAATTCATCTTCATAAGCTAAAGAAACAACATGTTTCGTTCTGTTCCAGAATGAATTACAGAATGAATTAGGGAGTTCATTACATACCTCTTCTGTAAACTGTTTTTCAATTAGTTTAATTATTTCTTGTATTTCTTTTTTCTTTAGTTGATTGATTATATTTAGAATTTCTATTTCATTTCTTAGAAAAAACATATTTGTTTTTCTTTATTAAGTAGAATGTCTCTTACTTCATTAAGCATACGTGTATGATGATATGTTATGAATTTAAATACTACATTTTTTCCATTTATTATCGAGGAAATACCATTTTGGTCAATATTATTGATTGGCATGATATTATGGAGAAAAGGAGTTCCTAAAATAATTATGTAAGTAAGATTTTTTACCAAGATAAAAGATGTGGGCAAACATATTTCTTGATTACAGATATTGACATTTGAAATTTTATATTTTACCCTAAGTTTATCTCCACCTGCCTGAGTCAGAAATTGTGTTGTTTTGAAAAAATATATTGTAGGAATTATTTCTGAAAGTCGTAGGCAGTAAATAAAACGCAGTGAAATGCGCTGCCTAGACAAGGCAGTGTTCTGCGGCAGCGTATGCCGCAGACCGATGCCTTGTACAGAAAACGTTCGTTTATCGTGATTTACTTAATTTAAATATTTTAATTAGATTGATCAGATTGTTAATATGATAAATATGTATGTGATATATGTATATAAATTGCAGCGGAATTAATTTAAAATAAATCACACGAACGAACACACACACACGTACGGGAAAGTAAAGAACACGAATTTAAATCTTTGTATGTGTATTTAAATTATACACATAGGAAACGGCCTTACGGCCAGAAACTTTATTAAAGAACGAGTCTTTACAAAAGAATACTCTTGGATTTACAAAGATCTTACCAAAGGCTATACACATGTATGCCTTCGTATTAATCGTATCCAACGAGTATGAACAATCAACAACAAAACCTAGCTACTGAATTGAACACCTATACTAAGCTATCGAATCATCAGCTGAATAAACGAACTCTCTTAGGGACGAGAGAACACACGGCACGACGAGCTTCACGAATGAAGTCGCGGCTCTAAAAGCTCGATGATCGATCTTGTGATGGAAACGTGTTTCTAAGGTGTTGTGTTGTATTCTGGATTGTTGAGGAATGCAGCTGTAGACGTCCTCTATTTATAGGTGAGAGTCTTCAACTAATTCCCTTGAAAAGCTAGGTCAACAATCGGTTGAGATATTATAGGGCAGACTGCTTTGACCGCTGCCGCAGGATGCCTTCTGAAGTTCTTCTGGAATTCACTGCCACACTGCACTGCCTTCCATATTATCTGGACTTCAGCATTCCTTTGCCCTACGCTCATGCTTCGCTCGATTCTCTTAACTCAACCTCTTGTCCAAGCCTTGCACTGCTTGCGGCATGACTCTGCCTGGCTGTGCTGCGGCAGAAAGCTTCTATGTTGATTGTTTTTCAAGCACGTTCCAACTAATGAACTATGCTAAATCAAATCACCAATATGACAAGTGATTACAACAGTTTAAATTGTGAAGAAAGAAATAAAAAAAAAAATATGTTAGCAAAACAACTTCTGCCTAGATCCTTTAAGGCATTGTAATGCCCAAACATATTTATCCTTACAAACTCCCCCTTTTTATCTTTCTTCACAAAACCATGAGGCAGCAGCGCAATGAGCACTCCCCCTCAATGAAATACATCTGACTTAGAAGTACATGGATTTTATCTTGACAAAACAACTAAGGCATAAAACTCCCCCTTAGTTAATACTTCCTAAGTAGAACAAAAATTTATTTAATAATCAACTAAGTAATAGAACAAAAACAAGTTACACTAAGTAAGCCTTAAAATAACACACCAATTTTTCAAAAGGAAATAACTACTTGAATTTAAAAATTGTTCAAACCAAAAGCAAACTTAAAACCAAATTGTTCAAAAACAAGTAAACAGAAATTAAATAAATTGTTCAAAGTAAATAAAAATTAAAGCAAGAGAAGAAATAATTTTTCTTCATGGTCTTCAGAACTGCAGTCCTTCAAGTCTTCAATCATCATGCTCAGGAGACGATCCACGCTCTTCATCATCTGCTGCAGTGTCTGCGGCAGCCTTCTCTGCTGCGGCAGCATCCTTCTCTGCAGCTTCTTCAGATTCAACTTCTTTGAGGTCTGCATCAATGCGCTTCTTCAACATTTTCAAGACAGTGCTCTTTGCCATTTTGGCCTCGGCTGCTGGTACTCCCCCTTTTTGTGGAGGAAAGCCCTCTTCTTCAAGAAAGAAGGTAATGGCATCCACGAGGGCCTTTGACATGTAGTCCTGCATGATTACCATGTGGTTTGCAGTAACTTGGTCTGCAAATGCCTGGACACGAGCAGAAACACCTGGATGTGGAGCAGATGAGCTAGGGGCATCAGTCTGCGGCAGCTTGGGAGCCTTCTTCGGAGGTGGAGTGGGAGGCAGTGCGGCAGTAGCATGAAATCCATTCCACGGCAAATCATTGTACTCCCGAACAGACAGCTTGTAGGGATGTGGCACAGCAGTTAGTTGATCAGCACTATTGAACGAGAGCCCTTGGATCTTCAACATCTCCCAGATCAAAGAAGGGAACGCAAGGCTCTGCGTCTGGGTAATGTTCTCTGCCTGTGACGCAATCTTCTCAAAAATGAGCTCTCCCAAGTTCACCTGCCTACCTGCACCAAGGTGAAACAAGACTTCCCCCATTTGGGTATGCACAAAGTGCACATTGGTTGTGGGAATCCAGTTGTGCCTGGCAACAGTAAACAAAAAGTAATAAAAGGATGAGAGTTTTGAGCAAGGTATGTTGTTGGCAGCATCCGGTGGTGATCTGGTCAGGCGATGAGACACTGCGGCAATGGTGGGATCAGCAATTGCGGCAGGGTAGTCGATGTCAGAGCGCTCTAGATAGGCATTAATGGCAGCAGGAGTGAAGTTAAAGATCTTCTCACGCAAATACACCTTGCCATAGCCTCTGGATCCATCATCACCGAAGCATGGGCGTAGGTTGGCATAAAAATCGCGCACCAAGTCCTCGCAGTAGGGTGTTGCGTAGGAGACTGCCTTGACCAACTTCATCTTTTTCAGAAACTTATCAACTTTGTGTTTGGCACAGGTTGACAAGTCACCACCACGGTCCGGTTGAATTGGCTTGTTGGAGTAGAACTGGGGCCCAATCACCGAACGGCGTTCCGACCAGAATCGCCTCGAATAACCCTTGTCGGGTTTCATATCAGAATCTGAGTCCTCCTTGGGAGCATCAATTTTTGGTGCCTTGCCACCCTTCTTCGCAGCAGGTTGTGCTGCGGCATCACCACTTTGCGAGCTGTCGGGTTTGGATGCGGCAGCCTTCTCCTTCCCTTTACGGGATTTCTTAGCAGTGGTGGCTTCGACGTCAATGGGATTTTCCATTGAGGTTGGGGGCACAGCCGGGCCTTTGCCTTTAGCATAGGCAGTGGCGGATCTGGTGGACGGCCGGCGAGTGATGGGCACTTGCTGTTTCTTGCGCTTCCTGGAGGCAAGATCCTGCAGCAGTGGGTCTGATTCTGTGTCAGAGGCATCTGCGGCATCATGCTGCTGTTGACTTGCACTACAAAAAATTCGCGGATTCCCTACGGCCATTCCCGTAGGGAAATCCGCAAAAATCCGTAGGGAACAGGGTTCCCTACGGCATCCCCTACGGGAATCACGCCGTAGGGGTTCCCTCGTAGGGAACAGATTCCCTACGGGAATTTTAGAGCCGTAGGGGAGATCCCTACGGGCGGGCCGTAGGGGATCCCCTTGGGAAGCCCGTCTCCGCCTCCCCTTCTCCCCGTAGGGGTTCCCTACGGCATCCCCGTAGGTTGGCCCGTAGGGGTATTCCCTACGTGCGTTTTTGAATAAAAACGTGGGCCATATGTTGCTCGGGCCATCGGACCGACCCACAACCCATGGCCCGACAATGTCTATACCACCCAAGGCCCGACCCAAGCCCAGCCCTATTTATATTAATTAATAATGTGTATTGCATAGCCCAGGGTTTGAACCTTGGACCTCATGAGTGAAGAGGAGGAAGATAACCGCTGGGCTATCTGAGTTATATGTACAATTTTTAAAAGATAATATATATGTATTCATTAATCTATATTAGTTATGTAGTATAATGTAATAATAAGATAAAATACAATATATATATATATATATATATATCAAATTATAAATATAAATAGTGGTTTAACAAAAGTTAATTTTAAATAAAACACTATTTAAATATATTAAATTCCGAAATTTTTGTAATTGTTTATTTTTATAAAATTGCGTAATTTTTTGGGTAATTGTATATTTTTTTTATTAATTATTTTTATAAAATTGCGTAATTTTTTCCGTAATTGTATAATTTTTGTAATTAATTATTTTTATAAAATTATAATTGTTTAGTTGTATAATTGCGTAGTGCTTAAAAAAACTTGTCAAAATGTTGAACCAACATTGTATAATTTTTGTTATTAATTATTTTTATAAAATTGCGTAATTTTTTGCGTAATTGTATAATTTTTGTAATTAATTATTTTTATAAAATTATAATTGATTAGTTGTAATTTATTATTTAGTGAAATATTGGTTTAAAAAAAATTCAAATAATTTAGCATAATTTTATAATAATATTTAATTTATTTATTATTATATAAATGGATATTAAAAAAAAAAAAAAAAAAAAAAAAAAAAGAAAAAAAAAAACAATTCCCCTACGGCAAATGCCGTAGGGAATATTTTTAAATTCTCCCCTACGGGAAATAGCCGTAGGGGACCCCTACGGGAAAAATTCCCGTAGGAAATTTATTATTCCCCTACGGCTGGGGCCGTAGGGACAATGGAGGGAAGCTATGCGCGCGCATTCGCGCGCAGTTCCCTACGGGAATCCCCTACGGGAGTCACCCCTACGGCTGAGGCCGTAGGGAATGCCGTAGGGGAACTCTGAATATGATTCCCGTAGGGAATGCCGTAGGGAATCCCTACGGGAAAATTGCCGTAGGGAATCCCCGTAGGGATTCCCTGGTTTTTTTGTAGTGTTGAGTGCCCGGAATCTTCCGCATCAGAGAGTGGAGTTGTAGATGGATAAGGAGTCGGTTTGCGAGCCTTGGTCTTTTTCTGAGATATAAGATAGTTGTCGTAGAGCTCGGCATAATTGAAATCATCATCATCATCCCTCCTGTGGAAAGGCAGATGATGCGGCAGTGACAGAGGGTTCAGGAGTAAAAATCCCTTTTAAGTCAGAGGTGTGGAATGATCGTTCATTCTGGGCAGCCTCGTATGCAAGCACATCATCAACTCCCGGAATAACTACCGGTGGTCGTGGAGTCTGAGACGGCTCAGTGTCGCCGGAGATGTCATCATCTTCAGGGCGGATGATAGACAATGGAGTCGGTTCGGGATAGACTCGTTCCTCTTCGGCAGGTTCGTCCTCTGCGGCAGCTTCTCCCCTGCATCATGGTCCGGGGAGATGTTCATGGGAGAAGCCTTACCTGATCCTTCTCCAGCCTCGACGTGCGGCGGCTGAGAAGCGGCGTTGATTGCGGCGGCGGCAGCGGCGGCGTCGAGAGCTTTGAGCCAGGTGATGACTTGCATCGATTCAATGTCTTGAAGATCGTCCATCGTTGCGTTGGGGCGAATCTCTCTGACCAGCTCCAAAAATCGAGGGTCCTCGAAGTAGCGGGTGAACGGATTAGGAATTGGAGATGTTCCAGCCATTGATTTTTGAGTTCGTGAGGAGAAAAAGAAATTAGGGTTCAAAGAAAAAAACAGAGCACAAACAATCGAACGTAAGAAGATGAGGAATTTATACTTTATGTTCGATAGAGGAATTAGGGTTTTGAGAATTCAAGAAAATTCAAACTCTTTGAATCTGATTTGTATGAGAAGTGTAGTAGGATTAGGATTTTGAATAATGGATAAAGAAAAATAGGAGAGAAAAACGAGTGGTAGTATGATGGGACGTAAACATCAGGCAACGGTTACTTTTTGTGACCTGAACCGTCGCCTGCCGCACACTCGAGTGCTGCCCAACGGTCAAGTGGGGCATTGCTCTGCGGCAGGTCGTTGCCAAAAATTGAAAATCCAAAATCCCCCTTTTTTTTTTTTTATCTATTTTTTCTGTTTTTAATTTTTCTCTTTTTCTGTTTTTTAGAAAATATTCCTTTTTTTTTATTACTTTTCATTTTTTTTTTTTTTTTTGAATAAAAATAAGTAAAATATTTTTGGTGGTGTGAAAAATCAAAGCTTACAAAGCAAAATTAGGATAAGAATAAAAACATCTAATCCTAATGAAACATCATGCTGCATCATAAGTACTTATACTCCACTTAGGTATAATGCCAATGTAAAAAACAGGATTATCAAATACTTAGGTCACCTAGTACATAGTATCTCAACCCATTGAGTATTACTTACATGTATATGGGTTTGACCATGTTGCCTAAAGTGCTTTGGGTATTTTCTCTTCCTTCGGAAAATTTTAATCTCATAAGTTGACTAAGGCAGAATGCTGTGGCAGAGGTTCAGTAGGCATGACAATGCGGCAGCATGATGCAGATCAGCATCTAAGGCATGGTGCACATACACAAAGACTTTCTCAAAGCAATGAATCGATCTGAGTTCAGTGGCTTGGTGAAGATATCAGCTATTTGATTTTCTGTTGGGATGTGATCAATCCTCAAGAGTCGTTTCTCCACCAAATCTCGGATGAAATGATGCCTTATGCTGATGTGTTTGGTTCTTGAGTGCTGTACTGGATTATGACTGATATTTATGGCACTCGTATTGTCGCAGTAGAGTGTAAGGACATTGCTATCCAGGTGGTAGTCATCAAGCATGTGCTTCAACCAAATCAATTGGGTACAGCAACTCCCTGCGGCAATGTATTCTGATTCGGCAGTGGATAGAGAAATGCAGTTTTGCTTGCGGCTTTGCCATGAAATGATGTTGTTTCCAAGAAAGCAACATCCTCCGCTTGTACTCCTGCGCTCATCCGTGTCTCCTGCCCAGTCGGCATCTGAAAATCCAACCAAATCGGTGGTGGTATCTTTGGTATACCATATGCCTAACTCGACTGATGCGGCAACATAGCGTATGATGCGTTTGACTGCCTTCAAGTGTTCTTCCCTTGGATCAGCTTGAAACCTGGCACACAAACAAACGCTATACATGATATCTGGTCTTGTTTCCGTAAGGTAAAGTAAACTCCCTATCATGGATCGGTAGAGTGTCTGATCCACTGCGGCAGTATCAGTGCCTCGGGAGATTTTGTCCGTTGAGCCCATAGGTGTTTTCATGGGCTTGGATCCTTCAAGTTGGAATCTTTTGATGAGATTCTTAGCGTATGAAGCTTGTGAGATAAACGTCCCAGTTGATGATTGCTTGATATGGAGCCCTAAAAAATGAGTTAGTTCTCCTACCATGCTCATCTCAAATTTTGATGCCATGGCAGAGGTAAATGCCTTAAGCATATTCTCACATGTGGATCCAAAGACAATATCATCAACATAAATTTGTGCAATTAAAATATTGGAAGAATTGAATTTCACAAACAGTGTTTTGTCGGCAGTGCCTCGAGTGAATCCGAAACTGAGTAGAAAATCAGTTAGGCAGCCATACCAAGCTCTAGGAGCTTGTTTTAGGCCGTACAATGCCTTGTGTAGTTGATACACATGGTCAGGATATTTCGGATCTTCGAAGCCTTTGGGTTGTGCAACATATGCCTCCTCTTCAAGTATGCCGTTGAGAAAGGCTGCTTTCACGTCCATTTGATGTAAGGTGATGTTGAGGTGGCATGCAATGGCAATGAGTAGACGAATGGATTCCATACGTGCTACGGGAGCAAAAGTTTCATCGAAGTCGATGCCTTCAACTTGCATATAGCCTTGCGCCACTAGTCTTGCCTTGTTGCGCACAACCTGCCCATGCTCATTCGATTTGTTCTTGAAAATCCACTTTGTCCCGATGACATTCTTGTTTTTGGGACGAGGAATGAGCTTCCAAACTTTGTTTCTTTCAAACTCGTTCATCTCTTCTTGCATTGCCATAAACCAAAATTCATCGGCCAACGCTTCTTTGGCATTCTTTGGTTCGATCGTTGAGAGGTACGAGGCAATGCCTATTTCAATGCATGTGGCAGACATGCTTACATTCTTGGTCATGTTGCGGTAGTTGATGTACGGACGAGCTCTCATGCGTGTGGCCAACAATTGACTCGAAGGGTGGTTTCGGATAACATGCCTTGGGGGATCCCTTCGTCGTTGGTTTGACGTCTCTTCAACATCTGATGAATCTGATTGTTGTGGGGTGCTTTCATCGTTTGATTGCTCAGGAGACGCTGTAGAAGGTTGGGCATCATCATTCGAGCCAGTAGGTGCGGCAGTAGGCTGCGCAGGTGTGAAACTGCCTTCAATTTCTGCTACTGCGGCAGGCTCGAGCAAACCTTGTACATCTTCTTCTTTGGGTTTCATGAGTCGACTAAGATCATCAAAATCAACATTAACAAATTCAATGATGGTTCTAGTTTGTATGATAAAAATACGATAGGCATGACTATTCCTAGAGTACCCAACAAATAATCCTTTAAGTGACTTTGGATCAAGTTTAGATCTAGGTTCCCTATCATTCAACACATAACAAACAGAGCCAAACACATGAAAGTATTTTAAATTAGGCTTCCTATTGTTCAAAATCTCATAGGCCGTTTTTGTTGTTCCTGAACGTATGCTGATGCGGTTCAGGATATGGCATGCGGCATTGAATGCTTCTACCCAAAATTGCTTGCTTAGGCCCTTGGCGATCAGCATTGTGCATGCCATTTCTTTGAGTGTTCGGTTCTTCCTTTCAGCCACGCCGTTTTGTTGCGGTGTTATGGGGGTAGAAAACTCTTGGGCAATGCCATGCGTATCACAAAATCGAGAAAGCCGTTGGTTTTCAAACTCGGTGCCATGATCACTTCTTATTCTCTTTACTGAGGCTTCATGGTTGGTCTTTATCCACCTAATGAGCTTGGACACCTCGTCAAATGTCTCACTCTTGTCTTGGAGAAAGCGTACCCAAGTATATCTTGAGAAATATCTACTACGACAAGTACGTAGCGTTTTCCAGAGTGGCTCCTAGTCTCGATTGGTCCCATTAAATCCATGTGGAGGAGATCAAAGCATTTGGTTTGCTTTTGATACAGTTCTGCCTTGGAGTTGGCAGGTCCTGCGGCAGAGGCATCAGTCTGTCCTGCGGCAGGTATTGCTGGATGACTTGTACGAGTCATTTTTCCTTGTTTGCAATGTCCACATGTTGTCTTCTGGATTTTTGGGAGAGCTGGAAGTCCACGAACAGCATTGAGCTTGATTAGACGCTCTAAATTCCCAAGACTTGTGTGTCCAAGTTTTTGATGCCATAGGTCTATGTCATCTTTGACTTGTGCAGAGAGGCATGTTTCTCCAATGGAGTAGCAGTTGTTTGCCTTGGAACGCTCCCCCTGAATGAGTGGGTTCCCTGCACTATCAAACACTTCACACATTTGGTGAGTAAACTTTACATTCATGCCTTCATCGCATAGTTGACTTATGCTTATGAGGTTTGTGATGAGGCCTTCAACATGAAGCACTTGTTGTAGCTTTGGCAGCCCTTTCACATTTAAAGTGCCTCGGCCAACTATTGAACCACTGGAACCTCCTCCAAAAGTGACCTCTCCTCCATGAAAAGTTTTGTAGTTGATGAGGTGATCACTATTTCCGGTCATGTGCCGCGAGCATCCACTATCGAAGTACCATTTATCATCCTTGGTAGCTTTGAGGGCAGTGAAAATGACATTGCATGTTTCAGCATTTTGGATGGCATTGGATGCGGCAGAAGACTCATTTGAGGAACCTGTAAAACAATGATTAGTGGAGGATTTAGTTTTGGGCACCCATTTGCGTATAATTGTTGCCTTCTTTTTGACAAAGTGTCGTGAAGACAGAGAATGCGAGAAGTATTTGGGATGCCGTGGTCCAGTGTTGGAGTGAAAGTAATGTCCTCTTGCTTGATCCTCTTCGCGTCTCCAACAAAAAGGTCGAATGTGACCAGGTACAAGGCAGTAGTGGCAAATATATCGTCTCTTTGATTTAAAATGTTGTTTAGGCAGGGGCTTCCTTGTCTTCATCCTTCCTGACGGTGCCTGCCTTTGCTTCGGCCTTCTGCGGCAGTCTTTTGCTGGGGCAGTGGCCTTGCCTTCGGTTTGTTCATCCCTTTTTGGAGTTGAGGATTGTGCGGCAGCGTTTGAATCGTCACTTGATGCCTTTACAAATGCCATGTCCATTGAGTTTTTCTTTGGAAAAACGGCATCTACAACTTTTTGATGTCCGAGGCCTTGCCTTTCAACATGTGAAATACTCATTACGGCATCTAATTTTGTTGTTGCTGTGTTAATTTTTACAAAAGTATTGTTAGCAACTTCGAGTTTTCCATTTACACGATTAAAGTCAATTTTCAGTTTCTCGGCCTCCATATCCTTTCTGGTGAGTTGGACATCAAGTTTCTTCAATCGATCTTCAAAGGTGTTCTTCTCTACGAGCATTTGTTCAATTGCCATGGCCTGCTTCTTCACTTTTTCTTCATATCCGGCTTTGGTTGATGTAAGCATCTTCATCATCTTGGTCTGCCGGGAAAATTTCATGCGTAGCTCATCGAAACTTTCTTTGAGCTCGATGAAAATATCAATGGGAATGGTCTCCTCTTCAGATTCATAGCCATTGACTGAGGCAGCGATGCACATGCAGTTCTCTGCGGCAGGGCTTTCTGTCGTTTCTGCGGCAGAGGCAAAAAATGCAACATGCCGTCGTGCATTCACATTGGATGGACTGTCATCTTCAGCGTCAGATAGGGTTGTGCCTTTGAGCAGTAAGCGCAGTGGTTGAGTCTTCAAGGCAATATTGTTCCATATCTTCTTGCGCAACCATGGAATTCAAAATTCCAATGCCTCGATCTTTTGAAGGGCATTCGGTTGAGAAGTGTCCAATCCCTTGACATACGTGGCACTTGATCCTCGACCAGTCCTTTGAATTTGGACTTGGACTTGAGGTGGATCCCGTGCTTGGTTGGCGGATCACAAGTCGTCGATCTTGAGTTTGTGGTGACCTTGCCGGGAACTTCCTTCGTCGGGGATCGTATGGCTTCTTCAGCGAGCGAACAAGTACAGCATCCATTTTCCGGGCGAGGAATGCAAACTGGTCATCTCCACCATCATATCCAAGTAGCTCGTAGATCTCTTCATCGGTCAAGTCATTGGTAGAGGTGGGGCTGCTGCCTTGAGAACTATTGCCTTGTTCTCTGCCGTCGGGCTCTGCCACGGTGTAGGCAATGTTCCTCTCGTCGCTTCGTGGACGTGATTTCCCGTGAGTTTCACGATCTTCATGGTTCAGTTCATAGTTCTTGAAGATCGCCATTAATGAAACAAAATCTTCTTCAGACATTTAGCTGTCTTCTATGGCAGTGACCTTCGGCAGGAACTTTTTGCTCATCGATCGCATTATCTTACTACACACTGCCGGATTGCTAATGGGTGAACCAAGGTCAGCACATTCAGTAACAATGGACATTAATTCTCCAAAGTACTGAAGGCAAGTCTCGTCTTCGTTCATACGCAAGTTCTCGAAACGAGACATAAGCATACGGACCTTGGTTTTCTTCACTGTGTCGTTACCTTCACAATGAAGAGCCAGCAAATCCCACACTTGTTTGGCAGTAGTACATTGTTTGACAATTCTGTACATATTGCAATCGATGGATTCAAGGATGGCACACCTTGCCCTATCGTTGGCAGTAGCTGCGGCAGTTTCATCGATAGACCACTTCTCCGGTGATTTTTCAATCATGCCGCCTTCAGGGATTTCCTCCTGAGGTGGTTTCCATCCTCGAAGTACGGATAGCCACGCACTGCGATCAATTGATTTGATCCTTGCTTCAATGCGGGTTTTCCAAAATCCATAATTACTACCGTCAAGAACAACCGGTGTTCGTACGATGTAAGATGGATCTGCCATTGTAAGTGTGCGTGATCAGACGGACCTTAAACACTAAGTAAGTCTAGTGCCCGCTCTGATACCACTTGAAAGTCGTAGGCAGTAAATACGCAGTGAAATGCGCTGCCTAGACAAGGCAGTGTTCTGCGGCAGAACAGCGTATGCCGCAGACCGATGCCTTGTACAGAAAACGTTCGTTTATTGTGATTTACTTAATTTAAATATTTTAATTAGATTGATCAGATTGTTAATATGATAAATATGTATGTGATATATGTATATAAATTGCAGCGGAATTAATTTAAAATAAATCACACGAACGAACACACACACACGTACGGGAAAGTAAAGAACACGAATTTAAATCTTTGTATGTGTATTTAAATTATACACATACGAAACGGCCTTACGGCCAGAAACTTTATTAAAGAACGAGTCTTTACAAAAGAATACTCTTGGATTTACAAAGATCTTACCAAAGGCTATACACATGTATGCCTTCGTATTAATCGTATCCAACGAGTATGAACAATCAACAACAAAACCTAGCTACTGAATTGAACACCTATACTAAGCTATCGAATCATCAGCTGAATAAACGAACTCTCTTAGGGACGAGAGAACACACGGCACGACGAGCTTCACGAATGAAGTCGCGGCTCTAAAAGCTCGATGATCGATCTTGTGATGGAAACGTGTTTCTAAGGTGTTGTGTTGTATTCTGGATTGTTGAGGAATGCAGCTGTAGACGTCCTCTATTTATAGGTGAGAGTCTTCAACTAATTCCCTTGAAAAGCTAGGTCAACAATCGGTTGAGATATTATAGGGCATGCTGCTTTGACCGCTGCCGCAGGATGCCTTCTGAAGTTCTTCTGGAATTCACTGCCACACTGCACTGCCTTCCATATTATCTGGACTTCAGCATTCCTTTGCCCTACGCTCATGCTTCGCTCAATTCTCTTAACTCAACCTCTTGTCCAAGCCTTGCACTGCTTGCGGCATGACTCTGCCTGGCTGTGCTGCGGCAGAAAGCTTCTATGTTGATTGTTTTTCAAGCACGTTCCAACTAATGAACTATGCTAAATCAAATCACCAATATGACAAGTGATTACAACAGTATAAATTGTGAAGAAATAAATAAAACAAATAAATATGTTAGCAAAACAACTTCTGCCTAGATCCTTTAAGGCATTGTAATGCCCAAACATATTTATCCTTACAATTTCTTCTTGGATGCAATTTAAATCAACACAACTATCAATAAGTGCTACCTCGTTTTCTAATATAAATTTTCTATTAATAACTAGAGTAATTTTAACAAACCATTTTTGTGATGTAACTTGATTTAAAAGATTTAGATATTCCAAATTATTGGTGTTTTGGGAGAATTTCTTCTATTTATTTTCCCTAAAAGATTGACTTTCTAATGTTGTGAGTCTTTGTGATATTATAGCTTGATTTTGTTTTAGTTGTCCTATCTCACCTTTTAGGGAACAGACTTCTCTTTTTAAATCGACAATACCGAACTCTCTTTAATGTTTGTTTGTTGGAATCTTTGTAGCACTTCACTTAATTGATAAGGTGCTTCAATTAGTTAGGGAGATTTTTGTTTATCTTTTATTAAAGTTTCAATTATTTTCTTTTTTACATTTTAGTCTGTAATTGACTTGAGCACTTTTAGTAATTTATCTTGATCACCAGTCAAGAAATTTAACCCATTCATGACAACTATGGATTTCTAGTAATTATCTTCATTACATTGACAATCATCTTTGTCAGTATTTGAAGATTCAGAGGATGTTCCATATATGACTCCTAGATCTTCTTCATTAGAAAATTCTGTGTCAGTTTCAGAAATTATTAATAATTTTTTCTAATTGTAAACTTAATTCTTCGTCTTGTATCTCATTAAGAGCTTTTTTAGTCCAACATCGATTTGCATAATAATCAATCTTACCGCATTTGTGGCAACTTATATCAAGTTTTTTATCTTTTATTTTTCCTTTATTAGGCATATGTGTTTTTTCTTTTCTTAATTTTTTTTATTACAATAATTTCTTTTGTAATTTTTTTTTATAAGAATTTTCTTTTACATAATTTTTCTTTTTAAGCTGTTTGAATTTTTTATTCTTAATATCTGGTGGCCTAAGAGGCTTTCCTAGGTCAAATGCAAGTTATTCACAGAATTCACCAAGCTGGTGTTTCTCTGATTTCTGTTGCTTTTTTAAGGGGGACTTGATGAAATGTCATTTTCATAACTTATCATTTACGATATAGGCCTCTCTTAAATATAGTTTACCGTATACCCCATTACTTTAAAAAAAAAAATTATTTATTCATTTCCCTTTCCTTCCCGTAAAAGACAGAGCTGCCCAAAATTCCCAATTTCTCAACCATAATTCACGCTCCACAAAAATCTCTAGCGGCTAGCATCGTCTATAGTGATTTGAAGTCGGGGAACATGATTATTCAGGAGAATGACAACATAATGGCTAATGCTGGTGGACTTCGATCCCTCGACGAAGCTCCCACCGAAATCTCCAGAATCTCGCTCGATTCTGGATCGACGCCGCCGCAATTCGCATCTCTGAAGGAGAGGTTCGGTTTCTTCGGCAACCGCCGCCGCAAAAAAATTGGGGATATCGTCGAAGAGCTCGGAGGCGGAGTCGGTGGAGAAATCGAACTCGTTCGTGGGGACGGATGAGTACGTGGCGCCAGAGGTCATCCTGGGCGACGACCACGATTTCTCCGTGGACTGGTGGTGCTTGGGAATCGTGCTGTACGAGATGCTGTACGGGACGACGCCGTTAAGGAGCTCCAACCAGAAGGAGACATTCTACCGCATCGTATCGAGACGACGGACCGAGATGGAAAGTGCAGCGACTTCGGGCATTGAACTGTTTTCGCTCACTAAAAATTTGGAGTCGTGACACACTCGGTTTTAAAGATCGTAAAGTCTAGTTTCTGGAGAGTTTTGAATCAAGAAAATCGGAGGTCGTATGAAGAAGATATGACGAGGAGACGTTCTACCGGATTGTATCTGTTATGCGAATGTTCATCGACTCCTTCATCAATGCTCATCGTCTCCTTCATCCATCTGGTGGAACAATTCATCTCAATTGGAGCTTAATTCGTTCTAAGGTGATGAACTCATTTATGCGATTTTGTGTTCGTTCTTTTTTTGTTTATGTGATTTTGTGTCCTTAACTTGTTCTTTCATAATTTTCGTTACTGACTTTGCTTTTTCTTATATTTATTCTGTTGGCAGCGCATCAACTTCTTCCGGATGCATTGTTGGTAGCAGCAACAATTCATTCCCGATGCAGCCACAACAATTTTTTCTTACATATTGTTTGATGTAGCAACATATTTATTTTGTGTTTGATTAATGTTTTGTATTTGAAGAAAAATCATGGTTTTATTATGTATTGTGGTTGAAGAAGATTATATATGAATCTGTTTGGTCTTAAATTGTTGTTTTAATTAATTACGTGTATAGAAGTTGAAAAAAATAAATTGTTGTTTGTTTTAATTAGTTGTATAAAAGTTAAAAAAAACGGTGAAAGAAAAAAAATGGTGAAAGAAATTATTGTTTTAATTAATTAAGTGTACCTAGTTGGAAAAAATTATTTGTTTTAATTAATTAAGTGTATAGTAGTTGAAAAAATGGTGAAAAAAAACCAAAATGGTGAAAAAAAATTATTGTTTGAACCAATGACACAACATAATCATGTAAAAAACAAACTCATCATCCTACCATCAGATCTAAACATGACTCTCAAAATTCTATGATATTTTTATTACTTTATATTGTCAATATTATGTATTCTAGTATACGACTAATTTGCATGAAGTGTACGATATTATGTTCTGTGGTATATGAAATTTATTCATAGGTATATGACAATATAATATTTCTTGTTGACATGATTCATGTTATGAGGTGTACGATATTATGTTATGTGATATATGAAATTTATTCATAGGTATGTGTCAACATAATAGTTCTTGTTGACATGATTCACACGCTAATATTCTTATTCTTTGAGTTACATAATGGATTAAACTTCGTCATTTCATAATTTATGCATATACAAATACACCCATGATCGTGATAACATTGAATCACATTTTACATATTGATTATTCATTACTATCATACATATCTTATAAGTTATGCATGCATACACATTCACTATCATGATTGTGATTTTTATAAACTTATACATTCATTATTCATCACTATCATAATTTTGATATTCATACTTATACGTCAATTATAACTTATTTTATTAATTTTTATATGATAAAATATTTATCAATTATAAATTTTATTTGTTATAATTTTAATTTGAAAACTATAACTTATCTTATCACACATTAATTTCAATATTTCAATTTTCAATTCCCTCTTTTATTTTTAATTTTTTTTTTACTTTTTCCTCAAAACCAAATATTTTATCCTCAAACCAAAACATTCCCTCCTTTATTTACAAATTTCAATTTCAATGCAGAGTGAGTGCTTTCTGCATCCGACCTAGTTTAATAACTATTTTTAGAACCCCCTCATCTCTTCTTCTCTCCGCAGCAACCTCTGGCGAGAAGAATCGAGTCAACGCGGCCCAAGGGAGATGCTATATTCTGCAGCGCCAAACTAAATTTCGCCGAGAGGAATCGACTATTCGTGTGTGTTTTGGACCTTTGAAAATGAATCTCAGAAATTTCTCCAAGTATCACATCGGGTTTTCAAAACCCTCGGAATTTTGCTGTACTCTTGGCTTCAAATGTTGCACTTCTCTCCTTAGGCTATTTCGCTGATTTCTGCACAACCTCCCGATTATCGTCATATCTTCTTCGTTTCGAGCTCCGATCTTGGTGATTCAAAATTCCTAAGAAAGTAGACTTCGAGATCTTTCCTTTCATGCGTTCCACGTTGCCAGGAACTCAGCCAGTGATAACAAATTTTCCAGCGAAGTTCCTGCTTCAATTATCCAATTCAAAACCTTGAAACCTTGCTTCTTGCGACAACTAGCCGTAAGGACAACACATCCTGCATTGCTCAAACCTTACTTCTTCAAGAATAAGGTCAACACAGCCTTGGTTTCTTCTTTTTCCGCTCCTAGCAAGTTCGAGGGCACTAGCTGTAAGCTAAGCAATCCATCTCCACCGTGCTTTGCTCGAGGAAAGAAAGCCCTCTGAGAAATAGTCAGAATACCTCTGCAAAATGAAAAAAAAAAAGAGGATATGATCATAGCAATCAATCGATGACAGCAACTAATCGTGAGGTTCAATTACAAAAACAATACCCTCCCTTACTGTAATATGAAAACACAATATTTATGCACTCATCATTTTCAACCAGAAATTTAAGAAATAAGTTCTAAAAGAATTGAAACTTTTACATATAAATGAACAACACACGATATGCAAGATCAGAAAATCGTTCACCTCGATTGAAATTAAATTAGGGAAGAGTCCTTCATAAACAGATGCAAGAATAAAAAAGCGATTATTTTTTCTTTTCAAAAAACAGATGCTCAGAAACAAACAAAATACTGTTTCTAACATACAAACAAAAATTAACTACAAAGAACACTAACATAAATTCATCCAAAAACAATTTCTCACTTTTATAATTTTTCTCAAACTGCATTGATTCCTTTTCCATCCAAAATATATGTAATATGCATTGAAACATTTTATCAAACACTTTCTATACATCCCCGAACAAAATGGAGGATTCCGGCGAATTGTCGCTAAGATGTGGCAAGAAACGGAGAAGCATGATACGCGAACACAAACAACGCCAAAAACAGATGAATTAACTAACAAACAAAGCCCAATTGATGGACGGATAGAATCAAATGACGGTCGCAATGCCTCCTTCGCAGCACCCAATGATTTTTCTGGGGTTTTCCTTCGATTGCTTCCGACCTTCAACCATTCAGCCGTTCGATTTCTTGGATCGATGTGATTTTTTTTAACCAGAGGACTACTTCACTTCGAGAGAGAACCATCCTGAACCCATCCTAATTCATGTTTTTTTTCGGGCAGTTTGTTCAAAAAACGGGCAACTAACGAGTATTTGTAAAATACTTTTTATAAATGCATTATATAAATAAAAAATAAAACAGGGTATTTCATAAAAAGGACATTTAAAATAGGCCATTTCATAAATTGTTCCCTTTTTTAATTGATTCTTTAATTCAACGTCATTACAAAGATCTAATCTTTCATTTATGCACGTGTTGATCAGTTGACCATAAATTAATTCAGAATAATTAATTTTTATTCCGTCATTCTTAACTCGTAATGATTCCCGAACTTTTTAAGCAAAAAGATGAGGCAAGCTGTCTAGAAATGTAGACGTCCAATGAGTTGAATTGGGGTTAGTGAGTTAATAAACTCTAGACATAAATGTGTCTTTATACCATCTAAAATGAGTTAGGGAGGGACATCTTAGATTTTGAAGAAGGTTTTGGATTTTTTCTCCTAAGGGAGTTAAAGTTCCTACAAAATATTGTAGGATTGATAAACACAGTGTATAAACTGCATCTTCTTTTCCGGTTGTGGCCATACTAGTACTGAGATTATTTGGTTCAACTTTAATTAATTTTTCGTGGTTTAGAATTTCTACCTTTTGCGTTTCTGTTAAATAATGATCCCACCATTCTCTTAATTGTCCAACAAAACCAGTTGTTATAAAAGGTGCAATCTAACTATCACTATTTACATTTTGTTTACAAACAGCCGAGTACATATATGACATAAATTATTTGTTTATCATTTAAACCATCTATATTCCATTCATATATAACTTTTCTTGAGTATGAATTTTGAAAGGGTTCAGGTTCTTCGAAAAGAAGATCTTGAGGGGATGGTCTCTTGTAATAATATTTTTCAAGAGGTTTTGGTGTATAATTAGGATTTATTTCATCCATTTTATTATTTTTAAACATTTTTGTCAAACGTTCCATATCATCTATTTGATTTGTTATATCATTTGATTCATAATCATCTGCCTCAGATAACACTCTTAAATGTAGATCTTTTAATTTATTTTCAAGAATTTGAATAAAATCTTCATTATTAGTTTCCATTCTGAAGTCATTTATGGTAATTGGGGGTTGAATCATCGATGTATTAACTGATTAAGGAAAAATTTCATTATTATTTTCCTTCTTACTGAAATTTTTGATTATTATTTGATGTTGATTTATTTGTTTTTCAAAAGTTTTTTTGAAAAGATTCTTTAAATCTTGCTCAAGTGAAAGAAATTGATCTCCTAAACAAATTATTTGTTCAGGGGGAAAAGGTGCAATAATTTCACCTTGATTAGTTTTCCTGGTATTTTGTGAAACCGAAATTTTATTATTAGTATTATTAATATAATGCTTAATAAACCAGGTAACAAATGATATATATACTCTTGATTCTTTTCAATATAATTATAATATTCTTCTTTAAATTTTTTATTTTCATCTGAAGAAATGTATCGAAATACCATTTTAGAAATAGTTCATGTTTTTTATGTTGAAATTCTGTATTAAGAATTTCTCTCATTTTACTTCTTTGAGATAAATCAATCATTTAAACGTGAAAAGTCATTTCCGATTGAGTATGTGATTTCCTACTTTGGCTATAAATTCCTTCTGGAATTTTATTTTGACTCATTCTTATTGTTTCTACTGTGTTAATGTCTTCTTTTATCTGAGAAGTGCTAGCCCTCGCTCATTCATGAGGGGTACAAAAATAATCATTTATTGTCGAGCATCTTGATGATGTTGTTCTAGGTAATCTTATAATTCTTTAAGAACCAAAATTTATCTCTACATCTCCTTCAGATGTTTCTATTATTTAATCTATTTCGTTATTTATTTTAGGTTTTGGTTCCAACTCTTGAGGAAGGGTCCACGATTCTGGGAAATTTATTTCATTCCACTTAATTAATCTGTTAGTGGCAATATTCGATGTTAATAAATTTGTTTGAACCACAGTTGTAGTTCCTGGGGAAGACAACTTTTGTTAATGTTTGGATTTTAAGTTTGTAAAACTTTATAATAAACTCTATAACATATTGCTATTATTTCACTGTCCGGCTTAAAATTGTAATCATTTGTATGGATTGTTAATTGCATTGCGTCTTGTAAATTACTATCTGTCATTGATAGAGTTAAATTTGGAGACACATCGAAGTAAACTGGTCAATGAAATAGACTTGTTTCAATTAAGGCGGCTAAAGAAGGTTTAAAGTTTCTACACCTACCATCTCTATCGTATGCTATTATACTTGAATGTACTCCTAACAAGGTTAAGGGTTTAAATGCTACTAGTCAAAGCACGTGTCCGTACAGTCATAGAAGCAAGAGCAGCTGCCAAATCAAAATCCCCCAAATTCATTCTTCAGAAATAATTAAAAAAAACAACAATAAATAAATAAAATGGAGTAAATTTTTTACCATTCATTAACAACTTTGTCTTGTTCGTCTTCTATCGGAGGGTTGTTGGTGCTCGAATTCTCAATCGATTGAGCCTCTGGAGGATCCATTTACTCTGCCCCTTCAACTTATTTTCTTGCTTACTCTGTTTTTCTATTCTTCCTTTTTCCTGTATATATTTAATGAGATGTGGATGAGGGATTTGTGTGTCTCAATAAATAAATAATTAAATAAGAAAGCAATAAATAAGAAAGCATTTCCGTGTTTCGGACATCATTGTAGTTACTTATAAATGGAATTCTCCGAAAGCTAACCATATAAAAAGTCTTTATTCAAGGAATTTGTTACAGACCAGAGTCTACTTTTGAAATTTGAAATCCCAAACGTCCTGGTCAAAGTCGCTATTAAGTTTTGTCCTTTTTAAACTTGTCTTCATGGGTTTTGTTTAGAAAAATTAACGTACACTATATGTGACAACGATACATCTTATTTGTACAAGTATATAAAAAGTATGGTTATTTACATAAAAAAGCGCTGAATGCCCCAATTTGCCTTCATAGCTGGTCGAGTGTGGTAAAATGTCATTCGACAATCCTATTCGATACACTCATTCGACAAAAGTCTTAGTTCTTTTTTTTTTTTTTGTGTAACTTTTCGAACTGTTATCGAATGGTGTAATATTATATTTGTCGAATATGTTTATATTCTGATATCGAATACAATTGTTTGTCGAATGAACAAATTGTTTAAAATCGATCAAGTTTATACATGGTGATATTTGTTTGTCGAATAGGTTATTATTAGTTTGTCGAATATAATGAATTTGGCGAATGAGAATATTGTTTGTCGAATATGTTATTATTCCTTGTCGAATGTGTCCATATTGTTTATCGAATGTAATCCCTAGTTTGTCGAATATCATTCAAGAACCAGATACAATGGTATTTTTGTTTGTCGAATGTATCTATATCGTTTAGCGAATGTACTCCATAGTTTGTCGAATATGTTCATAGAGTAGGTTACAATGTTTTTTTTAATCGAATACTTGTATGCATTAAATTCACTGATTTGTCATTACTTTATCTCTGTTAATACGCTATCTAAATTGGCTGGTACGATTGGACAATTCAAATTGAAGTAGATAATTAAATGTTTTGTGGGGCGAATGCAGTGAATGAGTGCGATTGAACTGAATGGGCCGAACGAAATTAATGCACCCTTCACCAACCAATGTTACTGTCCCGTCTATAAACCCTAAATTGTGCTATAAATTGGCGATTGGCCTTTATGAAAAACATATCCTTTTCACCGTAAAAAAACCCTAAAATATAAACATGGAAGTCATGGTAATTAACAAGTTCTGGAAGATCATTGTTGTTGATGATTTCAGTGATGTTCTTCGCCTGGACTCCGATTTTGCGAAAACCCACGAGTACGTGATTGGTAGTGTTGAACCCACTGACAAATCCGGGCTCGTGTGGCATGTCAATGTATCTTGGGTTATAGGATACTTGTCTTTCACTCGAGGTTGGTCCGAATTTTCTGCAGCGCATCACCTCAGTTTGGGCAAGATTGTTCTGTTCGAGCACACCAGATTCCATAGCTTCCTCGTTTCCGTTTACGGTAGAGATGGGAAGGAGATTGTGAACTTCAATAATCCGTGGGCTCCTGGATCAGACACTTTGCCGAATTTCTATGATGTCGTCAAGTCCATTCTGAGCGATAATGAAGCCTGTATTGACGTCGTCTTAGATGATGATGACAATGAGGGCGCTGAAGCGGACGACGAAAAGGAATGGACGAGAACGATGGTGAGGATAATGATGATGACGACGGTGCTGATAATTAGGGACATGTGTGTCTGTTTAATTATATTGTTTTGTTTTTATTTTGTATTTCCCTTGATTTTTAATGATGTTTGAATATTAGGTTTATCAAATTGCATTCGATGAAGTTTAATTCTCATTCAACACAAAATTAATTCATTCGACAAAGATTAAAACACTAAAAATCATTCGATACCCAATGGTAATCGCATTCGACAAACTTTTCCTTTTGAGTTGTCTCATATCAATAGTCACACTACATTTAAAAAAATAATTATTTCTATTTTTTTATTTAAAAAGACATATATAAACCTTTACATTTTCACCAACTTTTTTAAAATTACTCTCAATTACTTACTTTATTAATTTAAAAATACTTTTTTACCCTTAATTTTTTGTTAAAAAAGTCAATAACACTATATTTTCTTACTATATTATTACAGAACGGAGAAAGTGTGTATATTAACTAACAAATGGTATATCGTACATTGTCTTCATTTGCAGAGAATTCCAAAGTGGTGGGTGTGGTTTTACTACGTGATCCCGACTTCTTGGTCGTTGAACGGACTGCTTTGTTCGCAGTTCGGAGATGTTTGGGCAGCCAATGGCAATATCGGCCTTTTTGAAAGATTATTTTGGATACAAGCACACCATGTTACTGTCAAATTCCAAATGGGGGTGTTCAAGTGCGGTCCCACGCCTAGCGCACACACGAGAGCGGAGCTTGAATATGCACTAGAGAGCCTCAATCTATCTCAAAACCATATGGTACTAAGTAGGAGAACTCTCTAGGCTTATATCATATGTCAAATTCAGAATGGGGGTGTTCAAGTGCGGTCCCACGCCTAGCGCACACACGAGAGCGGGAGCTTGAATATGCACTAGAGAGCCTCAATCTATCTCAAAACCATATGGTACTAAGTACAAAACCATATGGTACTAAGTAGGAGAACTCCCTAGGCTTATATCATAGACTCCCCTCTCACAATTATTCTATGTGGGACAACTCACAAGTGGCCTTCAACACACCCCCTCCACTTGTGAGTCCTAGTCAAAGGGTGGTTATAACCACTCACAAACAGGATCGAGCTCCCGCTCTGATACCATGTCAAATTCCAAATGGGGGTGTTCAAGTGCGGTCCCACGCCTAGCGCACACACGAGAGCGGGAGCTTGAATATGCACTAGAGAGCCTCAATCTATCTCAAAACCATATGGTACTAAGTAGGAGAACTCTCTAAGCTTATATAATATACTCCCTTCTCTCAAACTTTCAATGTGGGACAACTCACAAGTGGCCTTCAACAGTTACCACTTGTTGCTGCGATGCTGATTATGTACCCTATTGTTTTTGCCTCAATATTTACCTACTGCATTTCCAAGTTCAACTTTCAAAAAAGGTATACAAAACCATAGAGCAGATCATGGTTTATACAAGCTGTATTTTTTAGAGCATCTTTTTTTTTAATTCAATGACTAAGTTAAATGATTTTTCTAAATAAATGAGAAGTTATTTTTAAATATTATACCGTACAATATATTGTTGTACACAATTCGCTCTGAACTTGGTGCAGCAACGCGTCGCTAAGGCGGGACATCTTTGTGTAAATGTGTGCTACTTGTTTCATTGTAAGCAGTGTGTATTTCATTGCGAGTAGGGCTGCAAACGAACCGGACGAATCGAGCTTTGAGCTTAAAGAGTTGGCTCAAAAAAATATATATATATCAACGGTATTTAGGAAACAAACTTGATGCAGATTTCATTATATGGACAGTATTCAGTCAAAGTAGGCAATGTTTTAAAAAACGATCGAGGCGTACGCCTCGAGGCGCGCCTCGTACCGCCTCAGGGGTTTCGTGTGATGAAGCGCACGAGTCAAAAACATTTTAGTTTTTATACGCTTTTATACGTGAGGCGTACGAGTCGAGGCGTCTGAGTCGACGGCCTCATCAAATTTTTGTATTTTTTTATATAAATGATAGAATAATTTATTAATTTATTATTTTGTATTGGTCATTAATCATCTATCCTTCCATCTTTGTTTAACTCTAAAAATTTTATGGTCCCCATTCTCTTCACCGACTAGCGCAACTAAAATTCTCAAAAATTTCTCAACTTCAACTTGAGTACATATTCTTTTTTCTCCTTTTCTTCTTTTATCTTTCTTGTGCACCTATTTTTATATTTTTATTTTAAAATGTTTTAAAATCCCAATTTTTAACTTAAATGCAATAAACAAACAATTATGAAAAAAATAATGCAAGAAAATAATTATATATTCTACTGTTCATTCTTATATGTTTATGAAATTATGATATTTGAATTTTTTCTCATAATAATGGATGAACATTAAATTACTAATTTTTTTTATATAGAAAAATTAGTGAAAAAAATGGTGATGAATATAGAATAGAATAATTTCATTTTTAATAAGTTTTTTAAAAAATGAATTTTGTTTTAACAATTATTTGATTTATTGATAATTAATTTAAATATTATTGATTTTTTTAAATATTTTTTTACATTTTTTGAGGCGTACGCCTCATTCTGCCTCGAGCCGTACGCCTCACACCTCAAGAGAAAAATGCCTCAAATAGGAGTCGTGTAATTTAAAACATTGAAAGTAGGAATGAATTTTGCTTGTCATAATAAATTTAAAAATTATATCACAAAAAACATGAACTAACATAAATTAATCTCGCATTTTGTTTTTTGAGATGTCAATGCAAATATGAAAGTGCTAAAATAACTAAAAATGGTCAAATAAAACAAGTATTTATGTTTTATGTCTAATTTTTCTCATGTTGTAGTTCAATAGTTTAGATCGATGCCTCTAAAGTGAGATTAATTTATGTTATAAAATAAGTTGTGAAATTATCTTATGAATTTAGGCACTTTCTTTTATGATTTGTACTATTGTATTTTGAGTATCTTCAATACAGAAAATACAACAATTGGTAGCAAAAAAATATAATCCTTAATTAAATACTGTATCAGCAAATCAATTCTTTTTATTTGTTTTTAATAAGGATAGAAAATAATATTGATTTGTTGATGGATAACAGATTTTTTGTAATTTGCGGCACCACAAGCACATCAAGTAATTTAATATTATGAGATAAATTACGAGATCCAATATGAGATATAGGAAGTGATTTACCGTTCCCGACGACGACAGATTGATTTCCAGAATATTGTTCAACTGAATCAAGTGCAGCGGGCTGGGCTGCTATGTGGGCTGAAGCCCCTGAGTCCACATACCAATCAGGTACATTATTCTTGGGCTGATTTGATAAAGAGCATTGGGCCTGGAAGGCTTGGGCAAAGTCCACATTATTTGTTGGAGGACGATAGATATTAGAAGAGGGAGCAGCATAGGTATTAGAAGAGGGAGCAGCAGTACACCTGTTGAGAAAAATTGGGCATTGATTTGCATAGTGCTCCCCGGTACACAATTGACAGCGAGGAGGACGACGCACGAAGCCATTTCCGCGACCACCGGACTGATTGCCAGAGGGCGAGAATCCACGAGGGCCCGAGTTCTGATATGATCGATTGCTGGAGTTTGGGCGTGGTGTAGATCCGGGCTGTCGTGAGAAGTTCTGAGAAGGGCCCGAACCGCGGCGAGCATCAGCGGCAAAGGCGACTGGGGACTGAGATGGGGATGCTTCCATAGCTTTCGTCATGAGATCAAATTGTATGGGCTGGTGTATGAAAGTTGTAAATCCAGGCACCGGTTCGAGGGCCATCCGTGTGTCAGCAAAGTTTGCGAAGTGCGGCTCCAAGCCGTAAAGAAAAAAATGACTCTTGTCGGAGTCGTTGACCGGTCGTCCAATTGCCGATAATTGGTCACACAATGATTTAAATTTCTTTCCATAATCCTGGACCGAGAAGGAGCCACGACGGAGCGAGAGGAGCTCTTCTCTAAGTTGATTTGCACGAGAGGTAGAAGAATGGGCAAAAGCGCGTTCGAGGGCAAGCCAAGCAGCGCGTGAGGTGGAGCAGTCGACGACCTCAGCCATCGCTTCTTCCGTGAGAGAGGAGAAGAGGATGCCGAGAATTTTTTGATCTCTAGAATTCCAATCATGGTAGTCGGGATTCACAGATTCTTTACCATCAGCAGTGATTATAGGGGCTGGAGAAGGGGAAGAGCCATCTACAAAACCAAGTAGATCGAAACTTGTTAGCATAGGTAGTACCTGTCGTTTCCAGAGGAGATAGTTGGAGGAAGTGAGTTTAATGGAAAGCATATGTGTCATTGTGGTGATAGGTATCGGTTATGTAGAAGAAGAAGAGGGAGCCATCTTGCTTAGGAAGATGAAGAACGAAGGAAGAAGAGAGGTCCGATGTTTAGGCTGATACCATGAAAGAATGTGAATATTATCACCGATGATTTTGTGTTTCTCATTATCACTAATTATAGGGACGGATACAAAAAAAAATCCCATAAATTAAGGGATATATACTAGGAAAAGATTACAACAAATCAATACTAGGAAAAAGCGACCACTGTTCGGGTTATTTTGGCTCTTGCTGTTCATTATAAATGGCCACTCCATCAACTCGATGTAAAGAATGCTTTTCTCAACGGTGTTCTTAGAAAGCCCGTATACATGGCCCAACCACCTGGCTTTGTCGACTCTCGCTTCCCGAATCATGTATGTCGCCTAAAGAAGGCCCTCTACGGCTTACGACAAGCTCCTTTGGCTTGGTTTCAACGATTTAGCTCTTTCCTCCTCTCTTTGGGTTTCCAGCAGTGCCGCTCAGATTCATCGCTCTTCTCTTATCATCATGATGCTTCAGTTATCTTCCTTCTGTTGTATGTTGACGATATAATTATCACGGGAAGCTCTCCTGCTTCAGTTCAGAAGCTCATACACCACTTGAACATGGAGTTTTCGATAAAATATCTCGGGACACTAAATTATTTTTTCTGTATGGAAGTTTCATCCACCTCACATGGTTTATTTGTTGGACAAGCCAAGTATGCTCATGATATCTTGGAGCGAGCTCAACTACTTGATTCCAAACCTGTCAGTACACCTCTTGTTGTCGGTTGTTCCATTACCAGTGAAGGTCAACCCTTTGCAGACCCGACCCTCTATCGATCTCTTGTCGGAGCTTTGCAATACCTTACCATCACTCGACCGGATCTCTCTTATGCTGTTAGTCAAGTTAGTCAGTTTTTGCACCAACCCACAGTTACTCACTACGATGATGTCAAGAGGATCCTTCGGTATGTCAAAGGGACCTTGCTGGAATTCGATGTCCCGGGTTATCTAAATTTGCGGAAACCGACAACCCGACCGAAATTCCGTTGCCGGAGATCCAACCGCGAACCACCGTACGAGCCGGAGCTCAACCGAGCACCACCACGGTCCGCCCGTGGTGCCCAGCCGAGCCCCCGCACGGGGCTCGCGATCGATCGATCGCGTGGGGCTGCCCGGCAGCCCCCGACGGTGAGTCCGGCGACTCACCGCCACCACCGACCGGAGGGGGGACCACCAGCCGCGGCGCGAAGCCGCGACGGTCCCCGGCGATCGAACTAGGGTTCGATCGCCCCCTAGCCGCGGCGTCCAGCCGCGGCCTTCCCTCGGTGCGCGCCGGCGGTCGTGCCCTAGGCCGACCGCCACCCCCTCGGCTCCCAGCCGAGGGCTCCTTCGAACCTTCGCCGGGGATCTCGAATCCCCGTCCCCGAGGTTCATCGTTTTCCCGGATCGTGCGTTCATGTATGTATCACAATCAATTCACATAAAATCATAGAAGAGAGTATATGATTTTACCTTTCGATTCGTTGTGCGGAGAAACGAAATCAAGATGATGACCTTACGATCTTCCCACGTATTCCTTGCACTAGCTTGAACGTCGGGTGGGCGACGATCCTCCAAGCTTATGGATCCTCTTCTCTCTCTTTCTACTTTCTCTCTCTAGAAGAATTATGATCTTCTAGTTATTATGTGTGTTATGTAGAATAGAGAAGACCATGTAGTGCTTTTATAGGCTACGTAGGGGATCTAAAGGAGGTGGAATATTGGGCTTCCAATATTAATGATTAAATTGAGCCCAAGCCCAAATTTATTAATCTCCCATTAATATTAATTAATTTATTTTCCACTATATAAATTAATTGCACTCCCAATATTAAACCATATTATATCAAATAATATTTCTCCGGTAGTATTATTTATTCCGTGTATTTAAGATTTAAATATCCATGAATAAAATTAATTTATTGCTAATTAATTTATTCATCTCTTGAATCCGAGACTAGTACCATTCAACCTTAATTATTGTGCGGAACGAATCCACTCATGAGGTTTACACAATAATTCCTTATGAACTCATCTCGGGGATATTATCAACCCTTCCGGGATACACTGTCCGGTCAATCATTCACGGCATGCCATATATAAAATATAGTGACCCAACTTAACCGGTAATTAACCCAATAATTAAATCGGTTAATTCCTTTGGTAAATCAAAGTCACTTATATTGAATATACACACCCGCAACAATATCGGGGATTAAGAATAAAATACACTGAGACTCGAATCGATTATCGCCGGCAATCCTAATCGATGAATCTCAACGATCCGCTCAATACACCAAGTGTACAAGTGTGATAAAATAATTAAGACAAATTATTTTCTCTCTCACACAACGACTATACCGATGGATTGGTCCGGGTCCATCTAGGTCGTGAGCCACTGTTTGATTAAATACGAGTAACCGATAGTATGATCTTCTGTGTGGGCCCGACACACCATACTAACTACAACGTATAAAATCCAGGACTATGATTTGCATATATTTAATTAATAATAATTAAAAGCAAACAATTGTTTATTAATTTAAATAGATTAAATGCTATGACCGGGAGTTTATCGTTACTTAAATCTAGACATTAAGTACACAACTCCAATAATCTCCCACTTGTACTAAGGTCTAGTCATTTCCTCCAAACTCCCGGTTCCCATACTCATCACGTGCTTTAAAGTGTACTTCCGAGAAGTACTATGTGAGTGAGCAATCTAGGTTGCCGCTCTGAAGTTATCTTGGTGACTACTACGTCGTCTCCCTTGACGATGACTCGTATCAGGTGGTACTTGCTCTATGTGTTAACATCACTTTTGACTTATGACTTCTTCCAGTTCACCGTGCACCGCTATCCAATAGCCTTTGGTAAACTAAGGGTCATATCCAAGTCAAGAGGTTATCCTGGAACCTAACCAAAACTTCCGCTGCCTCTGAGGCTGCTATTCGGTTATGAGAGAGTCTGAGAAGCGTCCTGCTTATCACTCTTTCATTTCATGGTTCCACCTCTTTCTAAAAGTGAACACATAGCCTGATATCGACTTTCACTGGTCCTTTCTTTGATTTTTAGGATCTGAGAATTTGTAACCAAAGAAAATTTCGTCTTGCTTAATAATCCAGTACTTTCCAAGTACTATTACAGCATCCGAAAATTTCTTGTCTAGATCACTTTGATATCCTCCCACTACGCAAACCGCATAGTTGATATCAGGTTCTTGTTTTACAATCATTGCATCTATAAAGCTTTCCATTCTTGAAGTGTAGGAAACTGCTTTGTCTATCTCCTTCATGTGTACGAACACAAAACTTTAGATAGATGTTTATTCTGTCTCTGAAAGGCAATACCTTTCTCAGAAGTATGCATGTTTAAAACAAACCTTAATCGTATAAGATGTCTAGGAGAAGTATAATGTTCTTATCTCTAGATCATAAGATCTTAAGAACATGCTCTAACTTCTTCTCAATCTTATATCTCGATTTATTTAGACAACCATTATTTTATGTATGACAGCATTTTTACATTGTTGCCAATGATGAAATGTTATCTACATAAAATCTCCGAGAAACACCACCTTGTTTCCATTACGTCTTTAATACACCTTTCGTCTATGCCTTTTGATGAATCCATCAAATGGACTATCTCATCAATTCGCAAGTTCCACGATTCATAGCTTTATTTCAATCCATAAATGGATTTACTAAGCTTGTACTCTAAATGATCTAGCCTCTCAACAATAAACCTTATTGTTCCAAGCAGGCACATTTAGATCCAGTACCACCCTCATGCAGAGCTAGGGGTCGATTTCATCTTTACTAGATCCAGAGTCCGAACTCCTCTAGCCTTATGAATATCTCTGGTTGTCCAACAACCTCCCACTGCAATGGCGTCCCGGTGTATAACAGTAATAACAATAGGTGCAGTGTGTGGTGTACTTCTACTCGGTTTGGCTGGTTCCTAGTCTTTTGTCCTTCTTCTCATTCCAAGGTATTACGTCAATTTTAGGCTTTGTGGTTCATCTGATAGTCTTCCTCTATGAACCGGACGATAGACGTCCCTCTGGTTCGTAGTACTATAGAACAAACTGTTGGAGTTGTGTACTTAATGTCTAGATTTAAGTGACGGAAACTCACGATCCATTGCCACTAATCTATTTAATTAAATAAACAATTATTTGCGTTTAATTATTTATAATTAAATATATGCAAATTATAGTCCTGGATTTTATACGTTGTAGTTAGTATGGTGTTGCATGGGCGCACAGAAGATCATACTATCGGTTACTCGTATTTAATCGAACAGTTGCTCACGACCTAGATGGACACGGACCAACCCATCGGTATAGTCGTTGTGTGAGAGAGAAAATAATCTATCTTGATTATTTTATCACACTTGTACACTTGGTGTATTGAGCGGATCGTTGAGATTCATCGATTAGGATTGCCGGCGATAATCGATTCGAGTCTCAGTGTATTTTATTCTTAATCCCCGAAACTATTGCGGGTGTGTATATTCAATATAAGTGACTTTGATTTACCAAAGGAATTAACCGATTTAATTATTGGGTTAATTACCGGTTAAGTTGGGTCACTATATTTTATATATGACATGCCGTGAATACTTGACGGGAAAGTGTATCCCGTAAGGGTTGATAATATCCCCGAGATGAGTTCATAAGGAATTATTATGTAAACCCTGCAGGTGGATTCGTTCCGCATAATAATTAAGGTTGAATGGTACTAGTCTCGGATATAAGAGATGAATAAATTAATTAGCAATAAATTAATTTTATTCATGGATATTTATATCTTAAATACACGGAATAAATAATACTACCGGAGAAATATTATTTGATATAATATGGTATAATATTGGGAGTGCAATTAATTTTATATAGTGGAAAATAGAATTAATTAATATTGATAAGGATTAATGGACTTGAGCATTGGGCTCAATTTAATCTTCAATATTGGAAGCCCAATATTCCACCTCCTTAAGATCCCCTACGTAGCCTATAAAAGCACTACATGGTCTTCTCTATTCTCATAACTTGAAGATCACAATTCTAGAGAGAGAAAGTAGATAGGGAGATCCATGGAGTTCGGTAGATCGTCGCCCACACGACGTCCGGGCTAGTGCAAGGAATACGTGGGAAGATCTCAAGGTCATCATAAGATCTCGTTTCTCCGCACAACGAATCGAAAGGTGAATTAAATAATTGCTATTTAATTCTTGTATTATTGAAATCAATTATCGGAAAAACAAGATCCAAGAGTCGAACCCGGATTAGACGAACGATCACGCGGTGGTGGCGAAGCCACCGGACCGCGGGATCGCCCGCTAGGGTTTGGCGGCGCGCGGAGGAGAGGAACCCTCGGCTGGGCCGAGGGCTCGCGATCGATCACGGGGATCGATCGCCGGGGGCGCGGGCTGGTGCCGCACCCCACTCGCCGTGAAGGCGGGGCTCCTCCAGGCGGCGGCGAGTCGCCGGACTCGCCGCGGGGGCTGCTGGGAGCAGCCCCACCCATCGATCGCCAAGGCGTGATCGGGATCGCGTGAACCCCGTCTCGCGGGGGTTCGGCTGGGGGCGGGCCGCGTGCCTTCGGGTGCGTGGTCTCCAAAGGCTGGACTCCGACGGATGAGTCGGCGTTCATATGATCTCCGGCGAAGGGTTTGATCGGGTTATTGGTTTCCGCAAATTTAAATAACCCGGGATATCGAATTCCAACACAAACAATACTTCGTTCATCTAGGATATCCTACAACCATATTCAATATGTCGTTGTATCTAGGAATATCCATAGAACATAGGTAGTTCCGAACAACTTGTCCTTTTACCATCAGATTTCCATTTCTTTACGACGCACCATCTCTACACGTAAGTGTATGGCGCGCCCCTTTGGGATTGAATCCCAATCTTTGATTACGCTATGTGTTATTCAGATAGGTGATGGCCTCCGCGACCGAGTCGCAGGCTCCTAATGGATATACTTTGATGGTTCCCCATAATCGCTTTGTGTCTATTGACTAGTCAAAACACTTTGCTTTTATGGCACATCAAGCATTCTAATCCATCACTTGAGTATTCTTAAAAAAGAATTACTCGTACCTTTCTAATATACACATATGTCTGCATATCTAATCATTTCCAATACTTGTTTGAATTCTATCCCTTTTTCAAGAAAGGTTTGCTTAGACGTATTATCCTCCAAATTCAATCCTTAGGTCGGAAGGTCCATTCCTTCAACTATAATTGATCAAATCAATCTCGACCATTTGAATCTCATTTGAAAATACTACTAAGTATAAGATTTTACAAGTATAATGATAAAGAAATATCTAATAAGTAAAACAAGTTATAGAACGGTTCGTTGCATTGGGGTAGACTTAGGATCTATCATTCGTATATTTCTATCTAATGTACCAGAATAGATAATGCCATTATTTCTTATCAAAATCATCCAATGATTAAAGAAATAAAATATCCACTCATAAATAATAGAAATCCAGAACAAAACGTTCTTTCTAAAATAAAGGGGTACATAAAGCAATAACTTTGAAATGAAATCCTATTTAACTACTAAAGCAGATAAATGTCTTCCACCGCAACCGCTGCCTCCTCTACAGCTTTGCCCGTGTAGACTCGAACTCTTCCTCTCTAAGTCGCCGGGTTTTCTGGAACCCCTGCATTCAAAATGCACATACCGTCAGTGGTTCCATATCTACACACCAGAATTCTGGTAGATAATACCGCTGACTATGTTTTTACGACTAAAGAAAAATTCGTACCTTTGAGAGGACATTCAGACTTCCAGTGTCCCATCTTGTTGCATCGGAAGCACTTACCCTTTGGCTTTGCAGCCCCCACTCGTGGTACAGTCCTCTTGACACCACTGGGTTTCCGGGCTTGCTTCCTTTTCTTGCCCCTACCTCCACCAGGCTTAAAGCCTTTGGACTTGGTAGCTACAAGCGCTTGAGACTTGCCCTTCTTGTAGATCCCCTCTGTCGCCTTTAGTTCAGTCAGGAGTTGCGCAAGAGTATAAGATAGTTTACCCATATTATAGCTCATACGAAACTGCTCAAAACTAGGGGCCAGAGACTGGAGTATGATGTCGACTTGCGTCTCAGCATCAATAGAAGCTCCTAGGACCTCAAGTTCATTCAACAAACTCATCATCTTAAGAACGTGCTCCCCAACGGGCGTTCCTTCAGATTGAGTAGTCGACATGAGGACTCTCATGGCTTCTTGCCTTGCCGCACGATCTTGCTCCCCAAACATCTCCTTGAGGTTAAACATCATATCATAGGCAGTGTCCATCGACTCATGTTGGGTTTGGAGTACATTTGACATGGAAGCCAAAATATAACACCTAGCCATTTCATCAGCCTTTTTCCACTTCCGATATGTCAGTTTTTTCTCATCAGTTGAGGCAGCCGTGGGCTCAGCAGGGCACACTTCATGGAGTACAAACTTGTACTCCTCCGAAGTTAGGACAATGTCTAAATTTCTCTTCCAATCAATATAGTTGGGGCCAGTGAGCTTATGCTCCTTGAGTATCATAGAAAGTGGGTTCATAGCTATTCTCTAAACCTATAAGCACATTTAAACAAACAATCAATTTAATATCCGATATTATCTCCCTCAAATAATATCATTAAATTACTAATCACATCTAAAATCCCATCAGGTAAGGCAAGCCACGTTCGTGTGGACGTTTACCACCCAAATGATTTAGCAATTAGATTTGCTTTGGTCGTACATCATTATAGCGTTACTTCGTTGGGAAGAATACTATAAAGCGTACCTAAGTGTAAACCATTACTCAGTACTAAGGTGAATCATTTGGAATTGCTACGTCACCGCAAGCCACGTTAGTGTGGACGTTTACGATAACTCACAATCCTTCACAATTCCCTATAACTGTCTACATCAACTATTTCCAAAATCCCATTCAGCATAGCAAGCCACGTTCGTGTGGACGTTTACTACACCAAAAGATTTTTATAGTTGACTCCCAATTACTTGAAGCATTCGATTTTGTAAATCAAGACGCGGAGAATCATAAGTGAAACTCGAAGTTTCTAACCAGTGATTCACCATGCGAACAACCCTATCTCTCATAAATGAGGGAGCCGAGCAGACAATCGATCCATCTATCAAAGAATGGTACGACTGCCTCTAATTTGTGTCCTCGACATGACCAAGTGGCTTTGGCTCCATTCCACTCCCCGGGGTGAGAATGAGTCGACTTGAAGTCAGTTTCAGAAAGACAAATTAGGCATTGTTTGATAAACTTAATCAATGTCTCTTGTAAAAGGAATTACAAGAATTCTCCTCCAATGACACATCTATACGAACTTCAAAAGTCCATAAGAGTCACCAAGAGAACAGTAATGGAGACCATGGGAATGTTTCCATCCCCGCTCCCACTTAGCTTTTTATAACAAAGGGATACGCTATCTAATGCATAATTAAACACATAAGCATGCATACAAGCAATAAAGCATATAGCACATAGTCAAAATAATGCTAGAAAAATTATTTTCCGACTATCATGGCTTTATTCCATCTCCGTATGCGTCTTCTAGTCTTCAGTCTTCGTTCTTGAATGCTCCATGTGACGAGAATATTAATCCCAATATTTAAATCTATTTATTTTTAATAAATCCAAAAGATACTCAATTCGAAAATTAAGTCAATCGAATAAATCAAAAATAAAATTAAATATTATTAATATTTTTATTTATTTATTTTCCTATCTAATTCTATTAAATCTCTAGAATAATCTATCCAAGTCAAACTTGGAATATTCTAGTAGACTTCTATAATAGAATAAGGAAATAAAATAAATTAGGACTCTTCTACTTTCCAAGATTAATTAATTTCCATTACTATGAAAATTCCCATAAAATAGGAATAATCAATTAGGAAATAAATCAATCCTAAATTAACTTTTATTCCTTTCCAATTCTATTAAATCTCTAGGATCCTATTCCAAGTAGAACTCGGAATACTCTAGAAGACTTCCATAATAGAATAAGGAATAAAAATAATTCCAATTAATTCTTTTTCTATTTCCATGAGAGTTCCCAAAGTTAGGAATACTCAAAATAGGAAAACTTGAATTAATTAGGTAAGTAGTATCTTGGTAGGAGTAGGAGTAGCACGGGTTGGGGATCCCCGCACCACCACCACCACCGACCGCCGCCACCGGGAGGGAGCACCCGCCGCCGCCACTCCAACCGGCCAGCCGCCACCGTCGCCGGCGACAGCCCACGGCCGAAGGGGCGCGACGCCCCCTTCCCTTGGTCGATCATGGGTCGATCATGGGGTGATCGACCCCTTCGGTCCTTCGTCCTCTTCGTCTTCTTCGTCTCATGAGTTCTCCGGCGGTCGTCTCGGTATCGATCCAACGTAAATAAATTACAAGAAATAAATTTACAATTCCGGTATCGATTCTATACATGAAATCGACCCTATACACTTTCCGGAAAACATAGAACGTAATAATAAATCCTAAATTCGGTCAACCCCCGAATTTTTACTATTACAAGCATTCATCCACACAAAACGAATCTCGACATGTCCGAGAGTTTAATAAACGAACAATCATGGTAAATTAAATAGCAATTAATTAAACCAATAATTAACAATTAATTTTAACCATGATAGTCGGAATCCCTGCAAGGTAGAACACAATTGAACACATACATGAACACGAAACCAAACGTTCTGATACCAATTGCTGGAATTCAATGTCCCGGGTTATCTAAATTTGCGGAAACCGACAACCCGACCGAAATTCCGTCGCCGGAGATCCAACCGCAAACCACCGTACGAGCCGGAGCTCAACCGAGCACCACCACGGTCCGCCCGTGGTGCCCAGCCGAGCCCCCGCACGGGGCTCGCGATCGATCGATCGCGTGGGGCTGCCCGGCAGCCCCCGGCGGTGAGTCCGGCGACTCACCGCCACCACCGACCGGAGGGGGGACCACCAGCCGCGGCGCGAAGCCGCGACGGTCCCCGGCGATCGAACTAGCCGCGGCGTCCAGCCGCGGCCTTCCCTCGGTGCGCGCCGACGGTCGTGCCCTAGGCCGACCGCCACCCCCTTGGCTCCCAGCCGAGGGCTCCTTCGAACCTTCGTCGGGGATCTCGAATCCCCGTCCCCGAGGTTCATCGTTTTCCCGGATCGTGCGTTCATGTATGTATCACAATCAATTCACATAAAATCATAGAAGAGAGTATATGATTTTACCTTTCGATTCGTTGTGCGGAGAAACGAAATCAAGATGATGACCTTACGATCTTCCCACGTATTCCTTGCACTAGCTTGAACGTCGGGTGGGCGACGATCCTCCAAGCTTATGGATCCTCTTCTCTCTCTTTCTACTTTCTCTCTCTAGAAGAATTATGATCTTCTAGTTATTATGTGTGTTATGTAGAATAGAGAAGACCATGTAGTGCTTTTATAGGCTACGTAGGGGATCTAAAGGAGGTGGAATATTGGGCTTCTAATATTAATGATTAAATTGAGCCCAAGCCCAAATCTATTAATCTCCCATTAATATTAATTAATTTATTTTCCACTATATAAATTAATTGCACTTCCAATATTAAACCATATTATATCAAATAATATTTCTACGGTAGTATTATTTATTCCGTGTATTTAAGATTTAAATATCCATGAATAAAATTAATTTATTGCTAATTAATTTATTCATCTCTTGAATCCGAGACTAGTACCATTCAACCTTAATTATTGTGCGGAACGAATCCACTCATGAGGTTTACACAATAATTCCTTATGAACTCATCTCGGGGATATTATCAACCCTTCCGGGATACACTGTCCGGTCAATCATTCACGGCATGCCATATATAAAATATAGTGACCCAACTTAACCGGTAATTAACCCAATAATTAAATCGGTTAATTCATTTGGTAAATCAAAGTCACTTATATTGAATATACACACCCGCAACAATATCGGGGATTAAGAATAAAATACACTGAGACTCGAATCGATTATCGCCGGCAATCCTAATCGATGAATCTCAACGATCCGCTCAATACACCAAGTGTACAAGTGTGATAAAATAATTAAGACAAATTATTTTCTCTCTCACACAACGACTATACCGATGGATTGGTCCGGGTCAATCTAGGTCGTGAGCCACTGTTTGATTAAATACGAGTAACCGATAGTATGATCTTCTGTGTGGGCCCGACACACCATACTAACTACAACGTATAAAATCCAGGACTATGATTTGCATATATTTAATTAATAATAATTAAAAGCAAACAATTGTTTATTAATTTAAATAGATTAAATGCTATGACCGGGAGTTTATCGTTACTTAAATCTAGACATTAAGTACACAACTCCAACAGACCTTGCACTTTGGTCTTTCTTTCACATCCCGCTCTGAGCTATCTATTCTCGCTTACTCAAATGCTGATTGGGCTCGTTGCCCTGAAACCCGACGATCAACATACGAATATTCTGTATTTCTCGGTGGAAATCTTATCTCGTGGAGTGCAAAGAAGCAACCTACTGTTGCTCGTTCAAGTTGTGAATCGGAATATCGCTCCCTAGCAAACACTGCTTCAGAAGTCCAATGGCTACTTAGCTTACTATCTGAGCTTCGAATTCCGACATCACGACCAACACTTCTATGTGATAACTCGAGTGCTGTGTTTCTCAGTCAAAATCATGTTGCTCACAAACGAGCAAAGCACATTGACATCGATTGTCATTTTGTTAGAGAACTAGTCTCCTCTGGCCGCCTCCATACCCAACATGTACCGTCTCATCTTCAGCTCGCCGATGTCTTCACCAAAAGTCTTCCTCGGCCAGCTTTTGAGTTATTACGATCCAAGCTCTGCGTTTTGCCTCACCCCACGCATTGCTTGACGGGGGTAATAAGGATAGAAAATAATATTGATTTTGTTTGGGCCCTTTTTCTCTAAATCACACTATTACTGGATCGGGGGGTATATAAGAAAGGGAACCAAGCAGATATTTATTTGATTTGGGACAGGTTATAGACCGAAGAATGTATGGCCGGAAATCTGGAAATGAACATGATGTTCTTGAGCTTAAAGCTCTTTATTTTCCTTTACTTAAAGTATTTGGAAAAATAGAAAAAATGTGAAGTCCTTTTCTCCTCTCTTTTCCCTCTCTTTTATACTAGTTGTATGCATGAGCATGCAAGCTCTTATTATGCCACATATTAGCCTCCTATCACATCTAATCCCACTAATGAAGACTTTTAAGCCATTGCATTAAATATCCACTAATCTTGTCTTCCACTTGCTGCATGTCACCAGAGGCGCACCGCCTCTTGCCTGGAGCCTTATCCGGCTGATCCCCTAATCTGGTACGGGGCTGTCTTCCTGGGGCTACTGTTGAGCTCGCCTGGTACTGACTTCATCCATGACTTCAATTCTGACTTTTGCCCGCCGTTTGACCATCTCCTTGGTGACGTGGCTCCGGTCGTCTGGACACGTGTCGGTGTTGAATTTTTATGGTGTAACATTGCCCCCCAGGAAAATTGATGGATTATAACATCTTTTTTCCTGAAGTTTGGTCTTGGATCTCCTGGTAATCGACTCTTGATACTCTTCGGAGTTGGTATTTGGCTTGTGGATCTTGTCAGCAGTGGATTTTGACGTGGGATGTCTTTGATTTTAGGTGGCTCTAGTGTGGTCTTGAAAGATAATTCTGAGAGGGACGGAGAGGAGATTGCGATTCTTATCGTTCTGGACTTTTGTACCTGCATTGATCAAAAATTTCTTTCGGGATTTTTCCCGATTAGTATTTTTGTAATGGACACATATAGTCCTTGGATAAGAAAATTAAGTATTTCTCTCACGGGGTTGTGTCTTAAGACTTCCCTGTAACAATATTTATCATGGTACTGAGACCATGTAATTTCTTTCCCTGTATAGATGGGAAGACTTTTTGCATGCCGATTTAATTTCGGTCTTTAATTGATTAAAATAAATCAATAAATCAAGAGATAATATGAAAAGATTTGAAAAGATTCGAAATTCAGAAATCACCTTTTTGCAGGCTTTTCTGGCCACGTGGCCTGACGGTTACAGGCTGAATTTATTAGGGTTTTGAGATAGTGGGGCGATAATTGAGTGCTTTCCTCGGTAACCGCCCCTTTTCTCTTCCCTCACGCAACTGTGCGTCTCATCAGTTTCTTCATCATCGTTTTTGATTTCAAAATTTGAAATCACGATTCACAATTCAGAATTCATATTTTGGGTAAGAAAAATTCACTCTCGATTTATCTTATTTTTCCCTTACGAAATCTGTGTTTTTTGCTTTTGTTTTCTTCGACTGTAAATCGAATTATGCCGTGACTGAGACGAGGTCCTCGAGGGAGGTATCAACCACCCGAAGCTCCTCACGTCGTCTTCGGCAGAGAGTATAATTCGTTCATGGAGGGAGCCGTACCTGATCTTCCGTCGCCGGAGGCGCCCGATCCGGCTACCGAAGGGCCTTACCAACCGGTTACGAGAAAATCGATTCCGGTGGGGCCCGATTCGGATCATCAAGATTGGGGCGCTCACGGCCGGAAAAGTACAGTAGACCCTTCAACACTACTAGAGAAGCGAAAGAAATGGAGGATCCCAAATAATGTTCACCTTTATGTGCCGTTACCTGGAGAATCGGCGTGTTGCCCGCCGGCGGGAATGGTGGCCGTTGGAGAGGACGCACTGAACGTGGGGTTGCGGTTTCCGATACACCCTTCCATCTCTGGACTCCTCAACCTCTGGGGATTAGCCCCTCACCAACTTCATCCTAACGGATGGGGCCAACTGTACGGTGTAATCACCGTATTGGGCCAGGTGGGGCTTTCTCGTCCCATTACCGGTGAGGAGTTCCATCAATTCTTCAGCCCAGTCGTCTCCAACTCCTCTTCCCGCGGGGATTACACGGTTCGCCTTAGGCCGAATAAAGTGAAGATCAAGGAGCCCAAACTCAAGGACATCCGCTGGTGGGATCGATGGTTGTTTGTTTCTGGTTACTGGAAAACTCAAACCCGGGACGGGGAGATTGACATTCCTGTCACATACTCTGAAAAACCTGACTGTAAGCCTCGCAAACTCGTCATCGTACAATTTTGACTGATCTAAACTTTTTTCAATGATGCAGGTGGTCGATTGCCGAAAGCAATAAATCTCCCGTGGGATTTAGAGACGGCGAATCTCCTAGCACTGTGTATACCATCAGAAAAAAGAGATTGCAATTTGTACAACGACGACGTTCGGGACGAAGCCGGTCTATACTACCCACCATACATCGAAGGTCGAGAATATCCAGGTACCTTTTCTCAAAGTGTTTAAGTTTTCCCAGTAAGACTTTTTCAAATCCCCTGGTATTCTGCTTAAAAACCGAGTATTGGTTTCCCTGGGAATTTTTCAACTCCCTTGTACTTAGTTATATTTTTGTTTTTTTAAATGGTCTTCCCTGGGATATCTAAAAAGACTTCCCGGTACTCCATTATGTACTTTAAACTAAAACTGCCCTGGGATATCTTTACAGACCTCCCGGTATAATAGTTTAAGTGTTTCCTGTGCAGAGTATTTCAACACTGTCTTTACTGAGAAACCTGAAGGCATGGCTGACAACAGAGATATATTTGGCTCCCTTGGCATCGTGGACGCTGCAGTTTTCACCAAAGGGCGAAAAGCTAAAGCCAGCACATCAGCTGGGCGAGGAAAGAGTGCTGTGAAAACCCGGGGTGGTTCATCAAACACTCCCGCAGGCCGAACCCGATCCCACACTCTGTCCAACCCGGGAACGGAAACCGATCCACACGGGCTGATGAATGTGGTGGATTCTTATCAGGAAACTCCTCTGACCTCTGACACAGTGATGTCTGAAGCTGCCCCGAGCACTGGACTGCCACCTTCTGGATCCACGTCACTGCTCAAGGTCAAACAGGAAGAAGGGAAAAAACGCAAGGGGGCCCAGGGGGCCATAATTGATGTCACAGACTCTCCACCACGTTCCTCAAATACTAGCGAAAACGCTATGTATGGGTTACATGCTGAGCTGTTCTCCAAGTAAATATTTTTACTTGTTTTGTTTATACTCTAAAAATATATATATTTTGAGTCTTCTACTGTACATTCATTCTTCTCACTGTATCATCCTTCAGACTGTCCCTGCACGATCCTCCAATTCCTCCAGTGCTCGTGTCATTCTATTCCGGGCTAGGTCCCATCCCTCCGGTGTCTACTCAAAACAGTCCTGTGGGCGAGGCAATTAATGCAGTTGGCCGGTGCTGGACTACCGAGTTCAATGACTTGATGGACCACGACAACCACGCGCTTTCCATGGCGCTCAAGCTAACCAGTCAAGCTACAGTGGCCATCGCCGGTGCTCATACTCGTACAGAGAAAATGCTCGAGGCAATCGTAGCACACGAAACCAATGCAAAAAGGCTCGAGCAACACATCAAGGAGCTCAATGAGGCATATAAATATGCAGCCGGGGATCGAGACACTTGCCGGGAAGTCATTGACACTGAGCGGACTGAAAAGGCGAAAATAAAATCTGAGTTGGAGGAGGCCCTGAAGACGGTCAAGGAGAGTGAGAAGATGATGGAGCAGGCCTTGGACGAGACATCCCGGGAAATAAAAGAATTGAAGGCCAAACTGGCCCAGACCGAAGCTGATCTAAAGAAGACCACAGACAACTTTGATAATGCTTGCGAGATGTTAGAATCTCCAGCGCATAATCCAAGAATTCTGTCTAACCTTCTTTATGTTACTGCCTATGTTGGAATGATCAGGTCAGCGGCAAAGGAGCAGAACGAAGTTGTCAAAGACTTTGCCCTCAAGACACTCAAAGATTACATGAAGGAGGACACACTCGATGACCGGGTGCCGCAGCCATTCAAGGATCTTGAGGTCGAGTTCGGCATAGACATGAAGTGGTGGCCCACTTATGACAAGCTCTGCATGCCTGGTGAACTGCCCATTGCGACAACAGAAGAAGAAGATAAAGAAGATGAAGAGATGAAGGATGGGGAGGCACAGGATCTAGTTGGTGACGGGCCCAGGGGCATGCCAAAAGATTCTACCGTGACTCCTCCCCATGATGGTAATTCCACCTCTTGAGTGTCAAAACTCAAGAGTCTGCAAAGTTTATGAAGTCTCCCCTGGGTGTAAAAAACCCAGGGTTTTAACCATTTCAGTATTTATAAGTATTATCTTTTGGCCTTCGGCCCCAGACAATTCCTTATTACTATTCTGGTTTGTAATAGCTTAAAACTTTAAGTTTTTGCTAGTTTTTGTTAGGATCCTCTCCTGGGGACCTCTGAACAATTTGGATGCGTTCGCACCTCTTTTGATATGCATGTTTTTGTTAGGATCCTCTTATAGGGATCTCTGAACAATTTGGATGCGTTTGCACCTCTTTATTATTCGGCATGGCTCTTTTCACAATGTGTCAGCCTTTCAAAGTCCGAATAATGTGGCTCTACCCTTCGTTCTAGGTACTTTGAGCTCTTAACTTCGTAGGGCGATTCAAAGGTAAATGTTCTTTTTCCATTTGGTGCTCGCTTTCGGCCCCGGTCCCATTTGCTTACCCCGATCGCATGCCTACGAAGCCCAATCTGGTTCCAGTGGACTTTATCTAAGCCTCTTGGGTTCGCCAGATAATCTCTTATTCTCTCCCCGAGGGACTCAGAGTCTTCTGAATTCTAATCCCCGAGAAGAGAATTCGTCGGCCCTCAAGTCTTATAGACTTTCACAGGGATGCCGGAAGTTTATTTCCTGGTACAGGAATCATCCCTCATTCAGGGGTTGCCTGGGTGAAGCTTAAAGTTCTTCCCGGCCAAGATATATTTATCACCTGGGTATGGCTCTAAGCCTTCCCCTGGGAAAATATATAATTCATAGTATTTGTACTTTCCCCTTATAGAGGTCTTGCCTTAGTGAAGTTTTAACTTCCTGTAGGCTTATTTTTATTTATCACATGGGTACGGCTTTTAGCCTTTTCCCGAAGTGATTATATATTTATAATGAAAATGAAAATAATGAAGGTAAGAAGAAAATTGATAGTGGTACATTACCTCAAACTTCAAAACCTTCGTTATAGATAGAGTTTGCTAACAAGCATTACATTGTACCTCCGCCAAAAGGTTTTACAACATTTTTAGCTCCCAGGCTAATGATAGAATTTTTTCAAATGTAACGCATTCCAGCGATACTGATCTTTTGTGCCGTCGAGTAGCTCTAGTTCATACACTCCGTTCTGGAGGCACTGGCTTACTCTAAACGGTCCTTCCCAGGATTGACCCAGGGCCCCAGGATGTGCTCCCAGGATCTTTTTCAGTACCAGGTCTCCCACTTGGAAGTCTCTGGCTCTTACTTTGGAGTTATACCACCTTGCAATTCTTTGCTTGTTCATTTCGTTCAACGAGTCAGAAGCTAACCTCTTTTCTTCCAAAAGGTCTAGCTCTCTTCGAAGCGCTTCCTCGTTTTCACCGCCGGCTCCCTGGGCGGTTCGATGTGACAACACCGTAATTTCCGCCGGGATCACGGCTTCGGTGCCGAACGCTAATGAATATGGGGTTTCTCTTGTAGCCGATCTGGCTGTTGTCCTGTAGGACCATAGGACTTCTGGGAGCTCGTCTGCCCATTTGCCTTTTCGCTCTTCGAGCTTGGCTTTAATGGTGTGTTTCAGAATCTTATTGACGGCTTCAACCTGTCCATTCGTTTGGGGGTGGTACGGAGTGGAGAATAATCTTCTGATTTTCCATCTCTCACAGAACTCCGCCACCTCTACCCTGTCGAATTGTTTTCCATTATCGGAAATTATCGTCTCCGGTAAACCGAAGCGACATATAATATTCTTCCATAGGAATTTGATGACCTGTGCTTGGTCTATCTTGTTCAGTGACTCTGCTTCCACCCATTTGGTGAAATAATCAACTGCTACTATGGCGAATTTTACCCCTCCCCGGGCCGTTGCCAGTGGTCCTATCAGATCGATTCCCCAACGAGCAAACGGCCAGGGACTGTACAGGGATCTCAGCATCTCCGGGGAAGTTCTAATGGTAGGTCCTATTACTTGGCATTTTACGCACTTTCGGGCATAGCCAATGGCATCCTTCCGTAGGCTTGGCCAGTAATAGTCTTGACCCATTATTTTATGTGCCAGGGATCTTCCCCCGGCATGGTTCCCACAGACGCCGTCGTGGATCTCTTCCAGGAGTCTCAGTCCTTCCTCCTTCGACACGCATTTCAGCAGTGGAAGGGAATAACTCTTCCGGTAGAGATCCGAATTTAAGATTGTGTATTTTGCTGCCCGGATTCGCAATTGCTTGCCTTCGGTTTTGTCTGGCGGCAATTCCCCAGTATCTATGTACCTTAGGATTGGTGCTCGCCAGTCCTCACCGGTCACGGGCAGAATTGGCAGTTGTTCTGCTCTTCGATCTACCGAGGGATTCAATAACTTAGTCAACATGATTTTTGAAAAATCTGCCGAGCCTTCCGACGAGGCTAGCTTTGACAAGGCGTCTGCCTGTGAGTTATGTTCCCTCGGGATCTGTTCAATTACTATCTCTGGGATCTTTTTACAAAGTGATCCTACCAACTCCAGGTATTTGATCATTTGTTCTCCCTTGGCTTCATACTCACCAGTCACATGGTTTACAACCAGTTGGGAGTCCATGAATATAATTAATTTTTTCACACCAACGGCTATGGCTAATTCTAGTCCCGCGACGAGAGCTTCATATTCAGCCTCATTATTCGACGCAGGGAACTCGAATTTAACCGCCTGGGTGATAGAATCTCCCTCGGGTCCAAGTAGTACTATACCGGCCCCCGAGCACGCTGTGGTTGTTGAACCGTCCACGTACAGTCTCCACGCGCGTGATTGATTATTGGACTTTTCCGGGAACGTCAGTTCCACGATAAAATCGGCCAACACTTGGGCTTTGATTGCTGTCCTGGGGCTGAAGGTTATGTCATATTGACTTATCTCTAGAGCCCACTTCAGGAGTCTCCCGGTGACATCGGACCGGTGCAATACTTGCCTTAGCGGCATGGTTGTTAAAACCTCTACGGGGTGCTCAAAAAGATACGCCCGGAGTTTTCTCACAGCCACAATCAGGGCATAAGTGAGTTTTTCTAACGGGGTGTACCGTACTTCTGCTTCATGCAGGACTTGGCTCACGAAGTACACGGCGAGGTGTTTTATTCCGTCTGCTCTCGTCAGAACTGCACTGATGGCATGTTCCGACGCGGCTAGGTACAGAAACAACTTTTCCCCGGGCTTCGGAGCCACAACCACTTTGGGACTGGATAGATACTCTTTGATTTGCTTAAAAGCTTCTTAAGCATCTTTTTTTCCAGTGGAATTTATTTCCTTTGATGGAGGCAAAGAAAGGACGGGTTTTATCCCCCAGACAGGAGACATACCGGCTCAGGGCGGCCAAGCAACCTGTAAGGCGCTGCACGCCTTTGATATCCCGGGGTTCCCACATATCCAGTATGGCTTTGATCTTGGCCGAGTTGGGTTCAATCCCATGTTCCCCGACTACATGCCCTAGGATCATACCTTTCCTTATACCGAAGTTGCATTTTTTGGGATTCAGTTTCATATTGTAGTGCCCCAGAATCTTAAAGACTTCTGCAAGGTCTTTTATGTGATCTGCTTCATTCTTGCTTTTCACAATGATATCATCGATATACACTTCAACAGTTTTACCGATTAAATTTGTAAACATCATGTTTACTAACCTTTGATATGTGGCCCCGGCGTTCTTTAAACCGAAGGGCATTCTTTCCCAGCAAAACACCCCTTTCTCCGTGTAGAACGCCGTGTGCTCTATATCCTCTGGGTGCATCGGAATTTGATGATAACCTGCCTTAGCATCAATTGTTGAAAATATAGCATGACCTGTCAAATTATCGACAAGGTGATCAATGTGTGGCATCGGAAAGTGGTCCTTGGGACATGCATTATTCAGATCTGTAAAATCTATGCATAGTCTCCAGGCGCCTACTGTCTTCGATACCATCACAGCATTGGATAACCAGGTGGCATCGCTCGAGGCTTGCCTCACCAGTTTATTCTTAATCAATTTGTTTACTTCCCCGGCCAGTGCTTCGCACTTCTCCGCCCCCATTTTCCTTCGCCTCTGGGCAATAGGTTTTTTCTTGGGGTCGATCTTTAACCGATGGCATGCATGTTTGGGATCTATCTTTCCCAAATCCGCACTTGACCAGGAGAAAGTACTCTGATTTTGCCTGAGGAAATTTATCAGTCCACTTCGAGTGTGCTCTAACATATGCGTACCCACGAGTACTTGCTTATGAGCTTGCTCGGGATCCAACACTATGGAGTCTAAGTTTTCGACCACTTCCATGGCAGTTTCTTTTCGGTGTTTGGTTCCCGTCCTGGGATCATAATCCTCGTGCTCTGGCCCCAGCCGGTCCTGAGTTTGGTCGGTGGAAGCTGTTCCCGCACAGGGATCTTGTCCTTGGGAATTTGCTTCCTTCCCCGGAACCAACTCTTGGATCGCTCCGGGCCCCACGGTATTTATGACATCAGGTGCCTGGGTCTCCAATCCCGTACAAGTAACTTCAGCCACTCGGGACTTTTTGTTTTGCTCATCTTGTGAGTCTTTGATTTGCTCATCCTGTGAGTCTTTGATTTGCTCATCCTGTGAGTCTTTGGTGTTTTCCGCCAGACATTTCTGGGGATTGTCACTCGCAATTATAACTAAGTTATCAAGATCACAGAAATACAAAAGACACTTCTTGGCCATTACTAGGTCACCTCTAACGGTGCCAACAGCACCGGAGGGAGTAGGGAATTTTACACAATAGTAGTAGGTTGAGGCTACCGCTTCGAAAGCGTCCAAAAAGGGCCTACCTAAGAACGCGTTATAGCCGCTAGCTCTATCTACTATTACAAATTCCAAGTTCCTAACCAACATAAGACCTGGATTCTTGGCGTCTTTCAACTCCACCGGCAGTACGATCTTGCCATATGGACGCACCACGTCGTTGCCGAAGCCTTTGAGTATCAAATCGCACGGTGAGACATAACGGGCCAACTTGCCCATCTGATCCAGGGCGTTCTTATACAGAACATTACAGTGAGCACCGTTGTCAACCAGAGTACGAGACACATCGATTCCCAGGATCCTCGCCCTGATTACCAGGGGTTCATCCTTCGGGAATTTGGCCTCATCACGATCCCGTGGCGTGAAAGATATCACCACAGTATCACAGATTGTCGCGCTCTGCGAGGGCGCAGAAGCCACCAGAACTTCCCACATGGCCAAGTCTCTCTTGCGCTTCCGTTTGCTGTCTTCAGTCAAGGGCCTGACACCACCAATCATCATAACTTCCTGGGCACCCTGAGGCCCCGGAGCATTTTGATTTTGGCCCGGTGCAGCTGGTGGAGGGCCCTGGGGATTCTGACCCCGTGGCTCATTCCCTACAGCCCCGGGACGGGGGAGGTACTGCCACAGTTTCCCCTCATTGAACAGCCTCCACAGTTGCCTCAGTAACTGACGACACTGGTTTGTTGAATGGCCGTGTTTCTCATGGAAATCACACCATAGGTTCGGGTTCAACTTCTCTTGGGGAGTGTTAATAGGCGGGGGTCTGGTTAACACATCTACCCTCTGAGTCAGGAACACCTGCAAAATGGACTTGGGGCCTTACCAGTTTCACGCCGAATATTGGCTTCCAGTTCCCTTATTTCATCCATTATGGGATCAGTACCGGTTTTCACACCGGATTTCTTTCCAATATAATTTGGCCTTTTCTCTGAAGAGAATGGGGCCTTCTTTTTGGTTTCGCTCAGGCCCCGCGGGGTCCTGGTCAACCTTTGATATGCTACCTCAGCGGCAGCTTTCACACGAAATTCCTCATAGGATTTTGGATAATTTTTCATCATAGATTTGAACAACTTTGAGTTTCTTCTCAAACCGGTCATGGCGGTATGGAGTTTTAAATTCTCATTTATATCCTCCCCGCCAGCCAGGATAATTTCCTCAACTCGCTCCACATACCTTTCATCCGACTCCTCATCATCCTGTTTTATCCCGAGTAGACGTTGGCTCTGTTCCAGTTTCACAGCCTTAGAGGCAAAATGCGTCACGAACCTGTACACCAAATCATCGAAACATTTAATCGAGTGGGCAGGGAGGCCCGCGTACCATTTGTGAGGAACATCACCCAACGTAAGGGGAAAAAGTCTACAGCGCGTCGCATCAGTTGCGCCGCGGCCGGACATGTAAGACCTGAACCTACTCAGATGAGTCTCTGGGTCAGTTTTACCGTCATAGACCAAGGATGGCATGGGGAGGATTTCAGTTTGCATGGATGCATGTTCAACTTCTGGGGCCAGGGGTTCATTTTTGTAACCTGAAGGTACATGCACACCCTGTCCCTCATTCATTCGTCTCTCCAACTCAGCATACTTCTGCTTCAGATCTACGATCTCCGGGTCCTCCGCCCTGGCCCCTTGGACCACTGGCACAGGAGAACCCTCCCGATACCGATGCATGTCACTCTGGCTGCCTCTCCTTCGACGATCCGTCGAAGTGGCCACAGATTCAGCATTTCGGTTTAGATCTATTACCGGGTGCTTTTTTCGCTCTCTCCTGTGGAGGCGTTTGACCTTCTCTGGAGCCACAGTTGTGGCATGTCCAGGTGTCATAAAAGCACCGGTTGCATGTTTCAATGGAGTTGTCAAAACATATTTTCTGTGCATTAGACCATGCACGGCTTCATCAATTTTTTCTGGAGTATCCAGATTTCCGAATTTGATTGGGGGCGGAGCCACAACGGGCGTCGACGGCCCACCCAAATCATACGGGTGCAAACGACGAGCACGGCGGCGAGAACGATGACGGCGAATAGGAACTCTAACCTGAGAATCCGAAGGCAGATCGGGTTCTGCCTGGCCGTCGGCGGGGCTTTCCTCATCGACAATCTGGATTGGCGGCGGCGGTGCGTCTCGGTCGACGGGATCTGGGTCTGCCTCAGCCGCCGGAGCGTTGGGATCCTCGATAACCGCCTTGCCCATGACGTCGCGCCACCTGCCGGAAACACCAGAGTCGTCGGATGCCGTCGCGCCTTCTCTCTCGTCTGCCATTCTTATCGCCGGTTGAACCTCCAACTCCGATGCGTAAAACCTGATCTCCTTCTAGCGCCACTGTTTGGGCCCTTTTTCTCTAAATCACACTATTACTGGAACGGGGGGTATATAAGAAAGGGAACCAAGCAGATATTTATTTGATTTGGGACAGGTTATAGACCGAAGAATGTATGGCCGAAAATCTGGAAATGAACATGATGTTCTTGAGCTTAAAGCTCTCTATTTTCCTTTACTTAAAGTATTTGGAAAAATAGAAAAAATGTGAAGTCCTTTTCTCCTCTCTTTTCCCTCTCTTTTATACTAGTTGTATGCATGAGCATGCAAGCTCTTATTATGCCACCTATTAGCCTCCTATCACATCTAATCCCACTAATGAAGACTTTTAAGTCATTACATTAAATATCCACTAATCTTGTCTTCCACTTGCTGCATGTCACCAGAGGCGCACCGCCTCTTGCCTGGAGCCTTATCCGGCTGATCTCCTAATCTGGTACGGGGCTGTCTTCCTGGGGCTACTGTTGAGCTCGCCTGGTACTGACTTCATCCATGACTTCAATTCTGACTTTTGTCCGCCGTTTGACCATCTCCTTGGTGACGTGGCTCCGGTCGTCTGGACACGTGTCGGTGTTGAATTTTTATGGTGTAACAGATTTGTTGTAATCTTTTCCTAGTATATATCCCTTAATTTATGGGATTATTTGTTGTATTCGTCCCTATAATTAGTGATAATGAGAAACACAAAATCATAGGTGATAATATTCACATTCTTTCAGTTTTCTTATTATTGAAGAAATATTGGATGAATCAAATGAGAAGAAGAAAGTAAGAATAGTGGTTACACACACTAACAGAGATTGCAGAAGATCTCTGTTAGAAAAAAACACGTGTCCGTACAGTCATAGAAGCAAGAGCAGCTGCCAAATCAAAATCCCCCAAATTCATTCTTAGAAATAATTTAAAAAAAAAACATCAATAAATAAATAAAATGGAGTAAGTTTTTTACCATTCCTTAACAACTTTGTCTTGTTCGTCTTCTATCGGAGGGTTGTTGGTGCTCGAATTCTCAATCGATTGAGCCTCTGGAGGATCCATTTTCTCTGCCCCTTCAACTTATTTTCTTACTTGCTCTGTTTTTTTATTCTTCCTTATTTTTATATTTTTAATGAGATGTGGATTTTTGTGTCTCAATAAATAAATAAATAAGAAAGCAATAAATAAGAAAGCATTTCCGTGTTTCGGACATCATCGTAGTTACTTATAAATGGAATTTTTTCGTGTTTCGGACATCATCGTAGTTACTTATAGGGAAAATGTTTATAAATACACCAAAATATATAGAGAAAGTGATTTTGTACACCTTCACTTAAAAACTATCCTTTTCTACACGAAATGACAAATACACCCTTGTCATTCACAATATATTTTGATATTCCTCTCCCACTGCTAAACTTAATCTTTCGATCTCAAATCTCCAAACCTCACAGACCCTCGAAAATCACAGACATGATACGAGCCATCTTCGTCCCACGACCTTCGTCTCCACCTCCGGTTCTGGCCTCCACCCCACCACCTTGATGCTCGAAGTTGAGGGTCTCAAACTTCTTGGCCTCGACCAATCGGCCTACATTGTCTTGCCGCTCCTGCCTCGCCGCCAATAGTCCTTGACGGCCAACTTCGCTGACTACGAAAGGCAAACGGAGAGATCTCCGGCTAGATTCGATGGGTCAAACGAAAAAAAATCAATAAATGGTCAAATATTCAATGGATCTAGATCTGATCTGTCCGATCGACCAACATCGACGAAGTCAAAGCCAATTCGAGGAGTACTTCTCTTGTTGTACGTATGAAAAGAATGGCGCCTCTTGAAGCTCTTCTATTGATTGCTCTTCTGCTAAAACACTACTATTAATAATTCGAATTAATTAAAGGAACACTACTATTAATAATTCAAATTAATTAAAGGTCAAATCAATAAATTATTAAATTGGAAGTTTAATTGTTAATTCAGCATCAATTATTATGATCGAATCATTATATTGTAGAATGAATTGCAAGTGGAAAATTGATATCCGAATAAAAAATGTCTGAATCATGTTGTAGAATCATAAATACACTAATGAATAAAAAATGTAGAATGAATTAAGTTTGTCGAATAATAATGTAATGGTAATACCACTTTCAAGGGTAATTTCGGTCATTTGCTCCTTTTGTGTGTAGACAAGTAGGTCTTTTAAGTGCTAGTGTATAAAAGTGGAGTGTATTTATATTTTTCTCCTTACTTATAAATGGAATTCTCCGAAAGCTAACCATATAAAAAGTCTTTATTCAAGGAATTTGTTACAGACCAGTCTACTTTTGAAATTTGAAATCCTAAACGTCCTGGTCAAAGTCGCTATTAAGTTTTGTCCTTTTTCAACTTGTCTTCATGGGTTTTGTTTAAGTAATAAAGTAAGTAATAACCCCTAATTTTAGTCTGCTTTTGTTCAAATTAGTTTGAATATTTTCAAATATTTAGTGTTTTCAATGTAGTATCATCTTCATCGGTGATTGAATCGAGTATAATACAATTCGAAACCTGTTTCTTCGTCGGATTTCTTCAAAAGAAGCACTGCAGGAAATCCTTGCGGTTCAATGATATAACTATATCCATATAGGAAATTAAAAAGTGCTGCCTAAAAACAGATTATTTTTTCACAATGAAATCACTTATTTCACTACCTCAAATGTCATCCAAAAACACAAGTAGCACAAAACAGCTACTGAACTGAAACTAAATCACAGTGGAGACTGGATTTATAAGACAGAACGAGAACACACATATTCCAAAACAGTGATTCCTAATTTTGTGTGCTGTCTAAGTACTCTTAGAGGTGTATTCAATGTCTGTCGCCATAATCTTACAAACCGGCAGAATCTCATTCTTGCTGAGAAGCTTCAAGCTTGGGTGAACAGCTACATCATGCATGGACACGCTGTCACCGATATCTAGATTGCTCACATCCACTTCGATTTTCGCAGGAATATGCTCCGCCGGGCACATGTACTTCATACTTGTCCTTATCTTACTTAGGCGCCCTCCTTTCAAATTCCCATGTAAAGAAGACAAAGCAAGTTAGTGTCAACATTATCTAAAAGACATCAATCATGAAAATATGTTGATCTTTACGGTAACCCCTTTGGTTAAGTGATCCGTAAAAACAAATGGTTCCCTTTCCAAAGAGATATAGATTGAAATCATCTCCAAATGTTGTGTGTTGTATTTGTATATGAAGAATTCTATTTCAGTCAACTTAAAACAGCAAAAGAGTAAAACAATAAACATGGAATGCAATTAGTTTCATGTCTATTTGCATTTCAACCCTTTACATACAAAATTAAAGTAAGTCTTGCTATCTTTCTACTCGGATTTGGCAATGACTTTAAGCCTCTACATAAGGTTAGACAGATAAGAAAAACCTTTGAAACGAAAAAATGAAAAAGCTACTAGGAAGCTTACATCTATAATGTTTAGCTTATACAATCAAACCTACACGAACAAAGACATATATACCCCTTATACAATCAAACCTTTGAAACAAAAAAATGAAAAAGCTATTAGGAAGCTTACATCTATAATGTTTAGCTTATACAATCAAACCTACACGAGTAAAGACAAATATACCCCTTATGAATTCGGAATTCCAAGATACTCCTTTAATTTAATAGTTAGAATTACACTATACCAACAATCAACAGCAAATACATATAAATATGAAACAGGATTAGTAGTCTGTATTCTTTCAACCAAAATTTAGCTAACATAACTAAATACTAACAGAAAACAAATTACCGACACTGCGAGTTGTTACTTGTAAATGGTACCTTTCTTGAGACCAGGGCAAACATCTTCTCCTTTATAAACAATAGGTACATCCACCTTAAGCTCCGTCCCATCCTCCGCCCATACAAACACCAAATTCAATATCTTTCCTTCTTCATCTCTATGTATCTATACATCCAAAACTCAATCATATCAAATTCACACACCCACTAAATTGCATTGAAGGTAGATAAATGGAATTAGATATACGCAAACCAAGTTAGTCACAAATTACATCAATCAATCCCCAATTCAATTAACCTAATACAATCAATCGAATTAAAAAAAAAAAAGAAGTATAAAAATGGACAGCTTACCTTAATCGGAAGGACCTTCTTAGTATCGAGTATGGTGGAGGAACCCGGCCCGGCCCGGATCTGAAGCGGGAAAGTAGTTGAACAGAAGAATGGCAGCTCAACGTCCTTTAGAACGGCCTTGATTTGCTTCCGCTCGGTAGTGAGAAGAAGTTTCTGAGAAACCGAAGTAGTGGTGGCAATCGAGGTCGGGTCGCTAGGGTTTTTCTGGACGTGGCTCTGGGAGAAGACGACTGCGGGAATGCGGCCCTGAGCTCGTTCACGGGCGGCGATGCGGTGCCCGGATATTTCTCTCGGTACGGCTTGGATCGTGTGGAAGCTACGCTGAAACGGTGTCTCCGCCGCGGATTTGAGGACGGCGGCGGCCGCGCGCCTCCACGTTGACATTGGCTGATACAGATTGGGGAAATGGGCGACAAACTCAGGTGAGGTTCGAGGGTTGCGAATAGTGAGGGTTTTTGCCTTCCGGATCTGTTCTTGTTCGAAAGGGGTTTAATTGATTACATTTACTACTGTAATATAAATGGGCTAATTTTATTTGTTTAATGGGCCTTGTAGCTTCACCAGGTTTGCAAAGCCCGCTCGACTGCTGGTAAACGGGTTACCATTCAAACCCGGATTGAAAAACAATTCACTAACCCGTCCAAATTTGATCAAAATTTAATAAAATAATATATAATTTTAATATTGTTTTTATGCTCGCAGTCGCAGAGGGATTTTTTTTAGTCCTCTCGATTTTCAAACACAAATATAAGAAATGTGTTTATTTTGACCCCTTCCATAACACTACATTTATTTTAGACAAATTGTAAAGGAATAGACTACAATACCCTTACCTTTTCAAAACAAAACAAAAAACAATTAAACCTAATTATCAAATACAAAAAAACAGATCGGTCCCCACAAGAAAATCTCTCTCTCCCGTTCGGTCCCCCTTACCAAAACCGCCGCCGATTTTTTGAGAATCAAAGAGAAATCCGGCTACTTCAATTCCGACGACTCAATGGCAGATAACAACGAACACAATGACGAGCCACAATGGCCGATTCAACCTCCGGTAAGTGCCGAAACCTAGCTTTTTTCAATTTCGAAAATTCGATTTTTTTTCCAATAATGTGTTGAATTTGATGCGTTAATTGCTAGTATTTGAGTGTATTAGAGTTCCCTATTGTGTTTTAGTTGATTTATAATCGAAATTCAGTGTTAAATTGCTCTGTAAAATTCTGAAATTTCTGGGTTTTGCCCGCTGTTCCAAGCTACACGGTAGCGCTACACGGTGGCAATTTTCTCGGTCACCGTGTAGCTTGGTCACCGTGTACCGGTAACGTGACCGATAAAATCTCGCTTCACGGTGAGATTTTCTCGGTCACCGTGAACCGGTTATCACCGTGTACCGGATAACCTTCTACACGGTGACCGAGAAAATCTCGTTTCACGGTGAGATTTTCTCGGTCACCGTGTACCGGTTATCCGGTACACGGTGACCGTGTAGCAGAAGCAATTTTTTTTTTTGAATTTTCAATTTTATTATTTAATTTAATGTAATATTAATTTATTTAACTTCATTTTTGCAGGAGGGCTTCAATTGGAGGAGGCCAGAGTTCATACACCAGACGAGGAACATGAATTTGTACGATCGGTACGAATTACTAGGGGAAATTACAAAAACGCTGACGGACGTCGACCCTACTGTTCGGACCCTTTTTCACTCAATTCATATATTACTGGAACGGGGGGTTATAGAATAGGGTACCAACATAATATTTATTTGTTAGGACAAGTTATAGATCGAAGTTTGTATGTTGCCGGAAATCTGGAAATAGGGATGAACATCATAGTGTTCTTCATTTTATTCCTTTACTTAATAGTATTTTGAATATCAAAAAAGGTGAAGCCCCTTCCTCCTCTCTCTTCTCTCTCTTATATACTAGTAGTTTGCATGAGCATGCAAGCTCTTCTAATGCCACCTATTAGCCTCCTATCACATCTAATCCCACTAATGAAGACTTTTAAGCCATTACATTAAATACCCACTACTCTTGTCTTCCACTTGCTGCATGTCACCAGAGGCGCACCGCCTCTTGCCTGGGGCCTGTCTGATTGATCCTTCGATCTGGTACGGGGCTGTCTGCCCGGGGCTACGGTTGAGCTCGCCTGGTTTCTTCTTCACTCTTGGCTTCAAAATATGATTTGGTCTTCGGTTGACTCTCGGTCTGATGACGTGGCTTCGGTCGTCTGGACACGTGTCGGTGTTGGATTTTTATGGTGTAACATTGGCCCCCAGGAAAATTGATGGATTATAACATCTTTTTTCCTGAAGTTTGGTCTTGGATCTCCTGGTAATCGACTCTTGATACTCTTCGGAGTTGGTATTTGGCTTGTGGATCTTGTCAGCAGCGGCTTTTGGCGTGGGATTTTCTTGGGATGTATTTGATTTTTGGTGGCTCTAGTGTGGTCTTTGAAAGATAGTTCTGAGAGAGACGAAGAGGAGGTTGCGATTCTTATCGTTCTGGACTTTCGTACCTGAACTGATCAAAAACTTCTTTCGGGATCTTTCCCGATTAGTATTTTTGTAATGGACACATATAGTCCTTGGATAAGAAAATAAAGATTTTTTCTCGCGGGGTTATGTCTTAAGACTCCCCTGTACAAATAATAGGTATGGCACTGGAACCATGTATTTTCTTTCCCTGTATAGACGGGAAGACTTTTCGCATGCCGATTTAATTTCGGTCTTTATTTGATTAAAAGAAATCAAAAAAGAAATGGAAGAGATTCGAAAAGATTTGAATCTTCAAAAGTTACCTTTTTGCAGGTTTTTCTGGCCACGTGGCCTGGCGGTTACAGAGTGATTTGATAGGGTTATGAGATAGTGGGGCAGTAATTGAGTGCTTTTTCCTCGGTAACCGCCCCCTTCTCTCCCATACGCAATTACAGCGTCCTTACAGTTTCCTCATCATATTTTTGGATTTCAAAACTTTGAAATTACTTTTCTCAATTTACAGAGCTCACAATTTCGGGTAAGAAAAATTCGCTTTCGATTTCTCATATTTTCCCTTGTGAATTCTTTGTTTTTGTTTTTATTTTTGTCGATTGCAAATCGAATCATGCCGCGACTACGACGAGGCCCTCGAGGGAGGCATCAACCACCCGAAGCTCCTCATGTGGTCTTCGGCAGAGAGTATAAATCGTTCATGGAGGGCGTCGTGCCTGATCTCCCGTCGCCGGAGGCGCCAGATCCGGCTACCGAAGGGCCTTACCAACCGGTTACGAGAAAATCGATTCCGGTGAGGCCCGATGCGGATCACCAAGACTGGGGCGCGCACGGTCGGAGCAGTACAGTAGACCCCTCAACATTACTGGAAAAGCGAAAGAAATGGAGGATTCCAAATAATGTTCATCTATATGTGCCGTTACATGGAGAATCGGCGTGCTGCCCTCCGGCGGGAATGGTGGCTGTTGGAGAGGACGCGCTGAATGTGGGGTTGCGGTTCCCGCTTCACCCCTCCATTTCTGGAATTCTCAACCATTGGGGATTAGCCACCCACCAAATTCATCCTAACGGATGGGGCCAACTATACGGTGTACTCACCGCGTTGGGCCAGGTGGGGCTTTCTCGACCCATGACCGGTGCCGAATTCTATCAATTCTTCAGCCCTGTCGTCTCCAACTCCTCCTCCCGCGGGGATTACACGATCCGCCTCAGGCCGAACAAAGTGAAGATTAAGGAACCCAAGCTCACAGACATTCGCTGGTGGGATCGATGGCTATTTGTTTCTGGGCGCCGGAAAACTCAAACCCGTGACGGGGAAATTGACATTCCTGTCACTTATTCTGAAAAACCTGACTGTAAGCATCTCAAACTCTCTGTTGTACAATATTGACTGATCTAAACTCTTTTCAATGGTGCAGGTGGTCGATTGTCGAAAACCATAAATCTCCCGTGGGATTTAGAGACGGCGAATCTCCTAGCACTGTGCATACCATCGGAAAAGAGAGATTGCAATTTGTACAACGACGACGTTCGAGACGAAGCCGGTTTATACTACCCTCCGTACATCGAAGGTCGAGAATATCCAGGTACCTTTTCTCAAAGTGTTTAAGTTTTCCCTGTGAGAATTTTTCAAATCCCATGGTATTCTACTTAACAATCGAGTACTAGTTTCCCTGGGAACTTTTCAACTCCCTGGTACTTAGTAATATTTTTGTTTTTTAAATGGTCTTCCCTGGGATATCTAAAAAGACTTCCTGGTACTCCATTGTGTTATAAACCATAACTGCCCTGGGATATCTTTTCAGACTTCCCGGTGTAATGATTTATTTGTTTCCTGTGCAGAATATTTCAACACTGTCTTTACTGAGAAACCTGAAGGCATGGCTGACAACAGAGATATATTTGGCTCCCTTGGCATCGTGGACGCTGCAGTTTTCACCAAAGGGCGAAAAGCTAAAGCCAGCACATCAGCTGGGCGAGGAAAGAGTGCTGTGAAAACCCGGGGTGGTTCATCATACACTCCCGCAGGCCGAACCCGATCCCACACTCTATCCAACCCGAGAACGGAGTCCGATCCACTCGGGTTGATGAATGTGGTGGATTCTAATCAAGAAACTCCTATGACCACTGACACAGTGATGTCTGAAGCTGCCCCGAGCACAGGATTGCCACCTTCTGGAGCTACGTCACTGCTCAAAGTCAAACAGGAAGAAGGGAAAAAACGCAAGGGGGCCCAGGGGGCCATAATTGATGTCACAGACTCTCCACCACGTTCCTCCAATACTAGCGAAAACGCTATGTATGGGTTACATGCTGAGCTGTTCTCCAAGTAAGTATTTTTACTTGTTTTGTTTATACTCTAAAAATATATATATTTTGAGTCTTCTATGTTGGAGTTGTGTACTTAATGTCTAGATTTAAGTGACGGAAACTCACGATCCATTGCCACTAATCTATTTAATTAAATAAACAATTATTTGCGTTTAATTATTTATAATTAAATATATGCAAATTATAGTCCTGGATTTTATACGTTGTAGTTAGTATGGTGTTGCATGGGCGCACAGAAGATCATACTATCAGTTACTCGTATTTAATCGAACAGTTGCTCACGACCTAGATGGACACGGACCAATCCATCGGTATAGACGTTGTGTGTGAGAGAAAATAATCTATCTTGATTATTTTATCACACTTGTACACTTGGTGTATTGAGCGGATCGTTGAGATTCATCGATTAGGATTGCCGGCGATAATCGATTCGAGTCTCAGTGTATTTTATTCTTAATCCCCGAAACTATTGCGGATGTGTATATTCAATATAAGTGACTTTGATTTACCAAAGGAATTAACCGATTTAATTATTGGGTTAATTACCGGTTAAGTTGGGTCACTATATTTTATATATGACATGCCGTGAATACTTGACGGGAAAGTGTATCCCGGAAGGGTTGATAATATCCCTGAGATGAGTTCATAAGGAATTATTATGTAAACCCTGCAGGTGGATTCGTTCCGCATAATAATTAAGGTTGAATGGTACTAGTCTCGGATATAAGAGATGAATAAATTAATTAGCAATAAATTAATTTTATTCATGGATATTTATATCTTAAATACACGGAATAAATAATACTACCGGAGAAATATTATTTGATATAATATGGTTTAATATTGGGAGTGCAATTAATTTTATATAGTGGAAAATAGAATTAATTAATATTGATAAGGATTAATGGACTTGAGCATTGGGCTCAATTTAATCTTCAATATTGGAAGCCCAATATTCCACCTCCTTAAGATCCCCTACGTAGCCTATAAAAGCACTACATGGTCTTCTCTATTCTCATAACTTGAAGATCACAATTCTAGAGAGAGAAAGTAGAGAGGAGGATCCATGGAGTTCGGTAGATCGTCGCCCACACGACGTCCGGGCTAGTGCAAGGAATACGTGGGAAGATCTCAAGGTCATCAAATTGAGTTCTACGTTTTTCCGAACAACGAGAACGAGGTAAATCGTAAAACCCTCTTCATGATTTTATCGTTTAATTATCGTGAAAGTATCATGAACCAAGATCCGAGAACGCGACCTTTGTCGAGGTTGAACCGGGCGGTGGTGATCGAAGATCACCGGACCGCCGGCGGCTCAACGGCTCGAACAAGAGAGGGTCGAGAGGGGCGAGCCTCGGCTGGACGCCGAGACTCGATCGAGGGCGAGCTCGATCGCCCGTGCACAACCAGCGGGCTGCTGGAGCAGCCCCGCTCACGCGGCTGGACCGCCGCTCGAGCGGCGGTGGCTGGTGGTGATCGCAAGCCACGGTTCGCCGTGGCTGGTCGTGCGATCACCGGGGGCGGCTGGGCGTGCATAAGGGGCTGCCAAGGGCAGCCCTAGGCGGCTGCCGTGTTCAGCCGCGAGCCCCATGCGGGGGCTCGACCGGACAGCCGCGGGCTATCCCCGCGGCGGCTTGTTTGGTTGAGTCCGGCTTCGTGGTGGTTCGTGGCGAGATGTTCCGGCAACCGGGAGTCGATTGGAGTTGTTGTTCCGCAATTTTACAACTCCGGATATTCGATCTCCAAAGGATTTCGGTCGGAATTAATTAGATAATTTATTTATTTAAATTTATTAATTCCGGGATATCGATTTCCAACAATTGGTATCAGAGAGTTGGTTTTAGTTCATGGTATTTTTCGATAAATTGTTCTACCTTGCAGGGTTTCCGATTATTATGGCTAGATTTAATTATTGTTAATTAATGTCATAATATTGCTCTTGATTATTAAACTCTCGGTGATGTCAATATTTGTTCTTGTGTGGTGAATGCTTGTTCTTAATTTTTCCGGAAATTGTTTGAGGTCGTTTTCACGTAGAGAATCGATACCGGATAGCGTAGTAATAAATTTGTAATTTATTTACGTTGGATCGATTACGAAACGACGACCGGAAAATTGTGACGGAGGAGACGAACGAGAGGGAGGACTCGGATCGATCATCCCCATGATCGATCCCTGGAGGATCGACCCAAGAGAGAGGGGGCAGCCGCGGGAGGCTCTCGGCCACGCCTAGCCACCGGTGGTGGTGGCGCGCCGGCTGGGGGCGGCGGCGGTGCTCCTCCTCGGTGGTGGTCGATCGGTTGGGGGTGGTGCGGAGATCCCCACTCCGTGCTACTCCTAACCGATATTTACTTTCCTAAATTATTCGGTTTTCCTATTTTGAGTATTCCTATTTTTGGGAATTCTCATGGAATAGGAAAAGAATAAATTTAGAATAAATTTATTTTTCCTTATTGATTATTCTTATTCTTGGGAATTTTCATAGATTAAGAAAAGGAATAAATTTATAATTAATTTATTTTTCCTATTTAATTATTCCTTTATGGAATTTTTAATGGATTAGGAAAATAATTAATTTGGAAAGTTTGGGAGTCCTAAATTAATTTTTCCTCATTTAATTATTCCTTTATGGAATTTTTAATGGATTTAGGAAAGGAATTAATTTGGAAGGACTAGGAGTCCTAAATTATTTTATTTCCTTATTTCATTATGGATTTCATCTAGAATATTCCAAGTGGGTCTTGGATAGATTATTCTAGAGATTTAATGAAGTAGAAAGAGAAAATAAAATAAATTATTTTATTTCCTTATTTCATTATAGAAGTCTTCTAGAATATTCCAAGTGGGTCTTGGATAGATTATTCTAGAGATTTAATGAAGTAGAAAGGGAAAATAAAAATAATAAAAATATTAATAATATTTAATTTTATTTTTGATATATTCGATTGACTTAATTTTCGAATTAAGTAACTTTTGGATTAATTGAAAATAAATAGATTTAAATATTGGAATTAATATTCCCGTCACATGGAGCATTCAAGAACGAAGACTAAAGACTAGAAGACGCATACGGGGATGCGATAAAGCCATAATAGTCGGAAAATAATATTCTAGTATTATTTTGATTATGTGATAATATTCTATGTGCTTTATTTCATGTATGCATGCTTATGTGTATTTAATTATGCATTAGATAGCGTATCCCTTTATTGTAAAAAGCTAAGTGGGAGAGGGTATGGAAACATATCCATGGTCTCCATTGCTGTTCTCTTGGTGACTTTTATGGACTTTTGAAGTTCGTATAGACAAGTCATTGGAGGAGAATTCTTGTAATTCCTCTTACGAGAAACATTGATTAAGTTTATCAAACAATGCCTAATTTGTCTTTCCAAAACTGATTTCAAGTCGACTCATTCTCACCCCGGGGAGTGGAATGGAGCCAAAGCCACTTGGTCATGTCGAGGACACAAATTAGAGACTTTCGTGTCATTTTATGACTAGATCGATTGTCTGCTCGGCTCCCTCATTTATGAGAGATAGGGTCGTTCGCATGGTGAATCACTGGTAAGAAACTTCGAGTTTCACTTATGATTCTCCGCGTCTTGATTTACAAGATTGAATGAATCAAGTAATTGGGAGTCAATTATAAAAGTCTCTTGGTGTAGTAAACGTCCACACCACGTGGCTTGCTATACTAACGGATTTTGGATTAATTGATGTAGACAGTTATAAGGAATTGTGAAGAGTTGTGAAGTTGTCGTAAACGTCCACACCACGTGGCTTGCGATGATGTAGCAATTCCAAACGATTTACTTTAGTGCTGAGTAATGGTTTACACTTAGATACGCATTATAGTATTCTTCCCCACGAAGTTCCGCTATAAGTGATGTATGACCGAAGCAAATCTAATTGCTAAATCATTTGGATTGGTAAACGTCCACACCACGTGGCTTGCCATATCTGATGGGATTTTAGATGTGATTAGTGGTTTAATGATATTATTTGAGGGAGATAATATCGGAGATTAAATCGATTGTTTGTTGTTATATGTGCTCATAGATTAGGATATGGCTTTGAACCCACTTTATGTGATACTTAAGGATTTTAAACTCATTGGTCCCTAAATGAAATGATTGGAATAGAGATCTAGACATTACCCAAACTGTTTAAGAGTACAAGGTTGTACTCAATGAGCTTTGTCCTCCCGAGCCTATTGACGTAGGCAGCTAGACAAGAAGCGATGAGGATACTCATAAAGGCCAGTCACTTCGAGGAAACGCTTAAACACGTTTTTGAGATGATTGACCTTTTAGACGAGTTGAAACGGAAATCGCAAGCTCTTGTAGCCAATGCCAAAGGTTTCGAACCTAAGGGAAAAATCGGGGAAAGGAAAAGCAAGCAAAGAAACCCAGTGGTCCTAGGTTTCTTGGACCACGAGATGGGACGAGAAAGCCATGAGGCAAAAGTTCTCGATGCAAACAGTCTGGGTACTGGAAGTCTGATTATCCTCTCAAAGAAAGTACGAAATTTTCTTTAGTCGTAAAACATAGTCAATGGTATTATCTACCGGAACCTGGTGTGTAGATATGGAGCCACTGACGGTATGTGCATTTTAAATGCAAAGGTTCCAGGAAACCTAACGACTTGGAAAAGAAGAAATCGTAGTCTACATGGGCAATGCTGTAGAGGAGGCAGCAGTTGCAGTGGAGGACATTTTATAGGATTTCACTTTGAGTTATTGCTTTTATGTACCTTTCATATTAGAAAGAACTTTGTTCTGGATTTCTAATGAATGGATATTTTATTTCTTTTAATCATTTGATGGTTATAAGAAGAAATAATGATATTATCTATTCTGGTACATTAGCTAGCAATATATAAATGATGAATCCTGAGTCCACCACGATGCAACGAACCGTTTTATGTAACTCGTTTTACTAATAAGAGATTTCTTTATCAATTATACTTGTCGATTCTTATGCTGAGTCATGTTTATTCAAATAAGAAGTTCAAAGGTCGAAAATTGATTTTTGATCAATTAAGTTGAAGGAGTGGAACTTCCGACCTAAGAATCTAATTTGGAAGATAATATGACTAAGCAATCCTTTATGGATATAAGATGTAAGATCCGGACAAGTATAAGAATTGATTAACTCTGATGTATGCAGACCTATGTCTACTCAGACAATAAGGTACGAGTACTTCATTTGATGATTACTCGAGAAATGGATTAGGAAACCTGATGTGCCACAAAACCAAGTGTTTTTGACAAGTCAATGGACACTAAGCAATTGTGGAGAACCATCAAGGTATATCCATTTGTAGCCTGCGATTTGATCGTGGAGGCAAGTACCTGTCTGAGGAATGCATGGCATGTTGGAGTTGTGTACTTAATGTCTAGATTTAAGCAACGGAAACTCACGATCCATTGCCACTAATCTATTTAATTAAATAAACAATTATTTGCGTTTAATTATTTATAATTAAATATATGCAAATTATAGTCCTGGATTCTATACGTTGTAGTTAGTATGGTGTGCGACGTCACACGGAAGATCATACTATCGGTTACTCGTATTTAATCGAACAGTTGCTCACGACCTAGATGGACACGGACCAATCCATCGGTATAGTCGTTGTGTGAGAGAGAAAATAATTTATCTTAATTATTTTATCACACTTGTACACTTGGTGTATTGAGCGGATCGTTGAGATTCATCGATTAGGATTGCCGGCGATAATCGATTCGAGTCTCAGTGTATTTTATTCTTAATCCCCGAAACTATTGCGGGTGTGTATATTTAATATAAGTGACTTTGATTTACCAAAGGAATTAACCGATTTAATTATTGGGTTAATTACCGGTTAAGTTGGGTCACTATATTTTATATATGGCATGCCGTGAATACTTGACGGGAAAGTGTATCCCGGAAGGGTTGATAATATCCCCGAGATGAGTTCATAAGGAATTATTATGTAAACCCTGCAGGTGGATTCGTTCCGCATAATAATTAAGGTTGAATGGTACTAGTCTCGGATAAAAGAGATGAATAAATTAATTAGCAATAAATTAATTTTATTCATGGATATTTATATCTTAAATACACGGAATAAATAATACTACCGGAGAAATATTATTTGATATAATATGGTTTAATATTGGGAGTGCAATTAATTTTATATAGTGGAAAATAGAATTAATTAATATTAATGGATTAATAGATTTGGGCTTGGGTTCAATTTAATCATTAATATTGGAAGCCCAATATTCCACCTCCTTAAGATCCCCTACGTAGCCTATAAAAGCACTACATGGTCTTCTCTATTCTCATAACTTGAAGATCACAATTCTAGAGAGAGAAAGTAGAGAGGAGGATCCATGGAGTTCGGTAGATCGTCGCCCACACGACGTCCGGGCTAGTGCAAGGAATACGTGGGAAGATCTCAAGGTCATCATAAGATCTCGTTTCTCCGCACAACGAATCGAAAGGTGAATTAAATAATTGTTATTTAATTCTTGTTTTATTGAATCAATTATCGAAGAACAAAGATCCAAAAGTTCGAACCCCGGATTAGACGACGAACGCGTGGTGGCGATCTAGGATCGCCGGACCACGGCGATCGTCGCCTAGGGTTTCGGCGTGCGCGCATGGAGCGAACCCCGGCTGGACGCCGGGGGTGCGATCGATCCAAGGATCGATCGCCGGCAGCGGGCTGGGCCCCGCGACGGCCCAGCTGGAGGCGGGCCGACCTCCTATGCGGCGGCGAGTCGCCGGACTCGCCGCGGGGGCTGCTGGGCAGCCCCATCGATCATGATGATCGCACGCGATCATCGATCGCGTGAACCCCGTACTTGCGGGGGTTCGGCTGGGGGCGGGCTGCGTACCTTCGGGTGCGTGGTCTCCAAAGGCTGAACTCCGGCGGATGAGTCGGCGTTCATGTGATCTCCGGCGAAGGGTTTGATCGGGTTATTGGTTTCCGCAAATTTAAATAACCCGGGATATCGAATTCCAACATGGCATACTGATCAGAGATTGGGATTTGATCCTAAATGACTACACCATACACTGTTGTGTAGAAATGGTGTGTCGTAAACAAGAAATGGAACTCTTATAGAAATAGTAAAATCATGAGTTATACGGAACTACCTATGTTCTATGGATATGTCTGGAAACAACGGCGCATTCAAATGCGGTTGTAGAATATCCTAGAAGAACAAAAGACGTGTGTTCAATAGTACTATGAACCAGAAGGACGTTATAAGTTCTAACGCCCGGTTCTTAGAGAAAGACTATATGATGAACCACAAGCCCAAAGTGACATAATACTTTGAAATGAGAGAGAAAGATTAAGACTTAGAACCAGCCGAACCGAGTAGCGGTACACCACTAACTGCACCTACTGTTATCACTGTTTATACACCGGAACGCCATTGTAGTGGGAGGTTGTGGGACAACCATAGATATTCATAAGACTAGGAGAGTCTTCGGACTCTGGACCTAGTATACATGAAATCGATCCCTGGATCTACAAAAAGGCCGTACTAGATCTAAATGTGCCTTCTTGGAGAGCAATAAGGATTATTGCTAAGAGGCAAGATCATTTAGAGTACAAGCTTAGTTGATCCATTTATGGATTGAAACAAAGCATTAAGTTCGTGGTACTTGCAAATTAATGAGATAGTCCATTTTATGGATTCATCAAAAGCATAGACGAATCGTGTGTATGGGAAACGTGATGGAAACAAAGTGGTGTTTCTCGGAGGTTTTATGTAGATGACATTTTATCATTGGTAACAATGTAAAGATGTTGTCAGACATAAAATGATGGTTGTCTAGAAAAATCGATATATGAGATGAAGAAGAAGTTAGAGCATGTTCTTAAGATCTAAGATCTCAAGAAAAGAACATTGTACTTCTCCTGGACATCTTACATATATATGATTATGGTTCGTTTTAACATGCAAGATTCCGAGAAAGGTTCGTTACCTTTCAGAGACGGAATGCATCTATCTAAGGATATGTGTTTTGGAACACAAAAGAAGATAGAAGCAATGAAAGCAGTTTCCTACACTTTTAGTGTGGAAAGCTTAATAAATGCATTGTTGAAAACAAGAACCTGATATCGGCTATGCGGTTAGCGTAGTGGGAGGATATCAAGGTAATCCTGGAAAGGAATATTCGACTGCTGTAAAAGTACTTTCGAAGTACTGTTCTAGACTACGAAGCAGACGAGCATTTCCTTTGGATTACATTCTCTTAGATTTCTAATCAAATGAGGACCGGTGTAAGTCGATATCAGGCTATGTGTTTCACTATTGAAGGAGAAGGAGTTTTAACATGGAAGAGTGATAAGCACGATGCTTTTCGGACTCTGCCATGGGTAACCAAATAGCGGCCTCAGAGGCAGCGGAAGTTTTGGTACAACTCCGGGATAATCTCTGGGACTTAGATGTGATTCTTAATTTGCCAAAGGCTATGTAAATAGCGGTGCAATGGCAAATGGTAAGAAATCACAAGTCCATAAGTGTAAGATAACACATAGTGCAAGTACCACCTGATACGAGTCATCGTCGAGGGAGACGACGCTGTAGTCACCAAGATAACTTCAGAGCGGCAACCTAGAGTGCTCATTCACATAGTACTTCTTGGAAGTACAACTTTAGCACGTGATGAGTATGGGAGTCGGGAGTTTGGAGGAAATGACTAGACCTTAGTACAAGTGGGAGATTGTTGGAGTTGTGTACTTAATGTCTAGATTTAAGTGACGGAAACTCGCGATCCATTGCCACTAATCTATTTAATTAAATAAACAATTATTTGCGTTTAATTATTTATAATTAAATATATGCAAATTATAGTCCTGGATTTTATACGTTGTAGTTAGTATGGTGTTGCATGGGCGCACAGAAGATCATACTATCAGTTACTCGTATTTAATCGAACAGTTGCTCACGACCTAGATGGACACGGACCAATCCATCGGTATAGACGTTGTGTGAGAGAGAAAATAATCTATCTTGATTATTTTATCACACTTGTACACTTGGTGTATTGAGCGGATCGTTGACATTCATCGATTAGGATTGCCGGCGATAATCGATTCGAGTCTCAGTGTATTTTATTCTTAATCCCTGAAACTATTGCGGGTGTGTATATTCAATATAAGTGACTTTGATTTACCAAAGGAATTAACCGATTTAATTATTGGGTTAATTACCGGTTAAGTTGGGTCACTATATTTTATATATGACATGCCGTGAATACTTGACGGGAAAGTGTATCCCGGAAGGGTTGATAATATCCCCGAGATGAGTTCATAAGGAATTATTATGTAAACCCTGCAGGTGGATTCGTTCCGCATAATAATTAAGGTTGAATGGTACTAGTCTCGGATATAAGAGATGAATAAATTAATTAGCAATAAAATAATTTTATTCATGGATATTTATATCTTAAATACACGGAATAAATAATACTACCGGAGAAATATTATTTGATATAATATGGTTTAATATTGGGAGTGCAATTAATTTTATATAGTGGAAAATAGAATTAATTAATATTGATAAGGATTAATGGACTTGAGCATTGGGCTCAATTTAATCTTCAATATTGGAAGCCCAATATTCCACCTCCTTAAGATCCCTTACGTAGCCTATAAAAGCACTACATGGTCTTCTCTATTCTCATAACTTGAAGATCACAATTCTAGAGAGAGAAAGTAGAGAGGAGGATCCATGGAGTTCGGTAGATCGTCGCCCACACGACGTCCGGGCTAGTGCAAGGAATACGTGGGAAGATCTCAAGGTCATCAAATTGAGTTCTACGTTTTTCCGAACAACGAGAACGAGGTAAATCGTAAAACCCTCTTCATGATTTTATCGTTTAATTATCGTGAAAGTATTATGAACCAAGATCCGAGAACGCGATCTTTGTCGAGGTTGAACCGGGCGGTGGTGATCGAAGATCACCGGACCGCCGGCGGCTCAACGGCTCGAACAAGAGAGGGTCGAGAGGGGCGAGCCTCGGCTGGACGCCGAGACTCGATCGAGGGCGAGCTCGATCGCCCGTGCACAACCAGCGGGCTGCTGGAGCAGCCCCGCTCACGCGGCTGGACCGCCGCTCGAGCGGCGGTGGCTGGTGCTGATCGCAAGCCACGGTTCGCCGTGGCTGGTCGTGCGATCACCGGGGGCGGCTGGGCGTGCATAAGGGGCTGCCAAGGGCAGCCCTAGGCGGCTGCCGTGTTCAGCCGCGAGCCCCATGCGGGGGCTCGACCGGACAGCCGCGGGCTATCCCCGCGGCGGCTTGTTTGGTTGAGTCCGGCTTCGTGGTGGTTCGTGGCGAGATGTTCCGGCAACCGGGAGTCGATTGGAGTTGTTGTTCCGCAATTTTACAACTCCGGATATTCGATCTCCAAAGGATTTCGGTCGGAATTAATTAGATAATTTATTTATTTAAATTTATTAATTCCGGGATATCGATTTCCAACATTCTACTCTACACTCATTCTTCTCACTGTATCATCCTTCAGACTGTCCCTGCACGATCCTCCAATTCCTCCAGTGCTCGTGTCATTCTATTCCGGGCTAGGTCCCATCCCTCCGGTGTCTACTCAAAACAGTCCTGTGGGCGAGGCAATTAATGCAGTTGGCCGGTGCTGGACTACCGAGTTCAATGACTTGATGGACCACGACAACCACGCGCTTTCCATGGCGCTCAAGCTAACCAGTCAAGCTACAGTGGCCATCGCCGGTGCTCATACTCGTACAGAGAAAATGCTCGAGGCAATCGTAGCACACGAAACCAATGCAAAAAGGCTCGAGCAACACATCAAGGAGCTCAATGAGGCATATAAATATGCAGCCGGGGATCGAGACACTTGCCGGGAAGTCATTGACACTGAGCGGACTGAAAAGGCGAAAATAAAATCTGAGTTGGAGGAGGCCCTGAAGACGGTCAAGGAGAGTGAGAAGATGATGGAGCAGGCCTTGGACGAGACATCCCGGGAAATAAAAGAATTGAAGGCCAAACTGGCCCAGACCGAAGCTGATCTAAAGAAGACCACAGACAACTTTGATAATGCTTGCGAGATGTTAGAATCTCCAGCGCATAATCCAAGAATTCTGTCTAACCTTCTTTATGTTACTGCCTATGTTGGAATGATCAGGTCAGCGGCAAAGGAGCAGAACGAAGTTGTCAAAGACTTTGCCCTCAAGACACTCAAAGATTACATGAAGGAGGACACACTCGATGACCGGGTGCCGCAGCCATTCAAGGATCTTGAGGTCGAGTTCGGCATAGACATGAAGTGGTGGCCCACTTATGACAAGCTCTGCATGCCTGGTGAACTGCCCATTGCGACAACAGAAGAAGAAGATAAAGAAGATGAAGAGATGAAGGATGGGGAGGCACAGGATCTAGTTGGTGATGGGCCCAGGGGCATGCCAAAAGATTCTACCGTGACTCCTCCCCGTGATGGTAATTCCACCTCTTCAGTGTCAAAACTCAAAAGTCTGCAAAAATTTGAAGTCTCCCTGGGTGTGAAAAACCCGGGGTTTTTAACCTCTTTTTATTTTATAAGTATTATCTATAGGCCTTTGGCCTCAGACAATGTTTTTATGGTGTGTAATAGCTTAGAACTTTAAGTTTCTGCTAGTTTTTTTGTTAGGATCCTCTCTTGGGGACCTCTGAACAATTTGGATGCGTTTGCACCTCTTTTTATTTGCAAGTTTTTGTTAGGATCCTCTCATTGGGATCTCTGAACAATTTGGATGCGTTTGCACCTCTTTATTACCCGGCATGGCTCTTTTCATAAAATGTCAGCCTTTCAAGTCCGAATAATTTGGCTCTACCCTTCGTTCTAGGTACTTTGAGCTCTTAACTTTATAGGTCGATTAAAGGTAAATGTTCTCTTCCTTTTGGTACACGCTTTCGGCCCTGGTCCCATTTGCTTACCTCAACCGATTTCCTATAAAGCTTAAGTTTGGCACCAGTGGACTTTTTCTAAGCCTCTTGGATTTACCAAACAATCTCTTATTCTCTCCCCGAGGGATTCAGAGTCTTCTGAATTCCAATCCCTGAGAAGAGAATTCGTCGGCCCTCAAGTCTTATAGACTTTCACAGGGATGCCGGAAATTTATTTCCTGGTACAGGAATCATCCCCTGAAAAGGGTTAGTTCGGGAGAAGCATAAAAGCTCTCACCGGAATAATATATTTTTTTTCTCATCCTCCTTTAAGGAAGGATTGCCTGGGTAAAAATGTAAGTTTTTCCCGGCATAGATATGTTTATTACTTGGGTACAGCTTTAAGCCTCTTCCCGGTAAAAGATATACTTCATAGTATTTATAATCATCCCAAGTATGGGTTTTGCCTGAGTGAAGTTCTGACTTCTTTTCGGCTTATTCATATTTATCACATGGGTTTGGCTCCAAGCCTTCTCCCAGAGTGATTATATACTTATAATTGAAATAAAAATAATGAAGGTAAGAAGAAATTGATAGGGGTACATTACCTCAAATTTAGACTTCAAAACCTTCTTTTTAGATAGAGTTTGCCAACAAGCATTACATTGTATTTCCGCCAACAGGTTTTACAACATTTTTAGCTCCCAGGCTAGTGATAGAATTTTTTCAAGTGTAACGCATTCCAGCGATACTGATCTTTTGTGCCGTCGAGTAGCTCTAGTTCATACACTCCGTTCTGGAGGCACTGGCTTACTCTAAACGGACCTTCCCAGGATTGACCCAGGGCCCCAGGATGTGCTCCTAGGATCTTTTTCAGTACCAGGTCTCCCACTTGGAAGTCTCTGGCTCTTACTTTGGAGTTATACCACCTTGCAATTCTTTGCTTGTTCATTTCGTTCAACGAGTCAGAAGCTAACCTCTTTTCTTCCAAAAGGTCTAGCTCTCTTCGGAGCGCTTCCTCGTTCTCACCGTCGGCTCCCTGGTCGGTTCGGTGTGATAGCACCGTAATTTCCGCCGGGATCACCGCTTCGGTTCCGAAAGCCAATGAATAGGGGGTTTCTCCTGTAGCCGGTCTGGCTGTTGTCCTGTAGGACCATAGAACTTCTGGGAGTTCATCTGCCCATTTGCCTTTTCGCTCTTCGAGCTTGGCTTTAATGGTGTGTTTCAAAATCTTATTGACAGCTTCAACCTGTCCATTCGTTTGGGGGTGGTACGGAGTGGAGAATAATCTTCTGATTTTCCTTCTTTCACAGAACTCCGCCACCTCTACCCCATCGAATTGTTTTCCGTTATCGGAAATTATCGTATCCGGTAAACCGAAGCGACATATAATATTCTTCCATAGGAATTTGATGACCTGTGCTAGGTCAATCTTGTTCAGTGATTCTGCTTCCACCCATTTGGTGAAATAATCAACTGCCACTATGGCGAATTTTACCCCTCCCCGGGCCGTCGCCAGTGGTCCGATCAGGTCGATCCCCCAACGAGCAAATGGCCAGGGACTGTACAGGGATCTCATCATCTCTGGGGAAGTCCTAATGGTAGGCCCTATTACTTGGCACTTTACGCATTTACGGGCGTAGCCAATGGCATCCTTTCGAAGGCTTGGCCAGTAATAGCCCTGACCCATTATCTTGTGTGCCAGGGATCTTCCCCCGGCATGGTTCCCACAAACGCCGTCATGGACCTCTTCCAAGAGTCTCAGTCCTTCCTCCTTCGACACGCATTTCAGCAGTGGAAGGGAATAACTCTTCCGGTAGAGATCCGAATTTAAGATTGTATATTTTGCTGCTCGAATTCGCAATTGCTTGCCTTCGGTTTTGTCTGGCGGCAATTCCCCAGTATCTATGTACCTTAGGATTGGTGCTCGCCAGTCCTCACCGGATACGGGCAGAATTGGCAGTTGTTCTGCTCTTCGATCTACCGAGGGATTCAATAACTTAATCAACATGTTTTTTGAAAAATCTGTCGAGCCTTCCGAAGAGGCTAGCTTTGACAAGGCGTCTGCCTGTGAGTTATGTTCCCTCGGGATCTGTTCAATTGCTATCTCTGGGATCTTTTTACAAAGTGATCCTACCAACTCCAGGTATTTGATCATTTGTTCTCCCTTGGCTTCATACTCACCAGTTACATGGTTTACAACCAGTTGGGAGTCCATGAATATGATTAATTTTTTCACACCAACGGCTATGGCTAATTCTAATCCCGCGACGAGAGCTTCATACTCAGCCTCATTATTCGACGCAGGGAATTCGAATTTAACCGCCTGGGTGATAGAATCTCCCTCGGGTCCCAGTAATACTATACTGGCCCCCGAGCACGCTATGGTTGCTGAACCGTCCACGTACAGTTTCCACGCGCGTGATTGATTATTGGACTTTTCCGGGAACGTCAGTTCCACAATGAAATCGGCCAACACTTGGGCCTTGATTGCTGTCCTGGGGCTGAAGGTTATGTCATATTGACTTATCTCCAGAGCCCACTTCAGGAGTCTCCCGGTAACATCGGACCGGTGCAATACTTGCCTTAGCGGCATGGTTGTTAAAACCTCTACGGGGTGCTCAAAAAGATACGCCCGGAGTTTTCTCACCGCCACAATCAGTGCATAGGTTAATTTTTCTAACGGGGTGTATCGTACTTCTGCTTCGTGCAGGACTTGGCTCACGAAGTACACTGAGAGGTGTTTTATTGTTGGAGTTGTGTACTTAATGTCTAGATTTAAGTAACGGAAACTCACGATCCATTGCCACTAATCTATTTAATTAAATAAACAATTATTTGCGTTTAATTATTTATAATTAAATATATATGCAAATTATAGTCCTGGATTCTATACGTTGTAGTTAGTATGGTGTGTCGGGCCCACACAGAAGATCATACTATCGGTTACTCGTATTTAATCGAACAGTTGCTCACGACCTAGATGGACACGGACCAATCCATCGGTATAGTCGTTGTGTGAGAGAGAAAATAATCTGTCTTGATTATTTTATCACACTTGTACACTTGGTGTATTGAGCGGATCTGCTTGAGATTTATCGATTAGGATTGCCGGCGATAATCGATTTAAGTCTCAGTGTATTTTATTCTTAATCCCCGATACTATTGCGGGTGTGTATATTTAATATAAGTGACTTTGATTTTCCAAAGGAATTAACCGATTTAATTATTGGGTTAGTCACCGGTTAAGTTGGGTCACTATATTTTATATATGGCATGCCGTGAATACTTGACGGGAAAATGTATCCCGTAAGGGTTGATAATGTCCCCGAGATGAGTTCATAAGGAATTATTATGTAAACCCTGCAGGTGGATTTGTTCCGCATAATAATTAAGGATGAATGGTACTAGTCTCGGTTACAAGAGATGAATAAATTAATTAGCAATAAATTAATTTTATTCATGGACATTTATATCTTAAATACACGGAATAAATAATACTACCGGAGAAATATTATTTGATATAATATGGTTTAATATTGGGAGTGCAATTAATTTTATATAGTGGAAAATAGAATTAATTAATATTAATGGATTAATAGATTTGGGCTTGGGCTCAATTTAATCATTAATATTGGAAGCCCAATATTCCATCTCCTTAAGATCCCCTACGTAGCCTATAAAAGCACTACATGGTCTTCACAATTAGACAAGACAAGATAATCATACTTGATTAGTCTAGAGAGTTCGTGAAGGAGATCCATGGAGTTCGGTAGATCGTCGCCCACACGACGTCCGAGCTAGTGCAAGGAATACCTAGGAAGATCTCAAGGTCGTCAAATTGAGTTCTTCGTTTTTCCGAACAACGAGAACGAGGTAAATCGTAAAACCCTCTTTATGATTTTATCGTTTAATTACCGTAAAAATATCGTGAACCAAGATCCGAAGTTTGGGATCCTCACCGGGATCGAGCCGAGCGGTGGTGATCGAGGATCACCGGACCGCCGCGGCTGGAGCGATCCGGCGGCAAGAATCCCGCGCACCCGCTGCCTGGGGAGGCAGGCGACCGCCTGGGGGCCAAGCGCCCGCCTGGTGGTGGTCGCGGGCGGCCGCCCGGCAGGCTGGCGGGCGCTTCGTATGGCCTGGCAGCGGCGAATCCATGGGCTTCGCCGGAGCTGCACGGGGCTGAACGGACCGAACCCTAGCGCACGTCCGGTGACGTGTGCATGCCTTCATCGAACAGCAGCGGCTCGGGCTGCAGCTAGGGTTCGACGAGGGGCTGTCCGCGAGGGTTCGGGGGTGTTCGACGGGCTGCCAAGGGCAGCCCTAGGGGGCTGCTGTGATCAGCCTCGAGTCCCATGCATGGGCTCGACCGAACAGCCGCGGCTTAGCCGCGGTTAGGGTTTTAGTTGAGTCCGGATATACATGGTGGTTCGTGGCGGGATGTTTCGGCAACTGGGAGTCGATTGGAGTTGTCGTTCCGCAATTTGACAACACCGGATATTCGATCTCCAAAGGATTTCGGTCGGAATTAATTAGATAATTTATTTATTTAAATTTATTAATTCCGGGATATCGATTTCCAACAATTGGTATCAGAGCGTTGGTTTTAGTTCATGGTATTTTTCGATAAATTGTTCTACCTTGCAGGGTTTTCGATTATTATGGCTAGATTTAATTATATTAATTAATGTCATAATATTTCTCTTGATTATTAAACTCTCGTTGATGTCGAGATTCGTTCTTGTGTGGTGAATGTTTGTTCTTAATTTTTCCGGAAATTGTTTGAGGTCGTTTTGTAGAGAATCGATACCGGATAGCGTAGTAATAAATTTGTAATTTATTTACGTTGGATCGATTCCGAAACGACGACCGGAAAAGTGTGACGGAGGAGACGACGAGAGGGAGGACTCCGGGATCGACCAATCCCCATGGACGATCCCATGGATCAATCGTTCGCATGGGGAGGGCGCATCGCGCCTCTCGGCCGCGGTGTCACCGGCGATGGTGGCTCGTGGTTGGGCGGCGGCGGTGGTGTTGCTCCTCCTCGGCTAGCGGTCGATGGGAGGGGCGCGGGGATCCCCACCCCGTGCTTCTCCCGACGAAGATTTACTTTCCTAAATTATTCGGTTTTCCTATTTTGAGCGTTCCTATTTTTGGGAATTCTCATGAAATAGGAAAAGAATAAATTTAGAATTAATTTGGTCTTCCTAATTGATTATTCTATTTTTTGGGAATATTCATGGATTAGGAAAAGAATTAATTTGGAATTAATTTATTTTTCTTATTTAATTATTCCTTTATGAAATTTTTAATAGATTAAGAAAATAATTAATTTGGAAAGTTTTGAAAGTCCTAAATTAATTTTTCCTTATTTAATTATTCCTTTATGGAATTTTTAATGGATTAGGAAATGAATTAATTTGGAAGGACTAGGAGTCCTAAATTATTTTATTTCCTTATTTCATTATAGAAGTATTCTAGAATATTCCAAGTGGGTCTTGGATAGGATTCTAGAGATTTAATGGAATTGGAAAGGAAAATAAAAAATAATAAAAAATATTAATAATATTTAATTTTATTTTTGATTTATTCGATTGACTTAATTTTCGAATTAAGTAACTTTTGGATTTATTAAAAATAAATAGATTTAAATATTGGAATTAATATTCCCGTCACATGGAGCATTCAAGAACGAAGACCAAACACTAGAAGGCGCATACGGGAATGCGATAAAGCCATAATAGTCGGAAAATAATATTCTAGTATTATTTTGATTATGTGATAATATTCTATTGTGCTTTATTTCATGTATGCATGCTTATGTGTATTTAATTATGCATTAGATAGCGTATCCCTTTATTGTAAAAAGCTAAGTGGGAGAGGGATTGGAAACAATGCCATGGTCTCCATTGCTGTTCTCTTGGTGACTTTTATGAACTTTCGAAGTTCATATAGATAAGCCATTGGAGGAGAATTCTTGTAATTCCTCTTACGAGAAACATTGATTAAGTTTATCAAACAATGCCTAATTTGTCTTTCCAAAACTGATTTCAAGTCGACTCATTCTCACCCCGGGGAGTGGAATGGAGCCAAAGCCACTTGGTCATGTCGAGGACACAAATTAGAGACCTTCGTACCATCCTTTTGAAGGTGGATCGATTGTCTGCTCGGCTCCCTCATTTATGAGAGATAGGGTCGTTCGCATGGTGAATCACTGGTAAGAAACTTCGAGTTTCACTTATGATTCTCCGCGTCTTGATTTACAAGATCGAATGGATCAAGTAATTGGATTTCAATTATATAAATCTTTTGGTATAGTAAACGTCCACACGAACGTGGCTTGCTATACTGAATGGGATTTTGGAATAATTGATGTAGACAGTTATAGGGAATTGTGAAGGATTGCGAGTTGTCGTAAACATCCACACGAACGTGGCTTGCGGTGACGTAGCAATTCTGAACGATTCACCTTAGTACTGAGTAATGGTTTACACTTAGGTACGCTTTATAGTATTCTTCCCAACGAAGTAACGCTATAATGATGTACGACCGAAGCAAATCTAATTGCTAAATCATTTGGGTGGGTAAACGTCCACACGAACGTGGCTTGCCTTACCTGATGGGATTTTAGATGTGATTAGTGGTTTAATGATATTATTTGAGGGAGATAATATCGGAGATTAAATCGATTGTTTGTTGTTATATGTGCTCATAGATTAGGAAATGGCTTTGAACCCACTTTCTGTGATACGTAAGGATTTTAAACTCATTGGTCCCTAAATGTAATGATTGGAATAGATATCTAGACATTGTCCAGACTGTTGAAGAGTACAAGTTTGTACTCAGTGAGCTTTGTCCTCCCGAGCCTACGAATGTTTAGACATGATGTAGAGGCTAGACAAGAGGCGATGAGGATACTCATAAAGGCCAGTCGATTCGAGGAAACGCTTATACACGTTTTTTAGATGATTGACCTTTTAGACGAGTTGAGACGGAAATCGCAAGCTCTTGTAGCCAATGCCATAGGTTTCGAACCTAAGGGTAAAATCGGGGGAAAAGGAAAAGCAAGCAAAGAATCCCCGTGGCCCTAAGTTGAATGGACCACGAGATGGGACGAGAAAGCCATGAGGCAAGAGTTCTCGATGCAAACAGTCTGGGTACTGGAAGTCTGATTATCCTCTCAAACAAAGTACAAAAATTTTCTTTAGTCGTAAAACATAGTCAGTGGTATTATCTACCGGAACCTGGTGTGTAGATATGGAACCACTGACGGTATGTGCATTTTAAATGCAAGGGTTCCAGGAAACCCGACGACTTAGAAAAGAAGAAATCGTAGTCTACATGGGCAATGCTGTAGAGGAGGCAGCAGTTGCAGTGGATGACATTTTATAGGATTTCATTTTGAGTTATTGCTTTTATGTACCTTTAATTTTAGAAAGAACTCTGTTCTGGATTTCTGAAATTTAAAGAATGGATATTTTATTTCTTTTAATCATTTGATGGTTATAAGAAGAAATAAAGATATTATCTATTCTAGTACATTAGCTAGCAATATATAAATGATGAATCCTGAGTCCACCACGATGCAACGAACCGTAGTATAAAACTCGTTTTACTAATAAGAGATTTCTTTATCAATTGTACTTGTGGATTCTTATGCTGAATCATGTTTATTCAAATAAGAAGTTCAAAGGTCGAAAATTGATATTTGATCAATTAAGGTGAAGGAATGGACCTTCCGACCTAAGAATCTAATTTGGAAGATAATATGACTAAGCAATACTTTATGGATATAAGATATAAGATCCGGACAAGTATAAGAATTGATTGACTCTGATGTATGCAGACCTATGTCTACTCAGACAATAAGGTACGAGTACTTCATTTGATGATTACTCGAGAAATGGGTTAGAATACATGATGTGCCACAAAAGCAAGTGTTTTGACAAGTCAATGGACACTAAGCAATTGTGGAGAACCATCAAGGTATATCCATTTGTAGCCTGCGATTTGATCGCGGAGGCAAGTACCTGTCTGAGGAATGCATGGCATACTAATCAGAGATTGGGATATGATCCCAAATGACTACACCATGCACTGTTGTGTAGAAATGGTGTGTCGTAAACAAGAAATGGAACTCTTACAGAAATAGTAAAATTATGAGTTATACGGTACTACCTTTATTCTATGGATATGTCTGGAAACAACGACGCATTCAAATGCGGTTGTAGAATATCCTAGAAGAACAAAAGATGTGTGTTCAATAGTACTATGAACCAGAAGGACGTTATAAGTTCTAACGCCCGGTACTTGGAGGAAGACTATGTGATGAACCACAAGCCCAAAGTGACATGATACTTTGAAATGAGAGAGAACGAAGAAGACTGGAAACCAACCGAACTGAGTAGCGGTACACCACTAACTGCACCTACTGTTATTACTGTCTATACACAGGAATTGTTGGAAATCGATATCCCGGAATTAATAAATTTAAATAAATAAATTATCTAATTAATTCCGACCGAAATCCTACGGAGATCGAATATCCGGAATTGTCTAAATTGCGGAACCGACAACTCCAATCGACTCCCGGAACATGTACATGACCATACGAAAAAGTTACGCGGGAAAAACACGAGAGAACTCGCGTGAACCCGCGAAACCCGCAGCAGCCACGCGGGGTTGCTCGCAGCAGCCCGCAGGAACCCGCAGCGAGTCGCCTGACTCGCTGCTGCTGGGACCCTGCTGGATCGCTGCGGGTCAGCTGCGGGAAATCCCACAGCACCCAGCGAATTCCCCGTAGAAGCCCACAGCAACCCGCAGCGAGTCGCCTGACTCGCTGCTGCTGGGCGCTACGAGTCGCTGCGGGAAAACCCGTAGCTGGCAGCAGATCGCTACGGGAAAACCCGCAGCCGATCCGCGTGATCGAGCCCTAGGCTCGATCCACCTCGCGCGATCCCTTTCCAGCCGAGTCGTCGAGCCGCCGGCGGTCCGGTGGTCCGACCACCACCGCCCGGTTCGACCTCGTCTCGTGGGTCCGTTCCTCGGATCTTGGTTCAAGGTATTTTTACGATAATTAAACGATAAAATCATAAAAGAGGGTTTTACGATTTACCTCGTTCTCGTTGTTCGGAAAAACGAAGAACTCAATTTGACGACCTTGAGATCTTCCGACGTATTCCTTGCACTAGCTCGGACGTCGTGTGGGCGACGATCTACCGAACTCCATGAATCTCCCTATCTACTTTCTCTCTCTAGAATTGTGATCTTCAACTTATGAGATATGAGAATAGAGAAGACCATGTAGTGCTTTTATAGGCTACGTAGGGGATCTTAAGGAGGTGGAACATTGGGCTTCCAATAATAGTGATTAAATTGAGCCCAAGCCCAAATCTATTAATCCTTACTATTATTAATTAATTCTATTTTCCACTATATAAAATTAATTGCACTCCCAATATTAAACCATATTATATCAAATAATATTTCTCCAGTAGTATTATTTATTCCGTGTATTTAAGATATAAATATCCATGAATAAAATTAATTTATTGCTAATTAATTTATTCATCTCTTTTATCCGAGACTAGTACCATTCAACCTTAATTATTATGCGGAACGAATCCACCTGCAGGGTTTACATAATAATTCCTTATGAACTCATCTCGGGGATATTATCTGTTGGAAATGGATATCCCGGAATTAATAAATTAATTAAAATTAATTATCTAATTAACTCCGACCGAAATCCTTCGAATATCCGGATTGTCAAAATTGCGGAACCGACAACCCGATAAAAAAAAAACCCTTCGCCGGAATCTACGCGAGCACATCACGCGTTCCGGGATACGACCCAACGCATGCCGCATCCGAAGACGCGCGCACGCCCAGCCGCACCCCCGCGAGGAGGGCTCACGATCGCATGGAGCGATCGCGGGGTGCGATCGATCGGGGCTGTTCCGACAGCCCCCAGCAGCAAGTCCGGCGACTTGCTGCTCGCCGTGGAGGGGCGACTCAATCGTGAGTCGCTGCAGGCGCACCAGCCGCCCGCCCGGCGATCGTGCCCTAGGGCAGCGATCGCCCCCTCGGCTTCGGCCTAGGGCTCCTCATGCGTGCGTCCCCGGCGTCCAGCCGGGGCGCCTTGTGGTTCGATCCCCACGGGGATCCACGAGCTGCCGCGGTCCGGTGGTTCGACCACCACCGCTCGGCTCGTCCCTCGTCACCGGGGTTCATCCTCGGATGTTGGTTCACGGTATTTTCACAATAAATAAACGATAAAATCATAAAGAGGGTTTTACGATTTACCTAGTTCTCGTTGTTCGGAAAAACGAAGAACTAAATTTGATGACCTTGAGATCTTCCCACGTATTCCTTGCACTAGCTCGGACGTCGTGTGGGCGACGATCTACCGAACTCCATGGATCTCCCTCTCTACTTTCTCTCTCTAGAATTGTGATCTTCAAGTTATGAACTTATGAGAATAGAGAAGACCATGTAGTGCTTTTATAGGCTACGTAGGGGATCTTAAGGAGGTGGAATATTGGGCTTCCAATATTAATGATTAAATTGAGCCCAAGCCCAAATCTATTAATCCATTAATATTAATTAATTTTATTTTCCACTATATAAAATTAATTGCACTCCCAATATTAAACCATATTATATCAAATAATATTTCTCCGGTAGTATTATTTATTCCGTGTATTTAAGATATAAATATCCATGAATAAAATTAATTTATTGCTAATTAATTTATTCATCTCTTATTTCCGAGACTAGTACCATTCAACCTTAATTATTATGCGGAACGAATCCACCTGCAGGGTTTACATAATAATTCCTTATGAACTCATCTCGGGGATATTATCAACCCTTACGGGATACACTTTCCCGTCAAGTATTCACGGCATGTCATATATAAAATATAGCGACCCAACTTAACCGGTAATTGACCCAATAATTAAACCGGTCAATTCCTTTGGAAAATCAAAGTCACTTATATTAAATATACACACCCGCAACATTATCGGGGATTAAGAATAAAATACACTGAGACTTAAATCGATTATCCAAGGCAATCCTAATCGATAAATCTCAAACGATCCGCCCAATACACCAAGTGTACAAGTGTGATAAAATAATCAAGACAGATTATTTTCTCTCTCACACAACGACTATACCGATGGATTGGTCCGTGTCCATCTAGGTCGTGAGCAACTGTTCGATTAAATACGAGTAACCGATAGTATGATCTTCTGTGTGGGCCCGACACACCATACTAACTACAACGTATAGAATCCAGGACTATAATTTGCATATATTTAATTATAAATAATTAAACGCAAATAATTGTTTATTTAATTAAATAGATTAGTGGCAATGGATCGTGAGTTTCCGTTACTTAAATCTAGACATTAAGTACACAACTCCAACAATCTCCCACTTGTACTAAGGTCTAGTCATTTCCTCCAAACTCCCGACTCCCATACTCATCACGTGCTTAAGTTGTACTTCTAAGAAGTACTATGTGAATGAGCACTCTAGGTTGCCGCTCTGAAGTTATCTTGGTGACTACAGCGTCGTCTCCCTCGACGATGACTCGTATCAGGTGGTACTTGCTCTATGTGTTATCTTACACTTATGGACTTGCGACTTCTTACCATTTGCCATCGCATCGCTAGTTACATAGCCTTTGGCAAATTAAGAATCACATCTAAGTCCCAGAGATTATCCCGGAGTTATGCCAAAATTTCCGCTGCCTCTGAGGCCGCTATTTGGTTACCCATGGCAGAGTCCGAAAAGCATCGTGCTTATCACTCTTCCATGTTGAAACTCCTTCTCCTTTAATAGTGAAACACATAGCCTGATATCGACTTACACCGGTCCTCATTCGATTAGAAATCTAAGAGAGTGTAATCCAAAGGAAATGCTCATCTGCTTCGTAGTCTAGAACATCGAAAGTACTTTTACAGCAGTCGAATATTCCTTTCCAGGATTACCTTGATATCCTCCCACTATGCTAGCCGCAGAGCCGATATCAGGTTCTCGTTTTCAACATTGCATTTATTAAGCTTTCCACACTCAAAGTGTAGGAAACCGTTTTAATTGCTTCTATCTCATTTTGTGTTTCAAAACACATATCCTTAGATAGATGCATTCCATATCTGAAAGGTAACGAACCTTTCTCGGAATCTTGCATGTTAAAACGAACCATAATCATATATATGTAAGATGTCCAGGAGAAGTACAATGTTCTTTCCCAGAGACCCAAGATCTCAAGAACATGTCCAACTTCTTCTTATATCTTTCATATTGATTTATCTAGACAACCTCATTTTATGTCTTGACAACATCTTTACATTGTTACCAATGATAAGAATGTTCTCTACATAAAACCCGAGAAACACCACCTTGTTCCATCACGTTTCCAATACACACGATTCGTCTATGCTTTGATGAATCCATAAAATGGACTATCTCATCAATTTGCAAGTACCACGAACTCAATGCTTTGTTCCAATTCATAAATGGATCAATTAAGCTTGTACTCTAAATGATCTTGTCTCTTAGAAATAATCCTTATTGCTTTCCAAGAAGGCACATTTAGATCTAGTACTGCCTCCATGTAGTTCCAGGGATCGATTTCATGTATACTAGGTCCAGAGTCCGAAGACTCACCCAGTCTTATGAATATCTCCGGTTGTCACACAACCTCCCACTACAACGGCATTCCAGTGTATTAACAGTAATAACAGTAGGTGCAGTTAGTGGTGTACCGCTACTCGGTTCGGCTGGTTTCCAGTCTTCTTCGTTCTCTCTCATTTCAAAGTATCATGTCACTTTGGGCTTGTGGTTCATCATATAGTCTTTCTCTAAGAACCGGGCGTTAGAACTTATAACGTCCTTCTGGTTCATAGTACTATTGAACACACATCTTTTGTTCTTCTAGGATATTCTACAACCGCATTTGAATGCGCCGTTGTTTCCAGACATATCCATAGAACACAGGTAGTTCCGTATAACTCATGCTTTTACTATTTCTATAAGAGTTCCATTTCTTGTTTACGACACACCATTTCTACACAACAGTGTATGGTGTAGTCATTTGGGATCAAATCCCAATCTCTGATTAGTATGCCATGCATTCCTCAGACAGGTACTTGCCTCTGCGATCAAATCGCAGGCTACAAATGGATATACCTTGATGGTTCTCCACAATTGCTTAGTGTCCATTGAATTTTCAAAACACTTTGCTTTTGTGGCACATCAGGTATGCTAATCCATTTTTCGAGTAATCATAAAATGAAGTACTCGTACCTTATTGTCTGAGTAGACATAGGTCTGCATACATCAGAGTCAATCAATTCTTATACTTGTCCGGATCTTATATCTTATATCCATAAAGGATTGCTTAGTCATGTTATCCTCCAAATTAGATTCATAGGTCGGAAGGTCCACTCCTTCAACTTAATTGATCAAAATATCAATTTTCGACCTTTGAACTTCTTATTTGAATAAACATGACTTAGCATAAGAATCCACTAGTATAATTGATAAAGAAATCTCTTATTAGTAAAACGAGTTTCATACTACGGTTCGTTGCATCGTGGTGGACTCAGGATTCATCATTTATATATTTCTAGCTAATGTACCAGAATAGATAATATCTTTATTTCTTCTTATAACCATCAAATGATTAAAAGAAATAAAATATCTATTCATTAGAAATCCAGAACAAAGTTCTTTCTAAATGAAAAGTACATAAAAGCAATAACTCAAAATGAAATCCTATAAATGTCCTCCACTGCAACTGCTGCCTCCTCCACAGCATTGCCCATGTAGACTACGATTTCTTCTTTTCCAAGTCGTCGGGTTTCCTGGAACCCTTGCATTTAAAATGCACATACCGTCAGTGGTTCCATATCTACACACCAGGTTCCGGTAGATAATACCATTGACTATGTTTTACGACTAAAGAAAATTTTGTACTTTCTTTGAGAGGATAATCAGACTTCCAGTACCCAGACTGTTTGCATCGAGAACACGCTTTCTCGTCCCATCTCGTGGTCCAAGTAACTTAGGACCACTGAGTTTATTTGCTTGCTTTTCCTTTCCCCCGATTTTACCCTTAGGTTCGAAACCTATGGCATTGGCTACAAGAGCTTGCGATTTCCGTCTCAACTCGTCTAAAAGGTCCATCATTTCAAAAACGTATTTAAGCGTTTCCTTGAATCGAATGGCCTTTATGAGTATCCTCATCGCCTCTTGTCTAGCCACTACGTCATGTCTAAACATCTCCTTGAGTTTGAACATGATATCAAAATCAGTCCTTTCCTCATCAGTTAAGACAGTTGTAGGCTCGGGAGGACAAAGCTCACTGAGTACAAACTTGTACTCTTTAACAGTCTGGGCAATGTCTAGATCTCTATTACATTTAGGGACCAATGAGTTTAAAATCCTTACGTATCACAGAAAGTGGGTTCAAAGCCATTTCCTAATCTATGAGCACATATAACAACAAACAATTGATTTAATGTCCGATATTATCTCCCTTAAATAATATCATTAAATCACCAATCACGTCTAAAATCCCATCAGATATGGCAAGCCACGTGGTGTGGACGTTTACCTTACCCAAATGATTTCGCAATTAGTTTTGCTTCGGTCATACATCACTTATAGCGTAACTTCGTGGGGAAGAATACTATAATGCTTATCTAAGTGTAAACCATTACTCAGTACTAAAGTAAATCGTTTGGAACCGCTACATCACCGCAAGCCACGTGGTGTGGACGTTTACGATGATTTCACAATTCTTCACAATTCCTTATAACTGTCTACATCAATTAATCCAAAATCTGTTAGTATAGCAAGCCACGTGGTGTGGACGTTTACTACGCCAAGAGACTTTTATAATTGATGATGGAGTAGTATACTTAATGTCTAGATTTGAGTATTATGAACTCCTTGTACACTTTCATTTACCTATTAATGACAAACATTCATTTGCTTTTAATTATTGTTAATTAAATATATGCAAATTATAGTCCTGGATTTTATACGTTGTAGTTAGTATGGTGTTGCATGGGCACACAGAAGATCATACTATCGGTTACTCGTATTTAATCGAACAGATGCTCACGACCTAGATGGACACGGACCAATCCATCGGTATAGTCGTTGTGTGAGAGAGAAAATAATTTATCTTAATTATTTTATCACACTTGTACACTTGGTGTATTGAGCGGATCGATTGAGACTCATCAATTAGGTTTGCTCGGCGATAATTGATTTGAGACTCAGTGTATTTTATTCTTAATCCCCGATACAATTGCGGGTGTGTATATTTAGTATAAGTGACTTTGATTTTCCAAAGGAATTGACCGGTTTAATTATTGGGTCAATTACCGGTTAAGTTGGGTCACTATATTTTATATATGGCATGCCGTGAATTCTTGACGGGACAGTGTATCCCGGAAGGGTTGATAATATCCCCGAGATGAGCTCATAAGGATTTATTATGTAAACCTCGCGAGTGGATTTAATTCCGCATAATAAATAAGGTTGAGTGGTACTAGTCTCGGATAAAAGAGATGAATAAATTTATTAAGCAATAAATAAATTTTATTCATGGATATTTATATCTTAAATACACGGAATAAATAATACTACCGGAGAAATATTATTTGGATATAATATGGTTTAATATTGGGAGTGCAATTAATTTATATAGTGGAAAATAAATTAATTAATATTGATAAGGATTAATGGACTTGGGCAGTGGGCTCAATTTAATCTTCAATATTGGAAGCCCAATATTCCACCTCCTTTAGATCCCCTACGTAGCCTATAAAAGCACTACATGGCCTTCATAATTCATAAGACAAGATTATCACACTTGATATTCTAGAGAGTTGAAGGAGATCCATAGGAGTTCGATAGATCGTCGCCCACCCGACGTTCGAACGGAGTGCAAGGAATACGTGGGAAGATTCAAAGGTCATCTTGATTCCGTTTCTCCAAACAACGAATCGAAAGGTATGATATCCTAACACCCTCGATATTATTCGGTTTTTGGTTTATCGAGAATACCGTAGAACGCAAGATCCGAAGGATCGAACCCGGATTAGACGAACGACCACGCGGTGGTGGCGAAGCCACCGGACCGCGTGGGGATCGCCCGCCTAGGGTTCGGCGAGCATGAGGAGCCCTCGGCTTCGGCCGAGGGGGCGATCGCTGCCATGGGGCGCGATCGCCGGCGGTGGCAGGCTGGTGCCGTCACCTCCCCACCTCGACGGTGGGGGCTCCTCCACGGCGGGCAGCAGGTCGCCGGACCTGCTGCCGGGGGCTGCCGGATGTAGCCCCATCGAACGCGATCTTCGATCGCACGAACCCCGGCTCGCGGGGGTTCGGCTGGGGGCGGGCTACGCGTCTTCGGGCGCGTGGTCTCCAAAGGCCGGACTCCGGCGGATGAGTCGGCGTTCATGTGATCTCCGGCGATGGGTTTTTGATCGGGCTATGATTTCCGCAAATTTTAATAGCCCGGGATATCGAATTCCAACAATTGGTATCAGAGCGTGGTTTACGTTCGCGGTATTTTCGATAAAATTGTTCTACCTTGCAGGGTTTACGACTATTATGGCTTGATTTATTATTCGTTTAATTTATTTTGTCATGATTGTTGGTTTGATTAAACTCTCGGACATGTCGAGATTCGTTTTTGGTGGTGAATGCTTGTAATAGTAAAAATTCGGGGGTTGACCGAATTTAGGATTTATTATTACGTTCTACGTTTTTCCGGAAATTGTATAGGGTCGATTTCATGTATAGAATCGATACCGGAATTGTAATTTAGATTATGTAATTTATTTTGCGTTGGATCGATGCCGAAACGACCGCCGGAGAAGACGCGTGACGAAGGAGATTATCGTGAGGGTGAACGGGACAAGGATCGACCATCCCCATGGTCGATCCCATGAGGATCGATCGACCCTTGCGGAGGGGCCGCCGGCGATGGTGGCCGGCCACCTCCTAGGCGTGGGTCGAGGGTGGTCCGGGGATCCCCACCCCGGGCTATCCCGGTCCGGAGATTTACTTTCCTAATTGGTTCGGATTTTTCCTATTTGAGTATTCCTATTTTTGGGAATTCTCATGGATTAGGAAAAGAATTAATTTGAATTAATTTTATTTCCTTATTCTATTATGGAAGTCTTCTAGAGTATTCCGAGTTCTACTTGGAATAGGATCCTAGAGATTTAATAGAATTGGAAAGGAATAAAAGTTAATTTGGGATTGATTTATTTCCTAATTGATTATTCCTATTTTATGGGTTTTTTCATAGTAATGGGAATTAATTAATCTTGGAAAGTAGAAGAGTCCTAAATTATTTTATTTCCTTATTTCATTATGGAAATCATCTAGAATATTCCAAGTGGGTCTTGGATAGATTATTCTAGAGATTTAATGAAGTAGAAAGGGAAAATAAAATAAATAAAAATATTAATAATATTTAATTTTATTTTTGATTTATTCGATTGACTTAATTATTATTAATTAAGTATCTTTTGGATTTATTAAAAAAAAATAGATTTAAATATTGGAAATTAATATTCTCGTCACATGGAGCATTCAAGAACGAAGACTAAAGACTAGAAGATGCGTACGGAGATGGAGTAAAGCCATAATAGTCGGAAAATAATATTCTAGTAATTATTTTGACTATGTGATAATACTATGTGCTTTATTACATGTATGCATGCTATATGTGTTTACTTTTATGCACTAGATAGCGTATCCCTTTATTGTAAAAAGCTAAGTGGGAGAGGGTATGGAAACATACCCATGGTCTCCATTGCTGCTCTCTTGGTGACTTTTATAAACTTTTGAAGTTTATATAGATAAGTTATTGGAGGAGAGTTCTTGTAATTCCTCTTACGAGAAACATTGATTAAGTTTATCAAACAATGCCTAATTTGTCTTTCCAAAGCTGATTTCAAGTCGACTCATTCTCACCCCGGGGAGTGGAATGGAGCCAGAGCCACTTGGTCATGTCGAGGACACAAATTAGAGGCAGTCGTACCATTCTTTGATAGATGGATCGATTGTCTGCTCGGCTCCCTCATTTATGAGAGATAGGGCTGTTCGCATGGTGAATCACTGGTTAGAAACTTCGAGTTTCACTTATGATTCTCCGCGTCTTGATTTACAAGATTAAATGGATCAAGTAATTGGGAGTCAATTATAAAAATCTCTTGGTGTAGTAAACGTCCACACCACGTGGCTTGCTATGCCGACGGATTTTGGATTAATTGATGTAGACAGTTGTAAGAAATTGTAAAGAGTTGTGAAGTTATCGTAAACGTCCACACCACGTGGCTTGCGGTAATGTAGCAATTCCAAGCGATTTGCTTTGGTGCTGAGTAATGGTTTACACTTAGATACGCCTTATAGTATTCCTCTGATGCAACCCAAGGTTCGGCAATCGACGTTGGAGCTCGAATTCAGGCTAGAATGGCGAAGGAGACGTCGGAACGAGAGTCGGGCGTACGTCGAGACGAAGACGAAGAGCTCGGTCGGACTTTTGGCTTGGTGTCGGCCGACACCAAGGCCTGTCGGCCGACAACTTCAGAAATCTGCAAGTTTGGGCAGCGGATCAAGGCCGCGCTCGCAGGATTTCCCGCGAGCGACGATTTTGCCTTGGTGTCGGCCGACACCCTATATTGTCGGCCGACATCTTCACAAAATCAGCAACGTCGGCGGAATTTTCAAGTTTCAGCGTTTTTATTAAGTTATTTTCGTATTTTCAGCTTTTAGGGTTTTGTTTGCCTATTTAAAGGCTTTTCTATTTCATTATGAAGAAAAACCATGAATTGATAAATAAAAGATTATGTTTTGTGAGTTTTATTAAATCTCTCTCGGGTTCGAATTCTATCCCGATTATCCAAAAGAGTTCAACCGACGAATCAGCGAGCCAGTCAAATCTCGTTTGTGTGTCTTCATCATCCCCGAGTTGCTGCATCGATTTCGTGTTGGGGGTTAGGGTTCCGTCCTTAATTGATTTCACGAATTCAGGTTCAGAGGTTTTGGGACTTCCGCCGGTATCTTTCTATCTTTCCGTTTATCGTTCTTCTTCCATCTTTGTTATCCCGACGAGGTTCTTATCATTTGGTATCAGAGCCCAGGTTCGGGTTCAAATTTTTACGTAACCTCGTTTTTGTTTTTTCTTTCTTTCTTTCGTGTTTTCTTCTTTATTCTTCGTCTACTTCTTCTTTCTTGATTAAAAAAAAAAATTAAAAAAAAAATATTTATATATTTTTTTTTTAATTTTATTTTCGAAAATTACTGTTCATGAACAGTAATTTTTAATTAAAAAAAAAAATATATATATTTGGGCATAATTTGGTCGTTTGTTTCCGAGGGTTTTCGGACATCGTATAGAGTCATCTACGTTTTCCGTGTTCCTTTTGAGATTTCCGATTTTTTTTTCGCACTTTCTGTGTACTTTCCTTCCGACGAACGTTGTTGTGGTGTCGTGGTTCGTGTGGCGTAGAGTTCGATTCTTGAGAGAGAGAAAGTGAGAGAACCGAGCGTGAGTGACTTACCATATTGAGTGATACACGAGAGTGGTGAGGAATTTTCTATTGTGTTTCTAACACTTTGCAGGATAGCTGACATGGATTATATCCAAGCTAAGCTTATCATGGAGAAGGCGACTGTCCGGTTCGAAAGGATGCTTGCATCAAAGATGAAGGTGGTGAATGAGCGACTTACCGCCTTAGAGGAGAGAGCTCATCATGATGACGCATGGAATCGAAGAGGTGGCAGCGGATACAGAGAAGTTCAGAGTGGCTATCATCGAGCCCGTGAGCTTAGTCGGGAGCGTCGTGAAGAGAGGAGGTCCAGAGCTGAGCGTTTGGAAGAAGAGAGGAGGACCAGAGCTGAGCGTTTGGACGACGAGAGGAGGGCCAGCGCTGAGCGTTGGGGCGAGTTTTGGAGCGACATTAGGCGTCAAACGAGGGAGCAGATACAAGCGTCAATGAAGCCTGAGAAAGTGGCGACTGATGACGACGACGAGAAACCAGAACCGGAGGCCTTGGTAGAGTCCGAAGAAGAGTCGGTCTTAGTGTATTCCGAGGAGGATTTGACTTCGGAGGAGCTCGTTGACGAGTACGACGAACCGACACCGTCGGTTTCGGAGGATTTTGACGTCGTGGAGGCATCGGTAGAGTCCGAGGAAGAGATTTCGGTAGAATCCAAAGAGGAGGAATTGATGAAATCCGAGGACCTTCCGCAATTGGAGTTACCCATGGTGGAACAAGCAACGAAAGAGGGACAACCGACATATGTGGTGTTGTGCGAAGAGGCGAAGTGCTACACTAACGTTTTATTGTCTCTACACCCTTTTGCTTTTCAGGAATTTCATGAAGACTTCCCTGAAGAAAGATCTCCTAGTTTTCCGCTACATCGAGGGTGTGAGCTGCAAAAGTATGTAGTCCCGAGCTTGTTCGTGAGAGTGGTGTTCGACCCTGGCATCGGCGTGGATTTGAGGACAAATCCTCTTGAAGAGGAGGGGAATGATGCAACCCAAGGTTCGGCAATCGACGTTGGAGCTCGAATTCAGGCTAGAATGGCGAAGGAGACGTCGGAACGAGAGTCGGGCGTACGTCGAGACGAAGACGAAGAGCTCGGTCGGACTTTTGGCTTGGTGTCGGCCGACACCAAGGCCTGTCGGCCGACAGCTTCAGAAATCTGCAAGTTTGGGCAGCGGATCAAGGCCGCGCTCGCAGGATTTCCCGCGAGCGACGATTTTGCCTTGGTGTCGGCCGACACCCTATATTGTCGGCCGACATCTTCACAAAATCAGCAACGTCGGCGGAATTTTCAAGTTTCAGCGTTTTTATTAAGTTATTTTCGTATTTTCAGCTTTTAGGGTTTTGTTTGCCTATTTAAAGGCTTTTCTATTTCATTATGAAGAAAAACCATGAATTGATAAATAAAAGATTATGTTTTGTGAGTTTTATTAAATCTCTCTCGGGTTCGAATTCTATCCCGATTATCCAAAAGAGTTCAACCGACGAATCAGCGAGCCAGTCAAATCTCGTTTGTGTGTCTTCATCATCCCCGAGTTGCTGCATCGATTTCGTGTTGGGGGTTAGGGTTCCGTCCTTAATTGATTTCACGAATTCAGGTTCAGAGGTTTTGGGACTTCCGCCGGTATCTTTCTATCTTTCCGTTTATCGTTCTTCTTCCATCTTTGTTATCCCGACGAGGTTCGTATCATCCTCCCCACGAGGTTCCGCTATAAGTGATGTATGACCAAAGAAAATCTAATTGCTAAGTCGTTTGGGTGGGTAAACGTCCACACCACGTGGCTTGCCTTACCTGATGGGATTTTAGATGTGATTAGTGATTTAATGATATTATTCAAGGGAGATAATATCGGATATTAAATTGTTTGTTTGTTTTATGTGCTTATAGGTTAGGAATGACTGTGACCCCACTTTGTGATATACTTAAAGATGAAAACTCACTGGTTCCATATAGTACTAATTGGAAAAGAAATCTAGACATTGTTCAGACTGTCAAGCTTTCTGAATCCACTGTTGTTCCAACTACGTTGAGACATGGTGTGGAAGCTAGGCAAGAAGTGTTTAACATACCCACGGAATCGTTCCTCAATGAGTCCCTTGAAAACGGCTCGGCGAAGGCGATTTTTGTGCGTAAGTTAAGAGAAACACGAGCTCTTGTGGCTAGGCTAAAAGAAAAGCGTGCAAAGAGACCCAGTGGTCTAAAACCACGGATTGGGAAAGGCAAGCCGTTAGGCAGATGCTTTCGATGCAAACAGTTTGGGCACTGGAGGTCTGATTGTTCTCTCATCAAAGGTACGAAATTTTCCTTAGTCACTGAAACATTATCAGTGGTGTTATCTACCAGCACCTGGTGTGTAGATACGGGGGCCACTGATCATGTCTGCAATTCATTGCAGGGGTTCCAGGAAACCCGGAGACTTAGAGAGGGAGAGATCGTGGTCTACATGGGCAATGCTGCAAGGGTGGCAGCTGTTGCAGTGGGAGACGTTCACTTACGCTTCAGTAGTGATAGGGTTTTAGTTTTACATAATTGTCTTTATGTACCTAATTTTAGAAAGAATTTAATTTCGGTTTCTAAACTTATTATGAATGGATATTCTGTTTCTTTTGACCACTCGGTGATCATAAGAAGAAACAGTGAGATTATCTGTTCTGGTACATTGGTGGACGATTTGTATGTGCTAAATCCTGAGTCTAACACGATGCAACTAACCGAGAGTAATAACACATCTACGAACACCAATAAGAGAAAGGAACCTTCTAGGATGAATCAATTATACTTGTGGCATCTAAGGCTAGGTCATATAAACTCAAATAGGCTTCAAAGGTTGAAGGCTGATGGTCTAATCAGCGATGTTGAAGGAGAGGACCTTCCAACCTGCGAATCCTGTTTAGAGGGAAAAATGACTAAGCGTCCTTTTTCTGGTAAAGGACGAAGAGCTGAACAAGTGTTGGATTTGATTCACTCTGATGTATGCGGACCTATGTCTACTCAGGCAAGGGGAGGGTACGAGTACTTCATCACTTTCACAGATGATTACTCAAGGTATGGATTTGTATATTTGATGCGCCGCAAGAGCGAATCCTTTGACAAGTTCAAGGAGTTCAAGGCTTTTGTGGAGAACCTTCAAAATAAATCCATTAAATACCTGCGATCTGATCGCAGAGGCGAGTACCTGTCTGGAGAATTCAAGGCATACTTGGCAGAGAATGGGATTGATTCCCAAATGACATCACCATATACTCCTCAGCAGAATGGTGTGTCAGAAAGAAGGAATAGGACTCTTATGGAAATGGTGCGATCAATGATGAGTTACTCGGACTTACCTATTATGTTCTGGGGGCATGCCTTGGAAACAGCGGCGTATATCTTGAATAGGGTTCCAACCAAAACGGTACCCACAGCACCCATGGAATTGTGGAGTGGGCGCAAGCCTAACTTGAAACACATTCGGATCTGGGGTTGTCCAGCACATGTGTTGCGACAAGGTGCCGATAAGTTAAACCTAGATCAGAATTACGGCTGTTTGTAGGATACCCGAAAGGAACTAAAGGTGGCATGTTCTATAGTCCTACGGACCAGAAGATCGTTATAAGTACTAACGCTCGGTTCTTAGAGGAAGACTATGTCATGGACCACAACCCAAAAGTGACATAATACTTGATGAATTGAGAGGTGACAAGGAAGACTTAGATACAGCCGAACCGAGTAGTAATACACCACTAGAACCTGCACCTACTATCACTGTTAATACACCGGAACGCCGTCGTAGTGGGAGGGTTGTTAAACAACCAGACCGATGGATTGGACTGGGTGAGTCTTCGGACTCTGGACCTGGAGTTCATGAAATCGATCCCTGGACCTATGATGATGCGGTACAAGATATAGATGCGCCTTCTTGGAAGAAAACGATGAAATCCGAAATAGAATCTATGGATTCTAATAAAGTCTGGGATCTTGTAGAACCACCAAGCGGCGTAAAGCCAATTGGGTGTAAATGGGTCTACAAGAGAAAGAGAGGATCTGACGGAAAGGTTGAAACCTTTAAAGCTCGGCTTGTTGCGAAAGGATATACTCAGAAAGAGGGAATCGATTATGAGGAGACCTTCTCGCCGGTAGCCAAGATAAAGTCGATCCGAATTCTCTTATCCATAGCAGCTCATATGGATTATGAGGTGTGGCAAATGGATGTCAAAACAGCTTTCCTAAATGGAAGTCTTGACGAGACGATTTATATGAAACAACCAGAAGGATTCATTGCTAAGGGGCGAGATCATCTAGTGTGCAAGCTTAATCGATCCATTTATGGATTAAAACAAGCCTCGAGATCGTGGAACCTGCGGTTTGACGAAGTAGTCCAATCTTTTGGATTCAGTCAAAGCATGGACGAATCGTGTGTGTATTGGAAACGTGATGGGAAGAAGGTGGTGTTTCTCGTGCTTTATGTAGACGACATTCTTCTCATTGGCAACAGTGTGAAAATGTTATCAGACATAAAGGGATGGTTGTCTAGACAATTCGATATGAAAGATTTGGGAGAAGTCGGGCATGTTCTAGGGATCAAGGTTATAAGGGATCGCCGGAATAGAACATTGTACCTATCCCAGCAATCTTACATAGACACGATTCTGGCTCGTTTTAACATGCAAGATTCCAAGAAGGGTGAGCTGCCCTTCAGTAAAGGAACTTATCTTTCTAAGGAGGTGTGTCCTCAGACACAAAAGGAGAAAGATGAAATGAAAGCAGTTCCCTACGCTTCGGCTGTGGGAAGCTTGATGTATGCAATGTTATGCACGAGGCCTGATATCTGCTATGCAGTTGGCGTAGTAGCGAGATATCAGAGTAACCCTGGAAAGGCTCATTGGACTGCCGTAAGAGCATTTTCAAGTATTTGCGAAATACTAGGGATTATGTTCTAAGTTACGGGGCAGACAATCTGATTCCTTTGGGTTATACGGATTCGGATTTCCAAGCTGATAAGGACCGGTGTAAGTCGTGATCAGGCTATGTGTTTCACTATTAAAGGAGGAGGAGTTTTAACATGGAAGAGTGATAAGCACGATGCTTTTCGGACTCTCCCATGGGTAACCAAATAGCGGCCTCAGAGGCAGCGGAAGTTTTGGTATGGCTCCGGTATTACCTCTGGGACTTAGATGTGATTCTTAGTTTACCAAAGGCTATGTAAATAGCGGTGCAGTGGCAAACTTTAAGAGATCACGAGTCTATAAGTGTAAGATAACACATAGGGCAAGTACCACCTGATACGAGTCATCGTCAGAGGGACGATGCAGTAGTCACCAAGATAGCTTCAGAGCGGCAACCTAGATTGCTCATTCACATGGTACTTCTTGGAAGTACAGATCAAGCACGTGATGAGTATGGGAGTCGGGAGTTTGGAGGATAAGACTAGACCTTAGTATAAGTGGGAGATTGATGGAGTAGTATACTTAATGTCTAGATTTGAGTATTATGAACTCCTTGTACACTTTCATTTACCTATTAATGACAAACATTCATTTGCTTTTAATTATTGTTAATTAAATATATGCAAATTATAGTCCTGGATTTTATACGTTGTAGTTAGTATGGTGTTGCATGGGCACACAGAAGATCATACTATCGGTTACTCGTATTTAATCGAACAGATGCTCACGACCTAGATGGACACGGACCAATCCATCGGTATAGTCGTTGTGTGAGAGAGAAAATAATTTATCTTAATTATTTTATCACACTTGTACACTTGGTGTATTGAGCGGATCGATTGAGACTCATCAATTAGGTTTGCTCGGCGATAATTGATTTGAGACTCAGTGTATTTTATTCTTAATCCCCGATACAATTGCGGGTGTGTATATTTAGTATAAGTGACTTTGATTTTCCAAAGGAATTGACCGGTTTAATTATTGGGTCAATTACCGGTTAAGTTGGGTCACTATATTTTATATATGGCATGCCGTGAATTCTTGACGGGACAGTGTATCCCGGAAGGGTTGATAATATCCCCGAGATGAGCTCATAAGGATTTATTATGTAAACCTCGCGAGTGGATTTAATTCCGCATAATAAATAAGGTTGAGTGGTACTAGTCTCGGATAAAAGAGATGAATAAATTTATTAAGCAATAAATAAATTTTATTCATGGATATTTATATCTTAAATACACGGAATAAATAATACTACCGGAGAAATATTATTTGGATATAATATGGTTTAATATTGGGAGTGCAATTAATTTATATAGTGGAAAATAAATTAATTAATATTGATAAGGATTAATGGACTTGGGCAGTGGGCTCAATTTAATCTTCAATATTGGAAGTCCAATATTCCACCTCCTTTAGATCCCCTACGTAGCCTATAAAAGCACTACATGGCCTTCATAATTCATAAGACAAGATTATCACACTTGATATTCTAGAGAGTTGAAGGAGATCCATAGGAGTTCGATAGATCGTCGCCCACCCGACGTTCGAACGGAGTGCAAGGAATATGTGGGAAGATTCAAAGGTCATCTTGATTCCGTTTCTCCGAACAACGAATCGAAAGGTATGATATCCTAACACCCTCGATATTATTCGGTTTTTGGTTTATCGAGAATACCGTAGAACGCAAGATCCGAAGGATCGAACCCGGATTAGACGAACGACCACGCGGTGGTGGCGAAGCCACCGGACCGCGTGGGGATCGCCCGCCTAGGGTTCGGTGAGCATGAGGAGCCCTCGGCTTCGGCCGAGGGGGCGATCGCTGCCATGGGGCGCGATCGCCGGCGGTGGCGGGCTGGTGCCGTCACCTCCCCACCTCGACGGTGGGGGCTCCTCCACGGCGGGCAGCAGGTCGCCGGACCTGCTGCCGGGGGCTGCCGGATGCAGCCCCATCGAACGCGATCTTCGATCGCACGAACCCCGGCTCGCGGGGGTTCGGCTGGGGGCGGGCTACGCGTCTTCGGGCGCGTGGTCTCCAAAGGCCGGACTCCGGCGGATGAGTCGGCGTTCATGTGATCTCCGGCGATGGGTTTTTGATCGGGCTATGATTTCCGCAAATTTTAATAGCCCGGGATATCGAATTCCAACAATTGACTCCCAATTACTTGATCCATTCGATCTTGTAAATCAAGACGCGGAGAATCATAAGTGAAACTCGAAGTTTCTTACCAGTATTCACCATGCGAACAACCCTATCTCTCATAGATGAGGGAGCCGAGCAGACAATCGATCCATTTCAAGAAATGGTACGAAGGTCTCTAATTTGTGTCCTCGACATGACCAAGTGGCTTTGGCTCCATTCCACTCCCCGGGGTGAGAATGAGTCGACTTGAAATCAGTTTTGGAAAGACAAATTAGGCATTGTTTGATAAACTTAATCAATGTTTCTCGTAAGAGGAATTACAAGAATTCTCCTCCAATGGCTTATCTATATGAACTTCGAAAGTTCATAAAAGTCACCAAGAGAACAGCAATGGAGACCATGACATTGTTTCCAATCCCTCTCCCACTTAGCTTTTTATAACAAAGGGATACGCTATCTAATGCATAATTAAATACACATAAGCATGCATACATGAAATAAAGCACATAGAATATTATCACATAATCAAAATAATAATAGAATATTATTTTCCGACTATTATGGCTTTATCGCATCCCCGTACGCATCTTCTAGTCTTCAGTCTTCGTTCTTGAATGCTCCATGTGATGGGAATATTAATTCCAATATTTAAATCTATTTATTTTCAATTAATCCAAAAGTTACTTAATTCGAAAATTAAGTCAATCGAATATATCAAAAATAAAATTAAATATTATTAATATTTTTATTATTTTTATTTTCCTTTTCTACTCCATTAAATCTCTAGAATCCTATCCAAGACCCACTTGGAGTATTCTAGAAGATTTCTATAATGGAATAAGGAAATAAAATAATTTAGGACTCCTAATCCTTCCAAATTAATTCTTTTCCTAATCCATTAAAAATTCCATAAAGGAATAATTAAATAAGGAAAAATTAATTTAGGACTCCTAAACTTTCCATATTAACTATTTTCCTAATCCAATAAAAATTTCATAAAGGAATAATTAAATGAGGAAAATAAATTAATTCCAAATTAATTCTTTTCCTATTCCATGAGAATTCCCAAAAATAGGAATACTCAAAATAGGAAAACCGAACTAATCTAAGGAAAAATAATTATTTTCCTAATCCATAAAAATTCCCATAAAATAGGAATAATTTGTTGGAATTCGATATCCCGGGTCATCAAAATTGCGGAACCGATAACCCGAACGAACCCTTCGCCGGAGATCATACGAACGCCGACTCATCCGCCGGAGTCCGGGCTTTGGAGACCACGCGCCCGAGGGCGCGCAATCCGCCCCCACCCGAACCCCCGCGAGCCGGGGTTCATACGATCGAGATGATTGATCGCACGCCGGCGATCGATCGGGGTGGGGCTGTTCGACAGCCCCCCCGCGGCGGGTCCGGCGACCCGCCACCACAAGGAGGCCCCCGCCTTCACGGCGGGGTAGGGCACGGCACCAGCCCGTGCCCAGCGATCGACCCTCGTGGTCGATCGCACACCCTCGGTCGAACCGAGGGTTCGGCCCCCATCGCCCCACGCCGAAACCCTAGCGGGCGCACGCCGCGGTCCGGTGGCTTCGCCACCACCGCGCGTTCGTCCGTCTATTCCGGGCTTCGATCCTCGGATCTTCGTCCTACGGTATTTTCGATAAAAACAAATCGAACAATAATCAAGTTAGTTGAGAATTGTACCTACGATTCGTTGTTCAGAGAAACGAAATCGACGACCTCGTGATCTTCCCGCGTATTCCTTGCACTCCGTTCGAACGTCGGGTGGGCGACGATCTATCGAACTCCTATGGATCCTCCTCACTCTTTATGATTTGCGTATCTTATATTTTTCTCTCTTATGAAAAAGTGAAGACCATGTAGTGCTTTTATAGGCTACGAGGGGGATCAAAAGGAGATTAAATATTGGGCTTCTAATATTGAAAATTAAATTGGGTCCAACCCAAATCCATTAATTCTTATCAATATTAATTTTATTTATTTTCCACTATATAAATAAAATTGCACTCCCAATATTTATCCATATTATATCAAATAATATTTCTCCAACTTAGTATTATTTATTCCGTGTATTTAAGATTTAAATATCCATGAATAAAATTTATTTATTGCTTAATAAATTTATTCATCTCTTATATCCGAGAATAGTACCACTCAACCTTATTTATTATGCGGAACAAATCCACTCGCGAGGTTTACATAATAAATCCTTATGAGCTCATCTCGGGGATATTATCAACCCTTCCGGGATACACTGTCCCTTCAAGAATTCACGGCATGCCATATATAAAATATAGTGACCCAACTTAACCGGTAATTAACCCAATAATTAAATCGGTTAATTCCTTTGGTAAATCAAAGTCACTTATATTAAATATACACACCCGCAATTGTTTCAGGGATTAAGAATAAAATACTCCGAGACTTAAATCAATTATCACAGAGCAATCCTAATTGATAAGTCTCAAGCGATCCGCTCAATACACCAAGTGTACAAGTGTGATAAAATAATTAAGATAAATTATTTTCTCTCTCACACAACGACTATACCGATGGATTGGTCCGTGTCCATCTAGGTCGTGAGCAACTGTTCGATTAAATACGAGTAACCGATAGTATGATCTTCTGTGTGCCCATGCAACACCATACTAACTACAACGTATAAAATCCAGGCTATAATTTGCATGTATTTAATTAACAATAATTAAAAGCAAATGAATGTCTGTAATTAATAGGTAAATGAAAGTGCATACAGAGTTCAGAATACTCAAATCTAGACATTAAGTATACTACTCCATCAATCTCCCACTTATACTAAGGTCTAGTCTTATCCTCCAAACTTCTGACTCCCAAACCCTCCAAGTGCTTGAAATATACTTCCTTAGGAAGTATCTTGGTGAAAAGGTCCGCTAGGTTGTCCTCCGAAGCTATCTTGGTGACTATCGCATCGCCCCTCTTGACGATGTCTCGAATCAGGTGGTACTTGCGCTCTATGTGTTTCAAAGCACTATGGGACCGTGGTTCCTTACTGTTTGCCACTGCACCGCTATTATCACAATAAATTGTCATAGCCTTGGGCAAACTCGGAATCACATCTAAGTCCTGGAGGAAATTAAGGAACCAAACTGACTCTTTCGCTGCCTCTGAGGCTGCAACATATTCAGCTTCCATGGTAGAGTCTGAAATGCACTTTTGCTTAACACTCCTCCATGATACGGCTCCACCTCCCATAGTGTACACATAGCCTGATGTCGACTTTCGCCGGTACTTATCAGCTTGGAAATCCGAATCCGTATAACCCAAAGGAATCAGATTGTCTGCCCCGTAACTTAGAACATAATCCTTAGTATTTCGAAAATACTTGAAAATGCTCTTTACGGCAGTCCAATGAGCCTTTCCAGGGTTACTCTGATATCTCGCTACTACGCCAACTGCATAGCAGATATCAGGCCTCGTACATAACATTGCATACATTAAGCTTCCCACAGCCGAAGCGTAGGGAACTGCTTTCATTTCATCTTTCTCCTTTTGTGTCCGAGGACACATTTCCTTAGAAAGATAAGTTCCTTTACTGAAGGGCAGCTCACCCTTCTTGGAATCTTGCATGTTAAAACGAGCCAGAATCGTGTTTATGTAAGATTGCTGGGATAGGTACAATGTTCTATTCCGGCGATCCCTTATAACCTTGATCCCTAGAACATGTCCGACTTCTCCCAAATCTTTCATATCGAATTGTCTAGACAACCATCCCTTTATGTCTGATAACATTTTCACACTGTTGCCAATGAGAAGAATGTCGTCTACATAAAGCACGAGAAACACCACCTTCTTTCCATCACGTTTCCAATACACACACGATTCGTCCATGCTTTGACAGAATCCAAAAGATTGGACCACTTCGTCAAACCGCAGGTTCCACGATCTCGAGGCTTGTTTCAATCCATAAATGGATCGATTAAGCTTGCACACTAGATGATCTCGCCCCTTAGCAATGAATCCTTCTGGTTGTTTCATATAAATCGTCTCGTCAAGACTTCCATTAAGGAAAGCTGTCTTGACATCCATTTGCCACACCTCATAATCCATATGAGCTGCTATGGATAAGAGAATCCGGATCGACTTTATCTTGGCTACCGGCGAGAAGGTCTCCTCATAATCGATTCCCTCTTTCTGAGTATATCCTTTCGCAACAAGCCGAGCTTTAAAGGTTTCAACCTTTCCGTCAGATCCTCTCTTTCTCTTGTAGACCCATTTACACCCAATTGGCTTCACGCCGCTTGGTGGTTCTACAAGATCCCAGACTTTATTAGAATCCATAGATTCTATTTCGGATTTCATTGCTTTCTTCCAAGAAGGCGCATCTATATCTTGTACCGCATCATCATAGGTCCAGGGATCGATTTCATGAACTCCAGGTCCAGAGTCCGAAGACTCACCCAGTCCAATCCATCTATCTGGTTGTTTAACAACCCTCCCACTACGACGGCGTTCCGGTGTATTAACAGTGACAGTATTAGGTGCAGGTTCTAGTGGTGTATCTATACTCGGTTCGGCTGTATCCAGGTCATCCTCGTTACCTCTCAACTCATCAAGTATTATGTCACTTTTGGGCTTGTGGTCCATGACATAGTCTTCCTCTAGGAACCGAGCGTTAGTACTTATAACGATCTTCTGGTCCGTAGGACTATAGAACATGCCACCCTTAGTTCCTTTTGGGTATCCTACAAACAGCCGTATTTCTGATCTAGGTTCTAACTTATCGGTGCCTTGTCGCAACACATGTGCTGGACATCCCCAGATCCGAATGTGTTTCAAGTTAGGCTTATGCCCACTCCACAATTCCATGGGTGTGGTTGGTACCGTTTTGGTCGGAACCCTATTCAGAATGTACGCCGCTGTTTCCAAGGCAAGTCCCCAGAACATAACAGGTAAATCCGAGTAACTCATCATCGATCGCACCATCTCCATAAGAGTCCTATTCCTTCTTTCTGACACACCATTCTGCTGAGGAGTATATGGTGAGGTCAGCTGGGATTCGATCCCATTCTCTGCCAAGTATGCCTTGAATTCTCCAGACAGGTACTCGCCTCCGCGATCAGATCGCAGGCATTTTATGGATTTACCACGAAGGTTCTCCACAAGAGCCTTGAACTCTTTGAACTTGCCAAAGGATTCGCTCTTGCGGCTCATCAGGTATACATATCCATATCTTGAGTAATCATCAGTGAAAGTGATGAAGTACTCGTACCCTCCCCTTGCCTGAGTAGACATAGGTCCGCATACATCAGAGTGAATCAAATCCAATACTTGCTCAGCTCTTCGTCCTTTACCAGAAAAAGGACGCTTAGTCATTTTTCCCTCTAAACAGGATTCGCAGGTTGGAAGGTCCTCTCCTTCAACGCCAGTGATTAAATCATCAGCTTTCAACCTTTGAAGCCTATTTGAGTTTATATGACCTAGCCTTAGATGCCACAAGTATAATTGATTCATCTTAGAAGGTTCCTTTCTCTTATTGGTGTTCGTAGATGTGTTATTACTCTCGGTTAGTTGCATCGTGTTAGACTCAGGATTTAGCACATACAAATCGTCTATCACTGTACCAGAACAGATAATTTCACTATTTCTTCTTATGATCACAGAGTGGTCAAAAGAAACAGAATATCCATTCATAATAAGTTTAGAAACTGAAATTAAATTCTTTCTAAAGTTGGGTACATAAAGACAATTACGTAAAACTAAAACCCTATCACTACTGAAACGTAAGTGAACGTCTCCCACTGCAACAGCCGCCACCTTCGCGGCATTGCCCATGTAGACCACGATTTCTCCCTCTCTACGTCTCCGGGTTTCCTGGAACCCCTGCAATGAATTGCAGACATGGTCAGTGGCACCCGTATCTACACACCAGGTGCTGGTAGATATCACCGCTGACAATGTTTCAGTGACTAAGGAAAATTTCGTACCTTTGATGAGAGGACAATCAGACCTCCAGTGCCCAAACTGTTTGCATTGAAAGCATCTGCGAAACCGCTTGCTTTCCCCAATCCGTGGTTTTAAACCACTGGGTCTCTTTGCACGCTTTTCTTTTAGCCTAGCCACAAGAGCTCGTGTTTCTCTTAACTTACGCACAAAAATCGCCTTCGCCGAGCCGGTTTTAAGGGACTCATTGAGGAACGATTCCGTGGGTATGTTAAACACCTCTTGCCTAGCTTCCACACCATGTCTCAACGTAGTTGGAACAACAGTGGATTCAGAAAGCTCAACAGTCTGGACAATGTCCAGATTTCTTTCCCAATCATCACCATATGGAACCGGTGAGTTTTCATCTTTAAGTATATCACAAAGTGGGGTCACAGTCATTCCTAACCTATAAGCACATAAAACAAACAAACAATTTAATGTCCGATATTATCTCCCTCAAATAATATCATTAAATCACTAATCACATCTAAAATCCCATCAGGTAAGGCAAGCCACGTGGTGTGGACGTTTACCCACCCAAATGATTTAGCAATTAGATTTTCTTTGGTCATACATCGCTCTCGTGGGGAGGAATACTATAAGGCGTATCTAAGTGTAAACCATTACTCAGTACCAAAGTAAATTACTTGGAATCGCTACATCACCGCAAGCCACGTGGTGTGGACGTTTACGATAACTTCACAACTCTTCATAATTACTTACAACTGTCTACATCAATTAATCCAAAGTCCGTCAGCATAGCAAGCCACGTGGTGTGGACGTTTACTACACTAAGAGACTTTTATAATTGACTCCCAATTACTTGATCCATTTAATCTCGTAAATCAAGACGTGGAGAATCATAAGTGAAACTCGAAGTTTCTAACCAGTGATTCACCATGCGAACGACCCTATCTCTCATAAATGAGGGAGCCGAGCAGACAAACGACCCATCTATCAAAGAATGGCACGAAAGTCTCTAATTTGTGTCCTCTACATGACCAAGTGGCTCTGGCTCCATTCCACTCCCCGGGGTGAGAATGAGTCGACTTGAAATCAGCTTTGGAAAGACAAATTAGGCATTGTTTGATAAACTTAATCAATGTTTCTTGTAAGAGGAATTACAAGAACTCTCCTCCAATAACTTATCTATATAAACTTCAAAAGTTTATAAAAGTCACCAAGAGAGCAGCAATGGAGACCATGGGTATGTTTCCATACCCTCTCCCACTTAGCTTTTTATAATAAAGGGATACGCTATCTAGTGCATAAAAGTAAACACATATAGCATGCATACATGTAATAAAGCACATAGTATTAACACATAGTCAAAATAATTACTAGAATATTATTTTCCGACTATTATGGCTTTACTCCATCTCCGTACGCATCTTCTAGTTTTTAGTCTTCGTTCCTTGAATGCTCCATGTGACGAGAATATTAATATCCAATATTTAAATCTATTTATTTTCAATTAATCCAAAAGTTACTTAATTCGAAAATTAAGTCAATTGAATATATCAAAAATAAAATTAAATATTTTTAATATTTTTTTTTTTCACTCCATTAAATCTCTAGAATAATCTATCCAAGATACTCTTGGAATATTCTAGATGATATCCATAATGAAATAAAGAAATAAAATAATTTAGGACTATTATACTTTTCCAAATTTATTTTATTCCTAATCCATGAATATTCCCACGAGTAGGAATAATCAAATAGGAAAAATAAATTTAGTACTAAATTAATTCTTTTTCTATTTTTCTAGAATATTCCATAAAGAAATAATCAAAATAGGAAATAATGAATTAATTAGGAAAGTATATTTCCGGTAGGAGTAGCCCGGGTTGGGAGACCCCGAACCACCCCCACCACGTCCGACCGCCGCCTAGGGCACGCCGCCGCCGCCCAGCCCACGCGCCACCACCACTGGTGGCCGGCGTGGCCGAGACTCCCACGGACAGCCCGCCTAGGGCCGCGGGTCGATCGATCCCCTCGGGATCGATCATGGGGATTGATCGATCCCGGTCCTTCGTCTCCTCGTCACTTCGTCTTCTCCGGCGGTCTTCGATTCGTCGATCCAATCGCAAAATAAATTTACAAAAATCTAAATTACAATTCCGGTATCGATTCTATACACGAAATCGACCCTATACATTTTCCGGAAAAACAACGAACATAATAATAAACCCTAAATTCGGTCAACCCCCGAATTTTTACTATTACAAGCATTCACCACCAAAAAACGAATCTCGACATGTCCGAGAGTTTAATAAAACCAACAATCACATGACAAAATAATTAAACGAATAATCATCAAGCCATAATAGTCGGAAACCCTGCAAGGTAGAACAATTTTATCGAAAATACCGCGAACGTAAACTACGCTCTGATACCAATTGTTTGAATTCGATATCCCGGGTCATCAAAATTGCGGAACCGATAACCCGAACGAACCCTTCGCCGGAGATCATACGAACGCCGACTCATCCGCCGGAGTCCGGGCTTTGGAGACCACGCGCCCGAAGGCGCGCAATCCGCCCCCACCCGAACCCCCGCGAGCCGGGGTTCATACGATCGAGATGATCGATCGCACGCCGGCGATCGATCGGGGTGGGGCTGTTCGACAGCCCCCCCGCGGCGGGTCCGGCGACCCGCCACCACCAGGAGGCCCCCGCCTTCACGGCGGGGTAGGGCACGGCACCAGCCCGTGCCCAGCGATCGACCCTCGTGGTCGATCGCACACCCTCGGTCGAACCGAGGGTTCGGCCCCCATCGCCCCACGCCGAAACCCTAGCGGGCGCACGCCGCGGTCCGGTGGCTTCGCCACCACCGCGCGTTCGTCCGTCTATTCCGGGCTTCGATCCTCGGATCTTCGTCCTACGGTATTTTCGATAAAAACAAATCGAACAATAATCAAGTTAGTTGAGAATTGTACCTACGATTCGTTGTTCGGAGAAACGAAATCGACGACCTCGTGATCTTCCCGCGTATTCCTTGCACTCCGTTCGAACGTCGGGTGGGCGACTATCTATCGAACTCCTATGGATCCTCCTCACTCTTTATGATTTGCGTATCTTATATTTTTCTCTCTTATAAAAAAGTGAAGACCATGTAGTGCTTTTATAGGCTACGAGGGGGATCAAAAGGAGATTAAATATTGGGCTTCTAATATTGAAAATTAAATTGGGTCCAACCCAAATCCATTAATTCTTATCAATATTAATTTTATTTATTTTCCACTATATAAATAAAATTGCACTCCCAATATTTATCCATATTATATCAAATAATATTTCTCCAACTTAGTATTATTTATTCCGTGTATTTAAGATTTAAATATCCATGAATAAAATTTATTTATTGCTTAATAAATTTATTCATCTCTTATATCCGAGAATAGTACCACTCAACCTTATTTATTATGCGGAACAAATCCACTCGCGAGGTTTACATAATAAATCCTTATGAGCTCATCTCGGGGATATTATCAACCCTTCCGGGATACACTGTCCCTTCAAGAATTCACGGCATGCCATATATAAAATATAGTGACCCAACTTAACCGGTAATTAACCCAATAATTAAATCGGTTAATTCCTTTGGTAAATCAAAGTCACTTATATTAAATATACACACCCGCAATTGTTTCAGGGATTAAGAATAAAATACTCCGAGACTTAAATCAATTATCACAGAGCAATCCTAATTGATAAGTCTCAAGCGATCCGCTCAATACACCAAGTGTACAAGTGTGATAAAATAATTAAGATAAATTATTTTCTCTCTCACACAACGACTATACCGATGGATTGGTCCGTGTCCATCTAGGTCGTGAGCAACTGTTCGATTAAATACGAGTAACCGATAGTATGATCTTCTGTGTGCCCATGCAACACCATACTAACTACAACGTATAAAATCCAGGACTATAATTTGCATGTATTTAATTAACAATAATTAAAAGCAAATGAATGTCTGTAATTAATAGGTAAATGAAAGTGCATACAGAGTTCAGAATACTCAAATCTAGACATTAAGTATACTACTCCATCATAATTATATTAGGAAAACCGAATTATATTAGGAATAGGATCTTTACCGGGATTAACACGGAATGGGAATTTCCGGTCTATCCCCGAGCTCGGCCGAGGAGCACGCCCACCACCGCCACCACCTAACCACGCGCTCGATCCATGGTTCGGCTATGGGGATAGCCGAACCGAGCCCTAACCCTCGCTTCGTCTCCTCCGTCACAATTTTCCGGCGGTCGTTTCGGCATCGATCCAACGTAAAATAAATTACAAATTTATTATTACGCTATCCGGTATCGATTCTCTACAATTTCCGGAAAAATAAGAACAAGCATTCACCACACAAGAACGAATATTGACATCACCGAGAGTTTAATAATCAAGAGCAATATTATGGACATTAATTAACATAATTAAATCTAGCCATAATAATCGGAAACCCTGCAAGGTAGAACAATTTATCGAAAAATACCATGAACTAAAACCAACGCTCTGATACCAATTGTTGGAAATCGATATCCCAGAATTAATAAATTAATTAAAATTAATTATCTAATTAATTCCGACCGAAATCCTTCGAATATCCGGATTGTCAAAATTGCGGAACCGACAACCCGATAAAAAAAAAACCCTTCGCCGGAATCTACGCGAGCACATCACGCGTACCGGGATACGACCGAACGCATGCCGCATCCGAAGACGCGCGCACGCCCAGCCGCACCCCCGCGAGGAGGGCTCACGATCGCATGGAGCGATCGTGGGGTGCGATCGATCGGGGCTGTTCCGACAGCCCCCAGCAGCAAGTCCGGCGACTTGCTGCTCGCCGTGGAGGGGCGACTCAATCGTGAGTCGCTGCGGGCGCACCAGTCGCCCGCCCGGCGATCGTGCCCTAGGGCAGCGATCGCCCCCTCGGCTTCGGCCGAGGGCTCCTCATGCGTGCGTCCCCGGCGTCCAGCCGGGGCGCCTTGTGGTTCGATCCCCACAGGGATCCACGAGCTGCCGCGGTCCGGTGGTTCGACCACCACCGCTCGGATCGTCCCTCGTCACCGGGGTTCATCCTCGGATGTTGGTTCACGGTATTTTCACAATAAATAAACGATAAAATCATAAAGAGGGTTTTACGATTTACCTCGTTCTCGTTGTTCGGAAAAACGAAGAACTCAATTTGATGACCTTGAGATCTTCCCACGTATTCCTTGCACTAGCTCGGACGTCGTGTGAGCGACGATCTACCGAACTCCATGGATCTCCCTCTCTACTTTCTCTCTCTAGAATTGTGATCTTCAAGTTATGAACTTATGAGAATAGAGAAGACCATGTAGTGCTTTTATAGGCTACGTAGGGGATCTTAAGGAGGTGGAATATTGGGCTTCCAATATTAATGATTAAATTGAGCCCAAGCCCAAATCTATTAATCCATTAATATTAATTAATTCTATTTTCCACTATATAAAATTAATTGCACTCCCAATATTAAACCATATTATATCAAATAATATTTCTCCGGTAGTATTATTTATTCCGTGTATTTAAGATATAAATATCCATGAATAAAATTAATTTATTGCTAATTAATTTATTCATCTCTTATTTCCGAGACTAGTACCATTCAACCTTAATTATTATGCAGAACGAATCCACCTGCAGGGTTTACATAATAATTCCTTATGAACTCATCTCGGGGATATTATCAACCCTTACGGGATACACTTTCCCGTCAAGTATTCACGGCATGTCATATATAAAATATAGCGACCCAACTTAACTGGTAATTGACCCAATAATTAAACCGGTCAATTCCTTTGGAAAATCAAAGTCACTTATATTAAATATACACAACCGCAATAGTATCGAGGATTAAGAATAAAATACACTGAGATTTAAATCGATTATCCAAGGCAATCCTAATCGATAAATCTCAAACGATCCGCCCAATACATCAAGTGTACAAGTGTGATAAAATAATCAAGACATATTATTTTCTCTCTCACACAACGACTATACCGATGGATTGGTCCGTGTCCATCTAGGTCGTGAGCAACTGTTCGATTAAATACAAGTAACCGATAGTATGATCTTCTGTGTGGGCCCGACACACCATACTAACTACAACGTTTAGAATCCAGGACTATAATTTGCATATATTTAATTATAAATAATTAAACGCAAATAATTGTTTATTTAATTAAATAGATTAGTGGCAATGGATCGTGAGTTTCCGTTACTTAAATCTAGACATTAAGTACACAACTCCAACATTATCAACCCTTACGGGATACACTTTCCCGTCAAGTATTCACGGCATGCCATATATAAAATATAGTGACCCAACTTAACCGGTAATTAACCCAATAATTAAATCGGTTAATTCCTTTGGTAAATCAAAGTCAATTATATTAAATATACACACCCGCAATAATATCGGGGATTAAGAATAAAATACACTGAGACTCAAATCGATTATCGCCGGCAATGCTAATCGATAAATCTCAAACGATCCGCTCAATACACCAAGTGTACAAGTGTGATAAAATAATCAAGACAGATTATTTTCTCTCTCACACAACGACTATACCGATGGATTGGTCCGTGTCCATCTAGGTCGTGAGCAACTGTTCGATTAAATACGAGTAACCGATAGTATGATCTTCTGTGTGTCCATACACACCATACTAACTACAACGTATAAAATCCAGGACTATAATTTGCATATATTTAATTATAAATAATTAAACGCAAATAATTGTTTATTTAATTAAATAGATTAATGGCAATGGATCGTGAGTTTCCGTTACTTAAATCTAGACATTAAGTACACAACTCCAACAGGAATGCCATTGTAGTGGGAGGTTGTGGGACAACCGGAGATATTCATAAGACTAGGAGAGTCTTCGGACTCTGGACCTAGTATACATGAAATCGATCCCTAGATCTACATGAAGGTCGTACTAGATCTAAATGTGCCTTCTTGGAGAGCAATAAGGATTATTGCTAACAGGCGAGATCATTTAGAGTACAAGCTTAGTTGATCCATTTATGGATTGAAACAAAGCATTGAGTTCGTGGTAATTGCAAATTGATGAGATAGTCCATTTTATGGATTCATCAAAAGCATAGACGAATCGTGTGTATTGGAAACGTGATGGAAAACAAGGTGGTGTTTCTCGGGTTTTATGTAGAGAACATTCTTATCATTGGTAACAATGTAAAGATGTTGTCAAGACATAAAATGATGGTTGTCTAGATAAATCAATATGAAAGATGAAGGAAGAAGTTGGACATGTTCTTGAGATCTTGGATCTCTAGAAAAGAACATTGTACTTCTCCTGGACATCTTACATATATGATTATGGTTCGTTTTAACATGCAAGATTCCGAGAAAGGTTCGTTACCTTTCAGAGACGGAATGCATCTATCTAAGGATATGTGTTTTAAAACACAAAAGGAGATAGAAGCAATGAAAGCGGTTTCCTACACTTCAAGTGTGGAAAGCTTAATAAATGCGATGTTGAAAACGAGAACCTGATATCAGCTATGCGGTTAGCATAGTGGGAGGATATCAAGGTAATCCTGGAAAGGAATATTCGACTGCTGTAAAAGTACTTTCGAAGTACTGTTCTAGACTACGAAGCAGACGAGCATTTCCTTTAGATTACATTCTCTTATATTTCTAATCAAATGAGGACCAGTGTAAGTCGATATCAGGTTATGTGTTTCACTATTGAAGGAGAAGGAGTTTTAACATGGAAGAGTGATAAGCACGATGCTTTTCGGACTCCGCCATGGGTAACCAAATAGCGGCCTCAGAGGCAGCGGAAGTTTTGGTATAACTCCGGGATAATCTCTGGGACTTAGATGTGATTCTTAATTTGCCAAAGGCTATGTAAATAGCGGTGCAATGGCAAATAGTAAGAAATCACAAGTCCATAAGTGTAAGATAACACATAGAGCAAGTACCACCTGATACGAGTCATCGTCGAGGGAGACGACGCTGTAGTCACCAAGATAACTTCAGAGCGACAACCTAGAGTGCTCATTCACATAGTACTTCTTGGAAGTACAACTTAAGCACGTGATGAGTATGGGAGTCGGGAGTTTGGAGGAAATGAGTAGACCTTAGTACAAGTGGGAGATTGTTGGAGTTGTGTACTTAATGTCTAGATTTAAGTAACGGAAACTCACGATCCATTGCCACTAATCTATTTAATTAAATAAACAATTATTTGCGTTTAATTATTTATAATTAAATATATATGCAAATTATAGTCCTGGATTCTATACGTTGTAGTTAGTATGGTGTGTCGGGCCCACACAGAAGATCATACTATCGGTTACTCGTATTTAATCGAACAGTTGCTCACGACCTAAATGGACACAGACCAATCCATTGGTATAGTCGTTGTGTGAGAGAGAAAATAATCTGTCTTGATTATTTTATCACACTTGTACACTTGGTGTATTGAGCGGATCTGCTTGAGATTTATCGATTAGGATTGCCGGCGATAATCGATTTAAGTCTCAGTGTATTTATTCTTAATCCCCGATACTATTGCGGGTGTGTATATTTAATATAAGTGACTTTGATTTTCCAAAGGAATTAACCGATTTAATTATTGGGTTAATCACCGGTTAAGTTGGGTCACTATATTTTATATATGGCATGCCGTGAATACTTGACGGGAAAATGTATCCCGTAAGGGTTGATAATGTCCCCGAGATGAGTTCATAAGGAATTATTATGTAAACCCTGCAGGTGGATTTGTTCCGCATAATAATTAAGGATGAATGGTACTAGTCTCGGTTACAAGAGATGAATAAATTAATTAGCAATAAATTAATTTTATTCTTGGACATTTATATCTTAAATACACGGAATAAATAATACTACCGGAGAAATATTATTTGATATAATATGGTTTAATATTGGGAGTGCAATTAATTTTATATAGTGGAAAATAGAATTAATTAATATTAATGGATTAATAGATTTGGGCTTGGGCTCAATTTAATCATTAATATTGGAAGCCCAATATTCCACCTCCTTAATATCCCCTACGTAGCCTATAAAAGCACTACATGGTCTTCACAATTAGACAAGACAAGATAATCATACTTGATTAGTCTAGATAGTTCGTGAAGGAGATCCATGGAGTTCGGTAGATCGTCGCCCTCACGACGTCCGAGCTAATGCAAGGAATACGTGGGAAGATCTCAAGGTCGTCAAATTGAGTTCTTCGTTTTTCCGAACAACGAGAACGAGGTAAATCGTAAAACCCTCTTTATGATTTTATCGTTTAATTATCGTAAAAATATCGTGAATCAAGATCCGAAGTTTGGGATCCTCACCGGGATCGAGCCGAGCGGTGGTGATCGAGGATCACCGGACCGCCGCGGCTGGAGCGATCCGGCGGCAAGAATCCCGCGCACCCGCTGCCTGGGGAGGCAGGCGACCGCCTGGGGGCCAAGCGCCCGCCTGGTGGTGGTCGCGGGCGGCCGCCCGGCAGGCTGGCGGGCGCTTCGTATGGCCTGGCAGCGGCGAATCCATGGGCTTCGCCGGAGCTGCACGGGGCTGAACGGACCAAACCCTAGCGCACGTCCGGTGACGTGCGCATGCCTTCATCGAACAGCAGCGGCTCGGGCTGCAGCTAGGGTTCGACGAGGGGCTGTCCGCGAGGGTTCGGGGGTGTTCGACGGGCTGCCAAGGGCATCCCTAGGGGGCTGCTGTGATCAGCCTCGAGTCCCATGCATGGGCTCGACCGAACAGCCGCGGCTTAGCCGCGGTTAGGGTTTTGGTTGAGTCCGGATATACATGGTGGTTCGTGGCGGGATATTTCGGCAACCGGGAGTCGATTGGAGTTGTCGTTCCGCAATTTGACAACACCGGATATTCGATCTCCAAAGGATTTCGGTCGGAATTAATTAGATAATTTATTTATTTAAATTTATTAATTCCGGGATATCGATTTCCAACATTATTCCATCGGCTCTCGTCAGAAATGCGCTGATGGCATGTTCCGACGCGGCTAGGTATAGAAACAATTTTCCCCGGGCTTCGGAGCCACAACCACTTTGGGACTGGACAGATACTCTTTGATTTGCTTGAAAGCTTCTTGAGCATCTTTTTTCCAGTGGAATTTATTTCCTTTGATGGAGGCAAAGAAAGGTCGGGTTTTATCCCCCAAACAGGAGACATACCGGCTCAGGGCGGCCAAGCAACCTGTCAGGCGCTGCACACCCTTGATATCCCGGGGTTCCCGTATATCCAGTATGGCTTTGATCTTGGCCGGGTTGGGTTCAATCCCATGTTCCCCGACTACATGCCCCAGGATCATACCTTTCCTGATACCGAAATTGCATTTTTTGGGATTCAGTTTCATATTTTAGTGCCCCAGAATCTTAAAGACTTCTGCAAGGTCTTTAATGTGATCCGCTTCATTTTTGCTTTTCACAATGATATCATCGGTATATACTTCAACAGTTTTACCGATTAAATCTGTAAACATCATGTTTACTAACCTTTGATACGTGGCCCCGGCGTTCTTCAGCCCGAAGGGCATTCTTTCCCAGCAAAACACCCCTTTCTCCGTGTAGAACGCCGTGTGCTCTATATCGTCCGGGTGCATCGGAATCTGATGATATCCTGCTTTGGCATCGATCGTTGAAAATATTGCATGACCTGTCAGATTATCAACAAGGTGATCAATGTGTGGCATCGGAAAGTGGTCCTTGGGACATGCATTATTCAGATCTGTAAAATCTATGCACAGTCTCCAGGCGCCTACTGTCTTCGATACCATCACAGCATTGGATAACCAGGTGGCATCGCTCGAAGCTTGCCTCACCAGTTTATTCTCAATCAATTTGTTCACTTCCCCGGCCAGTGCTTCGCACTTCTCCGGCCCCATTTTCCTTCGCCTCTGGGCAATAGGTTTTCTCTTGGGGTCGATTTTTAACCGATGGCATGCATGTTTGGGATCTATCTTTCCCAAATCCGCACTTGACCAGGAGAAGGTACTCTGATTTTCCCTGAGGAAATTTATCAGTCCACTCCGAGTGTGCTCTAACATATGTGTACCCAAGAGTACTTGCTTATGAGCTTGCTCGGGATCCAACACTATGGAGTCTAAGTTCTCGACCACCTCCATGGCGGTTCCTTTTCGGTGTTTGGTTCCCGTCCTGGGATCATAATCCTCGTGCTATGGCCCCATGCGAACTTGAGTTTGGTTGGTGGAAGTTGTTCCCGCACAGGGATCTTGCCCTGGGGAATTTGCTTCCTTCCCCGGAACCAACTCTTGGATCGCTCCGGGCCCCACGATATTTATGTTATCAGGAGCCTGGGATTCCACACCTGTAATAGTAACTTCATCCACTCGGGACTTTTTGTTTTGCTCATCCTGTGAGTCTTTGATATTTTCCTCCAGTCTCTCCTGGGGATTATCATTTGCCTTTATAGCTAAGTTATCAAGATCACAGAAATACAAAAGACACTACTTTGCCATTACTAGATCACCTCTAACGGTGCCAACAGCACCGGAGGGAGTAGGAAATTTTACACAATAGTAGTAGGATGAGGCTACCGCTTCGAAAGCGTCCAAAAAGGGTCTACCTAAGAGTGCGTTATAGCCGCTCTCCCTATCTATTATTACAAATTCCAAGTTCCTAACCAACATCAGGCCTGGATTCTTGACATCTTTCAGCTCCACCGGCAGTACGATCTTGCCATATGGATGTACCACGTCGTTGCCAAAACCTTTGAGTATCAGATCGCACGGTGAGACATAACAGGCCATCTTACCCATCTGATCCAGGGCATTCTTATACAGAACATTGCAGTGAGCACCGTTGTCAACCAAAGTGCGAGACACATCAATTCCCAGGATCCTCGCCCTGATCACCAGGGGTTCATCCCTCGGGAATTTGGCCTCAGCTCGATCCCGTGGCGTGAAAGATATCACCACAGTGTCACAGATTGTTGCGCTCTGCGAAGGCGCAGTAGCCATCAGAACTTCCCACATAGCAAAGTCCCTTTTGCGTTTCCGCTTGCTGTCTTCAGTTAAGGGCCTGACACCACCAATCATCATAACTTCCTGGGGACCCTGAGGCCCCGGAATATTTTGATTCTGGCCCGGTGCTGCTAGTGGAGGGCCCTGGGGATTCTGACCCCGTAGCTCATTCCCTACAGCCCCGGGACGGGGGAGGTACTGCTACAGTTTTCCCTCATTGAACAGCCTCCACAGTTGCCTCAGTAACTGACGACACTGGTTTGTTGAATGGCCGTGTTTCTCATGGAAATCACACCATAGGTTCGGGTTCAACTTCTCTGGGGGAGTGTTAATAGGCGGGGGCTTGGTTAACAAATCTACCCTCTGAGCCAGGAACACCTACAAAATGGCCTCTGGGGCCTTACCAGTTTCACGCCGAATATTGGCTTCCAGTTCCCTTCTTTCATCCATCCTGGGATCAGTACCGGTTTTCACAGCGGATTTCTTTCCAATATAGTTTGGCCTTTTCTCTGAAGAGAATGGGGCCTTCTTTTTGGTTTCTCCCAGGCCCCTCGGGGTCCTGGTCAACCTTTGATATGCTACCTCAGCGGCAGCTTTCACCCTGAATTCCTCATAGGATTTTGGGTAATTTTTCATCATACATTTGAATAACTTTGAATTTCTCCTCAAACCGGTCATGGCGGTATGGAGCTTTAAATTCTCATTTATCTCCTCCCCTCCAACCAGGAGAATTTCTTCAACTCGATCCACATACCTTTCATCTGACTCCCCATCATCATGTTTTATCCCGAGTAGACGTTGGCTCTGTTCCAGTCTCACAGCCTTAGAGGCAAAATGCGTCACGAACCTTTGCACCAAATCATCGAAACATTTAATCGAGTGTGCAGGGAGGCCAGCGTACCATTTGTGGGGAACATCACCCAACGTAAGGGGAAAAAGTCTACAGCGCGTCGCATCAGTTGCGCCGCGGCCGAACATGTAAGATCTGAACCTACTCAATTGAGTCTCTGGGTCAGTTTTACCATCATAGACTAAGGATTGCATGGGGAGGATTTCAGTTTGCATGGATGCATGTTCAACCTCTGGGGCCAGGGGTTCATTTTTGTAACCTGACGACACATGCACACCCTGTCCCTCATTCATTTGTCTCTCCAGCTCAGCATATTTCTGCTTCAGATCTATGATCTCCGGGTCCTCCGCCCTAGCCTCTCGGGCCCCTGGCACAGAAGAACCCTCTCGATACCGTTGCATGTCACTATGGCTGCCTCTCCTTCGACGATCCGTCGAAGTGGCCACAGATTCAACATTTCGGTTTAGATCTATCACCGGGTGCTTTTTTCGCTCTCTCCTGCGGAGGCGTTTGACCTTCTCTGGAGCCACAATTGTGGCATGTCCAGGTGTCATAAAAGCATCGGTTGCATGTTTCAATGGAGTTGTCAAAACGTATTTTCTGTGCATAAGAGCATGCACGGCTTCATCGATTTTTTCTGGAGTATCCAGATTTCCGAATTTGATTGGGGGCAGAGCCACAGCGGGCGTCGACGGCCCTCCCAAATCATACGGGTGCAATCGACGAGCACGGCGGCGAGAACGATGACGGCGAATAGGAACTCTTACCTGAGAATCCGAATGCAGATCGGGTTCTGCATGGCCGTCGGCGGGGCTCTCCTCATCGAAAATCTGGATTGGCGGCGGTGGAGCGTCTCGGTCGACGGGTTCTGGGTCTGCCTCAGCCGCCGGAGCGTTGGGACCCTCGATAACCGCCTTGCCCATGACGTCGCGCTACCTGCCAGAAACACCAGATTCGTCGGATGCCGTCGCGCCTTCTCTCTCGTCTGCCATTTTTGTCGCCGGTTGAACCTCTAACTTCGATTCGTAAAACCTGATCTCCTTCTAGCGCCACTGTTCGGACCCTTTTTCACTCAATTCATATATTACTGGAACGGGGGGTTATAGAATAGGGTACCAACAGAATATTTATTTGTTAGGACAAGTTATAGGTCGAAGTTTGTATGTTGCCGGAAATCTGGAAATAGGGATGAACATCATAGTGTTCTTCATTTTATTCCTTTACTTAATAGTATTTTGAATATCAAAAAAGGTGAAGCCCCTTCCTCCTCTCTCTTCTCTCTCTTATATACTAGTAGTTTGCATGAGCATGCAAGCTCTTCTAATGCCACCTATTAGCCTCCTATCACATCTAATCCCACTAATGAAGACTTTTAAGCCATTACATTAAATACCCACTAATCTTGTCTCCACTTGCTGCATGTCACCAGAGGCGCACCGCCTCTTGCCTGGGGCCTGTCTGATTGATCCTTCGATCTGGTACGGGGCTGTCTGCCCGGGGCTACGGTTGAGCTCGCCTGGTTTCTTCTTCACTCTTGCCTTCAAAATATGATTTGGTCTTCGGTTGACTTTCGGTCTGATGACATGGCTTCGGTCGTCTGGACACGTGTCGGTGTTGGATTTTTATGGTGTAACACCTACCAAGGCAGCTTTCCGGACATTCAAGGAGAGTTGTTTCGGATATTTGCTCTGGATCAAGAGATCCGGAAGGTCCATTGTGGCGATGCAGCACCTGCTAGCTCGGGAGATCGTGGGTCCGACGATACCTCCATTGGAGCATTGGTTTTTCGTCGGGGGCCGGACTATTCGCTTTCGAGCACAGGAGTATGCCCTGATTACCGGACTTCGATTCGGTGGTCACGCTTTTGATCCTTCGGCCACCACCCACACTATTTCTGAGGACTCTATTTACTATAGACACTTCAGACAGACGACGGTTATTAGAGATTTCCGTAAGGTGTTCACGTCTCTGAGTATGGGTCAGGATCCTGCCGACTACCTGAAAGCGGCCAACTTGTTGATTTACTATTATTTCTTGTTGGGCCGAGACGATGCCAAGATCGACACTTGGGCTTGGGCTTTTGTGGAGGACGTTGCCGGATGGGATTCGTTTCCCTGGGGATCCTACTCCTGGCAGATCATGTCGCACTACATCTCCATAGCTGCGACGATGCCCGGTCAGATTAACTCGAGGGCATTCCACTTTTACGGCCCAATTTGGGCCTTTCAGCTATGGTCGTACGAGGCTATACCGAGCCTGGGCAATGTCTACGGAGTCCGAGGCGAAAGAACTATGAGGCCTCGGTTATTTAACTGGACTTCGGTTCCATGCAACCTCGATTTCACTCATTTCTTCGAGAACGATGAGGTAAAATTTGTGAAATTAATGTTTTAAATATTATTTTCCTTTCATTAATGCTTAATTAATTAATTTTCATTTGTTTTCAGCTTGTGGTCCTCTTGACTCTGGAGCCGACACGCAAGGAGGCGAAGACTGAGTACTACACTTCCTTCCTTAACAGAGGAGCAGACGAAGTGAGGTACGTTCCTCCTCTTAGGATTGGAGCATCGAGAGGAGCACCGGCTGCAGTACCGGTGAAGAAGAAGAAGCCGAGCTTGATGGAACGCGTGGTCGGACGCGTGTCCAAGATGACGGGCGGTGACCCTCAGACTAGTCGACGCACGCGTGATGCCAGGACACCCGATTCATCTGCCGAGCGACATGCATCTGAGCGTGCGTCTCACCGAGCCCGACGAGAGTCCTCTCCTGCAGTTGATGCCCCTGAGGCACCTGAGGCTTCAGATGACAGTACTGATCGGCGCATTGATCGACGGCTCCACAAGATCCTCAACGATGTGTCTGAGACGTGATTTATGGGCCGATTGACTGCCCGGATGAGGAGGGTACAGAAGGAGGGCAACGACAGTCTGATGGAGCAGATTCGGGGCTTTTTCGGTCGCAGGCGATACTCCCGTAGTCGCCCCTGTCCTTCTGATGCATCTCAGGGCGGTTTTCCGGCTGCTCGGCATTCTATCAGCGCGCCTCCTCGCTTTCAGGACTCGGAGCCCGAGTTAGTGGACGTTGATGTCAGGGTTTCGTGTGGGGATTGGCCACATGATTTTGATGGTTATCGCAGGTCGCCACTTGTCGAGCCTGCCCGTGCCGAGTCTTTCCATGCCGAGTCGACCCACGTCGAGCAGCAGCCCCTGTACGAGCAGCAGCCCCTGTACGAGCAGCAGCCCCAGTACGAGCAGCAGATCGTTGGCGATAGCTATCGCACACCGACCCAGATATTCTCGACCGTTGGAGATAGCGGTCAGTTTTCGCCACCGAGGGGGCTGCGTGATTTCCAGGCTGTCTTCGCTCCCTTCCCACCGATTCACACCGACAGCATCTTCGGTCCGACTCCTGTTTATCGGCCAGAGTATGATCGGCCAGAGGATGATCCTGGTTTTATTGTACCGAAGGGGGCTGATGAACCGTAGGTTATCATTGATGCAGAGAGTTTTTTTCCGACTGCGTCGCAGGTCCAGTTGTTCAAGATGACATCTCCCGTGGAGGATGAACACGAAAATGAGATTGCATTGTCGGAAGAGGAGAAAGAACTTGGGGCTGATGAAGAGGAGGATGATGTCGCCGAGACTAGTCTCGGACCCCGTGTGAGGAGGCCCTCGGCAGCTCTTCAGAGCCCGTACGTTGCGCAGTTCCGACGCACTGGCAACAAGAAGGTTAGGGGGCTCTATTCGATGTTCCGTCGTGACGGGCATGGATTGAGTGTCAAAATCCCTTTCAACGGAGTCACTCTGGACCAGAATTACTTCGACCTGATTGAGTCACTACATCATTGGTACTCGAACCTGGTAAGTTAATTTGTAGTTAAACTTTGAAATTTATAATGTTTATTAAATTGTGCTTAACTGTGATATGTATATTTTTCAGGAGATTGACATGTACATTACGTACCTGCGAGACAAGGTGAAGCAGAACAAGGGTTTAAAAGATGAAGTCACTCCAAGGAAGACTATACTCTTGTGTACTGAGTTCTTCGTAAGATCCAATCATCCTATCAAATACACGTTTTTTTTTCATTTTCCTAATACTAATCGTTTAAATTTATTTTTAATTAACAGAACGCTTTGAGGACCCAGTACGATAGGATTAAGATTCCGGCAACACATGTAAAGAGAAAGAACTTGGAGAGGAAATATGAGACCTGGGCACCGCCGGATTACATGCTGAAATACATCACGGGAGACGATAGACACGAGAGTTGGGAACTCGCACGAGAGGTAATTTACAGAACCGTACATTTTTATTTTTTTAATTCAACTTAATATTTTTAATTTAATTGTAAATAACGTTTTATTTTATTTTTTATTTTTTAAGGTGATAACGGTGTGTAATTCTGGGGAACATTGGATCACGATACAGATTGACCTGGACCACTGGACTGTACAGTTGTACGACTCGTTGTGGTGGCGTTCTCCGGATCTATCTTCCAAGTCTGCTGTACTGACTCCGTTGTTGGAGTTGTTGCCTCGTCTCTTGGTAGCTGCAGGATTTTGGGAGGGTGTAAACCTTTTTCATCGAACCCACAAGAAGACTCCTATTATGGTCGAAGTCCCGACGGAGCAGTCTATCCAAGCCGACAACAACAACTGCGGCCCGTACGTGTGCATGTACCTGGTGTTGGGATATGTCCTTCGATCCTACGTGTGCAATCGATAAAGTCATAAGGTCGTCTATGGATGTTAAATGATTATTTGATAATATTAATTGTTGGGAACAATATAATATTGATCGATAAAATCATACCTACAGGGTCACACACGAGCTCGATATTGATATACATTGCTTAATAAATATATTGATTTAGAATCAATATTTACGTGGGTTTTCACATGCATGGGATGCATGGCTTGCATGGAATGCATGTCACATAGTGTGACATGGCATGCCACACAAGCCAATGGGACCACATATCATGATTTGGCATGATTATGTGGAGGTGACCTTTGAACTTCACCATAACACCCCATTATGTGTGGTTATGACACACACATTATGTTGGGGGTTACATGTGAAGTAAAAGGGGTATAATGAGCATGAAAATCAGATTTTCATGTCTCATTCTAACACCATCATCATCAGCCACGAAATTCACAAGAAAGAGTTGTTGGAGTTGTGTACTTAATGTCTAGATTTAAGTGACAGAAACTCACGATCCATTGCCATTAATCTATTTAACTAAATGAACAATTGTTTGCATTTAATTATTTATAATTAAATATATGCAAAACATAGTCCTGGATTCTATACGTTGTAGTTAGTATGGTGTGTCGGGCCCCACACAGAAGATCATACTATCGGTTACTCATATTTAATCGAACAGTTGCTCACGACCTAGATGGACACGGACCAATCCATCGGTATAGTCGTTGTGTGAGAGAGAAAATAATTTGTCTTAATTATTTTATCACACTTGTACACTTGGTGTATTGAGCGGATCGTTGAGATTCATCGATTAGGATTGCCGGCGATAATCGATTCGAGTCTCAGTGTATTTTATTCTTAATCCCCGATATTGTTGCGGGTGTGTATATTTAATATAAGTGACTTTGATTTACCAAAGGAATTAACCGATTTAATTATTGGGTTAATTACCGGTTAAGTTGGGTCACTATATTTCATATATGGCATGCCGTGAATGATTGACCGGACAGTGTATCCCGGAAGGGTTGATAATATCCCCGAGATGAGTTCATAAGGAATTATTATGTAAACCCTGCAGGTGGATTTATTCCGCATAATAATTAAGGTTGAATGGTACTAGTCTCGGATATAAGAGATGAATAAATTAATTAGCAATAAATTAATTTTATTCATGGATATTTATATCTTAAATACACGGAATAAATAATACTACCGGAGAAATATTATTTGATATAATATGGTTTAATATTGGGAGTGCAATTAATTTTATATAGTGGAAAATAGAATTAATTAATAATAGTAAGGATTAATAGATTTGGGCTTGGGCTCAATTTAATCACTATTATTGGAAGCCCAATATTCCACCTCCTTAAGATCCCCTACGTAGCCTATAAAAGCACTACATGGTCTTCTCTATTCTCATAACTTGAAGATCACAATTCTAGAGAGAGAAAGTAGAGAGGAAGATCCATGGAGTTCGGTAGATCGTCGTCCACACGACGTCCGGGCTAGTGCAAGGAATACGTCGGAAGATCTCAAGGTCATCATAAGATCTCGTTTCTCCGCACAACGAATCGAAAGGTGAATTAAATTTCCGCAATTTAATTCTAGTTTATTGATCAATTATCGAAAAACAAGATCTGAAGGATCGAACCCGGATTAGACGAGGGACCACGCGGTGGTGGCGAAGCCACCGGACCGCGTGGACCGCACGCCTAGGGTTCGGCGCGCGAAGGAGAACCCTCGGCCTCGGCCGAGGGGGCGATCGCTAGGAGCGATCGCCGGCGGTGACGGGCTGGTGCCGTCACCTCCCCACCGCGACGGTGGGGGCTCCTCGACGGCGGGCAGCAGGTCGCCAGACCTGCTGCTGGGGCCTGCCGGATGCAGCCCCATCGAACGCGATGTTCGATCGCGTGAACTCGGCTCGCGGGGGTTCGGGTGGGGGCGGATTGCGCGCCTTCGGGCGCGTGGTCTCCAAAGCCCGGACTTCGGCGGATGAGTCGACGTTCATGTGATCTCCGGCGAAGGGTTTGATCGGGTTATTGGTTTCCGCAAATTTAAATAACCCGGGATATCGAATTCCAACAATTGGTATCAGAGCGTACGGTTACGTTTTTCGTTAATTGTTTCGATAATCGATTCTCGATATATATGGCCATAGATTAATTTAAATTGTTAAATTATTGTGCTATATTGTTCTACGTACTTGTTTTCTCTCTTGTATGAATCTTGTGAATTTTTATTAAATTAAAAATCGACGGAAAAATAAATATTAAAATCGAGGGTTTTCGGAAATCGAACCGGATCGATCGGACGAGGGCTCGTAGCGGGACCGGGCTGTATGGCGGCTGAGGGTCGACGGCATCAACCACCAGTGGTGGTGGTCGCCGGATGTCGACGGCTTCCGGGAGGCCAAGCGGTTCAGCCGCTACGCGCGGCGGCTCGTGGGTCGCGGCTTCGGCTGCGTACTCGGAGCGGGCTGCTGTGCGGGCTGTGTGCGGGCTGCTCGTGCGGTGGGACCACATGACGGCAGCGGGTCGATGGCATGGTTCGTCAAGGGAGACGCCGTGCCGGAAATTGACCAAGCTCGTGCACAGGTTTCTTGTCAAAGACGATCGATCAAAATGAAGCTGCTGGGTAATTATTCTTTCTCCCGCTGAATGAATTAACCCTTATTGCATGTTGAATGCATGGCCTCTTCTACATGTGCATGACATGAATATTTGATTCATGGTGCTGTACGTTGATGTGCATGCATGGCTAGCCCTCATACATGATTTGCCCATTGAAAATTCATGGTTCGATTTTGGTGTTGGGCACGGACCTAGTTGATTCGAGTGGGTCTCGTTTTTTGGTTCGTCTCGGTAAATCCGATCTTTCCGGTAATAATTTAATCTTTCTAATTTTATTTAATTTAATTTTGGAATTAATTCAAATTCTATTTGGATTATATTTCTTAATTATGGAATTGAATAATGGAATTAGATGGAGAGTTAAATTAGGAAAGAAAATCATAGTTTCTCTAGATATCCTATACATACTTGGATTAGAAGTCTTAAGAAGAATCAAAATTCGATTTTGGTTAGGATTCTTGAGATCTAATCTAAATAGGATTGAGAAATTATTAAAATATTGATTTTATTTAATTTAAGTATTTTATTTAAAATCATTAGATTAATTCAAAATTTATTTTGGATTGGAAAATCTTGGATTTTATTTAGAATAGAATTAAATATGGAAATCAATGGATTTTAATAATATTGATTTTATTTAAGTATTTTATTTAAAATCATTAGATTAATTCAAAATTTATTTTGGATTGGAAAATCTTGGATTTTATTTAGAATAGAATTAAATATGGAAATCAATGGATTTTAATAATATTGATTTTATTTAATTTAAGTATTTTATTTAAAATCATTAGATTAATTCAAAATTTATTTTGGATTGGAAAATCTTGGATTTTATTTAGAATAGAATTAAATATGGAAATCAATGGATTTCAATAATATTGATTTTATTTAATTTAAGTATTTTATTTAAAATCATTAGATTAATTGAAAATTTATTTTGGATTGGAAAATCTTGGATTTTATTTAAAATAGAATTAAATATGGAAATCAATGGAATTGATTTTATTTAATTTGAGTAAAATTAAATATGAGAATCAAAGAATTTTTTCCGTCGCTCGGCAAAGTATTCAAGACGTAGAATGAAGACTCAAGACAAGCATGCTGGAATTCATCAAGGTACGAATAGTCGAGAAATAATTTTACTTGAGTAATTATTTGATTATTTGTGAACGTACTTGCATGAAATGTATGTTTGTAATTATGCTTATGTGTATTTAATTATGCATTAGATAGCGTATCCCTTTGTTATAAAAAGCTAAGTGGGAGAGGGAATGGAAACATTGCCATGGTCTCCATTGCTGTTCTCTTGGTGACTTTTATGGACTTTCGAAGTTCGTTTAGACAAGTCATTGGAGGAGAATTCTTGTAATTCCTTTTACGAGAAACATTGATTAAGTTTATCAAACAATGCCTAATTTGTCTTTCCAAAACTGATTTCAAGTCGACTCATTCTCACCCCGGGGAGTGGAATGGAGCCAAAGCCACTTGGTCATGTCGAGGACACAAATTAGAGACTTTCGTGTCATTTGATGACTAGATCGATTGTCTGCTCGGCTCCCTCATTCTATGAGAGATAGGGTCGTTCGCATGGTGAATCACTGGTTAGAAACTTCGAGTTTCACTTATGATTCTCCGCGTCTTGATTTACAAGATCGAATGGATCAAGTAGTTGGATGTCAATTGTAAAAGTCTTTTGGTGTAGTAAACGTCCACACTATCGTGGCTTGCTACATTGAATGGGACTTTGGAACGATTGATGTACACAGTTATAAAAGGGAGTAAAGGAGCGTATGTTAACGTAAACGTCCACACTATCGTGGCTTGCGGTGAATATGCGTGTCCCAAACAATCTTCTTAGATACTGAGTAATGGTTTACACTTAGGTACGCTTTATAGTATTCTTCCCATCGAAGTAACGCTATAATTGATGTACGACCGAAGCAAATCTAATTGCTAAATCATTTGGATAGGTAAACGTCCACACTATCGTGGCTTGCCATATCTGATGGGATTTTAGAGGTGATTAGTGGTTTAATGATATTATTTGAGGGAGATAATATCGGAGATTAAATCGATTGTTTGTTGTTATATGTGCTCATAGATTAGGAAATGGCTTTGAACCCACTTTATGTGATACGTAAGGATTTTAAACTCAGTGGTCCCTAAATGTAATGATTGGAATAGAGATCTAGACATTACCCAAACTGTTAAAGAGTGCAAGGTTGTACTCAGTGAGCTTTGTCCTCCCGAGCCTATTGATATAGGCGGCTAGACAAGAAGCGATGAGGATACTCATAAAGGCCATTCACTTCGAGAAAACGCTTAAACACGTTTTTGAGATGATTGACCTTTTAGACGAGTTGAGACGGAAATCGCAAGCTCTTGTAGCCAATGCCAAAGGTTTCGAACCTAAGGGCAAAATCGGGGGAAAGGAAAAGCAAGCAAAGAATCCCAGTGGTCCTAAGTTGCTTAGACCACGAGATGGGACGAGAAAGCCATGAGGCAAGAGTTCTCGATGCAAACAGTCTGGGTACTGGAAGTCTGATTATCCTCTCAGAGAAAGTACGAAATTTTCTTTAGTCGTGAAACATAGTCAGTGGTATTATCTACCGGAACCTGGTGTGTAGATATGGAACCACTGACGGTATGTGCATTTTAAATGCAAGGGTTCCAGGAAACCCGACGACTTAGAAAAGAAAAGATCGTAGTCTACATGGGCAATGCTGTAAGGAGGCAGCTGTTGCAGTGGAGGACATTTTATAGGATTTCATTTTGAGTTATTGCTTTTATGTACCTTTCATATTAGAAAGAACTTTGTTCTGGATTTCTAATGAATGGATATTTTATTTCTTTTAATCATTTGATGGTTATAAGAAGAAATAATGATATTATCTATTTTAGTACATTAGCTAGCAATATGTAAATGATGAATCCTGAGTCCACCACGATGCAACGAACCGTTATATATAACTCATTTTACTGATAAGAGATTTCTTTATTTAATCATTTATACTTGTGGATTCTTATGCTAAGTTATATTTATTCAAATGAGAAGTTCAAAGGTCGAAAATTGATTGTAAGATCAATTAAGTTGAAGGAGTGGACCTTCCGACCTAAGAATCTTATTTGGAAGATAACATGACTAAGCAATCCTTTATGGATATAAGATATAAGATCCGGACAAGTATTAGAATTGATTGACTCTGATGTATGCAGACCTATGTCTACTCAGACAATAAGGTACGAGTACTTCATTTGATGATTACTCAAGAAATGGATTAGAATACCTGATGTGCCACAAAAGCAAGTGTTTTGACAAGTCAATGGACACTAAGCAATTGTGGAGAACCATCAAGGTATATCCATTTGTAGCCTGCGATTTGATCGCGGAGGCAAGTACCTGTCTGAGGAATGCATAACATACTAATCAGAGATTGGGATTGGATCCCAAGAGACTACACCATACAGTCCTCTGTAGGATTGGTGTGTCGGAAATAAGAAATGGAACTCTTATAGAAATAGTAAAAGCATGAGTTAAACGGAACTACCTATGTTCTATGGATATGTCTTGGAAACAACGGCACATTTAAATGTGGTTGTAGAATATCCTAGAAGAACAAAAGGTGTGTGTTCGATAGTACTATGAAACAGAAGGACGTTATAAGTTCTAACGCCCGGTTCTTAGAGGAAGACTATTAGATGAACCACAAGCCCAAAATGACATGATACTTCTGATAAGAGAGAAAGCGATTAAGACTTAGAACCAGCCGAACCGAGTAGCGGTACACCACTGACTGCACCTACTGTTATTACTGTTTATACACCGGAACGCCGTTGTAGTGGGAGGTTGTATAACAACCGGAGATATTCATGAAACTAAGAGAGTTTCGAACTCTGGACCTAGTATACATGAAATCAATCCCTGGATCTACATAGAGGCGGTACTAGATCTAAATGTGCCTTCTTGGAGATCAATAAGGATTATTGTTAAGAGGCGAGATCATTTAGAGTACAAGCTTAGTTGATCCATTTATGGATTGTAACAAAGCTAGAGTTCGTGGAACTTGCGCATTGATGAGATAGTCCATTTGATGGATTCATCAAAAGGCATTGACGAATCGTGTGTATGGGAAACGTGATGGAAACAATGTGGTGTTTCTCGGAGGTTTTATGTAGACAACATTTTATCATTGGCAACAATGTAAAGATGTTGTCAGACATAAAATGATGGTTGTCTAGAAAAATCGATATATGAGATAAAGAAGAAGTTAGAGCATGTTCTTAAGATCTAGGATCTCAAGGAAAGAACATTGTACTTCTCTAGATATCTTGTACGATTATGGTTCGTTTTAACATGCAAAATTCCGAGAAAGGTTCGTTACCTTTCAGAGACGGAATGCATCTATCTAAGGATATGTGTTTTAGAACACAAAAGGAGATAGAAGCAATAAAAGCAGATTCCTACACTTTGAGTGTGGAAAGCTTAATAAATGCAATGTTGAAAAACGAGAACCTGATATCGGCTATGCGGTGAGCATAGTGGGAGGATATCAAGGTAATCCTGGAAAGGAATATTCGACTGCTGTAAAAGTACTTTCGAAGTACTGTTCTAGACTACGAAGCAGACGAGCATTTCCTTTGGATTACATTCTCTTAGATTTCTAATCGAATGAGGACCGGTGTAAGTCGATCAGGCTATGTGTTTCACTATTAAAGGAGAAGGAGTTTTAACATGGAAGAGTGATAAGCACGATGCTTTTCGGACTCTGCCATGGGTAACCAAATAGCGGCCTCATAGGCAGCGGAAGTTTTGGTATAACTCCGGGATAATCTCTGGGACTTAGATGTGATTCTTAATTTGCCAAAGGCTATGTAAATAGCGGTGCGATGGCAAATGGTAAGAAATCACAAGTCCATAAGTGTAAGATAACACATAGTGCAAGTACCACCTGATACGAGTCATCGTCGAGGGAGACGACGCTGTAGTCACCAAGATAACTTCAGAGCGGCAACCTAGAGTGCTCATTCACATAGTACTTCTTGGAAGTACAACTTAAGCACGTGATGAGTATGGGAGTCGGGAGTTTGGAGGAAATGACTAGACCTTAGTACAAGTGGGAGATTGTTGGAGTTGTGTACTTAATGTCTAGATTTAAGTGACAGAAACTCACGATCCATTGCCATTAATCTATTTAACTAAATGAACAATTGTTTGCATTTAATTATTTATAATTAAATATATGCAAAACATAGTCCTGGATTCTATACGATGTAGTTAGTATGGTGTGTCGGGCCCCACACAGAAGATCATACTATCGGTTACTCGTATTTAATCGAACAGTTGCTCACGACCTAGATGGACACGGACCAATCCATCGGTATAGTCGTTGTGTGAGAGAGAAAATAATTTGTCTTAATTATTTTATCACACTTGTACACTTGGTGTATTGAGCGGATCGTTGAGATTCATCGATTAGGATTGCCGGCGATAATCGATTCGAGTCTCAGTGTATTTTATTCTTAATCCCCGATATTGTTGCGGGTGTGTATATTTAATATAAGTGACTTTGATTTACCAAAGGAATTAACCGATTTAATTATTGGGTTAATTACCGGTTAAGTTGGGTCACTATATTTCATATATGGCATGCCGTGAATGATTGACCGGACAGTGTATCCCGGAAGGGTTGATAATATCCCCGAGATGAGTTCATAAGGAATTATTATGTAAACCCTGCAGGTGGATTTATTCCGCATAATAATTAAGGTTGAATGGTACTAGTCTCGGTTATAAGAGATGAATAAATTAATTAACAATAAATTAATTTTATTCATGGATATTTATATCTTAAATACACGGAATAAATAATACTACCGGAGAAATATTATTTGATATAATATGGTTTAATATTGGGAGTGCAATTAATTTTATATAGTGGAAAATAGAATTAATTAATAATAGTAAGGATTAATAGATTTGGGCTTGGGCTCAATTTAATCACTATTATTGGAAGCCCAATATTCCACCTCCTTAAGATCCCCTACGTAGCCTATAAAAGCACTACATGGTCTTCTCTATTCTCATAACTTGAAGATCACAATTCTAGAGAGAGAAAGTAGAGAGGAAGATCCATGGAGTTCGGTAGATCGTCGCCCACACGACGTCCGGGCTAGTGCAAGGAATACGTCGGAAGATCTCAAGGTCATCATAAGATCTCGTTTCTCCGCACAACGAATCGAAAGGTGAATTAAATTTCCGCAATTTAATTCTAGTTTATTGATCAATTATCGAAAAACAAGATCCGAAGGATCGAACCCGGATTAGACGAGGGACCACGCGGTGGTGGCGAAGCCACCGGACCGCGTGGACCGCACGCCTAGGGTTCGGCGCGCGAAGGAGAACCCTCGGCCTCGGCCGAGGGGGCGATCACTAGGAGCGATCGCCGACGGTGACGGGCTGGTGCCGTCACCTCCCCACCGCGACGGTGGGGGCTCCTCGACGGCGGGCAGCAGGTCGCCGGACCTGCTGCTGGGGGCTGCCGGATGCAGCCCCATCGAACGCGATGTTCGATCGCGTGAACCCGGCTCGCGGGGGTTCGGGTGGGGGCGGATTGCGCGCCTTCGGGCGCGTGGTCTCCAAAGCCCGGACTTCGGCGGATGAGTCGACGTTCATGTGATCTCCGGCGAAGGGTTTGATCGGGTTATTGGTTTCCGCAAATTTAAATAACCCGGGATATCGAATTCCAACAAGAGTGAGAAGAGAGAGTGTTCTTGGAGAACCACTTCAAACAAGCAAGGTGTTTATCATCCGGGTTCGTGTGCAACACGTAGAGGCCGGGCCTTTTTGTGCGGCTTCAACATCCGGACGATCTAAAGGAGTGACGAGGTCATTCACAAGGAGAGCTTAGAGAGGCTGATCCATTTGAGGTGGTTCAATCGACTCAACACCACCTCAACGACTTCAACGAATCACTTCGTCACAAAAGTAAGTAATCGTTAAACCTTATATATATATATATATATATATATATATATATATATATATATATATATATATATATATATATATATATATATATATATATATATATATTGGATGTGTATATATATGTTTATATGTGTTCTTATACACATTAAGTGTGCACTAAGATCATGGCATAGTAGATCTATTGCTTTACACGCTTCCGCACACACGGTATATCGATTGGATCGGTATACCGGCACCTTCAATTGGTATCAGAGCCTAGGGCTCGTGCACACTTTTGTGTTGGACACAAGAAGTTTAATCAACATAATTGGATTAATTGTTTAATTGTGATTATGTGATTAGATGTAAGGCCGGCCACCGTTAGTGGTCGGGTGAATGAATTCGTCGGTTTTTACGTTTCGATTGGCCATAGTTTTGGAGGGCTGCGTCCCTTGGAATCTTTTGTAATAGATAGGTTTTTCTATTCAAAATTGTATTGTTCAATGTGTAAGCAATGGATTGAATCCATGGATCGACATTGGATATTGGATCTCCGGCGAAAACGAGAAGAAACGAAGCAAAACGAAGCAAAACGGGCGAAACCGGGGCTGCTGGAGCCAAACGGCGGGCGCCGTTGGAGCTCCGGCGGGCGCCGTTTTGGAAACGGCGACCGCCGAAAGGCTGATTTAGGATCTGCCCCCTTCTGTACCCTTTTGGCGGGCGCCGTTTTGGAAACGGCGACCGCCGGGTGTGTTCGGCGACCGCCGTTTGTGAAACGGCGGGCGCCGTTCGTGGTTTTTGGGGTACGGACTAAGGTTGACCTAAATCGGCGGGCGCGGAACTGAAACGGCGAGCGTGGACCAGTCCAGAAGATGTTCAAGGCCTAGTTTGTTGCTTTTAATCTTTTCGTTTGAGTGTTGTGAGGTTCTAGGGGCCTTTCGATTTCGTATTTATTTGCTTTGCTAGTTATAGGTTGTTTTATGTTATAAATGTTCAACTTACATATAAACAAACCTATGCATGCAAGTTCCCAAAATAATGAGTATAATGTCTTGTCCAAAAACATCACACTTATGAAGCCCTCGATCATAAGTTGGTAGGTCCGCCTCAGCGGGGTACTACTTGTTATCTTGGGATAAGTGGGAGTAAGGGTTAGACCCTTACACGTGAGTTTGGTTTTCTCATCGATAGATCCACAGCAGGCGTGGCTATCGAGACATGAGATGAGAATGGGACTCTCATCGACCGAGAGTGACATTAGATGTCATTGACATGGGATGTCTACCTATCTTAGACTTCTTAAGTGCGGACTCAGTCGGCTTAAGAATTTGCAAGATGAGGGTCTTGGGATTGTTTTATTCAAGGGAACAAAGATATTAGATATCGATTGAACAAAATGAAATAGATAAGTAGTTTGTTAGACAACCTTATTTGTTTACCGCTTTGTGAATGTTTACATACTTTATTTATCTTTCTTTTGTAGTTTATCATGTTAATTTCAACTCGATTCAAGTTTGGTTCAATTCTTGATTATGAAAAATTGAACAACATAAATTTTCTTGATTCACAACGTAATTTGAGGATGGTCCTCAAATACGAAGACAATGAAAATGTGTTAGATAACCACATCCTAAGATATCATTGAAAAACTCAATAGCATGTTCGGGGAATATGCTAAGATTGAGCGGTTCGGTATGACCAGGGTCATCGCTTCAGCTAGGCTGGAAAAATGGAAATCTATGGGATCACATGTGCAACAAATGATTGGATTATTTGCTTCAAGTGACCGCCTAGATTTTTCCTATGATGATTAGTTGGCAACCGATTTCATACTTCAATCTCATGATGGTTATAATGCCTTTAGGCTAAATTTTCCATATGAATGGTTTGAAGAAATCGCTTCGTGAGCTCCACGGGATGCTCAAGGCTGCTGAGCCGGCGATAGAGAAGGACCCTAAGAGGGAAATTCTTATGATATGGGATAGGGTATTCAAAAGAGCATGGGCAAGAAGGCTACTAGGGTTCCTAGGGAATCTCAATGCGTCTACTGCAAAAGTGTTGGACACTACTTGCAAACATATAAAATTTCATATTTTATTCAATTTCAAAACAAATGCCTGATTTGTCTTTCATGTGATGGATTCTAAAGTTAGGATTATTTTCACCTCGGGGAGTGATTTAATCCAAAACACTTAGTTCATCAATGACACAAATTAGAGACTTTCGAGCCATGGGATGGCGTGATTCGATTGTCTGGTTGGCTCCCTCATATTTTATGAGAGATAGGGCTTCAATTGCATGATAATATCGCTGGTTAGAAAACTTCGATTTTCACTTACGATTTATCACGTTTTGACATTGAGATAATTTTGAATGAGACTCAATTATTGGGAATAATTGAATTTGCCCAAAGTTCAAAGAAGATGTGAAGAACGGGGTTGCTTCATCTTCAGGTATTAATGATATAGACATTAAAATTCACAAATTCTACTTCTTGGGTATTGGATGCCAAATGTGGTTCTCACATTTGTATGTGGAGGAACTACATAGAAGTATAAGTTTGGTGAGTAGAGATGTCGATCTACGGGCGAGAAATAGAGCGAAGGGCGCTGCATTAGCCGTATGATCATATGATGTTATTTTGCCTTAGGGCCTTGTTTTAGTATTATAACCATGTAATTTCGTACCTTCAATAAACAATGAATATTAGTTCAGTATTGGATACTGATGGATTAGTTTTTCACTATTTAAATAGTTTGATAACTATTTTAATTGTGAACTATTCTTTGTTTTGGTACGATTATTACATTATTTATGTATACTTTAAACTCAACAAATCATATATAACATTAACACCAAAGGCCGAATCGAATAAGTCTCAATGAGACATAACTGTAACATTGTTGATTAGGTCAAATCATCATCTAAATATGTAACGAAGCTTCTTTTAGAATGCATTCTAGAATCATTTGACTTGGAATCATTTGATACATGTGGATGATGTGTGATGGACAAGATAACAATGTCAACTTTCTTGGAGAAAGGAGAACATGTGAGTAATTAGGGATGATCCATACTGATGTATGTGGAACCTATGAGTTCACAAGCACATGAAGGTTATGTTTCGGAAAAGAGAAAACAAACTATATTAGATATAGTTCGACCATTCGATGAGAGGTCTAAATGAACTACTGGTCTCTTTTGGGAACACATAATTCTAGACTTCAACTTATACACTGAATAGGACACCGTCAAAAGCTGTTGATAAGACACCATACGAAGTATGGAAAGGGAAGGTCCCTAACTTGTCTTATATCAAGGTTTGGGGATGTGAAGCTTATGTGAAGAGAAATATCTCAACAAAGCTTGAACCCAAATCGGATAAATGTTTCTTTGTTGGTTATCCAAAAGAAACACGAGGGTACCACTTTTATAACCAATCCGAGAACAAAGTCTTTGTTGCTCGAGATGGTGTATTTCTTGAAAAGGAATATCTTTCCAAGAAAGTTAGTGGGAGCTCAGTTGAATTGAACGAAGTTCAAGAAGACTTGAACGAGGTTCAAGAAGAACAAACTGAGATGGAGACTCAAGACTTGGTCGAAAGTACTCCAGTGGTTTTGGAAACCACACCTAACCCTCGAAGGTCCGGAAGGATTAGAACTCAACCTGACAGATACTTAGGTATTCTGACAAATGAGAACTATGAAGTCATGCTTTTAGAAAGTAATGAACCTTTGACCTATATCCAAGCTGTGACGAGTCCAAAATTCCGAGAAATGGCAGGGTGCCATGAAATCCGAAAATGGAATCAATGTCTGAAACTCAAGTTTGGAACTTGGTCGATTTGCCTAAATGGGCTAGGCCCATTGGATGCAAATGGATTTACAAAATAAAACAGACATGAATGGAAAACATAGTGTTTTCAATGCAAAGTTGGTGGCAAAAGGAGTTAATCAAATTCACGGGGTGGATTATAATGAAACTTTTTCACCAGTTGCTATGATTAAATCCATTCGAATTCTCTTAGCCATTGTAGCTCATTATGATTATGAGATATGGCAAATAGATGTTAAAACCGCCTTCTTGAATGGGATTCTAGAAGAGGATGTGTTTATGACACAACCAGAGGGTTTTATCGATCCTAATCAGGCTGAGAGAGTATGCAAGCCTAATAGTTCCATTTATGGAATAAAGCAAGCATATCGGAGTAGCAATCTTCAGTTCAATGAATCCATATTGGGATTTGGATTTCAGAGGAACTCGGAAGAGTCTTGTTTTACAGGAAGATCAGTGGGAGTTACGTTGTATTCATTGTGTTGTATGTCGATGACATACTCCTTATTGGAAACACTATTCCTATGCTTAATTCTGTTAAAGAATGGCTTGGAAGATGTTTTTTAATGAAGGATCTTGGAGAAGCACAGTACATATTGGGCATCAAGATCTGTCGGAACAAATCGAAAAGGATGTTTGAACTTAGTCAAGTGACCTATATTGATAAGGCGGTTGATAAGTTCAGAATGAAAGATGCCAAAAGGGGTCTCATTCCAATGAGTCATGGCACATCACTTAGCAAGATGCAAGGCCCTACGGTACTTGATGAGCAAAAGAGGATGTAAAACATTCCTTATGCTTCGGCAATAGGGTCTATAATGTACGCCATGATATGTACACGACTGGACGTATCGTATGCTTTGAGCATGACGATTCAGTTTCAAGGAAACCCAGGTGAGGCGCATTAGAATGCGGCCAAGAATATTCTTATGTACCTTAGATGGACTAAAGAATATTTTGTTGTCTTTAGAAGACAATATTAGTTGATATTAACAAGCTGTTTGAATGCTAACTTCAAAACAGACTAAGATAATTTCCGATTTTAATCTGGTTATATCTTTTGTCTGGTTAGAGGTGATATTTGCTGGAATAGTTCCATGCAATGCAATATAGCTGATTAAACTACAGAAGCTGAGCACAGTATTGCATTGGATGCAGTAATGTTGGCAGTTAGGATTTGAAAGTTCTTGAATGAACTAGGTGGCGTAACTAGCTCAGCCCATCCGATAGCTCTCTATTTATAGTAGAGTTATCGCGCAAGCCAATGAGTTAGGAAGCACCACAAGTCTAAAACTGCTGCTCAGGAAGTTCCACATTATATGGGAGATAGTTTTGTTGAGACATCGAGAAAATAAAGTTGCAACTTTTGGTAAGGTTGCAAACCCGTTTTCTAAACCTCTCCAGCAGTTTAAGCTTGAGGCTTTCACGACTGCAATAGAGATCAGACATCTTAGAGATGGGTTGTGATTTCTATTACTGTATTAGATACTTTTGGAGATTTGGTAAACATTCACTCATATGTATAATACATATTTCTTCATATAAATATGATTTAATTTATATGAATTGTCCAAATGATTAAGTGATATCAATTGGGTTATGAGGTCGACTTACCGCATAATGAAGTCCCAATGGTTGAACTGATATACTTGAATCATATAGTTGTTTCTGGTTCGTATAATCGAGTACGGACAAACCGATAATACAATGAACTAGTTTGTAATGTGTACTATAGCGCCGCTTCATGGGCTAATGATGTGGGACATCAAGTACAATTACATAGATATTAGCTGGGAGCAAATGATCGAACAGACCCGACTGGAATAGTATTTAAGATTTCGAGTCATAATACTATTTCATTGACTGTCGAGCAATTTCCTCTGACCTGAGTAGTCCAGAGTAATTCCATTGTGAAATTGTATACTTTGATACAAGTAAACGCCTTTCGTAAAAGGAGGTTATAAAACTTGTCATTGGGTATATCAGGAAGCAAGTGGGAGAGCTTGGATTGACAAGATGGGATTGTCCTCCATTTTATAATGGGATACATGTCTTACCGGCCACTTGGAGAGTCGAGACTGTGGAAAATACGTGGCCACGTCCAGATTCGTATCATAGTGATAAATCTGGTTTTACAGTCTGTCTCAAAGTCCAAGAAAGGTTTGAACCGATTGAGGATGACTCGAGTCTTGCCTCAAGTTCAAATTTAGACATAAAGTGACAACAGGAAATTGACAGCACACTGGCTCTGAAGGCCAAGTGGGAGATTGTTGGGATATGTCCTTCGATCCTACGTGTGCAATCGATAAAGTCATAAGGTCGTCTATGGATGTTAAATGATTATTTGATAATATTAATTGTTGGGAACAATATAATATTGATCGATAAAATCATACCTACAGGGTCACACACGAGCTCGATATTGATATACATTGCATAATAAATATATTGATTTAGAATCAATATTTACGTGGGTTTTCACATGCATGGGATGCATGGCATGCATGGAATGCATGTCGCATAGTGTGACATGGCATGCCACACAAGCCAATGGGACCACATATCATGATTTGGCATGATTATGTGGAGGTGACCTTTGAACTTCACCATAACACCCCATTATGTGTGGTTATGACACACACATTATGGTGGGGGTTACATGTGAAGTAAAAGGGGTATAATGAAATTACGTCTTCGACGTAAGATACCAACTTTTCGTGAAGTCGGTCTTAAACACTGTCACTTCAGCAACTTCGTTCGCACACCCTCAGCTCTGCTTACTATGTAAGTTGTTCGGTGTATGTGGTGTGTTCGAACTCAACAAGAGTAAAGTAAAGTGCTGAAGACAGGGTTGTATAATAGTTTCATTTATTTGATAAACAAAAATAACTATTACACTTGTGGAGAAAGGTAGACGGTATGATCAAGAGTCGTATCCCAAGTGACGCAGCACTCCAACGAACTAATGATCTAGTACTATATCACCTAGAGCTAAATCGCATAACTCTACTAACGGTGCGTAGCACAAAGCAACTACCAAAACTCTTAAAGCTATAAGCCGTAAACAAAGAACGTTGATACTCAGATATCGGATTTCGTTCTCTCAAAATCGTCAAAGGATGACATCCAACTCCATGGGTATATATAGGTGTCTCGCACATGTGGGGCCTTGAAATAGAGCAATCTGATTGGCCACATGCTTGGCTTACATCACAATTCCATGGATGACATCACTTTCGGAATCTTCGATTCTTGAATCTTGGAATCTTGAATCTTCGAATCTTGAATCTTCGATTCTTCAACTTCAGACTTCAACACATCTTGACTCCGTCGATCTCAATACTTCATCTTCAACTTCATCGTGGTGAACACTCGTCGTTGAACATTTCATATTTCATCGTCTTCATTGTCGTCAATAAAGTTGAAGTGGTAGACAGCACTTCATGCATCAGTTGATACACGAAGTCAAAAAGGCCATGACAAGGGACTTCAGTCGCACAGGTTGAAGGGGCATCATTCGCGACGCCAGTCGCGTGCGACGCATGTCGCTCAACATTGCAAGCGACGCAAGTCGCGTGCGACACCAGTCGCACAGCACGGACACGCGACGCACGTCGCGTGCGACAGCAGTCGCACTAAAATGGAGGAGGGGAATTGAGCGACATTGTCGCGTGCGACTCCAGTCGCGAGAGGCAGCCAGGAGATCAAGCGACTTTGTCGCGTGCGACGCTAGTCGCGAATGGAGGGAACCTGTTCGAGCGACACCCGTCGCGTGCGACGCTCGTCGCGTGCGACGCTAGTCGCATGGTGTGGTGATGTAATGTCTTGCGACTTCAGTCGCATGAACTTGACATGTTGATTATTTTTCATTCACTCAACCTACACCTGAAATCAAAGACAAAAACAACAAACACATATGTTGTTGCCAAAACTAACATCTACAAACTCCCCCTTTTTGGCACAACTCATGTGACCAAAGGTTAGTAACGGAGATATACATAGCTCCCCCTCAAGCAAAGCATATCAAAACAAACAAGTAAAAAGAAAACATTCAACAACCAAGCATCATCAAGAAGAGATATTAAAAACCCAAAAACTTAGTTATGAATTCAAACATCAAAATATCAAAACATAAGTTCAACAATGCAGATATGAAAAACATGCATGATGGTAAATATCAAAGTCTTATGCATGCAATAGATGAAATGAAAACCAAAAACTTAAATTGTTCAAAAGTAAGGCAAGATAAGAAAAACTTCAAGTCTTCGGGGATCCGACTGGAGATGGCGAGCGCACTGGAGTAGTGAGTGGTGAGACATCACCAGACTTCATTTCTTCATCATCAGTGCCAGCTTCATCACCTAGATCTTCCTCAGCTTTATCTCCATCTGATTCGAAGTCATCGTCACGGTTTCCATAAACTTCGTACTCACCAAACTCATCTTCACCGAGTTTGATTCTCTGTTCATCATCGTCATCGTGACCTTCAACATCAACCTCTGTATCTTAATCCTTCAAACCGTCAGACGGCATCGCAAGCGACACCTCTGGATGTGTAGTATCAACAACCTTCTCTTTTCCCTTCCTTAACATTTCAAACACTTCACTTTCGTTCATCACATGAACTCCCTCATCTTCATTCTCAACTACCATGTGTTTGGACTTGGCAAGATCATCCATTGCTTATTTGATACCATCTTTGATGAGTTGAAAGATGAAGGTATCACTTAGGCTCTGCCCAGATGAGCCAGCACCACTCACACCACCTAATCCTCCCCCTTGATGGGTCAGCTGGTAGAGAGAAGTGAAAGCAGCTTTCTGATCGTTCTGAGCTTCGATCATCTCATTGTATGCTAATTCATGGGCAGCCTGTTTACGCTCTAAGCGTTGAGTTGTAGTGAAGCACTTATGGATGACCGCCGAAGGAACAACGGCACGATAGTTATGCATAGGGTGATAGGGATTCTCATGCAGAGGTAATCCAGATCGAGGGCCAAACTTACGAGGCACAAACTTCTCACGTTTCTCTTCCTTCACATCATCATCATACTCCTTCTCAAGGGTTTCAGTAGTGTCAATCGGGATCACTTCAGGCTTTCCTCGCTTAGACGCAGAGGGTTCAAGTTTTGTAGTCGCAGGCCGTTTCTTCTTCTTAATCGGTGAGAGAGGTGGCGTGATAGGATCCTTGACATCTTCCCTCTTCACGTACTTAGTCCATGGCAAGTCAAACACTCGATTCTTTAAGAATGTGGGAGTGATGTTAACATGAGAGTTCTTTTTCACCTTTTTCTCAGTCTCCGTCATGGGAACAAACTTTTGTTCAACCAACATCCCATAGATGAGACAAGGATGAGTCAGATGCAGGCGACGGTTTTCTTCAACCTCAGATTGTTGAATGAGTAGTGAGTCAGAGGCCTTGGCTATTCTGCAGATGTCGGCGAAGATGATTTCGCCAAGATCAACCTGCTCACCGCAGCTGAGCCTGAAAATGATATGCATCAGTTTGGGAGAAAGATAATCCTCATCAGGATGAGCAGCCCAATTTGTCACACCAAGTCGATGTAGGTTGCCGTAGAAGGCAGATAGCTTAGCAGGATGAGGTAGGGGTGACTTTGCTTTCCCTTGAGTCAGGAAAGAACCAATCTTTAAAGCATTCATACGATCATCATCGGAAGGAAACGTCCAAGTACTATCAACTTCAATCCTCTTCAAAAAGATATTGATGTTGAGGGGGCGAAAGGTATACAACTTCTGTCTGAAAACAAAACGCCCATACATCGGGCTTGAGGGGTCAGCAAACTCAGGAGTAAGGTTGGCATAGAATTTTTGGACAATGGGGATCGAGTAGCGATATGTTGCAGTGACAGACTCCAGTAACTTCATATCATCGAAGAACTTAGACAATCCAGATTTCTCATAGTCGCCGTAGCGAATATGTCGATCAGTGAGGATGGGTATGTTCTCAATCAAGCCTAGGCGACGCTCAGCCTTAGCATAGAAAAAGTCAGGTTTATAGTGCTTCCCGCACTCTTCAACAGTTTGATAGTAGATGGGCTCAGAGGTGGCTCCAGTTGAGCCAGGTGTGGTGGGAGCACGTGGTGGCTTCCCATGCGATACAGACTTCTCTCCATCCCCGGAGCCAGAAGTCTTTTTCTTCAACCCACCAGCTGAGTCAGTGGAAGTAGTATGTTTAGACTTTGGAGGTTCAGTCACAGCAGCAGAGATAGAAGGTTTAACCTTCTTAGGGTCAATCACAGCAGAAGTAATAGAAGGTTTAGACTTCCTCTGTTCAGCAGTGACGTCAGATGACGTCTTCTTCGATGAGGCAGCTGTGCCAGAGACAGTTTTCGTTTCACCCGCAACAACACCTGCAGGCGATGGAAGTTTAAGAATCTTTTTCCCATCATCGGTCATGATCCCATCATCGACCAGTTTCTTGTATTCAGTTGGGGAAACAAGACCCTTATAGCAGCGAAGGAAGGTAGATGGATACTTCCTTGGAGGTTGTTCAGTTCTAGCACTTGGACCTCCACTCTTCGACACTGAGTGCGCAGGCATAGCAGGTTTCGTCAGATCAACTGACGGGGACTTACCTCCACGGTTGTCCATCTTGTCCATATGCTTCTGTAAAGCATGAAGGACCTTTTTCTTAGAGTTAGGAGAGGCATCTCTCCACGCAGTGGTGAGTTCAGCAAGAACCTCTTTGTCCAATTCTTCGAACATGTTCCCAGAGGACGAAGTCATAGCGAGTGAGTGAGGATCGCGAGAACGAATATCTAAGAACCTAAGTATGAACCACTAGTGCCTGATGCACGAAGCTAGAGTGAGCGAAGTGAATCGTCGAACGCCTGATGCGTGAAGCTAGAGATCAACACTCAACCACGAAAGCAAGATCGAACTTCGGAAACACAGAGGGTAGCATACTTAGAGAATTTGATTTGCAAGTAACCCTAGATTAGGTTTTCGAAGGCCTATATATAGAAAAAATTTGGGCCGGCTCGTCTTGGACAAAAAGACCTGCGAAAAAGCCCAATAAACAGAACAAAATTGGCCCATCAGTACAAAAAGATTAAAAAATAATAAAATAATAATCCGAAAAACTTGAAAAAATTTCTAAGTAAAAATTTTTTTCAGAAATTTCGAAATTTTCAAAAAACAATTTCGTCAACGAGCATGAGGTATCATTGACGTTCATCGTCGCAAATCAGGTTGGCGGAGAAGAAGTGTTGCATCATTTGTGTTGAGTAGCATAGGTAGAGATGGAGTGTGTAGCACTTGAGTTGGCAGCGAGGTGAACTGACTTCACGCGACAGTTGTCGCTTGCGACTGGTGTCGCTCAAGATCACGCCGCGCGACTTGTGTCGCGTGCGACTGGTGTCGCACAAAGCCACACAGCGCGATTCTTGTCGCGTGCGACTGGCGTCGCTTGAAGTGGCGTGCGACCGGCGTCGCGTGACATCTTGCATGACCAACTGGCATGAGGAGTTATGCACTGGAAGCTGCTACACTCATATTCCGCCTTAAAGGTTGAACTCCACGAGATGCTGAACATGATTTAGAAGAATACATATCAAAACAACACATCCCGAGTTAGTAATTGATGGAGTAGTATACTTAATGTCTAGATTTGAGTATTCTGAACTCTGTATGCACTTTCATTTACCTATTAATTACAGACATTCATTTGCTTTTAATTATTGTTAATTAAATAAATGCAAATTATAGTTCTGGATTTTATACGTTGTAGTTAGTATGGTGTGTCGGGCCCACACAGAAGATCATACTATCGGTTACTCGTATTTAATCAAACAGTTGCTCACGACCTAGGTGGACACGAACTAGTCCATCGGTATAGTCGTTGTGTGAGAGAGAAAATAATTTGTCTTAATTATTTTATCACACTTGTACACTTGGTGTATTGAGCGGATCGATTGAGACTCATCAATTAGGATTGCTCGGCGATAATTGATTTGAGACTCGGAGTATTTTATTCTTAATCCCTGAAATAATTGCGGGTGTGTATATTTAATATAAGTGACTTTGATTTACCAAAGGAATTAACCGGTTTGATAATTGGGTTAATTACCGGTTAAGTTGGGTCACTATATTTTATATATGGCATGCCGTGAATTCTTGAAGGGGCAGTGTATCCCGTAAGGGTTGATAATATCCCCGAGATGAGCTCATAAGGATTTATTATGTAAACCTCGCGAGTGGACTTGTTCCGCATAATAAATAAGGTTGAGTGGTACTAGTCTCGGATATAAGAGATGAATAAATTTATTAAGCAATAAATAAATTTTATTCATGGATATTTAAATCTTAAATACACGGAATAAATAATACTAAGTTGGAGAAATATTATTTGATATAATATGAATAATATTGGGAGTGCAATTTTATTTATATAGTGGAAAATAAATAAAATTAATATTGATAAGAATTAATGGATTTGGGTTGGACCCAATTTAATTTTCAATATTGAAGCCCAATAATTATTCTCCTTTTGATCCCCTTCGTAGCCTATAAAAGCACTACGTGGTCTTCACTTTACTAACCTACGTTACGCCAACAATAAAGTTCTGAGAGTGAAGAGGATCCACAAGTTCGATAGCTCGTCGCCCACCCGACGTTCGAACAAGTGCAAGGAATACGCGGGAAGGTCACGAGGTCGTCGATTTCGTTTCTCCGAACAACGAATCGTAGGTACAATTCTCAACCCCCTTGTTAATTGTTCGATTTGGTTTTATCGAGAATACCGTAGGACGAAGATCCGAAATAAGAAACCATGAACGGGGGACGATCGCGTGGTGGTGGCGAAGCCACCGGACCACAGGCGATCGCCCGGGCTAGGGTTTCGCGGGGATGGGGGCGAACCCTCGGCTGGGCCGAGGGTGTGCGATCGACCACGAGGGTCGATCGCTGGGCACGGGCTGGAGCCGTGCCCTACCCCGCCGTGAAGGCGGGGGCCTCCTGGTGGTGGCGGGTCGCCGGACCCGCCGCTGGGGCTGTCGGAACAGCCCCACCCCGATCGATCGCCGGCGCGCGATCGATCCCTCGATCGTGTGAACCCCGACTCGCGGGGGTTCGGGTGGGGGCGGGCTGTGCGTCTTCGGATGCATGGTCTCCAAAGCCCGGACTCCGGCGGATGAGTCGGTGTTCGTATGATCTCCGGCGAAAGGTTCGTTCAGGTTGTCGGTTCCGCAATTTTTGATAACCCGGGATAGCGAATTCCAACAATTGGTATCAGAGCGTGGTTTACGTTCGCGGTATTTTCGATAAAATTGTTCTACCTTGCAGGGTTCCGACTATTATGGCTTGATGATTATTCGTTTAATTATTTTGTCATGTGATTGTTGGTTTTATTAAACTCTCGGACATGTCGAGATTCGTTTTTGGTGGTGAATGCTTGTAATAGTAAAAATTCGGGGGTTGACCGAATTTAGGATTTATTATTATGTTCGTTGTTTTTCCGGAAATTGTATAGGGTCGATTTCGTGTATAGAATCGATACCGGAATTGTAATTTAGATTTTTGTAAATTTATTTTGCGATTGGATCGAATCGAAGACCGCCGGAGAAGACGAAGTGACGAGAGGGAGAGGGCAAGGGATCGATTGGATCGATCCCTATGGACGCCCGATCGAAGGCGTGGGGCGGGACGGCTGTTGCCCTAGCCGCGGCTGCCACCGGTTTCGGTGGTTGGCGGCGTGGCTGGGCGCCGGTGGTCCTCCCCGTGGCTGGCCGGTCGATCGAAGGTGGGGGTGGTTCGGGGTTCCCCAACCCGGGCTACTCCTACCGGAAATATACTTTCCTAATTAATTCGTTATTTCCTATTTTGATTATTTCTTTATGGAATATTCTAGAAAAATAGAGAAAGAATTAATTTTAGTACTAAATTTATTTTTCCTATTTGATTATTCCTACTCAAGGAAATATTCATGGATTAGGAATAAAATAAATTTGGAAAAGTATAAGAGTCCTAAATTATTTTATTTCTTTATTTCATTATGGATATCATCTAGAATATTCCAAGAGGATCTTGGATAGATTATTCTAGAGATTTAATGAAGTGGAAAAAGAAAATAAAATAAATAAAAATATTAATAATATTTAATTTTATTTTTGATATATTCGATTGACTTAATTTTCGAATTAAGTAACTTTTGGATTAATTGAAAATAAATAGATTTAAATATTGGATATTAATATTCTCGTCACATGGAGCATTCAAGAAACGAAGACTAAAGACTAGAAGATGCGTACGGGGATGTGATGAAGCCATAATAGTCGGAAAATAATATTCTAGTAATTATTTTGACTATGTGATAATACTATGTGCTTTATTACATGTATGCATGCTATATGTGTTTACTTTTATGCACTAGATAGCGTATCCCTTTATTATAAAAAGCTAAGTGGGAGAGGGTATGGAAACATACCCATGGTCTCCATTGCTGCTCTCTTGGTGACTTTTATAAACTTTTGAAGTTTATATAGATAGGTCATTAGAGGAGAGTTCTTGTAATTCCTTTTATGAGAAACATTAATTAAGTTTATCAAAAAATGCCTAATTTGTCTTTCCAAAGCTGATTTCAAGTCGACTCATTCTCACCCCGGGGAGTGGAATGGAGCCAGAGCCACTTGGTCATGTAGAGGACACAAATTAGAGACTTTCGTGCCATACTTTTATAGATGGGTCGTTTGTCTGCTCGGCTCCCTCATTTATGAGAGATAGGGTCGTTCGCATGGTGAATCACTGGTTAGAAACTTCGAGTTTCACTTATGATTCTCCACGTCTTGATTTACGAGATTGAATGGATCAAGTAATTGGGAGTCAATTATAAAAGTCTCTTAGTTGGTAAACGTCCACACCACGTGGCTTGCTATACTGACGGACTTTGGATTAATTGATGTAGACAGTTGTAAGTAATTACGAAGAATTGTGAAGTTATCGTAAACGTCCACACCACGTGGATTGCGGTGATGTAGCGATTCCAAGTAATTTACTTTGGTACTGAGTGATGGTTTACACTTAGATACGCGTTATAGTATCCCTCCCCACGAGGTTACGCTATGATTGATGTATGACCAAAGAAAATCTAATTGCTAAATCGTTTGGGTGGGTAAACGTCCACACCACGTGGCTTGCCTTACCTAATGGGATTTTAGATGTGATTAGTGATTTAATGATATTATTTAAGGGAGATAATATCGGATATTAAATTGTTTGTTTGTTTTATGTGCTTATAGGTTAGGAATGACTGTGACCCCACTTTGTGATATACTTAAAGATGAAAACTCACCGGTTCCATATGGTGATGATTGGAAAAGAAATCTGGACATTGTCCAGACTGTTGAGCTTTCTGAATCCACTGTTGGTCCAACTACGTTGAGACATGGTGTGGAATCTAGGCAAGAGGTGTTTAACATACCCACGGAATCGTTTCTCAATGAGTCCCTTAAAACCGACTCAGCGAAGGCGATTTTTGTGCGTAAGTTAAGAGAAACACGAGCTCTTGTGGCTAGGCTAAAAGAAAAGCGTGCAAAGAGACCCAGTGGTTTAAAACCACGGATTGGGGTAAGCAAGCGGTTTCGCAGATGCTTTCGATGCAAACAGTTTGGGCACTGGAGGTCTGATTGTCCTCTCATCAAAGGTACGAAATTTTCCTTAGTCACTGAAACATTGTCAGCGGTGATATCTACCAGCACCTGGTGTGTAGATACGGGTGCCACTGACCATGTCTGCAATTCATTGCAGGGGTTCCAGGAAACCCGGAGACTTAGAGAGGGAGAAATCGTGGTCTACATGGGCAATGCCGCGAAGGTGGCGGCTGTTGCAGTGGGAGACGTTCACTTACGTTTCAGTAGTGATAGGGTTTTAGTTTTACGTAATTGTCTTTATGTACCCAACTTTAGAAAGAATTTGATTTCAGTTTCTAAACTTATTATGAATGGATATTCTGTTTCTTTTGACCACTCTGTGATCATAAGAAGAAATAGTGAAATTATCTATTCTGGTACATTGATAGACGATTTGTATGTGCTAAATCCTGAGTCTAACACGGTGCAACTAACCGAGAGTAATAACACATCTACGAACACCAATAAGAGAAAGGAATCTTCTAAGATGAATCAATTATACTTGTGGCATCTAAGGCTGGGTCATATAAACTCGAATAGGCTTCAAAGGTTGAAAGCTGATGATTTAATCACTGGTGTTGAGGGAGAGGACCTTCCAACCTGCGAATCCTGTTTAGAGGGTAAAATGACCAAGCGTTCTTTTTCTGGTAAAGGACGTAGAGCTGAACAAGTATTGGATTTGATTCACTCTGATGTATGCGGACCTATGTCTACTCAGGCAAGGGGAGGGTACGAGTATTTCATCACCTTCACTGATGATTACTCAAGGTATGGATATATTTACCTGATGCGCCACAAGAGTGATTCTTTTGACAAGTTCAAGGAATTCAAGGCTCTTGTGGAGAACCTTCGTGGTAAATCCATAAAATGCCTGCGATCTGATCGCGGAGGCGAGTACCTGTCTGGAGAATTCAAGGCATACTTGGCAGAGAATGGGATTGAATCCCAACTGACCTCACCATATACTCCTCAGCAGAATGGTGTGTCAGAAAGAAGGAATAGGACTCTTATGGAAATGGTGCGATCTATGATGAGTTACTCGGACTTACCTGTTATGTTCTGGGGACATGCCTTGGAAACAGCGGCGTATATCTTGAATAGGGTTCCAACCAAAACGGTACCCACAACACCCATGGAATTGTGGAGTGGGCGTAAGCCTAACTTGGGACACATTCGGATCTGGGGTTGTCCAGCACATGTGTTGCGACAAGGTGCCGATAAGTTAGAACCTAGATCAGAATTACGGCTGTTTATAGGATACCCGAAAGGAACTAAGGGTGGCATGTTCTATAGTCCTAAGGACCAGAAGATCGTTATAAGTACTAACGCTCGGTTCCTAGAGGAAGACTATGTCATGGACCACAAGCCCAGAAGTGACATAATACTTGATGAGTTGAGAGGTAATGAGGAAGACCTGGATACAGCCGAACCGAGTATAGATACACCACCAGAACCTGCACCTAATACTGTCACTGTTAATACACCGGAACGCCGTCGTAGTGGGAGGGTTGTTAAACAACCAAATAGATGGATTGGACTGGGTGAGTCTTCGGACTCTGGACCTGGAGTTCATGAAATCGATCCCTGGACCTATGATGAGGCGGTACAAGATATAGATGCGCTTTCTTGGAAGAAAGCAATGAAATCCGAAATAGAATCTATGGATTCTAATAAAGTCTGGGATCTTGTAGAACCACCAAGCGGCGTAAAGCCAATTGGGTGTAAATGGGTCTACAAGAGAAAGAGAGGATCTGACGGAAAGGTTGAAACCTTTAAAGCTCGGCTTGTTGCGAAAGGATATACTCAGAAAGAGGGAATCGATTATGAGGAGACCTTCTCGCCGGTAGCCAAGATAAAGTCGATCCGGATTCTCTTATCCATAGCAGCTCATATGAATTATGAGGTGTGGCAAATGGATGTCAAGACAGCTTTCCTTAATGGAAGTCTTGACGAGACGATTTATATGAAACAACCAGAAGGATTCATTGCTAAGGGGCGAGATCATCTAGTGTGCAAGCTTAATCGATCCATTTATGGATTGAAACAAGCCTCGAGATCGTGGAACCTGCGGTTTGACGAAGTGGTCCAATCTTTTGGATTTAGTCAAAGCATGGACGAATCGTGTGTGTATTGGAAACGTGATGGAAAGAAGGTGGTGTTTCTCGTGCTTTATGTAGACGACATTCTTCTCATTGGCAACAGTGTGAAAATGTTATCAGACATAAAGGGATGGTTGTCTAGACAATTCGATATGAAAGATTTGGGAGAAGTCGGACATGTTCTAGGGATCAAGGTTATAAGGGATCGCCGGAATAGAACATTGTACCTATCCCAGCAATCTTACATAGACACGATTCTGGCTCGTTTTAACATGCAAGATTCCAAGAAGGGTGAGCTACCCTTCAGTAAAGGAACTTATCTTTCTAAGGATATGTGTCCTCGGACACAGAAGGAGAAAGATGAAATGAAAGCAGTTCCCTACGCTTCGGCTGTGGGAAGCTTAATGTATGCAATGTTATGTACGAGGCCTGATATCTGCTATGCAATTGGCGTAGTAGCGAGATATCAGAGTAACCCTGGAAAGGCTCATTGGACTGCCGTAAAGAGCATTTTCAAGTATTTGCGAAATACTAAGGATTATGTTCTAAGTTACGGGGCAGACAATCTTATACCTTTGGGTTATACGGATTCGGATTTCCAAGCTGATAAGGACCGGCGAAAGTCGACATCAGGCTATGTGTACACTATGGGAGGTGGAGCCGTATCATGGAGGAGTGTTAAGCAAAAGTGCATTTCAGACTCTACCATGGAAGCTGAATACGTTGCAGCCTCAGAGGCAGCGAAAGAGTCAGTTTGGTTCCTTAATTTCCTCCAGGACTTAGATGTGATTCCGAGTTTGCCCAAGGCTATGACAATTTATTGTGATAATAGCGGTGCAGTGGCAAACAGTAAGGAACCACGGTCCCATAGTGCTATGAAACACATAGAGCGCAAGTACCACCTGATTCGAGACATCGTCAAGAGGGGCGATGCGATAGTCACCAAGATAGCTTCGGAAGACAACCTAGCGGACCCTTTCACCAAGATACTTCCTAAGGAAGTATATTTCAAGCACTTGGAGGGTTTGGGAGTCAGAAGTTTGGAGGATAAGACTAGACCTTAGTATAAGTGGGAGATTGATGGAGTAGTATACTTAATGTCTAGATTTGAGTATTCTGAACTCTGTATGCACTTTCATTTACCTATTAATTACAGACATTCATTTGCTTTTAATTATTGTTAATTAAATAAATGCAAATTATAGTTCTGGATTTTATACGTTGTAGTTAGTATGGTGTGTCGGGCCCACACAGAAGATCATACTATCGGTTACTCGTATTTAATCAAACAGTTGCTCACGACCTAGGTGGACACGAACTAGTCCATCGGTATAGTCGTTGTGTGAGAGAGAAAATAATTTGTCTTAATTATTTTATCACACTTGTACACTTGGTGTATTGAGCGGATCGATTGAGACTCATCAATTAGGATTGCTCGGCGATAATTGATTTGAGACTCGGAGTATTTTATTCTTAATCCCTGAAATAATTGCGGGTGTGTATATTTAATATAAGTGACTTTGATTTACCAAAGGAATTAACCGGTTTGATAATTGGGTTAATTACCGGTTAAGTTGGGTCACTATATTTTATATATGGCATGCCGTGAATTCTTGAAGGGGCAGTGTATCCCGTAAGGGTTGATAATATCCCCGAGATGAGCTCATAAGGATTTATTATGTAAACCTCGCGAGTGGACTTGTTCCGCATAATAAATAAGGTTGAGTGGTACTAGTCTCGGATATAAGAGATGAATAAATTTATTAAGCAATAAATAAATTTTATTCATGGATATTTAAATCTTAAATACACGGAATAAATAATACTAAGTTGGAGAAATATTATTTGATATAATATGAATAATATTGGGAGTGCAATTTTATTTATATAGTGGAAAATAAATAAAATTAATATTGATAAGAATTAATGGATTTGGGTTGGACCCAATTTAATTTTCAATATTGAAGCCTAATAATTATTCTCCTTTTGATCCCCTTCGTAGCCTATAAAAGCACTACGTGGTCTTCACTTTACTAACCTACGTTACGCCAACAATAAAGTTCTGAGAGTGAAGAGGATCCACAAGTTCGATAGCTCGTCGCCCACCCGACGTTCGAACAAGTGCAAGGAATACGCGGGAAGGTCACGAGGTCGTCGATTTCGTTTCTCCGAACAACGAATCGTAGGTACAATTCTCAACCCCCTTGTTAATTGTTCGATTTGGTTTTATCGAGAATACCGTAGGACGAAGATCCGAAATAAGAAACCATGAACGGGGGACGATCGCGTGGTGGTGGCGAAGCCACCGGACCACAGGCGATCGCCCGGGCTAGGGTTTCGCGGGGATGGGGGCGAACCCTCGGCTGGGCCGAGGGTGTGCGATCGACCACGAGGGTCGATCGCTGGGCACGGGCTGGAGCCGTGCCCTACCCCGCCGTGAAGGCGGGGGCCTCCTGGTGGTGGCGGGTCGCCGGACCCGCCGCTGGGGCTGTCGGAACAGCCCCACCCCGATCGATCGCCGGCGCGCGATCGATCCCTCGATCGTGTGAACCCCGACTCGCGGGGGTTCGGGTGGGGGCGGGCTGTGCGTCTTCGGATGCATGGTCTCCAAAGCCCGGACTCTGGCGGATGAGTCGGTGTTCGTATGATCTCCGGCGAAAGGTTCGTTCGGGTTGTCGGTTCCGCAATTTTTGATAACCCGGGATAGCGAATTCCAACAGTAATCAGGCGTTCAACACACTGCAAACATTCAAAAACATTTTAGTGGAGATTCAATCGGTGATACCAGGCAGTGAAGAGCAAATATTTTCCCCAAAAAAATTTTTCACTTTTCATCAATCTCCAAAACAAAAATATCACACAAGGTGAATAAGACTTTGAGGTATAAAGAAAAAAACTCTCGAATTAAAAATCGGTGAAACGGACCGAAGTATGTTGAAATAAGTGTAACTTGTCCTTCGTCGCAATCACAAGAATGCAATCGTGTTTCATCGGAACATATTTGGTGAGTTAACACCGCACAAGAGATTTTAATTCATGAGTGTAAGGTGAACTCTTAAGGCACTCCACTTGGGACAAGCTTACTACATCAGAGGGGAGCCGGCGGACAATGTGATCCGGCGTCCTCCAGACGAGTTTTAGCTTTAAATGATTATGCAACAGATGCTTTTACAGCAGTCAGAGGGGAGCAAGGATCATCCTGCATCTCCGAAGTGTGATGGTTGAGCATCTTAAATTATAGCGTCTATGTTCTACCTTTCGAAGAGGGGAGCCGGCGGACAAAGTGATCCGGCGTCCTCCGTTACTCGGTATTATAGATCAATGCAAATGAGCTTATGGGAGTTATATGCCAAGTTCACATGTTTACACTCAGAGGAATAAATGCACTTGGGTCCGAAGACTAAAGCGGCCTCGATCCATGTTCATCTTATTAGATTAATCCACGACGATCCATAGTGCGTATTCAGAAGTAAAGAAAACAATCTTTCAGACTTCAAAATTTTCGTGAACTCTTAGAGAGAACACATGCAGAGAGAATTTCTTAAATTTTTAAATCTCTCAAAGTCAAGAGGTTTGGTGAAGATGTCAGCGAGTTGTTTTTCTGTTGAAATATGTTGTGGACTGACTATATCACGATCAACCAAATCTCTAATGAAATGATGTCGAATGTCGATGTGTTTAGTGCGAGAATGCTGAACAGGATTTTCGCTGATTTTGATAGCACTTTGGTTATCACAGTACAGCACCAAGGGAGCACTCTCAATAAGATAATCATCCAACATCTGCTTTAGCCAAAGCAATTGAGTGCAGCAACTTCCGGCTGCAACATACTCAGACTCAGCAGTCGATAGAGCGATGCAATTTTGCTTCCGACTATGCCATGACACTATATTGTTGCCAAGGAAGCAGCAGCATCCAAAAGTGCTCTTTCGTTCATCTGTATCGCTCGCCCAATCCGCATCGGAGAAGCCGACAAGGTTTGATGTAGTGTCACATGCATACCAAAGGCCGAGATCAGAAGTTCCTGAGATGTAGCGAAGTATCCGTTTCACAGCTCGTAGATGGTCCTCCTTTGGATCATCTTGGTACCTGGCACACATACAAACACTAAACATTATATCAGGGCGTGTAGCAGTTAAATAAAGTAAACTCCCAATCATAGAGCGATAGAGTGTTTGATCAACACTTCGACTCTTAGTCGACATAGATAACCGTTCGGTTGTCGCCATGGGAGTTTTGGCAGGCTTAGCATGGTGCATCTCAAACTTCTCAACCATGTTCTTAGCATACTTGCTTTGTGAGACAAAGATTCCATCTGGTCGTTGAGATATCTGAAGACCCAAGAATTGATGTAACTCGCCTTCAAGACTCATCTAAAAAGTAGAAGACATGGAATCCGTAAATGCTTTCACGAGCTTGGAGCACGTAGCACCGAAGACAATGTCATCAACGTAAATCTGGGCAACGATCATGTGTTTCCCATCACGTTTGATGAAGAGAGTCTTGTCCACAGAGCCGCGTTCGAAGCCAAACTTCAGTAGGTAGTCCGTCAGACACCCATACCAAGCACGAGGGGCTTGCTTCAACCCATATAAAGCTTTGTGAAGCTTATAGACATGATTAGGCTTCTTAGGGTCTTCAAATCCTTTCGGTTGAGCAACATACACCTCTTCTTCAAGTACTCCATTTAGGAATGCAGCTTTAACATCCATTTGTCTAAGTTTGATGCCAAGATGACATGCAATAGCAATTAGGAGACGTATGGACTCAATGCGTGCAACTGGAGCAAAAGTTTCATCAAAATCTATCCCTTCAACTTGGGCATAGCCTTGTGCAACGAGACGAGCTTTGTTTCGTACAACTTGGTTATGCTCATCCGTTTTGTTCTTAAAGATCCATTTGGTCCCAACAACATTAATGTTCGAGGTACGGGGAACCAAAGTCCAAACATTGTTTCTTGTGAACTCGTTAAGTTCTTCTTGCATAGCCATTATCCAGAAGTCATCCTTCATAGCTTCCTTGTAGTTTTTCGGTTCCGTTTCAGATAGGAAGCAAGAGACTCCGATTTCATGGCACACAGCAGAAGTACAGATGTTATATAGTTCATCAGGAGAAGGAATTTGTTTCTTTGAGCGTGTAGTTCGCTCATTCATGTTTCCAATCATCTGAGTCGGTGGATGACGTTTTTGAATATACCCAGGTGCTTCTCTTGGAGCATCAGCTGGGTTGTCAACTTGTTCATTTTCTTCACCATCAGAAGATGAAGTGTCATTGTTTCGCTGACTAGTCTCTCCAACTTCAGGTGAGCTGTTTGGAGTAGGAATTTTTGGCATCTCAGTAGTAGGTGTGGTTGGAAATTTACGATACTCCAGAATTCCTTCCTTCACCCAGTCTTCGTCAGCATATTTACCGAGAAAGTCTTGCTCATCAAAGTTGATGTTTACAGTTTCAATGACTTTCTTAGTTCGGAGGTTATAAGCACGGTAAGCATGACTATTCTGACTATAGCCGACAAAGATACCACGATCAGCTTTGGCTTCAAACTTCTTTAGAGGATCACGATCCTTCAAGATATAACACGTACAGCCAAAGACACGAAGGTGTGAGACAGTTGGCTTCTTGCCATTCACAAGTTCATAAGCAGTTGCCGTTGTGCCAGATCGAATGCTAATACGATTCAGAATATATCCGGCAGTAGAGACAGCTTCTGCCCAAAAAGTACGAGCAAGATTCTTCGAAATTAACATGACACGAGCCATCTCTTGCAACGTGCGGTTCTTACGTTCAGCTATCCCATTCTGTTGAGGCGTTTTCGGAGCCGAGTATTCGTGATGAATCCCCTTCATCAGACAATATTCATTGAAGCTAGTATTTTCGAATTCAGTCCCGTGATCACTCCTGATCCTCTTCACCTTAGCTTCATGATTCGTTCTAATCCATTTCACAATACCTTTGAAGGCATTGAAAGTCTCATCCTTTGTAGCAAGAAATCTCGTCCAAGTATAGCGAGAGAAATCATCGACTACCACCAGTACATATTCCTTCTTAGCAATACTCTTTACTTCCATTGGACCCATGAGATCCATGTGAAGAAGTTCAAAGGGAGCCGATGTGCTCATCAATGTTGGTAGTGCAGGATGAGGCGTTCTCGTCAGCTTACCCTTCTGACAGTCACCACACACTCTTTTCTCAATTTTAGGGAGTTGAGAGATTCCTCGAATTATCTCCCCCTTAACCAATTTACTCAGATTTCGAGTGCTAGTGTGTCCAAGGCGTTGATGCCACAAATCGACTTCATCAGGAACAGTCACAGAGAAGCAACTATACTCAGTTGTATAGCAATTTTTCTTAGCACGCGGACCTTCCATGATGCACTTCCCTTCAGCATCAAATACCTTGCAAGAGTCTCTATCAAAACTAACATTCAGCCCTTCATCACAGAGTTGGCTGATGCTGATGAGGTTTGCCACGAGTCCCTTCACATGAACAACATTTCGGATTGGTGGCAATCCTTTGATATGTAGTGTTCCCTTCCCCATAACGACGCCTTTAGCTCCCCCTCCAAAGACCACGGGTGAGCCAGTCATAGGCTCGTATTCTTTCAGAAATTTTTTGGTTCCGGTCATATGACGAGAACAACCACTGTCAAAGTACCAAATGCCTTTGTTTCCAGAGTCGGAGGCATTCAGTGCAACATTGGAAAAAATAAGTTCTCTTGGTTTCCATGTAGTCGAAGTGATGGAGTTAGACTTAACTTCACTCTTGTGGGACTTGGGTACCCACTTCTTCTTGACATCAACATTTCGAGACTTAGTCTCAGTCAGTGGTTTCAAGATTTTCTCAACTCTTGTGATAGGAGTAACATGTTTCTTCACACTCTTTACAACTCCAATTTTCTTCTTCTTAGTCACTAGATCCCGGTTCATGTCATCTCTCAGCTTAAAGCAGAAAGGTCTAATATGTCCGGGTACATTGCAGTAGTGACATACATATTCTCTCTTTTGACGAACTTCGTTCAATGTGGTCTTAACCATGACAAGTTTAGAGCGAGAAGGTTTCACATTTTGCTTCACAGTATGAGTTTTGTTCAGCTTCTTTAGCAGTGTCTTTTCATACGGTAGTATGCCACGAGGATGTTTCACGATGTTTCTAGGAAATTGATAAGTCTCTGATTTAGTGCAAGTAGTCGATTTTGTTTCTCGAGTATTTGGTTCAGGAGATGTGATTACCTTCTTTCCTTCAGCGATCTCCTTTCGTTTCGATGTTTCAGCATCATCCTTACTTTTATCTTCTGACTGATCACTAGTGGCTTTAACAAAAGTCACTTCCTTCTTTTCAGGTGTTGAGTATATAGACTCAACAACTTTTTGAAATCCAAGACCATATCGGTTAGGATTCATGTATGATGCAGCATTGTCAAACACAGACGAGTTCGTGTTCATCTTCTTTAGAAGATCATCAGTCATGTGAAGCTTCTCTTTCAGAACATATCGTTCTTTGTCACACATAGCTAGATCAGTTTGAGCTTTCATCAAGGATGACTTTAGCTCATCGTTCTCAGCATCGGTGTTCTGGAAAAGAGTTTGTAGTTTCTTTACTTCAGATGACTCCTTCTTAAGAGATGTCTTTAATTTCGAATTTTCGGAGTTTGTCTTCTCATAAGATTCTCTCAATCCGACAACTTCTTTGTAGTAGTTATGTTTCTCTTCGAAGAGAGCATCAAATTTAATTTTCAGAATTGTCAAAGAATTGTTCAACCTCTTCTTCTCATCTTCCGTCTTCTCAACTGAGTTTTTCAACTCGACGGCCTCATCATACATCTTTCGTCTCTCATTCGAAAGTTCATTAAGAGACTCTGTTAGGAACTTCAGAGATACTTCGAGTACGTTATTTTCAGTGATAGCTAAATCATGTAGTTTTAACAGTTCAGCATGACTCTCTTTCAGAGTGAGTAGCTCATCACACACACTTTCAGCATGACACACTTCAGGTGTCATATCCATCTCTTCAGCTTCAGACTCAGAATCATTATCTGAGAAAATATCGTCATCACAGAAATTTTGATTTTCTGAGGCCACATGGAAAATGTTGTCTGCAGTAGCAGTATCCTTTAGAAAAGCATCAAGTTGAAAGTTTTCAACTTCAAAATTTGCAAGGTCAAAGCCTTCATCAAACGTGACAACAAGAGCGTTGTCCTCATCGTCATCAGAGTTATCATCATCAGATGTATCGTTTTCAGAGATTACTTCTTCATCATCGATCACCACATAGCTCACTGGTAGCTTTTTCTTTCGATGCAAGTTAGGACATTCATTCTTGACATGTCCATATCCCTTACATTCATAGCATTGCATCTTCGACACATCCTTGCTATTCGAAGTGTATGGTGATAACTTTGTCCCTTTAAACCTCTTGTCAGACGAAGATCCCTGGTTTCGATTGTCTGGAGTGTTTGGATACGAGTTAGAACTTTTCTGAAATTTTCGGAAATTTCGAGCTCGGTTCTTTCTCTTAAAGTCTTGTTTCACAAGATAGGTGACTATGTCAGTCAGCACAGCAAGCTTGTCTGGGTTGTTTGAATTCATCAGTCGTTCAATGTCCTCTGCTTCCTCATCATCAGATTCGTTAACATCAGCTGAGAAGCTAGTTTCAGACTTATCATTTTTCAAACGAGATTGTTGGGTTTTCATGTTTCTTGAACTCTTCCCTTTCTCAGAAATTTTTAGTGCAGTCATCGGTTCATAGACAAGTGACATATCTGGATTGCTTCTAACTTTGAGAGTCAAGTCATAGTTTCTCAAATCGGCCATCAAATCAGCATAATCCCAGTTTTGATTTTCGTCGTTGCGTGCTTCAATAGTTAGCACTTTGCTTTCGAATCTGGTGTTCACACTGGATAGGACCTTCTCATAGACCATGGGAGCAGGAAAAATTTCTCCCAGTTCAAATGCCTCATTGACATATCTCATGATCTTGTCCAAGTAGTCATTTATGTCTTCATCTTCTCTCATGCGAAGTTGATGAAATTGAGCAGTGATAGTTCGGATTTTGGAGCGCTTTACAGCATGACTTCCCTCACAAGTTCTCTGTAGAGTCTCCTATGCGTCTTTGGCAGAAGTGCAATTTTTAACCAACTGATACATGCTGAGATCCAGCCATTCACAAATAAGTAGAAGAGCTTTGCTGTTAGCTGTTGATAGGTCATGCTCTTCTTTTGTCCAACTACGTTCTGGTTTCGGAATTCTCAGGCCATCTGCATCTTCGGTATACGGACGTTCCCATCCTTCTAACACTGCCATCCACGATCTAGAGTCATAGCCCTTAATTCTAGCTGAGACTTTGGCTTTCCAATTTGAATAGTTCTGATGAGTAAGCATAATAGGCTTCTGAACAAACATAGACGACTCCATTGTAGCGGAATTATGAAGTCAAGTAACGGATCACGTCTTATACGTATGACGTCCTGCTCTGATACCAATTGAAATTACGTCTTCGACGTAAGATACCAACTTTTCGTGAAGTCGGTCTTAAACACTGTCACTTCAGCAACTTCGTTCGCACACCCTCAGCTCTGCTTGCTATGTAAGTTGTTCGGTGTATGTGGTGTGTTCGAACTCAACAAGAGTAAAGTAAAGTGCTGAAGACAGGGTTGTATAATAGTTTCATTTCATTGATAAACAAAACTAACTATTACACTTGTGGAGAAAGGTAGACGGTATGATCAAGAGTCGTATCCCAAGTGACGCAGCACTCCAACGAACTAATGATCTAGTACTATATCACCTAGAGCTAAATCGCATAACTCTACTAACGGTGCGTAGCACAAAGCAACTACCAAAACTCTTAAAGCTATAAGCCGTAAACAACGAACGTTGATACTTAGATATCGAATTTCGTTCTCTCAAAATCGTCAAAGGATGACATCCAACTCCATGGGTATATATAGGTGTCTCGCACATGTGAGGCCTTGAAATAGAGCAATCTGATTGGCCACATGGTTGGCTTACATCACAATTCCATGGATGACATCACTTTCGGAATCTTCGATTCTTGAATCATGGAATCTTGAATCTTCGATTCTTGAATCTTCGAATCTTGAATCTTCGATTCTTCAACTTCAGACTTCAACACATCTTGACTCCGTCGATCTCAATACTTCATCTTCAACTTCATCGTGGTGAACACTCGTCGTTGAACATTTCATATTTCATCGTCTTCATTGTCGTCAATAGAGTTGAAGTGGTAGACAGCACTTCATGCATCAATTGATACACGAAGTCAAAAAGGCCATGACAAGGGACTTCAGTCGCACAGGTTGAAGGGGCATCATTCGCGACGCCAGTCGCGTGCGACGCATGTCGCTCAACATTGCAAGCGACGCAAGTCGCGTGCGACACCAGTCGCACAGCACGGACACGCGACGCACGTCGCGTGCGACAGCAGTCGCACTAAAATGGAGGAGGGGAATTGAGCGACATTGTCGCGTGCGACTCCAGTCGCGAGAGGCAGCCAGGAGATCAAGCGACTTTGTCGCGTGCGACGCTAGTCGCGAATGGAGGGAACCTGTTCGAGCGACACCCGTCGCGTGCGACGCTCGTCGCGTGCGACGCCAGTCGCATGGTGTGGTGATGTAATGTCTTGCGACTTCAGTCGCATGAACTTGACATGTTGATTATTTTGCATTCACTCAACCTACACCTGAAATCAAAGACAAAAACAACAAACACATATGTTGTTGCCAAAACTAACATCTACATATAATGAGCATGAAAATCAGATTTTCATGTCTCATTCTAACACCATCATCATCAGCCACGAAATTCACAAGAAAGAGTGAGAAGAGAGAGTGTTCTTGGAGAACCACTTCAAACAAGCAAGGTGTTTATCATCCGGGTTCGTGTGCAACACGTAGAGGCCGGGCCTTTTTGTGCGGCTTCAACATCCGGACGATCTAAAGGAGTGAAGAGGTCATTCACAAGGAGAGCTTAGAGAGGCTGATCCATTTGAGGTGGTTCAATCGACTCAACACCACCTCAACGACTTCAACGAATCACTTCGTCACAAAAGTAAGTAATCGTTGAACCTTATATATATATATATTGGATGTGTATATTGTTGGAAATCGACTACCCGGGAGGCGTTCGTTCGATCGCTCGAACATCCGAACGCTCCCAGTCGACCTCCGAAGTCGCTACTTCGTTCGCTTTTCCAGCCCGTGCCCCGATTCACGCCCAGCCATTGCCCCGAAGGACAACCGCGCGAACCGAGCGGGCTGCCAGAAAAACGCCAAAACGGCGGGCGCCGTTTGGAAACGGCGGTCGCCGTTTCTCCGCGAACAGCAACGCGACGTTGCTGTTCCGGGCTCGTTTCCGGGTCGTTTTTCCTCATCCGACTACGAATTTATTTAATTACTAATAATTAAATTAATTCGTTTCTTATTATCCGAGACTAGTACCACTCATCCTTATTATCATGTGGAACAAATCCACCTGCAGGGTTTACATGATAAACTTTATGAGCTCATCTCGGGGACGTTATCAACCCGATAAATGGGACACGGTTTCCTGTCTATAATCTATAGCATGCCGTGTGTACAATTCCGATTCCCAATTTACCGAGTATCTCGACTAATCAAATAGTCTCACTCATTGGCAAGTTAAAGAACCGAGAATTGGACATACGCACCTATAATTATATAGGGATTAAGAATTCGTATATCCGTAATTCTGAGGTCTAGTTCGATTACGTCGATTAGTAAAAATCGAACGCCCTCCCGTGGTCCTGCTCAATACACCAAGTGTACAAGTGTAACATAATAGTCAAGACCAACTATTACCCAGTCACACTACGACGTACCGATGGATTGTCCCTGTCCATCTAAGTCGTGAGCTTCTGTTCGATAATATACGAGTAACCGACAGTATGATCTTCCGCGTGTCTCCTCACGCCATACTGTCTACAACGTATATATCTAGGACTATTGCATTCAAGTACAAGGTAGACAAAAATGCCGACAGTTTGATTAATAGATAATGAAAAACACAGATAAGGAGTTCCATATTGTCACTAAACTAGACATTTAGAATATAACTCCATCAATCTCCCACTTATACTAAATCTCTAGTTGCCCTCTACCATACATCCGATACCCATCCCCTTCACGTGTCTCTTGAACGCTTCCGCTGGAAGTGCCTTCGTAAAGGGGTCAGCCAGGTTATCCGCTGATGCAATCTTGGTGACAACCGCATCGCCTCTCCTGACGATGTCTCTAATCAGGTGGTACTTGCGATCTATGTGTTTACTCGCATTGTGGGCTCGTGGTTCCTTTGCATTTGCCACTGCACCGCTATTGTCACAATAAATTGTGATAGCTCTAGGCATTTTAGGAACCACATCCAAGTCCATAAGGAAGTTCCGGAGCCACACCGATTCTTTAGCTGCCTCAGAGGCTGCTACATATTCGGCTTCCATGGTAGAGTCCGAAATGCATTTCTGCTTAACACTCTTCCATGAGACTGCTCCACCTCCCAATGTGAACACATAGCCTGATGTAGACTTTCGCTGATCCTTATCAGATTGGAAATCCGAGTCTGTGTAACCAATAGGAATCAACTCGGACGCTTTGTAACTCAGAACATAATTCCTAGTCCTTCGCAGGTACTTAAGTATGTTCTTTACAGCAGTCCAGTGACCCTGTCCAGGGTTACTCTGATATCTAGCTACCATGCCCACGGCATAACAGATATCAGGCCTCGTGCACAACATGGCATACATTAGACTTCCTACTGCCGAAGCATAAGGAACCTTCTTCATGTAATCTATCTCCTTTTGTGTTTTGGGACACATGTCTTTAGATAGATGAATTCCATGGCAGAAAGGTTGAGCACCTCTCTTGGAATTCTGCATGTTGAAACGAGCCAGAATCGTATCAATATATGAAACCTGGGACAAGCTTAATGTTCTTTTCCGGCGATCCCTTATAACCTTGATCCCAAGAACATGCCCAACTTGTCCTAAGTCTTTCATATCGAATTGCTTGGACAACCATCCCTTTATGTCCGACAACATCTTCACATTGTTGCCAATTAGAAGGATGTCGTCTACATAAAGCACGAGAAACGCCACACTGTTTCCGTCACTTCTCCGGTATACACATGATTCGTCCATGCTTTGAATGAATCCATAAGACTGGATAACCTCATCAAACCGCATGTTCCAAGATCTAGAAGCTTGCTTCAATCCATAAATGGATCGGTTTAGCTTACACACTAGATGCTCTTGGCCTTTCTTGATGAAACCTTCTGGCTGTCTCATGTAAATGGTCTCGTCAAGATTCCCATTCAAGAATGCTGTCTTGACGTCCATTTGCCACACCTCATAATCCATATAAGATGCTATAGACAAAAGAATCCGGATCGACTTTAGCATAGCTACCGGCGAAAAAGTTTCCTCATAATCGATCCCTTCTTTCTGAGTATACCCTTTCGCAACAAGCCTAGCCTTGAAGGTTTCAACCTTCCCGTCAGACCCTCTTTTTCTCTTGTACACCCACTTGCAACCAATAGCTTTTACACCTTTGGGCGGTGCTACAAGATTCCAGACATGATTTGAATCCATTGATTCAATCTCAGATTTCATCGCCTTTTGCCAAGACTGAGCATCTTGATCTTTAAGCGCCTCGCCATAGGTCCAGGGATCGGCTTCATGTTCTCCAGGCAACAAGTCCGAAGACTCACCTATAAACATGAACCTATCGGGTTGTCGAACAACCCTCCCACTACGATGAGGCTCCGGTGTAACCTCAGTAACTACAGGTGCAGACTGTGGTGGCGTATCACCCAGTTCGGTTGGATCTAAGCCTTGATCGTCCCCTCTCAGTTCGTTTAGTATTATCTCACTCTTGGGCTTGTGGTCCATTATATAATCCTCTTCCAAGAACCGAGCGTTGGTGCTAACAACGATCTTCTGGTCCTTAGGACTATAAAATAGACCACCTTTCGTTCCTCTAGGATATCCTATAAACAACCGAATATCTGAACGAGATTCCAACTTATCAGCCCCATGCTTCAGCACATGTGCTGGACAACCCCAGACCCGAATGTGTTTCAAATTTGGCTTTCGCCCGATCCACAATTCCGAGGGTGTCTTAGGGACTGATTTAGAAGGAACTAGGTTCAGGATATACGCCGCTGTTTCCAAGGCATATCCCCAGAACGAAACTGGTAGTTCTGAATAACTCATCATAGATCTTACCATTTCCATAAGAGTCCTATTCCTTCTTTCTGCTAGACCATTCTGCTGGGGCGTGTATGGTGCAGTCATCTGGGAGTCAATCCCATTCTCTAATAAGTACGCCTTAAACTCTCCCGAGAGGTACTCTCCTCCACGATCAGATCGTAGAGTCTTTATGGTTTTACCATGAAGGTTCTCCACAAGAGCTTTGTACTCCTTGAACTTGTCAAAGCACTCGCTCTTGCGGCGCATCAGGTATATAAAACCATACCTTGAGTAATCATCAGTGAAGGTTACGAAATATTCATAACCTCCTCTCGCTTGGACAGATAAAGGCCCGCACAAATCAGAGTGAATCAATTCCAGTACTTCCTTGGATCTATACCCCTTATCACTAAAGGGTCGCTTGGTCATTTTTCCTTCCAGGCATGATTCGCAGGTTGGAAAGTCCTCATCTTTCACACCACTGAGTATTCCATCAGTTATCAACCTTTGAATCCTACCCAAGTTAATATGACCTAGCCTAAGATGCCATAAGTACTTTTGATTCATTCTAGAAGGCTCCTTTCTCTTATTGGTACTAGATGTATTATTTGACTCTACTCGTTGCATCGTGGAATAATCAGGATTCAGTATATATAAGTTGCCTATCAATGTACCAGAACAGATATACTCACCATTCTTTTTGATAATAACAGAACTATCAAAAGAAACAGAATATTTATTCAAAACCAATTTAGAAACCGAAACAAGGTTCTTTCTAAAATTCGGTACATAAAGACAATTATTCAATACCAAAACTTTATTATTAAAAGACAAATGAATATCTCCCACTGCAACTGCCGCCACTTTCGTAGCGTTGCCCATGTAGATAGTGATCTCTACCTCTCTAAGCCGCCGGGTTTCCTGGAACCCCTGCAAAGAATTGCAGACATGATCAGTGGCTCCCGTATCCACACACCAGGTACCGGTGGATAACACCGCTAAACATGTTTCAGTGACTAAGGAAAAGTTCATACCTCCTTGTCTGAGAGGACAATTAGACTTCTAATGTACAGACTGCTTGCAACGGAAACACTTGCCCTTGGGCTTGTTCACTCCATTCTGTGGTCCACCATTTCTGGGTCCACTGGGTTTCCGTCCTTGCTTCTTCTTCCTCTTAGTCCCCGGAGGGCCAGGAAGTTTCACAGCCACAAGTGCCTGAGATTTCTTAAAGATTCCCTCTGCCGCCTGGAGTTCAGTCAGGAGCTCCGCCAACGAATATAACCTCTTGTTCATGTTATAGTTCAGGCGGAACTGCTCAAAACTCCTAGGCAGAGACTGGAGCACTATATCGATCTGGGTTTCCCCATCGATAGCTCCTCCCATAATCTCTATCTCATTTAGATAGCCTATCATCCTAAGAACGTGATCCCTCACGGGCGTTCCTTCGGACATAGTGGCCGTCATGAGTTTTCTCATGGCATCTTGCCTGGCTGCCCTATCCTGACTACCAAACATCTCTTTGAGGTTAAGCATCATATCATAGGCAGTGGTCATGGCCTCATGCTGATGTTGCAGCACATTTGACATAGAAGCCAAAATGTAGCACCGCGCCATCTGATCAGCCTTGACCCACTTCCGATGAGCTTCCTTTTCCTCAGGAGTGGAGGTATCAATAGGTTCATCAGGACAAACCTCATGGAGTACATATTTGTACTCCTCAGCAGTTAGGACAATGTCCAAGTTTCGTTTCCAATCAACATAGTTCGGACCAGTGAGTTTGTTTTCTTTTAGTATAATGGACAGCGGGTTGAGTGCCATATCTATAAAAGAGACAAATCAAACTGTCAAATTTAATTCGATATTAACTCCCTTAATTAATATCATTAAATCTACCAATCAATCCTAAAATCCCATCAGACTAGCATGCCACGTTCATGTGGACGTATACTAGTCCAAACGATTTTATAACTGGACTTTTACTTCGGTCGTACATCATTACAGCAGTGACTCCGATGGGGAGGATACTGTAAAGCGTACCTAAGTGTATACCATTTCTCAGTACTAAGTTAACCGCTCGGAAACTACACGCCCACCGCAAGCCACGTTAGTGTGGACGTTTACGTTGACATGCGGTCCCTTTACGATTTCCTATAACTGTCGAGCCTCAATTAACCCAAAGTTCCGTTTCCGTCTAGTAAGCCACGATAGTGTGGACGTTTACTAAACAAACAACTTTGTTAATTGAATTCCATTTAATAAATTTCACAATTTCGTTAATCAAAGCTTGATATCTCGTAAGTGAAACTCGAAGTTTCTAACCAGCGATCAATCATGCAATTGAGCCCTATCTCTCACAAAGTGAGGGAGCCAACCAGACAATCGATCCAGTCATCAAATGACTCGAATGTCTCTAATCTGTGTCATCGACATAACCAAGCGCTTTGGCTCCATTCCACTCCCCGGGGTGAGAATGAGTCGAGTTGAAATTAGTCTTTGAAAGACAGATTAGGCATTGCTTTGAAAAACTCAAGTGTTCAATTCTATAAATGGAATTGAATTCGAATTTTGATCCAGTGATATCCGTGTGTCAACTTTATCCGATAGGGAGGATGACACTAAAGCCAACTCGTAAGCGACACACATCACAATCAAAACAGAGAATGAGACCGCGGGATTGTTTCCAATCCCTCTCCCACTTAGTTTTTACGAAAAGGGATTAACAAGCATGCATATGAATTTAAAGCACAATAAAGCACGTAAACACACAAAAAGCATTTAACGTGGCCCGATTATTATGGCCCTTAAAATCCTTCGATGCACGTCTTCTTGGATCTTCGTCTCGTTGCTCGTCTCGGTCTCGGTCCATCACCGACTCGTCTAAGGACCAAGAGACGAACCCCTCCCACTGGAGTATCATCCCGGGCCCTCGACAAGCGATCCGTGACGTTCGTCAAACCCCCGCGGAGCTGCTGCCCGAAATCCAGCGAAACGGCGACCGCCGTTTTGCCCTTCAGCAGCCGCGGGTTCGACTTCTCGACCCTCGTTCGTCCGGCCCTCGATCTCGTCTCGATCCACCAAGCAGCAGCAACATTACATAAGTAACCTAGCTACTTCCGGCATCGATCCTATACAGAATGATCGATCCTATACACCCGGATAAACAAAAAACGAAAAACCGAAATAGAAAACCTAAACGACTCAACCCGTCGTTTTAACTATTACAAGCAAGCAACGATAAAACCAAAAGATCTCGACAATCCCGAGAGTTTAACACACCACAACATACAGTACAATAAACATGACCATAATAATCGGGTGACCTGCAAAACAAACTCGCAAACGATACAAGAACGCATAACCGGCTCTGATACCAATTGTTGGAAATCGACTACCCGGGAGGCGTTCGTTCGATCGCTCGAACATCCGAACGCTCCCAGTCGACCTCCGAAGTCGCTACTTCGTTCGCTTTTCCAGCCCGTGCCCCGATTCACGCCTAGCCATTGCCCCGAAGGACAACCGCGCGAACCGAGCGGGCTGCCAGAAAAACGCCAAAACGGCGGGCGCCGTTTGGAAACGGCGGTCGCCGTTTCTCCGCGAACAGCAACGCGACGTTGCTGTTCCGGGCTCATTTCCGGGTCGTTTTTCCTCATCCGACTACCGTTCCGGAGGTCCTAGAACCCCCAATAGTCGAGGAACACAACCCACAACCCCGGAACCCAATCTACGTTCAAAGTATGATCAACGAGGAAAAGTGAGATCGAATAAATGCGGAATTGAAAGTTCCGATCTCATACCTTATCGGTCGATTGTTGAGACCTTAGAGCTTCTAACGTATTCTCTGATCCCGTCTCCAACCGCTGTGTGGGCAACGATCCGCTGGAGTTCTCCCGTCTATACTCTCTCTTTCTCAACCACGGTATAATTATTCTCAATGAGAGAATAAAATTATAATTGCGTTAACTCTATTTTTCACACAGAGAAAAATATTTTTGCGCTAAGCAAAATAATTATTCTCAGATGAAAAATGAGAATTGCGGCAAATGTTAGGTTAAGAGAGGGTAAGGGATGGGGTTTAAATAGAGCTATGTTAGGGACCTAAGGATAAATTAATTAAGGGCTAAATTGAAATATTAATTAACTTGGAATACGTAAAAGCAATTCCTTAATTAATCGATTTCAATTTTAATTATTATTAACTCCACTATAAAATAATAATTGAATTCCCGAAATTAATTTTAATATTATTTCAACAATAATAAATCCGCCGAAATTACATATACGACTTTCCCCGTGTTTAAGATATCGAACGTCCACGAATTTATTTAATTACTAATAATTAAATTAATTCGTTTCTTATTATCCGAGACTAGTACCACTCATCCTTATTATCATGTGGAACAAATCCACCTGCAGGGTTTACATGATAAACTTTATGAGCTCATCTCGGGGACGTTATCAACCCGATAAATGGGACACGGTTTCCTGTCTATAATCTATAGCATGCCGTGTGTACAATTCCGATTCCCAATTTACCGAGTATCTCGACTAATCAAATAGTCTCACTCATTGGCAAGTTAAAGAACCGAGAATTGGACATACGCACCTATAATTATATAGGGATTAAGAATTCGTATATCCGTAATTCTGAGGTCTAGTTCGATTACGTCGATTAGTAAAAATCGAACGCCCTCCCGTGGTCCTGCTCAATACACCAAGTGTACAAGTGTAACATAATAGTCAAGACCAACTATTACCCAGTCACACTACGATGTACCGATGGATTGTCCCTGTCCATCTAAGTCGTGAGCTTCTGTTCGATAATATACGAGTAACCGACAGTATGATCTTCCGCGTGTCTCCTCACGCCATACTGTCTACAACGTATATATCTAGGACTATTGCATTCAAGTACAAGGTAGACAAAAATGCCGACAGTTTGATTAATAGATAATGAAAAACACAGATAAGGAGTTCCATATTGTCACTAAACTAGACATTTAGAATATAACTCCATCATATATATATGTTTATATGTGTTCTTATACACATTAAGTGTGCACTAAGATCATGGCATAGTAGATCTATTGCTTTACACGCTTCCGCACACACGGTATATCGATTGGATCGGTATACCGGCACCTTCACCTGGATCGTCTCGTCAACAAGTACCTCAATCGCCGGGATAAAGAAATCGACGATGGGTACTTGGTGGAGTATCGCCGATATGTCGCTCGGAATATCTTCAGTTTGAGTCATCGAGTCGATTGATTTGTATTTTGGATGATTTTAGACTTTTTCGTGTGCATGTGTTTGGACAGGGTGGTATGTGTATTGAGATTGATTTGCAGGTTTAGCTTTTATATTAACTAAATAAATCCCGTCAAAATTTTTTAAAATTATTTATAATATATTAACTTATTAATTTAATATAATTTGTAAAACAATTAAACTATTTTAGGTGTGTTTTGGTGAAATAGGTGTGTTTTGATTGATTTTGGTGAAATAGGTGTTTGTTTTGATCGATTTGGGTGGAAAAAATGTGAAAAACAGGTTTCTGCCTTCTGCTACACGGTGACTTCCGGTTACTTGGTGGCCACCGTGTAGCATCCCGAGATCACCGTGTAGCCAAGAACTGCTCGGTGGATTTTCTGGGCAGTTACTCGGTTACACGGTGGCTACCGGTACACGGTGTCCTACACGGTGTCTACCGTGTAGTTTAGATCATTAATTGATTTTAATTGATTTTAAGGCATTTTTCGATTGTTAACTTGTTATTGTAGTATAAAACATCATTTTAATAATCAAAATGATTCAAAAAACACGATCAACTATTGAATTTGACGAATTAAGTGATTACGCATGAACAATGTATTACCTATGTAGTTAAGATTGTCACAATATTAGTAGAAAGTTCAAAAAACGGTCAACATTCCAAGCATCTCCTATTTGTAGTCCTAAATTGGATTTGTTATGTTGTTTATTGGATGTTTCTAGTCTTTAAAATAATGTTTCACGCTTAACAAAACAACAAAAAAGCTGTAGAAATGCTTCAAAATCAAAAAAAGCTACTTCAGTTCTAAGCTACACGGTGGGCTATGCTACACGGTGGCAAAACTAAGCGTTTTTTTACCGGTACACGGTGCTTTGCTTACCGGTACACGGTGCTACCCGGTACCGTGTAAAAAAATAAAATAAAATGGGGCTCTTAGGATTCGAGCCCCTGACCTCCGAATTTTCATTCAATATCTAAATTTCGGCTGACCAGTTGGGCTAGTAGTATTCTATGAACGTAATTAGCAAAATTTATATATGTACATTCCAAATAAGTAAAAAAATAAGCATTTTTTTACCGGTACACGGTGCTACCCGGTACCGTGTAAAAAAAGAATTAAAATGGGACTCTTAGGATTCGAGCCCCTAACCTCCAGATTTTCATTCAATATCTAAATTTCGGCTGACCAGTTGGGCTAGTAGTATTCCATGAACACAATTAGCAAAATTAATATATGTACCTTCTAAAAAACAGATAAGTAAATCCCCCCTTGCCCCCAAAGCCTAATTCCCAACCTGTTTTTTCACATATTTCACACTAACAAGATAAACAATCTCCAAAAACAAGCAGAATAACCTAAAACAAACACAATAACCTAAAACTCACCAAATTTCCAAAATCCCACGAGAATAGACGATAATAAAACAATATAAGTCTCAAATAGTTTTAAAACACCGATAAAACAACCAAACCCAATCTCGAACTCTGTCTGCCACTCCGTGTTCATTTGACATTTTGTTCTCGTGTGTCCCTCGTTTTTGCAGATGATGCACTTCTTCTTCTGTCTTCTTCGGCTCGATTCTTGCGTTCCCGTCTCTTCTGCAGGGACATTTAAATCAACAGCCTCGGGTGGGATAAAAACCGTGCACTTCCGCATGTTGTGACCTACGCCCTTACATCTCGAACACACCTGCACACGACGACACGATATTAGGTCCAAGCCTGCACACGACGAAATGATATTAATTGTACAAACCTTCAAACGTCGTGTAGAGCTCTTAACTCCGGAACGAACACGAGTCACCCTCGGACGTCCAGCCTGTCTACCCGCTACCGGAGGAAGAACTACGCACGAAGCTAAATCCGGCGGGACAATAGGCGTCGCGTACATCTCGACATGGCTGCTCATCTTGAAATAAGGGCTCACGAAATCGTACGGTGAAAATTCGGCTCGTCTACATAATAATAACAAACAAGTTAGTGGAATCAACTGTTTAAAATTAAATTTAAAGGTAAAATGATATCATACCTCATAGCGGCACAAGCATGACGACACGGTATTAGGTCTAAGTCGAACTCCCGACATTCACAAGTGCGATTCGCGATATCCACAAGATAAGACATGTCCTCCTCCTGAACTCTGTATCGGGCATTCGCACTGACCTCCCGAACGGTAAAATAACGGCTCAACTCATCCTGACCAGACAACTTGAGGAATGCCAGTTCGGTCAGCTCATGTCCACCATTCTGTCTCTCGTTATCTTTCCTTCGTTTCTCGTCAAACCATCTCTCAATCATCGCACGAATGGCCTCGAGCATCGTACAGACAGGTAATCGCCGTGGCCATTTGATAGCAGCGTTGAAGACTTCGGCCGCATTCGATGTCATGAAACCGTATCGTCGTGCAGCACACTTTGACCTCGCTCAGTGCTCAACCCCAATATCAGTAAGGCGCCTATAAGCACTGTCACTGGGTTTCTCCACATCCGAAAGGTATTTTTCAAAATCATCCACCCGATAAGAATAAGCAGCATTGCATAGAGCCTTGATCAGCTGCTGGCCGTACCGTGCTAGATTCTTCGAGAGGTGGTGATAGCACAACGCACGGGTAGCGTGGGGATAGACACTCCGAATAGCATTCGCGATGCTCTTATGCTGGTCGGACACAATGAGCAGATCATCGTCGTCTGTATCGTAGCAAACTCTGAGGTGCTGGAGAAACCACGTCCACTCCTCGTCATTCTCTATCGGACCGATACCAAACGCAAGCGGGAAAATAGTCTCATTCCCGTCTTTTGTGCAGGCGACAAACATCACACCAGTGTTTTTTGTTGGAGTTGTGTACTTAATGTCTAGATTTAAGTAACGGTAAACTCCCCGTCATAGCATTTAATCTATTAAATTAATGAACAATTGTTTGCGTTTAATTATTTATTAATTAATTATGCAAAATTATAGTCCTGGATTTTATACGTTGTAGTTAGTATGGTGTTGCATGGGCACACAGAAGATCATACTATCGGTTACTCGTATTTAATCAAACAGTGGCTCACGACCTAGATGGACCCGGACCAATCCATCGGTATAGTCGTTGTGTGAGAGAGAAAATAATTTATCTTAATTATTTTATCACACTTGTACACTTGGTGTATTGAGCGGATCGTTGAGATTCATCGATTAGGATTGCCAGCGATAATCGATTCGAGTCTCAGTGTATTTTATTCTTAATCCCCGATATTATTGCGGGTGTGTATATTTAATATAAGTGACTTTAATTTACCAAAGGAATTAACCGATTTAATTATTGGGTTAATTACCGGTTAAGTTGGGTCACTATATTTCATATATGGCATGCCGTGAATGATTGACCGGACAGTGTATCCCGGAAGGGTTGATAATATCCCCGAGATGAGTTCATAAGGAATTATTGTGTAAACCTCATGAGTGGATTCGTTCCGCACAATAATTAAGGTTGAATGGTACTAGTCTCGGATTAAAGAGATGAATAAATTAATTAGCAATAAATTAATTTTATTCATGGATATTTAAATCTTAAATACACGGAATAAATAATACTACCGGAGAAATATTATTTGATATAATATGGTTTAATATTGGGAGTGCAATTAATTTATATAGTGGAAAATAAATTAATTAATATTGATAAGGATTAATGGACTTGGGCAGTGGGCTCAATTTAATCTTCAATATTGGAAGCCCAATATTCCACCTCCTTTAGATCCCCTACGTAGCCTATAAAAGCACTACATGGCCTTCATAAATCATAAGACAAGATTATCATACTTGATATTCTAGAGAGTTGAAGGAGATCCATAGGAGTTCGATAGATCGTCGCCCACCCGACGTTCGAACGGAGTGCAAGGAATACGTGGGAAGATCCAAAAGGTCTTCAACTTGATTTCGTTTCTCCGCACAACGAATCAAAGGTATGATCATAAACTCCTTCGTGTGAATTTATGTGAATTAAATTGTGATACATGCATGAACGCACGATCCGGGAAAACGATGAACTTCGGGGACGGGGATTCGAGATCCCCGGCGAACGTTCAAAGGACCCTCGGCTGGGAGCCGAGGGGTGGCGATCGAGCCCTAGGGCATCGATCGCCGGTAGCGATCACGCGAGGGGAGCCCCGGCTGGACGCCGAGGCGAGCGATCGACCTAGGGTCGATCGCTGGGGGCTGCCGTGGCTTCGCGCCGCGGCTGGGCGCTCCCTCCCCGGTCGGTGGTGGCGGTGAGTCGCCGGACTCACCGCCAGGGGCTGCTAGGCAGCCCCACGCGATCATCATCGATCGCGAGCCCGCGGTGGGGCTCGGCTAGGGTTTCGGCCGCGGGTTCATCCCGCGGCGATTCTCCGGTTGAGCTCCGGATATCGTGGAGTTCGTGATCGGTTTCCGGCGACGGGATTTCGGTCGGGGTTATCGGTTCCGCAATTTTTGATACCCCGGGATATCGATTTCCAGCAATTGGTATCAGAGCGTTTGGTTTCGTGTTCATGTATGTGTTCAATTGTGTTCTACCTTGCAGGGATTCCGACTATCATGGTTTAAATTAATTGTTAATTATTCGTTTAATTAATTGCTATTTAATTTTACCATGATTATTCGTTATTAAACTCTCGGACATGTCGAGATTCGTTTTGTGTGGATGAATTCTTGTAATAGTAAAAATTCGGGGGTTGACCGAATTTAGATTTATTATTATTGTTCTATGTTTTCCGGAAAGTGTATAGGGTCGATTTCATGTATAGAATCGATACCGGAATTGTAAATTTATTTCTTGTAATTTATTTACGTTGGATCGATGCCGAGACGACCGCCGGAGAACTCGTGTGACGAAGAAGACGAAGAGGACGAAGAACCGGGATCGATCAAACCCCTTGATCGACCCCAATCGATCGACCCAAGGGGAGGGGGTCGATCGCCCTCGGCTGGGGCTGCCGCCGGTATGGTGGTGGCCGGCCGGCTGGGGAGGCGGCGGCGGTGCCCTCTCCGGGGGTGGGCGGTCGAAGGTGGGGGTGGCGTGGGGTCTCCCGATCTCATGCTACTCCTACCTAGATTCTACTTACCTAATTGATTCGGTTTTCCTAATTGAGTTTTTCCTATTTTTGGGAATTCTCATGGATTAGGAAAAGAATTAATTGGAATTAATTTTATTCCTTATTCTATTATGGAAGTCTTCTAGAGTATTCCGAGTTCTACTTGGAATAGGATCCTAGAGATTTAATAGAATTGGAAAGGAATAAAAGTTAATTTAGGATTGATTTATTTCCTAATTGATTATTCCTATTTTATGGGAATTTTCATAGTAATGGAAATTAATTAATCTTGGAAAGTAGAAGAGTCTTAATTTATTTTATTTCCTTATTCTATTATAGAAGTCTTCTAGAATATTCCAAGTTTGACTTGGATAGATTATTCTAGAGATTTAATAGAATTAGATAGGAAAATAAATAAATAAAAATATTAGTAATATTTAATTTTATTTTTGATTTATTCGATTGACTTAATTTTCGAATTAAGTATCTTTTGGATTTATTAAAAATAAATAGATTTAAATATTGGGATTAATATTCTCGTCACATGGAGCATTCAAGAACGAAGACTGAAGACTAGAAGAAGCATACGGAGATGGAATAAAGCCATGATAGTCGGGAAAAATAATTTTTCTAGCATTATTTTGACTATGTGCTATGTGCCTTATTGCTTGTATGCATGCTTATGTGTTTAATTATGCATTAGATAGCGTATCCCTTTGTTATAAAAAGCTAAGTGGGAGAGGGGATGGAAACATTCCCATGGTCTCCATTACTGTTCTCTTGGTGACTCTTATGGACTTTTGAAGTTCATATAGATGTGTCATTGGAGGAGAATTCTTGTAATTCCTTTTACAAGAAACATTGATTAAGTTTATCAAACAATGCCTAATTTGTCTTTCTGAAACTGACTTCAAGTCGACTCATTCTCACCCCGGGGAGTGGAATGGAGCCAAAGCCACTTGGTCATGTGGATGACACAAATTAGAGACATTCGTACCATTCTTTCAAAGATGGATCGTTTGTCTGCTCGGCTCCCTCATCTAATGAGAGATAGGGTTGTTCGCATGGTGAATCACTGGTTAGAAACTTCGAGTTTCACTTATGATTCTCCGCGTCTTGATTTACGAAAATCGAATGGATCTCGTAATTGGGAGTCAATTATAAAAGTCTCTTGGTGTAGTAAACGTCCACACTACGTGGCTTGCTATACTAACGGATTTTGGATTAATTGATGTAGACAGTTGTAAGGAATTGTGAAGAGTTGTGAAGTTATCGTAAACGTCCACACCACGTGGCTTGCGGTGATATAGCAATTCCAAACGATTTACTTTGGTGCTGAGTAATGGTTTACACTTAGATACGCATTATAGTATTCCTCCCCAAGAGGTTACGCTATAAGTGATGTATGACCAAAGAAAACCTAATTGCTAAATCATTTGGGTGGGTAAACGTCCACACCACGTGGCTTGCCTTACCTGATGGGATTTTAGATGTGATTAGTAATTTAATGATATTATTTGAGGGAGATAATGTCGGATATTAAATTGATTGTTTGTTTAAATGTGCTTATAGGTTTAGAGAATAGCTATGAACCCACTTTCTATGATACTCAAGGAATTTAACGCACTGGTTCCATACTGTGTGGGATGGAATAAAGAGTTAAACATTACTCAGACTGTAAAAGAGTACAAAGATGTGCTCAGTGAAACTTGTCCTCCTAGACCTACCATTAACTCAACTGATGAGGAAATAGTTGACTTTGAGAAGTGGGGTAGTGCTCTTGCATTAGCCGCTAATCATGATGTCATGCTTAAACTCAAGTTGATGTTTAGACATGATGTAAAAGCTAGAAAAGAGGCGATGAGGATACTCATAAAGGTCAGTTGCTTCGAGGAAACGCTTGATCACGTTTTCGAGATGCTAGATCTTTTAGACGAGTTGAGACAGTCGCAAGCTCTTATAGCCAAGGTCAAAGGTTTCGAACATATAGGCTTACATAAGGGAAGGGAGAAGAAGACAAGGGAATCCAGTAGTCCTAAACTACTTGGACCACGGGGAGGGATAAAGAAGCCTTCTGGCAAATATCCCCAAGGAAAACAGTCTGAGTACTGGGGGTCTATATCTTGTCCTCTCAAAGGTACGAATTTTTCTTTAGTCGTAAAAACATAGTCAGCGGTATTATCTACCAGAATTCTGGTGTGTAGATATAGAACCACTGACGGTATGTGCATTTTGAATGCAGGGGTTCCAGAAAACCCGGCGACTTAGAGAAGAAGAGTTCGAGTCCACACAGGCAAAAACTGTGGAGGAGGCAGCTGTTGCGGTGGAAGACATTTATCTGCTTTAGTAGTTAAATAGGAGTTCATTTCAAGATTATTGCATTATGTACCCTTTATTTTAGAAAGAACGTTTTGTTCTGGATTTCTATTATTTATGAATGGATATTTTATTTCTTTAATCATTGGATGGTTTTGATAAGAAATAATGGCGTTATCTATTCTGGTACATTAGATAGCAATATATGAATGATAGATCCTAAGTCTACCACAATACAACGAACCGTTCTATAACTTGTTTTACTTGTTAGATATTTCTTTATTAATCATTATACTTGTGAATTCTTATACTTAGTAGTATTTTTCAAATAAGATTCAAATGGTCGAAATTGATTTGATCAATTATAGTTGAAGGAATGGACCTTCCGACCTAAGGATTGAATTTGGAGGATAATACGTCTAAGCAAACCTTTCTGGATAAAGGATAGAATTCAGACAAGTATTGGAAATGATTAGATATGCAGACATATGTGTAAATTAGAAAGGTACGAGTAATTCTCTCAAGAATACTCGGTGATGGATTAGAATACTTAATGTGCCATAAAAGCAAAGTGTTTTGACTAGTCAATGGACACAAAGCTATTATGGGGAACCATCAAAGTATATCCATTAGGAGCCTGCGACTCGGTCGTGGAGGCCATCACCTATCTGAATAACACATAGCGTAATCAAAGATTGAGATTCAATTCCAAAGGGCCGCGCCATACACTTACGTGTAGAGATGGTGCGTTGTAAATAAGAAATGGAAATCTAATAGTAAAAGAACAAGTTGTTCGGAACTACCTATGTTCTATGGATATTCCTAGAGACAACGGCATATTATGGTTGTAGGATATCCTAGATGAACAAAATGTTGTGTGTTCTATAGTACTATGAACCAGAGGGACGTCTCGTCCGGTTCATAGAGGAAGACTATTAGATGAACCACAAAGCCTGAACTGACGTAATACCTTGAAATGAGAAAAAGGACAAAAGACTGGGAACCAGCCAAACCGAGTAGAAGTACACCACATACTGCACCTATTGTTATTACTGTTATACACCGGGACGCCATTGCAGTGGGAGGTTGTTGAACAACCATATATATTCATAAGACTAGAGGAGTTCGGACTCTGGATCTAGTAGACATGAAATCGATCCCTAGCTCTGCATAAGGGCAGTACTAGATCTAAATGAGCTTTCTTGGAGAACAATAAGGTTTATTGTTAAGAGGCTAGATCATTTAGAGTACAAGCTTAGTAAATCCATTTATGGATAGTAACAAAGCTATAAATCGTGGAACTTGCGAATTGATGAGAAAGTCCATTTGATGGATTCATCAAAAGGCAAAGACGAAAGGTGTATTAGAGACAAAAGGAAACAAGGTGGTGTTTCTCGGAGATTTTATGTAGATAACATTTTGTCATTGGCAACAATGTAAAAATATCGTCAGACATAAAATGATGGTTGTCTAAATAAATCGAGATATAAGATTGAGTAGAAGTTAGAGCATGTTCTTAAGATCGTTCGTTCTAACGATAAGAACATTGTACTTCTCCTAGATACCTTATACGAGTATGGTTTGTTTTAAACATGCATACTTCTGAGAAAGGTTATTGCCTTTCAGAAACAGAATATACATCTATCTAAAGGATATGTGTTTCAAACACATGAAGGAGATAGATGAAGACAAAGCAGTTTCCTACACTTTGTGTGGAAATCCTTATAGATGCAATGTTGTAAAAAGACAACCTGATATCAACTATGCCGTTTGCGTAGTGGGAGGATATCAAAGTAATCTGGATAAGGGATGTTCGAATGCTGTAAGAGTGCTTTCATAGTGCTGACTTACGGAGCAAGACGAAATCTTCTTAGATTACAGTTTCTCAAATCCAAAAATCAAAGAAGGACCAGTGTAAGTCGATATCAGGCTATGTGTTCACTTTTAGAAAGAGGTGGAACCATGAAATGAAAGAGTGATAAGCAGGACGCTTCTCAGACTCTCTCATAACCGAATAGCAGCCTCAGAGGCAGCGGAAGTTTTGGTTAGGTTCCGGGATAACCTCTAAGACTTGGATATGACTCTTGGTTTATCAAAGGCTATTACATAGCGGTGCATGGTAAACCGGAAGAAGTCATAAGTCTAAAAGTGATGATAACACATAGAGCAAGTACCACCTGATACGAGTCATCGTCGAGGGAGACGACGTAGTAGTCACCAAGATAACTTCAGAGCGGCAACCTAGATTGCTCACTCACATAGTACTTCACGGAAGTACACTTTAAAGCACGTGATGAGTATGGGAACCGGGAGTTTGGAAGGAAATGACTAGACCTTAGTACAAGTGGGAGATTGTTAAGGTTGTGTACTTAATGTCTAGATTTAAGTAACGGTAAACTCCCCGTCATAGCATTTAATCTATTAAATTAATGAACAATTGTTTGCGTTTAATTATTTATTAATTAATTATGCAAAATTATAGTCCTGGATTTTATACGTTGTAGTTAGTATGGTGTTGCATGGGCACACAGAAGATCATACTATCGGTTACTCGTATTTAATCAAACAGTGGCTCACGACCTAGATGGACCCGGACCAATCCATCGATATAGTCGTTGTGTGAGAGAGAAAATAATTTATCTTAATTATTTTATCACACTTGTACACTTGGTGTATTGAGCGGATCGTTGAGATTCATCGATTAGGATTGCCGGCGATAATCGATTCGAGTCTCAGTGTATTTTATTCTTAATCCCCGATATTATTGCGGGTGTGTATATTTAATATAAGTGACTTTAATTTACCAAAGGAATTAACCGATTTAATTATTGGGTTAATTACCGGTTAAGTTGGGTCACTATATTTCATATATGGCATGCCGTGAATGATTGACCGGACAGTGTATCCCGGAAGGGTTGATAATATCCCCGAGATGAGTTCATAAGGAATTATTGTGTAAACCTCATGAGTGGATTCGTTCCGCACAATAATTAAGGTTGAATGGTACTAGTCTCGGATTAAAAAGATGAATAAATTAATTAGCAATAAATTAATTTTATTCATGGATATTTAAATCTTAAATACACGGAATAAATAATACTACCGGAGAAATATTATTTGATATAATATGGTTTAATATTGGGAGTGCAATTAATTTATATAGTGGAAAATAAATTAATTAATATTGATAAGGATTAATGGACTTGGGCAGTGGGCTCAATTTAATCTTCAATATTGGAAGCCCAATATTCCACCTCCTTTAGATCCCCTACGTAGTCTATAAAAGCACTACATGGCCTTCATAAATCATAAGACAAGATTATCATACTTGATATTCTAGAGAGTTGAAGGAGATCCATAGGAGTTCGATAGATCGTCGCCCACCCGACGTTCGAACGGAGTGCAAGGAATACGTGGGAAGATCCAAAAGGTCTTCAACTTGATTTCGTTTCTCCGCACAACGAATCAAAGGTATGATCATAAACTCCTTCATGTGAATTTATGTGAATTAAATTGTGATACATGCATGAACGCACGATCCGGGAAAACGATGAACTTCGGGGACGGGGATTCGAGATCCCCGGCGAACGTTCAAAGTGTTGGAATTCGATATCCCGAGTTATTTAAATTTGCGGAAACCAATAACCCGATCAAACCCTTCGCCGGAGATCACATGAACGTCGACTCATCCGCCGAAGTCCGGGCTTTGGAGACCACGCGCCCGAAGGCGCGCAATCCGCCCCCACCCGAACCCCCGCGAGCCGGGTTCACGCGATCGAACATCGCGTTCGATGGGGCTGCATCCGGCAGCCCCCAGCAGCAGGTCCGGCGACCTGCTGCCCGCCGTCGAGGAGCCCCCACCGTCGCGGTGGGGAGGTGACGGCACCAGCCCGTCACCGCCGGCGATCGCTCCCAGCGATCGCCCCCTCGGCCGAGGCCGAGGGTTCTCCTTCGCGCGCCGAACCCTAGGCGTGTTGGAAATCGACTACCCGGGACGTGTCCGTTCGACTACTCGAACATCCGGACAAGCCCAGTCGACCCCCGACGTACCCACTGTACTTAACACGAAGCCCTAGACCCGAAACACGCCCAGCCATTGCACCGAAAGTGCAACCGCGCGAAAACGGGGCATTCTGCCCTGTCTGTCGGCCGACGCCAAAATGCTCATGCAAAATGTCGCCCGACATGGCCAATGTCGCCCGACATTAAAGGCTTAAGAAAAAATGTCGCCCGACATTGAATGTCGCCCGACATTAAATGCTTAAGGAAAAATGTCGCCCGACATTGTCGCGATTCCAGCAGCGGGTTTCGCCCGTTCTGGCTGTTCCGACGAGATTTTCTCGATCCGACTGCCACGCCGGAGATCAGAGACCTCCCAGCAGTCCGAGAACATCAAATCCAAGCCAAAGAACACGATCGGTGGTTCGTTGTATGATTACGTACGAGAAAAAAATCGAAACGATGCGGAATAAGGTTTTCGATTTCATACCTTTGAAGCGTGATTCGGAGAAGCCGAATAGGCGAACACCCTGAGATCTTCTAGTGTGTATCCTAGCCCTCGACGCCGGACGTTGTGTGGGCAACGATCCACCGGAGTCTTCTCTTCTTCTTCTTCTCTCAAACCCTCTTTCTCACGTTTTTATTATTCTGTCTCCAGAAATATATTTGCGCTAGCAAATTAATTTCTACAGAAAAGAAAAACACTGCGCTAATCTAAATTAATTAAGCAGAGAAGAAAATAATTGCGCTAACAAAATAATTTTCTCCACAGAATTAATTATAGCGGCGTTTCGTAGGTTTAAGAGAAGAGAGAATGAGGGGTATATATAGGCCACACTAGGGACCTTAGGACAATTAATTAATTAGGCTAAATTGTAATTTAATTAAACCGGTGTCCTTAAAAGAAAACCTTTAATTAAATACAATTTTAATTATAATTAATTCCACTATAAAATTATAATTGAATTCCCAATTAATTAATCTATATTATTTTACCAATAATATTTCCGCCGAAATTACATATACGACTTTCCCCGTGTTTAAGATATCGAATGTCCACGAATTAATTTCAATTACTAATAATTAAATTAATTCGTTTCTTATTATCCGAGACTAGTACCACTCATCCTTATTATCATGTGGAACAAATCCACCTGCAGGGTTTACATGATAAACTTTATGAGCTCATCTCGGGGACATCATCAACCCGATAAACGGGACACGGTTTCCTGTCTATAATCTATAGCATGCCGTGCGTACAATTCCGATTCCCAATTTACCGAGAATCTCGACTAATCAATTAGTCTCACTCATTGGTAGATTAAAGAACCGAGAATTGGACACACGCACCTATAATTATACAGGGATTAGGAATTCGCATATCCGCAATATCTGAGGTCTAGTTCGATTACTGCGATTAGTATAAATCGAACGCCCTCCCGTGGTCCTGCTCAATACACCAAGTGTACGAGTGTAACATTATAGTCAAGACCGACTATCTACCAGTCACACTACGACGTACCGATGGATTGTCCCTGTCCATCTAAGTCGTGAGCTACTGTTCGATAGTATACGAGTAACCGACAGTATGATCTTCCGCGTGTCTCCTCACGCCATACTGTCTACAACGTATACATCAAGGACTATTGCATTAAATGCAATCATGCTTGAATCATATCTTGAATTAAGGTATAGATAAGGAGTTCCGTATTTGCACTAAACTAGACATTTAGAATACAACTCCATCAATCTCCCACTTATACTAAAAGTCTAGTCGCCCTCTCCCAAACATCAGATTCCCATAACCTCATCACGCCTACCCAACGCTTTCGCTGGAAGTGCCTCTGTGAACGGGTTTTACCAGGCAATCCTCTCGATGCTATCTAGGTGACAACTGCATCGTCTTACTAGACGATCTCTCGAATCAGGTGGTACTTGCGCTCTATGTGTTATCTCCCACTGTGGACTCGTGGCATTTCAAGTTTGCCAATACCGCTATTCAAAATAGCTTTGGGTGAACTAGAAACCACATCTAAGTCCCTTAGGAAGTTGTGAAGCCACACTGACCTTTTAACTGCCTCAGAGGCCGTTATCCTTTCAGTTTTCATGGTAGAGTCCGTAATGCATCGCTGCTTTACATTCTTCCATGTGACTGCTCCACTTCACAGTGAGAACACATAGCCTGACTTCGACTTTCAACTGTCCCTGTTTGATTGGAAATTCAATTCTATGTAATCCAAAGGAAACAACTTGACTGCTTTGTAACTCAGAACATAATTCCTGGTCCTCTGCAGGAGCCTAAACATGTTCTTTACATCAGTCGAGTGATCCTTTCTAGGATTACTATGATATCTTACCACCATGCCCACGGCATAGCAGATATCAGTTTCGTGCATAGCATTACATACATTAAGCTTTCCCACCATTAAGGTGCAGGGAACTGCTTACTCTTCTTCTATCTCCTTTATTGTGTCGGACACAAAACTTTAGATAGATGAATTCCACATCTAAAAGGTGAAGACCTTTCTTGGAATTCTGTATGCTGCAACGAGTAAGAACTGTATTTATGTATGAGGCTCGAGATAAGTTCTATGTTCTTTTCTGGCGATCATTTATTACTTTGATCCCAAGAACATTCCCGACTTCTCCTAAGTCTCTTACATTGAATTACTCGGACAACCATCCCTTTATGTCCGATAACATCTTTCATATTGTTGCCAATTTAGAAGAATGTCGTCTACATAAAGAATGAGAAAACACCACATCTTTTCTGTCACTTCTTTATTACACTCAGGACCTAAACATGCCTTGAATGAATCCATGAAATGGATTTTCTTATAGGTCTGCATGTGTCCAAGATCTTGAAGCTTCCTTCAATCCTAAGATTGATTAAGCTTTCTTACCGAATGCTCTTGGCTCTTTTCGATGAATCTCTCTGGCTGTCCCACACAGATGGCCCCGTCAAGACTTCGATTTAGGAAATCTGTCTTGACTTCCATCTTCCATGTGAAGACAAAAGAATCCGGATCGACTTTTGCCAAGACTGAGCATCTTGATCTTTCAGCGTCTCGTCATAGATCCAGGGTTCGGCTTCATGTTCTCCAGGTAACAAGTCCGAAGACTCACCTATAAACATGAACCTGTTGGGTTGTCTAACAACCCTCCCACTACAACGACGCTCCGGTGTATCTTTAGTGACTAAAGATTATAGTAGTGAACTACTCAGTTAGGCTGGTTCTAAGTCTTGATCAGTCCCTCTAAGCACATTAAGTATTACCCTACTCTTGGGCTTGTAATCTTGCATATACATATAGTCCATGTCTAAGAACCGAACATTGATGCAATCAACGAACGTACATCTGGTCCTTTGGACTATATTACATATCTTAATTCGTTTTCTTAGGGTATCCTATAAACAGCCGAATATCTGTACAAGTTTCCAAAGGAATCAAGTTCAGGATAAACGCTGCTGTTTCCAAACCATATCCCAAAAACGAATTAGGTAACTCCGAATAACTTATTGTCTACTTTCCCATATCTATAAGAGTCCTATTCCTTCTTTACAACACATTATTTTGCCGAGGCATAAATGGTGTAGTCTGTCGGGAGTTAATCCCACTTTCTGATAAGCATGCCTTACTCCTCAAAGAGGTCTGCATATATCAGAGCGAATCAACTCTAGTACTTTCTTGGATCTTTTCCCTTTAACCGTAAAGGGTTGCTTGATCATTAAAACTTCCAAGTATGATTCGAAGTTTGGAAAGTCCTTTCCTTCAACCTAGCTGAGTAGTCTATCAGCTTTCACCCTTTGAATCGTACTCAAGTTTAAAATGATCTAGCCTAAGATTCCATAAGTACATTTGATTCATCCTAGAAGGATCTTTACTCTTATTGGGGTTCGACAATGTGTTATTAGCTCCGGTCTGTTGCATCGTGGAAGAACACAGATTTAGTATTAAATTGTCTATCAATGTACCAGAATAGATAATATCCCCGTTTCCTACTCCGACAATTCTGAAACTATCAGAAGAAACAGAATATCTATTCTAAGCCAATTTAGAAATCCGAAATGAAATTTCTTTCTAAATGCCGGCACATAAAGACAATTTATTAGAACTAAAATCCTACCGTTAAAACCACTTAACATCTCCCACTGCAACGGCTGTTACCTTAACAGTATTGCCCATGTAGGTTATTACTTCTTCCTATCTAAGTCTCCGGGTTTCCTGGAACCCCTGCATTTAAGTGCAGACATGATTAGTGGTTCCTGTATCCACACACCAGGTACTGGTGGATAACACCACCAAGCATGTTTCGGTGACTAAGGAAGAATCAACTTCTTATTGCTTGAGAGGACAATTAAAACTCCCAGTATCCAAACTGCTTACAACGGAAGCACTTGCCCCTTGAGCTTGCTTGTCCCATTCTGTGGTCCATATATATTAGGCCCACTGGGTTTCCGTATTTTCTTCTTCCTTTTGCTGCACGAAAGCCTAGGAAAAGTCAATCTCTCAGCCATAAGTTCTTTGAGGACCCTCAAAGATTCTCTCAGCCGCTTGAAGTTCAATCAGGAGCTCCGTCAATGAATAAGACCCCTTATTCATATTTTAGTTTAGGCGGAACTGCTCAAAACTTCTCGGCAGAGACTGGAGCACAAAATCAACCTGGGTTACCCCATTGATAATTTCTCCCAGAACCTCTATATCATTAAGATAGCCCATCATTCTAAGAACGTGATCCCTTACGGGCGTTCTTTCCGACATGATGGCCGTCATGAGTTGCCTCATTTCACTTTGCCCGGCTGTCCTGTCCTGATAACCAAAACTTCTTGAGGTTAAGCATCATATCATAGGTAATGGTCATGACATGATCCCGATGTCGCAGCACATTTGACATGAAAGTCATAATGTTGCTCCGCGTCATCTCATAGCCTTGATCCATTTCCAATGAGCTTCCTTTCCTCAGTAGTGGAAGCATCATTTGGTTCAGCAGGTCAATTGACCTGGAGTACATATTTGTACTCCTCTGCAGTTAGGATAATGTCCAAGTTTCTTCTTTAATCCATACAAACAGGTTAAGTGAGTTTGTTGACTTTTAATGGGAATAATACCATATAAAACAAACAATTAGTTTAATTCGATATCATTTCCCTCAAATAATATCATTAAACTACCAATCATTTCCAAAATCCCATCAGACTAGCATGCCACGTTCTTGTGGACGTATACTAATCCAAACGATTTTATAATTGGATTTTTACTTCGGTCGTACATCATTATAGCAGTGACTCCGATGGGGAGGATACTATAAAGCGTACCTAAGTGTGTACCATTTCTCAGTACTAAGTCAACCGCTCGGGAACTACATATCCACCGCAAGCCACGTTCTTGTGGACGTTTACGTTGACATGCAGTCCTCCACAATTTTCTATAACTGTCGAGCCTCAATTAATCCCAAAGTTCCGTTTCCATTTAGCAAGCCACGTTAGTGTGGACGTTTACTAAAACAAACAACTTTATTAATTGAATCCCATTTATTTAAATGTCATAGAGTCTTAATTAACCCAAAGCACCGTTTCCATTTAGCAAGCCACGATAGTGTGGACGTTTACTAAAACAAACAGCTTTGTTAATTGACTCTTACATTTATTAAATTTCACAATTTTATTAATCAAATCTTGATATCTCGTAAGTGAAACTCGAAGTTTCTAACCAGCGATCAATCATGCAATTGAGCCCTATCTCTCACTAGGTGAGGGAGCCAATCAGACAATCGATCTAGTCATCGAATGACTCGAAAGTCTCTAATCTGTGTCATCGACATAACCAAGCGCTTTGGCTCCATTCCACTCCCCGGGGTGAGAATGAGTCGAGTTGAAATTAGTCTTTGAAAGACAGATTAGGCATTGCTTTTGAGAAACATAATTGTTCAATTTTATAAGTGGAATTTTAATTCAAATTTTGATCCAGTGATATCCGTGTATCGACTTTATCCGATAGGGAGGATGACACTAAAGCCAACTCGTAAGTCAATACACATCACATTCAAAACAGAGAATGGAGACCGCGGGATTGTTTCCAATCCCTCTCCCACTTAGTATTTTACGATTGAGGGATAACATGCATAAAATAATTAAGCATAATAAAAAGCACGTAAAAAACAATTAACGTGGCCCCGATTATTATGGCCTTAAGTATTCTCCAATGCACGTCTCTTGGAACTTCATCTCGTTGCTCGTCTCGATCTCGGTCCACCACCGACTCGCTCGAAGGTCAAGAGACGAACTCCTCCCACTGGAGCCTCGTCCAGAGCCTCGTTGAGTCGTCCGTGGGGTCGAACGAACCCCAGCCCCGCTGCTGCCCGTCACGAACACAGGGTGTGTTCGATGGCTGCCCGTTGCCGGTTCGTTCTTCTCGATCCTCGTTTCTCCGGGTTTTGGTCTCGTCTCGATCCACCAAAATTAGTAAGAAAAATTACAAGAATAAACTTACTAAATCCGGCATCGATCCTATACAAGGTGATCGACCCTATACATGTCCCGGATACAACGAAAAATAAATAAACCTAACGACTCAACCCGTCGTTTTTATCTATTACAAACAAGCATCGTTTTCCAAAAAAAAAACAATCTCGACAAGCCCGAGAGTTTAACAAACCACAACAAGATTATCATACAACATCCCATAATGTTGGCCATAATAATCGGGTTCAACCTGCAAGGTAAATCGTACGAACTATACAACAAACCGATAAACCGGCTCTGATACCAATTGTTGGAAATCGACTACCCGGGACGTGTCCGTTCGACTACTCGAACATCCGGACAAGCCCAGTCGACCCCCGACGTACCCACTGTACTTAACACGAAGCCCTAGACCCGAAACACGCCCAGCCATTGCACCGAAAGTGCAACCGCGCGAAAACGGGGCATTCTGCCCTGTCTGTCGGCCGACGCCAAAATGCTCATGCAAAATGTCGCCCGACATGGCCAATGTCGCCCGACATTAAAGGCTTAAGAAAAAATGTCGCCCGACATTGAATGTCGCCCGACATTAAATGCTTAAGGAAAAATGTCGCCCGACATTGTCGCGATTCCAGCAGCGGGTTTCGCCCGTTCTGGCTGTTCCGACGAGATTTTCTCGATCCGACTGCCACGCCGGAGATCAGAGACCTCCCAGCAGTCCGAGAACATCAAATCCAATCCAAAGAACATGATCGGTGGTTCGTTGTATGATTACGTACGAGAAAAAAATCGAAACGATGCGGAATAAGGTTTTCGATTTCATACCTTTGAAGCGTGATTCGGAGAAGCCGAATAGGCGAACACCCTGAGATCTTCTAGTGTGTATCCTAGCCCTCGACGCCGGACGTTGTGTGGGCAACGATCCACCGGAGTCTTCTCTTCTTCTTCTTCTCTCAAACCCTATTTCTCACGTTTTTATTATTCTGTCTCCAGAAATATATTTGCGCTAGCAAATTAATTTCTACAGAAAAGAAAAACACTGCGCTAATCTAAATTAATTAAGCAGAGAAGAAAATAATTGCGCTAACAAAATAATTTTCTCCACAAAATTAATTATAGCGGCGTTTCGTAGGTTTAAGAGAAGAGAGAATGAGGGGTATATATAGGCCACACTAGGGACCTTAGGACAATTAATTAATTAGGCTAAATTGTAATTTAATTAAACCGGTGTCCTTAAAAGAAAACCTTTAATTAAATACAATTTTAATTATAATTAATTCCACTATAAAATTATAATTGAATTCCCAATTAATTAATCTATATTATTTTACCAATAATATTTCCGCCGAAATTACATATACGACTTTCCCCGTGTTTAAGATATCGAATGTCCACGAATTAATTTCAATTACTAATAATTAAATTAATTCGTTTCTTATTATCCGAGACTAGTACCACTCATCCTTATTATCATGTGGAACAAATCCACCTGCAGGGTTTACATGATAAACTTTATGAGCTCATCTCGGGGACATCATCAACCCGATAAACGGGACACGGTTTCCTGTCTATAATCTATAGCATGCCGTGCGTACAATTCCGATTCCCAATTTACCGAGAATCTTGACTAATCAATTAGTCTCACTCATTGGTAGATTAAAGAACCGAGAATTGGACACACGCACCTATAATTATATAGGGATTAGGAATTCGCATATCCGCAATATCTGAGGTCTAGTTCGATTACTGCGATTAGTATAAATCGAACGCCCTCCCGTGGTCCTGCTCAATACACCAAGTGTACGAGTGTAACATTATAGTCAAGACCGACTATCTACCAGTCACACTACGACGTACCGATGGATTGTCCCTGTCCATCTAAGTCGTGAGCTACTGTTCGATAGTATACGAGTAACCGACAGTATGATCTTCCGCGTGTCTCCTCACGCCATACTGTCTACAACGTATACATCAAGGACTATTGCATTAAATGCAATCATGCTTGAATCATATCTTGAATTAAGGTATAGATAAGGAGTTCCGTATTTGCACTAAACTAGACATTTAGAATACAACTCCATCAAGGCGTGCGGTCCACGCGGTCCGGTGGCTTCGCCACCACCGCGTGGTCCCTCGTCTAATCCGGGTTCGATCCTTCGGATCTTGTTTTTCGATAATTGATCAATAAACTAGAATTAAATTGCGGAAATTTAATTCACCTTTCGATTCGTTGTGCGGAGAAACGAGATCTTATGATGACCTTGAGATCTTCCCACGTATTCCTTGCACTAGCCCGGACGTCGTGTGGGCGACGATCTACCGAACTCCATGGATCCTCCTCTCTACTTTCTCTCTCTAGAATTGTGATCTTCAAGTTATGAGAATAGAGAAGACCATGTAGTGCTTTTATAGGCTACGTAGGGGATCTTAAGGAGGTGGAATATTGGGCTTCCAATATTAATGATTAAATTGAGCCCAAGCCCAAATCTATTAATCCATTAATATTAATTAATTCTATTTTCCACTATATAAAATTAATTGCACTCCCAATATTAAACCATATTATATCAAATAATATTTCTCCGGTAGTATTATTTATTCTGTGTATTTAAGATATAAATATCCATGAATAAAATTAATTTATTGCTAATTAATTTATTCATCTCTTATATCCGAGACTAGTACCATTCAACCTTACTTATTATGCGGAATGAATCCACCTGCAGGGTTTACATAATAATTCCTTATGAACTCATCTCGGGGATATTATCAACCTTTCCGGGATACACTGTCCGGTCAATCATTCACGGCATGCCATATATGAAATATAGTGACCCAACTTAACCGGTAATTAACCCAATAATTAAATCGGTTAATTCCTTTGGTAAATCAAAGTCACTTATATTAAATATATGCACCCGCAACAATATCGGGGATTAAGAATAAAATACACTGAGACTCGAATCGATTTTCTCCGGCAATCCTAATCGATGAATCTCAACGATCCGCTCAATACACCAAGTGTACAAGTGTGATAAAATAATTAAGACAAATTATTTTCTCTCTCACACAACGACTATACCGATGGATTGGTCCGTGTCCATCTAGGTCGTGAGCAACTGTTCGATTAAATACGAGTAACCGATAGTATGATCTTCTGTGTGACGTCGCACACCATACTAACTACAACGTATATAATCCAGGACTATAATTTGCATATATTTAATTATAAATAATTAAATGCAAACAATTGTTCATTTAGTTAAATAGATTAATGGCAATGGATCGTGAGTTTCTGTCATTTAAATCTAGACATTAAGTACACAACTCCAACAATCTCCCACTTGTACTAAGGTCTAGTCATTTCCTCCAAACTCCCGACTCCCATACTCATCACGTGCTTAAGTTGTACTTCCAAGAAGTACTATGTGAATGAGCACTCTAGGTTGCCGCTCTGAAGTTATCTTGGTGACTACAGCGTCGTCTCCCTCGACGATGACTCGTATCAGGTGGTACTTGCACTATGTGTTATCATACACTTATGGACTTTTGATTTCTTACCATTTGCCATTGCACCGCTATTTACATAGCCTTTGGCAAATTAAGAATCACATCTAAGTCCCAGAGATTATCCCGGAGTTATACCAAAACTTCCGCTGCCTCTGAGGCCGCTATTTGGTTACCCATGGCAGAGTCCGAAAAGCATCGTGCTTATCACTCTTCCATGTTAAAACTCCTTCTCCTTCAATAGTGAAACACATAGCCTGATATCGACTTACACCGGTCCTCATTTGATTAGAAATCTAAGAGAATGTAATCCAAAGGAAATGCTCGTCTGCTTCGTAGTCTAGAACAGTACTTCGAAAGTACTTTTACGGCAGTCGAATATTCCTTTCCAGGATTACCTTGACATCCTCCCACTATGCTCACCGCATAGCCGATATCAGGTTCTCGTTTTTCAACATTGCATTTATTAAGCTTTCCACACTCAAAGTGTAGGAAATTGCTTTCATTGCTTCTATCTCCTTTTGTGTTCCAAAACACATATCCTTAGATAGATGCATTCCGTCTCTGAAAGGTAACGAACCTTTCTCGGAATCATGCATGTTAAAACGAACCATAATCATATATATGCAAGATGTCCAGGAGAAGTACAATGTTCTTTTCTTGAGATCCTAGATCTTAAGAACATGCTCTAACTTCTTCTTCATCTCATATATCGATTTTTCTAGACAACCATCATTTTATGTCTGACAACATCTTTACATTGTTACCAATGATAAAATGTTATCTACATAAAACCTCCGAGAAACACCACATTGTTTCCATCACGTTTCCCATACACACGATTCGTCAATGCCTTTTGATGAATCCATCAAATGGACTATCTCATCAATGCGCAAGTTCCACGAACTCTAGCTTTGTTACAATCCATAAATGGATCAACTAAGCTTGTACTCTAAATGATCTCGCCTCTTAACAATAATCCTTATTGTTCTCCAAGAAGGCACATTTAGATCTAGTACCGCCTCTATGTAGATCCAGGGATTGATTTCATGTATACTAGGTCCAGAGTTCGAAACTCTCTTAGTTTCATGAATATCTCCGGTTGTTATACAACCTCCCACTACAACGGCGTTCCGGTGTATAAACAGTAATAACAGTAGGTGCAGTTAGTGGTGTACCGCTACTCGGTTTGGCTGGTTCTAAGTCTTAATCGTTTTCTCTCTTATCAGAAGTATCATGTCATTTTGGGCTTGTGGTTCATCTAATAGTCTTCCTCTAAGAACCGGGCGTTAGAACTTATAACGTCCTTCTGGTTCATAGTACTATCGAACACACACCTTTTGTTCTTCTAGGATATTCTACAACCACATTTGAATGTGCCGTTGTTTCCAAGACATATCCATAGAACATAGGTAGTTCCGTTTAACTCATGCTTTTACTATTTCTATAAGAGTTCCATTTCTTATTTCCGACACACCAATCCTACAGAGGACTGTATGGTGTAGTCTCTTGGGATCCAATCCCAATCTCTGATTAGTATGTCATGCATTCCTCAGACAGGTACTTGCCTCCGCGATCAAATCGCAGGCTACAAATGGATATACCTTGATGGTTCTCCACAATTGCTTAGTGTCCATTGACTTGTCAAAACACTTGCTTTTGTGGCACATCAGGTATTCTAATCCATTTCTCGAGTAATCATCAAATGAAGTACTCGTACCTTATTGTCTGAGTAGACATAGGTCTGCATACATCAGAGTCAATCAATTCTAATACTTGTCCGGATCTTATATCTTATATCCATAAAGGATTGCTTAGTCATGTTATCTTCCAAATAAGATTCTTAGGTCGGAAGGTCCACTCCTTCAACTTAATTGATCTTACAATCAATTTTCGACCTTTGAACTTCTCATTTGAATAAATATAACTTAGCATAAGAATCCACAAGTATAAATGATTAAATAAAGAAATCTCTTATTAGTAAAACGAGTTATATATAAAACGGTTCGTTGCATCGTGGTGGACTCAGGATTCATCATTTATATATAGCTAGCTAATGTACCAAAATAGATAATATCATTATTTCTTCTTATAACCATCAAATGATTAAAAGAAATAAAATATCCATTTATTAGAAATCCAGAACAAAGTTCTTTCTAATATGAAAGGTACATAAAAGCAATAACTCAAAATGAAATCCTATAAAATGTCCTCCATTGCAACAGCTGCCTCCTCTACAGCATTGCCCATGTAGACTACGATTTCTTCTTTTCTAAGTCGTCGGGTTTCCTGGAACCCTTGCATTTAAAATGCACATACCGTCAGTGGTTCCATATCTACACACCAGGTTCCGGTAGATAATACCACTGACTATGTTTCACGACTAAAGAAAAATTTCGTACTTTCTTTGAGAGGATAATCAGACTTCCAGTACCCAGACTGTTTGCATCGAGAACTCTTGCCTCATGGCTTTCTCATCCCATCTCGTGGTCCAAGAAACTTAGGACCACTGGGTTTCTTTGCTTTCTTGTCATTTCCCCCGATTCATGCTTTTAGGTTCGAAACCTTTGGCATTGGCTACAAGAGCTTGCGATTTCCGTCTCAACTCGTCTAAAAGGTCAATCATCTCAAAAACGTGTTTAAGCGTTTTCTCGAAGCGACTGGCCTTTATAAGTATCCTCATCGCTTCTTGTCTAGCCGCCTATCTCAATAGGCTCGGAAGGACAAAGCTCACTGAGTACAAACTAGTACTCTTTAACAGTTTGGGTAATGTCTAGATCTCTATTCCAATCATTACATTTAGGGACCAGTGAGTTTATAATCCTTACGTATCACATAAAGTGGGTTCAAAGTCATTTCCTAATCTATGAGCACATATAACAACAAACAATCGATTTTGTAACATCCCATTTTTCATAACATAAACTAAAGAGGATTTTCTTACTTTTCAAAATAAATTGTAATATTTAAAATAACAAGATGTCAAAACGACTTTTCATAATAAAATCTTTAATTAAAATAATAACCCTCAATAGTCAAATTTAAATAAAAATACTCAAGTATGAAGTTTCAAAAGCGGAAAGCATAAAAGAAAATAATGTATTTGAAATAAACGCTGCTACTACTATCGCCGCCACATCCCCGTCTCGCTCCGATTTCGCTTAACCTGAAAGGATGGGGTTTTAAATTTGTGAGTTATCAACAACTCAGTAGGGATACCAGTTCACACATTGCACGATACGAAAATAACCGGAATGACGCTCAACTTTATAAACTAACTTGAACTTGTTAGATAGTGGGATATACCCAAGGACATGAATTTCCGAACGATTAAACGTTCCTATCACTTGCTTGCTTGATTTATTACCGTGAACACGTCACACGTCTACGTGAACACGGCCATGAGTTTCGTCGCGCGACTAATATGTGCACATAACATGAATAGAATATAAAGTCCTCGATATCGAACAATTACCTGCGTACCATACACTGATATGAACTGTATTTGAAAAGGTTTTAGAAATACCCCTACCTTGACAATGCAGAACTTGACTTGATGAAAAGATGCGTGGATGAATGCTCGTGAAATCATAATCCTTGTGCAATCCTAATCCTCAATATCCATAAATCCTACGTAATATTAATATGAAATTAATATATGTATAAATATGTATGTGTATATACTGTATAAGTAATAAGCTAATATTTATTAATCTTTTACTAAAGGCAATTAGGATTTCCATATAAAAGAGTGGGCTTAGGATTTAATTAAATTAATGGTTGGCGTATAAAATTTCAATGTGCTGAAGCAATATAAAACTAGGTAGAGATATAAGGAACTATGGTTAAGATGGTATCGGACTGAGATATATATACAAAGGGGAAAGCACTCTTAATCATCTCCTCCTAACTTACAAAACGTGGGCTTAATTATAAAAGGAATAAGGGATAATTCATTTTCTTCAAATTGACTTGTAGAGACAGCTAGACAGAGAGGGAAAGAGCTTACATGGCTGTGAATGAAAATTGACCATGACTAAGTACTGAGATCTCGGCGGACTCTTCGGGAATGGGAGGAGGCAGCAAGATCTTCTAACAGTGTATCTCGCAACGTTGATGTCCAGGGGAATTGAACGAGTAAGGGTGGGCCAATTTTAAGGGTAACACCAGTTGCGGCCGTGACTAAGTGCATCGGCAAATCGTCTTCTCCGACGGCTTGGTAATAGGAGATGAGCAGCGGCGTAAGGAGAATATAGGTCCGCCCTTCAGGCAACAATATCTCGACGTAGATCAGCGACACACGGAAAGAGAAGTGAGGCTCACCGATCGCCCTATAGCTCATCCTGACGTTTCTCCACGGGTGGGCTCTGTCGACTTCTCATCGGGGCAACCCAAAGGGACGAGAATGTGGTTCTCAAAAGAAGCCGAAATATAAATATAATTGTGGGCTATTGAAAACTTATAGACGGGGCTGGGAAGATGAGGTCGGGTGGCTTAAGGTTTAATTATTTCTTTTAGGGTTTGAAGGTAAGGTAAGGATACAGTTAATATATATATCCCACGTACTAGTGTTTGTTTTGGATACTAAAGGTTGGCTTGGGCTTTAAGTAAGATGTACTCAGCTTAAATAATGTATAAAATTTATTTACCTCATAAATATGCTAGTAGCCCAACGTAGTAGTAGTAATAATAATAATAATAATAATAATAATAATAATAATAATAATAATAGTGGTAGGATATTTTAAAGTTTAGTGTATTCGATTGTTTTTCTTTCAAGAATGATACTTTAAATGTAAAATAGTATTAATAAAATTGTTGGAATTTGAGGATCTCTAAATGCTAAATGAAATGTCAATATAATGATGAATAAATTAAATCGTGAATCGAAATGCATGATATGACTTAACATAAAAATTAACATGAACTTCAAATGATTAGAGATAATGCATAGTATAATTATTTCGTTAGCAAATTATTAATTGGGCCAAAATTAATTAATTAGTTAATATATTTTTTGCGGTTGTTACAACCTACCCTCCTTATAAAAATTTCGTCCTCGAAATTCTTTATATACTTCTTGTGAAGGACTCCGTTTATGTGACTTTTGTTTCTGCTCGTGCTCTCAAGTGCAGTTTCCCTCCACATGGCGTATCCGTTTGGCATATATTAATGACACATCGTTGTTTCTGAACATGTGGTTTTTGTGATCTAAGATCATTTCACACATCTCATTAAGATAACTCTATGCATTCGTAACTCTTCTTCGTTAATAACACATGTTCTAACATTTCTCCCCGAGTTCGTCTCGTTCTTTCATATTGACTTTCTGTCTAAAGATAACACGCGGTGTTAATCGTCTGTTTCGTTCTCATCGCCTTGTGAAAACTTTCCTAAAATCTTGAAATGAAACACGAATCTCTATCAGACACAAATGATATTGAAGTACCGTGAAACCTCATTAATTCACGAAAGTACATCCGTGCGAGCTGATCCATATTAAATGTCAACTTCACAGGTAGAAAATGTGCAGATTTTGTTAATCGATCAACAATTACCCAAATTGCGTCGCAGTAAACTTACCACAAAGTCCACAGTCACGTGCTTCCATTCCACTCGGGAAATTTATATTGGTTGAAGTAAACTGGATGGTTGTTGGTGTTCGGCTTTAACTTGTTGAGACACCGAGCACTTCACACGAATAACCCAATGTCTCTTTTCATACTTCTCCACTATAATGACTCTCTCAATTCGTGATACATCTGTGTATCTCATGAGTGGGAAGTGTAAGGCTTAAAATGTGCTTCTTCTAGGATTTCTTTCCTCAAAGCCTCATCTTTTGGCACACACAATTATTTTTTTATTTTTATTATTATTTTTTTTTTTTGTTAAGTACTAGGACACCATCTCCCGTTCCAGAAAAACCCTCATTGCTCCCTTCCCGAACTCAGGTCTTTATCTTCAATAGGAACCCATCATCCTCATGGGCTTCTTTAATACTTTCCATTAGAGTAGGAAAAATCGTCAAAGCACATAAAGTTTCATTCGTACTATTCGGTTGAGAAATCACTTCGATTCATAAATTCTCAAACTCTTTCTGAAGTTGGTCTGTGACTTTTCAACTTAAGGAATTTTCTATCACGTTTAGCCTGTCCAGGATGATAATGAATTGAACATTCATAATCTTTAACAAGCTATAACCATTTTCTCTGACGCATATTCAACTTCTTTAATTTTGCGCGAAGATATACTTCAAAATCTTGTGATCGGTGTATATATCGCACTTCACTCCATACAAGTAATGTATATGAATTTCCAAGGTATGGATCACTACAGCAAGCTCCAAGTCGTGGGTACGGTAAGTCAGTTCGTGTGTCTTCGGTTGTCGGGAAGTATAGGCTATCCCTTTCCCACGATGCATCAACACACAACACAGTCCTTGTTTTGAAGCATCACTATAGACCACAAAATCGTCGGTACCATTAGGAATGGCCAGAACTTGAATTGTAGTCAACTTCCTCTTGAGTTTTAGAAAAACTTTTCTCTTTAACTATATTATCGGTTTTTCTATCTTTGAACACCTTCAATGAATCTCCGATAGCAATCCGCGAAACTCGAGAAGTTACGTATCTCTTTAACATTCTTGGGTGAACAATTGATTGACCTCTTCAATCTTAGAAGGATTAACTTGGATTCTATAGAGCCATGACAACATGCTCGAAAAGTCAAACATGGTTTAGCCAATACTCACGTTTCGGGATTTTCGCATAAACTTCTCTTTGCTCAACGTCTCAAAGATAAACCTCAAATGTTTCATCAATGAACATGATCATAAACTGTTTGAGTTCAGAAAGCTGACTTTGAGATATTAACTCTCTCGGTGATATCCCGACCTTAAGTCAATTTACGAGAACACACTTGCCCCTTTTAATTGATCACAAACATCATCAATTTTGGGGTACTTGATACTTGTTCTTCATTTTTAGCCGATTCAACTATCAGTAATCAGTGCACCTCCTTCAATACTATTAGTGTTATCTCTTGGTAAGATACTATTACGATTATCCAATGAAAAGTCAATTTCTATTATGACATCGAAGCGTACTTCTTTCTAATACGTCAAGACCAACTCTTACGGCCTTCCGTGCCATAGTTCGCTACTACGTTCTTACATAGGCGAATGGTCTCATTTGTTTTACTTGAGGCTTTACTAGCCTCCAAAGTGTCACATACTACATCATATATATGTGCATCACTTGCTTGAGCAACATACTTACTAGATACGAAATTGAATGTCCATTGCAAGGCTCCATAAGTTCAACGAATAAATTCTAAATCAAATCTTCAACAACATCGAAAGTTACCCACATGAATTATAATATACTTCTTAAACGTTTTTAAGTTCTTAAGGCCACAATTAACTTAATATTATCTTATATATATAATTATATAATTTGTGTAAATCATGCATCATGCAACTAATGTTTTTTTTTTTTTTTTTTTTTTTTTTTTTTTTTTTTTTTTTGAAACATATGCATCATATTTTTGCAATAAATTGCGCACATCTTGACATAATAATCATGAACTTGAATTTTAACATGAACTTGAACTTGAACTTAAATAAAGTGCGCAATTTAAGCAACATAAAATTTTCACTTGAAAACTTGAACATGCAATGCACTTGAAAAATCATGAATTTGAAAACTGTGAACTTAAGTATGCATCTTACTTGAAAATCATGAACATGACGTGTAATTTACTTGTAAAATAATGAGTCTAGACATGCATCCTAATTGAAAAACATGAACTTGATAGGCATTTTTCTTGAAAATCATGAGAATATAAATGCAATTTACTTGAAACTCATGTGCGCAACTAGACATGCAACTTAAATGAAACATCATGAATGTAGAATGCACTTACTTGCGAAGTCGGCGCGAACGGCGGAGGTGGACGATAGTAGCTAATTTTGAAAATTGTTTTAGGTCCGTAAAGAGAACCGTAATGCTCTGATACCAAGTTGTAACATCCCATTTTTCATAACATAAACTAAAGAGGATTTTCTTACTTTTCAAAATAAATTGTAATATTTAAAATAACAAGATGTCAAAACGACTTTTCATAATAAAATCTTTAATTAAAATAATAACCCTCAATAGTCAAATTTAAATAAAAATACTCAAGTATGAAGTTTCAAAAGCGGAAAGCATAAAAGAAAATAATGTATTTGAAATAAACGCTGCTACTACTATCGCCGCCACATCCCCGTCTCGCTCCGATTTCGCTTAACCTGAAAGGATGGGGTTTTAAAGGGGTGAGTTATCAACAACTCAGTAGGGATACCAGTTCACACATTGCACGATACGAAAATAACCGGAATGACGCTCAACTTTATAAACTAACTTGAACTTGTTAGATAGTGGGATATACCCAAGGACATGAATTTCCGAACGATTAAACGTTCCTATCACTTGCTTGCTTGATTTATTACCGTAAACACGTCACACGTCTACGTGAACACGGCCATGAGTTTCGTCGCGCGACTAATATGTGCACATAACATGAATAGAATATAAAGTCCTCGATATCGAACAATTACCTGCGTACCATACACTGATATGAACTGTATTTGAAAAGGTTTTAGAAATACCCCTACCTTGACAATGCAGAACTTGACTTGATGAAAAGATGCGTGGATGAATGCTCGTGAAATCATAATCCTTGTGCAATCCTAATCCTCAATATCCATAAATCCTACGTAATATTAATATGAAATTAATATATGTATAAATATGTATGTGTATATACTGTATAAGTAATAAGCTAATATTTATTAATCTTTTACTAAAGGCAATTAGGATTTCCATATAAAAGAGTGGGCTTAGGATTTAATTAAATTAATGGTTGGCGTATAAAATTTCAATGTGCTGAAGCAATATAAAACTAGGTAGAGATATAAGGAACTATGGTTAAGATGGTATCGGACTGAGATATATATACAAAGGGGAAAGCACTCTTAATCATCTCCTCCTAACTTACAAAACGTGGGCTTAATTATAAAAGGAATAAGGGATAATTCATTTTCTTCAAATTGACTTGTAGAGACAGCTAGACAGAGAGGGAAAGAGCTTACATGGCTGTGAATGAAAATTGACCATGACTAAGTACTGAGATCTCGGCGGACTCTTCGGGAATGGGAGGAGGCAGCAAGATCTTCTAACAGTGTATCTCGCAACGTTGATGTCCAGGGGAATTGAACGAGTAAGGGTGGGCCAATTTTAAGGGTAACACCAGTTGCGGCCGTGACTAAGTGCATCGGCAAATCGTCTTCTCCGACGGCTTGGTAATAGGAGATGAGCAGCGGCGTAAGGAGAATATAGGTCCGCCCTTCAGGCAACAATATCTCGACGTAGATCAGCGACACACGGAAAGAGAAGCGAGGCTCACCGATCGCCCTATAGCTCATCCTGACGTTTCTCCACGGGTGGGCTCTGTCGACTTCTCATCGGGGCAACCCAAAGGGACGAGAATGTGGTTCTCAAAAGAAGCCGAAATATAAATATAATTGTGGGCTATTGAAAACTTATAGACGGGGCTGGGAAGATGAGGTCGGGTGGCTTAAGGTTTAATTATTTCTTTTAGGGTTTGAAGGTAAGGTAAGGATACAGTTAATATATATATCCCACGTACTAGTGTTTGTTTTGGATACTAAAGGTTGGCTTGGGCTTTAAGTAAGATGTACTCAGCTTAAATAATGTATAAAATTTATTTACCTCATAAATATGCTAGTAGCCCAACGTAGTAGTAGTAATAATAATAATAATAATAATAATAATAATAATAATAATAATAATAATAGTGGTAGGATATTTTAAAGTTTAGTGTATTCGATTGTTTTTCTTTCAAGAATGATACTTTAAATGTAAAATAGTATTAATAAAATTGTTGGAATTTGAGGATCTCTAAATGCTAAATGAAATGTCAATATAATGATGAATAAATTAAATCGTGAATCGAAATGCATGATATGACTTAACATAAAAATTAACATGAACTTCAAATGATTAGAGATAATGCATAGTATAATTATTTCGTTAGCAAATTATTAATTGGGCCAAAATTAATTAATTAGTTAATATATTTTTTGCGGTTGTTACAGATTTAATCTCCGATATTATCTCCCTCAAATAATATCTTTAAACCACTAATCACCTCTAAAATCCCATCAGATATGGCAAGCCACGATAGTGTGGACGTTTACCTATCCAAATGATTTAGCAATTAGATTTTCTTCGGTCGTACATCAATTATAGCGTTACTTCGATGGGAAGAATACTATAAAGCGTACCTAAGTGTAAACCATTACTCAGTATCTAAGAAGATTGTTTGGGACACGCATATTCACCGCAAGCCACGATAGTGTGGACGTTTACGTTAACATACGCTCCTTTACTCCCTTCTATAACTGTCTACATCAATCGTTCCAAAGTCCCATTCAATGTAGCAAGCCACGATAGTGTGGACGTTTACTACACCAAAAGACTTTTACAATTGACATCCAATTACTTGATCCATTCGATCTTGTAAATCAAGACGCGGAGAATCATAAGTGAAACTCGAAGTTTCTAACCAGTGATTCACCATGCGAACAACCCTATCTCTCATAGAATGAGGGAGCCGAGCAGACAATCGATCTAGTCATCAAATGACACGAAAGTATCTAATTTGTGTCCTCGACATGACCAAGTGGCTTTGGCTCCATTCCACTCCCCGGGGTGAGAATGAGTCGACTTGAAATCAGTTTTGGAAAGAGAAATTAGGCATTGTTTGATAAACTTAATCAATGTATCTTGTAAAAGGAATTACAAGAATTCTCCTCCAATGGCTTATCTATACGAACTTCAAAAGTCCATAAAAGTCACCAAGAGAACAGCAATGGAGACCATGGATATGTTTCCATACCCTCTCCCACTTAGCTTTTTATAACAAAGGGATACGCTATCTAATGCATAATTAAATACACATAAGCATAATAACAAACATACATTTCATGCAAGTACGTTCACAAATAATCAAATAATTACTCAAGTAAAATTATTTCTCGACTATTCGTACCTTGATGAATTCCAGCATGCTTGTCTTGAGCCTCCATTCTACGTCTTGAATACTTTGCCGAGCGACGGAAAAATTCTTTGATTCTCATATTTAATTTTACTCCAATTAAATAAAATCAATTCCATTGATTTCCATATTTAATTCTATTTTAAATAAAATCCAAGATTTTCCAATCCAAAATAAATTTTGAATTAATCTATTGATTTTAAATAAAATACTTAAATTAAATAAAATCAATATTATTAAAATCCATTGATCTCCATATTTAATTTTATTCTAAATAAAATCCAAGATTTTCCAATCCAAAATAAATTTTGAATTAATCTAATGATTTTAAATAAAATACTTAAATTAAATAAAATCAATATTTTAATAATTTCTCAATCCTATTTAGATTAGATCTCAAGAATCCTAATCAAAATCGAATTTTGATTCTTCTTAAGACTTCTAATCCAAGTAGGTATAGGATATCTAGAGAAACTAGAATTTTCTTTCCTAATTTAACTCTCCATCTAATTCCATTATTTAATTCCATAATTAAGAAATCTAATCCAAATAGAATTTGAATTAATTCCAAAATTAAATTAAATAAAATTAGAAAGATTAAATTATTTCCGGAAAGATCGGATTTACCGGGACGAACCGAAAACAATTCCGGTCATCCCTAAATCGAACCATGAGATGGACCAATCAAAACCATGGCTTTAGGACATGCACATGCAAACCATGCATATCGAGACCATGCAACCAAACTCACGCACATGCAAATTGCACATGCAACTTGCAGCATGAATTAATTCATGCGCACACATACAGCTTCGAGAAAAAAAAATTCCCAGCAGCCGTGCACCTTTCCAGCGAGCTTTTGCCGCATCGATCGACTTCCGGCAGGTTACCTCCACTGGCAACTTATGCCGTCGACTCCAGCAGCAGCCCGCTTTCGCCATCCCGATCGTCCGTGTGCGAAGCCTTCCGCGATGCCGTCGACGTGACCGTCGAACGCAGCAGCCGGCTGCCGGCGAACCACCACCACTGGTGGCATACGCCGACACGCCCAGCTGCGTTCAGCTCGCTTCCAGCAGCCCGCACTAAGCTACTGCCGCACAGCCCGCTCAAGGCATACCAGCAGCCCGCTCAAAGCTCTAGCTCGTCGGCGATCGACATCCGGCGATCATGCCGTCGATCCTTGCCAACAGCTCAGCCCGTGCCGCCTCACCGCTGCTCCGAGAGCAGCTGAAACAGCCCGGCCCTTGCTCGTGCTTCCAGCCACCTCCCCGGCAGCCCGCACCGAGCGCACGTTCGATCCGGTTCGATTTCCGAAAACCCTCGATTTTTAATATATTTTTCCGTCGATTTTTAATTTAATAAAAATTCACAAGATTCATACAAGAGAGAAAACAAGTACGTAGAACAATATAGCACAATAATTTAACAATTTAAATTAATCTATGGCCATATATATCGAGAATCGATTATCGAAACAATTAACGAAAAACGTAACCGTACGCTCTGATACCAATTGTTGGAATTCGATATCCCGAGTTATTTAAATTTGCGGAAACCAATAACCCGATCAAACCCTTCGCCGGAGATCACATGAACGTCGACTCATCCGCCGAAGTCCGGGCTTTGGAGACCACGCGCCCGAAGGCGCGCAATCCGCCCCCACCCGAACCCCCGCGAGCCGGGTTCACGCGATCGAACATCGCGTTCGATGGGGCTGCATCCGGCAGCCCCCAGCAGCAGGTCCGGCGACCTGCTGCCCGCCGTCGAGGAGCCCCCACCGTCGCGGTGGGGAGGTGACGGCACCAGCCCGTCACCGCCGGCGATCGCTCCCAGCGATCGCCCCCTCGGCCGAGGCCGAGGGTTCTCCTTCGCGCGCCGAACCCTAGGCGTGCGGTCCACGCGATCCGGTGGCTTCGCCACCACCGCGTGGTCCCTCGTCTAATCCGGGTTCGATCCTTTGGATCTTGTTTTTCGATAATTGATCAATAAACTAGAATTAAATTGCGGAAATTTAATTCACCTTTCGATTCGTTGTGCGGAGAAACGAGATCTTATGATGACCTTGAGATCTTCCCACGTATTCTTTGCACTAGCCCGGACGTCGTGTGGGCGACGATCTACCGAACTCCATGGATCCTCCTCTCTACTTTCTCTCTCTATTTTTGTTATCTTCAAGTTATGAGAATAGAGAAGACCATGTAGTGCTTTTATAGGCTACGTAGGGGATCTTAAGGAGGTGGAATATTGGGCTTCCAATATTAATGATTAAATTGAGCCCAAGCCCAAATCTATTAATCCATTAATATTAATTAATTCTATTTTCCACTATATAAAATTAATTGCACTCCCAATATTAAACCATATTATATCAAATAATATTTCTCCGGTAGTATTATTTATTCCGTGTATTTAAGATATAAATATCCATGAATAAAATTAATTTATTGCTAATTAATTTATTCATCTCTTATATCCGAGACTAGTACCATTCAACCTTACTTATTATGCGGAATGAATCCACCTGCAGGGTTTACATAATAATTCCTTATGAACTCATCTCGGGGATATTATCAACCCTTCCGGGATACACTGTCCGGTCAATCATTCACGGCATGCCATATATGAAATATAGTGACCCAACTTAACCGGTAATTAACCCAATAATTAAATCGGTTAATTCCTTTGGTAAATCAAAGTCACTTATATTAAATATATGCACCCGCAACAATATCGGGGATTAAGAATAAAATACACTGAGACTCGAATCGATTTTCGCCGGCAATCCTAATCGATGAATCTCAACGATCCGCTCAATACACCAAGTGTACAAGTGTGATAAAATAATTAAGACAAATTATTTTCTCTCTCACACAACGACTATACCGATGGATTGGTCCGTGTCCATCTAGGTCGTGAGCAACTGTTCGATTAAATACGAGTAACCGATAGTATGATCTTCTGTGTGACGTCGCACACCATACTAACTACAACGTATATAATCCAGGACTATAATTTGCATATATTTAATTATAAATAATTAAATGCAAACAATTGTTCATTTAGTTAAATAGATTAATGGCAATGGATCGTGAGTTTCTGTCATTTAAATCTAGACATTAAGTACACAACTCCAACACAAAGGACCCTCGGCTGGGAGCCGAGGGGTGGCGATCGAGCCCTAGGGCATCGATCGCCGGTAGCGATCACGCGAGGGGAGCCCCGGCTGGACGTCGGGGCGAGCGATCGACCTAGGGTCGATCGCTGGGGGCTGCCGTGGCTTCGCGCCGCGGCTGGGCGCTCCCTCCCCAGTCGGTGGTGGCGGTGAGTCGCCGGACTCACCGCCGGGGGCTGCTAGGCAGCCCGACGCGATCATCATCGATCGCGAGCCCGCGGTGGGGCTCGGCTAGGGTTTCGGCCGCGGGTTCATCCCGTGGGGATTCTCCGGTTGAGCTCCGGATATCGTGGAGCTCGTGATCGGTTTCCGGCGACGGGATTTCGGTCGGGGTTATCGGTTCCGCAATTTTTGATACCCCGGGATATCGATTTCCAGCATTTTTCCCTTTCAAATGGGTGGCGTCGACTACTATCACAGGCCTCAGAGTGCCCTGCTCAAATGCACGAATGCACTGCCCGAGCGCAACAAACATGCGGCAAAACACGCCCTGGTCGGTCGTCTGAATATCGTACTGATGGAGTTATATTCTAAATGTCTAGTTTAGTGACAATATGGAACTCCTTATCTGTGTTTTTCATTATCTATTAATCAAACTGTCGGCATTTCTGTCTACCTTGTACTTGAATGCAATAGTCCTAGATATATACGTTGTAGACAGTATGGCGTGAGGAGACACGCGGAAGATCATACTGTCGGTTACTCGTATATTATCGAACAGAAGCTCACGACTTAGATGGACAGGGACAATTCATCGGTACGTCGTAGTGTGACTGGGTAATAGTTGGTCTTGACTATTATGTTACACTTGTACACTTGGTGTATTGAGCAGGACCACGGGAGGGCTTTCGATTTATACTAATCGACGTAATCGAACTAGACCTCAGAATTACGGATATACGAATTCTTAATCCCTATATAATTATAGGTGCGTATGTCCAATTCTCGGTTCTTTAACTTGCCAATGAGTGAGACTAATTGATTAGTCGAGATACTCGGTAAATTGGGAATCGGAATTGTACACACGGCATGCTATAGATTATAGACAGGAAACCGTGTCCCGTTTATCGGGTTGATAACGTCCCCGAGATGAGCTCATAAAGTTTATCATGTAAACCCTGCAGGTGGATTTGTTCCACATGATAATAAGGATGAGTGGTACTAGTCTCGGATAATAAGAAACGAATTAATTTAATTATTAGTAATTAAATAAATTCGTGGACGTTCGATATCTTAAACACGGGGAAAGTCGTATATGTAATTTCGGCGGATTTATTATTGTTGAAATAATATTAAAATTAATTTCGGGAATTCAATTATTATTTTTTAGTGGAGTTAATAATAATTAAAATTGAAATCGATTAATTAAGGAATTGCGTTTACGTATTCTAAGTTAATTAATATTTCAATTTAGCCCTTAATTAATTTATCCTAAGGTCCCTAACGTAACTCTATATAATCCCCTCCCGTACTCTCCTAAAACCTATCATTCGCCGCTATTTCATTTTACTGAGAAAAACAATTGCGTTAACGCAATTATAATTTTTCTCTGTAAAATTAAATTAGTTTGCGCTAATATTTTTCTCTCAGAGAGAAAAAGATATATTAACGCTGTTGATAGAGAAAATACAGAAGGGAGAACTCCAGCGGATCGTTGCCCACACAACGGCTGGAGAAGGGATCTGAGGCATACGTTAGAAGCATCTAAGGTCTCAACAATCGACCGAGAGGTATGAGATCGATAACTCTATTCCGCTATTTATTCGATCTAATTTCTCGTTGAAAATACATGAACGTGGATCGGGTTCCGGGGTCGTGGATCGTGTTCCTCGACTACTGGGGGTTCTAGGACCTCCGGAACGGTAGTCGGATGAGGAAAAACGACCCGGAAACGAGCCCGGAACAGCAACGTCGCGTTGCTGTTCGCGGACAAACGGCGGTCGCCAAAGGGCAAACGTCGGTCGCCGTTTGCAGTTCCTTTCAGCGACCGCTGGACTGCTTTCGGCGGTCGCCGAATTGATGCAGTCCAATTCCGTTTCGCGCGGTTGTCCTCCGGGGCGATGGCTGGGCGTGATTCGGGATAAGGGCTGTTAAGCGAACGAAGTAGTGACTTCGGAGGTCGACTGGAATGGTTCGGATGTTCGAGCGATCGAACGAACGCATCCCGGGTAGTCGATTTCCAACAATTGGTATCAGAGCCGGTTATACGTTCTTTGTATTGTTTGCGAGTTTTGTTTTGCAGGAAAACCCGATTATTATGGTCATATGTTTATGAACTGTATGTTGTGGTTTGTTAAACTCTCGGGGTTGTCGAGATCTTTTGGTTTTAACGTTGCTTGTTTGTAATAGTTTAAAACGACGGGTTGAGTCGTTTAGGGTTTTTCGTTTGTTTTTCGTTTATCCGGATGTATAGGTTCGATCATTCCTGTATAGGATCGATGCCGGAAGTAGTTAGTATTACTCTTGTAATGTTGCTGCTGCTTGGTGGATCGAGAGAAGATCGAAGGACGGACGAACGAGGGTCGAGAAATCGAACCCGCGGCTACTGTGCAAAAACGGCGCCCGCTGGAGGGCAAACGGCGGTCGCCGTTTGCAGCTCCTCCAGCGACCGCTGTTCCTCAAACGGCGGGCGCTGTTTTGAGTTTTGGCAGCAGCGACGCGGGGGTTCGACGGACATCACGGATCGCTTGTCTAGGGCCCGGGATGATATTCCAGTGGGAGGGGTTCGTCTCTTGGTCCTTAGACGAGTCGGTGATGGACCGAGACCGAGACGAGCAACGAGACGAAGATCCGAGAAGATGTGCATCGAATATTTTAAAGGCCATAATAATCGGGCCACGTTAATTGCTTCTTGTGTGTTTAACGTGCTTTTATTATGCTTTAAATTTTATGCATGCTTGTTAATCCCTTTCGTAAAAACTAAGTGGGAGAGGGATTGGAAACAATCCCGCGGTCTCCATTCTCTGTTTTGATGGTGATGTGTGTCGCTTACGAGTTGGCTTTAGTGTCATCCTCCCTATCGGATAAAGTTGACACACGGATATCACTGGATCAAAATTCGAATTCAATTCCATTTATAGAATTGAACACTTAAGTTTTTCAAAGCAATGCCTAATCTGTCTTTCAAAGACTAATTTCAACTCGACTCATTCTCACCCCGGGGAGTGGAATGGAGCCAAAGCGCTTGGTTATGTCGATGACACAGATTAGAGACATTCGAGTCATTTGATGACTAGATCGATTGTCTGGTTGGCTCCCTCACTTTGTGAGAGATAGGGCTCAATTGCATGATTGATCGCTGGTTAGAAACTTCGAGTTTCACTTACGAGATATCAAGCTTTGATTAACGAAATTGTGAAATTTATTAAATGGAATTCAATTAACAAAGTTGTTTGTTTAGTAAACGTCCACACTATCGTGGCTTACTAGACGGAAACGGAACTTTGGGTTAATTGAGGCTCGACAGTTATAGGAAATCGTAAAGGGACCGCATGTCAACGTAAACGTCCACACTAACGTGGCTTGCGGTGGGCGTGTAGTTTCCGAGCGGTTAACTTAGTACTGAGAAATGGTATACACTTAGGTACGCTTTACTGTATCCTCCCCATCGGAGTCACTGCTGTAATGATGTACGACCGAAGTAAAAGTCCAGTTATAAAATCGTTTGGACTAGTATACGTCCACATGAACGTGGCATGCTAGTCTGATGGGATTTTAGGATTGATTGGTAGATTTAATGATATTAATTAAGGGATTTAATATCGAATTAAATTTGACGTTTTGATTTGTCTCTTTTATAGATATGGCACTCAACCCGCTGTCCATTATACTAAAAGAAAACAAACCCACTGGTCCGAACTATGTTGATTGGAAACGAAACTTGGACATTGTCCTAACTGCTGAGGAGTACAAGTATGTACTCCATGAGGTTTGTCCTGATGAACCTACTGATACCTCCACTCCTGAGGAAAAGGAAGCTCATCGGAAGTGGGTCAAGGCTGATCAGATGGCGCGGTGCTACATTTTGGCTTCTATGTCAAATGTGCTGCAACATCAGCATGAGGCCATGACCACTGCCTATGATATGATGCTTAACCTCAAGGAGATGTTTGGTAGTCAGGATAGGGCAGCCAGGCAAGATGCCATGAGAAAACTCATGACGGCCACTATGTCCGAAGGAACGCCCGTGAGGGATCACGTTCTTAGGATGATAGGCTATCTGAATGAGATAGAGATTATGGGAGGAGCTATCGATGGGGAAACCCAGATCGATATAGTGCTCCAGTCTCTGCCTAGGAGTTTTGAGCAGTTCCGCCTGAACTATAACATGAACAAGAGGTTATATTCGTTGGCGGAGCTGATGGAGTAGTATACTTAATGTCTAGATTTGAGTATTCTGAACTCTGTATGCACTTTCATTTACCTATTAATAACAGACATTCATTTGCTTTTAATTATTGTTAATTAAATACATGCAAATTATAGTCCTGGATTTTATACGTTGTAGTTAGTATGGTGTTGCATGGGCACACAGAAGATCATACTATCGGTTACTCGTATTTAATCGAACAGTTGCTCACGACCTAGATGGACACAGACCAATCCATCGGTATAGTCGTTGTGTGAGAGAGAAAATAATTTATCTTAATTATTTTATCACACTTGTACACTTGGTGTATTGAGCGGATCGCTTGAGACTTATCAATTAGGATTGCTCTGTGATAATTGATTTAAGTCTCGGAGTATTTTATTCTTAATCCCTGAAACAATTGCGGGTGTGTATATTTAATATAAGTGACTTTGATTTACCAAAGGAATTAACCGATTTAATTATTGGGTTAATTACCGGTTAAGTTGGGTCACTATATTTTATATATGGCATGCCGTGAATTCTTGAAGGGACAGTGTATCCCGGAAGGGTTGATAATATCCCCGAGATGAGCTCATAAGGATTTATTATGTAAACCTCGCGAGTGGATTTAATTCCGCATAATAAATAAGGTTGAGTGGTACTATTCTCGGATATAAGAGATGAATAAATTTATTAAGCAATAAATAAATTTTATTCATGGATATTTAAATCTTAAATACACGGAATAAATAATACTAAGTTGGAGAAATATTATTTGATATAATATGGATAAATATTGGGAGTGCAATTTTATTTATATAGTGGAAAATAAATAAAATTAATATTGATAAGAATTAATGGATTTGGGTTGGACCCAATTTAATTTTCAATATTAGAAGCCCAATATTTAATCTCCTTTTGATCCCCCTCGTAGCCTATAAAAGCACTACATGGTCTTCACTTTTTCATAAGAGAGAAAAAATATAAGATACGCCAATCATAAAGAGTGAGGAGGATCCATAGGAGTTCGATAGATCGTCGCCCACCCGACGTTCGAACGGAGTGCAAGGAATACGCGGGAAGATCACGAGGTCGTCGATTTCGTTTCTCCGAACAACGAATCGTAGGTACAATTCTCAACTAACTTGATTATTGTTCGATTTGTTTTTATCGAAAATACCGTAGGACGAAGATCCGAGGATCGAAGCCCGGAATAGACGGACGAACGCGCGGTGGTGGCGAAGCCACCGGACCGCGGCGTGCGCCCGCTAGGGTTTCGGCGTGGGGCGATGGGGGCCGAACCCTCGGTTCGACCGAGGGTGTGCGATCGACCACGAGGGTCGATCGCTGGGCACGGGCTGGTGCCGTGCCCTACCCCGCCGTGAAGGCGGGGGCCTCCTGGTGGTGGCGGGTCGCCGGACCCGCCGCGGGGGGGCTGTCGAACAGCCCCACCCCGATCGATCGCCGGCGTGCGATCGATCATCTCGATCGTATGAACCCCGGCTCGCGGGGGTTCGGGTGGGGGCGGATTGCGCGCCTTCGGGCGCGTGGTCTCCAAAGCCCGGACTCCGGCGGATGAGTCGACGTTCGTGTGATCTCCGGCGAAGGGTTCGTTCGGGTTATCGGTTCCGCAATTTTGATGACCCGGGATATCGAATTCCAACAATTGGTATCAGAGAGTGGTTTACGTTCGCGGTATTTTCGATAAAATTGTTCTACCTTGCAGGGTTTCCGACTATTATGGCTTGATGATTATTCGTTTAATTATTTTGTCATGTGATTGTTGGTTTTATTAAACTCTCGGACATGTCGAGATTCGTTTTTGGTGGTGAATGCTTGTAATAGTAAAAATTCGGGGGTTGACCGAATTTAGGATTTATTATTATGTTCGTTGTTTTTCCGGAAAATGTATAGGGTCGATTTCGTGTATAGAATCGATACCGGAATTGTAATTTAGTTTTTTGTAAATTTATTTTGCGATTGGATCGACGAATCGAAGACCGCCAGAGAAGACGAAGTGACGAGGAGACGAAGGACCGGGATCGATCAATCCCCATGATCGATCCCGAGGGGATCGATCGACCCGCGGCCCTAAGGGGGCTGTCCGTGGGAGTCCCGGCCACGCCGGCCACCAGTGGTGGTGGCGCGTGGGCTGGGCGGCGGCGGCGTGCCCTAGGCGACGGTCGGACGTGGTGGGGGTGGTTCGGGGTTCCCCAACCCGGGCTACTCCTACCGGAAATATACTTTCCCATTTTAATTCGGTTTTTCCTATTTTGATTATTTCTTTATGGAATATTCTAGAAAAATAGAAAAAGAATTAATTTAGTACTAAATTTATTTTTCCTATTTGATTATTCCTACTCATGGGAATATTCATGGATTAGGAATAAAATAAATTTGGAAAAGTATAATAGTCCTAAATTATTTTATTTCTTTATTTCATTATGGATATCATCTAGAATATTCCAAGAGTATCTTGGATAGATTATTCTAGAGATTTAATGGAGTGGAAAAAGAAAATAAAATAAATATTAATAATATTTAATTTTATTTTTGATATATTCAATTGACTTAATTTTCGAATTAAGTAACTTTTGGATTAATTGAAAATAAATAGATTTAAATATTGGATATTAATATTCTCGTCACATGGAGCATTCAAGGAACGAAGACTAAAGACTAGAAGATGCGTACGGAGATGGAGTAAAGCCATAATAGTCGGAAAATAATATTCTAGTAATTATTTTGACTATGTGATAATACTATGTGCTTTATTACATGTATGCATGCTATATGTGTTTATTTTATGCACTAGATAGCGTATCCCTTTATTGTAAAAAGCTAAGTGGGAGAGGGTATGGAAACATACCCATGGTCTCCATTGCTGCTCTCTTGGTGACTTTTATAAACTTTTGAAGTTTATATAGATGGGTCATTGGAGGAGAGTTCTTATAATTCCTCTTACGAGAAACATTGATTAAGTTCATCAAACAATGCCTAATTTGTCTTTCCAAAGCTGATTTCAAGTCGACTCATTCTCACCCCGGGGAGTGGAATGGAGCCAGAGCCACTTGGTCATGTAGAGGACACAAATTAGAGACTTTCGTGCCATACTTTGATAGATGGGTCGTTTGTCTGCTCGGCTCCCTCATTTATGAGAGATAGGGTCGTTCGCATGGTGAATCACTGGTTAGAAACTTCGAGTTTCACTTATGATTCTCCACGTCTTGATTTACGAGATTAAATGGATCAAGTAATTGGGAGTCAATTATAAAAGTCTCTTAGTATAGTAAACGTCCACACCACGTGGCTTGCTATGCTGACGGACTTTGGATTAATTGATGTAGACAGTTATAAGTAATTATGAAGAGTTGTGAAGTTATCGTAAACGTCCACACCACGTGGCTTGCGGTGATGTAGCGATTCCAAGTAATTTACTTTGGTACTGAGTAATGGTTTACACTTAGATACGCCTTATAGTATTCCTCCCCACGAGGTTCCGCTATAAGCGATGTATGACCAAAGAAAATCTAATTGCTAAATCATTTGGGTGGGTAAACGTCCACACCACGTGGCTTGCCTTACCTGATGGGATTTTAGATGTGATTAGTGATTTAATGATATTATTTGAAGGAGATAATATCGGATATTAAATTGTTTGTTTGTTTTATGTGCTTATAGGTTAGGAATGACTGTGACCCCACTTTGTGATATACTTAAAGATGAAAACTCACCGGTTCCATATGGTGATGATTGGGAACGAAATCTGGACATTGTCCAGACTGTTGAGCTTTCTGAATCCACTGTTGTTCCAACTACGTTGAGACATGGTGTGGAAGCTAGGCAAGAGGTGTTTAACATACCCACGGAATCGTTCCTCAACGAGTCCCTTAAAACCGGCTCGGCGAAGGCGATTTTTGTGCGTAAGTTAAGAGAAACACGAGCTCTTGTGGCTAGGCTAAAAGAAAAGCGTGCAAAGAGACCCAGTGGTTTAAAACCACGGATTGGGGAAAGCAAGCGGTTTCGCAGATGCTTTCGATGCAAACAGTTTGGGCACTGGAGGTCTGATTGTCCTCTCATCAAAGGTACGAAATTTTCCTTAGTCACTGAAACATTGTCAGCGGTGATATCTACCAGCACCTGGTGTGTAGATACGGGTGCCACTGACCATGTCTGCAATTCATTGCAGGGGTTCCAGGAAACCCGGAGACTTAGAGAGGGAGAAATCGTGGTCTACATGGGCAATGCCGCGAAGGTGGCGGCTGTTGCAGTGGGAGACGTTCACTTACGTTTCAGTAGTGATAGGGTTTTAGTTTTACGTAATTGTCTTTATGTACCCAACTTTAGAAAGAATTTAATTTCAGTTTCTAAACTTATTATGAATGGATATTCTGTTTCTTTTGACCACTCTGTGATCATAAGAAGAAATAGTGAAATTATCTGTTCTGGTACATTGATAGACGATTTGTATGTGCTAAATCCTGAGTCTAACACGATGCAACTAACCGAGAGTAATAACACATCTACGAACACCAATAAGAGAAAGGAACCTTCTAAGATGAATCAATTATACTTGTGGCATCTAAGGCTAGGTCATATAAACTCAAATAGGCTTCAAAGGTTGAAAGCTGATGATTTAATCACTGGCGTTGAAGGAGAGGACCTTCCAACCTGCGAATCCTGTTTAGAGGGAAAAATGACTAAGCGTCCTTTTTCTGGTAAAGGACGAAGAGCTGAGCAAGTATTGGATTTGATTCACTCTGATGTATGCGGACCTATGTCTACTCAGGCAAGGGGAGGGTACGAGTACTTCATCACTTTCACTGATGATTACTCAAGATATGGATATGTATACCTGATGAGCCGCAAGAGCGAATCCTTTGGCAAGTTCAAAGAGTTCAAGGCTCTTGTGGAGAACCTTCGTGGTAAATCCATAAAATGCCTGCGATCTGATCGCGGAGGCGAGTACCTGTCTGGAGAATTCAAGGCATACTTGGCAGAGAATGGGATTGAATCCCAGCTGACCTCACCATATACTCCTCAGCAGAATGGTGTGTCAGAAAGAAGGAATAGGACTCTTATGGAGATGGTGCGATCGATGATGAGTTACTCGGACTTACCTGTTATGTTCTGGGGACTTGCCTTGGAAACAGCGGCGTACATTCTGAATAGGGTTCCGACCAAAACGGTACCAACCACACCCATGGAATTGTGGAGTGGGCGTAAGCCTAACTTGAAACACATTCGGATCTGGGGATGTCCAGCACATGTGTTGCGACAAGGCGCCGATTCGTTAGAACCTAGATCAGAAATACGGCTGTTTGTAGGATACCCGAAAGGAACTAAGGGTGGCATGTTCTATAGTCCTACGGACCAGAAGATCGTTATAAGTACTAACGCTCGGTTCCTAGAGGAAGACTATGTCATGGACCACAAGCCCAAAAGTGACATAATACTTGATGAGTTGAGAGGTAATGAGGAAGACCTGGATACAGCCGAACCGAGTATAGATACACCACTAGAACCTGCACCTAATACTGTCACTGTTAATACACCGGAACGCCGTCGTAGTGGGAGGGTTGTTAAACAACCAGATAGATGGATTGGACTGGGTGAGTCTTCGGACTCTGGACCTGGAGTTCATGAAATCGATCCCTGGACCTATGATGATGCGGTACAAGATATAGATGCGCCTTCTTGGAAGAAAGCAATGAAATCCGAAATAGAATCTATGGATTCTAATAAAGTCTGGGATCTTGTAGAACCACCAAGCGGCGTGAAGCCAATTGGGTGTAAATGGGTCTACAAGAGAAAGAGAGGATCTGACGGAAAGGTTGAAACCTTTAAAGCTCGGCTTGTTGCGAAAGGATATACTCAGAAAGAGGGAATCGATTATGAGGAGACCTTCTCGCCGGTAGCCAAGATAAAGTCGATCCGGATTCTCTTATCCATAGCAGCTCATATGGATTATGAGGTGTGGCAAATGGATGTCAAGACAGCTTTCCTTAATGGAAGTCTTGACGAGACGATTTATATGAAACAACCAGAAGGATTCATTGCTAAGGGGCGAGATCATCTAGTGTGCAAGCTTAATCGATCCATTTATGGATTGAAACAAGCCTCGAGATCGTGGAACCTGCGGTTTGACGAAGTGGTCCAATCTTTTGGATTCAGTCAAAGCATGGACGAATCGTGTGTGTATTGGAAACGTGATGGAAAGAAGGTGGTGTTTCTCGTGCTTTATGTAGACGACATTCTTCTCATTGGCAACAGTGTGAAAATGTTATCAGACATAAAGGGATGGTTGTCTAGACAATTCGATATGAAAGATTTGGGAGAAGTCGGACATGTTCTAGGGATCAAGGTTATAAGGGATTGCCGGAATAGAACATTGTACCTATCCCAGCAATCTTACATAAACACGATTCTGGCTCGTTTTAACATGCAAGATTCCAAGAAGGGTGAGCTGCCCTTCAGTAAAGGAACTTATCTTTCTAAAGAAATGTGTCCTCGGACACAAAAGGAGAAAGATGAAATGAAAGCAGTTCCCTACGCTTCGGCTGTGGGAAGCTTAATGTATGCAATGTTATGTACGAGGCCTGATATCTGCTATGCAGTTGGCGTAGTAGCGAGATATCAGAGTAACCCTGGAAAGGCTCATTGGACTGCCGTAAAGAGCATTTTCAAGTATTTGCGAAATACTAAGGATTATGTTCTAAGTTACGGGGCAGACAATCTGATTCCTTTGGGTTATACGGATTCGGATTTCCAAGCTGATAAGGACCGGCGAAAGTCGACATCAGGCTATGTGTACACTATGGGAGGTGGAGCCGTATCATGGAGGAGTGTTAAGAAAAAGTGCATTTCAGACTCTACCATGGAAGCTGAATACGTTGCAGCCTCAGAGGCAGCGAAAGAGTCAGTTTGGTTCCTTAATTTCCTCCAGGACTTAGATGTGATTCCGAGTTTGCCCAAGGCTATGACAATTTATTGTGATAATAGCGGTGCAGTGGCAAACAGTAAGGAACCACGGTCCCATAGTGCTATGAAACACATAGAGCGCAAGTACCACCTGATTCGAGACATCGTCAAGAGGGGCGATGCAATAGTCACCAAGATAGCTTCGGAGGACAACCTAGCGGACCCTTTCACCAAGATACTTCCTAAGGAAGTATATTTCAAGCACTTGGAGGGTTTGGGAGTCAGAAGTTTGGAGGATAAGACTAGACCTTAGTATAAGTGGGAGATTGATGGAGTAGTATACTTAATGTCTAGATTTGAGTATTCTGAACTCTGTATGCACTTTCATTTACCTATTAATTACAGACATTCATTTGCTTTTAATTATTGTTAATTAAATACATGCAAATTATAGTCCTGGATTTTATACGTTGTAGTTAGTATGGTGTTGCATGGGCACACAGAAGATCATACTATCGGTTACTCGTATTTAATCGAACAGTTGCTCACGACCTAGATGGACACGGACCAATCCATCGGTATAGTCGTTGTGTGAGAGAGAAAATAATTTATCTTAATTATTTTATCACACTTGTACACTTGGTGTATTGAGCGGATCGCTTGAGACTTATCAATTAGGATTGCTCTGTGATAATTGATTTAAGTCTCGGAGTATTTTATTCTTAATCCCTGAAACAATTGCGGGTGTGTATATTTAATATAAGTGACTTTGATTTACCAAAGGAATTAACCGATTTAATTATTGGGTTAATTACCGGTTAAGTTGGGTCACTATATTTTATATATGGCATGCCGTGAATTCTTGAAGGGACAGTGTATCCCGGAAGGGTTGATAATATCCCCGAGATGAGCTCATAAGGATTTATTATGTAAACCTCGCGAGTGGATTTAATTCCGCATAATAAATAAGGTTGAGTGGTACTATTATCGGATATAAGAGATGAATAAATTTATTAAGCAATAAATAAATTTTATTCATGGATATTTAAATCTTAAATACACGGAATAAATAATACTAAGTTGGAGAAATATTATTTGATATAATATGGATAAATATTGGGAGTGCAATTTTATTTATATAGTGGAAAATAAATAAAATTAATATTGATAAGAATTAATGGATTTGGGTTGGACCCAATTTAATTTTCAATATTAGAAGCCCAATATTTAATCTCCTTTTGATCCCCCTCGTAGCCTATAAAAGCACTACATGGTCTTCACTTTTTCATAAGAGAGAAAAAATATAAGATACGCCAATCATAAAGAGTGAGGAGGATCCATAGGAGTTCGATAGATCGTCGCCCACCCGACGTTCGAACGGAGTGCAAGGAATACGCGGGAAGATCACGAGGTCGTCGATTTCGTTTCTCCGAACAACGAATCGTAGGTACAATTCTCAACTAACTTGATTATTGTTCGATTTGTTTTTATCGAAAATACCGTAGGACGAAGATCCGAGGATCGAAGCCCGGAATAGACGGACGAACGCGCGGTGGTGGCGAAGCCACCGGACCGCGGCGTGCGCCCGCTAGGGTTTCGGCGTGGGGCGATGGGGGCCGAACCCTCGGTTCGACCGAGGGTGTGCGATCGACCACGAGGGTCGATCGCTGGGCACGGGCTGGTGCCGTGCCCTACCCCGCCGTGAAGGCGGGGGCCTCCTGGTGGTGGCGGGTCGCCGGACCCGCCGCGGGGGGGCTGTCGAACAGCCCCACCCCGATCGATCGCCGGCGTGCGATCGATCATCTCGATCGTATGAACCCCGGCTCGCGGGGGTTCGGGTGGGGGCGGATTGCGCGCCTTCGGGCGCGTGGTCTCCAAAGCCCGGACTCCGGCGGATGAGTCGGCGTTCGTGTGATCTCTGGCGAAGGGTTCGTTCGGGTTATCGGTTCCGCAATTTTGATGACCCGGGATATCGAATTCCAACAGGAGCTCCTGACTGAACTCCAGGCGGCAGAGGGAATCTTTAAGAAATCTCAGGCACTTGTGGCTGTGAAACTTCCTGGCCCTCCGGGGACTAAGAGGAAGAAGAAACAAGGACGGAAACCCAGTGGACCCAGAAATGGTGGACCACAGAATGGAGTGAACAAGCCCAAGGGCAAGTGTTTCCGTTGCAAGCAGTCTGGACATTGGAAGTCTAATTGTCCTCTCAGACAAGGAGGTACGAACTTTTCCTTAGTCACTGAAACATGTTTAGCGGTGTTATCCACCGGTACCTGGTGTGTGGATACGGGAGCCACTGATCATGTCTGCAATTCTTTGCAGGGGTTCCAGGAAACCCGGCGGCTTAGAGAGGGAGAGATCACTATCTACATGGGCAACGCTACGAAAGTGGCGGCAGTTGCAGTGGGAGATATTCATTTGTCTTTTAATAATAAAGTTTTGGTATTGAATAATTGTCTTTATGTACCGAATTTTAGAAAGAACCTTGTTTCGGTTTCTAAATTGGTTTTGAATAAATATTCTGTTTCTTTTGATAGTTCTGTTATTATCAAAAAGAATGGTGAATATATCTGTTCTGGTACATTGATAGGCAACTTATATATACTGAATCCTGATTATTCCACGATGCAATGAGTAGAGTCAAATAATACATCTAGTACCAATAAGAGAAAGGAGCCTTCTAGAATGAATCAAAAGTACTTATGGCATCTTAGGTTAGGTCATATTAACTTGGGTAGGATTCAAAGGTTGATAACTGATGGAATACTCAGTGGTGTGAAAGATGAGGACTTTCCAACCTGCGAATCATGCCTGGAAGGAAAAATGACCAAGCGACCCTTTAGTGATAAGGGGTATAGATCCAAGGAAGTACTGGAATTGATTCACTCTGATTTGTGTGGGCCTTTATCTGTCCAAGCGAGAGGAGGTTATGAATATTTCGTAACCTTCACTGATGATTACTCAAGGTATGGTTTTATATACCTGATGCGCCGCAAGAGCGAGTGCTTTGACAAGTTCAAGGAGTACAAAGCTCTTGTGGAGAACCTTCATGGTTAAACCATAAAGACTCTACGATCTGATCGTGGAGGGGAGTACCTCTCGGGAGAGTTTAAGGCGTACTTATTAGAGAATGGGATTGACTCCCAGATGACTGCACCATACACGCCCCAGCAGAATGGTGTAGCAGAAAGAAGGAATAGGACTCTTATGGAAATGGTAAGATCTATGATGAGTTATTCAGAACTACCAGTTTCGTTCTGGGGATATGCCTTGGAAACAGCGGCGTATATCCTGAACTTAGTTCCTTCTAAATCAGTCCCTAAGACGCCCTCGGAATTGTGGACCGGGCGTAAGCCAATTTTGAAACACATTCGGGTCTGGGGTTGTCCAGCACATGTGCTGAAGCATGGGGCTGATAAGTTGGAATCTCGTTCAGATATTAGGTTGTTTATAGGATATCCTAGAGGAACGAAAGGTGGTCTATTTTATAGTCCTAAGGACCAGAAGATCGTTGTTAGCACCAACGCTCGGTTCCTGGAAGAGGATTATATAATGGACCATAAGCCCAAGAGTGAGATAATACTTAACGAACTGAGAGGGGACGATCAAGGCTTAGATCCAACCGAACCGGGTGATACGCCACCACAGTCTGCACCTGTAGTTACTGAGGTTACACCGTAGTGGGAGGGTTGTTCGACAACCCGATAGGTTCATGTTTATAGGTGAGTCTTCGGACTTGTTACCTGGAGAACATGAAGCCGATCCCTGGACCTATGGCGAGGCGCTTAAAGATCAAGATGCTCAGTCTTGGCAAAAGGCGATGAAATCTGAGATTGAATCAATGGATTCAAATCAGGTCTGGAATCTTGTAGCACCGCCCAAAGGTGTAAAAGCCATTGGTTGCAAGTGGGTGTACAAGAGAAAAAGAGGGTCTGACGGGAAGGTTGAAACCTTCAAGGCTAGGCTTGTTGCGAAAGGGTATACTCAGAAAGAAGGGATCGATTATGAGGAAACCTTTTCGCCGGTAGCTATGCTAAAGTCGATCCGGATTCTTTTGTCTATAGCATCTTATATGGATTATGAGGTGTGGCAAATGGACGTCAAGACAGCATTCTTGAATGGGAATCTTGACGAGACCATTTACATGAGACAGCCAGAAGGTTTCATTAAGAAAGGCCAAGAGCATCTAGTGTGTAAGCTAAACCGATCCATTTATGGATTGAAGCAAGCTTCTAGATCTTGGAACATGCGGTTTGATGAGGTTATCCAGTCTTATGGATTCATTCAAAGCATGGACGAGTCGTGTGTATACCGGAGATGTGACGGAAACAGTGTGGCGTTTCTCGTGCTTTATGTAGACGACATCCTTCTAATTGGCAACAATGTGAAGATGTTGTCGGACATAAAGGGATGGTTATCCAAGCAATTCGATATGAAAGACTTAAGACAAGTTGGGCATGTTCTTGGGATCAAGGTTATAAGGGATCTCCGGAAAAGAACATTAAGCTTGTCCCAGGCTTCATATATTGATACGATTCTGGCTCGTTTCAACATGCAGAATTCCAAGAGAGGTGCTCAACCTTTCTGCCATGGAATTCATCTATCTAAAGACATGTGTCCCAAAACACAAAAGGAGATAGATTACATGAAGAAGGTTCCTTATGCTTCGGCAGTAGGAAGTCTAATGTATGCCATGTTGTGCACGAGACCTGATATCTGCTATGCCGTGGGAATGGTAGCTAGATATCAGAGTAACCCTGGACAGGGTCACTGGACTGCTGTAAAGAACATACTTAAGTACCTGCGAAGGACTAGGAACTATGTTCTGAGTTACAAAGCGTCCGAGTTGATTCCTATTGGTTACACAGACTCGGATTTCCAATCTGATAAGGATCAGCGAAAGTCTACATCAGGCTATGTGTTCACATTGGGAGGTGGAGCAGTCTCATGGAAGAGTGTTAAGCAGAAATGCATTTCGGACTCTACCATGGAAGCCAAATATGTAGCAGCCTCCGAGGCAGCTAAAGAATCGGTGTGGCTCAGGAACTTCCTTATGGACTTGGATGTGGTTCCTAAAATGCCTAGAGCTATCACAATTTATTGTGACAATAGCGGTGCAGTGGCTAATGCAAAGGAACCACGAGCCCACAATGCGAGTAAACACATAGATCGCAAGTACCACCTGATTAGAGACATCGTCAGGAGAGGCGATGCGGTTGTCACCAAGATTGCATCAGCGGATAACCTGGCTGACCCCTTTACGAAGGCACTTCCAGCGGAAGCGTTCAAGAGACACGTGAAGGGGATGGGTATCGGATGTATGGTAGAGGGCAACTAGAGATTTAGTATAAGTGGGAGATTGATGGAGTTATATTCTAAATGTCTAGTTTAGTGACAATATGTGATGGTACCGGTATCCAATCGATATACCGTGTGTGCGGAAGCGTGTAAAGCAATAGATCTACTATGCCATGATCTTAGTGCACACATATATATGTATAGACACATATTTATATATATATATACATCCAATATATATATATATATATATAGAGATTAACAAGAACACTTACAACCGGTGTAGCGTGCCTCGTTGATGTTGATGAAGGTGGTGTTGAGTCGATTGAACCACCTTCATGGATCATCCTTGAGAATGACCTCGTCACTCTTCTTGTCTAGATCGCCCGGATGTTGAAGCCGCACAAATGGCCCGGCCTCTACGTGTTGCACACGAACCCGGAAAATGAACTTGCTTGCTTGTTTGAAAATGGTTCTCCAAGAACTCTCTTCTCTCTCTATTTTGTGTATCATTTTCGTGGATGATCAAAAGTGATATGAAAACACATGTTTTCATCACTATATTGATCACCATTAACCTCCCATGTAACCCCCACCATAATGTGCATCATAATGCACAAGGTAATGGTGGATAATGGGGAGGTGAAGGGTCATTTCCACATCATCATGCCAAATTGCATTAGATGTGGTCCCCTTGCTTGTGTGGCATGCCATGTCACACCATGTGACATGCATCCATTAAAGTCATGCATCTCATGCATGCCATGCATCCCATGCATGTGAAAATCCATACGTATTGATTCTAAATCAATATAACAAGCAACGTAATTCCGACTCGTGTGTGACCCTGTAGGTATGATTTATTGATCAATATTATATTGTTCCCAACAATTAATATTATCGAATAATCATTTAACATCCATAGACGACCTTATGACTTTATCGATTGCACACGTAGGATCGAAGGACATATCCCAACAATCTCCCACTTGGCCTTCAGAGCCAGTGTGCTGCCAACTTCCTGTTGTCACTTTATGTCTAAGTTTGAACTTGAGGCAAGACTAGAGTCATCCTCAATCGGTTCAAACCTTTCTTGGACTTTGAGACAGACTGTAAAACCAGATTTATCACTATGATACGAATCTGGACGTGGCCACGTATTTTCCACAGTCTCGACTCTCCAAGTGGCCGGTAAGACATGTATCCCATTATAAAATGGAGGACAATCCCATCTTGTCAATCCAAGCTCTCCCACTTGCTTCCTGATATACCCAATAACAAGTTTTATAACCTCCTTTTACGAAAGGCGTTTACTTGTATCAAAGTACACCATTTCACAATGGAATCACTCTGGACTACTCAGGTCAGAGGAAATTGCTCGACAGTCAATGAAATAGTATTATGACTCGAAATCTTAAATACTATTCCAGTCGGGTCTGTTCGATCATTAGCTCCCAGCTAATATCTATGTAATTGTACTTGATGTCCCACATCACTAGCCCATGAAGCGGCGCTATAGTACACATTACAAACTAGTTCATTGTATTATCGGTTTGTCCGTACTCGATTATACGAACCAGGAACAACTATATGATTCAAGTGTATCAGTTTCAACCATTGGGACTTCATTATGCGGTAAGTCGACCCCATAACCCAATTGATATCACTTAATCATTTGGACAATTCATATAAATTAAACCATATTTATATGAAGAATTATGTATTATACATATGAGTGAATGTTTACCAATTCTCCAAAAGTATCTAATACAGTAATAGAAATCACAACCCATCTCTAAGATGTCTGATCTCTATTGCAGTCGTGAAAGCCTCAATCTTAAACTGCTGAAGAGGTTTAGAAAGCGGATTTGCAACCTTATCAAAAGTTGCAACTTTATTATCTCGATGTCTCCACAAAACTATCTCCCAGATAATGTGGAACTTCCTGAGCACCAGTTTTAGACTTGTGGTGCTTCCTAGCTCATTGGCTTGCGCGATAACTCTACTATAAATAGAGAACTATCGGATGGGCTGAGCTAGTTACGCCACCTAGTTCATTCAAGAACTTTCAAATCTTAACTGCCAACATTACTGCATCCAATGCAATACTGTGCTCAGCTTCTGTAGTTTAATAAGCTATATTGCATTGCATGGAACTATTCCAGCAAATATCACCTCTAACCAGACAAAAGATATAACCAGATTAAAATCGGAAATTATCTTAGTCTGTTTTAAAGTTAGCATTCAAACAGGTTGTTAATATCAACTCTTTTTGTCTTCCAAAGACAACAAAATATTCTTTAGTCCATCTAAGGTACATAAGAATATTATTGGCCGCAGTCTAATGCGCCTCGCCTAGGTTTCCTTGAAACCGAATCGTCACGCTCAAAGCATACGATACGTCCAGTCGTGTACATATCATGGCGTACATTATAGACCCTATTGCCGAAGCATAAGGAATGTTTTCCATCCTCTTTTGCTCATCAAGTCCCGTATGGCCTTGAATTTTGCTAAGAGATGTGCCATGAGTAATTGGAATGAGACCCTTTTTGGCGTCTTTCATTCTGAACTTATCAAGCACCTTTTCAAAATAGGTCGCTTTACTAAGTCTAAACATCCTTTTCGATCTGTTCCGACAGATCTTGATGCCCAATATGTACTGTGCTTCTCCAAGATCCTTCATTAAAAACATCTTCCAAGCCATTCTTTAACAGAATTAAGCATAGGAACATTGTTTCTAATAAGGAGTATGTCACCGACATACAACACAATTAATACAACGTAACTCCCACTGATCTTCTTGTAAAACAAGACTCTTCCGAGTTCCTCTGAAATCCAAATCCCAGTATGGATTCATTGAACTGAAGATTGCTACTCCGATATGCTTGCATAATTTCTTAGCCTTATTACGATCGATAAAACTCTTTGGTTGTGTCAAAACACATTCTCTTCTAGAATCCAATTCAAGAAGTTAGTTTTAACATCCAATATTACCATAACTCATTATCAAGATGAGTAGTAATGGATAAGATAATCTGAATGATTTAATCAAAGCAATTGGTGAAAGTTTTTCCATAATCCACCTCGTGAATAAAACTTTTACCATCAACCTTGCTTTGAAAACCCTAGGTTTTCCATCTGTCTGTTTAGATCTTAAAGATCTATTAGCATTCATTGGGTTTAACCCCGTGATGCAAATATATCAAGTTCCAAACTTGATTATCAGATATTGATATCATCTCAGATTTCATGGCACCATGCCAATTTTTAGTAGCTGGACTCGTCATAGCTTGGAATTAGGTCGAAGGTTCACCGCTTTCCAAAAGCATGAATTCATATCTCTCATTGGTCACAATATCTAAGTATTTGAATAATAGAGATAGATTTATGCCTTTCGGACCTACGAGGGCTGGTATGGCTTCCAAAACCATAAGAATACTCTCAACCCAGTCTTGAGTATTCATCATTGGTTGTTTCACTTGAACCTCGTTCAAGACAACCGATCTCCCACTGAATTTCTAGGAAAGATAACTCTTTTCAAGAAACTCACTATCTCGAGCAACAAAATATTATTCTCAGATAGATCGTAGAAGTTGTACCCTCGAGTTTCTTATGGATACCATAAAGAAACTTTTATCCCATTTGAGTTCAAGCTCTATAGAGATAAATCTCGTCAGAGAAGCTTTTAGAACCTCAAATTTTGATGAAAACAATTTAGGGACCCTCCCTTTCCATACCTAGTATGGTGTCTTATCAACAGCTTTTGACAGCTTCCTATTCAGTGTATAAGTTGAAGTCTAGAATTGTGTGTTCCTAAAAGAGACCAGTAGTTCATTTAGACCTCTCATCGAATGGTCTAACTATATCTTATATAGTTTGTTTTCTCTTTTCCGAAACATAACCTTCATGTGCTTGTGAACTAATAGGTTCCACATACATCAGTATGGATCATCCCTAATTACTCACATGTTCTCCTTTCTCCAAGAAAGATGACATTGTTATCTTTTCAATCACACATCATTCACATGTATCAAATGACTCCAAGTCAAATGATTCTAAAATTCCTTCTAAAAGAAGCTTCGTAACATGTTTAGATTTTGATTTGATCTAATCAACAATGTTTCAGTTATGTCTCATCGATACTTATTCGATTTGGCCTTTGGTCTTAATGATATATATGATTTGTCAAGTTTAAAGTATACATAAACAATATAATAATCGTACCAAAACAAAGAATAATTCACAATTAAAATAGTTACCAAACTATTTAATAGTGAAAAACTAATCCATCAGTATCCAATACTGAACCAATATTCATTGTTTATTGAAGGTATGAAATTACATAGTTATAATACTAAAACAAGGCCCTAAGGCAAAACAACATCATATGATCATACGGCTAATGCAGCGACCTTCGCTCCATTTCTTGCCCGTAGATCGACATCTCTACTCACCAAACTTACACTTCTATGTAGTTTCTCCACATACAAATGTGAGAACCACATTTGGCATCCAATACCCAAGAAGTAGAATTTGTGAAGTTTAATGTCTATATCATTAATACTTGAAGATGAAGCAACCCCGTTCTTCACATCTTCTTTGAACTTTGGGCAAATTCAATTATTCCCAATAATTGAGTCTCATTCAAATTTCTCATTCAAAATTATCTCAATGTCAAAACGTGATAAATCGTAAGTGAAAAGTCGAACTTTTCTAACCAGCGATATTATCATGCAATTGAAGCCCTATCTCTCATAAAATATGAGGGAGCTAACCATACAATCGATTCACGCCATCCAATGGCTCGAAAGTCTCTAATTTGTGTCATTGATTAACTTAAGTGTTTTGGATTATATCACTCCCCGAGGTGTAAATAATCATAACCTTATAATCCATCAAATGAAAGACAAATTAGGCATTTGTTTTGAAATTGAATAAGATATGAACTTTTATATGTTTGCAAGTAGTGTCCAACACTTTTGCAGTAGACGCATTGAGATTCCCTATGAACCCTAGTAGCCTTCTTGCCCATGCTCTTTTGAATACCCTATCCCATATCCTAAGAATTTCCCTCTTAGGGTCCTTCTCTATCGCCGGCTCAGCAGCCTTGAGCATCCCGTGGAGCTCACGAAGCGATTTCTTCAAACCATTCATATGGAAAATTTAGCCTAAAGGCATTATAACCATCATGAGATTGAAGTATGAAATCGGTTGCCAAATAATCATCATTTGAAAAATCTAGGCAGTCACTTGAAACAAATAATCCAATCATTTGTTGCACATGTGATTCCATAGATTTCCATTTTTCCAGCCTAGCTGAAGCGATGATCCTGGTCATACCGAACCGCTCAATCATAGTATGTTCCCCGAACATGCTATTGAGTTGTTCAATGATATCTTAGGATGTGGTTATCTAACACATTTTCATTGTCTTCGTATTTGAGGACCATCCTCAAATTACGTTGTGAATCAAGAAAATTTATGTTGTTCAATTTTTCACAATCAAGAATTGAACGAAACTTGAATTGAGTTGATATTAGACATGATAAACTACAAAAGAAAGATAAATAAAGTATGTAAACATCCATAAAGCGGTAAACAAATAAGGTTGTCTAACAAGCTACTTATTCATTCCATTTTGTTCAATCGATATCTAATATCTTTGTTCCCTTGAACAAAACAATCCCAAGACCCTCATCTTGCAAATTCTTAAGCCGACTGAGTCCGCACTTAATAAGTCCAAGATAGGTAGACATCCCATGTCAATAACATCTAATGTTACTCTCGGTCGATGAGAGTCCCATTCTCATCTCATGTCTCGATAGCCACGCCTGCAGTGGATCTATCGATGAGAAAACCAAACTCACGTGTAAAGGTCTAACCCTTACTCCCACTTATCCCAAGATAACAAGTAGTACCCCGCTGAGGCGAACCTACCAACTTATGATCGAGGGCTTTAGGGGTGTGATGTTTTGGACAAGACATTATACTCATTATTTTGGGAACTTGCATGCATAAGTTTGTTTATATGTAAGTTGAACATTTATAACATAAAACAACCTATAACTAGCAAAGCAATTAAATACGTAATCGAAAGGCCCCTAGAACCTCACAACTCTCAAAAGAAAAGAATTAAAGTAATAACAAAAGCCTTGAACATCTTCTGGACTGGTCCTCGCCCTCCGTTTTAGTTCCGTGCCCTCCGATTTTGGTCAAATCTATTCCGTACCCATAAAACCACGAACGGCGCCCGCCGTTTCACAATCAGCGGTCGCCGAACACCACCGGCGGTCGCCATTTCCAAAACGGCGCCCGCTGAAAGGTCCGGGAACAATCTGCCAAGGAAAAGGCCTTTCGGCGGTCGCCGTTTCCAAAACGGCGCCCGCAGAATCAAAACGGCGCCCGCCGGAGCTCACACGGCGACCGCCGTTTGGCTCCAGCAGCCCGGTTTGCTTCGTTTTGCTTCGTTTTGCTTCCTTTCTTCTCGTTTTCGCCGGAGAGCCGAGATCCTCCATCAAACCATGGACCAAGTCCATCGCTTACAAGTAGTACAATACAAATATAATAGAAAAACCTATCTATTACAAAAGATTCCAAGGGACGCAGCCCTCCAAAACTATGGCCAATCGTACGAAAAAAACGACAATTCCATTCACCCGACCACTAACGGTGGCCGGCCTTACATCTAATCACATAATCACAATTAAACAAATAATCCAATTATGTTGATTTAACCTTCGTGTCCAACACAAAAGTGTGCACGAGCCCTAGGCTCTGATACCAATTGATGGTACCGGTATCCAATCGATATACCGTGTGTGCGGAAGCGTGTAAAGCAATAGATCTACTATGCCATGATCTTAGTGCACACATATATATGTATAGACACATATTTATATATATATATATACATCCAATATATATATATATAGAGAGATTAACAAGAACACTTACAACCGGTGTAGCGTGCCTCGTTGATGTTGATGAAGGTGGTGTTGAGTCGATTGAACCACCTTCATGGATCATCCTTGAGAATGACCTCGTCACTCTTCTTGTCTAGATCGCCCGGATGTTGAAGCCGCACAAATGGCCCGGCCTCTACGTGTTGCACACGAACCCGGAAAATGAACTTGCTTGCTTGTTTGAAAATGGTTCTCCAAGAACTCTCTTCTCTCTCTATTTTGTGTATCATTTTCGTGGCTGATCAAAAGTGATATGAAAACACATGTTTTCATCACTATATTGATCACCATTAACCTCCCATGTAACCCCCACCATAATGTGCATCATAATGCACAAGGTAATGGTGGATAATGGGGAGGTGAAGTGTCATTTCCACATCATCATGCCAAATTGCATTAGATGTGGTCCCCTTGCTTGTGTGGCATGCCATGTCACACCATGTGACATGCATCCATTAAAGCCATGCATCTCATGCATGCCATGCATCCCATGCATGTGAAAATCCATACGTATTGATTCTAAATCAATATAACAAGCAACGTAATTCCGACTCGTGTGTGACCCTGTAGGTATGATTTATTGATCAATATTATATTGTTCCCAACAATTAATATTATCGAATAATCATTTAACATCCATAGACGACCTTATGACTTTATCGATTGCACACGTAGGATCGAAGGACATATCCCAACAATATGGAACTCCTTATCTGTGTTTTTCATTATCTATTAATCAAACTGTCGGCATTTCTGTCTACCTTGTACTTGAATGCAATAGTCCTAGATATATACGTTGTAAACAGTATGGCGTGAGGAGACACGCGGAAGATCATACTGTCGGTTACTCGTATATTATCGAACAGAAGCTCACGACTTAGATGGACAGGGACAATTCATCGGTACGTCGTAGTGTGACTGGGTAATAGTTGGTCTTGACTATTATGTTACACTTGTACACTTGGTGTATTGAGCAGGACCACGGGAGGGCTTTCGATTTATACTAATCGACGTAATCGAACTAGACCTCAGAATTACGGATATACGAATTCTTAATCCCTATATAATTATAGGTGCGTATGTCCAATTCTCGGTTCTTTAACTTGCCAATGAGTGAGACTAATTGATTAGTCGAGATACTCGGTAAATTGGGAATCGGAATTGTACACACGGCATGCTATAGATTATAGACAGGAAACCGTGTCCCGTTTATCGGGTTGATAACGTCCCCGAGATGAGCTCATAAAGTTTATCATGTAAACCCTGCAGGTGGATTTGTTCCACATGATAATAAGGATGAGTGGTACTAGTCTCGGATAATAAGAAACGAATTAATTTAATTATTAGTAATTAAATAAATTCGTGGACGTTCGATATCTTAAACACGGGGAAAGTCGTATATGTAATTTCGACGGATTTATTATTGTTGAAATAATATTAAAATTAATTTCGGGAATTCAATTATTATTTTTTAGTGGAGTTAATAATAATTAAAATTGAAATCGATTAATTAAGGAATTGCGTTTACGTATTCTAAGTTAATTAATATTTCAATTTAGCCCTTAATTAATTTATTCTAAGGTCCCTAACGTAACTCTATATAATCCTCTCCCGTACTCTCCTAAAACCTATCATTCGCCGCTATTTCATTTTACTGAGAAAAACAATTGCGTTAACGCAATTATAATTTTTCTCTGTAAAATTAAATTAGTTTGCGCTAATATTTTTCTCTCAGAGAGAAAAAGATATATTAACGCTGTTGATAGAGAAAGTACAGAAGGGAGAACTCCAGCGGATCGTTGCCCACACAACGGCTGGAGAAGGGATCTGAGGCATACGTTAGAAGCATCTAAGGTCTCAACAATCGACCGAGAGGTATGAGATCGATAACTCTATTCCGCTATTTATTCGATCTAATTTCTCGTTGAAAATACATGAACGTGGATCGGGTTCCGGGGTCGTGGATCGTGTTCCTCGACTACTGGGGGTTCTAGGACCTCCGGAACGGTAGTCGGATGAGGAAAAACGACCCGGAAACGAGCCCGGAACAGCAACGTCGCGTTGCTGTTCGCGGACAAACGACGGTCGCCAAAGGGCAAACGGCGGTCGCCGTTTGCAGTTCCTTTCAGCGACCGCTGGACTGCTTTCGGCGGTCGCCGAATTGATGCAGTCCAGTTCCGTTTCGCGCGGTTGTCCTCCGGGGCGATGGTTGGGCGTGATTCGGGATAAGGGCTGTTAAGCGAACGAAGTAGTGACTTCGGAGGTCGACTGGGATGGTTCGGATGTTCGAGCGATCGAACGAACGCATCCCGGGTAGTCGATTTCCAACACGTACTGTGTCCCGGGATTATTTTCTCTCAGCATGTACAGATATGACGGGAGCCTCTGATACGATCCCTCATAGTCACCGTACGCTATTTCAAGCGCAAGGTTCCTCGTCCGCAGGGCGAAGTTATAGCTGATGTGAACTCCGTACAATCTCCTCAAATCCTCAACCATATCTTTCGGAACCAGTTCCCGACTGCCGACTAACATACGTGCAAAGAAAGTAGCCGCAACCCTGCTCGACACCTGTCGATCCGCAGTCCGCCCCAAATTGTTTCGGCACGTATGATTCAAGTTCAGCTTCGTGATCCTCCAAAGGGTGTCATCGGAACCCGTGGAACACAATTTGAACATGTATTTTTCACGCCCCGTCTTGCAAACGAACGTCACCCGATTAGTGTTCGAGCGATCAGTTTTGCACTCTACGTTATTCTCCATGTGATACAACCCCACCATCACCTTCAGATCCTGTTTCTTTCGGAACGTGGCTCCGACTGCCATCTGACCATAAATCGGTTGGTGTTCGATAGACTGCAACGGAACAGCGGGGTCAAACCCCGGCAGTGGAATGATCCAGTTGCGCTGTGGATTATTCTGTGCATTCTGAGAAGCTTCGGCTTGCTCGGCGCCTCCCGCATAAGAACTCGAGGACATATTACGGCGCGACATTATCTTTTTAACCACGCCCGACTGTCTAATCCATTCGGTCCACTCCGTGGTCAAAGATTCCAAGAGATCGGACTGACGGGCTTCTTCCTCGTCCTCGGAAGTATGTACCGCCTCGTTCTCGTTCTCTTCCTCTGACGGTACGCCCGAATCCCGAGCTTCTTCTCCGATATTCACCTCCGGCGCAGCTTGTTGTGCCTCTATTTGGACGACGAACACAAAGCACTCATCCCCTTGCTCGTCTAACATGCGGGAGACATCCTCGTCGCAAAGCATAGGAGCTCGCACGCTTCTCGCGTCATAGCCTCGGGTAAAATAGTACAACATGTACTCGGCATTGGGCGGAGGGCGCAAAACCAAACGAATCCGGCTCGTAAGGGCGTCGAGTGTAATTTCTTCCCTCCGAAAGAAGAGGCACATATCTACTCCGTCAACATAGGCCGCTCGATCCCAACGACCACCGTACCGTATCGTGATTCGTTGATTCGACATCTACAATTACAAAACACAGTTGAATTCAGTGGGGGAACCCAAAATATACATCCAAAAGCATAAACAAAGCCATAATTAGACAATATAAAAAAAAATGAAAAAACGGCTTCTGTACACGGTGGCTACACGGTGTATCACCGTGTAAATTGTCACCGTGTACCGAGACATTATCCGGTACACTATCCGGTACACGGTGACCGGGAAACACCGTGTACCGAGACACTATCCGGTACACGGTGACCGGGAAACACCGTGTACCGAGACACTATCCGAGCACCGTGTAGTGCGAGCACCGGTTAATGTTCATAACTACACGGTGGCTACACGGTCGGGAAAACCCATCGTGTAGCCACCGTGTAATTATGAATTTTCACAGAAAATCGAAAAAAAAAACCAGAATCGACGCGTTTCGACGTACCTTTCGGCCGGTGAACTCGGCTGCCCTTCCCAAGTATATTTAGACGTCGATTGTTGTAGAGGGAGGATTTTTGTGAGAGAGAGAATTGAGTTTTTTTTTTTAATGAGTTTAGGGTTTGAGGGGGAGGTAGGGGAAGAAGGTATGCATTCATGCATGCAATAAACACCCACCAACCCTCAAATCTGATTTTTGATGTCGTGGGCCCCACAGTTTTTTGTTTTGATTTTTTTATGGTTTTTAAAAGGTTTTAAATGATTTTTTGTATTATTATTTGAGAGAAATTAAATGTAAGGGTAAAGAGGACTTTTCCAATTGAGTTTGTCTAAAATAAATGTAGTTTTATGAAGTAAGACAAAATAAATAGATGTTTTGTAAATGTGTTCAAAAAGTTGTATTCCCACTTTTTTTTTAGGGAGCTGCTAAATGGGCAGAATCTGCCCATGGCAGAAACTCCCAAAAAATTAATTTATAAATATATATAATTATTTTCATTAATTTATTTTATTGTTAAAATTGTGTATCATATATCTTTGATTCATATTTTATTTTATATAAATTTTTTTTATTAAAATAAATTAAAATATAATTTTTTACTAAAATACACCATTTATTTTATAATTTTATTAAAAAAAATTATAAAATTGATATATAATAATAAAAAAATGAAAGAACAATACAATACTTATTTATAATCTATAATATGAAATTAAATAATATTTATAACGTTAAAATAATAAAATATAAATTTAAAATTTATTTCTGCTCATGGCGGAATCTGCCCACGCAGAATTACTTTTTTTTTTTTATTCTTTTAAACTCATGGTGGAGTGTACTGTGTGGGTGGCGCGGATACTGCTAAAGTCGGAAATCACAATTCCAAAAAGAAAAAAGAAAAAGAAAATCTGGTTCGGAAAATGTTGTCTTCTTTCCACCATATTCATTATTCACCACGCACATCACCAGCATCTGGCAAGCGATTGGGGGTTGTTGGATGAATTTGTTTCTGGTAATTTATTTCTCTTTAAATTTTCCTAAAAAGCTTGTAATATGTAATCTCTGCAAAGTTATTTCACTCAATAAAATGATAATCCTTCCCCCAAACCCTACCCTCCTCCTGCAAATCCACGATCCGAATCGATGGCAGCCTCCTCCTCTAATCCCCTCTGTCCGGCTGATTTCGAGGTCCCCGAGGGATGGGTTGTGACTACCAAGCGCAACAGAAAGGGCCAACTCGTGAAGGTCCGATTTATTTTTTTATATTTTATTTTTATGTGTGTGTTTATATGTGTGTGTATATTTGGAAATGGATCTGCTTCGGTTTGATTGATGTTGTTTTCTTATTGATCTTACACTGTTGTATTGCTGAAAATGAGATGAAACTGACAAAAAAAACAGAGTTGGAATTCAGGCTGATGTTTTATCAAATGATTAGGTAAAGGAAATCTACGACTCACTGATGAGGGGTCAGATAGATTTGTGTAAGGGAGACGAAGTCTCTTTTTATCCTCTACTTATACATTTGTTTTTTGTACTATTTGTGGTGCGGTGAATCCAGGAAACTCGTTTTAATGAATTGATTCTGTTAATATAGGATCTTGTTTGCCAGGAGCAAAATATACACATATACGACAAAAAAAGAATATATTTAACTGACCTGAGTTGTTGATTGTATTGATTCACATGACGACAACAATCGAATGTCATGTGAAAGAAAGTCGTACTCTTAAATTCATACGCGTGACATAGTTTAACGTAATCATTGCTTAACGGACTTGGTTTTGAAGGGTTTCTTTAATTGGATTCATTTGACTTCTATATGTGTTTGTGCTAAACGAGTTACCATTCAATAATGACAGTCATGCTTGTTTGGATTTCCTTAGATATGTCAGTTGCGGTTCGCCTGATCACACATTGACCCGTCATTTATGTTGACCCTACGATTTTCCGTATATTCTTCTAATGCAGATTTCTTGTGATGTTAAACACCAACTAATCTTAGTGCTATCACTGAATCATTTGTATTAACTTTCTACTTATTTTATTGATTCGTAGATTAGTCTGTAAGTTTTGTGCTTGAGATTAGTCTGTAACTTTTTGGACATTATATTGAATATCCACAAAATGGTATAGTAGATTTTTTTTATAAGCAAAGTGAGAACAAATTGTACTCTTTAAAAGATGGATGCTCCAAACTGTTTTTTTTTTCTAATATGTTGTTTGCATATGCAGTGCTACACGAATATTTTCGGGCAAACATTCTTCAGTGAATTCGATTTGATGAGGAATATAAGATATTCGAAAGAGTGGGATTTAACATGTATGCCCCGGTAAGTGTTTTTGACTAAAAGCTCTTTTCTTCATATTCGAAACTGGTTGTGCTACATGATAAATATTTGGGAATACACGAAAACAAGAAAATCTTGTGTCCAGATAATGGGCAATGTATCATTTTGATATCACATGCCTTTGATTTGTTTTAACACTTTTAGTTGATCCCATTTTAATTAACGTGTGCTCAATTCCCACTGTTAAGCGACATTAAAAAACAATAGTTTGTATATTACTAATAACGCGCGCAGAAAACTAGCAAAATATTAGAACTGTGCACTGTGCATCCACGTGGAAGAATTGCGCTAAAACATTTCCCAATCATGAACTCGTTCTAGCTAGGACTTTAAACTGAAAACAAAAAAATAAACAAACTGTTCTTAATCAATATAAATGAATACAAAGCCTTATCTATTATTTTTACTAAATGTTCATAATGTATTTGTACTTTCTTGCTCGGATTATACAGAATTTTGTACCACCAACCAGTGGACCATTTGCTATGGCAAGCAAACCAAACAAGGAGACTGCTTCGCCTAGCAATGAAAGGGGGGGAGGGTCGACAAATGCATGCCACCAAGATGATGCTCATCAAGGTCGACATGATGAGGCCCTTACCGAGGATGAGGTCCTATGCGCGAGGGCCTTGGTAGAGATATCCGGCCAGAGTAGTAAGTATGACATATGTGATTAATGTTCATAATTATACATACAGTATATGGAGTATATAGATATATAGTGCATCAACTCAATAACGAGTAAAGAACTTAAGTTTGCGCATAGTCTGAAAGTCATAACTGATGTTTGCGCAACTTAGAACTTAAGTTTGCGCAAAGTCTGAAAGTCATAACTGATGTTTGCGCAACTTATGCACATATATAGCTATTAGACGTTTTTGTACGTTGTTTTTTAATTTAAGACAAATACTTGGATCTAAAATCTCGTGGGTCAGAAAAAACCGTGAATACTATTTTCTGTCAGCATAATTTTTCTTAGATGTATGAGCATCAAAGTTTTAATGTTTGAGTAGAAGCTGAAATAAATATAGGTGAAAAACACTCTTGTTTAAACTATCACGTTTTTATAGTACTTTTGGTAGCTGGACTTTCCAAGCTTTGGGTTTTTTTTTTCACATTTTGATTTTGCATCTACAGGCAGCATTGAGCGCCGGGCGTCAAGAAGGGTGGCTGGGCTTCGACCAGAGCTCCAAGTCGAGTTTGAATCCGACAGAGCCTTGGAGTATGTAATTAAGGATAAATCTCAATCCTAGAGAACTAAATTTTGTAAAAACAAATTGTATGTTGTAACATTATCATTCTTCAAAACATTACCTTTATCAAAGCCTGGAGTCAAATTTAACTGCGCTCACTCTGCTCTGTTCATACACAGTTACAAAACAAAGTAAATTTATTTGCGCTAAAATTTGTTTTCGTAACCGAATTCACTAGCATCTTGCGATTGATACGGTTGGCGGTTGAATGAGTTGTTGCTTGTCATTAGAAGATACTGAACTCTATTATCAATCCCTGGAACCATAACCACTATGTGACGAACCTTTGTCAAGTAAAAATCTTTGTGAAGAAGATGATGGTTTGAGTATGTCTGTTGCATTGTAAATTAAATAAAGAATATACCGGGTCGGGAAACTAACTAATCCAAAACCAACCCGCAATTTGACCCGCTTCATATAATGTTGTGTATTTTTTATATGTATAGGAGACAGAAATTGAAAAATCTTTGTGAAGAAGATGATGGTTTGAGTATGTCTGTTGCATTGTAAATTAAATAAAGAATATACCGGGTCGGGAAACTAACTAATCCAAAACCAACCCGCAATTTGACCCGCTTCATATAATGTTGTGTATTTTTTATATGTATAGGAGACAGAAATTGAAAAGACTTGAGGCGTGTTGATCACTATCCGAAAACAATATTTCCACTATGTAGAAATTTGTTTACAGGATACAACAAGGCACAAAATTCATTTGAGAAACTTATTGGAGATATTATTATTTGCTTGTCTATTTCGTACTCTTTGTGTACTTTGTGTTGTTTCACCAACTATTATTTCAGATTACGCAATTATTATTTTCAAATATTATACGCAACGTTTCACAATTATTGCAACTATTATTATAGGCAGCGTTTCATAATCTAACGCTAACTTTTCAAGCGTTAATATAATTCTTATAATTCTTTATCTGAAAATAATTAATCTGTTTTAATAATTATTAATTTATATCTTTTTAACTGATATAATTAATTTGTTTACGTAAAATATTATATCTATTTTAAACAGATATAATTTATTTTATTTATGTAAAATAACAGATACAAATTACTAACAATCCCCCACTAATTTGTATATTCTCCACTTTAAACATATTATGAATACAATAAGGTATCTTTCGATTTGGACCTCCATTAGTGTATATACTTTAAAGTTTAACGAAATTATAGGTATCTTTAAGATTTGAACCTTAATCTCTTAAATGTTAAACCGAAAATATAACACACATAATATATTTATTATTATATTTTTCAAAAGATTTTAACTAACCCTAGCACTATTATATATGGCCATGTGCTAATCCTGTCACTTTCATAAACATTAATAGAATATCACAAATTCTAGGCACCACTTCTATGTTTACTTAGGTAAAGTCTTTAATTTGTCTCAATTGCTTTAGACTTAAGACTTTATTAAGAACAATATGTTCATCCTCTTCTTCTGGCAATTGTCACCACTAGTTATAATTGTATTGTATTGAAATACACTAGTGCTATCAAGCACATTACTATGACTTGTTATTACCCATTGAACTTTATCATTAGTTGTTACTAATTCAAAGTTGGGTTCACATCATAGGTGCTTATTTATTATTTATTTATTTTTTTTTTTAAATCCAATAATTTTGGTCGAACTAATTCCTTTAATGAGATGATGTGCGCAGATCTTTATAAATAATTGTACTTACACCTTTTGTAATTAAATCTTACATATTAGTCTTTTAAACCAATATGTTTATTATATGGTCTTTGTAATTACACACTTTGTAATTAAATTATATATGTATGCTCTTTAATATTTAATTACACACTCTGTAATTAAATTTCTGTTTTAAACCAATATGTTTATTATATATATATCAATATACTCTTGACATTGTAGCGCAATTGTCACGTTATAAGTATAAAGAAATAACAGTGGCCACAACTCTATATTCTCTTTTATTGCTCACGCAAGGCTATAAACATTTTATTGTGCAATATACTTTTATTGCTCAAGCTTATACTCTCATATTTTACAATATAATATACAAGTTTATTTATTAGGCGACCAACTTATAGTCTCTCCTTATATTACAAATATTCATTAAGAGATATATTTTTCTCTAAACTTGCAACCATTAACTTTCTATTACATTTGAAAGTTATTATCATCTTAGTCTTTCTAAGATAATCAAGATTTTTCTAAGATAATCAAGATTCATTGCGATTATTTAATCCACTGAAATAAAAACAGGACCAAAGTCCTTTTCTTTTCTTACTCGTAGACTTCTTTGTGGATTTACACTGGACCAAAGTCCTTTTCTTTTCTTAATAGTAGACTTCTTTGTGTATTTACACTATCTTTTTCACGGTTTTTCTTTTTACCATGATTATTTGATGCATGTGTTACCATCATTTAATTTCTTTTGCCTTTTATCTTCTATATAGGCTTATAAAAATCTATCTTCAAAAATTTCACTTAAATGGATTCACTATTATATTATATCGTAAGTCTAACAATCTTTTCATGCTTCAAAAATTTGAGCATAACCAACTGAACATTTTTAATGTCCCTTGGTCTTGAATTTATTAGGACCAGTAACTTTATAATAACTTTATAATAAAATATACAACGTATCAAAGAGAGTGTAGATGTCACCTTATTTTATCTTGTCACCTTATATAGTTTGTGCCATCGAGTTTGATGAAGTCCTTCTCCTTGGAATTGCACATTCACATGTTGATTTCTGGAATTGCACCTTCTTGATGATTTCTTCTGTCTCCATTAGTTGGAAATATTGTTTTCGATTGTTGTGTATTTATTATATGTATAGGAGACAGAAATTGAAAAGCCTTGAGGCGTGTTGATCACTATCCGAAAACAATATTTCCACTATGTAGAAATTTGTTTACAGGATACAACAAGGCACAAAATTCATTTGAGAAACTTATTGGAGATATTATTATTTGCTTGTCTATTTCGTACTCTTTGTGTACTTTGTGTTGCTTCACTCTGTATTTTTTGTGTTTTACGCAAACTTATATTTATACACTGAAGACAACCCTTCATAAGGGCGCAATTTGTTTCACCAACTATTATTTCAGATTACTCAATTATTATTTTCAAATATTATACGCAACGTTTCACAGCAACTATTATTATAGGCAGCGTTTCATAATCTAACGCTAACTTTTCAGCGTTAATATAATTCTTATAATTCTTTATCTGAAAATAATTAATCTGTTTTAATAATTATTAATTTATATCTTTTTAACTGATATAATTAATTTGTTTACGTAAAATATTATATCTATTTTAAACAGATATAATTTATTTTATTTACGTAAAATAACATTTTAAACAGATATAATTTATTTTATTTACGTAAAATAACAGATACAAATTACTAACGTATAAAGCTTTTATTCCACGCTGCCCATCACAATATCAAACAGTCTAAACGCAATTTAAAAAAATGATTTTACCTTCTTCCCCGAATTCAACCTTCGCCGGAGCACCGTTGTAAAAATATTGTGAGCAAATTGTGTCTTTGTTTCGCTCCAAATTTCAGTAATCACAGGAAGGACTACCACCTGACTCACGGATTTTTCATTATCGCCTCAAGTTACAGTAATCTATCACCGTCTTCGTTCAACCTACGCCGCCACCGCCACCACCAATGGAAGCTTCGACGTCGGTAGATAAGTTCCTCAAACCCAAATTAATGAGGATGGACATTAGTTTTTATTTGGTTTTTTTGTTTGAGAAATGGAAAAAAGGGTTTTCACTTAAACTGAATTAGGTGCTTGAGGAAATTGGGTGGATCTGGTTGGGATCGATCTTATGCAGAAATTCATACACTGGTTTTGCTCGGTTAATAGTTAGCATGTTTTTTCGATTTGTTGAATGCATATGTTTTTGGTTATTAGAAGTATTATCATTATATGTTTTTGGTTATTAGAAGTATTATCATTATCATTGAAGTTTTTTCTATAGCCAACCTAACAGTAAATTCCAAACATTGTTAATTGGTTATGGATAGAATATCTTCAAGTTGCGCAAATCCCGCACATAGCTATTCGTGTACAGACTACGGTTTATTTGTTGGAACTTGGATAATTGGATATTATAATGCGACCCCATGAATTGATTATGCTCCAAGCTTTTTTTATTCCTTGTTAATATGCGTCGTTGGGATTGCAGTGCTACGCGGATACTTTGGGGCGGATGTTCTACAGTGAATCCGAATTGATGCGGAACATAAGATATTCCAAAGAGAGAAGACATAGCATATATTCCCCCGGTGGGTTTTACTGGCTTAAAGCTTTTTTCCCTCCTTTATATCCTAAATTGTTTCACTACTCTGTAGATACTCTTAGGAATGTAGATAAACAATGAGAAATTCTTTATTATGGCGTTGACAATTTTATGGCATGCCTTTGCTATGTGAATACACTTATTATCTCCTCAATAGTTATATCTTAAGTCGCGCAACTCATGCACATAGCTAATATTGTATTGTTGATTTGTTGGAACTTGGAAGTAATGCAATTAAATTGTTTATTTTTTCGATTTCAATTTCAAATTGTTCTTGAAATTAACTCGTTTTGATATTTATATGGAAAATCCATAATATGCATAATTTTTTGAAAAAAAGTGGAACAAACAGCTACTAGATTTTTTCTCTTATGAAATCAGAAATACTACTATGCAGTCTACACAAATATTCTGTATTAACCTTCTACTTCTTTTTTCGAAGTATTTTATTGATTCAAATATTAGTCTGTAACCTTACATAATGTTAAAAATCCACAAAACGGCACTGTGGAATTTTTTGTAAGAAAAGTGAGAACAAATTGTACATTTTAAAAGACGGATGCTCCAAACTATTTTTTTAATATGTTGTTTCCTTATTCAGTGCTACACGAATATTATCGGGCAAAAGTTCTTCAGTGAATTCGATTTGATGAGGAACATAAGATATTCCAAAGAGAGGGGAATTAACATATATGCCCCGGTAAGGGTTACTGACTTAAAGCTCTTTTCTTCATATTTGAAACTGGTTGTGCTACTTGATAGATATTCGGGAATGTAGGAAAACAAGAAAATCTTGTGTCCAGATAAAGGGCAATGTTGTTTCATTATGACCCTGAAAATTTTATCACATGCCTTTGATTTGTTTTAACACTTTTAGTTGATCCCATGTTAATTTAGGTGTGCTCAATTCCTGCTGTTAAGCCTAATTAAAAAAATAGTTTGGATTTTATTCTTAATTATAGCACTGTGCATGCACGTCGCAGAATTGCGCTAAAACATTCCCAATGATTAACTCATTCTAGCTAGGACTTTAAACTGAAAAAAAAAAAAAAAAACTGTGTTTTTAATCAATAAAAATGTATACAGACAACCTTCTCTATTATTTGTTCCAAATGTTCATAATGTATGGGAAGCTAGCAAACCAGACAAGGAGAGTGCTTCGCCTAGCAATGGAAGGGGTGGAGGGTCCCTGCATGCAAGAATAAATGCATGCCACCAAGATGATGCTCATGATTAATGTACATCATTATACATATATACATCAACTCAATAACGAGTAAGCAACTTAAGTTTGCGCAAAATTTGAGAGCCATAACTAATGTTTGCGCAACTTATGCACACATATATATAGCTATTAGAGGTTTTTCTACGTTGTTTTTAAATTTTAGACAAATACTTGGATCTAAAATCTCGTGGGTCGGAAAAAACCGTGAAAAATATTTTCTGCCGCATCAATTTTTTTAATGTTTGAGTTGAAGCTGAAATAAATATTGGCGAAAAACACTCCCATTTTTAAACTACCACGTTTTACAGCAGTTTTGGTAGCTGTACTTTCCAAGATTTGATTTTTTCCTACATTTTGATTTTGCATCTACAGGCAGCATTGAGCGTCGGGCGTCAAGAAAGGTGGCTGGGCTTCGACCAGAGCTCCAAGTCGAGTTTGAATCCGACAGTGCCTTGGAGTATGTAATTAAGGAAAAATCTCAACCCTAGAGAAGCAAATTTTGTACAAACAAATTATATATATGTTGAACTGTTGTAGCCATAGACGGAACCACATTGGGCCCGGGGGCACTGGGCCCCCCTGATTACAAAAAAAGGACTATATATATGTATGTATGTTTATTTACACTTATATGTATATATCATGTACGTGTGTATGTATGTCATTGTAATATGCACTACGAGTCTTGCTTAATTAAGTTAGGCGTGTTTGTGTTTTACGCTTTTAAAACACACACAAATTTATATTTTATTTTATAATTTCAATTTTTTGTTTTATTAAATGACTAAAATAATGATATTTATGTTGAAAATAAATGGAGTAAAATTTTATAATTTTATACTTAATATATATTTTAAATTACGTACTCTAGGTTTCAAGCTTTTAATACTTTTTACAATAATATATTTTAAAATTTATTTTTTATAATTAAAATTATTAAAAATTATAAATAATTTTGATTTGTCTATAAAAATTTATTAGCTTCATTTCAATTTAAAAAAATATTCCCTATTTCATAATAATATTACCACTTTATTTAAATGAATGATTTAACAATTCTCTTGTTTTTTTAATTTAAAATATAATTTTACTATTAATTTTTTTTTAAAATACTTTTACTTTTTCAATTTGACTTTCAATTATTTTACTTTTGAAAGTTAAAAATACATTTAATTACTTCATTTTTTGTCATAAAAATCACATTTTACTTAATTTCGTGTCCGTAAAAGTGATCATATATTTTTAAAACAGAGAGTTACATTTTTTGAACTTTTTTATGTTAAAATTTAAAAAAGTAGGTGTTTTTTTCAGCAGTTTACATGTTATTTACTTATTGTGCATATTAAATTGAGATGGAAAAAACAGTAAAAGTGGGTCCCCTGACCGAAATTTCTGTATCCGTCACTGGTTGTAGCATTATTATCCTTTAAAACATTACCTTTATTAAAATTTCGCCAATTTGGTTGCCGACTTTAACGAGTACAAGCCCTTGTTCCATACTGATCGTAATACCTTTCATTTTCAATATTCGCACTTCATAATTTTATTTTTAATTTTGTAAAAAACAATATGACATTTGTGTTTTCAACAAAAAAAAAAAAATTAAATTAAAAAGACATTCATACCTTTTATTTTTATCAAAAATTGAAAAAAAAAAATGAATTGCACTTTTCCTACACACGTTGATTTTTTTGTCACAATATTTAATAAATAGTAGTACAGGTACAAACATTAGTCTCATAATTACAAGTACACTTTCTATTTTTCTCAGTTTAAAATTTATAGTCACGTACAATAATTTTTTTTAAAAACTAAAATAATGTAACACTAAACCTTCTTTTTTTTTTACCTTTTCTTAAAATTTATTTTAAAATATGTAATTTATTAATTTAAAAATATATTTTTTATCTTAATTTGTTGATCAAAATCCAAAAGTTAACTTTGATTTATTGAATTCCATTTATATATATACTCTCTTTATCCACTAATAATATTCACGTTGATTTTTTTTACCGTTCAACTAGCACCGGATAAATAATATACAAAAATTATGAAAAAATTACTAAAATAAAATTCAACTATTAAATTTTATTTTAACAATTTTTTATTAAATTTTATTTTAGTAATTTTTTATTAATTTTTGCATACTGTTTTATCGTATGTATTGGACGATAAAAAAAGTATATATATATATATATATATATATATATATATATATATATATATATATATATATATATATATATATATATATATATATAATTTTATGCAAACAATCTACGCAGTTTCTAAAATATTATTTATATTTTTAAAATTTTATTTTATAATGTATAAAATTATTATAATTTTTATAAACATATAAGTTTAATTCAACTCATTCATTTCAGTCAAATTGTTAAAATGAGTTATATTTAATAGGACTTGGTACCAAAAACAAAATTTGAAAAATCTTATAACTTAGCAAACTATGTAACAATCTCTTGATTCATGATGATCCCTCTAGTGATCAAGAAGAAATTAATCACAATTTCACAAATGTATATTTTACTATATTATGAGTCAAAATCGTACGATTACTTAAATTGACTCATTGTACAAAATAAATTTTGTCGTTTCAGAAAAAATTAATTAAATTCAATTTTGCCTTTACAAAGAATAACGTCATTTGAATCGATAAATATGTTGCACGTTTTTTCAGCCAATTTTCAACTAGCATAATTTTTTGATTCTTAATTAATTCAAGCGTTTCTTGTTGGACTATGATCCTTTTAAGCGATCATTTTAAGCTCAAATGCTTCAATTTGTGTTTAAAATTTTGATATTTATTTGTTCTATAAAATCTCTGTGTGATGTTTTTTTCGTGTTTTTTTTATAGTGAGCTTCTTAGAGGTGGATTACGATTTTGAATTTTACTATTGTTGATCGAGTTTTTGAATATTGAATTGTGTGAATTTTACTATTGTTGATCAAGTTTTTGAATATTTGAATTGATCAATAAGTTTGGATTGATATTCGAAATTCTACATCAAATATTTAGAATCTTTATCATAGGTACCTCTAATTGCTAATGAGAGTATATCAAAGAAATCTATATAAAATATAATTCAGCTAGCAAATGTCCTAGGTGTCATATGTCCTACCCGTTGGATTTTTTTGTGTTCACACTTATTGCTAAATAAATCACCGTTAGATTAAGAATGTGTTCTCACTATTAATTGATTAATATTTATTAATTATTATTATTAAGAAAAACAGTATTAATTACGCCACTAATTATATAAATATTTAGTATTAATTCGGCCGAATTGGTTTGATTATGTTTACTATTATAACTCCTTAATTATAGTAAAATCATTGACTCCCTAATTTAATTCACGCGTTTTCTCCATAATTATCTCTACTGAATCAATCAATTTCATTCAAAAGATATTATATTAATATATTTCCATTATAAACGCAGCTCTTTTATCACTATATAATGCGTCTTCTCCCTTTCATTTTTATTATTCTGCTTTCATTATTTTTTTATTTCGTCGCAATTAAATTATTTATGATTTATTATTATTCTATATTAATTTTTTTTGCAGGACCACTGTAAGTGTTACTTTCTTTTGTTTGATAATTTGATATTGATCCAATCGTGTGTTAATCTCCTTATTTGTGTAATTTCCGTTTTCTTAATATAACAATTATCGTATTAATGTTTTTTCTTATTTTTCAGGGAGAATTGTAAGTATTTTTTTTTTTATAGTTTTGTGATTATTGATCTATTCGTTTTATATTTGTTTGTTTGTATTTTTTGCAGGTGAGTATTATCTTTTAATCTAACTATTTCTATGGCTGTTTTTTTTTTCAGGTACACTACAATGTAAGTATTTATATCAACACGAATTGTTTTATAGTTTTAAGTTTTTTGAATTAGTTAGTTTGGATCAAGTAATTTTATGATGCGCTCATTCTAACATCGTTTTAAAATTTTCAATGTTGATAACAGGTCCTTAGCTAAATATCAGTACAAGATTTCTACAATTGATGTTATTGTTCAACTCAAACTCTCTATGTGCCCTAGAATCGCATGTCTCTCGCGGTGTATTATCACGGAGAAGCTCGCCTCGATTTCCTCACCTGGATGTAGAGAAGCCTGAGGAGCAAGGGATAAGATTTTTCCGGAAATCCTTGAAGCCCCTTCTCTATGAGCATTTGCTGAATAGATACCCGTACGTATCGACCCGATCTCTTTTAAGAACCGTCGCATGGGATCGATGTTGAGGCTGCGATCAATCGATCTCTCGAGTTCTATGTTCTCCCACGAGAAGCTATCGAATTTGCTTGGGTGTGTTCTAGGTTCTCCCACGAGAGGCTATCGAGTTTGCTTGGGTGTTGAATTGCGATAATTTGTTAGAGAAGAATCCAAGTGATAGTATGCCTTAATGAGTAAATGAATAATCTGATATATGTTGTATCCTCCCTCCTCTTTGAGATTTACTAATGTTATTGATATTTTTTTCTAATGTAACTTTGAAAGCGGTGTAAATTTACTGTTATTATGATCACTATAGTACTAATTTATTGATTCTCACCGCTAATATATATTAATATTAATAATAATTGTATTCACTTAATATTAATTAATTAAATTTAAATTATAATTTACATTCATTACTTGAAAATTGATAAATATTCGGTTAAATTAGTGCTTATTTATAGTAAACAATTTATGTTTAAGTCAAATTTTCAAATTATAACTCTTAATTATAGGAAGATAATAATGATGATATTAATTCCAAATTTAATCTTATATAATTATGTTGAAATACACTTTAAATAATGAAGGAATATTTTGTAATAAATATAATATTAATACTTTTTCTTTTTATACCCTACCTGTCGCTTCATCGTCTTCATAAGAAACTTTACCTTTTTCAAAAACAATCTAGGGTTTGTCGTTCATCTATTTTCTCCTTATTCAGAAGATAATAATCTAGGTTTAGTCGTTCATCTATTTTCTCCTTATTCATAAGATCTAGGTTTAGTCGTTAATATTTCTTCTCTTATTTCAGAAGCGGAGGCCGCAGATCATACTAGACATGAATTCCAACTCTCCTAATCCTAACTATTCCGCTGGAAGTTCGAGTAGAAATCTCGGAAAGATGAATCCTGGTGTAGTTGATTGTGAGTATTCTCTCCTTTTGTTATTGTATCGATTAGTTTGTTTTTTATACTTCTTTTAAATTTTTGGTTGGTGATAAGATTTTGTTGCAAATTCGGTCTAGGGCCGAGACTCGATTATCGATTTCTTTATTTCTTAATTTAGTTTTGTTAAATTATTCATTTGATTCTCTATTTAAATTATTAAGATTTTCATTTTTTGTATCATTAACCCAATTAAATGGGCATTATACCTATTTGTTGTCTTTTTATTTTAAAAGTTTGATACATCTAAAGTATTATCTACTGATATGCTAAATGTTTTTCAAGTAACAAGAAGAGTACCATGTCCAATGAGATTCCACGTTACGATCAAGGTGGAGATATTGATAGTGTTGTAAGTATATATACTATATCGTCTTCAGATTTTGTGTTTATATATAACTCTGAATTTTACTAAATTTGAATTTTGCTAAGGAAATACCAACATCATTCCTTGAAAAGTGCTCATACCGTATGCCGTCCTTTGCCGGAATGAAGACACCTTATGCTCCTTCTCATTCTGTTGCTTTGGGTGAAGACAAACATGGTCGTCTGCATATATTCTCCGGTTGGCAGGAGTTTCGGGAAAAATATGAAATAAAAACTGGGCAGTTGCTGACTTTTCATTTTATTGATCCAATCTACTTCCATGTACATATCTATGATGTCGATGGTGTTGAGATAACGTATGATGTTGACCACAAAAAAAGAGGTCGCGAAGTAGACTTAAAGAGTCTCTCGGACAAGTTTTCTGAACAACTTGGACCAAATCAACACTATCGACTGGTAATTTCTACTACAAGCTATTTTACTTCTTAATTTTGTTTTAAATTAATTTTAACATTAACATTATAATTTTTTAATGATTTTCAGACTATTCCGAGGAAATTTGCCACGAAGACTAAACTTGAGAACAAATCTGAGTTTACACTGTCAAATAATAGAGGAATTAAAATTGAAGCGTCCTTGCATAGACGAACTGAATCAGAAAAAAATAAAAGTATTTTTATCGGCAGCGAATGGAAGGACTTTTATGATCTGAATAAGTTTGAAGTCGGCAGTAAGTTGGACTTCTATTACGATTATAAGTCAAATACGTTGTACGTTGTTCGACAACGTGAGTATTTGTATTTGGATTCTGACTCCGAGTGACTGCATTACCCAGATTATGTTGAAACTATTATAACTCTTATTAGTATGAACTGGTACATTTATTATTTTATAATATTTTGCTATAAGAAGTCTTCATTTATAAAAATTGTTTTGTTTCCTCATTATTAACTTTTTTTTTTTTTGCAACATTTGTTATATCCGAATTCTAAGTGCAGGTTCTTTAAAAAAAATTATATGATTGCTATTATTTTGTATGTCCTTCATTATGTATAGTCAAAATATTGTATTGTTATTTCTTAACTAATTTTATTTTTAAAATAATTTTGAAATACACCTACTTTGTATAGTATATATAAAATAACCCAAACCCTAGACATTAATAAACGTAATTGACATGTTTTTTAACGTTTTATAAATTTTAAATTATATATTTAACCTACAATTTATATTTACATTACTGATTCTGTATTATATAAAGATTTATTGAAAATTTATCAAATTTATAGTATTATACCATTGCTTTTATCGTTTTGTATATATATATATATATACATATATTTACTTAACATAATTAAAAAATCTAATTTTTTTGAAACTTACCCTAAAACAAGTATAGAAAAAATCGCAATTAAAGATATGTGATCACTTTAATTATAATCGATTCATTCTTATCACTCCTATAATTCCGAAATCTTTGTGTACCTATTATAAATATGATAGAATGATTTCATTTTTTCATTCAACTACACAAACAATAATTTTATTTTTCATAAGGATCTATGTCTTGGTTATTTTCTTCATTGTCCGGATGCAATTCCTCCGAAAAAGAGTTTCTTTCTGTTTTACTAGAGGTATATGAGTTAAAAGTTCATGTGTATAAATTTGAGTTTTTGTTATTTTTAATATATGTGTAAAGCAAATTTTATGTTTAATTATTAATATTTTTACGGCAGGTTACTAAGATTTGCACAGTGGTAAAACTCCATGAGCAACTGTCCAAGCGATGTTGGTATTATGTAATTTGTCCCACGTGCAATCATTCACAGTATGTCAACTATTGCAATTTTGCCTGTTATTTCTGTCTTCGTGATCTTATTTGTCGCACCAAATATAAAATTCATCTCCAAGTTTATGACGGAAAAGACTTCGTGAATTTTGTATTGATTAATGAAGTGGCATTATTTATAAATCGGAACTCAGCTGATCAATATATTCTTTCAATTCTCCAGGTATTTAATTCTCTCTCCCATATATATGAATATTTATTTTATTATGACAAATATATATTTTTATCCTCACTTATATATGTTTGTTTATTAAAGGATAGTGCCGACAATCCTATTGTAAGATCTACGACGGCAAGTATAAACAAAGTAACTCCATCCGTTGTATCCTCTATTATTGGAAACGAGTTTATGTTGAAGGTCGGTGTTGATGGAAACAACCAACTAGAAAGATTTTGTAATCACATTGTGGGTATGCCAAACGTGGATTCTATATTATTATGGCTACACAAGGAACGATTAATCCGTAATCCATCCTACCTTACACTTCGTGACGGCGTCTCGGAATCCATTAATACTTCGACGAATTGTTCCACAATTGATGATTTCCATTGAAGACACAAAGAAATGTGCATGTCACTATTTCCTATTAATGATTTATTTTCCCTTAAATTTTTTAAGCTACAATTTTATTTAGTATCAACTTCTCAATATTAGTGTATTAAAAATACTTACGTTGTAATCATAATTAACCCTTTAAATAAACCTTACAAATATTATGATATGATCACAGTTAAACAATGGTATTTATATAATGTATGAGTAATTAATGTATCTTATTATTAGCTATTGTTAAACATTTATCTAATTTCAGTAATGATTGCATCTAAGAAAAAGATGCTTAAACCGCTCTACTAAACAAGGACTTTTAGGCTTCTTTTATAGATAAACGCAAAAGTTGTAATCACTTTCTTTCTACTGTCATTCTCTCTAATCAAAGAAAACCGTCGAAGCTCTTCGTCTTCTTTTCCTGTGAAAAACAAAAACATGGTTAATGTTCAACAGATTTCCGAACTGAAAGCGGACACGGTTGGTTGGACTATCGTTGTCCGTTGCACAAGAAAAATTGTTGCGGAATGCTCTGAGAAAACCCCACTGTGTATGGATTTGGTTCTCATGGATATGCAGGTAATATTTACTTTATTTAGCATGTTTTAAGATTTATCAATTTTCTGTTATCGAGCATCAAAATCGTAAACGAAATCTGCTGTGTTAACAATCTTTGGTCCAGTAATTTATATATCTGGGTTTTAAAGATATATAGATTTGAGTTGTTCGCTTCATGAATATCAAAATAAAAAGCAGCATCTATAAAGACCATAAATACATCTAATTAGGTTTTCGTTTATTTTAATGAATCAGGGTTCTCACATTCATGGCTATGTTGGGAGTTCATTGGTGAATCGATTCTGTTTCCGGATTCACGAGGGAGATGTTTACAGCATCAGAAATGTTGAAGTTGTACCAAGCCCAAATATAAATCCTCTTTTGACTAACACCATGATGATTAATTTCCTTGAAGAAACAATCGTTTCCTGTGTTGTGGACCCAGGTTTGCCTTTATCTCCCTACAAATTCGTGCCTCTTGATCAGATCAACAACAACTCTTATCCGGAGGATGGTCCATTGTTTGGTATGTACCACTCATATAACTGTTTCTCTTGCATGTATATTTACTATATTTTATCATTTGTTTGATGATAATCTTTGTTTCCTGATTGCTTTATCTTATTGTTCAAGATTGTGTTGGTACCCTCATTGAAATGGATGACTCCATGATGTATGGTGATGGATCTGGAGCAGATGAATACATTCGCTTTCTTATTTCTGATCAGAGGTACTCTCTACAATTTTTATAGCCATTTATGTATAATATTATTTAATTCAAAGTTTCTATGTAACTTATCACAATTTGTTTATATCTTTCTATTAGCAAAAACCAGCTTAACTTCTTCCTGTTGGTCCATATTCCAATGAGGTGAAAGGGTATGTTGACCTGTGGTCTGAAGGAAGATTGAACAAAGCTGTTCTGATCATATCCCTCTGTGATAGCACTATGTTCAATGGTATTCTTTTATCTGATATTGTCTTTATGGATACAATTGTCATTTTCAAGTTGTATAAAATTATAACTGCCATTTCTTACTTTGTGTCGCAGGTCAATTTGTTCTTTGTAATTTTGACAAGGTTACGCGAGTGTCGTTGTATAACCTTACTGATGTTGCTGTTGTGTATAGTAAGATGTACGTTATGTCTTAATTTGAACCTCCATGTGGTTGCATATGATTATATTTCATCCTTAGATCATGTATACATTTACTTTATTTCCATCTTTTTTATATTTTAAACAGGCTGGCAGATGTTCCCAACCAAGCCGTCGACGATATCGATATGAATTGATATCTGAATTGTCCTGTGAAGAATCAGCTAAATATTTGATGTTTTTGAAAAGTAATGGACTCATCTTTTGAACCAGTTTCGTACTAATTTGTTTATGCTTTTGATTATCAAAACAATGACATTATATGTACGTTTTCCTTTTTGTTATGCTTTTGTACCTCGGCAAAACTTTGAATCTATATTATCTGTGGCTTTTGAAGTTGATTATGCTAAGACACAGACATGTATTATGTAACTTATTCTGGATGTTATTGTACATACATTAGTATGCATCTTTGTGTTCAACTTTTAATGTTTTTTACTAATTATTTTGTATATGTTTCTTGATAAATTTAGTTTGATTGTTATTTTAAATGTTGAACTACATATCTCAATGAATTTTAAATTGGGATACACAATCTTTTACATGTTCTCGATTAAACAAAATCATTGACAATTTTGGACGCTTAATACAACTACACCATGTTTTCACAAAATTTTGGGCTTATCTAACATGTTTTAATTTTGTAGTAATTTATTGGGCTTATTTTAAAGGACTATCCCACATTGTTTTTTCTTAATATAATATTTTTATTTTAGAAAAATTTATATTTTATTTTATTTTTATATTACTAAAATAATTACTAAAAAATACCAATTAAACTTAATAAAAATCTGAACAGAAATATGCATCGAATATATGTACCAGTATAACAGTATACGTATGGAATATATATAAATATATATGGAATATATATATTCTATAAACGATAATTACAAGTTGCGTATATTACTCTTATTTTTATTTTAACCTAATATCGTGTTTTTCTATAAGATTACCACATATCTTTTCCAATTATTTATGATAGTTTGTTGTCACTGATCCTATATAACTCTATACATATTATTAAGTTATTCAATATACGAGTAATCACTAATGGCGCACAAATTTATCGTCAATTTAACTACTGTTGGCAACGGCGTTAGCATCTTGGTACGCATATGTAGGAAATGGATGTCTCCCGGTTCCAGTATCATTCCGCGTAATTTGGAAATCGTCATGATGGATTCAGATGTATGATCATTGTTTTTTGTTTATCATATTATAGCCCTATATTTTTTGTTTGAGTTCATGATTATGTTATTCATATATTTGTATTAACCTTATAATTAAAAAAATCAACCAGGGAACACAAATCCATGCATGCGTTCCCAAGGATGTTTGCGTAAAAGATTTTGACAAGAAAATTGTGGAAGGTGGATTATACGTTGTGAAGAACTTTCGTGTGATGTATACCTCTTATGCAAATCTGATTGTTGACAACTCTTTGATGATCCGCTTTGTGAAAGGAACATCTGTTGAATCAACATGCGACCCAAATTTTCCAATATCTATCTATAAATTCCAACCATTTTGGGCTATTAGTGAGCATTCCTTTCCAGAAAGTGGTCCTCTTCTTGGTATGTTTCAGTATTTTCTTTTTTTCAAAGATCGTTTTGGGTACAAACATAATTTTACCACATGATTTTGAATTCTTAATTATATGTACAAGATATTATTGGTCACGTACTTGATGTTGATTACTCGATGATTAATGGGAATTGTGGCCGAGGACTGAAGTACATTCGGTTTCGTATTGGAGACGTCAAGTATGTCTTATTAATTTATTTTTAATTTATATTGGTTACTATAATTTTGTTTCATAATCAAGTAACTTAAAATTGACGTTGCAGTTCAAAAAACCTCATATTTGTCCATTTCGCTCCTTTCTCGAGTGATATTAAAAATATTGTTGAGATGGCTGCGGATAAAAGATTGGGTCGTGTTGTTATCATTGTTCAACTTGCGACCACTATGATGTTCAACGGTAAGTTGTCTACTAAATATTATATTATATTTACTGTTTAATTACTTTTTGCTTCCATGTAATTTAAATTCATATTAATATTAACTCATTTCTGTAGAGGAGTTTGTATTGCACAACACTGATGGTGCTACTAAAGTTATTATTTATCATCATGTTTGCGAGGCAGTTGAATACTTACAAAGGTACGCAAAGTTTTACGTCTATCAATAAATAAAATTATACATTCACAAAGGTTAAGCATCGTGCATATAAATCTAATGAACTGGTCATTTTATTTTTACAGGTTTGACCAAAAGAAGCGAAAATCTTCCAACGTAATCAACATCTCCTGAATTTTCCACAAGCTTTGTTTATTATGAAGGATCGTTATTTTTTAATGCTTTTTTCTTATTTTAAATCTTATTTATAATAAGAAATTGTCTTTTATTAATATTATTTTATATTATATTCAATTTAATAAGAAGACTGGCGATTGAATCATTTTATAATAATGGTGTTTGATTTAAATCTTTAACCGCGTTGGTTGTTTGTGTTTCAAAATTTTTTGTTTTCATTATTTATTAGTGAATTCAATGTAATTTCAAATAACATCTCGCATGAACGTCTAATTATAATAAGTTTATCTTTATCATATTCACTTTATTTACATCTCTTACTTTGTCTGTTTTTATTTTACTGGTGTATTCATCTCAACAGCTTAGATGATTGGAACTCGGGGACTTATCAAGTTCTTCGCGATTTTAAAAAGTTTTTTTCAATTTTCAGCCGATTAATGAAATGAATGATCGAGTTAAATAAAATACGCAGTTGATAAACGCTTATATGCCGAGGAATGTTATTATTATAAGTACTTATTTCCCTTATCATGGTCTCTTCACCAATGTTTTTGTGTGTTGTTTAATAATTGGAATCGTGTATACAATAAATTCATAAATTTATGTTTTTATATAATCGTACTTAATTATTAGAACTATTTAATGATATATTGTATCAGTTAATTGTACAATTCCAAGTATGAAAATAATTCGAACTAAGATTCTTAACATACAATATATTAAATATTAATACTATAAGAATCCTACTGTTTTTTGAATTGTAAATCATATGGATTCTCATATGTTTCTTTAACCCTAATTTTTGGATTTTTGCTATAAAAGAGGTAAACATACTTCATTAGTTTTCAAATCAATCGCAGTCTTAGTCCTAATAAAAAAATGTCTAATTTTTATTCATCTTTGGCTGAAATAGACCCATCCAACTCAGAACCGATTTTAGCTATTCGGATATGTAGGAAATGGTATACCTACGGAGAAGATAAAATTGCAAAGTCCTTTGAAATTCTATTGGTGGATTTTTATGTAAGTCGTCCAGTATGATTCAACCTTATTAACAGTTTATTGTTTTTTTTTTTTGTTTTTGTTCTTATATGTTTTTACTCTAAATTTCTCATGAAAGGGCAATCGTATACAAGCCTCTGTACAAGAATCCCTTTTTGGATATTTTGACAGCCAGATTAAAGAAGGGATTATGTGCAATATTCGACATTTTGATGTTGTAGAGAAACCTATTGAAAACTGCATATGTGATCATAAGTACATGATACTATTTAAGTGTCTTACTTATATTCAGAAATCTGATTATCCTTACTTATATCATAAAGTATTCGGTTTCAAGAGTTTCGCAGACGTTAAAGATCATTCAACTGTCGATGACGATCCGTTATTTGGTAATATTAAATTTCCAAATTATTTATGTTTGTCTATGTTTCATGTTATTTTTTCATAATATTCCTTTTGCGTAGATGTCATTGGCCATGTAATTGTTCTCAAGGAAAATACGTATGCCGATCGATTGCACATTATGCTTCAAGATTTAAAGTACGTTTGTTATATTAACGCATGACTATCTCACAGTTCTTACTATTTTCGATGAATAGTTCAATTACTAATTAAAATAATCGATTATTTTTCTTTTTATACAGCGGTGACCGTTTGCGTTGCATTTTTTTCCATCCTCTTTCTCCCGAGATATCCGAATTAATTCAGTATTTGAAAAGTGATAAAATGTCTGAAATCGTTTTGATTGTGCATCTCTGTAAAAAAGCAATCATCCGTGGTATATTTTGGGAATTATTAATACTTACAACTTTTTTAAACACGCAAAATTTTAAGTGTACTCTTCTAATTGTGTTAATGTATTTTTTGTAGGTGAAATTTGTGTTTCAAATCACGGCAATGCAACTACCATAATAGTGAACCAAGATTTGCCTGATATTCTTTTTTTTAAATCAAGGTAAAAGTGTATTTGAATTTTATTCATTAAACGAATACTGGCACAATTTGGAAAAAAGTACTTATTAATCTTCTCATTTATATAATATTTGACTATATATTTTTTTGTTTAAATTACTTATTCATTGTCCCTTACTTATACTAAAAATTAGGATGCCTATCACTATAGAATCTCTTTCATTGGATGAATCTGAATTTAAGTCACCATGTGTGATTATTGCCGAAAAGGAATTGCAGAGCAACTCAGTAAATGTCTTATCTCTATTCCGTCTTAAACTTTGTCGGAAGGTATGTTACTATAATAATTTTTATTTAGATCTTAATTCCAATTTTATTTTTGCCTGAAATATAAATATATAATGTTTTAATTTATTACTTTTCTGTTTAATACAGGTTCAAAAAATATGGACAGTTGTTAAAGTAACTGAAATTACTTCGAATAATGGTTGGTTTTACACCACTTGCCCAATTTGCAATGATTCGGAAGACGTCTCCTCTTTCGGTTTGTTGTGCTATTCCTGTGGTCAAGATCTTATTCCTCACTCAAAATATAAAATTCATGTGCGTGTTAACGACGGAAATGACTTTGCAAATTTTATCTTGATGAATGACCTTGCTTTCTTTCTAATTCGCAAATCAGCTCCTGAAGTTATTCATTCAATTATCACTGTAAGTAATTTTATCATTCACATATAAATTCTTTTAATTTAACTATTAATTTTACTTAATTTCAGTTTTCTAACTACATTTTTATTGTATTGTTATAAGGATTCTCCCCTCAATTCGTTTGTTACTTTGGGTAATGAAAATATAAACAAAATAATCCCTGACGTTGTATCTTCACTTCTTGGAAAAGAATTAATATTAAAGGTCAGAGTTGATCCAGGCCATCTACTTGGAAGATTGTCGGAGTACATTGTGGATATGGGTAGCGATAATTCTCACCTTCTCCCGCAGCTCAAAGAAGAATTGTTTCGGAATAAATATTACCTTAAATAATATTATGGAAATTCCAAGAAGCAGTAGCAAGTTCAACGGTGATTCGTTCTATAGTGGTTACCTTTCAGCTACAATAATAGTTTTATTAAACATAGATTTAAGTCTATTGGCATTTTAATTTACGCTTGAATTCGTTTTATTTTTGAGACTGATCCAACCTTCTTGCGTGTGTTTGGATCATTGAATAAATTCTTCATTTATTATTATATATTTATTTTTATGTTTTCTACTAATAAATAAAAAATCTAATGAAAAAGCTGATATCTATAGTCTGCATGTTTATATTACTGTGAAATGTTTATAATTTTTCATGTTTAAATTTGATTCAATAGGAAATGAATTTGCATATCTATCAACATCTTAAATGTCGTGCTCTTTTGATTTTCACAAACTTATTATTAGTAAAGATAATTATTAACCGGTTAGCTATACTTATCACAATAAAAAAATATTTTAAAAGATTGCTATATACTTATTATATATGGAAAACATGTCAATCGAACAACTTAGATAGATTTAAAATACCTAAACATCCCCACTCTTTTCTATTCAATACATATATTAAATATATTTATATGCATCACTGATTCGCTTCCTATTCAAGACGCAATTTTTGGTACAGAAAGCGAGTTTTTCTTTTACAACGGTTCATATTTCTTTAAGCGTATCCAGACTATCTCCTTCTTCCTTTATATTGAACGCCTTTATCTTTTGCAGTTCTTAATTTAAGATATTAATGGCTGGACACGATATTCTACGCGGTCTGACTACGTCCAGTACTAATTGGAATATCGTTGTGAGAGTGTGCAGAACATGGATCTCTCCGGGTGTACAGCAAGGAACTCACTCGATGGAAATTGTTTTGATAGATCTCATGGTTAGATAACTAAATTCTTTTTTAATCCGTTCTATATTTATCTAATCTTTGAATTCATACTTATTTGATGAAACTGCCTTCTTCTTATTATTATTACTTTATTATTAAATCTGATAATGTTGTCTCTTACAGTTACTGACATGAACAACTCATTTTAAATATTTTGAATCTTTAAATTTGTATATTAATATAATAAAATATGTCATGTTTTGAATTGCTCTAATATTTAAAAAATTTGCTGATGACTTTTTTTGTTAATTTAAGTTAATTTCTGCTTGAATATATGTAGTTATTTAGTCATGTTTTTAAATTATGCATCCGCACATAAATTGAAACTGATATTCGAAGTGTTTGTTGATCAGCGCGATCAGATTCATGCATCGGTGAAGAAGGAATTGATTAATAAGTTTTACGATAAGATCATCGTTGGTGATCTGATCAATGTGAAAAATTTCACTGTGCTGCCCTCCAGCGAGACAACTATGATCGTCGATAATCCTTATACTATCTGTTTCTTAAAAGAAACAGTTGTTGAATCGACATTGTATCAAGATTTTCCTAAATCGATTTACAATTTTCGTCCGTTTTTTTGTGTGAATCAGTACAACTTTCCAGCATGTGGTCCTCTCCTCGGTGAGTAGATTGTTTGTTTTACAAAGAATTCTTCTTTTATCAACGGTTTTTTTTAGTTAATCAAAGTTTAAATCCGTTAGCTCTAACGTGTATCGTATTTAATTCATTTTATTTCATACTTTACTTTACAAGACATCATTGGCCACGTTATTGGTGTTGATTATACAATGGTGAATGGAGTTGCCGGTGAAGGAACAAAGTATATTCGTCTTCGTGTTGCAGATCTAAAGTAAGTTTTACTACTTTTAATTGAATGATTTTTTATATAATCTATGTTATGTAATCTTCAAATTATCTAATATTGAATTCAATAGTTTTGGGGCTTTGGACTTCATATATTTCGGCCCATTCTCAACCGAAATTATGAGAGTTCTCGACATGTCTATGAAAGAAACGTTTGGGCGTGCCGTTATAATCATTCAACTTGCCAGAACCATGTTATTCAACGGTAATGTAGTATGTATATTGATATTATCTATTAGCCTGCTAAAATTTATTTTTATTTTGTACACATTTTGGTATTAGCCTGCTAGATTTTATTTTTATTTTGTACACATTTTGTAGGTGATTTTGTCTTGCACAATACTGATGGTGCCACTAATGTTCTTATCTATTATAATATTGATGAGGCGGTTGAGTACAATAAGCGGTAAAGTTTTAATTTAAATGTTGCATATTTCTTTATGTATTCTCGGTATTTATGTAATCACACGCGAAGAATTCTAAATTAATATTCTTTTTAATGTGTAATAGGTTTGAAGAACAATGGGAAGAAGATATAAACCAGCACAACATACCTGCTTTAGTTTAATTCATTTTGTTGTTGTTTGTTTTATTATTCTTCTACTTACTGCTTAAACTAAAAAACAATTGAATTTGCCTTGCTAAAGTATGATTAAACAGTTTATTTTCTTGCATAATTCTTCATTTCATGCATGTTTTGAATTGATTATGTATGAATGACTTATTTTCCAATTTTTGTACCATTATATGACTTTGATTATATAAAGATACCTGTACTGATATAATAAAAATATTGTATATTGTTTATCATAATAATTCAATTTATGTAAATATATATAGACTTACATAATATATAATGAATAATAAATATTGGGCAGTGTTTATATAATGATAAGTTTGACCAAATATTAAATTTACCTTATTAATTACAGAATTATTAATTTGACTATATTCCAATTTTGATTTGTCCCGAATCCTTTGAATTCTATTGAATTTATTATCATTATCATTATTTAATAAGTGAATTTATTAAACTATTCAATTATTCAATTAATTTAATACAATAAATAAATATTTCCATTTTGTGTAACCCTACTGAAAATAAAGAATCATTCCAGAATAATTACACTATCTTTATTCCTTTTACGATTAGGTACGAAATATATACTATTCAGAATCCCTAAATTATCTTTAAATAAAAGATTTAGATATATACTAAATAATTGTGTATATATCTTTTACCATATATATTGAAAAAATACTTATCACCCGGTCCCTTATAAAAGGCCATAGATAGTGGAAAATTTTATATCAAAACGTCAGCCATTAATAACAATGAAGACCGAATTCGAATCATCTCACCCATACACTCCTCTTTCTGAAATAAATAAAAACAGAATTGATTGGAATATTCGTGTTCGAGTCTGTAGAAAGTGGAGGACTACTGGAGTCGGCAAGATGCAAGAAACCCTCGAGTTTTTATTTATGGATAAAGATGTAAGTCAAAGTACTCCCATTAATTTAATTTTAGTTATATATGTGTAGATTCTTAATTAGTTTTATATTTTTTAACTATGGTTTCATTAATATAATTCAGCTGCAAATTCATAGTTTATACTAAATGTTTAATTGTCGTTTTTTGAAGGGTACAAGAATTCAAGCTACGGCCAGAAAATGGCTTATTGAACTATTTGAACACAATCTCAATGAAGGTGATTTGATATCCGTGAGGCAATTTTCTGTTTCTGAACGACAAAAGAATTTTGCCGTAGCGGACAATTCCTACAGGATTTACCTACAGAGGAACACCTTAATTGCCCCAGTTGTTTATCCCAGATTTCCAAAATCAGTTTTCGATTTTAGAAGTTTCACTGATATCAAAGACAATATGACCAATGATGATGGTCCTCTTTTTGGTATTACTTAATCTATTTACTTTTTTTTTATTGAAATTTGTTCTAAATACATTTATCAATTATTTTTTGTGTTTTGATTTTAATGTTCTATGACTAAATTTATTTCAAGATATTATTGGACGTGTTATTGACATTAATGACACTAAGATGAAAGATGATCCTTCTGTTACTGGACCAAAGAGTATCCAGCTTTATCTTGAAGATTTAGAGTAAGTTTTTTAATTATGATTTTATCTTATAAGTGATTGTTTAGAATATTATAATAAAATGACTAATATCATTTATATTTCGTGATGCAGGCAAAAAACTATTTATTGTACTCTTTGGGAGCCTTATTGCCATGAGTTGAGAGAGTTTGTCGACCAAGTTCGTGAGAAAAATCTTCTCGATGATAACTGTGTTGTTGTTCAGATGTGTCGTCGTAAAACCTTTCGAAGTAAGTTTTTCATCTTAATTTTTATTAGGATTTTCATATTATACCTATTTATTTTACTATAATGTTCCATTAACGTTTTTATTTGTTGATTTTAAATAATAATGTACAGATTTTGTTAGTGTGACAAACACTTATCATGCTACCAAAGTTATTGTCAATCAAAATCTTGATGAGATTGTTGAATTCTCGGCCAAGTAATGTTCAACCGTTTTCTATAATGTTAATTGAACTTTCAATTTATGTTCACTTATATTATGTAACGTTCCACGTCTCATTTTATTATGCAGGTTACCTTTAAATGACAACAATTCTAGATCTTTTGATGGTTCGTTGATGTCCGGTTCATCCTCTTTTCTTAGCATTAAAGATGAGTTGCAAAACTCTGCTACTGTTTTTCTGAGTTTGAAGGATCTTAAATCTAACAACGTGGTGAGTACTTTGTTATTTATTGTATTTTTTTAATTAAGTTTCTGTAGTTACTAATATAAATATATATAACAACGTCCAATTTGCATAGACACTCAATTTCATCAACAACGCATGTGTAGGTTGGTAAATTTTGGATCATCGCTTCGATATCTGAAATTTTGTACGAAAGAGGATGGTGCTACACCGGTTGTAGTAGGTGCAAGAGGAAGGTTATCGAGCAAGAATCAAAGATGTATTGTGAAACCTGTGTTGATTATGTAGTTGTTGTTTCGAAGTACAAGGTTCATGCAAAAGTTGTGGATGGTACTGATAATGTAGTTGTACTTCTTTGGAATGACATTGTCGCCAACCTGATCGGTAAAACAGCGGGGGAATCATTATCTGAACTTATCCAGGTAACAACATATATTTTTTAAAAGACCTACTCTGAGTATATATGTGTGAATCAATATACGAATTCCTATTATAAAAAATGATAATAGTTTGGCCTAACATGAAATTATTATTAAAATAGGATTCAATTCCAGATGAAGATGTCGAACGATCTTCCAAAGATTCTTTTAAGCTTCCCGTTCCACAAGCATTAGAAGACCTCATTGGACGAGAGTTAATGTTCAAAGTGAGCTCTGAGGCGAAGCAGCTCGAGGGCAGAGAAAAAGAGTTTGTGGTAGATAAATATTCAGATGATGATGAACTTATCAAATCTCACAGGAAGACGGATCACAAAATATTGGGATATCCATTGATGTCCTACAAAGATTCTGTTGACGATAATGAATTCGACGTTGATCAAAATTTGGATGGGAATGTTGAAGAAGACTTCAAATCACCAGTAATTCAAAAGCGATGCAAACGAGTTTTGGAAATGATATCTGACGATGATGATCCGATTGACGAACAGGGATCCATTTCTTCAAAGTTAAAGTCTGATTAAAGTCTCTATTTGAACCATATTTATTTATCATTATTTAATGTTTTTGGAATAATAATTTTGAATAACTATTTATATCTTTTGGATTTTATGTTCCTTTGGATTTTATTTTCAACATTTCATTATTTACGATTTATTTATTAATAATAAAAAAGTGTTGATTCAAATTTTGTTTTACCTGTTACTTTCGTTGTATTCTATTCCATTCTCCGACAATAAAAATTAAAGTATTATATTATACTTTTTTCATTGAATACAACTTTATTAATTTATTATAACTGGAAAGTTTTTTTTAATATATTATTGTAAATACACCTGAAATTTAAGTTATCTGATATATATGTATATATATTTAGTAAGATCCCCGGAAGTAATACAATAGTAACTTATTATTGAGTATAATAATATAATACATACTATATAATACTGTATAAAATATTTGCCAAAATTAAGTTTATGGTTCGGATTTTTAGGAATTGTCTTTAATTTTTGTGTATGTGTTTGTATTGATTTATATTGTATTCCTAATATTGTGCTAATTGTTGTTATCCAAAAAGATATTTTGGATCTTTTCCAAATTACATAAAAATCTCTAGCTATATAATCAGCTCAATATTTCTCCCGTTAATTAATTCAATTGAAGTATAATTCTGATTGCTATTCTTTTTGTAGATGTCTTGACGACAATTCTCATATTCCAGTTTTCAAATTCTGCGTAAGTGATTTATATATTTGTTATAATGGAAACATATTTATAAATTGCTTGCTAATAGACAATAACTAATGTCTTCTACTGTTGATTTTGTTATTTTCAATCTGAAATGTTCGTGGAAGAATCTCATTTGACTCATTTAGGCGATAAGAATGTCGTCAAGCAAAAATACAAGGAACACAGGTAATGTTTTTCGATAAACTTTTTTTTATTTGGCAAATGATTTCGCCATTGGACACACCATGTCGATAGTTATATCGTTTTATTGTTTGTTTTGTATATACAGATAAAGGAAAAGGCAAATGCACCTCGCCAGTTGGAATTACGGACAAGAGGACCGGCGATGATTACAGTTATTATTTCACACAAGCGTATTTTCCGTGAAATGTTTTCTAATGATATAGGTTTAGTAAATACATGTTAACTGATAATACTAATTGATTTTAAATGCTCAGATGCGTTTCTGTTGGAGTCTTATGCGAATAATACCAGCGCTGTAAAAAAGAATGTTAATAGAGGAATCGTAATTTCACCCGAAGGAGTATCTGGCTCAAGTAATCTTTGTTGTTAAAATCTTATTACTATAGTCCTGATTTATTTAATGTACCACGTTTACAACTTTTATGCAGTAGGTAAGCTTCCAAGGAACAATTTTGGCACTACCGCGCAAAATATGTCTCCGTATCAAAGTTCGTGTGTCACGGATCAGCGCATCAACAAACGAAAAGTCTTGGGCAGTTTCGTCGATACTACAAAACGAAATAAACACGGACTGCCATTGATGGACATGACAAACGGTTAGTTTTTTGTGTACTCTATCTTTGAAATGTATAATTAAATAACATGTCTTCTCATTTCATTTACTAATGCAATATTTTTTTTACATACTATATCACTGAATAATTAATATGGTTGAATTGTTTAAATCGGCAGATACTTTTGTGTTGGAGTCTTATACGAATAATAATAGCGTCGTCAATAAAAATGTTGGTGGAGGCATCGTTGTTTCACCCAAAGGAGTGTCCGGTTCATGTAAAATTTATTATGTATCTTATTACTTTTCTGATATTTTAGAGTGAATTTATTACGTTGACGACTTTCATGCAGTAATTCGGCTTCCAACGATCAATAATTGGACGGCTGCGGAAAATATCAGTCCTTATCAAAGATCGTGTCTGACTGAGCAGCGCGACAACAAACGAACAATTAATAGTAGTGTCGCCAATAATGTGAAACGGAATAAAAATACCATGCCATTGATGGACATAACAAACGGTTCGTTTATTGTTATACGCTGTTTTTTAAACAGTGACTCTTTTTATTTGATTTATTTAAAAAAATTGTTTAATTATTTTTTTTTGTTATTAGTGGGAACTCCTGGTTCGGCTGTGAATTGTACAAATGTTTCAACTTTTCCTATTTTGGAATCAAGTGAGGTTAATGCTAACAGGAATAAAGAAAATATAATTATTCTACCAGCGCGCAATTTGGATGTTGATTTCTCATTCGTTCAAACAACAGGTATTTTACTTATTAATTATTTAAATATATTTAGTTATGATGTTATTATATTTTCTCATACAAAATGTTTACACATATAATTAATATCAGTTGTCTTTCTTTTTATTATGTAAATTTCAGCATCATTGCTGCAAAATAACCGTATGAATAATGTTACAAATCTCCCCAATCATGTGAATGCTGGGTCGTCAAATGTTACCAAACCACCTGAGAAGATTTTAAATACATTTGTTGCGATCGATGCAACAAATAAAAGACTTCCTAAATCGACGGTTGATAACAACACAGGTACGATGTTACACATATTTGTATCATTATTTATAAAAAAAATATTTTATTTGAGTCATTTTACTTAACCTCTACTAATATTTATTTTTAACTTCAATCTTTCATTACAAGGTTACCATGATATTGGTGATCCTGAGTGGACCTGTAAACACTGTAAAGCTGTATTTTGGTTAGACGAAAGACTCGAGAAGGCCCGGAATCCGCGGGGAAATCCGTTGTTCAATCTCTGTTGCATGCATGGTTTGTTTATCTCTTAAACTTTCTTTTTGTCAAATTCTAAAAGGATTTAGTAAAATTTTTTAACATTTGTTTCATCGATATATTATTGAATGTGTTGCTATTCGTCAGGAAAAATTAAATTAGCTGGTATGCCAGATCCCCCTGCCGACTACAAAAAATTATTATACGGGACCGACAAAATGAGTAAAAAATTCCAAAAATCGATGAGATTCTACAATATGATGTTTTCCTTTACTTCTATGGGTGGTAAAGTTGATAATTCCTATAATACCGGAAGATCGCCGCCAAACTACAGGATACATGGAGAGAACTATCATCTAATTGGGTCTTTGATGCCAGAAGATTCTGAAAAACCAATGTTTGCTCAGTTGTACATTTACGATACGGACAATGAAGTAAAACATCGATTAAACATGATGAGGTCAGCCACCTATTTTATAGTATTTAAATATTTTGTGCGTCTATATTATATCATAATTGATTAATTTTGGTTTGTACAGAAAAGAATCTGAACTGGTAGATGAGGAAGACGACGAAGAGTCTCAGAGTATTGAATCTCAAATAGTTACATCTCTAAAAAAAATTTTAGATGCTAACAACTTATTGGTGAGTTCTTTTCGTTCTTCCGGAGAAAAGATGAAAAAGGATAAAACATCTGAAATCAGGCTGAGATTAATTTCTAAAAGACAAAGTGATGGACGTACGCATAATTTGCCCCAAGCAAGTGAAGTTGCGGCCTTGATAGTTGGAGACGTTGAGAATCTTAAGGACCGGAGAGATATTATTGTTGAACAAAAAAACGACGGCAAGTTGAAACGCATAAATGAATTGCACACGGCTTATTTGCCTCTCCAATATCCCTTGCTGTTTTTATTCGGAGAAGACGGTTTTAGAGATGACGTTGTTCACTGTCAAACTGATAGGAGCAGAGAGCAAAAAGAAAAATTTGTTACCATGCGAGAATACTTTGCCTACAGACTCATGGAGAGGTCCAACGAGTCTCCTCACATATTATTCAGTCGACGTTTGTTTCAGCAATCTATTGTCGACGCCTACACTATGGTTGAATCTTACCGTATTGCTTACATGAAAAATCATCAACAAGATTTTCGGTGCGACTCTTACGCTGCGTTGGATGATGCATTGCATCGTGGAGAAGATAATGCCGCCAATACTGGCAAGAGAATAATTTTACCTTCTTCGTTTGTTGGAGGAGCACGCTTCATGATACAGAACTATCACGATGCTATGTCTATATGCAAATGGGTTGGATATCCTAATTTGTTCGTCACTTTCACGTGCAATTCTAATTGGGATGAAATAACAAGATATGTTAAAAAAAGAGGTCTCACTGCTGCCGACAGACCAGATATAGTTTCTCGGGTTTCCCACTCTAAGCTAGATAATTTGTTGAGAGAAATTCGATTCGACAAGATTTTTGGAGAAACCAGCGCAGGTAATATTTTATTATATTAATAAAGTTACCAAATAATAAGTTTAATTCATCAGTTGGTGTATTTTACAATCAATTAATTGTTGTTCTCCAACGCTGCTTTTTGCAGTTATATACACGGTGGAGTTCCAGAAACGTGGCTTGCCGCATGCGCACATTCTCATTTTTCTCAAGGGTATTCCCGAGAACGTGAGTGCTGACGTTGTTGACGGAATAATAAAGGCAGAGATCCCCAATGAAAGTGACGACAAGGCGTATTATGAAGCAGTGAAACAACACATGCTTCACGGCCCTTGCGGAGTTGCCAATATGAAATCACCTTGCATGGTCGGAAATAAATGCACCAAGCATTTTCCAAAGAATTTTGCTACCCGAACTACTGTAGATAATGATGGTTTCGTCGTGTACAGACGAAGGGATCTAGGCCGATACGTCAATAAGAATGGTATTGATCTCGACAATAGGTAATTTTCATTTTTAACTTCGTCTATTATAAGTTTAATTAATATGTAATTTAAATAATAAATATTTTAAAATTACATATATAGATTTAAATATATAACAATCGCAACCCATTACAAATTCTTATTACTTCTACTTACGTAATGCAGGTTTGTCGTACCCCACAACCCTGCCCTGCTTAAAAAGTATGGCGGGCATATTAACGTCGAATGGTGCAACAGATCGCGCTCCATCAAATATTTGTTTAAATATGTGCACAAAGGGAATGATCGCACAACGGCTGTATTTTATCAGTCTTATGTTCCCAGTCAAGGAAAAAAAGTTATTGATGAAATCAAACAGTACTTTGACTGTAGGTACATATCCGCTTCCGAAGCTGCATGGAGGTTGTTTGCATACGAAATGCATTTCAGAGAACCGAATGTCATTAGGCTTGGCTACCATTGTCACAAAGAACAGAATATTATGTTTAGAGCCAAAGAGTCGACAAAAAAGGTTTTGTTGAAGTCTTCTTCGAAAGAAACAATGTTCACAGCTTGGCTCGACGCGAATTCTAAATATCCTGAAGCGAGGAGCTTGACTTATGCTGAATTTCCTCAGAAATTTGTATGGAATGATCAGCAAATGGAATGGCGACCGAGGCAACGAGGAATAGCTCTCGGAAGATTAGCTTATATGTATCCAGGAGCCGGAGAGTTGTATTATTTGAGAATTCTTCTCAATATCGTTCGTGGCTGCACATCCTTCGATGATGTTAAAACGTACGATGGAAAGACGTATACAACCTATAAAGAAGCCTGTTTTGCCCGTGGTTTGTTGGATGACGATAAAGAATACATCGATGCACTAAAAGAGGCTTCAAAGTGGGATACAGATTTCATGTTGCGAACACTTTTCGTCAACATGCTAACATGTTCAGCATTGACCAACCCAGAAAAGGTTTGGGAAGAATGCAAAGATTATTTATCTGTTGACGTGCTGAAAATATATCGTAACACCGTCAATAATCAAGGTATTTTTATGTTTAAAGTTTTGGTATATATTAATATTAGTATTATCGGCTCAATTATTGTTTTTGCTATTTTTTTAAAAAAATTGGTCAGTGTTTTTAATATTGATGCATTGTTCTTATTTAATTAGGATATATGTGTCTGTTATTAAATGTGACTTCTTACTAGATATTTTGCATGTAATTTATATCATGCGATAGATTTTAATTACCACTGTAAATTATTGACGTGATTTTTTGTGTTATACTCAGATGTAACTCTTTCGCAAGATGAAATTTATAATTTGTGCTTACAATTCATTGAAGAGATGATGAAGCGCCAAGGACAAACGTTGAAAGATATTCCCAATATGCCTTATCCAAAATTCGTTGATCTTACTGTTGGACAAAACAGCCTCTTAGCAGCCGAGCTTTCCTATGATAGAAATGCTCAGCGAGTGGAGTACGATCAATTGGTGGCCATGTTGAATGAGGATCAGCGGAAGGCTTATAAAACAATCGTTCGAACTCTCGACGATCCAAAAGGCCAGGTTTTCTTTTTGTATGGTTATGGTGGAACCGGCAAGACTTTCGTTTGGAAGACTCTCTCAGCAGCTGTTCGAGCTAGAGGCGACATTGTTCTAAATGTCGCATCGAGTGGTATAGCTTCTCTTCTTTTACCAGGAGGTAGAACGGCCCATTCCAGATTAAAGATTCCCATATCTTTGCATGAAAGCTCTACGTGTAACATCAAGAAGCAAAGCGATCTGGGAAAATTGATTATTAAGACCAAACTTATTATATGGGACGAGGCTCCTATGATGCATAGGTATATTTATTTGATGTCTGCCGTCTTATATTTATGTGTTTACAAATTAATTTTAAGTTTAATATACTCATATTTATGTTTATTTGGTTTTTATTTTTCTAGAAATTGTTTTGAAGCACTTGATCGTACCATGCGTGATATCATGAGCTCCCATCGACCTGAAGCCGAGCATCTGCCTTTCGGAGGCAAAGTTGTTGTTTTTGGGGGAGATTTTCGTCAAATTCTACCGGTCATTCCTAAAGGTACGAGGCAGGATATTGTTCACGCCACTATTAATTCTTCCGATATATGGATAAATTGCAAAGTTTTGCGGCTGACCAAGAACATGAGGTTGCAAAATGTCGGCGATGGAAATGATGGTCGTAAGTTGCGTGAGTTCTCGGATTGGCTGTCTTCTATAGGGGATGGTACTGCTGGCGGCGACAACGACGGGGAAATAGATATAGAGATCCCGAATGAATATTTGATAACTCAATCGAATAATTATATTCAATCGATTGTTGAGGCCGCGTATCCGTCTTTCCATGAACACATAGGGGATATCAATTTTCTAGACGGAAGGGCGATTCTTGCGCCGACTCTGGATGACGTGAATGAGATAAATGATTACATGGTTGCAATGCATAATACCGACGAAAGGATTTACCTGAGTTCCGATAGTATTGTGCCTTCCGAACGCGGAGATAATATGTTTGATCAAATGCATTCGGTTGAGTTTTTGAATACCATCAAGTGTTCCGGACTGCCAAACCACGAGCTGAAGTTGAAGGTTAGTATTATTATAAATTTTTTACTAAAATCTATTTCTATTAATTAAAATAAGTATTAGCTTTATTTTTATTTTCCAACATATTTTCTTAGTCAAGCCACGTTATGTTTCTTTTATATAATTAAACAATTTATGAAATGATGGGACATGGTATATAGTTATTGATACATCTACTGTTTCTTATTAGGTTGGGGTGCCCGTTATGCTATTGCGGAATATGGATGCCTCTGCCGGTCTATGCAATGGTACCAGGATGGTTGTAACGCAACTCGGTAATTATATTATCCAGGCCAAAGTATTAGGAGGAAATAATTCTGGGGAAATGGTTTTTATTCCTCGAATTGCCCTGACGCCCTCGGATACCAAATTCCCGTTTTCATTCCAACGAAGACAATTTCCGATTATGATATCGTATGCCATGACGATTAATAAGAGTCAAGGTCAGTCGTTGACAAATGTTGCAATATATTTGAAGAAACCAGTATTTACCCACGGTCAATTGTACGTTGCGTTGTCTAGAGTAACCAACACGACCGGGTTGAAGCTTCTTCTTTGTGATGAGCGTGGACGTCTTACGAATAGAACAACAAATGTTGTCTATAAAGAAGTATTCCAAAATTTGTAATATCAATGTAATTTCTTATATGTACTTTTTCAATTAAATCATCAACTAATCTTTATTTTTCCATCATCTACATCTAAAATCAGTTCATGTTAAACATTAAATTTAAGTAGTTTGAGCACTAATCCGAGTAAAAAAAAATGGAATTAAAGCACGTGCATCGCACGGGCAAGAGGACTAGTATCGATAAATTGGACTCGCTATTGTTAGAGTTGTACTCACATGATACTTTAATAAAAAAAGTGTAAACCTTCCATTTCATGGAAATTAATTTAAACTAAATCAAAAATTTATGTTTTGATATAACGTCTTCTTGTTGTGAATTGTGATAGTAAAAATCCAAGATTAGCATGAGGAAAGTCGCGCTATTGTATATGCACCTTATCGGCCTGATCTCCTCCATACTTATCTCAAACTAACTCTCCTATTTCCAAGCTAATTGTTAGCTATGTCTGATCATTTAATTACCGCTAAACAAATCTATTATCAACTTCAAAGTCTAATCCTGCAATTTAGTTATTAATGTTACACTTACTAATGTCACGCATCCCATGCACGTGCGATATCATTTTTAATTATTGAGAAAATTAAATAATGAAAACTCCTCCCCGTAATCAGATGAGGCACACGCTCTCGTATATATAACCAACGTACCCTCTCTCTCCGTCTCCTCGTCTTCGTCGATGATCTCTCTTCCATTTTGTTCGATACCATCTTTTTTTCTCCTGATTTCTCAGGATTAAAACTGCAAATAACAATTGCTCCTTTTGTTTTCACATGAAAAAAATTCGTTTGGTTCGGAGATAGAGCGAAGAAATTGAAGATCGGATCGCAGTAGAACCCTAGATTCTTTCCACTCTCCCATAAACCGAAGGTTTTTATTTTCGCGATTATGTATTTTTCTTCTTAATTAGTATAATTATTTTTTTTATTTTTGATTTCTGTATATTCGCAGAAACGTGAGTTATGCTGAGGGAGAGAGTGATTTGAAGTTTTCTGTCTTGCGCATAATTCAATAAGGTGAGAAAAAAAATTGAAGTTTTCTGTCTTGCGCATAATTCAATAAGGTGAGAAAAAAAATCGATTAAGCTTTTTTCCGTTCATCGTCGTTTCTTTTACTATTTTGGTTGAAGATAAGGAAATATCGGCATTTGGATTTGCGTAAAGATACAGTTACGCGATTGATTTTTATTTTAATATTTTATCATTATTTAATCGAGGAAAATGGTTAATTTGTTTCTCCATCGGCATCGATTAACAGAAAATCACGGGGTTCATTTTCTTCCGTGTTCAATTCTGGCGATATTCTCTCCTGTTACAGTTCCTTGGGTTCCCAATCTAAACACAACTCCGATTTCCCCTTTTTATTTTTTATTTTTTTTATATGTGCGTGCGTGAGTGAATTCCGGTAGCGTTTAATTCCGGTTCGTTGATAATTTCCCCTTTTTCTCTGAACTCATCGATTGATCAGAAATTCACTCAGAACAAATAATAAGCCATGTCATCATCATACGCCCCGTGCGCGGCCTGCAAGTACCTCCGGCGGAAGTGCACCCAGGAGTGCGTGTTCGACCCTTACTTCCCTCCGGACAACCCCCAGAAATTCATCAACGTCCACAAGGTCTTCGGGGCAAGCAACGTGGGGAAGATCCTGAACGAGCTCAACCCCAACCAGAGGAACGATGCGGTCAACTCTCTCGCCTACGAGGCCGAGTGCCGAATCAAAGACCCTATCTACGGCTGCGTGGGCTTCGTCTCCATCCTCCAGCAGCACCTCCGCCACGTCAACCAGGAAATCGATCGGGCCAAGAAGGAGCTCGCCACTTACATCGGGCCCGCTGCCTTGCAGCCCATTCTCAACAACCCGGGCCCGCTCGTGATCCAGGAACCTCCTCAACAGCAGCAGCAGGAGCAGTTGTACATGCAGCAGCAGGAGATGTACGCTCAACAGCATAGGATGTACCAACTGCAGCAGCAGCAGCAGCAGTTTAATGATGATTTCGTTCAGATTCCGGCGGGGGGTGGTGGTGGGGCGTTTATGGAGAATGCTTATCAAGCACAGGAGCAGGATCATAATTCACAGCAGTTTCAGCTTCAGGATCTTATGTTGCAGGGCCCACAGCAACAGCAGCTTATGCAGCAGTATCATGAATTTGCAGGATCTTCTTCGCAGTCACTGCACCAGGGGCAGAGAGATGTCATCGAGGAGGAGAGGAGTTTCAGTCCTTTGTAAGCCGGTATTTTAGTATTCGAGAATCGGAAGATCATCATGTGATTCATTTCCTGCGGCAAAAGTTTTGGTCCAGGTAAATTTCACTTAATTCCTTTTTGTTCAGTGTCCGTTGTAATCGACATGCTATTCTCACTGTAGCTTGGAACGTTTTGTTTTGTTGCAGGCCGGAGAGTTAGCCTACAAAGTAAAAGAGAAAAAAAAAAAAAGACATAAAGAATGAAGAAATCTTAAAGACAGTTTGTAATACATCTAAGTAGGTGATCATTCATTTTTTGAGGGAATTGAAGTATTGAACAATTGGATTTTCATGAGAGAACATTTTTCTCTTTCTTCTTCCCACTATATACGTGCTCAGATTTTTATCTTCTCTGTGTTGCCTGTGTACGTACTACTCGCATATTTTCCGGTCGAGGAGGAATAATCGTAGTTCCAATTCTGAGAACATTTTGCATTTGAACCAAAGTTTGATATTATATTACTTGTCATTCTAAGGTGCTCCTAGCTAACATGGATGATAATGAGCTGTATGCCTGTATGCAGTAGATGTCAGGTTTATATATACAGTATAGAACTGGGTGGGATCATGTAAAATGTAAAATTGTGGCCCTGTTGTATATAAGCTTGACCTAAAAATATAAAATTATTGTTTAGGAGAGATGGGGCTCGGCTTAAAAATGTGAAATTATTTAGATAAAAAAGTAGAAAAAATTGAACCTGACGTGAATCGAACACGCAACCTTCTGATCTGGAGTCAGACGCGCTACCATTGCGCCACAGATCCTTTTGTTCTAATAACATATTTAGTCTGTATAACTCAAGTTACAAGAGCAAAAAGTAGGGCTTCCCGCCGCCTCTGTTTGTTTCTTAAATTCCATTTACAGTGGCGGACTTTGGATTCAATAGAGACTCACAGTCCGGCAAGCGATTCGATACACTAAGAGAGCCACAATGAGGACGATGCCATCGGGCGTTAGGAAATTACTCAGATACCCTTCACTTCGCTCTTCTCTACAATCATATTCATTTTCTGCTCATGCACAACCAGCAAACCACGCGAAACTTTTTTCCAGCCCACTCATAAACCGCCCACCGGGAGACCAAAGCTTCAAAGAAACCGCCGACAATCTATGCCGGCAAAAGCGCTTGACGGAAGCCGTCCAGTTACTCGAAAGCCAAGCTCACCATCCCTTCGCGGCTGTATATGCGCCGATTCTACAGCTCTGTATTGAAAAGAGAGCTCTTGAAGAGGGCCGAAGAGTTCACGCCCACATCAAAGGATCAAGTTTCGTTCCGGGGGCTTTTATTTCGAACAAGATGCTCGATTTGTACTGTAAATGCGGTAGTATATCGGATGCCCAGAAACTGTTTGATGAAATGCGTGACAGGGATATATGTTCCTGGAACACCTTGATATCGGGCTATGCGAAACTGGGCATGGTTTCAGAGGCAAGAAAGATGTTTGATGAAATGCCTCAGAGAGATAACTTCTCCTGGACTGCTATGATTTCCGCTTATGTGAAACACAAACAGCCTACAAATGCATTGGAACTGTATCGATCAATGCAGAGCAATGGGAGCTTCCACTGCAGTAATAAGTTCACTGTGTCTAGTGCTCTTTCGGCTTCGGCTGCTATGCAGTCCTTGCGTTTAGGAAAGGAGATCCATAGCCATATAGTGAGAACGGGTCTGGATTCTGATGTGGTCGTTTGGAGTGCTTTATTGGACATGTATGGAAAATGTGGTAGCTTAAATGAGGCAAGATACATTTTCAATAGAACATCTGGAAATGACACTGTTTCATGGACGACCATGATCGATCGGTATTTTAGAGATGGGAGATGGGAAGAAGGGCTTTCTTTATTTTCCCAGTTCTTAAATTCGGGAGTCAAGCCTAACGAATTCACTTTTTCTGGGGTCTTAAATGCTTGCGCTCATCAAACAGCTGAGGAATTGGGCCGCCAGGTTCATGGACACATGACGAGAACCGGGTTCGACCCGTATTCGTTTGTCGCCAGCTCGCTCATTCACATGTACACAAAGTGTGGTAGTGTCGAAAGAGCACATAGAGTGTTCAATTGGCTCCCTAGCCCCGATTTAGTATCTTTCACTTCTTTGATCAACGGGTATGCTCAAAACGGTCAGCCCCATGAAGCCCTGAAGCTGTTCGATTTATTGCTTGAATCAGGTACAAAGCCCGACCATGTTACATTTGTTGGGGTCTTATCTGCTTGTACTCATGCGGGTTTAATCGATAAGGGCCTTGAATATTTCTACTCTATAGAGGAGAAGCACGGGTTGACCCACACATCTGACCACTACGCTTGCGTGATTGATCTTTTGAGTCGTTCGGGCAAATTCAAAGAAGTCGAAGACATCATAAACAAAATGGCCATAAAGCCGGACAAGTTCATATGGGCTTCTTTACTTGGCGGATGTAGAATTCACGGAAATTACGAACTTGCCCAACAAGCGGCCGAGGCCCTGTTTGAAATCGAGCCAGGGAACGCGACCACGTACGTCACTCTCGCTAACATCTACGCTACAGCCGGAAAATGGAGCAAGGTAGAGGAGGTAAGGAGATTAATGGACGAGAGAGGAGTTGTGAAGAAGCCGGGTATGAGTTGGATTCATATCAAGGAAAAAGCACATGTTTTCTTGGTAGGGGATCAGTCACATTCTATGTCGAAAGAGATATTTGAATTCTTGGGGAAGGTCTCGAAGAGGATGAAGGAGGAAGGGTACATGGCCCACACGGACTACGTGCTCCATGATGTGGAGGAAGAGCAGAAGGAAGAGAGCCTTTTCTTTCACAGTGAAAAACTGGCGGTGGCGTTTGGGATCATAAGTACACGGCCGGGGACTGTGGTGAAGGTCTTCAAGAATTTGAGGACTTGTGTCGATTGCCATAGTGCGATTAAGTTTATCTCCAGGATTGTTGAGAGGAAGATAATCGTCAGGGACTCGAGTAGGTTTCATTGTTTCGAGTCGGGAAAGTGTTCGTGTCAGGACTATTGGTGATTTTGAGGAGTAACTCGATTGTTTTAGATTTTGTTTACCATTTCAATTACTACTGACATTTTATCTCATTTTTCAAGTTAAATTTGGAATTTGGAATGGACAAATGTTGAAAACAATTAAATATGCTTGATCTTTTCTTTTTTACTTTGGAATTGTAAAGTTAAAAAAGGCATTAGTCCCTTGTCCAACTGTTCTTTTTATTTGTTTATTTTTTTTTTTTTTTTTTTATTTTTTTTTTTTTTTTTTTTGATAAGGAGGAGAGACGAGAAACTCCACCCCACCCGATCGGAGGTCCCTCGATCGGGTAGGATGTAAATCGAGGGATGTGCCCGAGTAGCAGACACCTGTGCGAGAGAGCCAACAGGTCGAACCCCAGGACAAACCTTCATAATATTTCAATGAAAATTTGCCCCACCCGAGGTTCGAACCCTGCGTCGCCGGGGAATTTCACCCACATCATCACAGGCCTTACCACTCGGCTATGCCCCTGGGGACTTATTTGTTTATTTTTTATAAGGAGGAAAGGCGAGAAACTCCACCCCACCCGATCTGAGGTCCCTCGATCGAGTAGGATGTAAATCGTGAGTCGATGTAAATCTTTATTTTTATAAGGAGGAGAGACGAGAAACTCCACTCCACCCGATCTGAGGTCCCTCAATCGAGTAGGATGTAAATCGAGAGTCGAACCTCAGGACAAACCTTCATAATATTTCAATGAAAATTCGTCTCACCCGAGGTTTGAACACTGCGTCGCCGATGAATATCTCACCTATATCATCACATGCCTTACCACTCGGCTATGCCCCTAGGGACAATTGTTCTTTTTATTTAAAATAGAAAATATACACATTTTTGAAAATCTTACTATTTAAAAATAAAAATATTTAGGAAAAAGGGAGTTAGGATTTTAATTTTTACAAATAAAATTTCATATTTTTTCTTTCCTGAAAAAGCATATTACATTTTTTACTTTTTTTGATAAAAGTTTTTTGATAAAAAAGAATAATCATTTTTTTAATTATAATGAAAGGTAGTGTAAAAAACTATATTAACTTTGTTAAAAAATAACTACCCATTGAATTCAAAAAAGTATAATAGGCTAACTCATTTCTATAATTAAGAAAAACTAATTTATTTAATTATAAACAAACTTAAAAATTTACTCTTTATCCAAATTTTCCTTTTAAAATATACATTAAATTTTAAAATATTAACTAAAAAATAAAAATAATAAAAATTTAAAAAAATTGTTCCACTAAAAAATTATTAAAAAAATCTTTCTATTTAAAATAGACGCAGGGTCGGGAAAATCGAGTAGGTGATTCTTGGTGGCAGATGCTGCTGCTGTTCATGGGGGAGGATCGAAGAAGTCTGATGGTGTGCAGCAAATAGGGTAGTAATCATTGGAGATGGATCGAATCTGGTACAGCCAGAGATGACAGGGGCAATCGATGGGGTGATTATACAGAATAACTCGCCGGGGTGAGTGGAGAGAAGACGCACGACTTGAGTACCTCGCCCTTGGAGAATCAAGTTATACCTCAACCTGCTTTTACTAATCACGTTTCATCAGTTCAATTGATGAGGAGAAAAAGGTTCGCAATGATAATATATCTGGGAAAAAGGGGCTGCATGTTCATGATGATCAGATTAATTCTGGCTTGTGTGATCGATGTGTTTTCGGGGCCAGGGCCAAACGCGGCCTAGTAATTTAAATTCGAATATGGTCATTGACCGAGACTCTAATTGTGGAAGGGATGATACTGCATTTCTTTTTTCTTATAACAGTCAGCAAGATTTGTGGAGACAAACAAGGAGGGAATCGAATTTCAAATTCAAACGGGGAAGTTAAGAATTACTATAATTGGGAGTATTTGATAATTCTTTTTTATTTTGGCACTTTTAATTTTGCTGATCCAAGCTATTCAGGATCATATTAGATCAAGCCCTAATGGTTCGAACCCTACGGAAACATTGAAATCACAGGTTCATGCTAACCAATCTGGTCTGAGCCATGCTGCGAGCCAACCCAAATTAAATTCTATGGTGCATACGGACGGACCCTATTGACAGGGAGAAGGGTGATGCTAATTCGAAATCACCGGTAAGTTTCAATCCTAATTTGAGTGCAGGTACATGCCCTGAATCGAATCCCGCTATAGAATCTATTCTTTGGAACATTCAACTCCAAATATTTTGGCAAGAGGGGATGACGATAGAGATAAAGGTGCACCGGGAGATGCCGATTTGGTTAAGGCTGCGGAATCTCCGGCAGGAGTTTTGGACGCCGGGGGGACTGGGGACGATAGCTAGCGCCGTTGGAGTGCCTCTTTATCCAGACGCGATTACTAATTCTATGGCACGACTTGATTATGCACGTGTTTTTCCGATTGGAAACTTGTATAGGCAAAAAGAAAAGCTACGGGGGACATAAGGGGAGAAGCCATATGTCCATAACCCTATTGCACGAGTGCACATTTCAATTGGTACCGAAAGAAGTGTTGTATTATTCGGAAAAATGGTTTCGATGAATTAGAAGATGTCGGGGATATGGAGGAGGGAGAAATAGTGGAGGTGTTTACACGTACCATGAAGGTACCGGAACAGGGCTCTATAGCAGCCCTTCAGCCGAGTGATCATGTGTAGCACACTTTACTGGAATGTGCGGGGACTGAATTAATCGGACCACCAACAGCCTGATAAGATCATTTCGTTACGACTCTCGGACTCTCTTCAAGCACGATCACTGCAGAGAGTGTGACATATAGCTCGGTAGTTTATATATTTGTTTTGCTATATGTTGTATTCGGTTGGTAGCTAGTCTGTTAGCTCGTGTGGCGGTAGGGCCTTCCCTACGCGCAGTCCTGTATTGTTACACTTTTTATTTTGTATAAAATAGACATTTAAAAAAAAATCAAGAAAAAGTAATTATACATTGTTTTGTGAGATAGAAATTAGTTATAAGAAAAGTAATGCGAAAATGAAAATCAATTCAACTATTGAGGTAATGCACAATATTTTTATGGATCATGATGTTTACACCTCTAGAGTTACTGCACACACCCTTACCATTTTTTAATTTCCGTTAATACCCCTTTTACACAAATTATTTTACTACGCACACCCACGTTTCAAATCTGAATATCGTTGAACGTTTACTCCAACAAGTTCACACTTTGTACCGTTTTGAAACTCTCTTCTGGAAACTGTTGGGGTTATTTCCGTATTTTGAATATTACACTGCTGAGTCGAGAGATGGCTCTCTGTCCTTAAGACGAATTTGGCCCGTATTAGTGCTTTACGGAATCACAGGCAAAGGTCTCCCAAGATAAAACAGCAAATAAGACAGTATCGAAGCACACGATACTGAATCTGACGAACAAGAAACAGGAGAAATTCTTATGCACTAAAAGAAAGGAAAGACGGGAGGAATATCGATAACTCGAATTGTGTTCTCGGAGTATTTTGTGTGTTAAATATGTATTCAATTGTGGTGTGTCCAGAATAATGAATTGTCGATCCTTTTATAGAGTTCAGAAGGTTACGGTGTCTCTTGCCAAAAACCATTACGCCCATTAACCAATAGGTGCTTCTTGACAAATCGTACCCCCTCACAAACTGATGAAGGCTTTTGAAATTAATTAAAATGTCTCTAACCGACACTTCATGCAAAAATTAATTCAACAAGTTAATTCAATATTCATACACATTTTAATGTATTCCCATGCACAAATACATGTAATACATGTTACACTGATACGAATAACAACGTACATTCACACACATATTTATATATTATAAATAATATATAATACTAATTAATCTTTAATTAATAAAATTAATTAATCTTTAATTAGACACTTTCTTTTATATATTTTAGCAATATAGAATAATACACATTCTTATATACATTCTTTTATATTTAAACTTTCAACTACCATACTTTGTACAACAATTATTCTTTCACCAACACATGAATTTTAGTAATTATTGATCAAGTAACACCTACTCAAATAGTAGAATAAAACACTCGAAGAATTAGCAATTCTGTCGACGTGCGGGGCCCCGTAGTTTAATCGTTAAATTAAAGAAACCATGCTAAAATTCCAACAATCCCACATGAAAGAGAATTGATGTACATGCATTTTTCCGAGGGAAACGATATTGCATCTGGAGAGATAGCATTCAGCTTTGAATCTTCCGTAGTTGAATATTCTCGGATTTACTTACTGCGCGGTGAACGCGATGTCTTGAACCGTCAGTGTTTTGTGTAAACCAAAACAAGAATACCAACACAATATCTTCCGATCTGTTTTGTTCTTATCGTTTTGTCCATTTTGGCCCTGGACAACTCTTGGATTCATAAGTGTTTTTACATTTTGAAGCGGCCGGTCTTCACACACTTACATAGGTGACTTTCCAACAAGAATATCCAGCCAATATCCCACTTTATAAGTTTGGAAATCATTAAAAGTTTTTAAACTTATCCTCCACACTTTCTGCAGGTAGCAATTAAAGTCTTACACGGGAATGAGTTGAGTTATATTCTTATAAAGATTATAACTCGAACTGCTCTTACTTTGAAGTTTTTAGACTTCCAAAGTGATTCACTGAATCTTCATAGCTTAGTTTTCCACATTGAACCAAATTCTTGGGATCTCCAGTCAGTATGGTTGGGTTACCACCACAAAGATTCTTAATTATGGGTTTTAACTCCATTCCCCTAGACAGACATTTATATTTGATCTCTCGGTAGGCCTTTTGTTAACGGATCCGAAATACACACTCGTAGAGATCAACTGCCTAATGGTCTTATGTCTACGACATATATGTCTAGACTTACCATTCTACTCCGTGCCATTTCCAAAGTCGATTGAATATCATAGTGAATTATCACTACAAGCACGAGTTCATCCCAACAAGGGAAATCCTCTAAGAAATTATGAAGTCGATCAACTTCTTCTCCAACTTTATCCAAAAGTTATAAACTCTAATTTCATAATAAATCGAGTAATACAAATTTGCTTAGAGGATATTCAAGACACAGTCTCACCACTAATAGTAAAGATATTACTATCATTAGTCTTGACTTTCTTTGTATCAAATATCCAGTTATCATCACTGTATCTTTCCAATACAACTGAATATCACTAGTAGTACAAGTCATAATTCTGCGTATATTTTAAATATCGCAACATGCGGTTTATCGCCTTCCATTGCATGGAATTGTGCATAAACCTCTCCAACTTATTTACAAATTAAATAATATATGGATGAGTGCAGTCTGTAATATTCATTACACTGCCAATGATTTGTACGTACTTACTTTCTTATATGGGTTCACCATGATTTTATCATTATAATGATTTCTATCCATCGGTGATTATAGGTGAACTATCAATTATGTCTCATTTCTCCAATACATCTCCAATGTAATGAGATTGAAACAACACAAGTCCTTTAGATGTCTTAGAAATTTTTATTTCCAATATGATATCTTCAACACCCATATTTTTCATGTCGAAAAACATTTCAACATATTTTTGTATTCCAAGATTAAGTATACGTTACTCACATTAATGAGATTGTTAACTACGTAAAGGCAAACCATTTTCAACACTAGTGAAATTATGTTTCCTTTCACGTATATACATTTATCGCACTCATTAATTGAGAAACCTTTGGTTTACCATTAATCTTTCTTGAATCATTTTCTACCAAATAGGTCAGAAAATATATGCTAAAGGTTTTAGCCTATTCAGTTCTTGTATTCCATCTATTTTCATTTTCAGAAGTTTCGGTACCCTTCTAATTAGAATCAATAGATTTTGAATTACATACATCCGAACTATTAGCCGTTTCATAATTTCATTTAACAGAAATTAAACCTTTCTTCTCTTTTCGAGGATAGACATGTTCAAAGAATTTAACATCTCTAAATATAATAATTGTATCCAAATGGATATCTAATATCGCAAACTTACAACATAAGAATCGATATAAACTACTGTTATTGACATATTCAATTAATATGCAATCCACAATTTAATTCTTTTCAATAATTCAAAAGGAATTTTAATCATTGCACTTCTGGGGAATTCTATTAAGAATTGTAATCGAAGTGAGTATAACTTCGCCCCACAAATTCAGGCTTAATCCTGAATTTATTTATCACTGATTTAGAGTTCATCATGTTTGAAGTCTACGAACTTCCTTAATATGAACCTCTTTAAGCCACATAAAATCATTACGAATTTCGTTTGTCCTCAGTCATCTTTTTCATTAAAGAGACTTGAACCGTCGGCTCAGATCTAAACTCAGTAGAAGAAGGCTGAATACTAGATCTAGCGGAAGTCGTCAGAGTTCCAAACCTAACAGAATCATCCCCAGAAGAAGAAGGAAAATCTCCTGTCAAGTATCTTGAGATTTGTTATATAGAATAACACAATTTTTTTTTCTCGTTTCTCCCCACATTTCATGAACGTCATTTTGAACTCATCATCTCGAATATTCAACAATACAGAAACAACATAAAAAATTCGTCTTAAGATTGTTGGGGTTATTTCCGTATTTTGAATATTACACTGCTGAGTCGAGAGATGGCTCTCTGTCCTTAAGACGAATTTGCCCCGTATTAGTGCTTTACGGAATCACAGGCAAAGGTCTCCCAAGATAAAACAGCAAATAAGACAGTATCGAAGCACACGATACTGAATCTGACGAACAAGAAACAGGAGAAATTCTTATGCACTAAAAGAAAGGAAAGACGGGAGGAATATCGATAACTCGAATTGTGTCCTCGGAGTATTTTGTGTGTTGAATATGTATTCAATTGTGGTGTGTCCAGAATAATGAATTGTCGATCCTTTTATAGAGTTCAGAAGGTTACGGTGTCTCTTGCCAAAAACCATTACGCCCATTAACCAATAGGTGCTTCTTGACAAATCGTACCCCCTCACAAACTGATGAAGGCTTTTGAAATTAATTAAAATGTCTCTAACCGACACTTCATGCAAAAATTAATTCAACAAGTTAATTCAATATTCATACACATTTTAATGTATTCACATGCACAAATACATGTAATACATGTTACACTGATACGAATAACAACGTACATTCACACACGTATTTATCTATTATAAATAATATATAATACTAATTAATCTTTAATTAATAAAATTAATTAATCTTTAATTAGACACTTTCTTTTATATATTTTAGCAATATAGAATAATACACATTTTTATATACATTCTTTTATATTTAAACTTTCAACTACCATACTTTGTACAACAATTATTCTTTTACCAACACATGAATTTTAGTAATTATTGATCAAGTAACACCTACTCAAATAGTAGAATAAAACACTCGAAGAATTAGCAATTCTGTCGACGTGCGGGGCCCCGTAGTTTAATCGTTAAATTAAAGAAACCATGCTAAAATTCCAACAGAAACTGACCGTCGGAGACTCCATCTACCAAACTATACGCCACACTCTCTTCAATGCCCATACCTGAAGAAAGTCCGGAAGCCGCAAAGAAACGATCATGTCCCGAATAATAGTGAGTGCCAAAGTGGCCATCACCTCCGATGACACCTAACGATCCCAACCGACTCAGATACACTTCCCCGACCAATCATCGTAATCAAAATAACGGCTCAAAGAAGAAAAAAACCCGATCAGCGAGAAATGAGGATTTACTAGTCGAGTTCTCCTGAATAAAATTGCGGATTGCCCGCTGGTGGTCCGTCTTATTCAACCATCTGACGTTCTACACATGGTCACCCGACTAGAGGGCTGCTATAAAACTCTGTTCCGAAATCGTCATAAAACGTATTAGTGCTTCCACAATCTCAATATGCTTGTATGCATAATATTTTTATAATATTAAAATATGTGTCATAATTTTATACTGAAGTTTTTAATTTTTTCAGAAATAAAATTTGAACAGTGAATGCCATTGAAATTTTGGTAGCTTTGTTTGGTCAATTTTTTTTGTTTAAGATTCAACAAAAAAAGTAAAAAATACATATGTATATTCGTGTTGATTGCGTCAAAAATTACAAGTGACATCTTTTATTTGTGTAAATATTGAGGTAATATAAATTACTTTTATAAAATTTTGTTTGTTAATTTTAAATATTTTTATAATATTAATAAATTATACATATAAAGCGATGTTGATTCATTCAACACTCGCTCTTTACAGGGCGAGTATTTGTTTATTAATTTTATAAAATTCTTTACAGGGTGAAGATCTTAGCTATTACCGACACTTCTTCAAATAAAGAAATTGAAAATAATCATATCAGATTGAAGTTGAAAGTACAAAGACTCTATCAAACATGAATATTCTTCAAATAAAGAAATTGAAATAATCATATCACATTGAAGTTGAAGTTGAAAGTACAATTTCTATCAAACATGAATATTCGAAATAATAATGTGAAAATTAAAAATTCACTAAAAAAATTAAAAATTCACTCGAAATATATCTTCAACTTTTAATCCTTCGGCCAAGAAGTTGATAGTCGGAGACTCCATAAAACATGAATGTTCGAGATGATTGTGATGATGAGAAAATTAAAAAGTCACTCGATGACACATCTTCGACCACTAAATTTCTGATAAAAAATTTCAAAAATAATATATTTTTAAATATAATATTGTTTAGATATTTGTATTAATTTTTAATTTTTTTTCATATTTATATATTCTTTAAAAAAAATTACAATTCTTATGGACAAATAATGGAATATATACATAATATTTAAGTTATAAAAAAGTGAGTAATATTTTAGAATATTTTTATACATAGTTGTATTTTTATTTTTTTAAACTCTTTGTATTCGAAAGTTCAATTGATTCATATAATAATGTGTTTTTTTTTTTTTTGATAATTTATTAAGAAAAATGAGATTTTTTATAATATTTTGTATAATTATTATATATGATAGTAGTAAAAATGTATTACAATTTAAATTTTGTAACAAGTTCAAGATATTTTCAAGCAAACACTTCAAGATTTAATAATAAAAATTAAACAATTCAGATACTACATAATTTATTTATTTTGTTTGTTTAAAGCGCGGGTGTAATTCTAGTTAATTAAAAAAATTAGAACACAAAAAATAATTTTTAATATATTATTGAATCACTATTCTGATTGTAAAATTTTTAAAATAAAAGAAAAAATAACTTTAGTAAAATTGTATAATTAGTTTTTTTATATACAAATGTAAAATAAAAAATTATTATTGTATTTTTAAATTATAAAGAAAAAGAATACTTATTTATTTAAATTTTAGGGTTATTACTTTTTTATAACAAAAGAAAAGGTTTAGATGGAACCATGAATTCTAATAAAAATGATTTGGACACCTCATAAAATAAAAAAAACATTAATAAGTTTTGGACACGTGTTTACTTTTTAGATGTTTAAGGCACTCCCCGCACTTAAGAATTAACATTTTAACAACAATAAGATTGAATTACAATTAAAATGAAGAATACAAAACACTAACATGTTGAGAGTTGGTTGTTTCAATATTTGAATAACTCAAAAATCTCAATATACATAGTAAATATCAATCAAATCAACTAAATAATCTACAATTCACATTAAACATAAAAACAATAATTCACGAATAACTTAATTTTCACAAACATGAAACATACATGGATGGTAGCTTTCTTATTGAAACTTAATAAAAAACAATTTTCAAGTACATCGAAGTCGAATTGAAACTTAATAAAAAACAATTTTCAAGTACATCGAAGTCGAATCAGATAGACGGTAGTCTTCTTCTTTGCATTTGGGTATCGAAAAAGAAAATGAAAGGTAGAAAAAATATACTATCTTGAAAAATAAAAAACAATTAAAAACTATTCACTCAAAACACAATTTATACATATAAAGCGATGTTGATTCATTCAACACCCTCTCCATTTACATGTCTAAGCTTAACAACCGGTTATATACACAAACAAATAACAAAGTAAACTAAAGAAATAGAAAATAGAAAGGCTCATAACCCAAGAACCCACTGTCTGCCACTAGACGAAGACCTACTACGACTCCACATTATCCGGCAGCCCACGAACCCACTGAACCAATTCCACATTATTCATATTAACCGGTAAGAGGTGATGAATTTTATACCCACACGTAATCAATCTGTTAAGGTAAATTTGCATTGAGTTGGAAAGCTTTACTAAAAAGTCATTATAGTAGTATAGCGCCATCTATAAAATAAAACAATCACAATTAATTAAATTTCTCAAATCAATCAATAAAAAATAAAACAAAGTCTTAGTAAGAAAATTATCTTAGTGCCTACAACACGGTTTTATCTATGCTACTCTAGGTGGAGTACACCATGTACATCTTGACCGTAGATTTAATATTATTATATTAAATACACACGCAATCACCCACACCCGATGTGTATGGTGTATGTATCTACGGTTAAGATGCAACCAGGAGTAATGCTCCAGGATAGTGCCTACAACACCATCTATAAAACAAAACAACCACAATTAATTAAATCTCTCAAATCAATCAATAAGAAATAAAATAAATTAAACAATCTCAATTAATTAAGGATAAAGATTGATGTCCAGAATCTGGATATCCAGAAATTAACTTTTTAATGTACAATTACCCTTTTAACCTTATTAAAATTTATTAATTAATTTTTATTTTATTTAATAATTGGATTGTAGGCCTGATTACATTTGAACAATTATTATGCCTTTCTCTGTTTTCAATACGCATTTATTATTTTTCTAAATTTCAACAAGTTTAATTAGTTTTTGATTTCATTTCCTTAAAAATTAGTTTAAAATTCGATACTATGAAATTGTTTCGATACTATAAAATTGTATTTATGCTAAAAATTATTAATCTACTTGAGATAAAATTGTATACAACTAATTGTTTGTTTGATTGTTTTTTTATCTAATTGTTTGTTCGATTGAATTTTTTTTCATCTAATGGTTTGTTTGTTTTTATAATTTTCATTTATTTCGAAATAAATCATTAAAAATGTATAAGATATACTACAATTATATTCATCGTTTTATTATAGTACTATGTATAATTGTAATTCCACAAAGTTATACTAGTAGTATATATTGCTTTTTATTATAGTACTGTATATAATTGTAATTCCACAAAATTATACTAGTAATATATATTGCATAAATTTAATCGTAGTAAAAAAATTATAAAAAAATGAAACTGCAATTTGTTAACATTAATTTTTCGAATTAATTTTATTTTATTTTACTATTTTATACTTAGGTTTTTTGAGTGTGACGTTTTTTTAAGTAACGTACATTCTTTACTCAAAATATTTATGTTTACATAAATAAATGAATCTTTACCAATAAAATATAAATAAAATTATTTCTTGTAATGAGGATAATAAATAAACATGATATTAGCAAATCAATGGTAATCTTTGATTTACATGAATCAGTTGTAATGAGTTTCCTTAGTTTATGGGATTGCTTGTTTTACTCTTTTATAAGTTTACAATAAATAAAAATGTAGTGTAAATAAAAATGTTCATATGATAATATATTATTCATCTCATTAAAATTTTTGTACTGATTTATATTTCCCACAAATATTTTACATCTAAAAAATATATTTAATTTTTAAATATTTATTCATTAAATAATTAAATGACAGTAATATGTGTGGATACAATAAATGGAAGGTACAAACTAATTAAAGACCGGTGTAATTTTGTAAGAGTATTAGTATAAGAAACTTATGAATGGTTTATATGTAAAGTTTATAAAAAAACGACAAAAAATCTAAGGGTCGGGGACTTTTATAATTTTTTAATGTACCGTTATTGTTTATAAGTTTATTTGTTAAGGTAAAAAATAAGAAGTTTAGTTTTTAAAATTACATATATGTTGTAATTATGTTTTGTTTATCTATGTTTTGAGGTTTGCTACTAGTATTATTTATACCAATAATCTAATAATTAGTATTAAAGTATAAAATTTAAAATATATATTATGCGTACTACTTGAGTTAAATTACGTGTATCAATAATCAAACTTAGATCAAAACATGATCTTGCGATGTAATCTTATTTATATATATACTCATATTTCAGCATAAATTAAAATATTTTATAATTGTGTTATATATATATATATATATATATATATATATATATATATATATATATATATATATATATATGAAGTACTGTATAATATTTTTTTAAATTTGTATGAATTTTCTTTGAAAAATAAAATCAATGTTTTGAATTACTACACATAAATTTTATTATTAATTAAGTGGTACAATGATTTATTAATTTTGTATCAAATTATTTTTAAATATATATCTTTTATATCAAATTTCAATACATATTTTTATTTTTCATATTATATTTGTTGAACTTTGTTTCACATTGTATATTTTGAACTTTTTCACATTTTTTTGAATTATTTCTATTAAAACATTTTCTTTGCGTTACTACTTTTGAATTAGATAGAAGTAGTTGTGTTATGTGAGTTTTTTCTTTATTTAATTACTTTTTAATTTTTTGGAATACGTGAGATCAATTATGAAGGTCCGGAAAAGTTGAAGAGTTACAAGAAATAAATGACAGGAAGAAAAAATAAGATTATAAAAAATAAATAAGGTTATAAAAGTAAATTAACTAAACTAATTAAGATTCTGGATATTCAGAATATGGATATTTAGGGCCACCCATTAATTAAATATCTCAAATCAATCAATAAGAAAGCAATTGCAAATAATCTAAATTGAATTAACATACCTTGGAACAAATCGAGGCATCCACAAACACACATACAGAGTATAATTTTATTCACTTTTCTTCATCCAGATTTGGCCAAATCATGGGGGAGTAGAGGCATCCACAAACACACATACAGAGTATAATTTTATTCACTTTTCTTCATCCAGATTTGGCCAAATCATGGGGGAGTAGAGGGACAAAATTGCCCGCCGTGTGTCGCCATGAAAACTCGGACCAAATATATAGCGTCCTCCAAGCCAGAAATCGCTAGTATTCACGCATCAATTCAGTTGTCGAAAGATGGAGCCCCACCACATCGCCTCCTCCCGTCGGATCGAGCTCGCCGTTCCAATCGAAGTCCTCTCAGCCGCCTCTCTTCATCGTCGTGAGACATACGACCTATCGTTATTGTCGGAGCCGAGGCTCTGTTCGCTGTCGTCCATGGATACTCGCCCAGCCATCCCTCACTCTATTTTGTTCAATCGAAAAAGATGTGAACTAGGGCTCGTCTTTGGGGCCTTCCATGGATACTAGCCCAGATATTTTTTCTTTTTAATTAATTTCTGTAATTGGTTCTTGAAGATGATAAAATTGTGATGATGATATTGTTAATAGTAAATGGTTATTGTTGATGAAAGAATTTCAATTTTTCTTAATGTTCAAGAACACTTTTTTTTTTTTTTTTTTTAGCATTTTCAATTTTTAATTTATTTTTGTTTTTTGGTTTGCTTCTTTTAATTTTTTATCTGAGATTTTTTTTATATAAATGAGATTGATTTGGGGAAGAAATGATTAGATTTAAGGGTATTTTCGTAATTAACCTTTAAAAATAATAAAAATTTAAAGAAAATTGAGTATTTTACATAATATTCTATTCCGTCCAAAAAATAAAAAAAATGTAAAACGGCGTAAAGTATAAGTAGTCCGGTGTAACTACTTCGGCGTAAAGTATAGGTAGTCCGGTGTAACGATTTTCATTCAAATAAGTGAATGTAAAAATTAAAAAACACCAAATTTTGGGTAGATTTATGTAATATTCTAAAATGTAAAAAACACCAAACCTTTGATAGATTTATGTAATATTCTAAAAAATATAGATTTTCGTTCACGTAAGTGAATGTAAAAATTAAAAAACACCAAACCTTTTGTAGATTTATGTAATATTCTAAAATGTAAATAACACCAAACCTTGGATAGATTTATATAATATTCCAAAAAATATTAGGATCGATTCTTTTGGAAATTCAGTTTAAATTCGTTAAGTTCAATTCAAATTTATTAAATTCAGTTTAATTCAATCATTTACTTTTTTATTATTATTATTATTATTATTTTAAAATTAAATTAGATTGAACTTAATTTCAATTCAGACTTATTAATTCAATTCAATACAGTTACATCCCTCAAGTATTTACGAGAGTTCAGAATTCCACATAAAAAGGCTGATTAGAAAGAAAAAAAAACCAAGATTCGCATTTGCATTCAAAGCCATGATTATTCACATGTACCTGCAAAAAAAATGAGCGAGGAATTTGTTTGTGCATGCGAAGATGGTGATTGGGATGTCGAGGAGCCAGCTGATTGACGCATTGATGATGAAAGTAAACTCCCAGTAGAAACCTATAGTACAAACTGACTAGGAAGGCTGTGACTTCCAGATACAGTTGGTAATCCAAGTCGATCTGAAAATGGATGACCAAATGCCAGTTGATCCTTTTCTAATAGTGCCTGCATTGGAAGAAAAATTGAATCAAACATAGTAAGTGAAGCTAATATTTTGGAAATATTAGCAAGATTTGGCCTCATATATTATAAATCAAGTTTAATAAATACTTCTACAAAGCAGTCAAATGGTACATTTGCATTTTCAACTATTTAACTAAGCCAAAATATAAAACATATAAAACACAAAAATCATCATCAATGCTACTCCACATAGCACTAATCAAGGAGGAAGGATATAAGAAAATAATCTCCCAATGGGCATATGAAAAGGATATACGCATTGAGCACGCTACCTGGAAACCACGGATTGTCCGATAATATGGATCAAGCAACAAACTTGCAAGTAAGATTTGCAAGATCAAAGACAAGTAATAAAATAAGGAAAGGAATAAATCAAATATTCACACAGCTAATCCTACTGCTAATAGAGAACATTTTTACCCAACGTGTGACTCAAACGTAGTAGAGAAATTCACACAATCTTCAGATACTTCCCATCTCTTAGTGTGACATCATGGCTACCAGTGAAAAGGTAATCATAATAATTGTGTCCCGGCGACTTCATAACAGCAAGGCAGTTTATGCCACCACAATGCTCCAAGCAAATGAACAAAAAATCAGCAGTAATGCATTATGTAAGTATTGGTCAATGCATCAGAATGTCTAGTGATTTTGGTGGACTATCCTTTCGCATTTGTAACAGCAGGTTCTTTGTTTTTTATCACTCTTGTAATATAGACAAAAGGTCAAGTTCAGTTTGATCACAATCTTTTTGATAACAATCCTCATTACCAGCAAAAAATTTAGTTATAGAAAAATCAGGAAGTGGCATGTAATAAATATCAAAATTCGTGGCACACCATAAAACATCTAAAATAAAACACATTTCCTGGCTACCAACAGATCTTATCATGCAATCCGCTTCACAAATAGAAAGTTATTAGTTGTTACTTGTTACAAGGTCGGATACATTACTAAATTTAGGATTTCCAACATCTCACCTTGAATTTTTATTCCGGACAGTTTTTGCATTTCCAAATGCTTCAAGTATTGGATTTGACTGCATTGAACTACCCATAAATGTTTTAAATTATAAAAGTTATGTACACGCACTGACACATGTAAATGTACACGTAATAGTAGGCATTATTAGATTTGGGTGATTGTAAATTTCTTTTTTCTATGTAATATTTGCTAAGAAAAATGGCAACATATATTCAAGCCGTAAAACCAGTAAAGGAGACTTTTTACCTCGAGAACTTGTTGTTCTACCGTCCTTAATGGAAGACTTCTATAATAGAATATAGAAATAAAATATAGTAATATTGATCGGAAAGAAGTTATCTAACTAAATAAATACATGAATTATCTTACGTATATTTCGTTCAGCTGTATCTTGCTGCCAGGTTCTGCAAAACTCCAGGCTCGTGCAAATAAGATAGTTTCGCCATGTCATCAACTCCTCTGGGAGGTGCATCCTCGTCTTTGGGGTATATGCTTGCTAATTTAGCAACAATCTGAAAATTAAAGCAAAACAGTGAGAAGTACAACAACAACATACAGATAATTAATCTCAATGCTCTCTTTTCATTATACTACAACACAAAAATTCATGGAGGCATCTATCTTTTTATGAAAAATTGAACCCATCACGTTTGTATCAAAATAAGCTCACATTATCCTAATATTTATAAACTGTGTAATTCACTCATGAAATACTAACCAGTTTAAACAACAAGCTCTAAAACAAGGCGGGGAACAAAAATGAGTTCATTTACCTGCTTCCCATTAGACGTTTTGACCTCGACTTGCTTCCCATTTATCTTTGTCACCTCCCCATCAACCCAAGCAATGTCTGGGTCCTCGGCCCAAACATGAAAACCTACAATGATATTCACTGGGGTACCCTGCATAGAGAGGTTGACCAGATATATGATACTGATATGGAACATATAGAAAATTAATCATTTATTATTGAAAATTTATGCTTATTCAGTACTACACTATAAAAATGACAATGTTTTTATAGTATCAAACTAAATTTCATAAATACTCACATTTAAAATGTGACAAGTCATACATAAACACAAGAAACATGTGAAGATATATCAACCAAAAAATACTTCGCTTGTAATTGGAACACACACACATATGCATTTACAGTGGATCAGATAAAATATCGAATGCGATATGTAAGAGACGATGAATTATGAATTTCCTTTTTTAAATAGTCCAAAACTACATGCATCTGATTGATACCTACTCTCTTTTGTCAATTTCTTAATTGTGTTTTTTTCATCAAATGAAATATTTTTCATTATACTAGTATGAAAATCATTTTCTTTAAATTATTCGTTTGTTAATTTTTTTAGTAAATTATGTTATCCATTTGCCTAAATTTTGTTTGTAATTTCCTAAATTTTGTGTGTAATTTTTCTTGACAACTCTGCCCTAAGAAAACAGACACTAAATTACGTTATTTCTTTTTAGAAACCTTGCAATCTATTTTTTAAGTCACTTGAAAATTGTGCATTTCTTTCTAGAAACAGTGCAATCTGAAATGATACAGCAGAACCAAGAAAATGACTCCAACAAGAAATTGGATACATAAATGACCATCCATAAACTAGTGAAATGGAAAAGGAAAAAGACACCCATACACAAAACGTGACACACAAGTTTATATTTTAGATCTGTTCAAGCCAACAAGGTTACCAGTGAGCACATATGCTCTTCAATTTCGCTAGGATTGGAGCCATTTTGGGATCAGATTCGTGCTTTGCCAAGTTATCAGGGTTCAATGCCACTGCAAAACAACCAAATAAACACATCAGAGATTGAGACGATAAAATGCGCCAATCCCCTCTTTCTCTATGCTACATTTTATTTTTCTATATAGTACATTTTATCCTAGGAGGAGCATCTGGCTACAAAGGCTTTTATACGTAAATACCATGTATGACATTTAAATTCGATTGAATATGCTTAATTAAGTTTAGAAGAACACAAGCACAAATAGAATTCATAGCCAAGATGCTCTAAAGAGTTCAAGAGACCAGTCAAAATCATCCACTACATCCAGGACAAATCACACGGGCAAAAATATTCCCACAACACATAACAAGGACACAAAGAAATATAGTCGAGGATATAAGAAACATACAATCTCGAAGTTTAGAAAAAAATCGTGGTTCTTGGAATGCTGCGCTCAACTAAGGATCCTGCCTCAAGCACATTAAATCAAAACAAGAGCCTTGCTCACGAAGATGTGTACTTTTAGAAAAACGAAAAGGGAAAAAAGATTAAAAAAAAAAGGTTAAAAGTAAAACGAAAATGCTCTTTTACCAGGAAATAAGAATTGTACTAACATACTGAAATCATTTGAAAACAAACCAAAAATCACGTAGTTTACAAATACAGCATGTTTTGTTGAGTTCCCATTGTCTATTTTCAACTCCAAAGGTTGGAAAATGTTTTTTGAATTTTTTTAGAATTTCATTTAACTCCTTATAAAGAAAAAAAATGAGATTGCTCCGGGAACCGCCAAACATAGGAATACCTCCAGGCATACCGCCGGGAAAGATACCACCAAGCATACCGCCGGGAAAACCAGCTCCAGGCATACCATCTAGCCTGTTACTTGACGACTGCTCATTCTTCTTACTCCTTTTAAAACCAGCCTTAAAAAAAAAAGGAAATCAGAATATACAGATACATAAACACTAAAACACCCAATCTACTAAGATTTTATACCTGAGGTTCAGCTCTGCAGCGTTGGCACTCACATTCAATCTTCCTGTCTACTCTCTTCTTTCGAAGCCTGTCATATTTCTTGCGGTGTTCCTCAATCTTATGTACATTGGGATCAACCTATTACCAAGATAAAAAAAATAAAAAAGGAAGATAAAAAAATGTACTTATATGATACACACTTCAATTCCTTAAATAAAGGGAAGCATCAAGCTGATACTCCCTAAATACCATGATATTGAGAAAACACACAAGATACAATACATTAATTACAATTAAATAGTGATGGATACTTAAAAGATCTCTTAATATGTGTGAGAACATCTAAAATGAAAATTATTTGGGATTAATAATTAGGTTGAGTTGTCGTCTTATGCAGCATTCTCCGTGACAATATCTCTTTCCACGATGAAACTTTAAAACTAAAGTAGCATTCTTAGGACATCTAAATATCTAAAGACCAACCTTCTCAAGTAAAGAGCTAATTTCCTCGCCATAGTCTATCTTTGAAGCCATGTGAAGGTCTTTAGCAGCTTCTTCCCATTGCTCAAGCATTGCCCAAGCATTGCCCTTGCTATTCCACGGGATTTATACACTTTAGCAGAATCCGGATTGATCTGTGATAAAAAATATTGAAACAAAAAAATGAATAAATGAGTTTCTTTTTCCACAATTAATAAATGATAGCATTCGAAGAAAAAAATAAAACTTGAGAAGATTATGCGAAGTCAGCAGCCTAACTAAGAACTTCAAACATACAATATAATTTATAGATTCTCTGCCTCTAGTTTGAGACATAGTGACCAAGATATGCACTTGCAGAAGGAAAACGGTCAAAATTATATAGAGGTCAAATTTATATAGAGTGGAAGTGTAGCGGAGAGTGAAATAAATGCATCTGTAAGAGTAAGATTCACAATAACTGTAGTTGTTAGAACTCAAAATGTTCAATTTTAAGACACATAAAAAGCAATATCCTGTTAGCATAGCGACTGAAGAAATATTCAGTAGAAGTTTGGAAAATGTCTGTGTTAATATATAAATGTACCAGAAAACGAAAACTGAAATTACGCCTTCAGCGTAGGATACCAATTTTTCGTGAAATTGGTCTTAAAATCAAAACACAAAAAACAAGAGTCGCCGTTTTTCATGTAACACCAAAACCGGCGACAACATTCTCCGGAAAATTGTCAAGGACATGAGTCGCCGTTTTCAAAGCCATGTCCCAAAACCGGCGACCAGCGTCGCTGGAAAACTTGCACGCACCAAAAACGGCGACGCCAGTCGCCGTTTCCACAACGCACATAAACGGCGACTCCAGTCGCCGTTTTCTTGTCACACCAAAAACCGGCGACACGAGTCGCCGTTTCCATGCACACCAAAAGTGGCGACCCGTGTCGCCGTTTCCATGCCAATCCGTCCTTGCACCAAAAGCGGCGACACGAGTCGCCGTTTCCTCGCGTCACCAAAAGCGGCGACAGCTGTCGCCGTTTCCCTTGCACTTTTCAAAAGCGGCGACTCTGGTCGCCGTTTTCATGTAGTTTCAAAAGTGGAGACTAAAGTCTCCATTTCCATGCGCACGGTAGTTGACTTCGGATTCTTAACCTGTAACCCTGAAAATCAACAAACACAAAAAACACAAGTACAAAAATACGTTGTCGCCAAAAACAACATTTACAATCTCCCTCTTTTTGGCACAACTCATAAAAACAAAGTTAAGTAAAAAGAGATAGAAGTATCTCCCCCTCAATCCAATAAATCATTCAAGAATAAACTAAGTAAAAAGATGGAAAACATCAATCATACAATCAATGAAAACCATAAAAAGACTTAGCCAACAATTTCAAACCAAAGGATAATACTTAGATAAAACTTCAAAACACACCAAATATCCAGAGATAGAGAAATATGAAAAACCAATGCATGAACGAATCCAGAGTTTGATGCATGCATAAACAAAAACAAGAAACACGAGTTCAGGAGTTAAACAAAAACAGAAAATTAAAAAAAATAAAACTTGAACAATGAACTTCAGTCTTCTGGCGAGGCTGTGGGAGACGGATCACGTTCCGGACTTCCGATTGTCTCCTCTTCATCATCCTCATAGCTGAAACCATCATCTGAGCTAGAGTCTTCACTTTCATCAGACTCAGTAATCGGGTCCCCGAAAATCTCACGCTCGCCCAAACCATCACCAGCCTCGTCATCATCATCCACAATGTTGATATCATCTTCGTCCCTCAGACCATCAGACGGCATCGCACGCGACGCCCCTGGATTTGTAGTATCCTCCATCTTCTTCTTTCCTTTGTCTCGAATATCAAATACACCAGCAAAGATATCGTCGTCCGTTTTCTCGCCATCATCACTTTTTGCACCATCGTCATTCACAACTTCAATAAGCTTACGTTTTGACAGCTGCGAATGAGCTTCCTGAATCGCGTCCCTGACCATCTTCAGAATAAACGTGTCCTTTAAACTTGCATCGGGGGCTCCAACATCACCAAGTCCTCCCCCATGTTGGATCTCCCGTTGAAGTTTCTTAAAAGCTTGCTTTTGTAGTTCTTGCGCCTCAACCATCCTGTTGTATGCAGTAACGTGTTCAGCTTGGCGTTTTTCAACTAACTCAGATGCAACATAGAACTCTTTAACAACAGCTGATGGAACCACAGCACGATGACTATGGATCGGATGATAAGGATTTTGATGAGGCGGAATGCCAGAGTTAGGACCAAAACCACGAGGAACAGTAGTCGGTTTAGCCTCAGGTTTAGCTTCAGCAGCTGCAGAAGTTGATTCAACTTTTTGACGCTTGGCAGGAGGAGACTTAACTTTCTTAACTGCAGACTTACGTTTTCTGCCAGACGGTGGCGATGGCGGAGGTGTTAAGATATCAGGAAGTGCATTCCTGTCAACGAGTCCATGCCAGGGTAAGTCAATAACTCTTTTGTCCGGAGTCAAATATTTTCCTGTGATTTTGACAGCCCCGTTCTTCTTCATCTTTTTCTCAAGAGGAGTGTCAGGAATAAAGCCTTGGTCATGAAGCATGCCATAAATCAAACATGGATGCGTGAGATGAAATTTTTTCTCCGTGGGCAACTCAGCTTGCCTGATGATGGCTTCATCTGTAAGTTTGGCAATTTTGCATAAGTCAGCGAAAATGATTTTGCCCAGGTTAACTTGTTCGCCGCAACTGAGGCGGAAGATAAGCTGCATCAACTCAGGTTCCAGGACAGTTGGATCCCGATTGGCAATCCAGTTTGACATCCCAAGGCGATGCAGGATGCCATAGAAAGCTGACAACTTGGATGGCGGTGGCAGTTCAGACTTAACTTTTTTCTGAGTGACAAAAGTGCCAACCAGCAGGTCATCCGCTCGTTCCGCAGCTGTCGGTGACGTCCATCTGGAATCAACGTCCAATCTTTCCAAAAAAGCGTTGATGGAGAAGGGACGGAACTTGTATAACTTTTCACGAAAAATAAAACACCCATACAGCCGACTCTTCGGATTAGCAAAGTCGGGAGACAAACTAGCATAGAACTTGTAAAGGATGGGGATGGAGTAGCGATAGGTTAGGTTGACAGACTTGAGCATGTGCATCCGAGTCAAGAATTGCGTGATGCCATGCTTTTCATAATCCTCCTTGAGGATAGTTCTATCAGTGTGGATTGGTAGCTTCTCAATCAGCTTGTGGCGACGTTCGGCAGTCGCAGTGAAAAACTCTCTTGAGTGAGCTTTCGGACACTCGGAGTATTCCGAAATATATTTGAATCCATCAGTTGAAACTTGGGATCCAGCAGAACCCGATGAATGAGGTGCCAAGGGTGGTTTTTGGGAGCTATGGGTTCTGGATTTTTCAATAGACCCACCACCAGAATGTTTTGAAGTTGGAGACTTGACTCCACTGCCACTGACGACAGGTTTCTTTCCAGAACCACTTCCAGTGGGAAGCGATGATTTGGGTGTCTTTGGATCCTTTCCAGCAGACACAGTTGCAGTTGATGGAATTTTAACAACTTTCTTTCCATCCGCCGTTATCTCGCCAGCTGCGAGTAACTTTTTGAATTCGTCCCTAGAGACAATCCCCTTGTAGGTGCGAAGTGAGGTATCTCTTTCTTTTCCAGGTTTTCCTGACTTCGAATCCTTGCTCCGAGCAGAGGAGTGAGCAGGAGTTGCAGTTTTTGTCAAGTCAGGTTCAGCAGACAAAGCTTTGCGACGATCAACTTTGTCAAGATGAGTTTTCAGTTCTTCATACGCAGCTTTCTTGGAAACAGGAGAAGGAGCCTTGTCGAACTGCTCTTGCAGATACGCAGTCATATCAGCCATCATGTCATCAAAATTTTTGGCCATTTCGAAGTTAAGGTAAGTGACTGAGAGTTGGGAGCTGCGAGAATAGTGAACCACGAAAACGAATCCGAACTTCAGAACCAAGGACAGGGCGCCGGATGCGCAAAGCAAGAGTTGCCGGATGCAACGGAAAGAAAAGAACCTAAAAACTAAGAATTTCGGACGCCGAACTTGCAGTTGAGACCGAGAGTTGGAGAACTTGAGAATTCGAGAGTTAGAGAGTGTTGATGGAAGCACAAATGAATTAGGGTTTCATCAAGGCCTATATATAGGAAAATTTTGCGCCGCCCGTCGGAATGAAAAAGCCCAGTCCAAGACCTGCAAACAGCTCATCTCAAGAAGAAAATTAGGTCTAAAAAGACGAGCAAAAATTTATTAATTTGAAAATATTATTAAAATAATAATTTTCAAAAATAATAAATAATAAAATAAATAAAAAAAATAAAATAATAAAAATGAAAAAACAAACCAAGGCATGAGAACCGAAGTTGAGAACCATCGGTTGAGAAACGAAGTTGAGAGCTATTGGTTATGAAACTTGAGTTGTCAAATTTTTCGTTGACACTGAAATTCGGCTAAGGCAAAAACGAGAGTTGGCAGTTTGAGTTGCAGAATCCAAGTCTCCGGAATTTGGAACATGGGTTGAGTCTTCGTTTTTGTGGCTTCAGCTGAGAGTCTCCGGATTTTTGCATCAGTCAGTGTTTCCAAGAAACTGGAGACTAGATTCTCCGGTTTTGTGCCGAAGTGAGAGTCGCCGTTTTTCTGGCGACTTGAGTCTCCGGTTTCGTGTATGTTGAGTCTCCGGTCTTTGGCACAGTCAGGGTAGCCAAGAAACTGGAGACACGAGTCTCCGGTTTTTGAAGAGTCTCCGTTTTTGCATCTTCAGGACTTAGTTTATTTTTCGTGTCGAAGTCACCAAGTAAAAAAAAAATTCACTTGAATTTTGCAAGTTGGCCGTCGCTACACTCAAAATTTAGACTTCAGAGATGGTAAACCACGTAGCGCTGGATATGAACTACAAAAATGCAAAATCAAAACAACACATCCCGAGTTAGACATTCAAGTGTTCAACACACTACAAACATTCAAAACCATTTTAGTGGAGATTCGAGGGGTGATATTAGGCAATGAAGAGCAAATATTTTCCCAGAAAAGAATCCACATTTTCATCAGTTTCCAAAACCAAAAAAAATTTTTCACACGAGGTGATAGCAACTTTGAGGTATATGAAAAATCTCTCATATTAAAAACCGGTGGAATGGACCGAAGTATGTGATAGATATTGAACTTGTCCTTCGTCACAATCACAAGAATACATGCCGTGTTTCGTCGGAACACATTTGATGAGTTTGCACCGCACAAGAGATTTTAATTCATGAGTACAAGGTGAACTTTTAAGGCACTCCACTTGGGACAAGCGTTACTACAATCAGAGGGGAGCAAGGTTCGACCTGCGTCCTCCAGACGAGCTTTTAGCTTTTAAATGAAATGCAACAGATGCTCATTACAGCAGTCAGAGGGGAGCGAGGATCATCCCGCATCTCCGAAGTGTGATTGAAGAGCATCTTAAATTATGTCTTCCATGTGCTACCTTTCGAAGAGGGGAGCCGGGGTAACCGGCGTCCTCCGTTACTTGGTATTATGGATCTATGCAAATGATAGCTTATGGGAGTTATATGCCAAGTTCACATGTTTGCACTCAGAGGAATAAATGCACTTGGGTCCGAAGACTAAAGCGGCCTCGAATCCATGTTCAACTTTATTAGACTAGTCCACGACGATTCAGCGTGCATATTCAGAAGTAAAGAAAATAATCTTTCAGACTTCAAAATTTTCGTGAACTCTTAAAGAGAACACATGCAGAGAGAATTTCTTAGAGTTTGAAATCTCTCAAAGTCAAGTGGTTTGGTAAAGATGTCAGCGAGCTGTTTTCTGTTGAAATATGCTGTAGACTGACTATATCACGATCAACCAAATCTCTAATGAAATGATGTCGAATGTCGATGTGTTTAGTTCTTGAATGCTGGACAGGATTTTCGCTGATTTTGATAGCACTCTGATTATCACAAAACAACACCAATGGAGCACTCTCGATGAGATAGTCATTCAACATTTGCTTCAACCAAAGCATTTGAGTGCAGCAACTTCCAGCTGCAACATATTCAGACTCGGCAGTCGAGAGAGCTATGCAATTTTGTTTGCGACTATGCCAAGAGACAATATTATTTCCAAGGAAGCAGCAGCATCCAGAAGTGCTTTTTCGTTCGTCAGTGTCGCTTGCCCAGTCCGCATCGGAGTAACCGACAAGATTTGATGAAGTGTCGCATGCATACCACAATCCTAGTTCAGAAGTTCCAGAGATGTAGCGGAGAATCCGTTTGACAGCTCGTAGATGGTCCTCCTTTGGATCAGCTTGGTACCTAGCACACATACAAACACTAAACATAATGTCAGGGCGAGTAGCGGTTAGATAAAGTAAACTACCAATCATGGAACGAAAAAGAGTTTGATCAACACTTCGACTTTTAGTAGATTTAGATAACCGTTCAGTCGTCGCCATGGGAGTTTTGGCGGGCTTAGCGTGGTGCATCTCAAATTTTTCGACCATGTTTTTCGCGTATTTGCTTTGAGAAACGAAGATCCCATCCGGTCGTTGAGAAATTTGTAGCCCAAGAAACTGATGTAGCTCTCCTTCAAGACTCATCTGAAACGTCGAAGACATAGATTCCGTGAAAGCTTTCACGAGTTTAGAGCAAGTAGCGCCAAAGACAATGTCATCAACATAAATCTGAGCAACCATCATGTGTTTCCCATTCCGTTTAATGAAAAGAGTTTTGTCCACAGAGCCACGTTCAAAACCGAACTTCAGAAGATAGTCCGTCAAACATCCATACCAAGCGCGAGGCGCTTGTTTCAAACCATAGAGAGCTTTGTGAAGTTTGTAGACATGATTCGGTTTCTTAGGATCTTCAAAACCTTTCGGTTGAGCTACATAAACTTCTTCTTCCAATACTCCATTTAGGAATGCAGCTTTGACATCCATTTGTCTGAGTTTGATGCCGAGGTGGCATGCAATAGCAATTAAGAGTCTGATGGATTCAATTCGTGCAACTGGAGCAAAGGTTTCATCAAAATCAATACCCTCAACTTGGGCATAGCCTTGTGCGACAAGTCGTGCTTTGTTTCGAACAACTTGGTTGTGTTCATCAGTTTTGTTCTTAAAGATCCATTTAGTTCCAACTACATTCATGTGTGACGTTCTAGGAACTAAGGACCAAACATTGTTTCTAGTAAACTCATTCAACTCTTCTTGCATGGCCATGATCCAAAAGTCTTCTTTCATGGCTTCCTTGTAATTTTTCGGCTCATTTTCAGAGAGAAAGCAAGATATGCCGATTTCATTATAGATTGCAGAAGTACAGATGTTGTAGAGTTCATTTGGAGAATTTGTCGGTTTCTTTGAGCGTGTGGTTCGCTCATTCAAGCTTCTGATCATTTGGTTCGGTGGATGACGTTTTTGGATATGACCAGGTGCCTCTCTCGGAGCGTCAGTTGGGTTTTCAACTTGATCATCATCGTCATCTTCAGTTTCCGAAGAGTCGTCATTTCGGTTGCTAGATTCTCCAACTCCAGGCGAAGTATTTGGAGTAGCATTTTCAGGAGTCTCAGTTGTGGGTGTTGAAGGAAAAGTTCGAATTTCAAGAATTCCTTCCTTAACCCAATCGGCCTCTGCATCTTTTCCAAGAAAGTCTTGTTCATCAAAGTTGATGTTCACAGTCTCGATGACTTTCCTAGTTCGAAGATTGTAGGCGCGGTAGGCATGACTATTTTGGCTATAGCCAACGAAAATTCCACGATCAGCTTTGGCTTCAAATTTCTTTAGAGGATCACGGTCCTTCAAAATATAGCAAGTACAGCCAAAGACACGAAAGTGTGCCACCGAAGGTTTCTTGCCATTGACAAGTTCATAAGCAGTAGCAGTAGTGCCAGATCGAATACTTATTCGATTCAAAATGTATCCAGCTGTAGAGACGGCTTCTGCCCAAAAAGTTCGAGCCAGATTTTTGGAGATTAACATCACACGTGCCATCTCTTGCAGTGTTCGATTTTTACGTTCGGCGATCCCATTTTGTTGAGGCGTTTTTGGGGCCGAATATTCATGGTGAATACCTTTCATCAGGCAAAATTCATTGAAGCTAGAATTTTCAAATTCTGTTCCATGATCACTTCTGATCCTCTTCACCTTAGCTTCATGATTAGTTCTTATCCATTTCACTATCCCTTTGAAGGCATTAAACGTTTCGTCCTTGGACGCCAGAAATCTTGTCCAAGTATATCTAGAGAAATCATCGACAACAACCAACACATATTCCTTTTTAGCAATGCTCTTCACCTCCATTGGACCCATCAAGTCCATGTGTAGAAGTTCGAAAGGAGCGGAAGTACTCATAATTGTTGGAAGTGCTGGATGAGGGGTTCGTGTTAGCTTGCCCTTCTGACAGTCACCACATACTCGCTTCTCGATTTTGGGGAGTTGAGAGATTCCTCGAACTATCTCCCCCTTAACCAGTTTGCTCAGATTGCGAGTGCTAGTGTGGCCAAGTCGTTGGTGCCACAAGTCAACTTCATCAGGAACGGTCACGGAGAAGCAACTATACTCAGTTGTATAGCAATTGTTTTTAGCACGTGGACCTTCCATGATACACTTTCCCTCAACATCAAAAACTCTACAGGATTCTTTATCAAAACTCACATTGAATCCTTCATCACACAGCTGACTGATAGAGATGAGGTTTGCAACAAGTCCCTTGACATGGACAACATTTCTGATCGGCGGTAAACCTTTGATTTGCAGCGTCCCCTTTCCCTTGATGACACCTTTCGCTCCCCCTCCAAACACCACGGGGGAACCAGTCATCAGCTCATATTCTTTCAAGAATTTCTTAGTGCCGGTCATATGTCGGGAGCAGCCGCTATCAAAGTACCAAATGCCTTTGTTGCCAGCTTCAGACGCACTGAGTGCAACATTGCAGAAAATCAGTTCTCTTGGCTTCCAGTCAGTTAAGATGGTGGAGTTAAGTTTAAATTCGCTCTTTTGAGACTTAGGCACCCATTTCTTCTTGTCATTTGATGTTTGTACATTTCTCTCAGTCACAGTCTGCTTAGTTTTCAAGTTTGGAGAAATGATTTTCTTTGAGTCCTTAGCAACCTCAACCTTTTTCCCATCAAAGGTTTGCAACTTTGTTTGAACCACAGAGTTCATATTTTTCTCAACACTCAACTTTTGAGAATTTCGTGATTTGTCATACTTCGTCACCAACTCATGGTTCATGTCAGCTTTTAGTTTGTAGCAAAATGGTCTTATGTGTCCATGCACATTGCAGTAGTGACAGACATATTCTCGTTTTTGACGAGTTTCAACTTTCATAGGTGTTTTGATCAAAACAGTCTTAGAGTGATGAGTTTTTCGGTTCAGTTTCAAGTTCTGAGAATTTTCCAACTTCTTCATCAGCGTCTTCTCATAAGGCAGAATTCCTCGAGGATGTTTCACAATATTTTTGGGAAATTGATATGTCTCAGATTCAGAGTTCAAAATCGAGACCGACTTTTGAGGTTTAGATTCAGGAGACTTAACAATCTTTTTCCCTTCAGCAATATCCTTCCGTTTAGATGATTCGGCATCGTCCTTACTTTTATCCTCAGGCTGATCCTTCAATGCCTTAACAAAAGTCACATCTTTCTTCTTTACTGGTGTCGAGTATATAGACTCAAAAACTTTCTGAAATCCAAGACCATAACGATTAGGATTCATATATGAAGCAACATTGTCAAACACAGAAGAGTTCGTGTTCATTTTCCTCAATAGCTCATCAGTCATATGGAGTTTTTCTTTCAAGACATATCGTTCCTTGTCAGTCATGGCAAGGTCAGTTTGAACTTTCATTAATGATGACTTCAGTTCGTCATTTTCAGCGTCCGAGTTCTTAAACAGAGTCTGCAGTTTCTTAACTTCAGTAGACTCCTTTTTCAGTGAGGTCTTCAGTTTTGAGTTTTCAGAACTCAACTTCTCACACACTTCTCTCAGTTCGACAACTTCCTTGAAATACATATGCTTTTCTTCGAAAAGATCATCAAATTTGACTTTCAGAATTGTCAAAGAGTTGTTCAACTTTTTCTTTTCGTCCTCAGTCTTCTCCACCGAGGTTCTCAATACAACAGCCTCATCATTCATTTTCCGTTTTTCTTCAGAGAGTTCATCGAGAGATTCTTTTAGGAATTTCAGTGACACTTCAAGTGTGCTATTCTCAGTAATAGCTATGTCACAATATTTTTCGAGTTTGGAATAGCTCTCTTTCAGATCCACCAGTTCAGCAGACTCGGTCACACTTTGATGAACATCAGATGTCATCTCTTCCCTTTCGGTCTCAGACTCAGATTCATCATCCGAGAAAATGTCGTCGTCGCAGAAATTTCGATTTGTCGATGCCACACGGAAGATGTTGTCTGCAGTTGCAGTGTCCTTCAGAAAAGTGTCGAGTTCAAAGTTTTCAACTTCGAAGTTTGCAAGTTCAAAGTCTTCACCAAAAGTAACAACTAGAGCGTTGTCCTCATCGTCGTCAGAATTATTGTCCTCAGACTCGTCGTTCTCAGAAATGACATCCTCATCGTCAATCACAACATAGCTAACCGGTAGCTTCTTCTTACGATGTAAATTAGGACATTCATTTTTAACATGTCCATATCCTTTACACTCATAGCATTGCATCTTGGAAACATCTTTGCTAGTAGAGGAATATGGTGAGAGCTTAGTCCCTTTGAACTTTTTGTCAGACGACGATCCCTGATTTCGGTTGTCAGGTGTATTTGGGTATGAGTTAGAACTCTTCTGAAATTTTCGAAAATTTCGGGCACGGTTCTTTCTCTTAAATTCTTGTTTCACGAGATAAGTGACTATCTCAGTCAGTGCAGCCAGTTTGTCCGGATTGTTAGAGTTCATCAGTTTTTCAATTTCCTCAGCTTCCTCATCATTAGATTCACAAAAGTCAGCAGAAAAACTACTTTCAGTTTTCTCATTTTTCACATGAGTTTTTCGAGAGTTCGAGCTTCTTGAACTCTTTCCTTTCTCAGAAATCTTGAGAGCAGTCATCGGTTCGTAGACAAGTGACATGTCTGGGTTGCTTCGAACTTTGAGAGTCAGGTCATAGTTTCTCAAATCAGCCATCAAGTCGGCATAGTCCCAGTTTTGGTTCTCGTCATTTCGTGCTTCGATAGTCAGCACCTTACTCTCGAACCTAGTGCTCACACTGGAAAGGACTTTTTCATAGACCATGGGAGCAGGAAAAATTTCTCCAAGTTCAAAAGCCTCATTCACATATCTCATGATCTTGTCCAAGTAGTCATTGATGTCTTCATCTTCCCTCATCCGGAGTTGATGGAATTGAGCAGTGATAGTTCGGATTTTCGATCGCTTAACGGCATGACTTCCCTCACAAGTTCTTTGTAACGTTTCCCATGCATCTCTGGCAGATGTGCAATTTTTGACCAGCTGATACATATTGAGGTCTAGCCATTCACAGATAAGAAGTAAGGCTTTGCTGTTAGCCGTAGACAAGTCATGTTCTTCTCTCGTCCAACTACGTTCCGGTTTCGGAATTCTTACGCCATCGGCGTCTTCAGTATATGGGCGTTCCCATCCCTCCAACACTGCCATCCAAGATCTAGAGTCAAAACCCTTGATTCTAGCAGACACTTTGGCCTTCCAGTTTGAGTAGTTCTGATGAGTTAGCATAATCGGTTTCTGGACAAACATGGACGACTCCATTATAGCGGAATTATGAAGTCAAGACAACGGATCACGTCTTATACGTATGACGTCCCGCTCTGATACCAATTGAAATTACGCCTTCAGCGTAGGATACCAATTTTTCGTGAAATTGGTCCTGAACACACAGACACCAGCTTGTGTCAAAGTAAACACTCACACAATTTGTAGAATAAAAAGTGGAGACAAAGTTATGTAATAGTTTTCATTTCATTGAACACAAAACTTAAACTATTACACTTGTAGAGTATGGTAGGCAAAACGATTACAAGAAGTTTCCCGAGTGTCGCAACAACTCCCACTAACTTGCAATCTAGCACACGAGTACCTAGAGCTAAATCTCCTAACTCTAATCTTGGCACAAGGCGCAAAAGCTACTACACAAACTCGAAGCTCGACTACGATTCTAAAAATCAGATTTCGTTCTCTCAAAATCGTCAAATGATGAAACTCAAATCCATGGGTATTTATAGTAGAGTCGCACATGTGAGAGTGATGACGTGGCACGTTCTCATTCGTCGCATGCTTGGCCTATGTCACTTTTCCATGGATGACATCATTATTGTATAACTTGGATTCTTGAATCTTGGAAACTTGAATCTTTGATTCTTGAATCCTTGAATCTTGAATCTTCAATTTCAAAATCAAACTTCAATTTCAATCTTGACTCCATCGATCTCAATTCTTCATCTTCAATTTCTTGTGAAAATCTCTAAGTGTTGAAGCTTTAGAATTTCATCGTCTTCATGGTCGTCGATATTATTGAAGTTGCAAACTTGGAACAATTCTTCATTTCCTTGAACTGAGTACCTGGTGAAAGAAATCACGTTGTAAGTACTTAGTCTTAAAATCAAAACACAAAAAACAAGAGTCGCCGTTTTTCATGTAACACCAAAACCGGCGACAACATTCTCCGGAAAATTGTCAAGGACATGAGTCGCCGTTTTCAAAGCCATGTCCCAAAACCGGCGACCAGCGTCGCTGGAAAACTTGCACGCACCAAAAACGGCGACGCCAGTCGCCGTTTCCACAACGCACATAAACGGCGACTCCAGTCGCCGTTTTCTTGTCACACCAAAAACCGGCGACACGAGTCGCCGTTTCCATGCACACCAAAAGTGGCGACCCGTGTCGCCGTTTCCATGCCAATCCGTCCTTGCACCAAAAGCGGCGACACGAGTCGCCGTTTCCTCGCGTCACCAAAAGCGGCGACAGCTGTCGCCGTTTCCCTTGCACTTTTCAAAAGCGGCGACTCTGGTCGCCGTTTTCATGTAGTTCCAAAAGTGGAGACTAAAGTCTCCATTTCCATGCGCACGGTAGTTGACTTCGGATTCTTAACCTGTAACCCTGAAAATCAACAAACACAAAAAACACAAGTACAAAAATACGTTGTCGCCAAAAACAACATTTACAATCTCCCCCTTTTTGGCACAACTCATAAAAACAAAGTTAAGTAAAAAGAGATAGAAGTATCTCCCCCTCAATCCAATAAATCATTCAAGAATAAACTAAGTAAAAAGATGGAAAACATCAATCATACAATCAATGAAAACCATAAAAAGACTTAGCCAACAATTTCAAACCAAAGGATAATACTTAGATAAAACTTCAAAACACACCAAATATCCAGAGATAGAGAAATATGAAAAACCAATGCATAAACGAATCCAGAGTTTGATGCATGCATAAACAAAAACAAGAAACACGAGTTCAGGAGTTAAACAAAAACAGAAAATTAAAAAAAAAAAAACTTGAACAATGAACTTCAGTCTTCTGGCGAGGCTGTGGGAGACGGATCACGTTCCGGACTTCCGATTGTCTCCTCTTCATCATCCTCATAGCTGAAACCATCATCTGAGCTAGAGTCTTCACTTTCATCAGACTCAGTAATCGGGTCCCCGAAAATCTCACGCTCGCCCAAACCATCACCAGCCTCGTCATCATCATCCACAATGTTGATATCATCTTCGTCCCTCAGACCATCAGACGGCATCGCACGCGACGCCCCTGAATTTGTAGTATCCTCCATCTTCTTCTTTCCTTTGTCTCGAATATCAAATACACCAGCAAAGATATCGTCGTCCGTTTTCTCGCCATCATCACTTTTTGCACCATCGTCATTCACAACTTCAATAAGCTTACGTTTTGACAGCTGCGAATGAGCTTCCTGAATCGCGTCCCTGACCATCTTCAGAATAAACGTGTCCTTTAAACTTGCATCGGGGACTCCAACATCACCAAGTCCTCCCCCATGTTGGATCTCCCGTTGAAGTTTCTTAAAAGCTTGCTTTTGTAGTTCTTGCGCCTCAACCATCCTGTTGTATGCAGTAACGTGTTCAGCTTGGCGTTTTTCAACTAACTCAGATGCAACATAGAACTCTTTAACAACAGCTGATGGAACCACAGCACGATGACTATGGATCGGATGATAAGGATTTTGATGAGGCGGAATGCCAGAGTTAGGACCAAAACCACGAGGAACAGTAGTCGGTTTAGCCTCAGGTTTAGCTTCAGCAGCTGCAGAAGTTGATTCAACTTTTTGACGCTTGGCAGGAGGAGACTTAACTTTCTTAACTGCAGACTTACGTTTTCTGCCAGACGGTGGCGATGGCGGAGGTGTTAAGATATCAGGAAGTGCATTCCTGTCAACGAGTCCATGCCAGGGTAAGTCAATAACTCTTTTGTCCGGAGTCAAATATTTTCCTGTGATTTTGACAGCCCCGTTCTTCTTCATCTTTTTCTCAAGAGGAGTGTCAGGAATAAAGCCTTGGTCATGAAGCATGCCATAAATCAAACATGGATGCGTGAGATGAAATTTTTTCTCCGTGGGCAACTCAGCTTGCCTGATGATGGCTTCATCTGTAAGTTTGGCAATTTTGCATAAGTCAGCGAAAATGATTTTGCCCAGGTTAACTTGTTCGCCGCAACTGAGGCGGAAGATAAGCTGCATCAACTCAGGTTCCAGGACAGTTGGATCCCGATTGGCAATCCAGTTTGACATCCCAAGGCGATGCAGGATGCCATAGAAAGCTGACAACTTGGATGGCGGTGGCAGTTCAGACTTAACTTTTTTCTGAGTGACAAAAGTGCCAACCAGCAGGTCATCCGCTCGTTCCGCAGCTGTCGGTGACGTCCATCTGGAATCAACGTCCAATCTTTCCAAAAAAGCGTTGATGGAGAAGGGACGGAACTTGTATAACTTTTCACGAAAAATAAAACACCCATACAGCCGACTCTTCGGATTAGCAAAGTCGGGAGACAAACTAGCATAGAACTTGTAAAGGATGGGGATGGAGTAGCGATAGGTTAGGTTGACAGACTTGAGCATGTGCATCCGAGTCAAGAATTGCGTGATGCCATGCTTTTCATAATCCTCCTTGAGGATAGTTCTATCAGTGTGGATTGGTAGCTTCTCAATCAGCTTGTGGCGACGTTCGGCAGTCGCAGTGAAAAACTCTCTTGAGTGAGCTTTCGGACACTCGGAGTATTCCGAAATATATTTGAATCCATCAGTTGAAACTTGGGATCCAGCAGATCCCGATGAATGAGGTGCCAAGGGTGGTTTTTGGGAGCTATGGGTTCTGGATTTTTCAATAGACCCACCACCAGAATGTTTTGAAGTTGGAGACTTGACTCCACTGCCACTGACGACAGGTTTCTTTCCAGAACCACTTCCAGTGGGAAGCGATGATTTGGGTGTCTTTGGATCCTTTCCAGCAGACACAGTTGCAGTTGATGGAATTTTAACAACTTTCTTTCCATCCGCCGTTATCTCGCCAGCTGCGAGTAACTTTTTGAATTCGTCCCTAGAGACAATCCCCTTGTAGGTGCGAAGTGAGGTATCTCTTTCTTTTCCAGGTTTTCCTGACTTCGAATCCTTGCTCCGAGCAGAGGAGTGAGCAGGAGTTGCAGTTTTTGTCAAGTCAGGTTCAGCAGACAAAGCTTTGCGACGATCAACTTTGTCAAGATGAGTTTTCAGTTCTTCATACGCAGCTTTCTTGGAAACAGGAGAAGGAGCCTTGTCGAACTGCTCTTCCAGATACGCAGTCATATTAGCCATCATGTCATCAAAATTTTTGGCCATTTCGAAGTTAAGGTAAGTGACTGAGAGTTGGGAGCTGCGAGAATAGTGAACCACGAAAACGAATCCGAACTTCAGAACCAAGGACAGGGCGCCGGATGCGCAAAGCAAGAGTTGTCGGATGCAACGGAAAGAAAAGAACCTAAAAACTAAGAATTTCGGACGCCGAACTTGCAGTTGAGACCGAGAGTTGGAGAACTTGAGAATTCGAGAGTTAGAGAGTGTTGATGGAAGCACAAATGAATTAGGCTACATTGGGCTCGTCTTCTTCTTCATGAGGTGGCAGATCAGGATTATCATATATTTTCTCACCCACCAAATGAGACTTCTGTAACAAATAAACATTCCATTAGAAAGATATTGTAGTAATATTAGGATTGTCTTAACTAAGATTTGTATTTGTTTTTATTTTTTATTAATTACTAAATAATATTCAGACATTATATTTGGAGATGATAGTTGAAGAGAGAAAATATTTTTTGAATATTTCTTAATTATTTTTCATAATCTAGAGATGCATATATATATATATTTATATATAGCCATGGCTTCTCTCTTCGAGGTAAATATTATCATTAGTAGGCTCTTTTTTTCGAGATAAATGTCATTATTGGTAGGCTCTTCTCTTCGAGGTAAAACCCATCATTAGTAAGCTTATAATTTGCTGCACATTAACTACAGTTCTCCTCTTTAATGTGCTGCTACATGACTCCAAGAAACTCTCTTTATGTGAAGAACATCTCTTTATGAAGTGCCTTGGTGAATATGTGGCAAGTTGATCTTCGGACTTGCAAAACGTGATTATTTAATTGATATGGATTTTACAAGATTATTTATTGGAGAAGAATTAAGTGTGTAATTAAATAATTTGGATTTGGGGTTGAGTTGTGAGGGCTCATTGATCAATTATAAGTCCAACCTTTTTTTTTTAATTATCCAAACCTGTTAAACATTACATATTACTAATTACTAATGTAATATGTATTAAAAGAAAGAGAGGGCTGGATAATTATTACACCCAAATTACATTTTTAACTTTTTTTATTTTATTAATTAATCAGATTTAAGCTTCCTAGATTTTAGTCTTCCCACATAACTAATTGAGTACTAATTATTGACATTAATTACATTCTCTCACTTAAATTTTTTAAACTAAACTCACTTTAGTATTTCTCAGTACGTATTATTAAATAGTTGTAATATTAAAAATGAAAATTTTATTTACGCATATACAAAAAATTTGTGAATAAAAAATTAAAATGTTCAGTTTCAACATGTATAAAACTACCATATTCCCACATTAATCAAAACTTAGAAGTGTATATTTTATAAAGTTTTAACACTTAAATTATTTATCATTTTTTTATATTTATTATACGTAAAAAATATTTAATATTAAAGTTATTAAATACTCCGTATCGTATAACTAATGACATAAAACAATTAACAAAGTATTTCACGATCCATTATGAGTATTAAATATTCCTCATATTAAAAAATATCAATTTGATTTCGCTTTTTCTTAATTATTTTTGAAAAATTGAATCAAATATCAAATTAATTACATATAAATATTTTTTAAATAATTTTAGAGGGTAATTTAATAAAACCAATTGTTTTACATTTAATAAATTAAAAATGATTTTTAAATTGAAAAAAAAAAATTGAAATGTCAAAACGTAAAATATCAGAATTGAAAGGAATAGTTCACTTTATTTTTTAGTCACATCAAATGATTTATGTATTTTTACAATAAATAATTTAATTTTATGTTATTGGTAGTAATATATAAATACCGTATCTTGTTGATAATACTATTGCATATATTCACAAATCACAATGATACCTATAATGAATTAATTTACTTAATATATTATTTATTTTGTTACTTAATTCTATATATATTCATTATTATTGTATCCCTTCCTTAAATATAAATAATTAAATATTTATTATTATTGTGTCCATAGAAGATAATTTATTATGTTTTTTAGTATACATAATTTTTTATTTATCTATCTTACAATATATAAATCGAGAAGCAAATGTCCTACGTGGCGAATTCACAATCGTTGGATGATCAAAAAAAGTGTTCGCGTTCACACCTATTAACGGATGTTAATTTTCTAAATTTTTCGAATTTTCCATTATTTAAATTATAAAAAAATTAATTTATAACCGATTACTCTAATTACGATAATTAATTCAAAATAATTTCCTTAATTATAGGTCAACGCGTACGCAATTAATGGAAGAGAATCTGTATTTTTTATTAATATATTTCACCAATTCTAAATTAATTTTTTTATATTATGGTAAATCAACTCCTTAATTTAAGCAACTAAATAAATTTGATATTATCTACTATTTATATTATTCTAATCATGCCTAATTCGGATTATATTACTATAATTACAAAATTTAAATAAAGTATATTCAATTAATAAAGTCGACAATTCAAATTATGTATATTTAAAATATAATAATAATGGTCAAACCCTAATTCAAATTCATCCCTATATAAAGGACGTCATCTTCACTCACTCCTTACCTCTCACTTTTCATTCCAGCTCTTTTTTTTTAAATTAATGTTCTTAATTTCTGTATTTATTTTATGAATATTAATTATATTTTTTTTGCAGGTTTTCTATGTAAGTTTTTTTATTGTTTTTTTTTTAATTTCGTATATATATATATTTTTTTGAAATAAATTGTTTTTATATTTTTTGCAGGCTTCAATGTAAGCATTCTTTTACTAATTCTATTTTAATTTAAATATTATTGTTTTACGATTAATGTTTTTATTTTTTGCAGGTCTCAATGTAAGCATTCTTTTACTAATTCTATTTTAATTTAAATATTATTGTTTTACGATTAATGTTTTTATTTTTTGCAGGCTTCAATGTAAGTATTTTTTACTAATTCTTTTTAAATTTAAATATTATTGTTTTACTATTAATGTTTGTATTTTTTGAATATTTTTTATTAATTCGTATTTTAATTTTAATATGTTTTTCTAATGATTAATATTTGTATTTTTTGCAGCAAATCAATGTAAGCATTTTTTACTAATTATATTTTTTATATTAAATGTTTTTTTGTCTATTAATGTTTGTATTTTTGTTTGTAGAAAATCAATGTAAGCGATTCTTTTATTGTTTTTTTTAATTGCATTCTTTTAATCAACTTTAAATTTTAATTTTCAAGTTATGAGCTTTATTGTGTTGTTTTTTTTTTCTTCTTTTGTAGGTTTGTTTATACGTGAAAGAATTGGGAAATCGAAGGAATCAAAAGTCTAAGAATAAAGATCGAAACATTGGATCGCACAAGTTTTTATAAGACTCTAGACTTCGGTTTCGATTCTTATAATAGTTTTAGATTTGTTTTTGTTATTAATTTTTTTTAATGTAATTTATCAATGTACTTTGATTTGTTATTTATTTAATAAAATTTATAATATTTCTATTTAAAAATATAGTATTTTATTTACTGTTACAAAGATCATATCCTGTGTATTTTGTTAATATTTTTAACAAAATACAATCAGTGATTAATTTTTTATTAAAACAAGTTAGTTATTAAGAATATAAATAAATTTTTATTTTAGTTTGGTGTTTTTTTATATAATAATTTTTATTATTCTTATTTACTTAATTAATCATGTTTTAATTATATCAATTACAATTACTGTTAATTAATGAACGTAATTAAGGAATAAAATAATTCCTTAATAGATTTGTCAATTATTCAACCATATTTTGATATTTAAATAATATTATAAATTTATATAGAAATAATCTTATCCTTAATTAGAGGAATCAAATAAAATTCAATGTAAATATTATATATTTATTATAATTTTGGTAAATATATTCCTTATTTTATGCAACTAAATAAACTTGATATTATCTAATTATCTCTGAATTTGAATTACTATTTATAATTAGAGTTTATTTTTAAAACAATTATGGTAAATATATTCCTTATTTTATGCAACTAAATAAACTTGATATTATCTAATTATCTCTGAATTTGAATTACTATTTATAATTAGAGTTTATTTTTAATACAATTACTATAAAATTAAAAATCCATATATTATAATTTTAAATATATTAAAAATTAGGAATATTATTTTATATACTTTTAGATACATTTTAAATTAGGAATATCAAGAGTTTTTAATTTTTTGGCCGCCTCTTACTTAACTCATACTTAATTTTAAATTTCAAAACAAATCTCGGGTTAGTAAATCTGCAAAATCTTAAGCTCGATTCAACGGATTTTGCACCCCTCTCTCGCTAATTAGGTTTAAATCAATAACCCTAAATATACATATATTTCAATTATTCAGATTCATATTTTTGTTTATTTGTTCCTACTTTAAATTTTCTACGAATTGAGTGATTACAAACTTTTGTTCTTACTACAAGAATGAATTGCAACGTATATTCCGGTAGCAGTTCGAAACAAGGTCGTGGCAATATCAATGCTGACAAAGTTTATTGTGAGTCTTCTATCCTATTGATACTGTTATCAATCATTCTTACTGTTTATGCAATTAGGGTTAGGGCTTCTAATAGCTTGAGCGATTAATTGTTTACTTACCTGTTTAGTCGACTAATTGATTAATAATCTGTTTTTTCAATTAAGTTTAGGGTTTCAAGCTTATAAATCGATTAATCGGTTTGTAGCATTTGTTATAATTATTAATTGGCTATTTCTTTTTTCAAAATTTTTGAATTATTTCTTCAATTTACTCAATTAAATCCAAAATATTTTTTAAACATGGTTTTGACAAACGAAATTTATTCTCTTCCAGGTAGCGGGAAGATCAATCCCGGGGTAGTTGATTGTGAGTCTTCTCTTTTTTTTTTCTAACGAATCGTTTCTTTCTGACTTTATTTTAGATTTTTCAAATTGTTGTCTTCATATTTTAAGACATGTTTTCATCCTATGTATTATCTTCTTATATGATTATTGTTTCTCAAGTAACACGTAGAGTACCCTTTCCAATGAGATTCCACATTACGATCAAAGATGAGGATATTGATACTGTTGTAAGTGTATATATACTACTTTGTCTTCATATCTTTTGGTTTTCTTCAACTCTGATTTTGACCAATTGTGTCTTTTATAAAGCAATTGCCAACATCATTCATTGAGAAGTGCTCCTACCGTATGCCGATGTTCACCAATATCAAGACTCCTTATGCTCCAATTCATGAGATTGTGTTGGGTAAAGACGCATACGGTCGTATCCATATAGTCAGCGGTTGGCAGGAGTTCCGGCAAAAATATCAGATTAAAACTGGGCAGTTGTTGACATTCCATTGGATCGATCCATCAAAGTTCAATGTACACATTTATGATGTTGATAGGTGTGAGATAACCTATGATGCTGACCACATACGAAGAGGCCGAGAAGTAGATTTGAAGAGTCTCGCTGATAAGTTTTCTGAACGACTTGAAAAACATCAACACTATCGTTTGGTAAGTTCTACTCCCAACTCTCGTACTGTTTCAATTAATTTTACATTAATTATTTCATTTTTTTTTATCACTTTCAGACGATTCCTAGATGGTTTGCCATGGAGACTAAGCTTGAGGACAAATCAGAGGTGACCCTGTCAAATGGAAAAGGAATCAAAATGTCAGCATCTTTGCGTAAACGAAAACGAAGTGATCCAGAAAAAAATAAAAGCGTTTTTCTCGAAAAGGAATGGAAGGAATTCTATGATCAGAATAAGTATAATGTTGGAAAGAAGTTGGACTTCTACTACGATCGTACTTCCACCACGTTGTATGTTGTTCCAGAAAGAGAAATGTTCTCTGCTTCCGACTCCGAATGACAAATTAAAATATTTGTTAATTAGTATTTCTATTATTATTTTGAACTGATTAAGTTGTTCATTTGCTAAGACTTTGCTATATATACTTACCTTTAACCTCTTTATTTTTTGTGCATTTTGAGTTACATATTAATATTTATAGATCTTTGGTATATTAGAATTCATTCGGCATGTTCTTTAACAAATAATTAGATCTTTTCTGTTATTTTCCATGTTCTTTAATATGTACAATCACTTAATTGTATTTTTAAAAATAATTTGTGTATTTAATTATAATGAATATTACATAGGATCTCCTGTATCCAATATCGGGCTTATAAAAATATAAAAAATGATTTTTCTCATAAAATATTGTTATTAAAATTTATTAGTTTGTTTTGAATTATAAACTCTAATTTTTGTAAAACAATGTTTTATATAATGTTTAAACGATTTTATAAATTTTTTAATAAAATTTAATTTCTAATCTTATCTATATATGGATACAATATTTATAAAACTCTATTAATAATATAATTATATTATAAATTTCTTCTAACTTACCATCTTCCATTGCGTCTCTTCGAATTTTTTATATAAACTACTCAAAAATCATAATCACAATTACAATTAAAAAAATTAAATTTTGTTCTTTGTCTTCTCTTTCTATTATAAAAAACATGGATTTTCCCCATCGTATTTCTCAACTAACTTCGACTGGATTCACTGATTGGAAGATTGTTGTTCGATGCACAAGAAAGTGGATCACCAAGGACTTGAACGGTGCCGCATTGGCTATGGAAGTTATACTCATCGATAACCAGGTTATAAGAAATTTTTCTAAATAAATTTAACTAATTTCATCATATTTCTATATGTCAACATGTAATTTCTCAATATTTGTTATGATTCTGATATAAATTTGAAATAGTAAAAATTCCATAATATGATATTGTTCGTTGCAGGGTTCGCGGATTCATGCATCAGTGACCAAATCTTTAATAAATATTTTTGACGATCAAATTAGTGAAGGTGAAACTTACATCGTGAAAAAGTTTGAGGTTATCGCTAGCCCTACTATTAGACCATTTTTGGATAATTCGCGAATGATACAATTTCTTGAAGATACGTCTATCACAAGTGCTGTAGATCTTGAAGATCCAATCTCCCCTTACAGATTTATTGATTTTGAGAAAATCACTGAAGATGCGTATCCAGATACAGGTCCATTGTTTGGTATGTAACGAATAACACACGAATCCCGACAAGAAATTTAGTATTTTTTATTTTTACTCATTCTTTGTCGTTTGATTCTTATACTGATTTTTCATGTTTAAAGACGTGATTGGTCATGTTGTTGACATCGATGTCGCCAACATGCATGGAGATATAAATGGAGGGGACCCCTACATTCGTTTTGTGATTTCTAATGTCAAGTAAGCAATTTAATTTTTTGGTGTCTTTTATAATAATTGTTTTCATTAATTTATTCTTTGATTTATTTTTTGAATTAACAGTTACACCGAAATTCTTATAATGCTCTTTGGTCCATTCTCTAATATAATCAAGGGATGTGTTGATGCATGGAATGATGATGTGTACTACAAACCCATTATTATCGTTAATATGTGTTGCACGACTAAATTCAAAGGTAATACATGAATATATTATTTTGTGAAAATAAATGTTATTGTGCTATATATTTTTTTATTACTGTCCTCATATGAAATGTACTTTTTTCAGGTCAGTTTGTTCTTCGTAACGTTTGCGAGGCTACTCGGGTGTTGCTTTATAATCATGTTGAAGAAGCTGTTGCGTATCGAAAAAAGTATGATTTATTTTCATTTTCACATATGTTGTTGTATTATTCTAATTAAAATTCGATACTGATACATTTTTTTGGTTTGTTAAATAGGTTGATGGACCACGACGAAGAAAATGTTGACCTGTTCCAAGTAGATCTTTAAGTTTTTATGTGTTTTAATATCAGTATAAAACTTACTACGGTTGTCACGAAAAAAATTATACGTTGTGATTTAAATTTTGTGTTGGATTTTATTGTATTATGTTTTCATATGTTCTGATGAACCATCTCAAAAATAGCAATTCCCATAATTTACGCAACTTATTTTAATTATTTATATAAAATAAATTGCAATTCCGTACATGATATGCATAATTAACATATAATTCTCATATACCAAATATAAATTGTTAAATTATTCATAATTAACATATAATTCTCATATACTAAATATAAACTGTTAAATTAACAATTTATATTCTTAAGGGAACTGCATAAATACAAAAATATCAATTATTTTGATGATTATATACTTCCCTCCTATATTTACATCTCTTAAAATTCAAATAACCGACCAGTTTCCTTAATATTAAAATACTGCACAATAATCTTTTCGGTTCCCCATTAATTTTAATCATTGCTTACAGAGTTTCTCCTTCTCAAGACAATACCTTTTGATCACCGGAGAAACACAAAGAGTTCTTATAGCTTCTGCCGAAAAACTCTGTTTCAAAAAAAACAAAAACAGGAGCCCTACCTTATCTCTTTCGATGGGAAAGTATGATTCGATTTCGATTATTAATGGATCTAAAGAATCTTGGGTGTTGCGCGTTCGTTTGTGTAGGTTTTGGTTATCCGAAGAACCCGATGGTGACGAGAATCAATTGGAAGTGCTTCTGATGGATTTCCAGGTATATAATTGAATATCCTTCCATTCGTTCATGTGCATGATATTTTAGATTCTGCCTTGAAGATTCTTTTTTGGTTGTATTCGGTCAGTTAGATTTAATCTCAACTTTTGTTTTTTCAATTTTTTTCTATTTCTGAAACAATTTTTGGGCATTAAATTTTATAACTCAAATTTGTCAATATGTATATTCAAACTTTAAAGTTTCCAGTTATTGACATCATTTAATTCATGAGCTAGCTATGTTTAGATTTTTATATATTGGATTATAGTTACAGGACATTGTTAATGGTTGATTTGGATAGAACTCACTGTACGTTATTCTTTACTTTTGATGTTCTAAACCTAGATATTAAACAATTCAATTCTCTTTTTTTTTTTATTCGGTACTGATTTTGTTGTTTGAGTAATTTAGCGCTTTTTTTCTACTTAAACAAATACTCACTTCAGAAAGATGAATATTCGATTGTGTAGTATCTTCTTGGCACCGTAATGTTGGTAGTGCAACATTTGTTCTCTTATTTGAAAGGATTTTTGTTTAAATTGATATTTATTGTTCTTCAAAAATGTTTCTTTTGCAGAAAAATTTTATTCATGCTACTATTCACAACGATGTCCTTTTTAAGTTTTATAAAGGGCTTATCGTGGGTCAAATTTACGAGTTGTCGAATTTTCGAGTGATTCCTTGCTTTCCCCAGCAACGCGTCACTTGGAACGATAACAGAATTCTGTTCTTGAGCAACACGTCGATGCGGCCTGTGCTTCATTCGTGTTTTCCCAAGACGATTTATAATTTCGTTGATTTGTATTATCTCCAGGACAGAGATACTAATGGACCTTATCTTGGTACGTTAGTCTTGGTTAACGTGACATTTATTTAGATTTCCTTAACATCGTAGTTTATTTAAAATGCAGATTAATCCAAATTGTTTGTTGTTAATTCTTTTGTGTTGTGTTCTATTCTTTTAATAACAGATGCTATTGGTCGTGTTCGTTCCATTGATCGATCTTTGATGCGTGTGCATCCTGATGATCAAGTGCCTGATGAAATAAGTTTATTACTCGAGGATTTTGAGTAGTTTTCTATCTCCTTATACTTCTATATTTCGTAGTAACTTAGATTCGTTTCAGAGATGAATAGCTACAACATAATTATATTCGTAACGTATATGGTTTGTGATGTTATTGCATTTTGTCCTGAGTTTGTTTTTCTTCTTATTTTATTACATAGCAGGTCTACATCTGTGCGATTTGTATTGGTCGGTCCTTTCACCGATTATATATTGAATTATGTCGGCGATGATTACTTTGTTGATTGTGGCGACCTCTATGTCGTAGTTCAACTTGGTGCCGCAGAATATACCAACGGTAATTTGTCATCAACGTAGTATTTCTTTTTCTTTTGAAGCGACTCGGGTATTTATCGATGCTTCGAATCATCATGTTTCAGATGAAATGATTATTTACACCACCGAATATGCTACTAAGGTCATCTTCTATACTCTTATTGATAAATTCATCGACAAATTAAAAAGGTATGTTGATCTTTTTATGAATCTATTTTTTTAATGAGTAAAAAAACCTCATATCGATAAATTCATTCATTCAATTTCTTTTTAAATTATTTGGTTTGAGTCATTATCATATAAGTATTTTAAATGATCTTCCTATTTATACATATGTGCATAAATTCATTCATTCAATTTGTTTTTAGATTATTTGGTTTCAGTCATAATCATATAAGTATTTTAAATGGTCTTCCTATTTATACATATGTGCAGGTTGCTTTGAATTAAAAAAGGAGTGGAAGGCTGCTAAGCATTGAAATGGTGAAATATGTATATTTTGATTTTAATCAACATTACAATTTTTTGATTATCTTATAACTAAGGTGTAAAAAAAAAAAAAAAATTGTACAGAGAGTATTGTATATTAGTGTTTTGAAATTTTATACTTCCTGTCCATGACTATTTTGAATTTTAATTGTTTGGGGTATGTGTATTTATATAATTTATATTGGATGAGTTATTAAATATTGTTTTTGAAAATTATTTAAAAATAATTTACTAAGATTTTAGAAATTCAATGAAATTGTACTTACATTGTAAAATCATATTAACATTTCGGTAAATGAAACTAATTAATGTTTAGTAATTTTAATTTTTTAAGTTGTTAAATTTTGAGAATATTAGTATACAATATTTTTTGAACTGTATTTATGAAAAATGTGATATATTTTAGTTTTAAAAATATTATATACCTAAATTATTATCAGAATCGAATTACAATCAATTGTTATTTTGGACGTGAAGAAAGAAAATTTTAATTACAATAATCTTATACTAAAATAAAAAGTCAAATATATTTTAAAGATTTATTTTCGATTTTAAGTCTTATTTTTTCCTAAGATAAGCATTACCTTTTACTTTTTGATTTGTTTGCATCCACAAAACGTTTTTCAAGCGTTTGTTCAAAAAAAGTATCGTGATTTTTGGAAAATAAACTGTCCATTGACATAAGAAATTCTTATAAATATTGTTTGTGTATCATTCATTACTTACAGAACATTTCATACCAATCTGGCCATGTCGCACTGTTTTCTTAATTTTTTACCTACTGTTCGGACCAACTATGAAATTGTTGTTCGAATATGTAGGAAATGGATTGCTCCAGGGTCAAGGATGCTTCCGCGCGGGTTCGAAATCGTTATGATAGATGCACAGGTTTGAATTAAGATTGCAACTTATTCGATATATTGTTTACATAAATATTATGCCTCCATCCTGTTGTCGAAAATCATCTTTGTAAGATTAAATTAGGTATATAATTTGTTCACTGTTTTAGTTGTTATATAGTAAGCAAACATGATGTAAATAAATTTACTCAACGGAATAAACACAATAATGATTTTATAAATCTTATACAAATTTGTTAATCGATTTTGCTGTTCAACTTCAGGGAGTACAAATTCATGCATCTGTCGATAAAGAGTTGTTTAAAGATTTTTACAATAAAATTGTCGAGGGTGAACTCTACAATGTGAAGAACTTCCGTGTGGTGAAATCGCCTGAAAAGACCATTATCGCGGACAACCCTAATATGATCTGCTTCATTAAAGAAACGTATGTTGTGCCAAGACATGACCCAAACTTTCCCCCATCGATCTACAATTTCCAGCCATTTTGGTCCATTAGTCGATTTAGTTATCCAGAAAATGGTCCGCTTCTTGGTATGTATTGTTCTTTTAATAAATTATAAAATTTATTCTTTTTTTTTTGTAATATTTTTTAACTATGACTTTTTTTGTTGATCGAAATTTAATTAAATTTGTTTTCGTTTTACAAGACATAATAGGTCACGTTGTTAATGTTGATTACACGATGATGTATGGAGATTCAGCTGGACCAGGATTCAAGTTCATTAAGTTTCAGATTGGAGATTTAGAGTAAGTCTTAATTTATTTATATTATAAGTGTCTAATTATGAATCCTAACACTAGACATCTTGAATTCAAATAATATTTTTTTTAGATACCACAAGATTACATATGTTCATTTTGGCCCTTTCTCAAGTGACATGAAGAGAATTGTACAAATGGCTAAAGATCAAAATTTGGGTCATGTTGTTATGATCGTTCAACTAGCGACCACAATGGTAGTCGGAGGTAATTAAATCATTTAATTCATACGTATAATGTGATTTTTTTTGTGAATCTATGTTAATATTTGTAATACTTTATACGTTTTATAGGTGAGTTTGTATTGCACAACAACGATGGAGCTTCTAATGTACTTATTTATCATCACCTGGACGAGGCAATTGCATACCGTCAGAAGTATGATCTCAAAATTTATGTTCAAACGTGTTGTTAACTTCCTTGCATAATTTATTTTCATTGATAGATGATTCAAAATCAATATTTTAATCCTTCGTCTTATTTTACTTCATTTTTTTGAACAGGTTTCTAGCAATGTGGTCGAAACCAGTGAACAAGATCGAGAGCTCTTGAGTTTTTTTGGGCAATTTATTTCCGATGCATTCCTGCATTTTTTTAGTTTTTTGATAATAAATTTATTTGAACAATCATTTTATAACCCGTGATATTTTTATTTTATAATTATTTTTATTTCGACTTAATTTTTTATGAACGTTGCTATTATATTTGTATGTCCTTTTGATAGTTTATTTTAATTGTACGCATTCCCGTGATTTACTTCATGAATACTTATTGTTTATTACTATAATAATAATATTCATTTTACAAATATACGCTTTAAAAATCTAATCCAAACACTGTAACATGATTAATTGGGTAATCTTTTGAAAGTCAATTAATTAATTAATTAATTTCTAAATATTATATTGATCAACAAAATACATTCATTCAGAATTAATTATCTTTAACGAGTGATTAATTATATCTTGCCCTAATTGAACAATGAATGTAAAAATCTTTACGACATAATGAATTATATCTTATCAAAATAACTAATAATGATTAACTTAAGTATAAGATTTTTTTACTTTTATATATCACAAAATAATATAACCAGTATGATTTTAAAATCAATTAGGTAACTTAATTTTAATAATGAACGTGATTTGGAGAAATATTTGTATTTTTTTAAATAATTCATATATTATCGGTAATTCAGTATATAATTATAGATATGAAATGATAATTGAGATATGTTAATGAAAGTTTATCTTTCACCGAATATCTCCAAATTCGGTTTCCCAATATTATCATATTTGGAAAAGAATCAAAATATAATAGGACTGTACTTAATTATCTTAAAATAACTCAATTATAAAACGAATGTTTCTCTTAAAATACGACTTTACGTAATTATCTTAAAATAACCACATTGTATATCTTCAGAATATATAAAATATAATTTATAAATTTATATCCTCTATAAATTTCGCCTTTCATTCTAACTCGAAGATACTCAATTAACATGGCTTCGACTACTCGATTTTCTCGCAACTACACTCCGCTTTCAGAAATTAATAAGAATAGGATTGATTGGAGTATTCGCGTTCGTGTGTGCAGAAAGTGGAAGACTACTGGCAATGGAAGAATTCCGCAAACGCTTGAGTTTGTATTTGTCGACAAGGAGGTATTAATGAAACATATTATTTTTATGAATGTAGCTTGATATAATTAGTTCAAATAATTAGCCGAGTAATATTTTTGTGCAATGCTTTCTATTAATCCATAAGTTTATCTGCGGTTTTTTTAATGCAAAATCATATACTTACAGGGAACCAGAATTCAAGCAACTGCGAAACATTTTTTGATGTCACTATTTGATGATATAACCAACGAAGGGGATTTGTTGTCGGTTAGGCAATGTAATCGAAAAGTTTTTTATTGTATTATTGTTGTTTGATTATTTTTATTTATTTTTTTAATACAAACAGGTTGGTGTGCCGATTATGCTTTTGCGGAACATGGATCCTTACAACGGCCTGTGCAATGGAACGCGGTTGGTTGTAACAAAACTTGGCAATTACGTCATCCAGGGTCGTGTGTTGGGAGGAAAAAATATGGGCGATCTGGTGTATATTCCTCGAATAAATATGACGCCGTCTGATCCGAGATATCCATTTGCTTTGCAACGAAGGCAATTTCCGATCATGATATCGTATGCCATGTCGATAAACAAGAGTCAAGGTCAGTCTCTGTCTAATGTTGGTATATTTTTGAAGAAGCCTGTATTCACACACGGTCAGTTGTACGTTTCTGTTTCGAGAGTGACCAACAAATCCGGCTTGAAGCTCTTACTATGCGACGAGAACGGGAAACTCACAAACAAAACTGCCAATGTAGTGTACAAAGAGGTCTTTCAAAATTTGTAGTGTACAAGCAAGTCTTTAAAATTTTGTAACCATTGATTGCTTTGCCATTCAAACTTTTTTAGTCAATAAGTTTTTAAATCATACTTCGCCGAACATTGTGTAGAAATAGCAATTTACGAATGCGCGATTGTCGAATTCGACTCCCCGTGCATCGCACGGGCATGTCACTAGTTTAATATATAAATCCAGACTTTTCTAATCCCACGTGGCCAATGTGAACACAAAAAAATACACTACAAAAAAGTAACATGTTCACACTATGTGGCACATACAATGATTTCATTGGTCGATAGTTTCTTACGTGGCATCAATATTAAATATGATGTGGATTCTAATTAGTTATGGTAATTTAATTATTTATGATGATTTAGACCATTACCTATTAATTAGCTACAATAATGTAATTTACATTTATTTCCTAATGTATACTTGGTAATCATAATAAATGGAAATATATATATATATATATATATATATATATATATATATATATATATATATATATATAATTCGGTCAAATTATTCCAAAAAAAAAATTGATATAAGATTAATTATATATATATAATATAATATAATATAATATATATAATAACATTAATTCAAATGAACATAAATAACTCCTTAATTATAGCAAGTCAATAATTTTGATTTTATCTTTTATTAATATTACTTTAATTATAGAGATTCTTGATTTGTTTTTTCAAATTTGAATTGATTTACATTGACTATATAATTATTAATCAAATTTACGATTTTATTTATATAATTGTTGGATTTTAAATTAATTATTTAATATTAATTTAGAAACACTAATTTCATTCTTTCAACTATAAATTGATCATCATTTTCCATCATTCTATAGGCATCCCATTCATTATCGATTTTTTTTACTATATTCATAATTTTTGTATTTATTATTATTATTATTATTCTAATTATTATAATTAGAAATTATACTAATGCTTCAAAAATTAAATATATTATAATGAATTCTATACAAAAGAAATAGTGTAATAATCTTTATAAATTGGTGTAATGATTAATTCAAAGAATAAATATAATTAAATAATTATTGATATTCATTATTAAGGACATGTTTTTTTAAATTGTTTTTCAGTTTCATGCGGATTAATGTTACGATTTGTTTTATTAATTATTATGAAATTGATTTCAATAATAAAAAAATTATTATAAATAATTCATATTTATCTGTTTTACAATTATTTTCATTTACAATTCTCCAAATTTATTTTTGTTTATATATTTATTTTATTTTGTAAAATCAATTTAGTAACTTCCAATTTTTATTAACAATTAAAAGTCAAATTCAAATCAATCGACTTCTAAATAAAAAATATAAATAATAAATAATAAATAAAATTAACATTTCCATAAATTACTCTCCCTTAATTATCTCTCAATATTTAAATTTTCATAATAATTCAAATTCTCATTCAAATCAAAACAATTATTTACACTATATATATATATATATATATATATATATATATATATATATATATATATATATATATATATATATATATATATATATATATATATATATATATATATATATATATATATATATATATAAACAACAGTTCCGTTCCCATAATCTTTGTGTTTTGAAATTAACTATAAAATAATATATATAATAAATACATTAATAATTGGAAAGTTGAATTTCAATATTCTGATTTAATATTAATAACAATCAAAAGGTTTGAAATTTAATTAAAATATGATTAGCATAATTTCAAACTTATTATTTGATTACTATAAAATATATAGATTACATACTTATAATTACACATTACAGTAAAAACTCTATACAGTTGGAAAGAGAAAAAATATTACTATAAAGAGTTATTCTTATATAGAGTTTTACAAAATAAAAATAATTTTTTAAATAAAAAATAATATAAATATAAAAATAACATACATTATATTTATCTATTTTAAGTTCATATGAAAAATTTAATAATTTTGAATATATATATATATATATATATATATATATATATATATATATATATATATATATATATATATATATATATATGTAAAAATTGTTTTTAACATATATATTAAATAAAATACTAATGAATTTAAAAACTATAAACATTGACCATATATTATATGTTATTGATTTTGATAAACATTTTGAGTCATTTTAAACATGTTATAGATTTTAATAAATAAAAATATTATTAATAAATATTTTTTATTATATATTAATCATTTATTAATCCTTAAGGCGTTACTCGAAAAATGTATGACTTATGACAATGTGGAGTTTATTCCTAATTATAACTGGTCCCAAGTCGGGGCTTATCAATATATGGAGTTTATTCCTATATAGAGTATTACTATATAAAGTTTCTACTGTATATTTTAAGTAGTTTTAAATTTTGTCAAATATATACTTTGATTTTACAAAGTTGTCAATACATACGCAACATATTGTAATGTGAGTTTCTACTGTATATTTTAAGTAGTTTTAAATTTTGTCAAATATATACTTTGATTTTACAAAGTTGTCAATACATAGTTTTAAATTTTGTCAAATATATACTTTGATTTTACAAAGTTGTCAATACATACGCTAATGTGATTTATGCAGTATATTTATTTTCCATTAATTAATATATTTCTTTATGCAATTACACAAAGGAATAAAATTTATTAATTAAAATTTATTAATTAATTACAATAATTACGCAATATGTCATGTAATTTACATAATATCTTTTTATTTTCCATTAATTAATATGTTTTGTATGCAATTACGCAAAGAAATAAAATTAATTAATTAATTACAAACAATTGAAATTTTATAAAATCATTATTTCTAATTTTGTTTATAAATAAACTAATAAAATAAATTTTTTAAACATATTTTAAATTATATTTTAATAAATATTAAGTGATACTGAAAACAAAATAATATGATAATCTAGGTATTATTTTTTTTTAACTAAAAAATTTACATTAAATATTTCTGTGCATCGCACAGGGATTAAATTACTAGTGAATAGTGATAACAAAAATAACGCTCTTGATTTTTTAAACTACTTTATATGATATTCTGGCATCCTGTTATACATAATTTAGTATTGTGCAAATTAATGTGGACATGTGGATAGTTGTTTATTTAGAAAAAATAATTAATTATACTAAGTTACTACAATAAAATGAGTAATAGTTATATATATATAGACACAATGATCATTTTAATTACAACTAATGGTTTATTTTATATCTTTTTGTTTATAATTGTTTATTTTTAAAATATTATTAAGTTTATTTGTTGTAACATAAATAAAATAATAGATGTAGTAATGTACTTTGATATAGGTTTTGTATATAAAATAGGATATGTTACTAAAAAAATGAATGCTTAATTTTTTTTAATATTTTAACTTGTAATTCTATAAACTCTAAGGCAAATAGTATAACAAATGGTTCCAAATTTAAATGTACTGATATATATTTGAAATAATTAATACTATTAATCAATTCTGTCAAAAATGTCCTAAACTATTATTTTCATTCAATAAGTTTGATTAAATGTTCATAAATATATAATTAATATAAAAAAAACACCGTGTATAGTACATATCACCCTAAATATATAAATAATTTAGAGTTTTATAGTAATATTAGTATATATCACCCGTGATATACTTTTAGTTTGTTTTATAAAAAATACTAATTGTATACATTTAATGTACTTTGAAATTAATGTCAAAAATAAATAAATTACTTCAATGGAAAATGTAAAACTTGTTAATTATGCAAAAGGTTAAAAAGGTAAATAAACATCGTTGAATTATGGATATCTATAATATGGATATTTAGGACCACCCTATATATATATATATATATATATATATATATATATATATATATATATATATATATATATATATAGCCATCATGGCTCCTCTCTTCGAGGTAAATATCATCATTAGTAGGCTCTTTTTTTCGAGGTAAATGTCATCATTCGTAGGCTCCTCTCTTCGAGGTAAAACCCATCATTAGTAGGCTTATAATTTGCTGCACATTAACTACAGTACTCCTCTTTAATGTGCTGCTACATGACTCCAAGAAGCTCTCTTAACGTGAAGAACATCTCTTTAGAAAGTCCCTTGGTGAATATGTCGGCAAGTTGATCTTCGGACTTGCAAAACGTGATTATTTAATTGATATGGATTTTACAAGATTATTTATTGTAGAAGAATTACGTGTGTAATTAAATAATTTGGATTTGAGGTTGAGTTGTGAGGGCTCATTGATCAATTATAAGTCCAACCTTTTTTTTTAATTATCCAAACCCGTTAAACATTACATATTACTAATTACTAATATAATATGTATTAAAAGAAAGAGAGGGCTTACGGATAATTATTACACACTCCTACACACTTCTACACACATAGAGAAGGGAGAAGAGGGTTTGATCGGCTGTAGAGGTCGAAGTTCGTTTCTGAAGAAAAGAGGTTCGTACGGAGTTGGAGAACAAGGTTGAAGACGAAGTAGTTCAAAATAGAGGCAAGTTTTCTTGTTCTGAGAATTCTTCAAATTAGGTGAGTTTTGTACTCGATGATTTGGGCATTAATTCTAGTTGTATGTTGTAGCCTTCGATTTTTTGAGTTCGTTGATGTATTATGTTGTGGAAATCGTTTAGTATTTATCCTAGAATCTAAGCTTTTTCATACTCCGTTAATGGAGGTCGGGATATTTCAATTTTGTGTTGAGCTTGGTTTTTTTGAAATAAAGTGAGGAGGAGAGCAATCCATACATCCCATGAGTTCTTATCTCTAGCAAGAACAGAAAATCGAAAGACAAGTGGTTTAGGTTTCGAAGTTTCGATATCGATAATGTTTCGTCTCCATTTCGATTTCGTGTTGTTGAGTTTCGGTACTTGAATTATATACCGTTGGAAAGCTCTCGTCGCGAGAATCGTTTTTGTATATAGAACTCACGTTTTCGACTTCGGAATCAAAAGATATCGCCGTCATAAGATTGGAGAAACGCGCAGCCCGCCAGAGAAGGTAACGGGCCGCGACCGCTGCCCAAAATCAGCGGGCAGCGGGCGCGATACCGACTTGTTTTCGTTCCGAACTTCAGAAATTCATTACTTTTGACTCGTAACTCCGTTTGACTATTATTATATAGTTTTGGAATCGTCTTTCAGTGTAGTTCAACTTAGGCTGGGTTTCAATTCATTTTATGATTATCTAGAGATGATGATTTTGGTGATTAGCTTTCATGTGGTTTATATGTTTGTGTATGTAGACCATGGTTATTGTTGTTATATGCATGTTGATATGTATTATACTTGTGTATGTGCATATGGGTATATGATAGCGATGATGGCTGGTATAACCGAGGTGGATATCATGTGGTATATTGTTGTTATATGCCTATTGATATGTATTATACTTGTTGTATATGTGCATATGGGTATATGATACCGATGATGGCTGGTATAGCCGAGGTGGATATCATGTGGTATATTTGTGGATTGGGATCAGGTGATCCTTGATTTTATTATTCACTCGATTATGTCTTTTGATCTTTCGAGTTTTTTGTTTGACATGTGTTGGCTTTTGTTGTCGTTTATGCACGTACATCGGTGACGACCGATAGCCCTACAGGAGGTGAACATGGATGTAGATGCGCAGCCTCGAGCGCGCTTTTTGATTGGCATCTGGGATGTCAAAGGTGTGTAGTATAATCCATGTAGACCAAGGTCTGTAGTGACGGGGTCACTATAGACGAGGGTCTAACCAACGTGTAGTGACAGAGGTGACACCTGTAGTTTGGGTCGCGACCTTCTAACAGCTTTAAGGTCTGCTTACCCGGATGACATTTAGAATCCGTTGTGTGCGATCTACGTGATTCTATTGTCGACCCCATCGACGACATTTGTTATGTTCGTGTGTATGGGTTTAGACTTCATGAGTGAGTGTCACTGGGGATGGACAGCGAGTGTCTCCCGAGACCAGTGAACTCGTCACTTAGTCTGTATTCGGATCTTGTCGTGGATATACCATGTACAGGGATTTGACTTCATAGGAGTGTAATCAAGGATAGACCTTTGGTGATCTATCGGGATTGATGAACTCATGACTACTTAGTCGAGAGGAATGTGTAGTGATCATTTCACGATCTTACACTGACCCTTACATGCTGTGATGGATAGCATGAGTGGCTTTGAAATTACGTCTTCGACGTAGGATACCAGCTTTTCGTGAAGTCGGTCTTAAACACTGATACTCCAGCAACTCTGCTCTCACACACTTAACACTTGCTTGCTTCGTATGTCATTCGGTATGTGATGTGTGTTCGAACTCAACAAGAGTAAAGTAAAGTAGTGAAGACAATGTTATGTGATAGTTTCATTTCATTGAAAGACAAAACTAACTATTACACTTGTGGAGAAAGGTAGACGGAATGATCAAGAGTCGTATCCCAAGTGACGTAGCACTCCAACGAACTAATGATCTAGTACTATATCACCTAGAGCTAAATCGCATAACTCTAATATCGGTGCATAGCACAAAACAACTACCAAAACTCTTAAGGCAGAAGGCCGTAAACAACGAACGTTGATACTCGGATATCGGATTTCGTTCTCTCAAAATCTTCAAGTGATGACATCCAACTCCATGGGTATATATAGGTAGCTTGCACATGTGAGACGTTGACATGGCACATTCTGATTCGTCACATGCTTGGCTGATGTAACAATTCCATGGATGACATCACTTTTGGAATCTCCGATTCTTGAATCTTGGAATCTTGAATCTTCGATTCTTGAATCTTCGAATCTTGAATCTTCGATTTCTTTAACTTCAGACTTCAACACATCTTGACTCTGTCGATCTCAATACTTCATCTTCAACTTCATTGTGGTGTACACTCGTCGTTGAACATTTCATATTTCATCGTCTTCATGGTCGTCGATATCGTTGAAGTAGTAAACAACAGAACATGCATCAGTTGACACACGAAGTGTAAAGGAGCATGGCGTGCGACTCCAGTCGCACAAGATGAAGGATGCACAACATGCGACTCCTGTCGCATAACCGGACGTGTGACTCCTGTCGCGTGCGACGCCTGTCGCATGAGTTGGACGCACGACATGAGAGGGAGGAGTCAAGCGACTCCTGTCGCACAAATATGAGGAGTGCAAGTCATGCGACTCCTGTCGCATGACCCAGATGCAGTAATTGTTGGAAATCGATATCCCGGAATTAATAAATTTAATTAAAATTAATTAAATAAATTATCTAATTAATTCCGACCGAAATCCTTTGGAGATCGAATATACGGGGTTGTCAAATTGCGGAACGACAACTCCAATCGACTCCCGGTTGCCGGAACATCCCGCCACGAACCACCACGTATATCCGGACTCAACCAAAACCCTAACCGCGGCTAAGCCGCGGCTGTTCGGTCGAGCCCATGCATGGGGTTCGCGGCTGTCCTTGGCAGCCGCCTAGGGCTGTCCTTGGCAGCCGCCTAGGGCTGCCCTTGGCAGCCCCTTTGGCACGCCCCAGCTGCCCCACGGTGATCGCACGCCCAGCCACGACGAACCGTGGTTAGCGATCACCGCCAGCCGCCGCCGCGCGAGCGGGGCTGCTCCAGCAGCCCGCTGGAGTCCCGTGCGTGCGTACTGGGCTGCTCGCAGCAGCCCGCTGATCGTGCACGGGGAGGGCTCGGACAGCCCGCGAATCCGCTACGGGAAAACCCGTAGCTCGCGGCCGAGCCCGTGCGATCGAGCCCTCGGCGTCCAGCCGAGGCTCACGCCTCCTCGACCCATCCCGTCGAGCCGTTGAGCCGTCGGCGGTCCGGTGATCTTCGATCACCACCGCCCGGTTCAACCTCGACAAAGGTCGCGTCCCTCGGATCTTGGTTCACGATATTTTTACGATAATTAAACGATAAAATCATAAAGAGGGTTTTACGATTTACCTCGTTCTCGTTGTTCGGAAAAACGAAGAACTCAATTTGAAGACCTTGAGATCTTCCCACGTATTCCTTGCACTAGCTCGGACGTCGTGTGGGCGACGATCTTCCGAACTCCATGGATCTCCCTCTCTACTTTCTCTCTCTAGAATTGTGATCTTCAAGTTATGAGAATAGAGAAGACCATGTAGTGCATTTATAGGATACGTAGGGGATCTTAAGGAGGTGGAATATTGGGTTTCCAATATTAATGATTAAATTGAGCCCAAGCCCAAATCTATTAATCCCATTAATATTAATTAATTTATTTTCCAATATATAAATTAATTGCACTCCCAGTATTAAACCCTATTATATCAAATAATATTTCTCCGGTAGTATTATTTATTCCGTGTATTTAAGATATAAATATCCATGAATAAAATTAATTTATTGCTAATTAATTTATTCATCTCTTATATCCGAGAATAGTACCATTCAACCTTAATTATTATGCGGAATAAATCCACCTGCAGGGTTTACATAATAATTCCTTATGAACTCATCTCGGGGATATTATCAACCCTTACGGGATACACTTTCCCGTCAAGTATTCACGGCATGTCATATATAAAATATAGCGACCCAACTTAACCGGTAATTGACCCAATAATTAAACCGGTCAATTTCTTTGGAAAATCAAAGTCACTTATATTAAATATACACACCCGCAATAGTATCGGGGATTAAGAATAAAATACACTGAGATTTAAATCGATTATCCAAGGCAATCCTAATCGATAAATCTCAAGCAATCCGCCCAATACACCAAGTATACAAGTGTGATAAAATAATCAAGACAAATTATTTTCTCTCTCACACAACGACTATACCGATGGATTGGTCCGTGTCCATCTAGGTCGTGAGCAACTGTTTGATTAAATACGAGTAACCGATAGTATGATCTTCTGTGTGGGCCCGCACACCATACTAACTACAACGTATATAATCCAGGACTATATTTTGCATATATTTAATTATAAATAATTAAATGCAAATAATTGTTTATTCCATTAAATAGATTAATGGCAATGGATTGGGAGTTTCCGTTACTTAAATCTAGACATTAAGTACACAACTCCAACAATCTCCCACTTGTACTAAGGTCTAGTCATTTCCTCCAAACTCCCGACTCCCATACTCATCACGTGCTTAAACTGTACTTCCAAGAAGTACCATGTGAATGAGCAATCTAGGTTGCCGCTCTGAAGTTATCTTGGTGACTACAGCGTCGTCTTCCCTGACGATGATTCGTATCAGGTGGTACTTGCTCTATGTGTTATCTTACACTTATGGACTTGTGATTTCTTACCATTTGCCATCGCACCGCTATTTACATAGCCTTTGGCAAATTAAGAATCACATCTAAGTCCCAGAGATTATCCCAGAGCTATACCAAAACTTCCGCTGCCTCTGAGGCCGCTATTTGGTTACCCATGGCAGAGTCCGAAAAGCATCGTGCTTATTACTCTTCCATGTTAAAACTCCTTCTCCTTTAATAGTGAAACACATAGCCTGATATCGACTTACACCGGTCCTCATTTGATTAGAAATCTAAGAGAATGTAATCCAAAGGAAATGCTCGTCTGCTTCGTAGTCTAGAACAGTACTTCGAAAGTACTTTTACAGCAGTCGAATATTCCTTTACAGGATTACCTTGATATCCTCCCACTATGCTAACCGCACAGCCGATATCAGGTTCTCGTTTTCAACATCGCATCAATTAAGCTTTCCACACTTAAAGTGTAGGAAACCGCTTTTATTGCTTTTATCTCCTTTTGTGTTTCAAAACACATATCCTTAGATAGATGCATTCCGTATCTGAAAGGTAACGAAACTTTCTCGGAATCTTGCATGTTAAAACGAACCATAATCATATATATGTAAGATGTCCAGGAGAAGTACAATGTTCTTTCCCAGAGATCCAAGATCTCAAGAACATGTCAAACTTCTTCCTATATCTTTCATATTGATTTATCTAGACAACCTCATTTTATGTCTTGACAACATCTTTACATTGTTACCAATGATAAGAATGTTCTCTACATAAAACCCGAGAGACACAACCTTGTTCCATCACGTTTCCAATACACACGATTCGTCTATGCTTTGATGAATCCATAAAATGGACTATCTCATCAATTTGCAAGTACCACGAACTCAATGCTTTGTTTCAATCCATAAATGGATCAACTAAGCTTGTACTTTAAATGATCTTGCCTCTTAGCAATAATCCATATTGCTTTCCAAGAAAGCACATTTAGATCTAGTACTGCCTTCATGTAGATCCAGGGATCGATATCATGTATACTAGGTCCAGAGTCCGAAAACTCTCCTAGTCTTATGAATATCTCTGGTTGACCCACAACCTCCCACTACAACGGCATTCCGGTGTATAAACAGTAATAACAGTAGGTGCAATTAGTGGTGTACCGCTACTCGGTTCGGCTGGTTCTCAATCCTTATCGTTCTCTCTCATTTCAAAGTATTACGTCACTTTTGGGCTTGTGGTTCATCATATAGTCTTTCTCTAAGAACCGGGCGTTAGAACTTATAACATCCTTCTGGTTCATAGTACTATTGAACACACATCTTTTGTTCTTCTAGGATATTCTACAACCGCATTTGAATGCGCCGTTGTTTCCAGACATATCCATAGAACACAGGTAGTTCCGTATAACTCATGCTTTTACTATCTCTATAAGAGTTCCATTTCTTATTATCGACACACCATTTCTACACAACAGTGTATGGTGTAGTCATTTGGGATCAAGTCCCAATCTCTGATCAGTATGCCATGCATTCTTCAGACAGGTACTTGCCTCTGCGATCAAATCGCAGGCTACAAATGGATATACCTTGATGGTTCTCCACAATAGCTTTGTGTGCATTGACTTGTCAAAACACTTGCTTTTGTGGCACATCAGGTATTCTAATCCATTTATCGAGTAATCATCAAATGAAGTACTCGTACCTTATTGTCTGAGTAGACATAGGTCTGCATACATCAGAGTCAATCAATTCTTATACTTGTCCGGATCTTATATCTTATATCCATAAAGGATTGCTTAGTCATGTTATCCTCCAAATTAGATTCATAGGTCGGAAGGTCCACTCCTTCAACTTAATTGATCAAATATCAATTTTCGACCTTTGAACTTCTTATTTGAATAAACATGACTTAGCATAAGAATCCACAAGTATAAATGATTTAATAAAGAAATCTCTTATTAGTAAAACGAGTTATGTACTACGGTTCGTTGCATCGTGGTGGACTTAGGATTCATCATTTATATATTGCTAGCTAATGTACCAGAATAGATAATATCATTATTTCTTCTTATAACCATCAAATGATTAAAAGAAATAAAATATCCATTCATTAGAAATCCAGAACAAAGTTCTTTCTAATATGAAAGGTGCATAAAAGCAATATCTCAAAATGAAATCTTATAAAATGTCCTCCACTGCAACTGCTGCCTCCTCCACAACATTGCCCATGTAGACTACGATTTCTTCTTTTCCAAGTCGTCTGGTTTCCTGGAACCCTTGCATTTAAAATGCACATACCGTCAGTGGTTCCATATCTACACACCAGGTTCCGGTAGATAATACCACTGACTATGTTTTACGACTAAAGAAAATTTCGTACTTTCTTTTAGAGGATAATCAGACTTCCAGTACCCAGACTGTTATTTTTTTAACGTTTATTATTATTATTAGTAGTAGTATTTATATATAAATAATAAATAAAAATTATAAAGTAAGTAAGTGGTGGGACCTATAAAATTTATGTTTTGGGTAGAACGGTTGGATGGGGTAGAAGTTTTTTTAGGTAGAAGTAAAAAAAATATGAGTTGGCGCACACGTGGCCTACTCATCACCCAAAACTTGCACTCACCACTGGAGATGCTCTAAGGATAATATATATGGCCACGTAAGTTATAAATGGTGCCCTACCAAATAATTAAAAAAAATTGGGTAATTTAAATTAAACAAAAGTAAAAAATAAAAAGACTTGAAGATGTTTGGCGGAGTTCATAAACTCTTTAAACTTTTTAAAACAATTTATAAGTTTAAGAGTTTTTTATAACCACTTGCAATTTGTTTGACAATTTTGTTTAAAATAATCTTATAAAACTTAAAAATAAGTTGTTTAGGGGATATACTTTGTTTAATCAGTATAAATTTAACAATAAAATACCAAAATATTCCCAAAATTATTACTTTTTTATATATATACAAAAAATCCAAATATATTATTTTATTAATGTAATTATTTTTTGATTATTTTTTTATATATAACAAGTATTTTTTGGTAATTTTATTTATATAAAATCTTAAATTGTCAAAAATACATATTTATTTTATCCAAACAATTTAACAATTTATTTATTAAATAAGAAATTTATCATCTCTTAAAACACAACTTAGGACCTCGTTTCGGTTCAATTCATACCATTTTATTCAGTTCAGATCAGCAGTTCAGTTCATACATAATATTTTATAAACTCTTTTAAATAAACTCATTCAAACAGTTCTTAGTTAACTAACTTTTACTTTTAGCGTGTGACTCCAAATCCATTAAATTTGCTTGTTCGTTCTATAAGAATTTACATACTTTATATGTAATTTTCAGGACCGTTCTTGACATTTTAAAGGCTCTAGGCGAATTATGAAAATGGGTCCTTGCATTAGATTTTTTTTTTTAATTATAAAAGAAAATTTTATTTAAAAAATATTAAATTTAATAATAAAAATAATGAAAAAATTAAAATATATGAATATCAAGCAAAGTATAAATTAAGAAAAGTAAAAAAATTGGCACATTTTATATACATCAATATAAAAAAAAATTATCAATATAAAAAAAATTCTATATAAATAACATTTTTGACAAAAATAAAAAATAATCAAAATTTTAAAATTTGTATATTCGCACAATTAATAAAAGGACATAAAAAATTGGTTTTGAAATCATTTGTTTTCTAATCAGAATTAAAATTGGAAAATTAAGTAATTGTTTATACTCTTATAATTTCATTCATTCTTCAAAATGGATAACTAAATAAATATTGAATTTTGTTTAAAACAAAATACACTAATTATGATTCACAATACCTAATTAAAATTGAATGGGCCCACTTCAAAATTACAATTAAATTTACGCTACAAATAGTTTTCAACTACCTAGTGTCCAACATGAAAAAACATTTGCATAGGAAATTGAAAAAATAGTTTTCAACTACCTAGTGTCCAACATGAAAAAACATTTGCATAGGAAATTGAAAAAATTATAAATTAATGTTATTAAAAAATTTAATAAATCCAAAAAAATTTATAATATAAAATAAATAAAAAAGTTAAAAAGACTTATAAAAAAAGAGGGAGTATATATATATATTATACTCAGAGCCAGCCCTGACAATTTTCAAAGTGTGATGATTCTTATGGAACAAAAATAATATTATATATTATTATAATTTTATGATTTTTCATAATTATTTTTTATACTAATATTGCAGTATACAATATTTTAATGAATGTTTGATAATTGGTAGGTACGTAGTTTTTCAATCAAACTAATCATGTTTAACCGTGGGGAAGAAAACTCATGCTCCCAAATTCAATGGGTCAAGAAAAAGATGGTTAACTTGATAAATTTGAAATTAATGTTTTATTTTATTTGAGTAAACTAGTACCACTGCCTGTGCGATCCATATGATATTTTTTTTAAAACTGATGGCATGAAAATTTTATTTTATTTTATAATTCAACTTTCACTCTAATTTGCAGGGGTGGACATGAGACGGGATTATAGAAATCTCGTCCCGTCCTGATAATTTATTATCGAGACGGGATCGAGACCTCCCAAAAATTTAAATAAAATTATAAAATTAAAAATTAAATTAAATATTACCGTCTTACAAAATAATCAAAATATAAATAAAATAAAAAAAATCAAAATTTTAAGAGAAATAAGTTAAGTTATTCAATTTAAAAGATTTTTTTTATAATTTTTAAGAAATAAATGTTGAAATATTTTGAAAACAAATTATATAATAAAATAAATTATTATCATATTTGTAAAAATGTATTAATTAAATAATAAATTTAATTGAAAGTATGATTAATATTTTGATATTTTTATTAATTTATGTGAAAAAATAATATTTATATGTATAATGATAAATTTGTGGGACGGGACGGGATAGAACGGGATCGTCCCGATCTCATCCCGTCCTATCTCGCTAACTTTAGGGATGGGATAGGAATTTCGAGATAAAGTGTACACCCTGCTAATTTGTAAACTCTATTGAATTTCATTATCAATATCTCAAATATGAAATGTTTTATTTAAATTGAAAGGTTATGCATGTTTAAAGTAATAAACAACATTTTGAGTTTTATTTGTGAGTGTTTTATTTCAATTACAACATAAAAAATTTAAAAATAATTAATAATGTATAATGATCGTATAAAAAATATTATTAAAATTTAATTACATATATCTTTTCATATTTTACAAATATATATTTGTTAATTATAATAATTGAATCATGTTTTTTTGGGCAATTATTAATAATTATAACTGAACAATATAAAAAAAATATATATATATTTTTTAATTTAGTTATATTAGTATTAATACTAATACAAAACTCAAAAATATGTTTTAAAATTGTTTTTCAATAATAATTTCCAATATTTTCATCGTTCACTTAAATCATACTCTGTATAACTTTGTCGAATACTTAGAGTGAAAGATTATTTAGCTAATAATTTTTTATTTTTTTTTATTGTGTATCTATTATCTCGTTACTCAATTTTTCAACGTCTTTATTGATCTCTTAAATCATATAATTTATGCGATTTATAAATTAAATTGTTGAAAAATTATTTCTATAAGTAATTTTTTTTTTATAATTCAAACTTCATAAGTATATAAGGTGATCTATTAAATTAAATTGATAAATAATTATTATTTTTTATGGTTAAACTTTATCTTATCCTCAACGAAATAATAATAAAATTATGAAAATAAAGTATAAAATTTCATTATAGAAGATATTTTATTTATTTGATTATTTTTAATATTTAAAAATTCGACACCATCATATTGATCTCACTTATAGTGAAAAAATATAAAACAAAGACAACAAGAGTCGAGAATCATGATTAAGTTGTGAAGGGAGCAGCTCAAGGTCGAGAATCACCGCGGCTGCGGCCCGTACGTAATTACCTCATCGAAAATAGAACTGTAAAATAGAAAAGGTTAATTTATTTCTTTTCCGATCGATTAACAATTCAATTAGCAAATAGATATGCAAACCTTTCAATGGTCGCCGTTTGTCAAATATTGTATCAATTCTGCACCTACTGAAAAAAATCTCATTCCAAGCGGAATGTAGGCTACAATTACAATTTAATTTATGAAACATTGAAAAAAAAAATCTATTAATAAATTGTACCTGGATCTGATTCTGCAAAAAAAAGTATACAAATTTGAATTAGAGAAAAACGAAAAAAACATGCATAATTAAATAATTAAAGCGTACATGAAATTCTGGAAAAGATAAGAAAAATCCGACGAATATATATACGCAGAAATATTGAAGCATGCAGTGAATACATCGCGAATTGATCTTGAGATTGTCTATGAAATGCCGCCGATTTTTTCTTGGGAAGATGAACGGATCAGTTAAAATTTGGGAATATGAGAGAATGAATTTGATGAGAATAAAAAAAAATGCAAATGGAAAGAAATAAAAAACGTATTATTAATTAGAATTACATATTCCGTAGAAATTTAATTAATATAAAAACCTACCAAAGAATTGTATTAATTAATTTTGATTTAATAATAATATTGTTATTTTTATTTATAATTTATAGGATCAACACAACAATATTAAACTTTTTTTTATACTGTATAAGAGAATTGAAACAAATCAAACTCTAATTTCTTATTAATATTTGTTTTGAATTCAATATATTTTCAAGAGTGAAAAAAACCAACAAGAAATTGGCACATACACTCTTACACACAGTGAGTTTTCGTAATAATTAATACTCCTATAAATAAGAAAATAAATATACAATCAATCTGAAAAATCAATTGCAAGTTTTGGAGTGATTAACGGATGAATTGAAAAAATTAAACCGGTCAATTAAAAGAAAAGTAAATATTGACTACTAAATGTATAAGACTAACGTGGCATGCACAATCACAAATTCACAATCACACAGTGACATACATAATATAATCCAGACACCGAGTAATTATAACTATAATTATATAAAGATTTGTTTAATTATGTTTATGTAATACTATAGTATTTAACGCCATACATTTTTTCATCATAATCAAATCCATATAATTACGTAGGTAAAGACTTGTGTATTGCAATTCATGATGAATGTGCGAAAGAATGACATTTAAAAAACTATTAGTATTAGTTAGAATGAAAATGTTTTGTACATATTTAACGCCATAGTTTGTACTCCTACTATTTATACACTATAGTAGTTTACTTGTTTCTTTTTCATGTAAAGAGTTAGACATGTTCTTTTAAACTTATTCTCAGTTCACTTCATTTTTTATCAGTTCAAACTACTTCAATTCAGTTCAAATTTAATAAATTCAGTTCAATTCAATCCAATCATTTAATTTTTATTTTTATTTTTATTATTGTTATTTCAATATTTTGAAATTAAATTTAATTGAACTTAATTTATGTTCAGTTCAGTTTAAACCTATAAAATTCAATTGTTTTCCCTACTCTTAATAAAGTTGGAGTACGTACTTTTGTTACTAATCACACGCGCTATACATATATAATTTCAGGATCCACTAATGACACGTGGACATAAAACAATAATAATATTGTATTCACACTATAAATTATAAATAAAAAAATTATAAATTATAATTAGTAATATTATTAAGCATATTTAAATTATTATATATAAATTTTAAATAATAATTTGAAATTATATATTTTTGGTAATAATAATTAATTATCATCTTAAATATATAGTAAATTTTTATTTCTTTTCTCACTATTCTTTTTTATTCTATTAATATTAATTTAATTTCAATTAATGGTATATAATAAAAATCAATCTCTTCATATTCTTTAATCCATTTGAGTTCAAAAAAATTAATCAAACTTTTTAAGTATATTATTTTCTTTTGCTATAATCTTGCTTCATATGTCCTTTTTTATTTTTCTGAACATTGAATCGAGTTATTAATTATGTTTGACTAGATTTTTTTTTAATTTTTAGTTTATCCCTAATTCAGTTATGTTAAATTTATTTTTCAGGTTAACATACGTTATATTAATATAATTGCATTTCTGCCTTCTTATTCACCAAGTAAATTCAATGTTTTATATTTCTATTTATTTTTCAGCTTTATAATTTTTATTTTTCATTTATTTGGATTTCCCCCAGCGATTTTAGGTATTTGTTGGATGCGTTTAACACTCGAGAAATGCAGAAAAGAAAAATTCCTATTCCACCAGATCAGAGGCTTCTCGATCGGGTAGGATGAGACGAGAAACTCCTCTTCCACCATATCAGAAGCTCCATCGGGTAGGAAGTAAGATCAATGCAGAGAAGATAAACTCCTCTTCCACCAGATCAGAGGTTTCTCGATCGGGTAGGATGAGACGAAAAACTCCTCTTAAACACATATGGGAGAGAGCCAATATGTCTCATCCAAGGACTAACTTCATAATATTTCAATGAAAATTAGTCATAATCAATAGGTCTCATCCAAGGACTAACTTTATAATATTTCAATAAAAAATTGTCATATCCGAAATTCGAACTCTGCGTTGTCGGGGAATTACACAAACCTTACCACTCGGTTATGCCCAAGAAGCTTACATACTATAAATTACATCAAACATACGTACGTAGTTAATGAAAATAATAAAATTTTCATAATTGAGATAATGGTTAATAATGAGATTAATACGAATTTACACATTTAAGTGAGAGTTCGATTATTAAATAAAATAATTTGTTAGTCCATCAATAAATTTTTGGCCGAAATAGTTGGAGATTAAATTAAATTTTAGATTATTTCAAACCATTAAATCACGTGCATCGCACGGGCAGTGGTACTAGTATAATTAAAGGGTGACCCTAAATATCCATAATATGGATATCCATAATTGACTTTTGTCAAAGTTAATTACTTTTTTAGCCTTCATTAATAATCTTTATCTTATTGCATGAATAACTTTTGATCCTCTTTTCTCGATTACAAAACTTCAATAATTAGCTCTTTAATTAATTATTGTCATCAAATCCCAGTGATATTGAAAATTTGAAAAGACTCATACATACATGCTAGTAATACATCCATACTATATATACTTACATAGTGTAGTATATTTTTATAATTTTTACAATTACAAAATTCTGAATATTAAACATTTAATTTAGTATATTCTACCTAATATATGTGATAAATTGTCTATATATAATACACTATTTTGCTTGATAATTAAAAATTAATTAATAAAATAAAATAGTATATATATATATATATATATATATAACTAAAGCATAAATATATATGTGACTAATATAAATTAGTAAGGTAAGTATCAGTATATACTTTCTCTCTCTAAAACTAATAATCACATTTTTAAACAAATTATAAAAAAAATTGTGACAATTTGTAAAAGTTGAATGGAGTATATAGTAGTACTACAATTTAAACATCATATGTCACTTGTCCGTTGTTAAGAAAGAATATTGGACAATTCGTTCTGTTAAATTGCTCCATCGTTTTTTTATAACACAATAAGAAAACTAATTAATAAAAATATATTTCATTTGATGCATTTTAAAATTATGCATATATATAAATTATTTGATGAATCAAGCTAAGTCCCTAATACATGTTTTTTAAATGTAAATTATTATACACACAGCTAAGTATATATATAAGATAAACTATATTTAATTTGCCTTTACTTAGAGAAACAACACGTTACTTTGATTAGAAATAAAAACTGTTTAAAATTATAATTAAAATTTTATAATAATGTATAATATCAAGTTAATAAAGTACTGATCATAATTTCATATGTTTAGATTAAAAAAAAACTTCTTACTATGTATTTGATATTTGATATGTATGTAGTATGTATATATAGTAGACGAGTTTAAAAAAATTTAGTGATTAATATATTGAGTTATTAATAATATCACATTCGTTGTCAATTTTATTTAACTTAACTAAGTATATTTGTCAAGGCTTATTAGCTCAGTTAGTTGAGCATTCGACTTGAGAACCGTAAGGTCTAAGGTTCGAACCCACCCGAGACATGTGTGTGTGAGTATTTAAATATCTGCAATTGACCTAGACAAAAAAAAGTATTTAAATATCTGCAATTGACCTATACAAAAAAAAAACTAAGTATATTTTATTCACATTGTGTGAAAATATTTATTTATAATAACGATATAAGTGTATAACAAATTTTAATGTTCTTAATATGGAATAGTATTATTTAATATCAAATTACTATTTTAATCTCCATAATATCAACTATTCCTTTGTATCAAGTTTTTAATATGGAATAGTATTATTTAATATCAAATTACTATTTTAATCTCCATAATATCAACTATTCCTTTGTATCAAGTTTTTAATTGTCTAGATGGAGTACGTCCATATGTACAATATTGAAAATTAATAGTATGATGTAAACGTACGTCAATAATTTATTTGTTTTTAAGGATTACATAATATATTAGTTTCATTATTAATTTGTATTTTTTAAATAATTTATTTTATTTATAATACGTTGCATATTTTATACAGTATTAATTTTAAAACAACAATTAAAAATAAATATTCATTAATTTATAATTAAAAATTTAAAACAACAATTAAAAATAAATATTCATTAATTTATAATTAAAAAAACTGATATTTATTTTAATATAAATATTAATTAATTTTACTCAAATACAATACAATACAAAGGAAATTAATGGAATAAATTAATGTTGGATCATTAGCTTTACTCAAATAATTGATTACACAAGAGACCTAGTTATTTAGTTGTTATCGCCTACCGAGATATAGTGAGATTATCAAAATTTAAAGTTAATACTTTAATAAGGTTAAAAAGGTAAATACACATAAAAAAAAGTCAATTATGAATATCCATATTATGGATACTAATCTTTTCCCATAATTAAAATAGTCTCACTAGACCTACTAAAACTAGGTACGAGGTACGAGGTTTGACAAAACTACCGAAAACTCTATTAATCATACACGTGATAATTACAAAATTCACTAGTTGTTTTGTGAATAAACAAAACAATAATTAAGTTAATTATATTTTGTTTAATTTAAGTATTACTATAAATTCATTTTAATTTAGTTGTAAAGTATTTTATTCTTTCTAACGCGTTAGCACCGAATTTCACAGCTGGCTATATTCACGCACGCATGCCCCAATCCCCATTTCCTCGTCATTTTAATTTTGGAAAAAGAAGTCCAAGTCGTTAGTCAATGGTCTATAATCAGAAAACAAGAGTATAGTATTTCGTCCTCGTATAAAATCTTGATTGGTGAGGATGTCTTATTTACCAAGTCAATAAACATAAACGTAACTATAAACATTTATTCATTCATGTAGTTTCTATTTTTTGTTTCTGAAGTTATCATCACTGATCAAGTGCTGCCGCCGGGTATACTATACAATATACATGGATCGTTGTATGCGTCGTGTAATATTATTAATCGATCCTTAATTTATTTAGTGTTTTTTTTCTGCAGTTTGCAGAGAAATGGCTGCGTTGATCATATACGCGGTGTCACTTGTGGCCTTGTGGTGTGTCTTAACGGCGAAAGCCAACAATACTGTCAAGTTCTATAATTTTACTATATCCCAAGGATTGGTTTCACCCCCTGGTCTCAACACTCCTCCTCAACTGGTAATTAGCTACTCCTATCCTACTCGATCATTTTTTTTCATTTTCGTGTATATATATATATATATATATATATAATATATTCTAATGTGTTTTTGATGATCAGGTTATCCTAATCAATGGTCTGTTTCCGGGTCCTCCTATAGACTGCGATACCAATGACTTCATATCCGTCAACATCAACAACAACTTGACAGAGCCGTTTCTCTTAACATGGTGAGCCGCCGTTTGTTTGGTTCTATATATATATATATTAATGCTCGAATTAATTAATTAATTAATTAATTAATTAATTAGGAATGGGATCCAACAGAGAAAGAATTCGTGGCAAGACGGGGTGTTGGGAACGAATTGTCCCATCCTTCCCAACACAAACTGGACTTACCTATTCCAAGCAAAGGATCAGATCGGGACCTACACATATTTCGCATCGATCGGGATGCAAAAAGCAGTTTCGTACGGATCGTTGAACGTGTGGCAGAGACCAGTGATCCCGATCCTATATCCCAGACCTGAAGCAAATTTCACTTTGCTTATTGGCGATTGGTTCAATCAAAGCTACAAGGTTTGTCTGACTGTTTTTTTTTTCCTGTTCCCAGGCCTAGCTACATATATGCAAGGTTCTAAAAGGCGCTAGGCGCTAGTCGGGCGGTGACTAGGGGCCTAGCGCCTAGAGGGATTAATCGGGGACTAGGCGGGGATTAATCGTTTTACTTTTTTATAATTAATTAATTAATATAATATTTTAAAAATATTTTTATGCATAATTAATCAATATTTTGATCAAAATAATCAATAAATAATCTAAACATAGTATTAATTACAAGTTTAACATAGTAAAATAATCAAAATAGTTTGTAAATTTAAAATTTTAGATCATTTTCATTATATATTTAATATTTTTTTTCAAATTTTAGTGTCGTACCTCAAAATTTATCATAACATCATCTATTTTATTTGATTTATCAATATTTGCATCTAATTTGATTGTTCAGTTAAATCTGAAAGACGAAATTAATTGAACGTAGGCGGTCCAAATCGGGTTTAAGCGGATCTGGGCGGGTTTAGGCGGCGCTTAGGCGGGTTAGGGGCCTAGAGCCTAAAATCGAGGCGGTCAAGTACAGCCTAGAGCCTAGGCGGGGATTAATCGGAGCTAGGCGGGGATTTTTAGAACCATGCATATATGTACTTATATCGATCCTAATTCGTATTTGCAGGAAATGGAGAATATCCTCAACTCGGGAAACGGAAGCCTGCCTGCCCCAGTTGCCCTCCTTATAAATGGCAAACCTGGTTACAACTTGACCGGTGAACAAGGTCTGCCGGTCCACATTTCTCTCAAACTTATAGTATAAACACATTTTCTTTGTATTTATTATTTAAGAAAATATGTTGTATGTTTTGAGTGTTACTGAGAGATATGATAAATATTGAATCACGTTCTTTAAAGAGTATTTCGACCCTATAAGTCTGGGTATCATATGAAAACCCTCTCAGGATAATACAATGTCGACACTCGAGTCATTGGCTTTATTCACGAGCAACATATGGAATATTCTGATTTAGTTCACTTAAATCACCAACATTCTATAACTCTGGGACAGTACTTATTGATTGTCTTGTTTTTCATGTATTATATATTATTAGGCAAACAATACATGCTTAGGTTTTCGAATGTGGGGTTGTCGACTTCCGTCAACTTCAGAATCCAGGGCCATAAAATGAAGCTCGTCGAGGTTGAAGGCTCTCACGTGCTACAGAACATGTTCAACTCTCTCGATATATTCGTCGGGCAGAGCATGACTGTGCTCGTAACCCTCGATCAACCCTCCAACGCCTCTTACTACATAGTCGCGTCTTCAACTTTCAGCAACACGAACCTCAACGTGACTGGAGTTCTCCGATACACCAACTCTGGAGCTAACCCTCCGGTCGGGCCGATTCCAATCGGCCCGAAAGACGATGTCCGTTGGTCTATGGATCAAGCCAGATCCATTAGGTACGCATGCACGACTCTCTTCAATCAAATGTTATATTGTTACAAATTTGAGGTTGACCATATAGTAATTCTTGAAGAGAGAGGTAAATTATTATAAGATATAATTGAATGAGTTCTTATTCCAAGTGACTATTTATTCACCTGACTCTAAGTATAGAATAGAGAGGGACCTTTCATTTCTAGATATACAACCTTTCATTTTTTTCTAAGAACAAACATTCACGTTTACATATTTATTAATTTCAACATATATATATATATATATATATATATATATATATATATATGATTCGATTAATGTTTTCAGATGGAACTTGACAGCAAATGCTGCTAGGCCCAACCCACAGGGCTCGTACAATTTCTCACAGAAAAATGTAACCAAAACCATAATCCTCGAGAACTCGGCCAGCATTTTCGGCGGGAAGCAACGGTATTTTCTCAACAATATATCGTACATCAACCCCGACACACCCTTGAAGCTGGCCGATTACGCACACATTTCCGACGGGATTTTTAACCTAACCTTCCCGGAAAACACTTCTGTTGCCGGCGACTACATGAAGGAAGGCACCTACGTGCTCCTGGCTTCAATTCACGATTTTTTCGAGATTATATTTCAAAACAACGGCGACGAGCTCCAGTCGTATCATCTCGACGGTTACAGTTTCTGGCGTGTCGGGTACGTACGCTTATTAGTGTACTATTTATTACTTACATTTGTCCCAACTATTTATGGCACACTTCTTAATTTCTTTTTTTAACGTACTATTTTACTCTTATTTTTTTCCAACTACTTTCCAACTTTCCTTACAAATACATTTTTAACTTAAAAATACATTTTTATCTCTTATTTTTTGGTCAAAAAGTCAAAAGTAACATTGATCATGCATATTTAGTTGGGACGGGGAGTTGAGTTCTTGATTGATTTACGTTTGTTGGACAGAATGGGGATAGGGACGTGGACAAACGAAAGCAGGAACGGTTCGGATGCGTACAATCTATTAGACGCTGCCCACGGACATACTTTTCAGGTGTACCCAAAGTCATGGAGTGCTATATACGTATCACTAGACAATGTGGGCATGTGGAATATAAGGTCTGCGATTTGGGCGAGGCAGTACCTCGGGCAGCAGCTTTATATGAGGGTTAAGAATCCAAATCCCAATGAAAATAACGATACGGAATACGGTATTCCCGCAAACGCTATAATATGTGGCAAAGCTATCGGCAAAATATAAACATCATTAATGATCTATATACTATATTGTAATACTACTACTCGATCAATCTCCTTCAATTGTGTATTTATCGGATATATTATAAATTTTGAAAATAAATCAAAGATCGCGAAGGCGACGAATATTAATGGGAGATATGTATCGAGTCCCTCCATCCATGAGCTTTTTGGCGATTATGAGGTTGGCAGCCTCGCTCGGGTGGTAAGGATCCCAAAACACAGGCTTCTCGCGATCCGAGCACAAGCTCGAAGTGGGCCCGCACGGAAGTATCCCCGCGTATTGCCCACCTAATACGTTATTGCCACAACACGCTTCGTTTGCTGTCGTAAACCCTATATATATAATCGAACAAACTATTAATATATATATATATATATATATATATATATATATATATATATATATATATATATATATATATATATATATATATGACAGCATGTATCAAGCCGTAGTCAAAGACAAAATCACCTCATCTCCTTAATTATAGGCATTAGCTTCCTTTTAGGCCTTTAGTCATATTCTTTCCATTCTTTGTAGATATTCTGTATTTTTCCTTTATTTATTTTGTACTATTTATATCCCTCTTTGTGAATACAGTAGTATCATTCAAGGTATCTTTTCTAGCCTTATATGGTATCAGCTAGGTTTCCTCTTCAACTTAGAAAATTCTCTTAGCCGCCTCCGCTTCTCCTCTTGCTGCCATGGCCGAAAATTCCTCTTCTTCGACCACCGGCGGCGCGGATGTGCTACCATTTGCAACCCTCTTGCACATGTTAACCATAAAACTCAACTCCACAAATTTTCTCTTATGGAAAAATCAAATCCTCCCTCTACTCTCCTCTCAAAATCTTCTGGGTTATGCCAATGGATCCATTAAAGCCCCCCTGCCACTTTGACTCAAGATGGTAAAACTTCTCCTAATCCCGATTATTCTATTTGGTATGTCGCAGATCAACGCGTTTTAATTTTGATTCAATCCTCACTTACTGAGGAAGCTATGGCCGAGGTGCTAAATCTCAAATCTTCTCATGAGGTCTGGGCGGCGTTGGAGGCTGCTTATAGCAGTGATTCTCTTGATCGGGCAATGCTTCTCCGTCGTCAATAAAATTATTGGATGTTTTAGTGGTTCCGGAGTTAACGAAGAATTTGCTCTCCATAAGCAAATTAACTACTGATTATCCCGTTGATATTGTATTTACTCGAAATTCGTTTAACATTCAGAATCGCAAGACAGGGGATATCATAGCTCAAGGCAGACGTGAGCATGGTCTCTATGTGTTAGAAAAAGCTCACAAGGCCTTCATGGCAGCCTTGAATTCAAAGAAGTTGCGTGCATCCTATGAGATCTGGCACTCTAGATTAGGCCATGTGGCTTTCGATACTATTTCTCTTTTAAATAAATTAGGCCATTTATCTCTTACTTCATTATTGCCTAAACCTTCGCTATGCTCACCTTGTCAGTTAGCGAAGAGTAAACGCTTGCCTTTTCCTGTTAATGAAAAACGCTCATTATCTGTTTTGGATATGATACACTGTGATTTATGGGGACCGGCCCCAGTTAAATCAACTGCAGGTTTTTCCTACTATGTCATATTTATTGATGACTTCTCCAGATTCACGTGGTTTTATCCTTTACACTACAAATCTGAATTATATGATGTGTTGGTGAATTTCTACAATCTTGTCACAACTCAGTTTATGCATCCTATTAAGGTTTTTCAATCTGATGGCGGGACTGAATTCCTAAACAATAGGGTGCGCTCATTCTTTCATGAAAAAGGCGTGCATCATCGTGTTTCGTGTCCACACACTCCGGAACAAAATGGAAGGGCCGAACGCAAACATCGACACATTACCGAAACAGGTCTTGCAATGCTTTTCAATGCTCATGCTCCGGCAAATCTCTGGGTTGATGCTTTTAGTGCAGCAGTATACACTATTAATCGCCTTCCATCAGTAACTCTTCAGAAATATTCTCCGTTCGAGTTATTATTCTCCACACCGCCAAATTATGATAACTTTCGGCCGTTTGGTTGTCGTGTTTTCCCATATCTACGGGATTATTCTAAGAACAAATTATCGCCACGGAGTATCCCTTGTGTTTTTATCGGCTACAGCAACCAATACAAGGGTTATCGCTGCTTGGATCCAACCACGTCTCGAATTTACACATCTCGACACGCTCAATTTGATGAGGTTTTCTTTCCTTTTTCAGGTCTTCCTTCGACTATGGAGCCAGCGAAATTAGTTTTCTCCAATTTTTCTGAACCTCCTGGATCGATTCCTCTGCTTAAGGATGACCCGACACCATCTCAACTAGAAATCCAGTCTCACGTGCATAAATCTGGGCCATGCAATTTATGCCTTGAGAACTCTGAATTGGGCCATCATCCAGCCCATCAATTGCTTCCTGAGCCGCCCACACCAGTTCCCACTCCTCCACCCCAGCAACATACTCCTTCAGCGAGTCCAACACCTAGCCCACTGGCCAGCCCGTCACCTGTCCAGGAAATTCAGTTGCCAGCCCAACAAACTCATCCCATGGTCACTCGGGCCAAGTCCGGTATAGTTAAACCTCGCTACATTGCTGATTTGGCCCATATCAACGAAAATAGACTTCTCTCGACTCTCTTCGCAACAAAGGATCCGAAAGGTTTTAAATCCGCAGCTAAAAATCCTCGGTGGCTCGCTGCAATGGATGATGAAATGACTGCTTTAAAATCAAATGACACTTGGGAATTAGTTCCTCGACCTTCTCAATCAAATGTTGTTGGTTCCAAATGGGTATTTCGCACAAAATACCTCGCTGATGGTTCTATTGAAAGATTGAAGGCTCGTCTCGTTGCTCAAGGGTTCACTCAAATCCCTGGCTCTGATTACTCCCTCACTTTTAGCCCAGTCGTCAAAGCTTCTACTGTGCGAATTGTTCTAGCTCTTGCCGTTCTTCGCAAATGGCCTCTTCACCAACTTGACGTCAAAAATGCCTTCCTAAATGGAGTATTAACAGAAACAGTATTTATGGGTCGACCAATGGAGGAAGTAGAAAGATGCCACTGGTTTCTTCGCAGCCTTGGGCCGTCGTTTGCTGCGTTTGCCAACACCATGACAAATATCAAGCCCATGCCGTCCTTCCGTGAAGTTGTCACACAAGCCCAAAATCATGAAATTTTTCAACGCTCCATGGACGACACCCCTGTTCCGAATGCTGCGTTCGCTGCCCAAAATCGGAACTATCGTTCTAATTCCAATAACTCCAGGGGACAGAACTATGGTGGGCAATATTCTTACAACAATTCAAACAAGGGGCGCGGAAACGGAAACAATCAAACTAATCAAACCTTTGGGCAGAGGGGCGGTAGTAACCGTGGTGGACAAAACAATCAAAATAGGGGTGGTGGTCGCGGTGGAGGCGGTCGCTACATACCTAAGTGTCAATACTGTGATGAAGAGGGTCATATAGCAAAACGCTGTCCTAACCTACCTTCCAGGGATGTTCAACATGACTCCGCCCATCTTGCTGAGACTTTTTCTGCTGCGTGCAATATCAACGGTGAAAGCTCAGATTGGTTTATCGATAGCGGCGCATCAGCACACATGACTCCGTCCACTTCCACATTGGATTCTAGCGTTCCTTATTCTGGCCAGGAACAAGTTGCAGTTGGTAACGGTAACCTTTTACCCATATCTCATATTGGTTCATCTACTTTACCGTCGTCAATAAAATTATTGGATGTTTTAGTGGTTCCGGAGTTAACGAAGAATTTGCTCTCCATAAGCAAATTAACTACTGATTATCCCGTTGATATTGTATTTACTCGAAATTCGTTTAACATTCAGAATCGCAAGACAGGGGATATCATAGCTCAAGGCAGACGTGAGCATGGTCTCTATGTGTTAGAAAAAGCTCACAAGGCCTTCATGGCAGCCTTGAATTCAAAGAAGTTGCGTGCATCCTATAAGATCTGGCACTCTAGATTAGGCCATGTGGCTTTCGATACTATTTCTCTTTTAAATAAATTAGGCCATTTATCTCTTACTTCATTATTGCCTAAACCTTCGCTATGCTCACCTTGTCAGTTAGCGAAGAGTAAACGCTTGCCTTTTCCTGTTAATGAAAAACGCTCATTATCTGTTTTGGATATGATACACTGTGATTTATGGGGACCGGCCCCAGTTAAATCAACTGCAGGTTTTTCCTACTATGTCATATTTATTGATGACTTCTCCAGATTCACGTGGTTTTATCCTTTACACTACAAATCTGAATTATATGATGTGTTGGTGAATTTCTACAATCTTGTCACAACTCAGTTTATGCATCCTATTAAGGTTTTTCAATCTGATGGCGGGACTGAATTCCTAAACAATAGGGTGCGCTCATTCTTTCATGAAAAAGGCGTGCATCATCGTGTTTCGTGTCCACACACTCCGGAACAAAATGGAAGGGCCGAACGCAAACATCGACACATTACCGAAACAGGTCTTGCAATGCTTTTCAATGCTCATGCTCCGGCAAATCTCTGGGTTGATGCTTTTAGTGCAGCAGTATACACTATTAATCGCCTTCCATCAGTAACTCTTCAGAAATATTCTCCGTTCGAGTTATTATTCTCCACACCGCCAAATTATGATAACTTTCGGCCGTTTGGTTGTCGTGTTTTCCCATATCTACGGGATTATTCTAAGAACAAATTATCGCCACGGAGTATCCCTTGTGTTTTTATCGGCTACAGCAACCAATACAAGGGTTATCGCTGCTTGGATCCAACCACGTCTCGAATTTACACATCTCGACACGCTCAATTTGATGAGGTTTTCTTTCCTTTTTCAGGTCTTCCTTCGACTATGGAGCCAGCGAAATTAGTTTTCTCCAATTTTTCTGAACCTCCTGGATCGATTCCTCTGCTTAAGGATGACCCGACACCATCTCAACTAGAAATCCAGTCTCACGTGCATAAATCTGGGCCATGCAATTTATGCCTTGAGAACTCTGAATTGGGCCATCATCCAGCCCATCAATTGCTTCCTGAGCCGCCCACACCAGTTCCCACTCCTCCACCCCAGCAACATACTCCTTCAGCGAGTCCAACACCTAGCCCACTGGCCAGCCCGTCACCTGTCCAGGAAATTCAGTTGCCAGCCCAACAAACTCATCCCATGGTCACTCGGGCCAAGTCCGGTATAGTTAAACCTCGCTACATTGCTGATTTGGCCCATATCAACGAAAATAGACTTCTCTCGACTCTCTTCGCAACAAAGGATCCGAAAGGTTTTAAATCCGCAGCTAAAAATCCTCGGTGGCTCGCTGCAATGGATGATGAAATGACTGCTTTAAAATCAAATGACACTTGGGAATTAGTTCCTCGACCTTCTCAATCAAATGTTGTTGGTTCCAAATGGGTATTTCGCACAAAATACCTCGCTGATGGTTCTATTGAAAGATTGAAGGCTCGTCTCGTTGCTCAAGGGTTCACTCAAATCCCTGGCTCTGATTACTCCCTCACTTTTAGCCCAGTCGTCAAAGCTTCTACTGTGCGAATTGTTCTAGCTCTTGCCGTTCTTCGCAAATGGCCTCTTCACCAACTTGACGTCAAAAATGCCTTCCTAAATGGAGTATTAACAGAAACAGTATTTATGGGTCGACCAATGGAGGAAGTAGAAAGATGCCACTGGTTTCTTCGCAGCCTTGGGCCGTCGTTTGCTGCGTTTGCCAACACCATGACAAATATCAAGCCCATGCCGTCCTTCCGTGAAGTTGTCACACAAGCCCAAAATCATGAAATTTTTCAACGCTCCATGGACGACACCCCTGTTCCGAATGCTGCGTTCGCTGCCCAAAATCGGAACTATCGTTCTAATTCCAATAACTCCAGGGGACAGAACTATGGTGGGCAATATTCTTACAACAATTCAAACAAGGGGCGCGGAAACGGAAACAATCAAACTAATCAAACCTTTGGGCAGAGGGGCGGTAGTAACCGTGGTGGACAAAACAATCAAAATAGGGGTGGTGGTCGCGGTGGAGGCGGTCGCTACATACCTAAGTGTCAATACTGTGATGAAGAGGGTCATATAGCAAAACGCTGTCCTAACCTACCTTCCAGGGATGTTCAACATGACTCCGCCCATCTTGCTGAGACTTTTTCTGCTGCGTGCAATATCAACGGTGAAAGCTCAGATTGGTTTATCGATAGCGGCGCATCAGCACACATGACTCCGTCCACTTCCACATTGGATTCTAGCGTTCCTTATTCTGGCCAGGAACAAGTTGCAGTTGGTAACGGTAACCTTTTACCCATATCTCATATTGGTTCATCTACTTTACCGTCGTCAATAAAATTATTGGATGTTTTAGTGGTTCCGGAGTTAACGAAGAATTTGCTCTCCATAAGCAAATTAACTACTGATTATCCCGTTGATATTGTATTTACTCGAAATTCGTTTAACATTCAGAATCGCAAGACAGGGGATATCATAGCTCAAGGCAGACGTGAGCATGGTCTCTATGTGTTAGAAAAAGCTCACAAGGCCTTCATGGCAGCCTTGAATTCAAAGAAGTTGCGTGCATCCTATAAGATCTGGCACTCTAGATTAGGCCATGTGGCTTTCGATACTATTTCTCTTTTAAATAAATTAGGCCATTTATCTCTTACTTCATTATTGCCTAAACCTTCGCTATGCTCACCTTGTCAGTTAGCGAAGAGTAAACGCTTGCCTTTTCCTGTTAATGAAAAACGCTCATTATCTGTTTTGGATATGATACACTGTGATTTATGGGGACCGGCCCCAGTTAAATCAACTGCAGGTTTTTCCTACTATGTCATATTTATTGATGACTTCTCCAGATTCACGTGGTTTTATCCTTTACACTACAAATCTGAATTATATGATGTGTTGGTGAATTTCTACAATCTTGTCACAACTCAGTTTATGCATCCTATTAAGGTTTTTCAATCTGATGGCGGGACTGAATTCCTAAACAATAGGGTGCGCTCATTCTTTCATGAAAAAGGCGTGCATCATCGTGTTTCGTGTCCACACACTCCGGAACAAAATGGAAGGGCCGAACGCAAACATCGACACATTACCGAAACAGGTCTTGCAATGCTTTTCAATGCTCATGCTCCGGCAAATCTCTGGGTTGATGCTTTTAGTGCAGCAGTATACACTATTAATCGCCTTCCATCAGTAACTCTTCAGAAATATTCTCCGTTCGAGTTATTATTCTCCACACCGCCAAATTATGATAACTTTCGGCCGTTTGGTTGTCGTGTTTTCCCATATCTACGGGATTATTCTAAGAACAAATTATCGCCACGGAGTATCCCTTGTGTTTTTATCGGCTACAGCAACCAATACAAGGGTTATCGCTGCTTGGATCCAACCACGTCTCGAATTTACACTTCTCGACACGCTCAATTTGATGAGGTTTTCTTTCCTTTTTCAGGTCTTCCTTCGACTATGGAGCCAGCGAAATTAGTTTTCTCCAATTTTTCTGAACCTCCTGGATCGATTCCTCTGCTTAAGGATGACCCGACACCATCTCAACTAGAAATCCAGTCTCACGTGCATAAATCTGGGCCATGCAATTTATGCCTTGAGAACTCTGAATTGGGCCATCATCCAGCCCATCAATTGCTTCCTGAGCCGCCCACACCAGTTCCCACTCCTCCACCCCAGCAACATACTCCTTCAGCGAGTCCAACACCTAGCCCACTGGCCAGCCCGTCACCTGTCCAGGAAATTCAGTTGCCAGCCCAACAAACTCATCCCATGGTCACTCGGGCCAAGTCCGGTATAGTTAAACCTCGCTACATTGCTGATTTGGCCCATATCAACGAAAATAGACTTCTCTCGGCTCTCTTCGCAACAAAGGATCCGAAAGGTTTTAAATCCGCAGCTAAAAATCCTCGGTGGCTCGCTGCAATGGATGATGAAATGACTGCTTTAAAATCAAATGACACTTGGGAATTAGTTCCTCGACCTTCTCAATCAAATGTTGTTGGTTCCAAATGGGTATTTCGCACAAAATACCTCGCTGATGGTTCTATTGAAAGATTGAAGGCTCGTCTCGTTGCTCAAGGGTTCACTCAAATCCCTGGCTCTGATTACTCCCTCACTTTTAGCCCAGTCGTTAAAGCTTCTACTGTGCGAATTGTTCTAGCTCTTGCCGTTCTTCGCAAATGGCCTCTTCACCAACTTGACGTCAAAAATGCCTTCCTAAATGGAGTATTAACAGAAACAGTATTTATGGAGCAACCTCCGGGCTTTATTGACGCTCGCTTTCCTCATCATGTTTGTAGATTGAAGAAAGCTCTTTATGGCCTTAAGCAAGCTCCTCGAGCTTGGTTTCAGCGTCTCAGCGACTTCCTTGTGATGGAGTTATATTCTAAATGTCTAGTTTAGTGACAATATGGAACTCCTTATCTGTGTTTTTCATTATCTATTAATCAAACTGTCGGCATTTTGTCTACCTTGTACTTGAATGCAATAGTCCTAGATATATACGTTGTAGACAATATGGCGTGAGGAGACACGCGGAAGATCATACTGTCGGTTACTCGTATATTATCGAACAGAAGCTCACGACTTAGATGGACAGGGACAATCCATCGGTACGTCGTAGTGTGACTGGGTAATAGTTGGTCTTGACTATTATGTTACACTTGTACACTTGGTGTATTGAGCAGGACCACGGGAGGGCGTTCGATTTATACTAATCGACGAAATCGAACTAGACCTCGGAGATTACGGATATACGAATTCCTAATCCCTATATAATTATAGGTGCGTGTGTCCAATTCTCGGTTCTTTAATATGCCAATGAGTGAGACTAATTGATTAGTTGAGATACTCGGTAAATTGGGAATCGGAATTGTACCCACGGCATGCTATAGATTATAGACAGGAAACCGTGTCCCGTTTATCGGGTTGATGATGTCCCCGAGATGAGCTCATAAAGTTTATCATGTAAACCCTGCAGGTGGATTTGTTCCACATGATAATAAGGTTGAGTGGTACTAGTCTCGGATAATAAGAAATGAATTAATTTAATTATTAGTAATTAAATAAATTCGTGGACGTTCGATATCTTAAACACGGGGAAAGTCGTATATGTAATTTCGGCGGAATTATTATTGTTGAAATAATATTAAATTTATTTCGGGAATTCAATTATAATTTTATAGTGGAATTAATTATAATTAAAATTGAATTTAATTAAAGGTTTTCTTTTAAGGACACCGGTTTAATTAAATTTCAGTTTAGCCCGGAATTTATTTACCTAAGGGGTCCCTAGTGTAACTCTATATAACCCCCCCCCCCCTTGCCTATTCTAGACCTACACTTGCCGCTTTTTATTTTCAGCAGAGAAAATAATTGTTTAGCGCAATTAAGTTTTTCTCTGTTAAAAACATAAAATTAGCGCTGATATTTTCTCTAAGAGAGAAAAGATATATTAACGCTGGTAGAGAAAGGAGAAAGCAGAAAAGGCAGATCCGTTAAGGCAGACCCAACGGATCGTTGCCCACACAACGGTTGGAGTCGGGGAAGAGGCATACACTAGCAATCGCTAAGGTCTCAACAATCGACCGAGAAGGTATGAGATCGGTTCTTATTCCGCACTTTTAATTCGATCTCATATTTCGTTGATCATACTTTGAACGTACGATCGGATTCCGGGTATCGTGGATCGCATTCCTCGACTACTGGGGGTTCTAGGACCTCCGGATCGGTAGTCGGATGAGGAAAAACGACCCGGAAACGAGCCTGGAACAGCAACGTCGCGTTGCTGTTCGCAGACGAACAGCGCCCGCTGGTGGGCAAACAGCGACCGCTGTTTGCAGCTCCACCAGCGACCGCTGGTCTGCAATCAGCGGGCACTGATTGGGTACAGACCAGCTCCGTTTCGCGCGGTTGTCCTCCGGGGCGATGGCTGGGCGTGAATCGGGTCAAGGGCTGTCGTGTGAACGAAGTAGCGACACCGGAGGTCGACTGGGAGCGTTCGAATGTTCGAGCAATCGAACGAACGCATCCCGGATAGTCGAAATCCAACAATTGGTATCAGAGCCGGTTTATACGTTCTTTTTATTGTTTGCGGGTTTGTTTTGCAGGATCACCCGATTATTATGGTCATATTTTATTGTACTGTATGTTGTGGTGTGTTAAACTCTCGGGATTGTCGAGATCTTTGTTTTATACAAACGTTGCTTGCTTGTAATAGTTAAAACGACGGGTTGAGTCGTTTAGGGTTTTTCGTTTTTCGTTTATCCGGATGTATAGGATCGATCATTCCTGTATAGGATCAATGCCGGAAGTAGTTAGTTTACATTTGTAATGTTACTGCTGCTTGGTGGATCGAGAAGAGATCGAAGGACGGATGAACGAGGGTCGAGAAGTCGAACCCGCGGCTACTGTGCAAAAACGGCGCCCGTTGGAGGGCAAACGGCGGTCGCCGTTTGCAGCTCCTCCAGCGACCGCTGTTCCTCAAACGGCGGGCGCTGTTTTGAGTTTTGGCAGTAGCGCCGCGGGGGTTCGACGGACATCACGGATCGCTTGTCGAGGGCCCGGGACGATACTCCAGTGGGAGGGGTTCGTCTCTTGGTCCTTAGACAAGTCGGTGATGGACCGAGACCGAGGCGAGCAACGAGACGAAGATCCGAGAAGACGTGCATCGAAGATTTTAAAGGCCATAATAATCGGTCCACGTTAAATGCTTTTTGTGTGTTTACGTGCGTTTTTATTATGCTTTAAATCTATATGCATGCTTGTTATCCCTTTCGTAAAAACTAAGTGGGAGAGGGATTGGAAACAATCCCGCGGTCTCCATTCTCTGTTTTGATGGTGATGTGTGTCGCTTACGAGTTGGCTTTAGTGTCATCCTCCCTATCGGATAAAGTTGACACACGGATATCACTGGATCAAAATTCGAATTCAATTCCATTTATAGAATTGAACACTTAAGTTTTTCAAAGCAATGCCTAATCTGTCTTTCAAAGACTAATTTCAACTCGACTCATTCTCACCCCGGGGAGTGGAATGGAGCCAAAGCGCTTGGTTATGTCGATGACACAGATTAGAGACATTCGAGTCATTTGATGACTAGATCGATTGTCTGGTTGGCTCCCTCACTTTGTGAGAGATAGGGCTCAATTGCATGATTGATCGCTGGTTAGAAACTTCGAGTTTCACTTACGAGATATCAAGCTTTGATTAACGAAATTGTGAAATTTATTAAATGGAATTCAATTAACAAAGTTGTTTGTTTAGTAAACGTCCACACTATCGTGGCTTGCTAGACGGAAACGGAACTTTGGGTTAATTGAGGATCGACAGTTATAGGAAATCGTAAAGGGACCGCATGTCAACGTAAACGTCCACACTAACGTGGCTTGCGGCGGGCGAGTAGTTTCCGAGAGGTTAACTTAGTACTGAGAAATGTTATACACTTAGGTACGCTTTACAGTATCCTCCCCATCGTAGTCACTGCTGTAATGATGTACGACCAAAGTAAAAATCCAGTTATAAAATCGTTTGGACTAGTATACGTCCACATGAACGTGGCATGCTAGTCTGATGGGATTTTAGGATTAATTGGTAAATTTAATGATATTAATTAAGGGAGTTAATATCGAATTAAATTTGACAGTTTGATTTGTCTCTTTTATAGATATGGCACTCAACCCGCTGTTCATAATACTAAAAGAAAACAAACTCACTGGTCCAAACTATGTTGATTGGAAACGAAACTTGGACATTGTCCTAACTGCTGAGGAGTACAAATATGTACTCCATGAGGTTTGTCCTGATGAACCTATTGATACCTCCACTCCTGAGGAAAAGGAAGCTCATCGGAAGTGGGTCAAGGCTGATCAGATGGCGCGGTGCTACATTTTGGCTTCTATGTCAAATGTGCTGCAACATCAGCATGAGGCCATGACCACTGCCTATGATATGATGCTTAACCTCAAGGAGATGTTTGGTAGTCAGGATAGGGCAACCAGGCAAGATGCCATGAGAAAACTCATGACGGCCACTATGTCCGAAGGAACGCCCGTGAGGGATCACGTTCTTAGGATGATAGGCTATCTGAATGAGATAGAGATTATGGGAGGAGCTATCGATGGGGAAACCCAGATCGATATAGTGCTCCAGTCTCTGCCTAGGAGTTTTGAGCAGTTCCGCCTGAACTATAACATGAACAAGAGGTTATATTCGTTGGCGGAGCTCCTGACTGAACTCCAGGCGGCAGAGGGAATCTTTCAGAAATCTCAGGCACTTGTGGCTGTGAAACTTCCTGGCCCTCCGGGGACTAAGAGGAAGAAGAAGCAAGGACGGAAACCCAGTGGACCTTGAAATGGTGGACCACAGAATGGAGTGAACAAGCCCAAGGGCAAGTGTTTCCGTTGCAAGCAGTCTGGACATTGGAAGTCTAATTGTCCTCTCAGACAAGGAGGTATGAACTTTTCCTTAGTCACTGAAACATGTTTAGCGGTGTTATCCACCGGTACCTGGTGTGTGGATACGGGAGCCACTGATCATGTCTGCAATTTTTTGCAGGGGTTCCAGGAAACCCGGCGGCTTAGAGAGGGAGAGATCACTATCTACATGGGCAACGCTACGAAAGTGGCGGCAGTTGCAGTGGGAGATATTTATTTGTCTTTTAATAATAAAGTTTTGGTATTGAATAATTGTCTTTATGTACCGAATTTTAGAAAGAACCTTGTTTCGGTTTCTAAATTGGTTTTGAATGAATATTCTGTTTCTTTTGATAGTTCTGTTATTATCAAAAAGAATGGTGAGTATATCTGTTCTGGTACATTGATAGGCAACTTATATATACTGAATCCTGATTATTCCACGATGCAACGAGTAGAGTCAAATAACACATCTAGTACCAATAAGAGAAAGGAGCCTTCTAGAATGAATCAAAAGTACTTATGGCATCTTAGGCTAGGTCATATTAACTTGGGCAGGATTCAAAGGTTGATAACTGATGGAATACTCAGTGGTGTGAAAGATGAGGACTTTCCAACCTGCGAATCATGCCTGGAAGGAAAAATGACCAAGCGACCCTTTAGTGATAAGGGGTATAGATCCAAGAAAGTACTGGAATTGATTCACTCTGATTTGTGCGGGCCTTTATCTGTCCAAGCGAGAGGAGGTTATGAATATTTCGTAACCTTCACTGATGATTACTCAAGGTATGGTTTTATATACCTGATGCGCCGCAAGAGCGAGTGCTTTGACAAGTTCAAGGAGTACAAAGCTCTTGTGGAGAACCTTCATGGTAAAACCATAAAGACTCTACGATCTGATCGTGGAGGAGAGTACCTCTCGGGAGAGTTTAAGGCGTACTTATTAGAGAATGGGATTGACTCCCAGATGACTGCACCATACACGCCCCAGCAGAATGGTGTAGCAGAAAGAAGGAATAGGACTCTTATGGAAATGGTAAGATCTATGATGAGTTATTCAGAACTACCAGTTTCGTTCTGGGGATATGCCTTGGAAACAACGGCGTATATCCTGAACTTAGTTCCTTCTAAATCAGTCCCTAAGACGCCCTCGGAATTGTGGACCGGGCGAAAGCCAAATTTGAAACACATTCGGGTCTGGGGTTGTCCAGCACATGTGCTGAAGCATGGGGCTGATAAGTTGGAATCTCGTTCAGATATTCGGTTGTTTATAGGATATCCTAGAGGAACGAAAAGGTTGTCTATTTTATAGTCCTAAGGACCAGAAGATCGTTGTTAGCACCAACGCTCGGTTCTTGGAAGAGGATTATATAATGGACCATAAGCCCAAGAGTGAGATAATACTTAACGAACTGAGAGGGGACGATCAAGGCTTAGATCCAACCGAACCGGGTGATACGCCACCACAGTCTGCACCTGTAGTTACTGAGGTTACACCAGAGCCTCGTCGTAGTGGGAGGGTTGTTCGACAACCCGATAGGTTCATGTTTATAGGTGAGTCTTCGGACTTGTTACCTGGAGAACATGAAGCCGATCCCTGGACCTATGGCGAGGCGCTTAAAGATCAAGATGCTCAGTTCACGAGCGCGTATGCTTGTCGTTTGAGCAAACGCGCTGCCAAAATAAATTTATAATTCTGCCAGTACCCTTATAACTACAAAAACGTAGATAATGGTAAGTACGTGGGGTCGGTCCCACGAGGAGGCAATTGCAATAAGTGATCTCGGCTAGTCCAAGGGTTGTCACGTTTTAAAAAAGGTTTTGATTGGTTGCTGTGGGCACAGCGGTTTTAATCAAGCTACCAAAATCAAACAATTAAATATAAACTCACTATGACTAAACTGAACAGACAGAAAATATACTAAACACTATGACCAAACTGAACAGATAACTAAAATAACGAAAATTAAATAATGGAAAACAAGCATCTGGGCATACAGCGTCTCTCAGGGTCATCCGGGCAAACTACCGGTCATCGGCACTAAGGATTTCTACCAGCGGTTTGTCAGCAGTTATAGGGTGCAAAAACAAAAGTGGTCCTATTGCGTCACTCCCAGCAATTGCCCCACCCCTTATCTATCCTTACTGTGTAAAGAGAAGGCAAGCTAACACTATGCCTAAACCCCTGGATCTGAACAATTCGATAACCTATGCGACCAAACATGGATCTAGTTTGCCCAAACCCGCATTACCCTCTAGACAGACCCGCTCGGCCAATAGCATGCTCGAAACATACGACCGCATCTCCTGCAAGTTCTAGTGCTATGCCCGCAACAATACTACAAGGTACATCTATGCGGTTTGCCAATCACCAGTATCCCAGTTTGTAAAGGTTCACTAGTGGTCGTCCTAGTTTGCCCAAACTCCCCAGAAATAAACCTCAACCAACTTTGCCTCGGGAACAAACGCCCAACCGGCTACTCTAGCCCTATCAGCCTCTCGGTCTCACTTAGCCCAAAATCCCCCTCGATCTGCCTTTGCCCAGACACAGATTACTAGCTATGCATAATCAAATCGAAAATAAATAAAATAAAAACAGAATAAAACATGCTGAAATTGAATCTTGAATTAAAGTACTGAATGTCTAGAACATAAATAAATTAATTGACGAAATTAAAAACATTAAATCGAAACGAATTCGCCCTGCTATGCCCGAAGGCCCATAACCGGCGAGAACTCGACTCCTTCTTCTTCAGCCCATCAATGGCGTTTTTCTGAATTTTTGGGTGTTTATTTCGTCCCTCTCTCTATCTGGTGTGCTCCCGTGTGCCTTTTTTAGGGTTTATCTGATCAGCGATTATATATGTGTTGTCTCTAGGGCATCAGATTTGTATTAATGGGCTGATGGGCCTGGTGGGCTTGGGCCGTCTGGGCGTAGTCCGTCCAGAGTTTGTTCTTGCTGGAACTCTTGGCGGTCAAAGATTGTCCTGGTCTTTAGGGTCTCTTTCCTTATCAGCTGACCGGATAGAGATGTGGGGATAAGGCAGAATCCCCCAATTTTCGGACTTTGTTGCTCTGGTGTGGCCGATACTCGCCGTTTTCCCAAAGTGTGTCTTCACCCAAGGTGGTGACTTTGCCCAAAGTGGTGACTTTGCCCATAGTGGTGACTTTGCCCATAGTGGTGACTTTGCCCATAGTGTCGACTTTGCCTCCTTTGGTAAAACTGCTCCAGTCACTTTGCCCATAGTGTCGACTTTTCCTCCTTGGGTCAAACTGCTCAAGTCACTTTGCCTTGGATCCCCGTGTTTGCCCAAACTGGGCAACTTTCTGGCCTCTTTCGCACAATCCACCACCTACTACCTGCAACCCTGCATTCTTTGCCTAAACACTCCATTGTGCCCTCCCAGACACACTAAAGACTCAAACTAACTCAATAAAAGAATAAAAAGTGCTCTAAGATGAGCAAATAAAATGGCTCATCAGAACCGCACACACTTGGAACACGCTTGTCCCCAAGCGTGGGGTCTGATTTACCTGACTCAAGACCAAAGTGAACAAAGAAATAAATGAAGGAGGGGGAAACAAAACAAAGGACTTTAGCATGATCGGTACAGGGCATAGTACACACAGACAAATCAAAATTCAAGTTAAGATAAAAACAAGTCAAGATTCTGTTCAAGGTCTTGGGGTCTCTCCCTCATAGTGTGTTTCTCTCTTTGTAGTGTATGGGCTCAATGACACTCATTTCTGCTGTGATTCTACTTTGCCCAAATTTGACACAATGCTGCTCTAAGCTTGTTTTAACTGAGTGGGGGTCTTATCAAAGGGACTTTTATTGGGTTGTAATGTGGGCTCATGTGGGTGGATTTTGAGGAGTAGGCTTAATTTGGGCATATGGCTTTTTTGATGTTAGTCTTTCTCTGCCACTTTGCCCCTTCTTACGGGCCTTAACACAACTAACTTTATTTTTTTTTTCCCTTTTTTTTTTTTTTTGATTTTTTTTTTCACTTTTTTTTTGTTTTTTCTTTTCTTTTCTTTTTTTTTTCTTTTTTTTTTTTTTTTTTTTTTTTTTTTTTGCTGAACACTATGCCTTTACTCCCTCATTTTCTCTGGCTGCCTATGTACTGTATGGGCATAATACCAGATGGGTTTACAAAGAAATATCAATTCAGGCTCAAAGGGGCTAGTAAGGGACAATGTTATTTATTCAGGCAAACAAACGAAAGAAAATGCCCTAATAATCTAATAACTCCACTCAGTCAAACTACTTATTACAGCAAATAGGCAAAGACAGGCATTGTAAAAATTCACAGCAGACTCTCAAGAAAGAAATCATATTTTCATGTATGGCTCAAGTCTCACAGTTTGCCTAGAACAGTTCCATCGTCCCTATTTCATGCATCTTAACTACAAATTTTGAGTTGCTGTACATATAAGTTTGCCCAAAGTTATCACATAATCATGCTGACTCGATTAGAAACAGGGCTTGCCCTTTCCCTTTCCCCCCTCACACACTTTGCCTAGGCAAAGTGTGCAAAAGTAATAAGATTGGTAGGGCTACCCACGACCAGACTATGACTCTAAAATCGTCGGCGCACCTTCCCCCTCACACACTTTGCCTTGGGCAAAGTGTGTCAATGAAAAGATCATCCCTTAACTCAAAGGGAAACCGACTAAAAAATAAAAATAAAAATAAAAATAATTTGGGAGGGCAAATGAGGTGGAGGTAAATGCAAGGTAGAACCTGAATTAGGTGCACGCAAAGTGGCCATTAATGTGTTTAGCAGCTCCGCGAGGCCTTTTTACATGCTTTCTGGTCGCCTTAGGACTTTGCCCGGAATCAGTAGCGTGAACACATCTGCCCAGACCTTGACTTCGTTCCAGGGGTCATCCTTGCAACTTTAGGGAACTCATCCATCTTCTAGCGTAATCTGCAGTTTGACCAAGTAGCCGGTATGCCCACACAGCTACCCTTTCGCCTTCAATGACCTGCACCTCAAAAACAAAGAAATCCTTTCCCCTTATGGGATCAAAAAAGTCAAAGTTCTCCATTCGATTTATTCAAAATAAAACAAAATAGAATAAAACTAAAATATTATACAAGAAGATACCAGATTGCCTCCCGGTCAGCGCCTTAGTTATCGTCATGGGCATGACGTGATGTATGCTCACCATTCTTCATGGTGCGAGGTTTAAGCTTCTCCTCATTGTGCCCATAAGAAGCCTTCAGATACTTAAGAAGATCTGAAAAGTTGCTCATCATCCATCCTTTTAAAGTATCAGAAGCTTTGCCCAAACCAAATGGTATTCGCATGTTGGTGGTGGGCGTCTTCCTCTTGTCATTAGGATGTTGGGCAAACGTCTCATGGGCTTTCCTTTCTGAACTTTCACTGGACTCATCACTGCTGCCCTTGAGATATTATTCACTTGTCCTAGGTAGAGATATTTGATAAGTTTGTGGAATTTCTTCAATTCTTGCTCGGGTGCTTGCTCAAAGGGCGACACCAATCTCTCCTCTGGAACAAATTTATTAGTTGGGCTCGTGGGGATGAAAGTGCTAGATGGTTCTAGGATTCCAATATGTAGTACCGCCTCCATTTTCTCTTCCATTTCGTCATCTTTGGCAAACTGTTCAACATTCGCCACTTTGCCCAAACCGGTTGCTACGTTTAGACCTGCTTCTCTGCCCAGACTATCAGGTGTGCCCAAATGTTTGTTTTCTGATTTATTGACCTTTGCTAACCTTCCTGGAAATGGGGGTTTGATCACTATAGTCTGTGGTTTGGGCTTTGACTCCTTTATTTTGGCAGACTTGTCTTCACGTTTGAAAAGTCTCTTTAGGGCTTCAAATTCTACCATGTCTCGGTTTGGTCTCTTTCCCTTCTCTGGAAGTATGTCTTCACTCTTTATTTGGACGGTACTTTGTTGCGCCTCTTGGGCAGATTGCTCCTCTTGGGCAGACTGATCCTCTGTTTTCTCTTCCAATCTTGCCACAATTTGGGCAAGCTGTGATATTTGGGCATTAAGATTCTGAAATCCTTCCACCATCTCCTTCTTGAAATTTTCGTTATCTTGTTGGGTTTTATGTTCTCTTGTTGAACTTTCATGTTCTCCATCATTACATGGTTCACAAGCTCGGCTAGAGACGACTCTTGATTTTCATCATATTGCTGGGGTTCAAAGTATTGTTGATCTCGCTCTTGGCTTCCCTCTTGATAGTTGTCTTGCCCATACCCAAAATTCTTTTGATATCTGATTTCTGGTATGCTGGTATGGGCATACGGGTCATAGTAATCCGTTCTGCTTTGCCCAAAGCTGTTAAGTTCACCTCTATCGTCTGCCTTGAGTGGTCCGGTGACCATATGCTCCATGAATTTCTCAATGGTGTTGCAAAGCTGATCGATTTTATTATCAGTTGCTATGGGCATAGCAACTGTCTGTTTGGGCAATTCATACTCATCTTCGCGGGATTCTTCAGCCAACTCTTTGAATATTTTGAACGCCTCACTTGCACTTTTATTCATAATAGAACCCCCACATGCTGCACGAATTATCATTCTCTCTTGTCCTCTTAGCCCGGATACGAAGTATTGGACCAATTCATGATCTGGAATCTGGTGGTATGGGCATAGCGCTAGAATTTCTTTGAATCGAACCCAATAGTCATGGAACGATTCTCCGGCGCCCATTTTGATGTTGTAAATTCTCTTCTTCATTTGCAAGATTCGAGACATGGGGAAGTACTTCTTCAAGAATTGATGCTGCAATTCTTGCCATGTTGTAATTTCGCCTCTGGGCAAACTGTAAAGCCAATCTCTTGCCCCATCAGCAAGGGAGAAGGGAAAGGCTAACAGTCGAATGTATTCTGCCAGTGTGCCCATAGCACGTATAGTACCACATGCCATCTCAAAATCTTGCAAATGTCGTTGAGGGTCCTCCCAAGGCATATCGCTGAATCTGGGCAAGATCTGATTAAAACTCTGCTTCATTTCCCAATCTGCAGTGATTCTGGGCAAAGTGATGCCCAGGGGTCCGAAGCTCAAATCGGTGGGGAACATCATTTCCCTCAAGGTCTGGACTACTGGTGGGTCATACTGGTTACCCATCTCTATTCTCAAGCCAAAAGGGTACTGCCCTCTTGCTCTTCTTTGGACTGCACGTGCTCTTTGCCCTGCTCTTCTCGTTCTGCCCTCCTTTGCCCTGTACGGTCAAGCTGGAGCAAAAACAAAAATAACAAGTCAAATAACACAGAAGACTTATTGCTGGAATATTGCCTCCCCGGCAACGGCGCCAATTTTGACGAGCGCGTATGCTTGTCGTTTGAGCAAACGCGCTGCCAAAATAAATTTATAATTCTGCCAGTACCCTTACAACTACAAAAACGTAGATAATGGTAAGTACGTGGGGTCGGTCCCACGAGGAGGCAATTGCAATAAGTGATCTCGGCTAGTCCAAGGGTTGTCACGTTTTAAAAAAGGTTTTGATTGGTTGCTGTGGGCACAGCGGTTTTAATCAAGCTACCAAACTCAAACAATTAAATATAAACTCACTATGACTAAACTGAACAGACAGAAAATATACTAAACACTATGACCAAACTGAACAGATAACTAAAATAACGAAAATTAAATAATGGAAAACAAGCATCTGGGCATACAGCGTCTCTCAGGGTCATCCGGGCAAACTACCGGTCATCGGCACTAAGGATTTCTACCAGCGGTTTGTCAGCAGTTATAGGGTGCAAAAACAAAAGTGGTCCTATTGCGTCACGCCCAGCAATTGCCCCACCCCTTATCTATCCTTACTGTGTAAAGAGAAGGCAAGCTAACACTATGCCTAAACCCCTGGATCTGAACAATTCGATAACCTATGCGACCAAACATGGATCTAGTTTGCCCAAACCCGCATTACCCTCTAGACAGACCCGCTCGGCCAATAGCATGCTCGAAACATACGACCGCATCTCCTGCAAGTTCTAGTGCTATGCCCGCAATAATACTACAAGGTACATCTATGCGGTTTGCCAATCACCAGTATCCCAGTTTGTAAAGGTTCACTAGTGGTCGTCCTAGTTTGCCCAAACTCCCCAGAAATAAACCTCAACCAACTTTGCCTCGGGAACAAACGCCCAACCGGCTACTCTAGCCCTATCAGCCTCTCGGTCTCACTTAGCCCAAAATCCCCCTCGATCTGCCTTTTCCCAGACACAGATTACTAGCTATGCATAATCAAATCGAAAATAAATAAAATAAAAACAGAATAAAACATGCTGAAATTGAATCTTGAATTAAAGTACTGAATGTCTAGAACATAAATAAATTAATTGACGAAATTAAAAACATTAAATCGAAACGAATTCGCCCTGCTATGCCCGAAGGCCCATAACCGACGAGAACTCGACTCCTTCTTCTTCAGCCCATCAATGGCGTTTTTATGAATTTTTGGGTGTTTATTTCGTCCCTCTCTCTATCTGGTGTGCTCCCGTGTGCCTTTTTTAGGGTTTTTCTGATCAGCGATTATATATGTGTGGTCTCTAGGGCATCAGATTTGTATTAATGGGCTGATGGGCCTGGTGGGCTTGGGCCGTCTGGGCGTAGTCCGTCCAGAGTTTGTTCTTGCTGGAACTCTTGGCGGTCAAAGATTGTCCTGGTCTTTAGGGTCTCTTTCCTTATCAGCTGACCGGATAGAGATGTGGGGATAAGGCAGAATCCCCCAATTTTCGGACTTTGTTGCTCTGGTGTGGCCGATACTCGCCGTTTTCCCAAAGTGTGTCTTCACCCAAGGTGGTGACTTTGCCCAAAGTGGTGACTTTGCCCATAGTGGTGACTTTGCCCATAGTGGTGACTTTGCCCATAGTGTCGACTTTGCCTCCTTTGGTAAAACTGCTCCAGTCACTTTGCCCATAGTGTCGACTTTGCCTCCTTGGGTCAAACTGCTCAAGTCACTTTGCCTTGGATCCCCGTGTTTGCCCAAACTGGGCAACTTTCTGGCCTCTTTCGCACAATCTACCACCTACTACCTGCAACCCTGCATTCTTTGCCTAAACACTCCATTGTGCCCTCCCAGACACACTAAAGACTCAAACTAACTCAATAAAAGAATAAAAAGTGCTCTAAGATGAGCAAATAAAATGGCTCATCATCAGTCTTGGAAAAAGGCGATGAAATCTGAGATTGAATCAATGGATTCAAATCAGGTCTGGAATTGATACGTACCTCGATTGATAGAATAAGGAATAGATACGAAGAACACGGAAATTAGATACCTTGGGTTGAGATCTCAAACCTCTGGGTTAATTCGTGGAATGATTTAGATGAAAACCTAAACCCCAACACGCGATTGACTCAGCAATTCGAAGAACGATGAAGACACACGACGAAGTATGGATGCTTCGTAGATTCGCCGGTTGATCTCTTTGGATAATCGAAAAGAGAACGAATTCGAGAGAGAAATAACTCACATAAAAATATTATAATTGTTCAAAGTTGTGTTCTAAAACAATAGGGTTCAAGGCCTTATATAGGCTGACCTAAAAAGACCACAAAAGAAAAGGAAATATGCTGCAAAGTCTCGAATTCGCGAAAACGCGATTTCCATAAAAATCTGGGCTCATGTCGGACGACAGGAAATGGTGTCGTCCGACATCCTCTTGTCGTCCGACAGGAAATCCTGTCGTCCGACAAATCTTCTTCGTTCGCAGGCTCAACCTGCGAATCCCGTCTGTACCGTCCCTCTTTTACACTGCATGTCGTCCGACATCCTAGAGGTGTCGTCCGACAAACCACTTTTCGGCCGACAGCTTTCCATGTCGTCCGACACAAGCTGCTCTGGCTTCGTCTTCATGGTTCCAGCTTCGTCTTCTGTTGGTTCGGCCTCCTCGTACGCAATCAGATTGATGAGGCTTGGCTTCTCCACTTCACCAATGGGTTTCTTCAATAGCTCTTGCGCCCATACTTCTTGGATCATCGAAATCAAGCTTGCCTTGAACTTCTTGGCTCTCGAGCGCGTAACTGGTCCAGCTGGAACTCGCACCGGGTCTTGTATCAACGACGACTCTTGGGCTGCATCAGGAATCTTGTAGCACCGCCCAAAGGTGTAAAAGCCATTGGTTGCAAGTGGGTGTACAAGAGAAAAAGAGGGTCTGACGGGAAGGTTGAAACCTTCAAGGCTAGGCTTGTTGCGAAGGGGTATACTCAGAAAGAAGGGATCGATTATGAGGAAACCTTTTCGCCGGTAGCTATGCTAAAGTCGATCCGGATTCTTTTGTCTATAGCATCTTATATGGATTATGAGGTGTGGCAAATGGACGTCAAGACAGCATTCTTGAATGGGAATCTTGACGAGACCATTTACATGAGACAGCCAGAAGGTTTCATTAAGAAAGGCCAAGAGCATCTAGTGTGTAAGCTAAACCAATCCATTTATGGATTGAAGCAAGCTTCTAGATCTTGGAACATGCGGTTTGATGAGGTTATCCAGTCTTATGGATTCATTCAAAGCATGGACGAGTCGTGTGTATACCGGAGAAGTGACGGAAACAGTGTGGCGTTTCTCGTGCTTTATGTAGACGACATCCTTCTAATTGGCAACAATGTGAAGATGCTGTCGGACATAAAGGGATGGTTTTCCAAGCAATTCGATATGAAAGACTTAGGACAAGTTGGGCATGTTCTTGGGATCAAGGTTATAAGGGATCGCCGGAAAAGAACATTAAGCTTGTCCCAGGCTTCATATATTGATACGATTCTGGCTCGTTTCAACATGCAGAATTCCAAGAGAGGTGCTCAACCTTTCTGCCATGGAATTCATCTATCTAAAGACATGTGTCCCAAAACACAAAAGGAGATAGATTACATGAAGAAGGTTCCTTATGCTTCGGCAGTAGGAAGTCTAATGTATGCCATGTGATGGAGTTATATTCTAAATGTCTAGTTTAGTGACAATATGGAACTCCTTATCTGTGTTTTACATTATCTATTAATCAAACCGTCGGCATTTTATCTATCATATACTTGAATGCAATAGTCCTAGATATATACGTTGTAGACAGTATGGCGTGAGGAGACACGCGGAAGATCATACTGTCGGTTACTCGTATACTATCGAACAGAAGCTCACGACTTAGATGGACAGGGACAATCCATCGGTACGTCGTAGTGTGACTGGGTAATAGTTGGTCTTGACTATTATGTTACACTCGTACACTTGGTGTATTGAGCAGGACCACAGGAGGGCGTTCGATTTATACTAATCGACGTAATCGAACTAGACCTCAGAATTACGGATATACGAATTCCTAATCCCTATATAATTATAGGTGCGTGTGTCCAATTCTCGGTTCTTTAACTTACCAATGAGTGAGACTATTGGATTAGTCGAGATACTCGGTAAATTGGGAATCGGAATTGTACACACGGCATGCTATAGATTATAGACAGGAAACCGTGTCCCGTTTATCGGGTTGATGATGTCCCCGAGATGAGCTCATAAAGTTTATCATGTAAACCCTGCAGGTGGATTTGTTCCACATGATAATAAGGTTGAGTGGTACTAGTCTCGGATAATAAGAGACGAATTAATTTAATTATTAGTAATAAAATTAATTCGTGGACATACGATATCTTAAACACGGGGAAGGTCGTTTATGTAATTTCGGCGGAATTATTATTGTTGAAATAATATTAAAATTAATTTCGGGAATTCAATTATTATTTTATAGTGGAGTTAATAATAATTAAAATTGAAATTGATTAATTAAGGAATTGTTTTTACGTATTCCAAGTTAATTAATATTTCAATTTAGCCCTTAATTAATTTATCCTAAGGTCCCTAACGTAACTCTATATAAACCCCCTCCCTTACTCTCCTAAAACCTAACATTCGCCGCTATTTCATTTTGCTGAGAAAAACAATTGCGTTAACGCAATTATTATTTTTCTCTGTAAAATTAAATAAGTTTGCGCTAATATTTTTCTCTTAGAGAGAAAAAGATATATTAACGCTGCTGTTGGTGGAGAGAGTACAGACGGGAGAACTCCAGCGGATCGTTGCCCACACAACGGTTGGAGTCGGGATCTGAGGCATACGTTAGAAGCATCTAAGGTCTCAACAATCGACCGAGAAGGTATGAGATCGAATCTCAATTCCGCAATTTCATTCGATCTAATTTCTCGTTGATGATACATGAATGTAAGATCGGGTCCCGTGGTTTGGATGTGATGTTCTCGGACTGCTGGGAGGTTTCTGACCTCCGGCATGGCAGTCGGATCGAGAAAATCGCATCGGAAAAGCCAGAACGGGCGAAACCCGCCGCTGTTCGCGACGGGTGTCGGACGACAGGTTTTGCTGTCGGCCGACAGGCTTGTCGGACGACACCTTCTGGTGTCGGACGACATTGGACAGCCTTGTCGGACGACACCTTATGGTGTCGGACGACAGAGAGGCCAGAAGCCTCTCGTTTTGCGCGGTCGTGCCTCGGGTGCGATGGCTGGGTGCAATACGGGTCAGAGGCTTCGTCGTGAACACAGTGGGCACACTGGATGTCGACTGGGCTTGTCCGGATGTTCGAGTAGTCGAACGGACATGTCCCGGGTAGTCGATTTCCAACAATTGGTATCAGAGCGAGGTTTATACGTTCTTTATATTGTTTGCGAGAATTGTTTTGCAGGATCACCCGATTATTATGGCCAATTTATTTTTGGTATTTTGTGCTATATGTGTGTGTGGTTTTGATTAAACTCTCGGGATTGTCGAGATCGTTTTATTTTTTGGAAAGTTGCTTGTTTGTAATAGATAAAAACGACGGGTTGAGTCGTTAGGTTTATTTATTTTTTCGTTGCATCCGGGACTTGTATAGGGTCGATCAAAATGTATAGGATCGATACCGGACTTAGTAGAATAATTTTGTAATTAATTTCTGCTATTGGATCGAGACGAGATCGAAGCCCGGAGGAACGAGAATCGAAGTCGAGACGAGCAACGAGTTCGAGTTCCAAGAGACGTGCATTCAAGATTTTAAGGCCATAATAATCGGGCCACGTTAATTGCTTTCTTATGTGATTTACGTGTTTTATTATGCTTATTATTTTATGCATGTATATCCCTAAATCGTAAAATACTAAGTGGGAGAGGGATTGAAAACAATCCCGCGGTCTCCATTCTCTGTTTCGAGAGTGATGTGTATTGACTTACGAGTTGGCTTTAGTGTCATCCTCCCTATCGGATAAAGTCGATACACGGAAATCACTTTGATCGAAAATCGAATGAAATTCCAATTTTAAAATTGAACAATTAAGTTTTTCAAAGCAATGCCTAATCTGTCTTTCAAAGACTAATTTCAACTCGACTCATTCTCACCCCGGGGAGTGGAATGGAGCCAAAGCGCTTGGTTATGTCGATGACACAGATTAGAGACATTCGAGTCATTTGATGACTAGATCGATTGTCTGGTTGGCTCCCTCACTTTGTGAGAGATAGGGCTCAATTGCATGATTGATCGCTGGTTAGAAACTTCGAGTTTCACTTACGAGATATCAAGCTTTGATTAACGAAATTGTGAAATTAAATAAATGGAATTCAATTAACAAAGTTGTTTGTTTAGTAAACGTCCACACTATCTTGGCTTACTAGACGGAAACGGAACTTTGGGTTAATTGAGGCTCGACAGTTATAGGAAATCGTAAAGGGACCGCATGTCAACGTAAACGTCCACACTAACGTGGCTTGCGGTGGGCGTGTAGTTTCCGAGCGGTTAACTTAGTACTGAGAAATGGTATACACTTAGGTACGCTTTACAGTATCCTCCCCATCGGAGTCATTGCTGTAATGATGTACGACCGAAGTAAAAGTCCAGTTATAAAATCGTTTGGACTAGTATACGTCCACATGAACGTGGCATGCTAGTCTGATAGGATTTTAGGATTGATTGGTAAATTTAATGATATTAATTAAGGGAGTTAATATCGAATTAAATTTGACAGTTTGATTTGTCTCTTTTTATAGATATGGCACTCAACCCACTGTCCATCATACTAAAAGAAAACAAACTCACTGGTCCAAATTATGTTGATTGGAAACGAAACTTGGACATTGTCCTGACTGCTGAGGAGTACAAGTATGTACTCCATGAGGTTTGTCCTGATGAACCTATTGACACCTCCACTCCTGAGGAAAAGGAAGCTCATCGGAAGTGGGTCAAGGCTGATCAGATGGCGCGGTGCTACATTTTGGCTTCTATGTCAAATGTGCTGCAACATCAGCATGAGGCCATGACCACTGCCTATGATATGATGCTTAACCTCAAGGAGATGTTTGGTAGTCAGGATAGGGCAGCCAGGCAAGATGCTATGAGGAAACTCATGACGGCCACCATGTCCGAAGGAACGCCCGTAAGGGATCATATCCTTAGGATGATTGGCTATCTGAATGAGATAGAGATTATGGGAGGAACTATCGATGGGGAAACCCAGATCGATATAGTGCTCCAGTCTCTGCCTAGGAGTTTTGAGCAGTTCCGCCTGAACTATAACATGAACAAGAGGTTATATACGTTGGCGGAACTCCTGACTGAACTCCAGGCGGCAGAGGGAATCTTTAAGAAACCTCAGGCACTTGTGGCTGTGAAACTTCCTGGCCCTCCGGGAGCTAAGAGGAAGAAGAAGCAAGGACGGAAACCCAGTGGACCCAGAATTGGTGGACCACAGAATGGAGTGAACAAGCCCAAGGGCAAGTGTTTCCGTTGCAAGCAGTCTGGACATTGGAAGTCTAATTGTCCTCTCAGACAAGGAGGTATGAACTTTTCCTTAGTCACTGAAACATGTTTAGAGGTGTTATCCACCGGTACCTGGTGTGTGGATACGGGAGCCACTGATCATGTCTGCAATTCTTTGCAGGGGTTCCAGGAAACCCGGCGGCTTAGAGAGGGAGAGATCACCATCTACATGGGCAATGCTACGAAAGTGGCGGCAGTTGCAGTGGGAGATGTTCATTTATCTTTTAATAATAAAGTTTTGGTATTGAATAATTGTCTTTATGTACCGAATTTTAGAAAGAACCTTGTTTCGGTTTCTAAATTGGTTTTGAATAAATATTCTGTTTCTTTTGATAGTTCTGTTATTATCAAAAAGAATGGTAAGTATATCTGTTCTGGTACATTGATAGGCAACTTATATATACTGAATCCTGATTATTCCACGATGCAACGAGTAGAGTCAAATAATACATCTAGTACCAATAAGAGAAAAGAGCCTTCTAGGATGAATCAAAAGTACTTATGGCATCTTAGGCTAGGTCATATTAACTTGGGTAGGATTCAAAGGTTGATAACTGATGAAATACTCAGTAGTGTGAAAGATGAGGACTTTCCAACCTGCGAATCATGCCTGGAAGGAAAAATGACCAAGCGACCCTTTAGTGATAAAGGGTATAGATCCAAGGAAGTACTAGAGTTGATTCACTCTGATTTGTGCGGGCCTTTATCTGTCCAAGCGAGAGGAGGTTATGAATATTTCGTAACCTTCACTGATGATTACTCAAGGTATGGTTTTATATACCTGATGCGCCGCAAGAGCGAGTGCTTTGACAAGTTCAAGGAGTACAAAGCTCTTGTGGAGAACCTTCATGGTAAAACCATAAAGACTCTACGATCTGATCGTGGAGGAGATTACCTCTCGGGAGAGTTTAAGGCGTACTTATTAGAGAATGGGATTGACTCCCAGATGACTGCACCATACACGCCCCAGCAGAATGGTGTAGCAGAAAGAAGGAATAGGACTCTTATGGAAATGGTAAGATCTATGATGAGTTATTCAGAACTACCAGTTTCGTTCTGGGGATATGCCTTGGAAACAGCGGCGTATATCCTGAACTTAGTTCCTTCTAAATCAGTCCCTAAGATGCCCTCGGAATTGTGGACCGGGCGAAAGCTGAACTTGAAACACATTCGGATCTGGGGTTGTCCAGCACATGTGCTGAAACATGGGGCTGATAAATTGGAATCTCGTTCAGATATTCGGTTGTTTATAGGATATCCTAGAGGAACGAAAGGTGGTCTATTCTATAGTCCTGAGGACCAGAAGATCGTTGTTAGCACCAACGCTCGGTTCTTGGAAGAGGATTATATAATGGACCACAAGCCCAAGAGTGAGATAATACTAAACGAACTGAGAGGGGACGATCAAGGCTTAGATCCAACCCAACCGGGTGATACGCCACCACAGTCTGCACCTGTAGTTACTGAGGTTACACCGGAGCGTCGTCGTAGTGGGAGGGTTGTTCGACAACCCGATAGGTTCATGTTTATAGGTGAGTCTTCGGACTTGTTACCTGGAGAACATGAAGCCGATCCCTGGACCTACGGCGAGGCGCTTAAAGATCAAGATGCTCAGTCTTGGCAAAAGGCGATGAAATCTGAGATTGAATCAATGGATTCAAATCAGGTCTGGAATCTTGTAGCACCGCCCAAAGGTGTAAAAGCCATTGGTTGCAAGTGGGTGTACAAGAGAAAAAGAGGGTCTGACGGGAAGTTTGAAACCTTCAAGGCTAGGCTTGTTGCGAAGGGGTATACTCAGAAAGAAGGGATCGATTATGAGGAAACCTTTTCGCCGGTAGCTATGCTAAAGTCGATCCGGATTCTTTTGTCTATAGCAGCCCATATGGATTATGAGGTGTGGCAAATGGACGTCAAGACAGCATTCTTGAATGGGAATCTTGACGAGACCATTTACATGAGACAGCCAGAAGGTTTCATCAAGAAAGGCCAAGAGCATCTAGTGTGTAAGCTAAACCGATCCATTTATGGATTGAAGCAAGCTTCTAGATCTTGGAACATGCGGTTTGATGAGGTTATCCAGTCTTATGGATTCATTCAAAGCATGGACGAGTCGTGTGTATACCGGAGAAGTGACGGAAACAGCGTGGCGTTTCTCGTGCTTTATGTAGATGACATTCTTCTAATTGGCAACAATGTGAAGATGTTGTCGGACATAAAGGGATGGTTGTCCAAGCAATTCGATATGAAAGACTTAGGGCAAGTTGGGCATGTTCTTGGGATCAAGGTTATACGGGATCGCCAGAAAAGAACATTGATCTTGTCCCAGGCTTCATATATTGATACGATTCTGGCTCGTTTCAACATGCAGAATTCCAAGAGAGGTGCTCAACCTTTCTGCCATGGAATTCATCTATCTAAAGACATGTGTCCCAAAACACAAAAGGAGATAGATTACATGAAGAAGGTTCCTTATGCTTCGGCAGTAGGAAGTCTAATGTATGCCATGTTGTGCACGAGACCTGATATCTGCTATGCCGTGGGCATGGTAGCTAGATATCAAAGTAACCCTGGACAGGGTCACTGGACAGCTGTAAAGAACATACTTAAGTACCTGCGAAGGACTAGGAATTATGTTCTGAGTTACAAAGCGTCCGAGTTGATTCCTATTGGTTACACAGACTCGGATTTCCAATCTGATAAGGATCAGCGAAAGTCTACATCAGGCTATGTGTTCACATTGGGAGGTGGAGCAGTCTCATGGAAGAGTGTTAAGCAGAAATGCATTTCGGACTCTACCATGGAAGCCGAATATGTAGCAGCCTCTGAGGCAGCTAAAGAATCGGTGTGGCTCCGGAACTTCCTTATGGACTTGGATGTGGTTCCTAAAATGCCTAGAGCTATCACAATTTATTGTGACAATAGCGGTGCAGTGGCAAATGCAAAGGAACCACGAGCCCACAATGCGAGTAAACACATAGATCGCAAGTACCACCTGATTAGAGACATCGTCAGGAGGGGCGATGCGGTTGTCACCAAGATTACATCAGCGGATAACCTGGCTGACCCCTTTACGAAGGCACTTCCAGCGGAAGCGTTCAAGAGACACGTGAAGGGGATGGGTATCGGATGTATGGTAGAGGGCAACTAGACTTTTAGTATAAGTGGGAGATTGATGGAGTTATATTCTAAATGTCTAGTTTAGTGACAATATGGAACTCCTTATCTGTGTTTTACATTATCTATTAATCAAACCGTCGGCATTTTATCTATCATATACTTGAATGCAATAGTCCTAGATATATACGTTGTAGACAGTATGGCGTGAGGAGACACGCGGAAGATCATACTGTCGGTTACTCGTATACTATCGAACAGAAGCTCACGACTTAGATGGACAGGGACAATCCATCGGTACGTCGTAGTGTGACTGGGTAATAGTTGGTCTTGACTATTATGTTACACTCGTACACTTGGTGTATTGAGCAGGACCACAGGAGGGCGTTCGATTTATACTAATCGACGTAATCGAACTAGACCTCAGAATTACGGATATACGAATTCCTAATCCCTATATAATTATAGGTGCGTGTGTCCAATTCTCGGTTCTTTAACTTACCAATGAGTGAGACTATTGGATTAGTCGAGATACTCGGTAAATTGGGAATCGGAATTGTACACACGGCATGCTATAGATTATAGACAGGAAACCGTGTCCCGTTTATCGGGTTGATGATGTCCCCGAGATGAGCTCATAAAGTTTATCATGTAAACCGTGCAGGTGGATTTGTTCCACATGATAATAAGGTTGAGTGGTACTAGTCTCGGATAATAAGAGACGAATTAATTTAATTATTAGTAATAAAATTAATTCGTGGACATACGATATCTTAAACACGGGGAAGGTCGTTTATGTAATTTCGGCGGAATTATTATTGTTGAAATAATATTAAAATTAATTTCGGGAATTCAATTATTATTTTATAGTGGAGTTAATAATAATTAAAATTGAAATTGATTAATTAAGGAATTGTTTTTACGTATTCCAAGTTAATTAATATTTCAATTTAGCCCTTAATTAATTTATCCTAAGGTCCCTAACGTAACTCTATATAAACCCCCTCCCTTACTCTCCTAAAACCTAACATTCGCCGCTATTTCATTTTGCTGAGAAAAACAATTGCGTTAACGCAATTATTATTTTTCTCTGTAAAATTAAATAAGTTTGCGCTAATATTTTTCTCTTAGAGAGAAAAAGATATATTAACGCTACTGTTGGTGGAGAGAGTACAGACGGGAGAACTCCAGCGGATCGTTGCCCACACAACGGTTGGAGTCGGGATCTGAGGCATACGTTAGAAGCATCTAAGGTCTCAACAATCGACCGAGAAGGTATGAGATCGAATCTCAATTCCGCAATTTCATTCGATCTAATTTCTCGTTGATGATACATGAATGTAAGATCGGGTCCCGTGGTTTGGATGTGATGTTCTCGGACTGCTGGGAGGTTTCTGACCTCCGGCATGGCAGTCGGATCGAGAAAATCGCATCGGAAAAGCCAGAACGGGCGAAACCCGCCGCTGTTCGCGACGGGTGTCGGACGACAGGTTTTGCTGTCGGCCGACAGGCTTGTCGGACGACACCTTCTGGTGTCGGACGACATTGGACAGCCTTGTCGGACGACACCTTATGGTGTCAGACGACAGAGAGGCCAGAAGCCTCTCGTTTTGCGCGGTCGTGCCTCGGGTGCGATGGCTGGGTGCAATACGGGTCAGAGGCTTCGTCGTGAACACAGTGGGTGATGGAGTCGTATTCTAAATGTCTAGTTTAGTGCAAATACGGAACTCCTTATCTATACCTTAATTCGAGATATGATTCAAGCATGATTGCATTTAATGCAATAGTCCTTGATGTATACGTTGTAGACAGTATGGCGTGAGGAGACACGCGGAAGATCATACTGTCGGTTACTCGTATACTATCGAACAGTAGCTCACGACTTAGATGGACAGGGACAATCCATCGGTACGTCGTAGTGTGACTGGTAGATAGTCGGTCTTGACTATCATGTTACACTCGTACACTTGGTGTATTGAGCAGGACCACGGGAGGGCGTTCGATTTATACTAATCAAAGTAATCGAACCAGACCTCAGATATTGCGGATATACGAATTCCTAATCCCTATATAATTATAGGTGCGTGTGTCCAATTCTCGGTTCTTTAATCTACCAATGAGTGAGACTAATTGATTAGTCGAGATTCTCGGTAAATTGGGAATCGTAATTGTACACACGGCATGCTGTAGATTATAGACAGGAAACCGTGTCCCGTTTATCGGGTTGATGATGTCCCCGAGATGAGCTCATAAAGTTTATCATGTAAACCCTGCAGGTGGATTTGATCCACATGATAATAAGGATGAGTGGTACTAGTCTCGGATAATAAGAAACGAATTAATTTAATTATTAGTAATTGAAATTAATTCGTGGACATTCGATATCTTAAACACGGGGAAAGTCGTATATGTAATTTCGGCGGAAATATTATTGTTGATATAATATTAAATTAATTTCGGGAATTCAATTATTATTTTATAGTGGAGTTAATAATAATTAAATTTGAAATCGATTAATTAAGGAATTGCTTTTAAGTATTCCAAGTTAATTAATATTTCATTTTAGCCCCTAATTAATTTACCTAAGAGGTCCCTAGCGTAACTCTATTTAAACCCCCCCTTGCCCTCTCCTAAACCTACAGAACGCCGCAACAATTAATTTCAGCAGAGAAAATAATTGCGTTAGCGCAATTAAGATTTTTCTCTGTTAAAATTAATTTGTTAACGCAAATAAATTTATTCTCAGAGAATGATTTATAACGCTGGTTTTGAGAAAGGAGAGAGCAGAAAAGGGAGACCCAACGGATCATTGCCCACACAACGGTTGGAGTCGGGAAGAGGCATACGCTAGCAATCGCTAAGGTTTCAACAATTCGGCTCCTCCGAATCACGCGACAAAGGTATGAGATCGAACTCTTTTTCCGCAATATTCGATCTCTTGATTCGTTAAAAATACATCGGACGAACGATCGGGTTCCGGGAGTCGTGGTACGTGTTCCTCGACTACTGGGGGGTCAAGGACCTCCGGATCGGTGGTCGGAAGAGGAAAAACGGACCAGAAATGAGCCCGGAACAGCAGCAGCGCGCTGCTGTTCGTCACGAGCAGCGCCCGCTGGAAGCCAGGCAGCGCTCGCTGCCAAGGGCATCTCCAGCGCCCGCTGGTGGCAAGGCAGCGGCCGCTGAAGGGGTCAGCGACCGCTGGTGGCGGGGCAGCGCCCGCTGGCTGCATCAGACAACATCCGGTTCGCGCGGTTGCGCCTCGTGCGCGGCGGCTGGGCGTGAATCGGCTGCGGGGCTTCGTCGTCAGCGTAGAGCTGTCATGTGAGGTCGACTGGGCGTGTTCGGATGTTCGAGTGATCGAACGGACACGTCCCGGGTAGTCGATTTCCAACAGTGGGCACACTGGATGTCGACTGGGCTTGTCCGGATGTTCGAGTAGTCGAACGGACATGTCCCGGGTAGTCGATTTCCAACACCATGTTGTGCACGAGACCTGATATCTGCTATGCCGTGGGCATGGTAGCTAGATATCAGAGTAACCCTGGACAGGGTCACTGGACTGCTGTAAAGAGCATACTTAAGTACCTGCGAAGGACTAGGAATTATGTTCTGAGTTACAAAGCGTCCGAGATGATTCCTATTGGTTACACAGACTCGGATTTCCAATCTGATAAGGATCAGCGAAAGTCTACATCAGGCTATGTGTTCACATTGGGAGGTGGAGCAGTCTCATGGAAGAGTGTTAAGCAGAAATGCATTTCGGACTCTACCATGAAACCTGTATAGGATCGATGCCGGAAGTAGTTAGTTTTACTTATGTAATGTTGCTGCTACTTGGTGAATCGAGAGAAGATCGAAGGCCGGACGAACGAGGGTCGAGAAGTCGAACCCGCGGCTGCTGTGCACAAACGGCGCCCGCTGGAGGGCAAACGGCGGTCGCCGTTTGCAGCTCCTCCAGCGAGCGCTGAATATAGGGCAGCGCCCGCTGCCCTAGGGTTGGCAGCAGCGGATCGGGGGATCGATGGACATCACGGAACGCTCGTCTTTGCACGGGATGATACTCCAGTGGGAGGGGTTCGTCTCTTGGCACTTAGACGAGTCGGTGGTGGACCGAGACCGAGACGAGCAACGAGACGAAGATCCGAGAAGACGTGCATGGAAGATATTTAAAGGCCATAATAATCGGGGCCACGTTAAATGCTTTTTGTGTGTTAACGTGCTTTTATTATGCTTTATTTATTTGTGCATGTTATCCCTTTCGTAAAATACTAAGTGGGAGAGGGATTGGAAACAATCCCGCGGTCTCCATTCTCTGTTTTGATAGTGATGTGTGTCACTTACGAGTTGGCTTTAGTGTCATCCTCCCTATCGGATAAAGTCGACACACGGATATCACTGGATCAAAATTCGAATTTAAAATCCACTTATAAAATTGAACAATTATATTTCTCAAAAGCAATGCCTAATCTGTCATTCAAAGACTAATTTCAACTCGACTCATTCTCACCCCGGGGAGTGGAATGGAGCCAAAGCGCTTGGTTATGTCGATGACACAGATTAGAGACATTCGAGTCATTCGATGACTAGATCGATTGTCTGGTTGGCTCCCTCACCTAGTGAGAGATAGGGCTCAATTGCATGATTGATCGCTGGTTAGAAACTTCGAGTTTCACTTACGAGATATCAAGCTTTGATTAATAAAATTGTGAAATTTAATAAATGTAAGAGTTAATTAACAAAGTTATTTGTTTTAGTAAACGTCCACACTATCGTGGCTTGCTAAATGGAAACGGTACTTTGGGTTAATTGAGACTCTATGACATTTAAATAAGTAGGATTCAATTAATAAAGTTGTTTGTTTAGTAAACGTCCACACTAACGTGGCTTGCTAGATGGAAACAGAACTTTGGGATTAATTGAGGCTCGACAGTTATAGAAAGTCGTGGAGGACCGCATGTCAACGTAAACGTCCACATGAACGTGGCTTGCGGTGGACATGTAGTTCCCGAGCGGTGGACTTAGTACTGAGAAATGGTACACACTTAGGTACGCTTTATAGTATCCTCCCCATCGGAGTCACTGCTATAATGATGTACGACCGAAGTGAAATCCAATCATAAAATCATTTGGACTGGTAAACGTCCACAAGAACGTGGCTTGCTATGTCTGATGAGATTTTGGAAATGATTGGTAGTTTAATGATATCACTTGAGGGAAATGATATCGAATTAAACTCATTGTTTGTTTTATATGGTATTATTCCCATTAAAAGTCAACAAACTCACTGAACCTGTTTGTATGGATTGAAAAAGAAACTTGGACATTGTCCTAACTGCAGAGGAGTACAATTATGTACTCCAAGTCGATTGACCTGCTGAGCCAAATGATGCTTCCACTACTGAGGAAAGGAAGCTCATTGGAAATGGATCAAGGCTATGAGATGACGCGGAGCAACATTATGACTTTCATGTCAAAAGTGCTGCGACATCGGGATCATGCCATGACCATTACCTATGATATGATGCTTAACCTCAAGAAGTTTTGGTTATCAGGACAGGACAGCCGGGCAAAGTGAAATGAGGCATCATGTCGGAAAGAACACCCGTAAGGGATCACGTTCTTAGAATGATGGGCTATGTTAATGAGATAGAGGTTCTGGGAGAAATCATCAATGGGGTAACCCAGGTTGATTTTGTGCTCCAGTCATTGCCGAGAAGTTTTGACCAGTTCCGCCTAAACTAAAATATGAATAAGGGGTCTTATTCATTGGCGGAGCTCCTGATTGAACTTCTAGCGGCTGAGAGAATCTTTGAGGGTCCTCAAAGCACTTATGGCTGAGAGATTGACTCTTCCTAGGCTTTCGGGCAGCAAAAGGAAGAAGAAAATACGGAAACCCAGTGGGCCTAATATATCTGGACCACGGAATGGGACAAGCAAGCCCAAGGGGCAAGTGCTTCCGTTGTAAGCAGTTTGGATACTGGAAGTTTTAATTGTCCTCTCAAAGCAACTAGAAGTTAACTTCTCTTTAGTCACCGAAACATGCTTAGTGGTGTTATCTACCAGTACCTGGTGTGTGGATACGGAAACCACTAATCATGTCTGCACTTTAATGCAGGGGTTCCAGGAAACCCGGAGACTTAGATAGGAAGAAGTAATAAACCTACATGGGCAATACTGTTAAGGTAACAGCCGTTGCAGTGGGAGATGTTAAATGGTTTTAACGGTAGGATTTTAGTTCTAATAAATTGTCTTTATGTGCCGGCATTTAGAAAGAAATTTCATTTCGGATTTCTAAATTGGCTTAGAATAGATATTCTGTTTCTTATGATAGTTCATACCTATCAGAGTAGGAAACGAGGATATTATCTATTCTGGTACATTGATAGACAATTTAATACTAAATCCATGTTCTTCCACGATGCAATACACCGGAGCTAATAACACATTGTCGAACCCCAATAAGAGTAAAGATCCTTCTAGGATGAATCAAATGTACTTATGGAATCTTAGGCTAAATCATTTTAACTTAAGTACGATTCAAAGGATGAAGCTGATGGACCACTCAGCGCTAGGTTGAAGGAAAGGACCTTCCAACCTTAGAATCATACTTGGAAGTTTTAATGACCGAGCAACCCTTTATGTTTAAAGGAAAAAGATCCAAGAAAGTACTAGAGTTGATTCGCTCTGATATATGCAGACCTCTTTGAGGAGTAAGGCATATTTATCAGAAAATGGGATTAACTCCCAACAGACTACACCATTTATGCCTCGGCAAAATAATGTGTTGTAAAGAAGGAATAGGACTCTTATAGATATGGGAAAGTAGACAATAAGTTATTCGGAGTTACCTAATTCATTTTTTGGGACATGGCTTGGAAACAGCGGCGTTTATCCTGAACTTGATTCTTTTGGAAACTTGTACAGATATTCGGCTGTTTATAAGATACCCTAAGAAAACGAATTGATATATGTAATATAGTCCAAAGGACCAGATGTTCGTTGATTGACTCAACGTTCGGTTCTTAGACATGGACTATATGTATATGCAAGATCACAAGCCCAAGAGTAGGGTAATACTTAATGTGCTTAGAGGGACTGATCAAGACTTAGAACCAGCCTAACTGAGTAGTTCACTACTGTAATCTTTAGTCACTAAAGACACACCGGAGCGTCGTCGTAGTGGGAGGGTTGTTAGACAACCCGGCAAGTTCATGTTTATAGGAAAGTCTTCGGACTTGGTACCTGGAGAACATGAAGCCGACCCCTAGATCTATGACGAGACGCTGAAAGATCAAGATGCTCAGTCTTGGCAAAAGACGATGAAATATGAGATTGAATCTTTGGATTCAAATCATGTCTGGGATCTTGTAGCACCGCCCAAAGGTCTAAAAGCCATTGCTGCAAGTGCGTGTACAAGATAAAAAGAGGGTCTGACGGGAAGGTGTGAACCTTAAGGCTAGGCTTGTTGCGAAAGGGTGCACTCAGAAAGAAAGGGATCGATTATGAGTAAACTTTTCTCGCCGGTAGCTATGCTAAAGTCGATCCGGATTCTTTTGTCTTCACATGGAAGATGGAAGTCAAGACGGATTTCTAAATCGAAGTCTTGACGGGACCATCTATGTGGGACAGCCAGAGGGACTCATCGAAAAGAGCCAAGAGCATTCGGTAAGCAAGCTTAATCAATCTTAGGATTGAAGGAAGCTTCAAGATCTTGGACACATGTGGACCTATGAGAAAATCCATTTCATGGATTCATAGGGGCATGTTTAGGTCCTGTGTGTAATAAAGAAGTGACAGAAAAGATGTGGTGTTTTCTCATTCTTTATGTAGACGACATCCTTCTAAATTGGCAACAATATGAAAGATGTTATCGGACATAAAGGGATGGTTGTCCGAGTAATTCAGTGTAAGAGACTTAGGAGAAGAAGTCGGGGATTTTCTTGGGATCAAAGTTATAAATGATCGCCAGAAAAGAACATAGAACTTATCTCGAGTCTCATACTTAAATACAATTCTTACTCGTTGCAGCATACAGAATTCCAAGAAAGGTCTTCACCTTTTAGATGTGGAATTCATCTATCTAAGGTTTTGTGTCTGACACAATAAAGGAGATAGATGAAGAGTAAGCAGTTCCCTGCACCTTAATGGTGGGAAGCCTAATGTATGTAATGCTATGCACGAGACTGATATCTACTATGTCGTGGGCATGGTGGTGAGATATCATAGTAATCCTGGAAAGGATAACTCGACTGATGTAAAGAACATGTTTAGGCTCCTGCAGAGGACCGGGAATTATGTTCTGAGTTACAAAGCAGTCAAGTTGTTTCCTTTGGATTACATAGAATTGGATTTCCAAATCAAACAGGGACAGTCGAAAGTCGAAGTCAGGCTATGTGTTCTCACTGTGAAGTGGAGCAGTCACATGGAAGAATGTAAAGCAGCAATGCATTACGGACTCTACCATGGAAACTGAAAGGATAACGGCCTCTGAGGTAGTTAAAAGGTCAGTGTGGCTCCATAACTTCCTAAGGGACTTAGATGTGGTTTCTAGTTTGCCCAAAGCTATTTTGAATAGCGGTATTGGCAAACTTGAAGTGCCACAAGTCCACAGTGGGAGATAACACGTAGAGCGCAAGTACCACCTGATTCGAGAAATCGTCTAGTAAGACGATGCAGTTGTCACCTAGATAGCATCAAGAGGATTTCCTAGTAAAACCATCACAGAAGCTCTTCCAGCGGAAGCGTTGGGTAGGTGTGATCAGGTTATGGGAATCTGATGTTTGGGAGAGGGCGACTAGACTTTTAGTATAAGTGGGAGATTGATGGAGTCGTATTCTAAATGTCTAGTTTAGTGCAAATACGGAACTCCTTATCTATACCTTAATTCGAGATATGATTCAAGCATGATTGCATTTAATGCAATAGTCCTTGATGTATACGTTGTAGACAGTATGGCGTGAGGAGACACGCGGAAGATCATACTGTCGGTTACTCGTATACTATCGAACAGTAGCTCACGACTTAGATGGACAGGGACAATCCATCGGTACGTCGTAGTGTGACTGGTAGATAGTCGGTCTTGACTATCATGTTACACTCGTACACTTGGTGTATTGAGCAGGACCACGGGAGGGCGTTCGATTTATACTAATCAAAGTAATCGAACCAGACCTCAGATATTGCGGATATACGAATTCCTAATCCCTATATAATTATAGGTGCGTGTGTCGAATTCTCGGTTCTTTAATCTACCAATGAGTGAGACTAATTGATTAGTCGAGATTCTCGGTAAATTGGGAATCGTAATTGTACACACGGCATGCTGTAGATTATAGACAGGAAACCGTGTCCCGTTTATCGGGTTGATGATGTCCCCGAGATGAGCTCATAAAGTTTATCATGTAAACCCTGCAGGTGGATTTGATCCACATGATAATAAGGATGAGTGGTACTAGTCTCGGATAATAAGAAACGAATTAATTTAATTATTAGTAATTGAAATTAATTCGTGGACATTCGATATCTTAAACACGGGGAAAGTCGTATATGTAATTTCGGCGGAAATATTATTGTTGATATAATATTAAATTAATTTCGGGAATTCAATTATTATTTTATAGTGGAGTTAATAATAATTAAATTTGAAATCGATTAATTAAGGAATTGCTTTTAAGTATTCCAAGTTAATTAATATTTCATTTTAGCCCCTAATTAATTTACCTAAGAGGTCCCTAGCGTAACTCTATTTAAACCCCCCCTTGCCCTCTCCTAAACCTACAGAACGCCGCAACAATTAATTTCAGCAGAGAAAATAATTGCGTTAGCGCAATTAAGATTTTTCTCTGTTAAAATTAATTTGTTAACGCAAATAAATTTATTCTCAGAGAATGATTTATAACGCTGGTTTTGAGAAAGGAGAGAGCAGAAAAGGGAGACCCAACGGATCATTGCCCACACAACGGTTGGAGTCGGGAAGAGGCATACGCTAGCAATCGCTAAGGTTTCAACAATTCGGCTCCTCCGAATCACGCGACAAAGGTATGAGATCGAACTCTTTTTCCGCAATATTCGATCTCTTGATTCGTTAAAAATACATCGGACGAACGATCGGGTTCCGGGAGTCGTGGTACGTGTTCCTCGACTACTGGGGGGTCAAGGACCTCCGGATCGGTGGTCGGAAGAGGAAAAACAGACCAGAAACGAGCCCGGAACAGCAGCAGCGCGCTGCTGTTCGTCACGAGCAGCGCCCGCTGGAAGCCAGGCAGCGCTCGCTGCCAAGGGCATCTCCAGCGCCCGCTGGTGGCAAGGCAGCGGCCGCTGAAGGGGTCAGCGACCGCTGGTGGCGGGGCAGCGCCCGCTGGCTGCATCAGACAGCATCCGGTCCGCGCGGTTGCGCCTCGTGCGCGGCGGCTGGGCGTGAATCGGCTGCGGGGCTTCGTCGTCAGCGTAGAGCTGTCATGTGAGGTCGACTGGGCGTGTTCGGATGTTCGAGTGATCGAACGGACACGTCCCGGGTAGTCGATTTCCAACAGTGGGCACACTGGATGTCGACTGGGCTTGTCCGGATGTTCGAGTAGTCGAACGGACATGTCCCGGGTAGTCGATTTCCAACACCATGTTGTGCACGAGACTTGATATCTGCTATGCCGTGGGCATGGTAGCTAGATATCAGAGTAACCCTGGACAGGGTCACTGGACTGCTGTAAAGAGCATACTTAAGTACCTGCGAAGGACTAGGAATTATGTTCTGAGTTACAAAGCGTCCGAGATGATTCCTATTGGTTACACAGACTCGGATTTCCAATCTGATAAGGATCAGCGAAAGTCTACATCAGGCTATGTGTTCACATTGGGAGGTGGAGCAGTCTCATGGAAGAGTGTTAAGCAGAAATGCATTTCGGACTCTACCATGAAAGCCGAATATGTAGCAGCCTCTGAGGCAGCTAAAGAATCGGTGTGGCTCCGGAACTTCCTTATGGACTTGGATGTGGTTCCTAAAATGCCTAGAGCTATCACAATTTATTGTGACAATAGCGGTGCAGTGGCAAATGCAAAGGAACCACGAGCCCACAATGCGAGTAAACACATAGATCGCAAGTACCACCTGATTAGAGACATCGTCAGGAGAGGCGATGCGGTTGTCACCAAGATTGCATCAGCGGATAACCTGGCAGACCCCTTTACGAAGGCACTTCCAGCGGAAGCGTTCAAGAGACACGTGAAGGGGATGAGTATCGGATGTATGGTAGAGGGCAACTAGAGATTTAGTATAAGTGGGAGATTGATGGAGTTATATTCTAAATGTCTAGTTTAGTGACAATATGGAACTCCTTATCTGTGTTTTTCATTATCTATTAATCAAACTGTCGGCATTTTGTCTACCTTGTACTTGAATGCAATAGTCCTAGATATATACGTTGTAGACAGTATGGCGTGAGGAGACACGCGGAAGATCATACTGTCGGTTACTCGTATATTATCGAACAGAAGCTCACGACTTAGATGGACAGGGACAATCCATCGGTACGTCGTAGTGTGACTGGGTAATAGTTGGTCTTGACTATTATGTTACACTTGTACACTTGGTGTATTGAGCAGGACCACGGGAGGGCGTTCGATTTATACTAATCGACGAAATCGAACTAGACCTCGGAGATTACGGATATACGAATTCCTAATCCCTATATAATTATATGTGCGTGTGTCCAATTCTCGGTTCTTTAATATGCCAATGAGTGAGACTAATTGATTAGTCGAGATACTCGGTAAATTGGGAATCGGAATTGTACCCACGGCATGCTATAGATTATAGACAGGAAACCGTGTCCCGTTTATCGGTTTGATGATGTCCCCGAGATGAGCTCATAAAGTTTATCATGTAAACCCTGCAGGTGGATTTGTTCCACATGATAATAAGGTTGAGTGGTACTAGTCTCGGATAATAAGAAACGAATTAATTTAATTATTAGTAATTAAATAAATTCGTGGATGTTCGATATCTTAAACACGGGGAAAGTCGTATATGTAATTTCGGCGGAATTATTATTGTTGAAATAATATTAAATTTATTTCGGGAATTCAATTATAATTTTATAGTGGAATTAATTATAATTAAAATTGAATTTAATTAAAGGTTTTCTTTTAAGGACACCGGTTTAATTAAATTGCAGTTTAGCCCGGAATTTATTTACCTAAGGGGTCCCTAGTGTAACTCTATATAACCCCCCCCCCCCTTGCCTATTCTAGACCTACACTTCGCCGCTTTTTATTTTCAGCAGAGAAAATAATTGTTTAGCGCAATTAAGTTTTTCTCTGTTAAAAACATAAAGTTAGCGCTGATATTTTCTCTAAGAGAGAAAAGATATATTAACGCTGGTAGAGAAAGGAGAAAGCAGAAAAGGCAGACCCAACGGATCGTTGCCCACACAACGGTTGGAGTCGGGGAAGAGGCATACACTAGCAATCGCTAAGGTCTCAACAATCGACCGAGAAAGTATGAGATCGGTTCTTATTCCGCACTTTTAATTCGATCTCATATTTCGTTGATCATACTTTGAACGTACGATCGGATTCCGGGTATCGTGGATCGCATTCCTCGACTACTGGGGGTTCTAGGACCTCCGGATCGGTAGTCGGATGAGGAAAAACGACCCGTAAACGAGCCCGGAACAGCAACGTCGCGTAGCTGTTCGCGGACGAACAGCGCCCGCTGGTGGGCAAACAGCGACCGCTGTTTGCAGCTCCACCAGCGACCGCTGGTCTGCAATCAGCGGGCGCTGATTGGGTACAGACCTGCTCTGTTTCGCGCGGTTGTCCTCCGGGGCGATGGCTGGGCGTGAATCGGGTCAAGGGCTGTCGTGTGAACGAAGTAGCGACACCGGAGGTCGACTGGGAGCGTTCGGATGTTCGAGCAATCGAACGAACGCATCCCGGATAGTCGAAATCCAACACCTTGGTCGTCTTGGATTTATTTGCAGTCGCGCGGACACATCTCTATTTATTTTTACTCGTGGCTCCGTCATGCTTTATCTATTAGTATATGTTGATGACATCATCCTAACTGGCAATGACACTTTCCTAATTCAGAAGTTTATCTCTCGGCTAAATCAGGAATTTTCCGTCAAAGATCTTGGTCGTCTAAATTATTTCTTAGGTTTGGAAGTAACATATCATGAGTCTGGTATTTTTCTTAGTCAAAATAAATATGCTCATGATATTTTGACTCGGGCCGAACTTCTAGATTCCAATCCAATTGCCACACCTATCGCTGCTGGCTCACAACTCACTAGCAATGGAGATCCATTCCACGATTCTACTTTATATCGATCATTGGTTGGAGCCCTCCAATATTTGACTATTACTCGACCGGATATATCTTATGCAGTAAATCAAGCTAGTCAATACTTGCACGCTCCCACCATTGAGCATTATCAAGCCGTCAAACGCATTCTTCGCAATGTTAAAGGGACTATTGCGTTTGGCTTGCGTTTCTCGTACTCTCCCACCGCTACTATTCTTGGCTACTCTAATGCGGATTGGGCTCGCTGCATCGAGACTCGTCGCTCCACATATGGATACTCTATCTTTCTTGGTAACAACCTTATCTCATGGAGTGCGAAGAAACAACCAACAGTCTCTCGTTCCAGCTGTGAATCGGAGTATAGGGCTATGGCTAACACTGCTGCTGAACTTATTTGGGTCACACATATTTTGCGAGAATTACATGCCCTTCCGTCGACTGCTCCAATTCTATTTTGTGATAATCGCAGTGCTATTTTTCTCAGTTAAAATCCCATCGCTCACAAACGGGCTAAACATATTGACATCGATTATCACTTCGTTCGGGAATTAGTCGCCTCTGGCAAGCTTTCTACACGATTTGTTCCTACGGATCTTCAGCTTGCTGACATATTTACTAAGGGTCTTCCTCGACCACTTTTCACACATTTTCGGTCCAAGCTTCATGTCGGACCACCGCCGATTCGCTTGAAGGGGGGTGACAGCATGTATCAAGCCGTAGTCAAAGACAAAATCACGTCATCTCCTTAATTATAGGCATTAGCTTCCTTTTAGGCCTTTAGTCATATTCTTTCCATTCTTTGTAGATATTCTGTATTTTTCCTTTATTTATTTTGTACTATTTATATCCCTCTTTGTGAATACAGTAGTATCATTCAAGGTATCTTTTCTAGCCTTATAATATATATATATATATATATATATATATATATATATATAATATATATATATATATATATATATATATATATATATATATATATATATATATATATATATATATATATATATATATATATATATATATATATTGTTGGATTTCGACTACCCGGGATGCGTTCGTTCGATCGCTCGAACATCCGAACCATCCCAGTCGACCTTCGAAGTCACTACTTCGTTCGCTTAACAGCCCTTATCCCGAATCACGCCCAGCCATCGCCCCGGAGGACAACCGCGCGAAACGGAGCTGGACTGTACCCAATCAGCGCCCGCCGATTGCAGTCCAGCGGTCGCTGGTGGAGCTGCAAACAGCGGTCGCTGTTTGCCCACCAGCGGGCGCTGTTTGTCCGCGAACAGCAACGCGACGTTGCTGTTCCGGGCTCGTTTCCGGGTCGTTTTTCCTCATCCGACTACCGTTCCAGGGGTCCTAGAACCCCCAGTAGTCGAGGAACACGATCCACGACCCCGGAATCCGATCTACGCTCATGTACGTTCAACGAGGTAAAACGAGATCGAATAATAATTGCGGAAATAAAAGTTCCGATCTCATACCTCTCGGTCGATTGTTGAGACCTTAGATGCTTCTGGTGTATGACTCTGCCCCGATTCCAACCGTTGTGTGGGCAACGATCTGTTGGGTCTGCCTTTTCTGCTTTCTCCTTTTTCTCTACCAGCGTTAATATATCTTTTCTCTCTAAGAGAAAATATCAGCGCTAACTTAATGTTTTTAACAGAGAAAAGTTTAATTGCGCTAAACAATTATTTTTCTCTGCTGAAAATAAAAAACGGCGAAGTGTAGGTTTTAGAATAGGCAAGGGGGGGGGGGGGGGGGGTTTATATAGAGTTACACCAGGGACCCAAGGTTAAATTAATTAAGGGCTAAATTGAAATATTAATTAACTTGGAATACGAAAACGCAATTCCTTAATTAATCGATTTCAATTTTAATTATTATTAACTCCACTATAAAATAATAATTGAATTCCCGAAATTAATTTAATATTATTTCAACAATAATATTTCCGCCGAAATTACATAAACGACCTTCCCCGTGTTTAAGATATCGAACGTCCACGAATTTATTTAATTACTAATAATTAAATTAATTCGTTTCTTTTTATCCGAGACTAGTACCACTCATCCTTATTATCATGTGGAACAAATCCACCTGCAGGGTTTACATGATAAACTTTATGAGCTCATCTCGGGGACGTCATCAACCCGATAAACGAGACACGGTTTCCTGTCTATAATCTATAGCATGCCGTGTGTACAATTCCGATTCCCAATTTACCGAGTATCTCGACTAATCAAATAGTCTCACTCATTGGCAAGTTAAAGAACCGAGAATTGGACAAACGCACCTATAATTATATAGGGATTAGGAATTCGTTTATCCGTAATATCTGAGGTCTAGTTCGATTACGTCGATTAGTATAAATCGAACGCCCTCCCGTGGTCCTGCTCAATACACCAAGTGTACAAGTGTAACATAATAGTCAAGACCAACTATTACCCAGTCACACTACGACGTACCGATGGATTGTCCCTATCCATCTAAGTCGTGAGCTTCTGTTCGATAGTATACGAGTAACCGACAGTATGATCTTCCGAGTGTCTCCTCACGCCATACTGTCTACAACGTATATATCTAGGACTATTGCATTCAAGTACAAGATAGACAAAAATGCCGACAGTTTGATTATTAGATAATGTAAAACACAGATAAGGAGTTCCATATTGTCACTAAACTAGACATTTAGAATATAACTCCATCAATCTCCCACTTATACTAAATCTCTAGTTGCCCTCTACCATACATCCGATACCCATCCCCTTCACGTGTCTCTTGAACGCTTCCGCTGGAAGTGCCTTCGTAAAGGGGTCAGCCAAGTTATCCGCTGATGCAATCTTGGTGACAACCGCATCGCCTCTCCTGACGATGTCTCTAATCAGGTGGTACTTGCGATCTATGTGTTTACTCGCATTGTGGGCTCGTGGTTCCTTTGCATTAGCCACTGCACCGCTATTGTCACAATAAATTGTGATAGCTCTAGGCATTTTAGGAACCACATCCAAGTCCATAAGGAAGTTCCTGAGCCACACCGATTCTTTAGCTGCTTCAGAGGCTGCTACATATTCGGCTTCCATGGTAGAGTCCGAAATGCATTTCTGCTTAACACTCTTCCATGAGACTGCTCCACCTCCCAATGTGAACACATAGCCTGATGTAGACTTTCGCTGATCCTTATCAGATTGGAAATCCGAGTCTGTGTAACCAATAGGAATCAACTCGGACGCTTTGTAACTCAGAACATAATTCCTAGTCCTTCGCAGGTACTTAAGTATGTTCTTTACAGCAGTCCAGTGACCCTGTCCAGGGTTACTCTGATATCTAGCTACCATGCCCATGGCATAGCAGATATCAGGCCTCGTGCACAACATGGCATACATTAGACTTCCTACTGCCGAAGCATAAGGAACCTTCTTCATGTAATCTATCTCCTTTTGTGTTTTGGGACACATGTCTTTAGATAGATGAATTGTTGGAGTTGTGTACTTAATGTCTAGATTTAAGTAACGGTAAACTCCCGATCATAGCATTTAATCTATTTAATTAATAAACAATTATTTGCATTTAATTATTTATAATTAAATATATGCAAATCATAGTTCTGGATTTTGTACGTTGTAGTTAGTATGGTGCTGCATGGGCACACAGAAGATCATACTATCGGTTACTCGTATTTAATCGAACAGTTGCTCACGACCTAGATGGACACGAACTAATCCATCGGTATAGTCGTTGTGTGAGAGAGAAAATAATTTATCTTAATTATTTTATCACACTTGTACACTTGGTGTATTGGGCGGATCAGCTTGAGATTTATTGATTAGGATTGCCTTGGATAATCAATTTAAATCTCAAAGTATTTTATTCTTAATCCCCGATATTATTGCGGGTGTGTATATTTAATATTAGAGACTTTGATTTTCCAAAGGAATTAACCGATTTAATTATTGGGTTAATTACCGGTAAAGTTGGGTCGCTATATTTTATATACGACATGCCGTGAATACTTGACGGGAAAGTGTATCCCGGAAGGGTTGATAATATCCCCGAGATGAGTTCATAAGGAATTATTGTGTAAACCTCATGAGTGGATTCGTTCCGCACAATAATAAAGGTTGAGCGGTACTAGTCTCGGATATAAGATATGAATATTATTTATTGAGCAATAAATAAATTTATTCATGGATATTTAAATCTTAAATACACGGAATAAATAATACTAAGATGGAGAAATATTATTTGATATAATATGGAATAATATTGGGAGTGCAATTTTATTTATATAGTGGAAAATAAATAAAATTAATATTGATAAGAATTAATAGATTTGGGTTGGACCCAATTTAATTTTCAATATTGAAGCCCAATATTTATTCTCCTTATGATCCCCTACGTAGCCTATATAAGCACTACATGGTCTTCACTTTTCACAACCTAAGTTACGCCAACTAAAAGTCTTGGAGAGTGAGGAAGATCCATAGGAATCCGATAGATCGTCGCCCACACGACGTTCGGACGAAGTGCTAGGAATACGCGGGAAGGTCGCAAGGTCATCAACAAGATTCGTTTCTCCGCCAACGAATCGAGGTAATAATCGAGAATCCCCCTCTTTGATTATTTGTGCTTGTTAATCGTAATATGTACATGAACAAGACGATCCGGGAACGTCGAGACCGGGATACGGGGATCTCGCGATCCCCGTCGGGATCGAGAGAGGGGCGGTCGAACCCTAGGGTTTCGACCGCCGGTGTACCGCGCGAGAAAGCCCCGACTGGACGCCGGGGCGTGCGATCGACCTAGGGTCGATCGCCGGGGATGCCACGGGCTGGTGCCGTGGCGGATCCCCGCCGCCTCCACGGCGGCGTGCGCGAGAAGGCGGGCCGAGGCGGGCTGGGCCGAGGCGGGCGATCGATCATGCGATCGATCGCCGGGGGTGAACCGCGGCTGTAGCCGCGGTGGTCAGCTGGGCTTACCGCCCCTCCTGGTGGCGACGGCGGTGAAGTCGCCGGACTCACCGCCACCCGGGGGCTGCCGGAGCAGCCCCAGCGATCGCCATGCACGGCGATCGCGAACCCCAGCCGCGATGGGGTACGGCTAGGGTTTAGCCGCGGGTTCATCCCGCGGCGACGCTCTTGTCGAGCCCGGTTCTTCGCGTGTGGTTCGCGTTCGTTGATCCGATTCGTGGGAGAAAATCGACTGGGGGCGGGCTGCGTGTCTTCGGGCGCGTAGTCTCCAAAGGTCGGACTCCTGCGGATGAGTCGGTGTTCGTGCGATCTCCGGCGACGGGTTTTCGGTCGGGTTTTCGGTTCCGCAATTTTTTGATAGCCCGGGACATCGAATCCCAGCAATTGGTATCAGAGCGTTTGGTTTCGTGTTCATGTATATATTCGATTATTGTTCTACCTTGCAGGATTTCCGGCTATCATGGTTGGATTTAATTAATTGTTTTTAATTAATTATCATGATTATTAAACTCTCGGACATGTCGAGATTCGTTTTGTGTGGTTGAATGTTTGTAATAGTAAAAATTCGGGGGTTGACCGAATTTAGGATTTATTATTACGTTCTTTATTTTTCCGGAAAATGTATAGGGTCGATTTCATGTATAGAATCGATACCGGAATTGTAATTTAAATTTTGTAATTTTAATTACGTTGGTTCGATGATGAGACGATTGCCGGAAGACGAAGAAATGACGAGAAGACAAGGGCTTGGGATCGATCACATGATGGTGATCGACCCATAGCCTAGCCGGCGTGGCTAGGCGGTGGCGGCGCTCCTCCCCGAGTGGTCGGCCGATCCATCTAGGTGGGGATGGCGTGGGATCTCCCAATCCCATGCTATTCCTACAAAAATCTACTTTCCCAATTAATTCGGATTTTTCCTATTTGAGTACTTTCCTTTTGGAAACTCTCATGGATTAGGAAAAGAATTAATTTAAATTAATTTTATTTTCTATTGATTTATTTCCTTCATGGAAATATTCATAGATTAGAAATTTAATTAATTTAGTACTAAATTTATTTTTCCTATTTGATTATTCCTACTCATGGGAATATTCATGGATTAGGAATAAAAATAAATTTGAAAAGTAGTAGTCCTAATTTATTTATTTTATTTCCTTGTTCTATTATAGATATCTTCTAGAATATTCCAAGTTTTACTTGGATAGATTATTCTAGAAATTTAATAGAACTAGATAGGAAAATAAATAAATAAAAATATTAATGATATTTAATTTTATTTTTGATATATTCGATTGACTTAATTTTCGAATTAAGTAACTTTTGGATTAATTGAAAATAAATAGATTTAAATATTAGAGATTAATATTCTCGTCACATGGAGCATTCAAGAAACGAAGACTGAAGACTAGAAGATGCATATGAAGATAAAGCCATGATAGTCCGGGAAAAATAATTTCTCTAGCATTATTTTTGACTATGTGCTATGTGCTTTATTGCTTTCATGCATGCTTATGTGTTTAATTATGCATTAGATAGCGTATCCCTTTGTTATAAAAAGCTAAGTGGGAGAGGGGATGGAAACATTCCCATGGTCTCCATTACTGTTCTCTTGGTGACTCTTATGGACTTTTGAAGTTCGTATAGATGTGTCATTGGAGGAGAATTCTTGTAATTCTTCTTACAAGAAACATTGATCAAGTTTATCAAACAATGCCTAATTTGTCTTTCTGAAACTGACTTCAAGTCGACTCATTCTCACCCCGGGGAGTGGAATGGAGCCAGAGCCACTTGGTCATGTAGAGGACACAAATTAGAGACTTTCGTGCCATTCTTTGATAGATGGGTCGTTTGTCTGCTCGGCTCCCTCATTCGTGAGAGATAGGGTTGTTCGCATGGTGAATCACTGGTTAGAAACTTCGAGTTTCACTTATGATTCTCCGCGTCTTGATTTACGAAAATCGAATGGATCTGGTAATTGGGAGTCAATTATAAAAGTCTCTTAGTGAAGTAAACGTCCACACCACGTGGCTTGCTACACTGACGGATTTTGGATTAATTGATGTAGACAGTTGTAAGGAATTGTGAAGAGTTGTGAAGTTGTCGTAAACGTCCACACCACGTGGCTTGCGGTAATGTAGCAATTCCAAACGATTCACTTTGGTGCTGAGTAATGGTTTACACTTAGATACGCCTTGTAGTATTCCTCCCCACGAGGTTACGCTATAAGTGATGTATGACCAAAGAAAATCTAATTGCTAAATTATTTGGGTGGGTAAACGTCCACACCACGTGGCTTGCCTTACCTGATGGGATTTTAGATGTGATTAGTAATTTAATGATATTATTTGAGGGAGATAATATCGGATATTAAATTAATTGTTTGTTTAAATGTGCTTATAGGTTTAGAGAATAGCTATGAACCCACTTTCTATGATACTCAAGGAGCATAAGCTCACTGGCACCAACTATATTGATTGGAAGAGAAATTTAGACATTGTCCTAACTTCGGAGGAGTACAAGTTTGTACTCCATGAAGTGTGCCCTGCTGAGCCCACGGCTGCCTCAACTGATGAGGAAAAACTGACATATCGGAAGTGGAAAAAGGCTGATGAAATGGCTAGGTGTTATATTTTGGCTTCCATGTCAAATGTACTCCAAACCCAACATGAGTCGATGGACACTGCCTATGATATGATGTTTAACCTCAAGGAGATGTTTGGGGAGCAAGATCGTGCGGCAAGGCAAGAAGCCATGAGAGTCCTCATGTCAACTACTCAGTCTGAAGGAACGCCCGTAGGGGAGCACGTTCTTAAGATGATGAGTTTGTTGAATGAACTTGAGGTCCTAGGAGCTTCTATTGATGGTGAGACGCAAGTCGACATCATACTCCAGTCTCTGACCCCTAGTTTTGAGCAGTTTCGTATGAGCTATAATATGGGTAAACTATCTTATACTCTTGCGCAACTCCTGACTGAACTAAAGGCGGCAGAGGGGATCTACAAGAAGGGCAAGTCTCAAGCGCTTGTAGCTACCAAGTCCAAGGGCTTTAAGCCAGGTGGAGGTAGGGGCAAGAAAAGGAAGCAAGCCATAAAACCCAGTGGTGCCAAGAGGAGTGGACCACGAGTGGGGGCTAGTAAGCCAAAGGGCAAGTGCTTCCGATGCAACAAGTCTGGACACTGGAAGTCTGAATGTCCTCTCAAAGGTACGGATTTTTCTTTAGTCGTAAAAACATAGTCAGCGGTATTATCTACCAGAATTCTGGTGTGTAGATATGGAACCACTGACGGTATGTGCATTACTTTAAAATGCAGGGGTTCCAGAAAACCCGGCGACTTAGAGAAGAATAATTCGAGTCTACATGGGCGAAGCTGTTGGGGTAGCAGCGGTTGCAGTGGAAGACATTTATCTGTTTTAAGTTTTCATTTCAGTTATTGCTTATGTACCCCTTATTTTGAAAAAGAACTTTTGTTCTGGTTTTCTTTATTATTAATGGATATTTTATTTCTTTAATCATTGGATGGTTTGGATAAGAAATAATGGTGATATTCATTATGGTACATTAGATAGCAATATGTGAATGATGAATCCTTAGTCTACCACGATGCAACAAACCGTTATGTATAACTTGTTTTACTTATTAGATACATTTCTCTTATTAATCATTATACTTGTGAATTCTTGAACTTGGTAGTATCTATTCAAAAGAGATTCAAAAGGTCGAAATTGATTTGATCAATTATAGTTGGAGGAATGGACCTCCCGACCTAAGAATCGATCTTGAAAGATGATACAACTGAGTTAACCTTTCTGGATAAAGGATGGAATTCGGACAAGTATAGAAAATGATGATTAATGCGGTATGTGTAATTAGAGAAGGTACGAATCGTTCTTTCAAGAATACTCGAAGATGGATTGGACTACTTGCTGTGCCATAAAGACGGAGTGTTTTCAACACAAAGCCATTATGGGGATCCTTCAAAGTATATCCATTTATAGTCTGCGACCTGATCGCGGAGGCTATCACCTATCTAAATAACACATAGCATAAATCAAAGATTGAGATTAAGTCTCAAGCGCATGCACTGATGTGTAGACATGGTGTATCAGGAATGAGAAATGAGATTCTAATGGTAAAGGAACAAGTTTGTTCGGAACTACCTATGTTCTATGGATATTTCTGGACACAACGGCACTATGTGGTTGTAGAATATCCTAGAAGAACAAGTAATTGTATGTTCAATAGTACTACGAACCAGAAGGGTGTTCTCGCCCGGTTCATAGAGGAAAAACTATTAGATGAACTACAATGCCCTAATTGACAAAGTACTTTAAAATGAGGAAAGGGAAAGACTGAGAACCAGCCTGACCGAGTAGTAGTACACCACTAACTGCACCTAATGTTGTTACTGTTATACACCGGAACGCCATTGCAGTGGGAGGTTGTTAAGCAACCAGAGATGTTCATAAGACTGGAGGAGTTTTGAACTCTGGATCCAGTATACATGAAATCGATCCCTAGGTCTGCATAGATTTGCGAGAAAGGTGTGTTAGAGACGTAATGGAAACAAAGGTGGTGTTTCTCGGAATTTTGTGTAGATAACACTTTATCATTGGCGACAATGTAAAAATGTTGTCAGACATAAAATAGAGGTTGTCTAAATGAATCGAGGTATAAGATTAAGATGAAGTTGGATCATGTTCTAAGAAATTTTTCGATCTCTGGATTAAAACATTTGTACTTCTCTTAAGATATCTTATACGATTATGGTTTATTTTAAACATGCACAATTCTGAGAAAGGTTATTGCCTTTCGGGAACAGAATACATCTATCTAAAGGTATGTGTTTCGAACACATGAAGGAGATAGATATGGACAAAGCAGTTACCTACACTTCTTGTGTGGAGAGCTTTGTAGATGCAATGTTGAAAAACCAGAACCTGATATCAACTATGCGGTTAGCGTAGTGGGAGGATATCAAAGTAATCTGGATAAGAAATATTCGAATGCTGTAAAGTACTTGGAAGTACTGGATTACTGGCAATACGAAATCTTCTTAGATTACACTTTCTCAGATCCAAAATCAGAGAAAGACCAGTGTAAGTCGATATCAGGCTATGTGTTCACTTTTAGAAGAGGTGGAACCTAAAGGATGAAAGAGTGATAAGCGTGATGCTTCTCGGACTCTATCATAAACCGAATAGCAGCCTCAGAGGCAGCGGAAGTTTTGGTTAGGTTCCGGAATGACCTCTGAACTTGGATATGATTCTTGGTTCACCAAAGGCTATGTACATAGCGGTGCGTGGAGAACTGGAAGAAGTCATAAGTTCGAAAAGTGATGATAACACATAGAGCAAGTACCACCTGATACGAATCATCGTCGAGGGAGACGACGTAGTAGTCACCAAGATAACTTCAGAGCGGCAACCTAGAGTGCTCACTCACATAGTACTCGGAAGTACACCTTAAGCACGTGATGAGTATGGGAACCGGGAGTTTGGAGGAAATGACTAGACCTTAGTACAAGTGGGAGATTGTTGGAGTTGTGTACTTAATGTCTAGATTTAAGTAACGGTAAACTCCCGATCATAGCATTTAATCTATTTAATTAATAAACAATTATTTGCATTTAATTATTTATAATTAAATATATGCAAATCATAGTTCTGGATTTTGTACGTTGTAGTTAGTATGGTGCTGCATGGGCACACAGAAGATCATACTATCGGTTACTCGTATTTAATCGAACAGTTGCTCACGACCTAGATGGACACGAACTAATCCATCGGTATAGTCGTTGTGTGAGAGAGAAAATAATTTATCTTAATTATTTTATCACACTTGTACACTTGGTGTATTGGGCGGATCAGCTTGAGATTTATTGATTAGGATTGCCTTGGATAATCAATTTAAATCTCGGAGTATTTTATTCTTAATCCCCGATATTATTGCGGGTGTGTATATTTAATATTAGAGACTTTGATTTTCCAAAGGAATTAACCGATTTAATTATTGGGTTAATTACCGGTAAAGTTGGGTCGCTATATTTTATATACGACATGCCGTGAATACTTGACGGGAAAGTGTATCCCGGAAGGGTTGATAATATCCCCGAGATGAGTTCATAAGGAATTATTGTGTAAACCTCATGAGTGGATTCGTTCCGCACAATAATAAAGGTTGAGCGGTACTAGTCTCGGATATAAGATATGAATATTATTTATTGAGCAATAAATAAATTTATTCATGGATATTTAAATCTTAAATACACGGAATAAATAATACTAAGATGGAGAAATATTATTTGATATAATATGGAATAATATTGGGAGTGCAATTTTATTTATATAGTGGAAAATAAATAAAATTAATATTGATAAGAATTAATAGATTTGGGTTGGACCCAATTTAATTTTCAATATTGAAGCCCAATATTTATTCTCCTTATGATCCCCTACGTAGCCTATATAAGCACTACATGGTCTTCACTTTTCACAACCTAAGTTACGCCAACTAAAAGTCTTGGAGAGTGAGGAAGATCCATAGGAATCCGATAGATCGTCGCCCACACGACGTTCGGACGAAGTGCTAGGAATACGCGGGAAGGTCGCAAGGTCATCAACAAGATTCGTTTCTCCGTACAACGAATCGAGGTAATAATCGAGAATCCCACTCTTTGATTATTTGTGCTTGTTAATCGTAATATGTACATGAACAAGACGATCCGGGAACGTCGAGACCGGGATACGGGGATCTCGCGATCCCCGTCGGGATCGAGAGAGGGGCGGTCGAACCCTAGGGTTTCGACCGCCGGTGTACCGCGCGAGAAAGCCCCGGCTGGACGCCGGGGCGTGCGATCGACCTAGGGTCGATCGCCGGGGATGCCACGGGCTGGTGCCGTGGCGGATCCCCGCCGCCTCCACGGCGGCGTGCGCGAGAAGGCGCCTCGGCTGGGCCGAGGCGGGCGATCGATCATGCGATCGATCGCCGGGGGTGAACCGCGGCTGTAGCCGCGGTGGTCAGCTGGGCTGACCGCCCCTCCTGGTGGCGACGGCGGTGAAGTCGCCGGACTCACCGCCACCCGGGGGCTGCCGGAGCAGCCCCAGCGATCGCCATGCACGGCGATCGCGAACCCCAGCCGCGATGGGGTTCGGCTAGGGTTTAGCCGCGGGTTCATCCCGCGGCGACGCTCTTGTCGAGCCCGGTTCTTCGCGTGTGGTTCGCGTTCGTTGATCCGATTCGTGCGAGAAAATCGACTGGGGGCGGGCTGCGTGTCTTCGGGCGCGTAGTCTCCAAAGGTCGGACTCCTGCGGATGAGTCGGTGTTCGTGCGATCTCCGACGACGGGTTTTCGGTCGGGTTATCGGTTCCGCAATTTTTTGATAGCCCGGGACATCGAATCCCAGCATGAATTCCATGGAAGAAAGGTTGAGCACCTCTCTTGGAATTCTGCATGTTGAAACGAGCCAGAATCGTATCAATATATGAAGTCTGGGACAAGCTTAATGTTCTTTTCCGGCGATCCCTTATAACCTTGATCCCAAGAACATGTCCAACTTGTCCTAGGTCTTTCATATCGAATTGCTTGGACAACCATCCCTTTATGTCTGACAACATCTTCACATTGTTGCCAATTAGAAGGATGTCGTCTACATAAAGCACGAGAAACGCCACACTGTTTCCGTCACTTCTCCGGTATACACACGACTCGTCCATGCTTTGAGTGAATCCATAAGACTGGATAACCTCATCAAACCGCATGTTCCAAGATCTAGAAGCTTGCTTCAATCCATAAATGGATCGGTTTAGCTTACACACTAGATGCTCTTGGCCTTTCTTGATGAAACCTTCTGGCTGTCTCATGTAAATGGTCTCGTCAAGATTCCCATTCAAGAATGCTGTCTTGACGTCCATTTGTCACACCTCATAATCCATATAAGATGCTATAGACAAAAGAATCCGGATCGACTTTAGCATAGCTACCGGCGAAAAGGTTTCCTCATAATCGATTCCTTCTTTCTGAGTATACCCCTTCGCAACAAGCCTAGCCTTGAAGGTTTCAACCTTCCCGTCAGACCCTCTTTTTCTCTTGTACACCCACTTGCAACCAATGGCTTTTACACCTTTGGGCGGTGCTACAAGATTCCAGACCTGATTTGAATCCATTGATTCAATCTCAGATTTCATCGCCTTTTGCCAAGACTGAGCATCTTGATCTTTAAGTGCCTCGCCATAGGTCCAGGGATCGGCTTCATGTTCTCCAGGTAACAAGTCAGAAGACTCACCTATAAAAATGAACCTATCGGGTTGTCGAACAACCCTCCCACTACGACGAGGCTCCGGTGTAACCTCAGTAACTACAGGTGCAGACTGTGGTGGCGTATCACCCGGTTCGGTTGGATCTAAGCCTTGATCGTCCCCTCTCAGTTCGTTAAGTATTATCTCACTCTTGGGCTTGTGGTCCATTGATGCAGCCCCAGAGTCGTCCATGATACAAGACCCGGTGCATGTTCCAGTTGGACCAGTGACGCGCTCGAGAGCCAAGAAGTTCAAGGCAAGCTTGATGGTGATGATCCAAGAAGTTTGGGCGCAAGAGCTATTGAAGAAACCCATTGGAGAGGAGGAAAAGCCGAGCCTTGTTAACGTGATTATGTACGAGGAGGCCGATCCATCAGAGGACATGGAGTTTCAAGCTGGAACATTGAAGACGAAGCTGGAACGGAGGTCAGACGTGAGCCGAGGACGCGCCGCGGAGTTCGGCCCCAAAATTGGCAAGGTGTCGGCCGACACCATATACCCGTCGGCCGACAGCTTTGAAAAAGATCCGGACTTGCAGACTTCCGGGACCGCGTGCGAAGGAAAATCCGTCTGACGAAGGCTAGATGTCGGGCGACAGGATATCCCTGTCGGGCGACAGGGTGGCGTCGGGCGACAGCTCTTGCATGTCGGCCGACAGGTGTCGAGAATTTTTATGGAAATCGCGATTTCGCGATTTCGAGACTTGGCAGCATATTTTCCTTTTGTTTTTGTGACTTTTAGGTCAGCCTATATAAAGGCTTGAACCCTATTGTTTTAAAAACAACTTTGAACAATTATAATATTTTTATGTGAGTTATTTCTCTCTCGAATTCGTTCTCTTTTTCGATTATCCAAAGAGATCAACCGGCGAATCTACGAAGCATCCATACTTCGTCGTGTGTCTTCATCGTTCTTCGAATTGCTGAGTCAATCGCGTGTTGGGGTTTAGGTTTTCATCTAAATCATTCCACGAATTAACCCAGAGGTTTGAGATCTCCACCCAAGGTATCCAATTTCCGTGTTCTTCGTATCTATTCAATTATCCATCGATCGAGGTACGTATCATCCATTATATAATCCTCTTCCAAGAACCGAGCGTTGGTGCTAACAACGATCTTCTGGTCCTTAGGACTATAAAATAGACCACCTTTCGTTCCTCTAGGATATCCTATAAACAACCGAATATCTGAACGAGATTCCAACTTATCAGCCCCATGCTTCAGCACATGTGCTGGACAACCCCATATCCGAATGTGTTTCAAATTTGGCTTACGCCCGGTCCAACATTCCGAGGGCGTCTTAGGGACTGATTTAGAAGGAACTAAGTTCAGGATATACGCCGCTGTTTCCAAGGCATATCCCCAGAACGAAACTGGTAGTTCTGAATAACTCATCATAGATCTTACCATTTCCATAAGAGTCCTATTCCTTCTTTCTGCTACACCATTCTGCTGGGGCGTGTATGGTGCAGTCATCTGGGAATCAATCCCATTCTCTAATAAGTATGCCTTAAACTCTCCCGAGAGGTACTCTCCTCCACGATCAGATCGTAGAGTCTTTATGGTTTTACCATGAAGGTTCTCCACAAGAGCTTTGTACTCCTTGAACTTGTCAAAGCACTCGCTCTTGCGGCGCATCAGGTATATAAAACCATACCTTGAGTAATCATCAGTGAAGGTTACGAAATATTCATAACCTCCTCTCGCTTGGACAGATAAAGGCCCGCACAAATCAGAGTGAATCAATTCCAGTACTTCCTTGGATCTATACCCCTTATCACTAAAGGGTCGCTTGGTCATTTTTCCTTCCAGGCATGATTCGCAGGTTGGAAAGTCCTCATCTTTCACACCACTGAGTATTCCATCAGTTATCAACCTTTGAATCCTACCCAAGTTAATATGACCTAGCCTAAGATGCCATAAGTACTTTTGATTCATCCTAGAAGGCTCCTTTCTCTTATTGGTACTAGATGTATTATTTGACTCTACTTGTTGCATCGTGGAATAATCAGGATTCAGTATATATAAGTTGCCTATCAATGTACCAGAACATATATACTCACCATTCTTTTTTATAATAACAGAACTATCAAAAGAAACAAAATATTTATTCAAAACCAATTTAGAAACCGAAACAAGGTTCTTTCTAAAATTCGGTACATAAAGACAATTATTCAATACTAAAACTTTATTATTAAAAGATAAATAAATATCTCCCACTGCAACAGCCGCCACTTTCGTTGCGTTGCCCATGTAGATAGTGATCTCTCCCTCTCTAAGCCGCCGGGTTTCCTGGAACCCCTGCAAAGAATTGCAGACATGATCAGTGACTCCCGTATCCACACACCAGGTACCGGTGGATAACACCGCTAAACATGTTTCAGTGACTAAGGAAAAGTTCGTACCTCCTTGTCTGAGAGGACAATTAGACTTCCAATGTCCAGACTGCTTGCAACGGAAACACTTGCCCTTGGGCTTGTTCACTCCATTCTGTGGTCCACCATTTCTGGGTCCACTGGGTTTCCGTCCTTGCTTCTTCTTCCTCTTAGTCCCCGGAGGGCCAGGAAGTTTCACAGCCACAAGTGCCTGAGATTTCTTAAAGATTCCCTCTACCGCCTGGAGTTCAGTCAGGAGCTCCGCCAACGAATATAACCTCTTGTTCATGTTATAGTTCAGGCGGAACTGCTCAAAACTCCTAGGCAGAGACTGGAGCACTATATCGATCTGGGTTTCCCCATCGATAGCTCCTCCCATAATCTCTATCTCATTCAGATAGCCTATCATCCTAAGAACGTGATCCCTCACGGGCGTTCCTTCGGACATAGTGGCCGTCATGAGTTTTCTCATGGCATCTTGCCTGGCTGCCCTATCCTGACTACCAAACATCTCCTTGAGGTTAAGCATCATATCATAGGCAGTGGTCATGGCCTCATGCTGATGTTGCAGCACATTTGACATAGAAGCCAAAATGTAGCACCGCGCCATCTGATCAGCCTTGACCCACTTCCGATGAGCTTCCTTTTCCTCAGGAGTGGAGGTATCAGTAGGTTCATCAGGACAAACCTCATGGAGTACATACTTGTACTCCTCAGCAGTTAGGACAATGTCCAAGTTTCGTTTCCAATCAACATAGTTTGGACCAGTGAGTTTGTTTTCTTTTAGTATAATGGACAGCGGGTTGAGTGCCATATCTATAAAAGAGACAAATCAAACTGTCAAATTTAATTCGATATTAACTCCCTTAATTAATATCATTAAATCTACCAATCAATCCAAAAATCCCATCAGGCTAGCATGCCACGTTCATGTGGACGTATACTAGTCCAAACGATTTTATAACTGAACTTTTACTTCGGTCGTACATCATTACAGCAGTGACTCCGATGGGGAGGATACTGTAAAGCGTACCTAAGTGTATACCATTTCTCAGTACTAAGTTAACCGCTCGGAAACTACACGCCCACCGCAAGCCACGTTAGTGTGGACGTTTACGTTGACATGCGGTCCCTTTACGACTTCCTATAACTGTCGAGCCTCAATTAACCCAAAGTTCCGTTTCCGTCTAGTAAGCCACGATAGTGTGGACGTTTACTAAACAAACAACTTTGTTAATTGAATTCCATTTAATAAATTTCACAATTTCGTTAATCAAAGCTTGATATCTCGTAAGTGAAACTCGAAGTTTCTAACCAGCGATCAATCATGCAATTGAGCCCTATCTCTCACAAAGTGAGGGAGCCAACCAGACAATCGATCTAGTCATCAAATGACTCGAATGTCTCTAATCTGTGTCATCGACATAACCAAGCGCTTTGGCTCCATTCCACTCCCCGGGGTGAGAATGAGTCGAGTTGAAATTAGTCTTTGAAAGACAGATTAGGCATTGCTTTGAAAAACTTAAGTGTTCAATTCTATAAATGGAATTGAATTTGAATTTTGATCCAGTGATATCCGTGTGTCAACTTTATCCGATCGGGAGGATGACACTAAAGCCAACTTGTAAGCGACACACATCACCATCAAAACAGAGAATGGAGACCGCGGGATTGTTTCCAATCCCTCTCCCACTTAGTTTTTACGAAAGGGATAACAAGCATGCGTAAAATTTAAAGCATAATAAAAGCACGTTAAACATACAAAAAGCAATTAACGTGGCCCGATTATTATGGCCTTTAAAACTTCGATGCACGTCTTCTCGGATCTTCGTCTCGTTGCTCGTCTCGGTCTCGGTCCATCACCGACTCGTCTAAGGACCAAAAGACGAACCCCTCCCACTGGAGTATCGTCCCGGACCCTCGACAAGCGATCCGTGATGTCCGTCGAACCCCCGCGTCGCTGCTGCCAAAACTCAAAACAGCGCCCGCCGTTTGAGGAACAGCGGTCGCTGGAGGAGCTGCAAACGGCGACCGCCGTTTGCCCTCCAGCGGGCGCCGTTTTTGCACAGTAGCCGCGGGTTCGACTTCTCGACCCTCGTTCGTCCGTCCTTCGATCTTCTCTCGATCCACCAAGCAGCAGCAACATTACAAGAGTAATACTAACTACTTCCGGCATCGATCCTATACAGGAATGATCGATCCTATACACCCGGATAAACGAAAAACGAAATAGAAAACCTAAACGACTCAACCCGTCGTTTTAACTATTACAAGCAAGCAACGATAAAACCAAAATCTCGACAATCCCAAGAGTTTAACACACCACAACATACAGTACAAAAAACATGACCATAATAATCGGGTGACCTGCAAAACAAACTCGCAAACAATACAAGAACGCATAATCGGCTCTGATACCAATTGTTGGATTTCGACTACCCGGGATGCGTTCGTTCGATCGCTCGAACATCCGAACCATCCCAGTCGACCTTCGAAGTCACTACTTCGTTCGCTTAACAGCCCTTATCCCGAATCACGCCCAGCCATCGCCCCGGAGGACAACCGCGCGAAACGGAGCTGGACTGTACCCAATCAGCGCCCGCCGATTGCAGTCCAGCGGTCGCTGGTGGAGCTGCAAACAGCGGTCGCTGTTTGCCCACCAGCGGGCGCTGTTCGTCCGCGAACAGCAACACGACGTTGCTGTTCCGGGCTCGTTTCCGGGTCGTTTTTCCTCATCCGACTACCGTTCCGGAGGTCCTAGAACCCCCAGTAGTCGAGGAACACGATCCACGACCCCGGAATCCGATCTACGCTCATGTACGTTGAACGAGGTAAAACGAGATCGAATAATAATTGCGGAAATAAAAGTTCCGATCTCATACCTCTCGGTCGATTGTTGAGACCTTAGATGCTTCTGGTGTATGACTCTGCCCCGATTCCAACCGTTGTGTGGGCAACGATCTGTTGGGTCTGCCTTTTCTGCTTTCTCCTTTTTCTCTACCAGCGTTAATATATCTTTTCTCTCTAAGAGAAAATATCAGCGCTAACTTAATGTTTTTAACAGAGAAAAGTTTAATTGCGCTAAACAATTATTTTTCTCTGCTGAAAATAAAAAACGGCGAAGTGTAGGTTTTAGAATAGGCAAGGGGGGGGGGGGGGGGGGGGGGTTTATATAGAGTTACACCAGGGACCCAAGGTTAAATTAATTAAGGGCTAAATTGAAATATTAATTAACTTGGAATACGTAAATGCAATTCCTTAATTAATCGATTTCAATTTTAATTATTATTAACTCCACTATAAAATAATAATTGAATTCCCGAAATTAATTTAATATTATTTCAACAATAATATTTCCGCCGAAATTACATAAACGACCTTCCCCGTGTTTAAGATATCGAACGTCCACGAATTTATTTAATTACTAATAATTAAATTAATTCGTTTCTTTTTATCCGAGACTAGTACCACTCATCCTTATTATCATGTGGAACAAATCCACCTGCAGGGTTTACATGATAAACTTTATGAGCTCATCTCGGGGACGTCATCAACCCGATAAACGAGACACGGTTTCCTGTCTATAATCTATAGCATGCCGTGTGTACAATTCCGATTCCCAATTTACCGAGTATCTCGACTAATCAAATAGTCTCACTCATTGGCAAGTTAAAGAACCGAGAATTGGACAAACGCACCTATAATTATATAGGGATTAGGAATTCGTTTATCCGTAATATCTGAGGTCTAGTTCGATTACGTCGATTAGTATAAATCGAACGCCCTCCCGTGGTCCTGCTCAATACACCAAGTGTACAAGTGTAACATAATAGTCAAGACCAACTATTACCCAGTCACACTACGACGTACCGATGGATTGTCCCTGTCCATCTAAGTCGTGAGCTTCTGTTCGATAGTATACGAGTAACCGACAGTATGATCTTCCGCGTGTCTCCTCACGCCATACTGTCTACAACGTATATATCTAGGACTATTGCATTCAAGTACAAGATAGACAAAAATGCCGACAGTTTGATTATTAGATAATGTAAAACACAGATAAGGAGTTCCATATTGTCACTAAACTAGACATTTAGAATATAACTCCATCATATATATATATCTGTATATGCATGTTTTCGTTTTCGAAACTCAAAACAAGTTGTTAGTATTAGTTAATGTATTTTGCGTGATTGGTGATGAGTTCCATGACAAGATCGTATACGTTGGCGAGCACCAAGGTGGCTCCTTGTAGATTCCCGTTTAGTTCTCTAACGAGGTCCTTCAATCGGGCGTTGTATTGAAGCGCGAGCTTATTGGGCAACGAGGCGCATTCGCCTTCGCTCAGTTGGTTGATTGTCCTCTGGTAAGGGATGCAACCGATCGGGCCGACATTACTCACTATGAACTTCCTTGCATCTAACTCGTAAAAGCCTCTGCACGCATTCATAATGTAAAATTACATTTTTATCCTTTACTTTGCACAGAGGCCAACTCAACTGCACGTACGTACCGTGATTTGTAGTTTTAGTTGGTTGATCATGCAGTCGACAAAGGCGTCGGGGCTATCTGAGATTCTTGCACCGATTGAGACGACGGGCACGAGGTAGTTGTTGAGAAAGTCGTTGGAGCCTACTGTGATGGAGAAGATGGAATCGTTACGGAGAAATTCTCTCGCCTTCGACGGGCCCAACAACTTATCTATTTGGTTCCTCGTGATGTTGAAGTAGTCGACTTGGATCTCCATCGAGAGGCGGTTCACCTGTCGAACATGATAATTCATTCGTTCGATGATCAATGAACATATAAGGCAAAATGTTATATATATACTGATGAGCCATTTTATTTGCTCATCTTAGAGAACTTTTACACCCTTTATTGAGTCAGTTTGAGTCGTTAACGTGTCTGGGAGGGCACAATTAGGTGTTTGGGCAGAGTGTGTGGTGATGCAGGTAACAGGTGGCGCACTGGGCAAAAGAGGCAAGGAAATCCCCTTCTTTGGGCAAAGTTCTGGAGCGGTAGTGACAAGCAACAGTTTGACCACATCGGGCAAATGGGTAAGGTCACGAAGCAGAAGAACCAGAATTACCAAGTACCGTGCCTGGTCCGACCATCTGTGAAGGAGAAGAAATACCTGCAGAATTTCAGTTTGGGCAGAAGACGCGGCAGACAGGGGATTCGCTGCGGGCAAGCTGGCAGCATACCAGAATCCCTAGATTCGGGGGATCTGACTTATCCCCAACTCCTTTGACCGCTGACGCCTATTCTTTAGGGAAGGAGAAACAGCCGCGGATTCAAATTAAAATTGAAGTCTTTAAAAGGCGGGGCGCGACGGGCAGCAAGTAGAAACAACATTACGCACCGAGAAATTGGAAGAGCCGCCGGTCCCGCAGTCGCCATCGCCGCCGGAGTCGCTGGAGAGAGATCGGAGCTGTTCGTCCGAGTCTCTTGTTTGTTTTGAGTAGATCCGACCTTCGGGTCGAGAAACAATTTCATGTTTTTATGTTTTTAAGTTTTAATTCCGTACTTTGATTTCCTTCAAAAACGATTATCGATTTGAAGCTATGATTAATATAGTTTGCTTTTCCTTAATTATTTCGTCTTTTAATTTCTGTATGAGTAGCTAAGTTGTTTTGCATCTGGGCAGGGGCGGATCGAAGGTGAAATTAGGGTTTAGTTAGACCGCGAGGTTGGAGGGGCTGAACTAACCGGTTGGGTGTTTGTTCCCGAGGCAAAGTTGGTTGAGGTTTATTTCTGGGGAGTTTGGGCAAACTAGGACGACCACTAGTGAACCTTTACAAACTGGGATACTGGTGATTGGCAAACCGCATAGATGTACCTTGTAGTATTGTTGCGGGCATAGCACTAGAACTTGCAGGAGATGCGGTCGTATGTTTCGAGCATGCTATTGGCCGAGCGGGTCTGTCTAGAGGGTAATGCGGGTTTGGGAAAACTAGATCCATGTTTGGTCGCATAGGTTATCGAATTGTTCAGATCCAGGGGATTTAGGCATAGTGATAACTAGCCTTCTCTTTACACAGTAAGGATAGATAAGGGGTGGGGCAATTGCTGGGCGTGACGCAATAGGACCACTTTTGTTTTTGCACCCCATAACTGCTGACAAACCGCTGGTAAAAATCCTTAGTGCCAATGACCGGTAGTTTGCCCTAACGATCCTAAGTGAAGTCGTCTGCCCGGATGCTTTGTTTCCTATTTGATTTAAGTTTTCCCTTTTAGTATTCTGTTAGATCTGAGTGTTTGGTTTGTTTACTTTTAGTTTTATTTATTTGCATGTTAGTTTGGTTAGCCGTAGTAAGTCAAAGTGTTGAAACGATTGCAAAACCGCTGTGCCCACAGCACCCCAAAATCAAATCTTTTTGTGACAACCCCTTGGGCAAAGCCGAGATCACCTACTGTAATTGCCTCCTTGTGGGACCGACCCCACGTACTTGCCATTATCTACGTTTTGTAGTAATAAGAGTACTGGCTAAATACAAATTTCATTTTGACAGCTTGTTTGCCCCTAACGACAAGCATACGGGCTCGTCAAAATTGGCGCCGTTGCCGGGGAGGCAAATTTCCAACAGTAAGTCGTCTGTGCTAACAGTTTGACTTGTTTTGTTTATGCAGGATTCCACTTCGGGCAAAGAGATTGTACCCTGGTACGACCCTGAGATCGAAAAGACTGCGAAACGAATCCGAAAAGAAACAAGACTAGCCAAAGCGTTAGCACGTGCCGCCCAAGAAGCTGCCCGAACACCAAGGGCAGAAAATCCGAGAAGGGGAAGGAGAGGTGAACCAATTACCCCACCACGACCTTCACCGGAACCAGCCATAATGGCAACCCTCAGGGAAATGATGTTCCCTGCCAATCTGAACCTCCAACCATCAGCCATCACTCTGCCCACCATCAACGAGAACTGGGAGATGAAACACAATTTCATCCAAATACTGCCTAAGTTCAGCGATATGCCCATGGAAGACCCACAGAGGCATCTTCAAGATTTCGAGTTAGCCTGCGGAACCATAAGGGGAGGGCCCCCTTTGAGTGAATACATCCGACTGCTGGCTTTTCCCTTTTCACTTGGGGATGGAGCACGAGAGTGGCTCTACACTCTGCCCGAAGGACAAATCACTACTTGGGCACAGCTCCAGCAGAAGTTTTTGGAAAAATACTTCCCTGCCGCCCGGATCCAACACATGCGAAGGAACATCAGTAGCATTAGGATGGGGGCAGGCGAAGAGTTTCCCGCTTACTGGGCACGGTTTAAACAGATGTTGGCAAAGTGTCCTCAGCACCAAATCCCTGATCACGATTTGATCCAGTACTTTGTGTCTGGGCTAAGGATGCACGAGAGAACCCTCTTGCATGCTGCCAGTGGAGGGTCCATCCTGAATAAAAGTGCTGAGGAGGCATTTAAACTCTTCAAGGAGATGGCAGAGGAGTTTAGAGATGATGGAAGTGAGTTGCCCAGGACTAATTTGGGGACAACCACTGCTGCGGATCTAAAAATCGACAAACTATGCAGCGCGATGGAAAAATTTATGAACACTATGGCCACCGGGCCAAAGAGAGGTGTGAAAGCTTGCCAGATCTGCCAGGGCATAGAGCATGCCACTGATGAATGCCCCTCACTGTATGACGAAGAGGTCAAAGCGATGGGGCAGAGTAACGGTAATGGGCAAGGAAGGGGGAAACCATACTATGATAATAGGTATGGGAATAGCAACAACTACAATGAGGGGTATAATGGTAACCAGAATTTCCAGCGCTACAATTAGCAGGGGCAGTACCAACAGCAAGGCCCAGGGATATACCACCAGCCCGCTCAGACCAAAGGGCCTACTTTGTCTGAAATGATGGAAACTTTGGTCAAAGAGAATATTAAGTTCCAGCAAGAGAATGCCAAAGCCCACCAAGAGAATGAGAAATTCAAGCAAGAGACTAGAGGGCAGTTCCAAAATCTAGGAGCCCAAGTCTGACATCTTACTCAAGTGGTGGCAAAGCTGGAACAGAAAGGAGGTACTTTGCCCCCAAAGATCGAAGTGAACAATGCCCACGTTAATGCCGTCCAGCTCAGGAGTGGCAAACCACTCACCATAGTGGAAAAGTCTGCAGAAAAGGGCAAAGAGCCCGTGTTAGATGGCCCCCCAGTCATTGAGGAAGACCCTGGGACAGATATTGAGCAAGAAGAGGTGACAGTCAGGGCAAAGAGGGACAAATCTCCACCACCGAAAATCAAGCCACCCTTCCCGGGCAGACTGAGTAAAAACCGTGAGAAGGAAGAAACTCAAGAGATGTTCAAAATGTTCAAGAAGGTAGAAATCAATATGCCCCTTCTGACCATACTGAACGCTATGCCCAGATATGCTAAGTTCTTGAAGGAGCTTTGCACAAAGAAGGTCAAATATCAGGATGATGCGAAGTTTGAGGTGGGGGAGAATGTCTCTGCCGTTATTAAAAAGACTGGACCTACAAAGTGTGGAGACCCAGGCATGTTCTACATTCCGTGCATCATAGGGAATATGAAGATAGAGAAGGCAATGCTCGATCTGGGAGCATCAATTAACGTTATGCCCAAAACGATGTACGAAGACCTGGAAATCGGGCAACTGAAGCCCACTCGCGTTGTGATCCAACTGGCTGATAGATCTAATGTTTATCCTGAGGGCATACTGGAAGATGTCCTGGTCAAAGTGGAAGAGTTGATATTTCCTGCTGATTTCTATGTACTCGATATGGGAAGATCAAGTAAAGCCCCTGTGATGATATTGGGCAGACCGTTCCTCAAAACAGCAAGGACCCACATAGACTGTGAAACCGGAAGGCTAACGTGCAAATTCGAAGGAGAAACTGTCACCTTTGACCTCTACAAATCCATGAAGCACCCAGCCGACACCGAAGAAATCCACTACATTGACCAAATTGAGAAAGCAGTGGAGGCAAAGGCACTCCAATGTGGGAAGTATGACCATACTGAGATAGCCATTCAGCAAGGGCTTACTGAGTTTGATATGGAGGGAGAACCAGAAGAATTACAAGAAGCAATTGAGCAGTTAGACTCTCTGGAGGATTTCAAAGGCAACCCGGGCAAACCGATAGAGATTGAAGAAATGATCATGGTGCCTTCCCTTGAAAAGCCACCAATGCTGGAATTGAAAAAACTGCCCAAGCATCTCAAGTATCTATATTTGGGAGATAATGACACTTTGCCCGTCATCATAAGTGCCTATTTGCAAGAGGCAGAGGAGGCAAAGTTGAGATATGTGCTGGGGCAGTACAAACAGGCCATAGGGTGGACTTTGGCTGACATCAGAGGGATAAGTCCAAGCATCTGCCAACACCACATTCTTCTGGAAGATGACTCTATGCCCGTACGTGATCCCCAAAGGAAGCTCAATCCAGCAATGAAGGAAGTTGTGCTCAAAGAGATCAAAAAGCTTCTCAGTGTGGGCATAATCTATCCAGTGTCAGACAGCAAGTGGGTTAGCCCAGTGCATGTGGTGCCGAAGAAGTCTGGAGTTCAAGTCATAGAGAACGAAAGGAATGAGCAGATTGCCACACGACTACAAACTGGGTGGAGAGTTTGCATTGACTACCGCAAACTGAACAAGGTAACCCGCAAGGATCATTTCCCTTTGCCCTTCATTGATGAAATGTTAGAGAGATTGGCTGGGAAGAAGCACTTCTGTTTTCTAGATGGCTACTCAGGGTATATGCAGATATGGGTTGCTCAAGAGGATCAGGACAAAACCACCTTCACCTGTCCCTTTGGCACCTTTGCCTACAGAAGGATGCCCTTTGGCCTCTGCAATGCACCAGGAACTTTTCAAAGATGCATGATGAGTATCTTCGCTGACCTGCTCGAGAATGGAATTGAAGTGTTCATGGACGATTTCACCGTGTATGGCAACTCCTTTGACTCCTGCCTGGAACACTTAGAGATGGTGCTCAAAAGGTGTGTGGAGAAGAGCCTCGTACTGAATTACGAAAAATGCCATTTCATGGTCGAAGAGGGAATTGTCCTTGGACACGTTATTTCAGCTAAGGGCATAGAGGTGGATAAAGCAAAAATCGAAGTCATCTCGAAACTACCATATCCAAGGAATGTGAAGCAAGTCAGAGGGTTCCTAGGGCATGCTGGTTTCTACAGACGCTTTGTGAAGGACTTTGCCCAAATTGCTCGCCCTTTGACCAGACTGCTTCAGAATGATGTAGAATGGGACTTTGATGAGGACTGCAAAGCTGCTTTCAACCACTTGAAGGAGAGATTGGTCACAGCGCCTATTATTCAACCACCAGAGTGGGGCATGCCATTCGAGCTGATGTGTGATGCAAGTGGATATGCAGTGGGGGCTGTGCTAGGGCAAATAAAAGGGAAAGAAAGGCATGTGATCTACTATGCCTCGAAGACCCTTAATGCTGCCCAAAGCAACTATGCCACAACCGAGAAGGAGCTTTTGGCCATAGTCTTTGCCTTCGAGAAGTTTAGGTCATATCTACTGGGCAGTAAGACCATAGTGTACACAGATCATGCTGCATTGAAGTACCTCATGGCAAAGAGGGAGACTAAACCAAGGCTTATTCGATGGATCCTGCTACTCCAGGAGTTTGACATTGAAATTCGAGACAAGTCTGGGAATCAAAATCTGGTGGCGGATCACCTCAGTAGGATTCTCCAGAAAGAAGAGGATATGCCTATCACTGAAACATTCCCCGATGAGCATTTATATTCTATTACCACTTTGGGCGAAGAGCCATGGTTTGCTGACCTTGTGAACTTTATGGTTACAGGGATTTTTAGGGAAGGCATGACGTATTATGAGAAAAAAAAGATGAAACGCGAGGCAAGGAGATACGTTTGGGATGAACCCTATTTGTGGAAAAGATGTGAAGACCAAGTCCTTAGAAGATGCATTCCTGAGTCTGAGCAGCAGGGCATAGTGGATCACTGCCACAAGCAACCCTGTGGAGGCCACTTTGGGCCTAGGCGAACGGCAAGAAAGGTTCTAGATTGCGGATTCTACTGGAACACTTTGCTCAAAGACTGCTATGACCTTTGTAAGAGGTGTGACGAGTGTCAGAAGGAAGGCAACTTGACCAAGCGCAATGAAATGCCCTCTGTGCCCATACTGCCAGTAGAGATCTTCGATGTCTGGGGCATAGACTTCATGGGGCCATTTCCGAATTCACAAGTAAATATCTTCACTCGATTCGATGTGCCCAGAGCGCTTATCAGTGATTAGGGGATCCATTTCTGCAATTATATCATTGAGAGGCTACTGCGAAAATATGGAGTCACTCATCGAATCACCTGTGCCTATCACCCTCAGGCAAACGGCCAAGCAGAACTCTCCAACAGGATTATCAAGGCTATTCTGAGGAAGACAGTTAGGCCAGAGGGGAAGGATTGGGCAGGTAAACTGGATGATGCACTATGGGCATACCGCACTGCGTTCAAGACTCCATTTGGCATATCTCCCTACCGAATGATATTTGGGAAAGCCTGTCATTTGCCCGCAGAGATAGAGCACAAGGCACACTGGGCTGTGAACAAGGTCAACTTTGACTGGGATCTGGCCGGGAACGAGCGTAAACTTGACTTGGTCGAATTGGAGCAACTTCGCATTGAGGCCTATGACCATGCTGCCCACTACAAAGAACGGACCAAAAGAGCCCATGACAAACTAATTAAGAAGAAAAAGATTGAGGCTGGACAGTTAGTCTTACTGTACCAAACCAGGAATCAGTTCCGTTCGGGCAAACTGTCCTCTAAGTGGGAAGGACCCTACTTTGTTCACCATGTCAGCCTAAATGGATCTGTGGAGTTGAAAAGCAAAGAAGATGATGACTATATATTCAAAGTGAATGGTCATAGAGTGAAGCCCTACTTTGGGCAAGAGAATCTGGAAGGGCAGCTTGCCCTGATTGAGTAAACGAATCAAGCAATTGGGTCCTGCCCGGGACTATAACTAGGGCGCTGGCCAGGAGGCAACCTGGTATGTTTGTCTATTTTTGTTATTTCACTTTATTTAGATTAGGAATAAACCTACTTGTAACAAGAGACTTTGACTATGCCGTGAGGAAGGGTATGTTTGTTTTTGATTCTGCAGGAGTTTACTTTGGGCAGACTGAGACTTTGGGCAAACAGGAGCACAAGTGGGCAGTTGCGATTTTCAAGGACTGAAAACCGTCCCATCAGGGACTCTGCAACTCCACCATCATCACGCCTCTATCCAATCCCCACAAAAATCGATAACTGCCATTAACTCCCCTATTTTCAAAATTCAAAAACCCCAATATATATCATCTTTTTCTCTCTCATGGTATCTACCCGTGCGAAAAACAAACTCAGAAATGTTGGAAATCGATATCCCGGGCTATTAAAATTTATGCGGAACCGATAGCCCGACCGAAATCCTTCATCGCCGGAGATTGGATCCCCGACTCATCCACAGGAGTCCGACCTTTGGAGACTACGCGCCCGAAGACACGCAGCCCGCCCCCAGCCGATTTTCTCCCGCGAGTCGGATCCACGAACGCGAACCACCGTACGACGGATCCGGGCCCGACAAGAGCTCCACCGCGGACAAGCCGCGGCAAAACCCTAGCCGAGCCCCCGCCGCGAGGGGGCTCGCGATCGCGCACCTTGCGATCGCTGGGGCTGCCCAGCAGCCCCCGGTGGTGAGTCCGGCGACTCACCACCGCCGCCGGAGGAGGGCGGTCAGCCTCCAGCTGACCTGCCGCGGCCCAGCCGCGGCTTCCCCTCACGATCGACCTCACGGTCGATCGATCGCCCCGGCTTCCAGCCGGGGTCCTCCCGTGCGCGCACCTGACCGGCGAGGGTGGCCGGGATCCGGCGTGGCACCAGCCCACGCCATCCCGGCGGTCGATCAAGGATCGACCGTGTGCCCCGGCGTCCAGCCGGGGCCTCCCCCTCCGTCACGTGCATGCCGCGATCGAACCCTAGGGTTCGATCGCCCCCTCGGCTCCAAGCCGAGGTTTCTCTCGATCTTCGCCGGGGATCTCGAATCCCCGTCCCTGAAGTTCGTACGTCTATCCGGATCGTGTGTTCATGTATATACTACAATTAATCACACAAAATCATAAAAGAGGGTTTATGATTTTACCTTCGATTCGTTGTACGGAGAAACGAATTTACGCGTTGATGACCTTGCGATCTTCCCACGTATTCCTTGCACCTCGTTCGAACGTCGTGTGGGCGACGATCTATCGAACTCCTATGGATCTCCTTCACTCTTCAAGACTTTATGATTGGCGTAACTTAGGTTATCTTAGTTATGAAAAGTGAAGACCATGTAGTGCTTATATAGGCTACGTAGGGGATCATAAGGAGAATAAATATTGGGCTTCTAATATTGAAAATTAAATTGGGTCCAACCCAAATCTATTAATTCTTATCAATATTAATTTTATTTATTTTCCACTATATAAATAAAATTGCACTCCCAATATTATTCCATATTATATCAAATAATATTTCTCCGGTAGTATTATATATTCCGTGTATTTAAGATTTAAATATCCATGAATAAATTTATTTATTGCTCAATAAATATTATTCATCTCTTATATCCGAGAATAGTACCATTCAACCTTAATTATTATGCGGATTAAATCCACCTGCAGAATTTACATAATAATTCCTTATGAACTCATCTCGGGGATATTATCAACCCTTACGGGATACACTGTCCCTTCAAGAATTCACGGCATGCCATATATAAAACATAGTGACCCAACTTAACCGGTAATTAACCCAATAATTAAATCGGTTAATTCCTTTGGTAAATCAAAGTCACTTATATTAAATATACACACCCGCAATAATATCGGGGATTAAGAATAAAATACTCTGAGACTTAAATTGATTATCTTAGGCAATCCTAATCAATAAATCTCAAGCGATCCGCCCAATACACCAAGTGTACAAGTGTGACAAAATAATTAAGATAAATTATTTTCTCTCTCACACAACGACTATACCGATGGATTGGTCCGTGTCCATTTAGGTCGTGAGCAACTGTTCGATTAAATACGAGTAACCGATAGTATGATCTTCTGTGTGCCCATGCAACACCATACTAACTACAACGTTTAAAATCCAGGACTATATTTTGCATAATTAATTAATAATAATTAAATGCAAATAATTGTTCATTAATTAAATAGGTTAAATGCTATGACCGGGAGTTTACCGATACTTAAATCTAGACATTAAGTACACAACTCCAACAATCTCCCACTTGTACTAAGGTCTAGTCATTTCCTCCAAACTCCCGACTTCCATACTCATCACGTGCTTAAGTTATACTTCCCAGAAGTATTATGTGAATGAGCAATCTAGGTTGCCGCTCTGAAGTTATCTTGGTGACTACTGCGTCGTCTCTCTGACGATGACTCGTATCAGGTGGTACTTGCTCTATGTGTTATCATCACATTTTGAACTTATGACTTCTTCCAGTTCTCCATGCACCGCTATGAACATAGCCTTTGGTGAACCAAGAATCATATCCAAGTTCAGAGGTCATTCCGGAACCTAACCAAAACTTCCGCTGCCTCTGAGGCTGCTATTCGGTTTATGATAGAGTCCGAGAAGCATCACGCTTATCACTCTTTCATCCTTAGGTTCCACCTCTTCTAAAAGTGAACACATAGCCTGATATCGACTTACACTGGTCTCTCTCTGATTTTGGATCTGGGAAACTGTAATCTAAGAAGATTTCGTATTGCTAGTAATCCAGCACTTCCAAGTACTTTACAGCATTCGAATATTTCTTATCCAGATTACTTTGATATCCTCCCACTACGCTAACCGCATAGTTGATATCAGGTTCTTGTTTTTCAACATTGCATCTACAAAGCTCTCCACACTCGAAGTGTAGGTAACTGCTTTGTCCATATCCATCTCCTTCATGTGTTCGAGACACATACCTTTAGATATATGTATTCTGTTCTAGTAAGGCAATAACCTTTCTCAGAATTGTGCATGTTTAAAACAAACCATAATCGTATAATATATCTAAAGAGAAGTACAAATGTTCTTATCTAGAGATCGAAAGATTTCTAAGAACATGATCCAACTTCATCTTAATCTTATATTTCGATTTACTTAGACAACCTCTATTTTATGTCTGACAATGCTTTTACATTGTTGCCAATGATGAAGTGTTATCTACATAAAATTCCGAGAAACACCACTTTGTTTCCATTACGTCTCCAATACATCAAACTTGTCTATGCTTCTTGATGAATCCATACAATGGACTATCTCATCAATTTGCAAGTTCCACAAGTTTCAGCTTTGTGATACTCCAAGAATGGATTCACTAAGCTTGTACTTCTAAATGATCTCGCCTCTTTAACAATAAAAAATTGTTATCCAAGTAGGCACATTTAGATTAGCGTTGCCCCCTATGCAGAACTAGGGATCGATTTCATGTCTACTGGATCCAGAGTTTAAAAACTCCTCCAGTCTTATGAACATCTCCGGTTGATTAACAACCTCCCACTGCAATGGCGCTCCGGTGTATAATGGTAATAACATTAGGTGCAGTTAGTGGTGTACTTATACTCGGTTAGGCTGGTTCTCAGTCTTCTCTTTCCTCATTATAAAGTACCTTGTTCGTTAGGGCATTTGTAGTTCATCTAATAGTCTTCTTCAAGAACCGGGCGAAGATACCCTTCTGGTCCGTGGTACTATTGAACACACAATTACTTGTTCATCTAGGATATTCTACAACCATATTCAATATGTTGTTGTATCCAGAAAATCCATAGAACATAGGTAGTTCCGAACAAACTTGTCCTTTTACTATTAGAATTTCATTTCTTATTCCTGACATACCATGTCTACACATCAGTGTATGGTGCAGTCGTTTGAGACCTAATCTCAATCTTTGATTTATGCTATGTGTTATTTAGATAGGTGATAGCCTCCGCGAACAAGTCGCAGGCTTTCAATGGATATACTTTGAGGGTTCCCCATAATGGCCTTGTGTTAAAAAAAAAACACTCCGCTTTTATGGCACAACAAGTAGTCTAATCCATTTTCGAGTATTCTTGAAAGAATGACTCGTACCTTCTCTAATTACACATACCGCATTAATCATCAATCATTTTCTATACTTGTCCGAATTCCATCCTTTATCCAGAAAGGTTAACTTAGTTGTATCATCTTTCAAGATCGATTCTTAGGTCGAGAGGTCCATTCCTCCAACTATAATTGATCAAATCAATTTCGACCTTTTGAATCCCTTTTGAATAGATACTACCAAGTTCAAGAATTCACAAGTACAATGATCGATAAAGAAATACATCCAATAAGTAAAACAAGTTATACATAACGGTTTTTTGCATTGTGGTAGACTAAGGATTCATCATTCACATATTGCTATCTAATGTACCATAATAGATATCACCATTATTTCTTATCTAAATCATCAAATGATTAAAGAAATAAAATATCCATTAATAATAGAAATCCAGAACAAAAGTTCTTTCTAAAATAAAAGGTACAAAGCAATCAACTTGAAATGAAATCCTATAACTATCAAACAGATAGATAAATGTCTTCCACTGCAACCGCTGCTTCCTCAACAGCTCTGCCCAAGTGGACTCGAACTCTTCTTATCTAAGTCGCTGGGTTTTCTGGAACCCCTGCATTTAGAATGCACATACCGTCAGTGGTTCCATATCTACACACCAGAATTCTGGTAGATAATACCGCTGACTATGTTTTTCGACTAAAGAAAAATTCGTACCTTTGAGAGGACAAGATGTAGACCCCCAGTACTCTGACTGCTTTCCTCGGGGATGTTTGCCAGAAGGCTTCTTTATCCCACCCTTTGGTCCAAGTCCCTTAGGACCACCGGACCCCCTTGTCTTCTTCTCCTTTCCTTTGCCTTTAGGTCCGAAACCTTTGGCTTTGGCTATAAGAGCTTGCGATTGTTTCAACTCGTCTAAAAGATCCATCATCTCAAAAACATGATCAAGTGTTTCATCGAAGTAACAGATCTTTATGAGTATCCTCATCGCCTCTTTTCTAGCCTTCTCATCATGTCCAAACAGCAACTTGAGTTTGAGCATGACATCATGATTAGCGGCTAATGCACGAGCACTACCCCACTTTTCAAAGTCAAAAATCTCCTCCTTAGTTGAGTTAATGGTGAGTCCAGGAGGACAAGTTTCACTGAGTACGTCTTTGTACTCTTTTGCAGTCTGAGCAATGTCTAACTCTTCTTTCCATTCAATACAGTATGGAACCAGTGCGTTAATTTCCTCAAGTATCAACAAAAGTGGATTCATAGCAATTCTCTAAACCTATAAGCACATTTAAACAAACAATTAATTTAATACCTGACGTTATCTCCCTGGAATAACATCATTAAATTACTAATCACATCTAAAATCCCATCAGGTAAGGCAAGCCACGTGGTGTGGACGTTTACCCACCCAAATGATTTAGCAATTAGATTTTCTTTGGTCATACATCGATTATAGCGTAACTTCGTGGGGAAGAATACTATAACGCGTATCTAAGTGTAAACCATTACTCAACACCAAAATAAATTACTTGGAATCGCTACATCACCGCAAGCCACGTGGTGTGGACGTTTACGATAACTTCACAACTCTTCATAATTACTTACAACTGTCTACATCAATTAATCTAAAGTCCGTCAGCACAGCAAGCCACGTGGTGTGGACGTTTACTATACTAAGAGACTTTTATAATTGACTCCCAATTACTTGATCCATTTAATCTCGTAAATCAAGACGTGGAGAATCATAAGTGAAACTCGAAGTTTCTAACCAGTGATTCACCATGCGAACGACCCTATCTCTCATAAATGAGGGAGCCGAGCAGACAAGCGACCCATCTATCAAAGAATGGCACGGAAGTCTCTAATTTGTGTCCTCTACATGACCAAGTGGCTCTGGCTCCATTCCACTCCCCGGGGTGAGAATGAGTCGACTTGAAGTCAGTTTCAGAAAGACAAATTAGGCATTGTTTGATAAACTCGATCAATGTTTCTTGTAAAAGGAATTACAAGAATTCTCCTCCAATGACTCGTCTATACGAACTTCGAAAGTCCATAAGAGTCACCAAGAGAACAGTAGTGGAGACCATGGGAATGTTTCCATCCCCTCTCCCACTTAGCTTTTTATAATAATAGGGATACGCTATCTAGTGCATAAAATAAACACATATAGCATGCATACAAGCAATAAAGCACATAGTATCACATAGTCAAAATAATGCTAGAAAATTATTTTCCGACTATCATGGCTTTATTCCATCTCCGTACGCATCTTCTAGTCTTCAGTCTTCGTTCTTGAATGCTCCATGTGACGAGAATATTAATCTCTAATATTTAAATCTATTTATTTTCAATTAATCCAAAAGTTACTTAATTCGAAAATTAAGTCAATCGAATATATCAAAAATAAAATTAAATATTATTAATATTTTTATTTATTTAATTTCCCATCTAATTCTATTAAATCTTTTAGAATAATCTATCCAAGTAAAACTCGGAATATTCTAGAAGACTTCTATAATAGAATAAGGAAATAAAAATAAATTTAGGACTCTACTACTTTCCATTATCAATTTATTTCCATCTAATGAAAATTCCCAAGAATAGGAATAATCAAATAGGAAATAAATTAATACTAAATTAATTAAATTCCTAATCCATGAATATTTCCATAAAGGAAGTAAAACAAATAGGAATGAAATTAATTCAATTAATTCTCTTCCTAATCCATGAGAGTTTCCTAAAAGGAAGATACTCAAATAGGAAAGTCGAATTAATTTAGGAAAGTTGGATTATGGTAGGAGTAGCACGGGTTGGGAATCCCCGCACCACCCCCACCGTCGACCGCCCTCCGGGAGGAGCATCGCCGCCGCCCCCAGCCCACGCGCCACCACCACCGGTGGCCGGCGTGGCCGGAAGCTCCCACAGACAGCCCCTACGCCGGCGATCGATCCATGGGGTCGATCATGGGGATGATCGGCCCCTTCGTCCATTGTCTTCTTCGTCACACCTTCTTCGTCTTCCGGCGATCGTCTCAACATCGAACCAACGTAATTAAAATTACAAGAATTAAATTACAATTATCCGGTATCGATTCTATACATGAAATCGACCCTATACATTTTCCGGAAAAACAAAGAACGTAATAATAAATCCTAAATTCGGTCAACCCCCGAATTTTTACTATTACAAACATTCATCCACACAAAACGAATCTCGACATGTCCGAGAGTTTAATAATCATGATAATTAATTAAGCAATAATTAAATCAACCATGATAGCCGGAAATCCTGCAAGGTAGAACAATAATCGAGCATATACATGAACACGAAACCAAACGCTCTGATACCATTTGTTGGAAATCGATATCCCGGGCTATTAAAATTTATGCGGAACCGATAGCCCGACCGAAATCCTTCATCGCCGGAGATTGGATCCCCGACTCATCCGCAGGAGTCCGACCTTTGGAGACTACGCGCCCGAAGACACGCAGCCCGCCCCCAGCCGATTTTCTCCCGCGAGTCGGATCCACGAACGCGAACCACCGTACGACGGAGCCGGGCCCGATGAGAGCTCCACCGCGGACAAGCCGCGGTAAAACCCTAGCCGAGCCCCCGCCGCGAGGGGGCTCTCGATCGCGCACCTTGCGATCGCTGGGGCTGCCCAGCAGCCCCCGGTGGTGAGTCCGGCGACTCACCACCGCCGCCGGAGGAGGGCGGTCAGCCTCCAGCTGACCTGCCGCGGCCCAGCCGCGGCTTCCCCTCACGATCGACCTCACGGTCGATCGATCGCCCCGGCTTCCAGCCGGGGTCCTCCCGTGCGCGCACCTGACCGGCGAGGGTGGCCGGGATCCGGCGTGGCACCAGCCCACGCCATCCCGGCGGTCGATCAAGGATCGACCGTGTGCCCCGGCGTCCAGCCGGGGCCTCCCCCTCCGTCACGTGCATGCCGCGATCGAACCCTAGGGTTCGATCGCCCCCTCGGCTCCAAGCCGAGGTTTCTCTCGATCTTCGCCGGGGATCTCGAATCCCCGTCCCCGAAGTTCGTACGTCTATCCGGATCGTGTGTTCATGTATATACTACAATTAATCACACAAAATCATAAAAGAGGGTTTATGATTTTACCTTCGATTCGTTGTACGGAGAAACGAATTTACGCGTTGATGACCTTGCGATCTTCCCACGTATTCCTTGCACCTCGTTCGAACGTCGTGTGGGCGACGATCTATCGAACTCCTATGGATCTCCTTCACTCTTCAAGACTTTATGATTGACGTAACTTAGGTTATCTTAGTTATGAAAAGTGAAGACCATGTAGTGCTTATATAGGCTACGTATGGGATCATAAGGAGAATAAATATTGGGCTTCTAATATTGAAAATTAAATTGGGTCCAACCCAAACCTATTAATTCTTATCAATATTAATTTTATTTATTTTCCACTATATAAATAAAATTGCACTCCCAATATTATTCCATATTATATCAAATAATATTTCTCCGGTAGTATTATATATTCCGTGTATTTAAGATTTAAATATCCATGAATAAATTTATTTATTGCTCAATAAATATTATTCATCTCTTATATCCGAGAATAGTACCATTCAACCTTAATTATTATGCGGATTAAATCCACATGCAGGGTTTACATAATAATTCCTTATGAACTCATCTCGGGGATATTATCAACCCTTACGGGATACACTGTCCCTTCAAGAATTCACGGCATGCCATATATAAAACATAGTGACCCAACTTAACCGGTAATTAACCCAATAATTAAATCGGTTAATTCCTTTGGTAAATATGTCACTTATATTAAATATACACACCCGCAATAATATCGGGGATTAAGAATAAAATACTCTGAGACTTAAATTGATTATCTTAGGCAATCCTAATCAATAAATCTCAAGCGATCCGCCCAATACACCAAGTGTACAAGTGTGACAAAATAATTAAGATAAATTATTTTCTCTCTCACACAACGACTATACCGATGGATTGGTCTGTGTCCATCTAGGTCGTGAGCAACTGTTCGATTAAATACGAGTAACCGATAGTATGATCTTCTGTGTGCCCATGCAACACCATACTAACTACAACGTATAAAATCCAGGACTATATTTTGCATAATTAATTAATAATAATTAAATGCAAATAATTGTTCATTAATTAAATAGGTTAAATGCTATGACCGGGAGTTTACCGATACTTAAATCTAGACATTAAGTACACAACTCCAACAAGAAAAATACCACCTGGAACCCTAATTGATCTAACCATTGGAACCGCTGCATCAAAGTTGAAGAAGATGGTGTCACCAAAGCAATCGAGTCCGGCGAAGCCCAAGTCCCCCACCGCCGAAGAAGCCCTAAACGCCGTTCCCCTGACCACCATCCTACCCAGCCCCGCCACGACGGAAACGGACAACACCCCTATCGACGATCTGGCCAAGGAGATCGACGAGTCCAAAACCACTAGCGAGAAAGATCTGGAAACCCTAGCCACCGCCGCTCAGGAGGAGGAGGGCAAAGCCGCCGCTGATAGCCCACCGAAAAAGAAGCAGAAAAAGGCGGCGGGCAAAGGCAAGAAGAAGGTCACTCCCACCCCCACTGCCGGATCCACCTCCGACGACAAGGAGAAAGAGGAATCGACGGCCGCCGGTAAGACGCCGATGGAGGAAGACGATGTGGAGGAGGTGACCTACAAAACCCCCAAAAGCCGGACCCGCGCATCCACGAAGAAGAGAAAGGCGGTTGACACATCGGCGCGCGAAATCGCGGCCCCCAAAACGGTGTGCTTTGAATCACTCAAACTGATGGGTGTGGAGAAGGAGGTTCGAGGGTATTTCAAGGCCATAGTGTTGGAATTCGATATCCCGGGTTATCAAAATTGCGGAACCGATAACCCGAACGAACCCTTCGCCGGAGATCATACAAACGCCGACTCATCCGCCGGAGTCCGGGCTTTGGAGACCACGCGCCCGAAGGCACGTGATCCGCCCCCACCCGAACCCCCGCGAGCCGGGGTTCGCACGATCATGATGATCGATCGCACGCCGGCGATCGATCGGGGTGGGGCTGTTCGACAGCCCCCCGCGGCGGGTCCGGCGACCCGCCACCACCAGGAGGACCCCGCCTTCACGGCGGGGTAGGGCACGGCACCAGCCCGTGCCCAGCGATCGACCCTCGTGGTCGATCGCACACCCTCGGTCGAACCGAGGGTTCGGCCCCCGTCGCCCCCGTACCGAAACCCTAGCCCGGGCGATTGCGTGTGGTCCGGTGGCTTCGCCACCACCACGCGATTGTCCCCCGTTCATAGTTTCATGCTTCGGATCTTTGTTCTACGGTATTCTCGATAAAAAACAAATCGAACAATAATCAAGTTAGTTGAGAATTGTACCTACGATTCGTTGTTCGGAGAAACGAAATCGACAACCTCGTGATCTTCCCGCGTATTCCTTGCACTCCGTTCGAACGTCGGGTGGGCGACGAGCTATCGAACTCTTATGGATCCTCTTCACTCTTCAAGACCTTATGATCGGCGTATCTTAGGTTTTTTTCTCTCTTATGAAAAAGTGAAGACCATGTAGTGCTTTTATAGGCTACGAGGGGGATCAAAAGGAGATTAAATATTGGGCTTCAATATTGAAAATTAAATTGGGTCCAACCCAAATCCATTAATTCTTATCAATATTAATTTTATTTATTTTCCACTATATAAATAAAATTGCACTCCCAATATAAATCCATATTATATCAAATAATATTTCTCCAACTTAGTATTATTTATTCCGTGTATTTAAGATTTAAATATCCATGAATAAAATTTATTTATTGCTTAATAAATTTATTCATCTCTTATATCCGAGAATAGTACCACTCAACCTTATTTATTATGCGGAATTAAATCCACTCGCGAGGTTTACATAATAAATCCTTATGAGCTCATCTCGGGGATATTATCAATCCTTCCGGGATACACTGTCCCTTCAAGAATTCACGGCATGCCATATATAAAATATAGTGACCCAACTTAACCGGTAATTAACCCAATAATTAAATCGGTTAATTCCTTTGGTAAATCAAAGTTACTTATATTAAATATACACACCCGCAATTGTTTCAGGGATTAAGAATAAAATACTCCGAGACTTAAATCAATTATCACAGAGCAATCCTAATTGATAAGTCTCAAGCGATCCGCTCAATACACCAAGTGTACAAGTGTGATAAAATAATTAAGATAAATTATTTTCTCTCTCACACAACGACTATACCGATGGATTGGTCCGTGTCCATCTAGGTCGTGAGCAACTGTTCGATTAAATACGAGTAACCGATAGTATGATCTTCTGTGTGCCCATGCAACACCATACTAACTACAACGTATAAAATCCAGGACTATAATTTGCATGTATTTAATTAACAATAATTAAAAGCAAATGAATGTCTGTAATTAATAGGTAAATGAAAGTGCATACAGAGTTCAGAATACTCAAATCTAGACATTAAGTATACTACTCCATCAATCTCCCACTTATACTAAGGTCTAGTCTTATCCTCCAAACTTCTGACTCCCAAACCCTCCAAGTGCTTGAAATATACTTCCTTAGGAAGTATCTTGGTGAAAGGGTCCGCTAGGTTGTCCTCCGAAGCTATCTTGGTGACTATCGCATCGCCCCTCTTGACGATGTCTCGAATCAGGTGGTACTTGCGCTCTATGTGTTTCATAGCACTATGGGACCGTGGTTCCTTACTGTTTGCCACTGCACCGCTATTATCACAATAAATTGTCATAGCCTTGGGCAAACTCGGAATCACATCTAAGTCCTGGAGGAAATTAAGGAACCAAACTGACTCTTTCGATGCCTCTGAGGCTGCAACGTATTCAGCTTCCATGGTAGAGTCTGAAATGCACTTTTGCTTAACACTCCTCCATGATACAGCTCCACCTCCCATAGTGTACACATAGCCTGATGTCGACTTTCGCCGGTCCTTATCAGCTTGGAAATCCGAATCCGTATAACCCAAAGGAATCAGATTGTCTGCCCCGTAACTTAGAACATAATCCTTAGTATTTCGCAAATACTTGAAAATGCTCTTTACGGCAGTCCAATGAGCCTTTCCAGGGTTACTCTGATATCTCGCTACTACGCCAACTGCATAGCAGATATCAGGCCTCGTACATAACATTGCATACATTAAGCTTCCCACAGCCGAAGCGTAGGGAACTGCTTTCATTTCATCTTTCTCCTTTTGTGTCCGAGGACACATATCCTTAGAAAGATAAGTTCCTTTACTGAAGGGTAGTTCACCCTTCTTGGAATCTTGCATGTTAAAACGAGCCAGAATCGTGTCTATGTAAGATTGCTGGGATAGGTACAATGTTCTATTCCAGCGATCCCTTATAACCTTGATCCCTAGAACATGTCCGACTTCTCCCAAATCTTTCATATCGAATTGTCTAGACAACCATCCCTTTATGTCTGATAACATTTTCACACTGTTGCCAATGAGAAGAATGTCGTCTACATAAAGCACGAGAAACACCACTTTCTTTCCATCACGTTTCCAATACACACACGATTCGTCCATGCTTTGACTGAATCCAAAAGATTGGACCACTTCGTCAAACCGCAGGTTCCACGATCTCGAGGCTTGTTTCAATCCATAAATGGATCGATTAAGCTTGCACACTAGATGATCTCGCCCCTTAGCAATGAATCCCTCTGGTTGTTTCATATAAATCGTCTCGTCAAGACTTCCATTAAGGAAAGCTGTCTTGACATCCATTTGCCACACCTCATAATCCATATGAGCTGCTATGGATAAGAGAATCCGGATCGACTTTATCTTGGCTACCGGCGAGAAGGTCTCCTCATAATCGATTCCCTCTTTCTGAGTATATCCTTTCGCAACAAGCCGAGCTTTAAAGGTTTCAACCTTTCCGTCAGATCCTCTCTTTCTCTTGTAGACCCATTTACACCCAATTGGCTTCACGCCGCTTGGTGGTTCTACAAGATCCCAGACTTTATTAGAATCCATAGATTCTATTTCGGATTTCATTGCTTTCTTCCAAGAAGACGCATCTATATCTTGTACCGCCTCATCATAGGTCCAGGGATCGATTTCATGAACTCCAGGTCCAGAGTCCGAAGACTCACCCAGTCCAATCCATCTATCTGGTTGTTTACCAACCCTCCCACTACGACGGCGTTCCGGTGTATTAACAGTGACAGTATTAGGTGCAGGTTCTAGTGGTGTATCTATACTCGGTTCGGCTGTATCCAGGTCTTCCTCGTTACTTCTCAACTCATCAAGTATTATGTCACTTTTGGGCTTGTGGTCCATGACATAGTCTTCCTCTAGGAACCGAGCGTTAGTACTTATAACGATCTTCTGGTCCGTAGGACTATAGAACATGCCACCCTTAGTTCCTTTCGGGTATCCTACAAACAGCCGTATTTCTGATCTAGGTTCTAACTTATCGGCGCCTTGTCGCAACACATGTGCTGGACATCCCCAGATCCGAATGTGTTTCAAGTTAGGCTTACGCCCACTCCACAATTCCATGGGTGTGGTTGGTACCGTTTTGGTCGGAACCCTATTCAGAATGTACGCCGCTGTTTCCAAGGCAAGTCCCCAGAACATAACAGGTAAATCCGAGTAACTCATCATCGATCGCACCATCTCCATAAGAGTCCTATTCCTTCTTTCTGACACACCATTCTGCTGAGGAGTATATGGTGAGGTCAGCTGGGATTCAATCCCATTCTCTGCTAAGTATGCCTTGAATTCTCCAGACAGGTACTCGCCTCCGCGATCAGATCGCAGGCATTTTATGGATTTACCACGAAGGTTCTCCACAAGAGCCTTGAACTCTTTGAACTTGCCAAAGGATTCGCTCTTGCGGCTCATCAGGTATACATATCCATATCTTGAGTAATCATCAGTGAAAGTGATGAAGTACTCGTACCCTCCCCTTGCCTGAGTAGACATAGGTCCGCATACATCAGAGTGAATCAAATCCAATACTTGCTCAGCTCTTCGTCCTTTACCAGAAAAAGGACGCTTAGTCATTTTTCCCTCTAAACAGGATTCGCAGGTTGGAAGGTCCTCTCCTTCAACGCCAGTGATTAAATCATCAGCTTTCAACCTTTGAAGCCTATTTGAGTTTATATGACCTAGCCTTAGATGCCACAAGTATAATTGATTCATCTTAGAAGGTTCCTTTCTCTTATTTGTGTTCGTAGATGTGTTATTACTCTCGGTTAGTTGCATCGTGTTAGACTCAGGATTTAGCACATACAAATCGTCTATCAATGTACCAGAACAGATAATTTCACTATTTCTTCTTATGATCACAGAGTGGTCAAAAGAAACAGAATATCCATTCTTAATAAGTTTAGAAACTGAAATTAAATTCTTTCTAAAGTTGGGTACATAAAGACAATCACGTAAAACTAAAACCCTATCACTACTGAAACGTAAGTGAACGTCTCCCACTGCAACAGCCGCCACCTTCGCGGCATTGCCCATGTAGACCACGATTTCTCCCTCTCTAAGTCTCCGGGTTTCCTGGAACCCCTGCAATGAATTGCAGACATGGTCAGTGGCACCCGTATCTACACACCAGGTGCTGGTAGATATCACCGCTGACAATGTTTCAGTGACTAAGGAAAATTTCGTACCTTTGATGAGAGGACAATCAGACCTCCAGTGCCCAAACTGCTTGCATCGATAGCACTTGCCTTGCGGCTTGCTTTTCCCACTCCGTGGTTTGGAACCACTGGGCTTCTTTGCTTGCACTTCCATCTTAGCCACAAGAGCTTGTGATTTTCTGACCATACTTATAAGTTCAGCTCTTTTTAAATCGTTTTTAAGCGATTCTCTAAGAGGACTGAATTTATAGAGTATGTCAATCACTTCTTGTCCGGCTTCCACGCTATGTCTCAACATCATTCTGAGGTCATTCCAAATGTCCTCATGAGTTGGGTTATCAGTGGTTTCAGAAGGCTCAACAGTTTGGACAGTGTCCAGATTTCGTTCCCAATCATCACCATATGGAACCGGTGAGTTTTCATCTTTAAGTATATCACAAAGTGGGGTCACAGTCATTCCTAACCTATAAGCACATAAAACAAACAAACAATTTAATATCCGATATTATCTCCCTCAAATAATATCATTAAATCACTAATCACATCTAAAATCCCATCAGGTAAGGCAAGCCACGTGGTGTGGACGTTTACCCACCCAAATGATTTAGCAATTAGATTTTCTTTGGTCATACATCGCTTATAGCGGAACCTCGTGGGGAGGAATACTATAAGGCGTATCTAAGTGTAAACCATTACTCAGTACCAAAGTAAATTACTTGGAATCGCTACATCACCGCAAGCCACGTGGTGTGGACGTTTACGATAACTTCACAACTCTTCATAATTACTTACAACTGTCTACATCAATTAATCCAAAGTCCGTCAGCATAGCAAGCCACGTGGTGTGGACGTTTACTATACTAAGAGACTTTTATAATTGACTCCCAATTACTTGATCCATTTAATCTCGTAAATCAAGACGTGGAGAATCATAAGTGAAACTCGAAGTTTCTAACCAGTGATTCACCATGCGAACGACCCTATCTCTCATAAATGAGGGAGCCGAGCAGACAAACGACCCATCTATCAAAGTATGGCACGAAAGTCTCTAATTTGTGTCCTCTACATGACCAAGTGGCTCTGGCTCCATTCCACTCCCCGGGGTGAGAATGAGTCGACTTGAAATCAGCTTTGGAAAGACAAATTAGGCATTGTTTGATAAACTTAATCAATGTTTCTCGTAAGAGGAATTACAAGAACTCTCCTCCAATAACTTATCTATATAAACTTCAAAAGTTTATAAAAGTCACCAAGAGAGCAACAATGGAGACCATGGGTATGTTTCCATACCCTCTCCCACTTAGCTTTTTATAATAAAGGGATACGCTATCTAGTGCATAAAAGTAAACACATATAGCATGCATACATGTAATAAAGCACATAGTATTATCACATAGTCAAAATAATTACTAGAATATTATTTTCCGACTATTATGGCTTCATCACATCCCCGTACTCATCTTCTAGTCTTCAGTCTTCGTTTCTTGAATGCTCCATGTGACGAGAATATTAATATCCAATATTTAAATCTATTTATTTTCAATTAATCCAAAAGTTACTTAATTCGAAAATTAAGTCAATTGAATATATCAAAAATTAAATTAAATATTATTAATATTTTTATTTATTTTATTTTCTTTTTCCACTTCATTAAATCTCTAGAATAATCTATCCAAGATACTCTTGGAATATTCTAGATGATATCCATAATGAAATAAAGAAATAAAATAATTTAGGACTATTATACTTTTCCAAATTTATTTCATTCCTAATCCATGAATATTCCCATGAGTAGGAATAATCAAATAGGAAAAATAAATTTAGTACTAAATTAATTCTTTTTCTATTTTTCTAGAATATTCCATAAAGAAATAGTCAAAATAGGAAATAATGAATTAATTAGGAAAGTATATTTCCGGTAGGAGTAGCCCGGGTTGGGGAACCCCGAACCACCCCCACCACTTCCGATCGCCGCCTAGGGCACGCCGCCGCCGCCCAGCCCCCGCGCCACCACCACTGGTGGCCGGCGTGGCCGAGACTCCCACGGACAGCCCGCCTAGGGCCGCGGGTCGATCGATCCCCTCGGGATCGATCATGGGGATTGATCGATCCCGGTCCTTCGTCTCCTCGTCACTTCGTCTTCTCCGGCGGTCTTCGATTCGTCGATCCAATCGCAAAATAAATTTACAAAAAAATCTAAATTACAATTCCGGTATCGATTCTATACACGAAATCGACCCTATACATTTTCCGGAAAAACAACGAACATAATAATAAATCCTAAATTCGGTCAACCCCCGAATTTTTACTATTACAAACATTCACCACCAAAAACGAATCTCGACATGTCCGAGAGTTTAATAAAACCAACAATCACATGACAAAATAATTAAACGAATAATCATCAAGCCATAATAGTCGGAAACCCTGCAAGGTAGAACAATTTTATCGAAAATACCGCGAACGTAAACCACGCTCTGATACCAATTGTTGGAATTCGATATCCCGGGTTATCAAAATTGCGGAACCGATAACCCGAACGAACCCTTCGCCGGAGATCATACAAACGCCGACTCATCCGCCGGAGTCCGGGCTTTGGAGACCACGCGCCCGAAGGCACGTGATCCGCCCCCACCCGAACCCCCGCGAGCCGGGGTTCGCACGATCATGATGATCGATCGCACGCCGGCGATCGATCGGGGTGGGGCTGTTCGACAGCCCCCCGCGGCGGGTCCGGCGACCCGCCACCACCAGGAGGACCCCGCCTTCACGGCGGGGTAGGGCACGGCACCAGCCCGTGCCCAGCGATCGACCCTCGTGGTCGATCGCACACCCTCGGTCGAACCGAGGGTTCGGCCCCCGTCGCCCCCGTACCGAAACCCTAGCCCGGGCGATTGCCTGTGGTCCGGTTGCTTCGCCACCACCACGCGATCGTCCCCCGTTCATAGTTTCATGCTTCAGATCTTTGTTCTACGGTATTCTCGATAAAAAACAAATCGAACAATAATCAAGTTAGTTGAGAATTGTACCTACGATTCGTTGTTCGGAGAAACGAAATCGACAACCTCGTGATCTTCCCGCGTATTCCTTGCACTCCGTTCGAACGTCGGGTGGGCGACGAGCTATCGAACTCTTATGGATCCTCTTCACTCTTCAAGACCTTATGATTGGCGTATCTTAGGTTTTTTTCTCTCTTATGAAAAAGTGAAGACCATGTAGTGCTTTTATAGGCTACGAGGGGGATCAAAAGGAGATTAAATATTGGGCTTCAATATTGAAAATTAAATTGGGTCCAACCCAAATCCATTAATTCTTATCAATATTAATTTTATTTATTTTCCACTATATAAATAAAATTGCACTCCCAATATAAATCCATATTATATCAAATAATATTTCTCCAACTTAGTATTATTTATTCCGTGTATTTAAGATTTAAATATCCATGAATAAAATTTATTTATTGCTTAATAAATTTATTCATCTCTTATATCCGAGAATAGTACCACTCAACCTTATTTATTATGCGGAATTAAATCCACTCGCGAGGTTTACATAATAAATCCTTATGAGCTCATCTCGGGGATATTATCAACCCTTCCGGGATACACTGTCCCTTCAAGAATTCACGGCATGCCATATATAAAATATAGTGACCCAACTTAACCGGTAATTAACCCAATAATTAAATCGGTTAATTCCTTTGGTAAATCAAAGTTACTTATATTAAATATACACACCCGCAATTGTTTCAGGGATTAAGAATAAAATACTCCGAGACTTAAATCAATTATCACAGAGCAATCCTAATTGATAAGTCTCAAGCGATCCGCTCAATACACCAAGTGTACAAGTGTGATAAAATAATTAAGATAAATTATTTTCTCTCTCACACAACGACTATACCGATGGATTGGTCCGTGTCCATCTAGGTCGTGAGCAACTGTTCGATTAAATACGAGTAACCGATAGTATGATCTTCTGTGTGCCCATGCAACACCATACTAACTACAACGTATAAAATCCAGGACTATAATTTGCATGTATTTAATTAACAATAATTAAAAGCAAATGAATGTCTGTAATTAATAGGTAAATGAAAGTGCATACAGAGTTCAGAATACTCAAATCTAGACATTAAGTATACTACTCCATCAATCTCCCACTTATACTAAGGTCTAGTCTTATCCTCCAAACTTCTGACTCCCAAACCCTCCAAGTGCTTGAAATATACTTCCTTAGGAAGTATCTTGGTGAAAGGGTCCGCTAGGTTGTCCTCCGAAGCTATCTTGGTGACTATCGCATCGCCCCTCTTGACGATGTCTCGAATCAGGTGGTACTTGCGCTCTATGTGTTTCATAGCACTATGGGACCGTGGTTCCTTACTGTTTGCCACTGCACCGCTATTATCACAATAAATTGTCATAGCCTTGGGCAAACTCGGAATCACATCTAAGTCCTAGAGGAAATTAAGGAACCAAACTGACTCTTTCGATGCCTCTGAGGCTGCAACGTATTCAGCTTCCATGGTAGAGTCTGAAATGCACTTTTGCTTAACACTCCTCCATGATACGGCTCCACCTCCCATAGTGTACACATAGCCTGATGTCGACTTTCGCCGGTCCTTATCAGCTTGGAAATCCGAATCCGTATAACCCAAAGGAATCAGATTGTCTGCCCCGTAACTTAGAACATAATCCTTAGTATTTCGCAATCCTAATCGATGAATCTCAACGATCCGCTCAATACACCAAATGTACAAGTGTGATAAAATAATTAAGACAAATTATTTTCTCTCTCACACAACGACTATACCGATGGATTGGTCCGTGTCCATCTAGGTCGTGAGCAACTGTTCGATTAAATACGAGTAACCGATAGTATGATCTTCTGTGTGCCCATGCAACACCATACTAACTACAACGTATAAAATCCAGGACTATAATTTGCATGTATTTAATTAACAATAATTAAAAGCAAATGAATGTCTGTAATTAATAGGTAAATGAAAGTGCATACAGAGTTCAGAATACTCAAATCTAGACATTAAGTATACTACTCCATCACATAGGGTGGGAGCCGTTTCTTGAGTGGTCTGGGCAAATCAGTGAGGAGGTGGTGCGAGAATTCTTTGGTTCACTGGGAATCAAGGAAACCAGAGATGAGGGAGTTATAGGGATCCAGTTTGAGTTATTTGATCAAGCTGTTTCTACTGGTGGTAATTGTTGGAGTTGTGTACTTAATGTCTAGATTTAAGTAACGGAAACTCACAATCCATTGCCACTAATCTATTTAATTAAATAAACAATTATTTGCGTTTAATTATTTATAATTAAATATATGCAAATCATAGTCCTGGATTTTATACGTTGTAGTTAGTATGGTGTTGCATGGGCGCACAGAAGATCATACTATCGGTTACTCGTATTTAATCGAACAGTTGCTCACGACCTAGATGGACACGGACCAATCCATCGGTATAGTCGTTGTGTGAGAGAGAAAATAATTTGTCTTAATTATTTTATCACACTTGTACATTTGGTGTATTGAGCGGATCGTTGAGATTCATCGATTAGGATTGCCGGCGATAATCGATTCGAGTCTCAGTGTATTTTATTCTTAATCCCCGAAACTATTGCGGGTGTGTATATTCAATATAAGTGACTTTGATTTACCAAAGGAATTAACCGATTTAATTATTGGGTTAATTACCGGTTAAGTTGGGTCACTATATTTTATATATGACATGCCGTGAATACTTGACGGGAAAGTGTATCCCGGAAGGGTTGATAATATCCCCGAGATGAGTTTATAAGGAATTATTATGTAAACCCTGCAGGTGGATTCGTTCCGCATAATAATTAAGGTTGAATGGTACTAGTCTCGGATATAAGAGATGAATAAATTAATTAGCAATAAATTAATTTTATTCATGGATATTTATATCTTAAATACACGGAATAAATAATACTACCGGAGAAATATTATTTGATATAATATGGTTTAATATTGGGAGTGCAATTAATTTTATATAGTGGAAAATAGAATTAATTAATATTGATAAGGATTAATGGACTTGAGCATTGGGCTCAATTTAATCTTCAATATTGGAAGCCCAATATTCCACCTCCTTAAGATCCCCTACGTAGCCTATAAAAGCACTACATGGTCTTCTCTATTCTCATAACTTGAAGATCACAATTCTAGAGAGAGAAAGTAGAGAGGAGGATCCATGGAGTTCGGTAGATCGTCGCCCACACGACGTCCGGGCTAGTGCAAGGAATACGTGGGAAGATCTCAAGGTCGTCAAATTGAGTTCTACGTTTTTCCGAACAACGAGAACGAGGTAAATCGTAAAACCTTCTTTATGATTTTATCGTTTAATTATCGTAAAAATATCGTGAACCAAGATCCGAGAACGCGACCTTTGTCGAGGTTGAACCGGGCGGTGGTGATCGAAGATCACCGGACCGCCGGCGGCTCAACGGCTCGAACAAGAGAGGGTCGAGAGGGGCGAGCCTCGGCTGGACGCCGAGACTTGATCGAGGGCGAGCTCGATCACCCACGCACCTCCGGCGGGCTGCTGGAGTAGCCCCGCTCACGCGGCTGGACCGCCGCTCGAGCGGCGGTGGCTGGTGGTGATCGCAAGCCACGGTTCGCCGTGGCTGGTCGTGCGATCACCGGGGGCGGCTGGGCGTGCATAGGGGGCTGCCAAGGGCAGCCCTAGGCGGCTGCCAAGGACAGCCGCGAGCCCCACACGAGGGCTCGACCGAACAGCCCGGGCTATCCCCGTGGTTAGGGTTTGGTTGAGTCCGGTTTCGCGTGGTGGTTCGTGGCGGGTTGTTCCGGCATCCGGGAGTCGATTGGAGTTGTCGTTCCGCACTTTGACAATCCGGATATTCGATCTCCGAGGGATTTCGGTCGGAATTAATTAGATAATTTATTTATTTAAATTTATTAATTCCGGGATATCGATTTCCAACAATTGGTATCAGAGCGTTGGTTTTAGTTCATGGTATTTTTCGATAAATTGTTCTACCTTGCAGGGTTTCCGATTATTATGGCTAGATTTAATTTTGTTAATTAATGTCATAACAATGTTCTTGATTATTAAACTCTCGGTGATGTTATTTGTTCTTGTGTGGTGAATGCTTGTTCTTAATTTTTCCGGAAATTGTTTGAGGTCGTTTTCATGTAGAGAATCGATACCGGATAGCGTAGTAATAAATTTGTAATTTATTTTACGTTTGATCGAGTCCGAAACGACGACCGGAAAAGTGTGACGGAGGAGACGAAGAGAGGGAGGATTCCGGGGATCGATCAACCCCATGATCGACCCCAAGTAATGGATCAATCGAGTGGGAGGGGCAGCCATCGCACCCCTTGGCCGTGGGCTGCCACCGGTAGTGGTGGTGGCTGGCCGGTTGGGGTGGCGGCGGCGGTGATGTGCTCCTCTCGGCCTCGGTCGATGGTGGGGGTGGCGTGGGGATCCCCAACCCATGCTACTCCTGCCAAGATCCAACTTTCCTAAATTGATTCGTTTTTCCTATTTTGAGTATTCCTATTTTTTGGGAATTCTCATGGAAATAGGAAAAGAATTAATTGGAATTAATTTATTTCCTTATTCTATTATGGAAGTCTTCTAGAATATTCTAAGTTCTACTTGGAATAGGATTCTAGAGATTTAATGGAATTAGAAAGGAAAATAATTAATTATTAAATTAATTTATTTCCTATTTGATTATTCCTATTTTATGGGAATTTTCATGGACATGGAAATTAATTAATTTTGGAAAGTTTAGGAGTCCTAAATTAATTTTTCCTTAATTAATTATTCCTTTATGGAATTTTTAATGGATTAGGAAAGGAATTAATTTGGAAGGACTAGGAGTCCTAAATTATTTTATTTCCTTATTTCATTATGGAAATCATCTAGAATATTCCAAGTGGGTCTTGGATAGATTATTCTAGAGATTTAATGAAGTAGAAAGGGAAAATAAAATAAATTTATTTTATTTCTTTATTCTATTATAGATGTCTTCTAGAATATTCCAAGTGGGTCTTGGATAGATTATTATAGAGATTTAATAGAATTAGATAGGAAAATAAATAAATAAAAATATTAATAATATTTAATTTTATTTTTTGATTTATTCGATTGACTTAATTTTCGAATTAAGTAACTTTTGGATTTATTAAAAATAAATAGATTTAAATATTGGAATTAATATTCCCGTCACATGGAGCATTCAAGAACGAAGACTAAAGACTAGAAGATGCGTACGGAGATGCGATAAAGCCATAATAGTCGGAAAATAATATTCTAGTATTATTTTGATTATGTGATAATATTCTATGTGCTTTATTTCATGTATGCATGCTTATGTGTATTTAATTATGCATTAGATAGCGTATCCCTTTATTATAAAAAGCTAAGTGGGAGAGGGTATGGAAACATATCCATGGTCTCCATTGCTGTTCTCTTGGTGACTTTTATGAACTTTCGAAGTTCACATAGATAAGCCATTGGAGGAGAATTCTTGTAATTCCTTTTACGAGAAACATTGATTAAGTCTATCAAACAATGCCTAATTTGTCTTTCCAAAACTGACTTCAAGTCGACTCATTCTCACCCCGGGGAGTGGAATGGAGCCAAAGCCACTTGGTCATGTCGAGGACACAAATTAGAGACTTTCGTGTCATTTGATGACTAGATCGATTGTCTGCTCGGCTCCCTCATTTATGAGAGATAGGGTCGTTCGCATGGTGAATCACTGGTAAGAAACTTCGAGTTTCACTTATGATTCTCCGCGTCTTGATTTACAAGATTGAATGGATCAAGTAATTGGGAGTCAATTATAAAAGTCTCTTGGTGTAGTAAACGTCCACACCACGTGGCTTGCTATGCTGACGGATTTTGGATTAATTGATGTAGACAGTTGTAAGAAATTGTGAAGAGTTGTGAAGTTGTCGTAAACGTCCACACCACGTGGCTTGCGGTGATGTAGCAATTCCAAAAGATTTACTTTGGTACTGAGTAATGGTTTACACTTAGATACGCATTATAGTATTCCTCCCCACGAGGTTCCGCTATAAGTGATGTATGACCGAAGCAAATCTAATTGCTAAATCATTTGGATTGGTAAACGTCCACACCACGTGGCTTGCCATATCTGATGGGATTTTAGATGTGATTAGTGGTTTAATGATATTATTTAAGGGAGATAATATCGGAGATTAAATCGATTGTTTGTTGTTATATGTGCTCATAGATTAGGATATGGCTTTGAACCCACTTTCTGTGATACCTAAGGATTATTTAAACTCACTGGTCCCTAAATGTATTGATTGGAATAGAGATCTAGACATTGTCCAGACTGTTAAAGAGTACAAGTTTGTACTCAGTGAGCTTTGTCCTTCCGAGCCTACAAATGTCTTAACTGATGAGGAAAGGACTGATTTTGATATCATGTTCAAACTCAAGGAGATGTTTAGACATGACATAGGCGGCTAGACAAGAGGCGATGAGGATACTCATAAAGGCCAGTCGATTCAAGGGAACGCTTAAACACGTTTTTAAGATGATTGACCTTTTAGACGAGTTGAGACGGAAATCGCAAGCTCTTGTAGCTAATGCCAAAGGTTTCGAACCTAAGGGCAAAATCGGGGGAAAGGAAAAGCAAGCAAAGAAACCCAGTGGTCCTAAGTTTCTTGGACCACGAGATGGGACGAGAAAGCCAAGAGGCAAGATTTCTCGATGCAAACAGTCTGGGTACTGGAAGTCTGATTATCCTCTCAAAGAAAGTACGAAATTCTTCTTTAGTCGTAAAACATAGTCAGTGGTATTATCTACCGGAACCTGGTGTGTAGATATGGAACCACTGACGGTATGTGCATTTTAAATGCAAAGGTTCCAGGAAACCTAACGACTTGGAAAAGAAGAAATCGTAGTCTACATGGGCAATGCTGTAGAGGAGGCAGCAGTTGCAGTGGAGGACATTTTATAGGATTTCATTTTGAGTTATTGCTTTTATGTACCTTTCATATTAGAAAGAACTTTGTTCTAGATTTCTAATAAATGGATATTTTATTTCTTTTAATCATTTGATGGTTATAAGAAGAAATAATGATATTATCTATTTTGGTACATTGGCTAGCAATATATAAATGATGAATCCTGAGTCCACCACGATACAACGAACCGTAGTATGAAACTCGTTTTACTAATAAGAGATTTCTTTATCAATTATACTTGTGGATTCTTATGCTGAGTCATGTTTATTCAAATAAGAAGTTCAAAGGTCAAAAATTGATATTTGATCAATTAAGTTGAGGGAGTGGACCTTCCGACCTAAGAATCTAATTTGGAAGATAATATGACTAAGCAATCCTTTATGGATATAAGATATAAGATCCGGACAAGTATAAGAATTGATTAACTCTGATGTATGCAGACCTATGTCTACTCAGACAATAAGGTACGAGTACATCATTTGATGATTACTCGAGAAATGGATTAGAATACCTGATGTGCCACAAAAGCAAGTGTTTTGACAAGTCAATGGACACTAAGCAATTGTGGAGAACCATCAAGGTATATCCATTTGTAGCCTGCGATTTGATCGCGGAGGCAAGTACCTATCTGAGGAATGCATGGCATACTGATCAGAAATTGGGATTTGATCCCAAATGACTACACCATACACTGTTGTGTAGAAATGGTGTGTCGTAAACAAGAAATGGAACTCTTATAGAAATAGTAAAATTATGAGTTATACGGAACTACCTATGTTCTATGGATATGTCTGGAAACAACGGCGCATTCAAATGCCGTTGTAGAATATCCTAGAAGAACAAAAGATGTGTGTTCAATAGTACTATGAACCAGAAGGACGTTATAAGTTCTAACGCCCGGTTCTTAGAGAAAGACTATACGATGAACCACAAGCCCAAGGTGACATGATACTTTGAAATGAGAGAGAAAGATTAAGACTTAGAACCAGCCGAACCGAGTAGCGGTACACCACTAACTGCACCTACTGTTATCGCTGTTTATACACCGGAATGCCGTTGTAGTGGGAGGTTGTGTGACAACCGGAGATATTCATAAGACTAGGAGAGTCTTCGGACTCTGGACCTAGTATACATGAAATCAATCCCTGGATCTACATGAAGGCGGTACTAGATCTAAATGTGCCTTCTTGGAGAGCAATAAGGATTATTGCTAAGAAGCAAGATCATTTAGAGTACAAGCTTAGTTGATCCATTTATGGATTGAAACAAAGCATTGAGTTCGTGGTACTTGCAAATTGATGAGATAGTCCATTTTATGGATTCATCAAAAGCATAGACGAATCGTGTGTATTGGAAACGTGATGGAAAACAAGGTGGTGTTTCTCGGAGGTTTTATGTAGATAACATTTTATCATTGGTAACAATGTAAAGATGTTGTCAGACATAAAATAGTGATTGTCTAGATGAATCATTATGAAAGATAAAGGAAGAAGTTGGACATGTTCTTGAGATCTTGGATCTCTAGAAAGAACATTGTACTTTTCCTGGACATCTTACATATATGATTATGGTTCGTTTTAACATGCAAGATTCCGAGAAAGGTTCGTTACCTTTCAGAGACGGAATGCATCTATCAAAGGATATGTGTTTTGGAACACAAAAGGAGATAGAAGCAATGAAAGCAGTTTCCTACACTTTGAGTGTGGAAAGCTTAATAAATGCATTGTTGAAAACAAGAACCTGATATCGGCTATGCGGTTAGCATAGTGGGAGGATATCAAGGTAATCCTGGAAAGGAATATTCGACTGCCGTAAAAGTACTTTCGAAGTACTGTTCTAGACTACGAAGCAGACGAGTTTTTCCTTTGGATTACATTCTCTTAGATTACTAATCGAACGAGGACCGGTGTAAGTCGATATCAGGCTATGTGTTTCACTATTGAAGGAGAAGGAGTTTTAACATGGAAGAGTGATAAGCACGATGCTTTTCGGACTCTGCCATGGGTAACCAAATAGCAGCCTCAGAGGCAGCGGAAGTTTTGGTATAACTCCGGGATAATCTCTGGGACTTAGATGTGATTCTTAATTTGCCAAAGGCTATGTAAATAGCGGTGCAATGGAAAATGGGAAGAAATCACTAGTCCATAAGTGTAAGATAACACATAGTGCAAGTACCACCTGATACGAGTCATCGTCGAGGGAGACGACGCTGTAGTCACCAAGATAACTTCAGATCGGCAACCCAGAGTGCTCATTCACATAGTACTTCTTGGAAGTACACCTTAAGCACGTGATGAGTATGGGAGTCGGGAGTTTGGAGGAAATGACTAGACCTTAGTACAAGTGGGAGATTGTTGGAGTTGTGTACTTAATGTCTAGATTTAAGTAACGGAAACTCACGATCCATTGCCACTAATCTATTTAATTAAATAAACAATTATTTGCGTTTAATTATTTATAATTAAATATATGCAAATCATAGTCCTGGATTTTATACGTTGTAGTTAGTATGGTGTTGCATGGGCGCACAGAAGATCATATTATCGGTTACTCGTATTTAATCGAACAGTTGCTCACGACCTAGATGGACACGGACCAATCCATCGGTATAGTCGTTGTGTGTGAGAGAAAATAATTTGTCTTAATTATTTTATCACACTTGTACATTTGGTGTATTGAGCGGATCGTTGAGATTCATCGATTAGGATTGCCGGCGATAATCGATTCGAGTCTCAGTGTATTTTATTCTTAATCCCCGAAACTATTGCGGGTGTGTATATTCAATATAAGTGACTTTGATTTACCAAAGGAATTAACCGATTTAATTATTGGGTTAATTACCGGTTAAGTTGGGTCACTATATTTTATATATGACATGCCGTGAATACTTGACGGGAAAGTGTATCCCGGAAGGGTTGATAATATCCCCGAGATGAGTTCATAAGGAATTATTATGTAAACCCTGCAGGTGGATTCGTTCCGCATAATAATTAAGGTTGAATGGTACTAGTCTCGGATATAAGAGATGAATAAATTAATTAGCAATAAATTAATTTTATTCATGGATATTTATATCTTAAATACACGGAATAAATAATACTACCGGAGAAATATTATTTGATATAATATGGTTTAATATTGGGAGTGCAATTAATTTTATATAGTGGAAAATAGAATTAATTAATATTGATAAGGATTAATGGACTTGAGCATTGAGCTCAATTTAATCTTCAATATTGGAAGCCCAATATTCCACCTCCTTAAGATCCCCTACGTAGCCTATAAAAGCACTACATGGTCTTCTCTATTCTCATAACTTGAAGATCACAATTCTAGAGAGAGAAAGTAGAGAGGAGGATCCATGGAGTTCGGTAGATCGTCGCCCACACGACGTCCGGGCTAGTGCAAGGAATACGTGGGAAGATCTCAAGGTCGTCAAATTGAGTTCTACGTTTTTCCGAACAACGAGAACGAGGTAAATCGTAAAACCTTCTTTATGATTTTATCGTTTAATTATCGTAAAAATATCGTGAACCAAGATCCGAGAACGCGACCTTTGTCGAGGTTGAACCGGGCGGTGGTGATCGAAGATCACCGGACCGCCGGCGGCTCAACGGCTCGAACAAGAGAGGGTCGAGAGGGGCGAGCCTCGGCTGGACGCCGAGACTTGATCGAGGGCGAGCTCGATCACCCACGCACCTCCGGCGGGCTGCTGGAGTAGCCCCGCTCACGCGGCTGGACCGCCGCTCGAGCGGCGGTGGCTGGTGGTGATCGCAAGCCATGGTTCGCCGTGGCTGGTCGTGCGATCACCGGGGGCGGCTGGGCGTGCATAGGGGGCTGCCAAGGGCAGCCCTAGGCGGCTGCCAAGGACAGCCGCGAGCCCCACACGAGGGCTCGACCGAACAGCCCGGGCTATCCCCGTGGTTAGGGTTTGGTTGAGTCCGGTTTCGCGTGGTGGTTCGTGGCGGGTTGTTCCGGCATCCGGGAGTCGATTGGAGTTGTCGTTCCGCACTTTGACAATCCGGATATTCGATCTCCGAGGGATTTCGGTCGGAATTAATTAGATAATTTATTTATTTAAATTTATTAATTCCGGGATATCGATTTCCAACAGTAATGAACTTGATTTGTGTTTGGATATGGCAGGTATTGCGGATCTGAAGTCAAAGGCGTACCAGGAGTCACTGAGGGCTTTGCCAGAGTACACAAAGAAGGAGCTGCAGAAGATCTAGAAGCAGCTGGGCAAAGGAGGCGAGTTCGTGGGGCAAAGCACCAAGTCAATCCAGTTGAAGAGCCATGCACTCAGGGTTTGCCACCGGATCCTGGCCATCAATTTCTTCGGCAAGATCGACACCAGCAGTGCTATTTCCCATCTCGAGCTGGGCATACTATGGTGCATGACTCAGAAGATCAGGCTACACTTCAGTTCTTGCCTCTCTGTCCAAATGAAGTGGTTGCATACCCATCCTCTCCAGCGCCTTTCATTGGCCCATTTCCCGATGATGTACGCGGCCAAGATGAACCTGATCAAGAAGGGCAAAGAGTTGGAGATGATGGTGGAGGGCAAGTTTGACATCCAGTGCTTCAAGCGCATGCAGGACATAGTCCTTTTGAGTGACGGCAGTGTGAAGTTCCTGGAGGAGAAACCAGTTGCGGTGAAGGCAGAGGCGAGAGATCTGATTGCAGAGGCTAAGGCCAAAGAGGAAGTTGCAGAGAGACAGGGAGCCATCGAGGCTCGTTTGGACAAGATTGAGAAGGCGTTTGAGGATGTGAAGGCGATGATGATCGCATACTTTGACTACTGTGGATTCAGGTACACACCTGCCTCCACCTCCTAATTTGTACCCTCCCTTGTTTTTAGTAGTTGTTAGTTTTTATTTTTCTATTTTTGTTCTGTTTTTGTTAAGGTCACCCCCGAGTCACTTTGGTTCGGGGGAGACTAGGTTGATCTCCCTGCTGACACACTTTGCCCAGGCAAAGTGTGTGAGGGGGCAGGTGCGCCAAACTTTTAGAGTCACAGTCTGGTCGTGGGTAGCCCCTACCAATCTTATTACTTTTGCACACTTTGCCCAGGCAAAGTGTGTGAGGGGGGAAAGGGAAAGGGCAAACCCCTGTTTCTAATCGAGTCAGCATGATTATGTGATCACTTTGGGCAAACATACATACAGTAACTCAAACTTTATAGTAAGATACATGAAATAGGGATGATGGAACTGTTATAGGCAAACTGTGAGAATTGAGCCTACATTGATATATGATTTCTTTCTTTGAGAGTCTGCTGTGATATTTACAATGCCTGTCTTTGCCTGTTTGCTGAAATGAGTAGTTTGACTGAGCAGGGGTTGTTAGATGATTAGGGCATTTTCTTGTTTCCTTTTGCTTAAATAAATAACACTGTCTCTTGCCAGCCCTTTGAGCCTGATTGAATATTCTTTGTGAACCCATCTGGTATTATGCCCACATTACATAGGCAGCCAGAGAGAAAAGAGGGAGTTAGGGCATAGTGTTAAAAAAAAAAAAAAAAAAAAAAAGAAAAAAAGAAAAAAAAAAAAAATATATAGAATAAATAGTTGTTGTGCTAAGGCCCGTAAGAAAAGGGGCAAAGTGGCAGAGAAAAGGCTAACATCAAAAAGCCCCCTGCCCAAATAGAGCCTACTCCTAAAAATCTACCCATATGAGCCCAACACTACAACCCAATAAAAGCCCCTTTGATAACCCCCCTGCTTAGTTAAAACAAACTCAGATTAGCAATAAGGCAAATTTAGGCAAAGTGGAATCACAGCAGAAAATGAGTGTCATTGAACCCATACACTGAAAAGAGAGAAATGTTGGAAATCGATATCCCGGAATTAATAAATTTAAATAAATAAATTATCTAATTAATTCCGACCGAAATCCTTTGGAGATCGAATATCCGGATTGTCTAAAAATTGCGGAACCGACAACCCAATCGAAATCCCGATCGCCGGAGAAACCACGAACACCGACTCATCCGCAGAAGTCCGACCACTGGAGACTACGCGCCCGAAGACACGCAGCCCGCCCCCAGCCGAAGTCCTCCGCGAGTCGGAAACCACGAACGAACCACGTGACCCGGGGCACGACCGAACACCACACGCGGGAAACCCCGCGTGCGTCCAGCCGAGCCCCCGCGTGGGGTTCGCGGATTGCTCGTAGCAATCCCCGGGGCTGCTCGTAGCAGCCCCGCAGCGAGTCCATGACTCGCTGCCCGTGAAGGGTGGCTCGCTCACGCGAGCCGCTACGAGAATCCCCGCAGCAACGCGCGAGCGGCTGCGGGTCGAGCCCGCAGCACCCCGCGATCGAACCCTAGGTTCGATCGCATCCCCGGCTCCCAGCCGGGGCTTCTCACGTCCGCGATCCCCAACGGGGATCCTCGACCGCCGCGGTCCGGTGGTCTTCGACCACCACCGCCGGTCGACCCTCGTTCCGGGGTTCATCCCTTGGATCTTGGTTCGCGGTATTTTCACGATAATTAACATGTAAAAACATCGAGTGGGTTTTCACGATTTTACCTTTGTTCTCGTTGTACGGAGAAACGAGATCTATGAAGACCTTGAGACCTTCCCACGTATTCCTTGCACTAGCTCGAACGTCGGGTGGGCGACGATCTTCCAAACTCCATGGATCTCCCTCTCTACTTTCTCTCTCTAGAATTGTGATCTTCAAGTTATGAGAATAGAGAAGACCATGTAGTGCTTTTATAGGCTACGTAGGGGATCTTAAGGAGGTGGAATATTGGGCTTCCAATATTAATGATTAAATTGAGCCCAAGCCCAAATCTATTAATCCATTAATATTAATTAATTCTATTTTCCACTATATAAAATTAATTGCACTCCCAATATTAAACCATATTATATCAAATAATATTTCTCCGGTAGTATTATTTATTCCGTGTATTTAAGATATAAATATCCATGAATAAAATTAATTTATTGCTAATTAATTTATTCATCTCTTATATCCAAGACTAGTACCATTCAACCTTAATTATTATGCGGAACGAATCCACCTGCAGGGTTTACATAATAATTCCTTATGAACTCATCTCGGGGATATTATCAACCCTTCCGGGATACACTTTCCCGTCAAGTATTCACGGCATGTCATATATAAAATATAGTGACCCAACTTAACCGGTAATTAACCCAATAATTAAATCGGTTAATTCCTTTGGTAAATCAAAGTCACTTATATTGAATATACACACCCGCAATAGTTTCGGGGATTAAGAATAAAATACACTGAGACTCGAATCGATTATCGCCGGCAATCCTAATCGATGAATCTCAACGATCCGCTCAATACACCAAGTGTACAAGTGTGATAAAATAATCAAGACAGATTATTTTTTCTCTCACACAACGACTATACCGATGGATTGGTCCGTGTCCATCTAGGTCGTGAGCAACTGTTTGATTAAATACGAGTAACCGATAGTATGATCTTCTGTGTGGGGCCCGACACACCATACTAACTACAACGTATAGAATCCAGGACTATGTTTTGCATATATTTAATTATAAATAATTAAACGCAAACAATTGTTCATTTAGTTAAATAGATTAATGGCAATGGATCGTGAGTTTCTGTCACTTAAATCTAGACATTAAGTACACAACTCCAACAATCTCCCACTTGTACTAAGGTCTAGTCATTTCCTCCAAACTCCCGACTCCCATACTCATCACGTGCTTAAGTTGTACTTCCAAGAAGTACTATGTGAATGAGCACTCTAGGTTGCCGCTCTGAAGTTATCTTGGTGACTACAGCGTCGTCTCCCTCGACGATGACTCGTATCAGGTGGTACTTGCACTATGTGTTATCTTACACTTATGGACTAGTGATTTCTTCCCATTTGCCATTGCACCGCTATTTACATAGCCTTTGGCAAATTAAGAATCACATCTAAGTCCCAGAGATTATCCCGGAGTTATACCAAAACTTCCGCTGCCTCTGAGGCCGCTATTTGGTTACCCATGGGAGAGTCCGAAAAGCATCTTGCTTATCACTCTTCCATGTTAAAACTCCTTCTCCTTCAATAGTGAAACACATAGCCTGATATCGACTTACACCAGTCCTCATTCGATTAGAAATCTAAGAGAATGTAATCCAAAGGAAATGTTCGTCTGCTTCGTAGTCTAGAACAGTACTTCGAAAGTACTTTTACGGCAGTCGAATATTCCTTTCAGGGATTACCTTGATATCCTCCCACTATGCTAACCGCATAGCCGATATCAGGTTCTTGTTTTCAACAATGCATTTATTAAGCTTTCCATACTCAAAGTGTAGGAAACTGCTTTCATTGCTTCTATCTCCTTTTGTGTTCCAAAACACATATCCTTAGATAGATGCATTCCGTCTCTGAAAGGTAACGAACCTTTCTCGGAATCCTGCATGTTAAAACGAACCATAATCATATATGTAAGATGTCCAGGAAAAGTACAGTGTTCTTTCTAGAGATCCAAGATCTCAAGAACATGTCCAACTTCTTCCTTTATCTTTTCATAATGATTCATCTAGACAACCATCATTTTATGTCTGATAACATCTTTACATTGTTGCCAATGATAAGAGTGTCATCTACATAAAACCTCCGAGAAATACCACCTTGTTTTCCATCACGTTTCCAATACACACAATTCGTCTATGCTTTTGATGAATCCATAAAATGGACTATCTCATCAATTTGCAAGTACCACGAACTCAATGCTTTGTTTCAATCCATAAATGGATCAACTAAGCTTGTACTCTAAATGATCTTGCCTCTTAGCAATAATCCTTATTGCTCTCCAAGAAGGCACATTTAGATCTAGTACGGCCTTCATGTAGATCTAGGGATCGATTTCATGTATACTAGGTCCAGAGTTCGAAGACTCTCCTAGTCTTATGAATATCTCCGGTTGTCCCACAACCTCCCACTACAATGGCATTCCGGTGTATAAACAGTGATAACAGTAGGTGCAGTTAGTGGTGTACCGCTACTCGGTTCGGCTGGTTCTAAGTCTTAATCTTTCTCTCTCATTTCAAAGTATTACGTCACCTTGGGCTTGTGGTTCATTATATAGTCTTTCTCTAAGAACCGGGCGTTAGAACTTATAACGTCCTTCTGGTTCATAGTACTATTGAACACACATCTTTTGTTCTTCTAGGATATTCTACAACCGCATTTGAATGCGCCGTTGTTTCCAGACATATCCATAGAACACAGGTAGTTCCGTATAACTCATCTTTTACTATCTCTATAAGAGTTCCATTTCTTATTTACGACACACCATTTCTACACAACAGTGTATGGTGTAGTCATTTGGGATCAAATCCCAATCTCTGATTAGTATGCCATGCATTCCTCAGACAGGTACTTGCCTCCGCGATCAAATCGCAGGCTACAAATGGATATAACTTGATGGTTCTCCACAATTGCTTAGTGTCCATTGACTTGTCAAAACACTTGCTTTTGTGGCACATCAGGTATTCTAATCCATTTTTCGAGTAATCATAAAATGAAGTACTCGTACCTTAATTGTCTGAGTAGGCATAGGTCTGCATACATCAGAGTCAATCAATTCTTATACTTGTCCGGATCTTACATCTTATATCCATAAAGGATTGCTTAGTCATATTATCTTCCAAATTAGATTCTTAGGTCGGAAGGTCCACTCCCTCAACTTAATTGATCAAATATCAACTTTCGACCTTTGAACTTCTTATTTGAATAAACATGACTCAACATAAGAATCCACAAGTATAATTGACAAAGAAATCTCTTATTAGTAAAACGAGTTTCACACTACGGTTCGTTGCATCGTGGTGGACTCAGGATTCATCATTTATATATTGCTAGCCAATGTACCAAAATAGATAATATCATTATTTCTTCTTATAACCATCAAATGATTAAAAGAAATAAAATATCTATTTATTAGAAATCCAGAACAAAGTTCTTTCTAATATGAAAGGTACATAAAAGCAATAACTCAAAATGAAATCCTATAAAATGTCCTCCACTGCAACGGCTGCCTTCTCTACAGCATTGCCCATGTAGACTACGATCTTTTCTTTTCCAAGTCGTTAGGTTTCCTGGAACCTCTCGCATTTAAAATGCACATACCGTCAGTGGTTCCATATCTACACACCAGGTTCCGGTAGATAATACCACTGACTATGTTTTTCGACTAAAGAAAATTTCGTACTTTCTTTGAGAGGATAATCAGACTTCCAGTACCCAGACTGTTTGCATCGAGAACTCTTGCCTCATGGCTTTCTCGTCCCATCTCGTGGTCCAAGAAACCTAGGACCACTGGGTTTCTTTGCTTGCTTTTCCTTTCCCCCGATTTTTCCCTTAGGTTCGAAACCTTTGGCATTGGCTACAAGAGCTTGCGATTTCCGTCTCAACTCGTCTAAAAGGTCAATCATCTCAAAAACGTGTTTAAGCGTTTCCTCGAAGCGACTGGCCTTTATGAGTATCCTCATCGCTTCTTGTCTAGCCGCCTATGTCATGTCTAAACATCTCCTTGAGTTTGAACATGATATCAAAATCAGTCCTTTCCTCATCAGTTAAGACATTTGTAGGCTCGGGAGGACAAAGCTCACTGAGTACAAACTTGTACTCTTCAACAGTCTGGACAATGTCTAGATCTCTATTCCAATCATTACATTTAGGGACCAATGAGTTTAAAATCCTTACGTATCACAGAAAGTGGGTTCAAAGCCATATCCTAATCTATGAGCACATATAACAACAAACAATCGATTTAATCTCCGATATTATCTCCCTCAAATAATATCATTAAACCACTAATCACATCTAAAATCCCATCAGATATGGCAAGCCACGATAGTGTGGACGTTTACCTATCCAAATGATTTAGCAATTAGATTTCCTTCGGTCGTACATCATCATTAGCGTTACTTCGATGGGAAGAATACTAAGAAGCGTACCTAAGTGTAAACCATTACTCAGTATCTAAGAAGATTGTTTGGGACACGCATATTCACCGCAAGCCACGATAGTGTGGACGTTTACGTTAACATACGCTCCTTTACTCCCTTCTATAACTGTCTACATCAATCGTTCCAAAATCCCATTCAATGTAGCAAGCCACGATAGTGTGGACGTTTACTACACCAAAAGACTTTTACAATTGACTCCCAATTACTTGAATCATTCAATCTTGTAAATCAAGACGCGGAGAATCATAAGTGAAACTCGAAGTTTCTAACCAGTGATTCACCATGCAAACGACCCTATCTCTCATAAAATGAGGGAGCCGAGCAGACAATCGATCTAGTCATCAAATGACACGAAAGTCTCTAATTTGTGTCCTCGACATGACCAAGTGGCTTTGGCTCCATTCCACTCCCCGGGGTGAGAATGAGTCGACTTGAAATCAGTTTTGGAAAGACAAATTAGGCATTGTTTGATAAACTTAATCAATGTTTCTCGTAAGAGGAATTACAAGAATTCTCCTCCAATGACTTGTCTAAACGAACTTCAAAAGTCCATAAAAGTCACCAAGAGAACAGCAATGGAGACCATGGATATGTTTCCATACCCTCTCCCACTTAGCTTTTTACAATAAAGGGATACGCTATCTAATGCATAATTAAATACACATAAGCATGCATACATGAAATAAAGCACATAGAATATTATCACATAATCAAAATAATACTAGAATATTATTTTCCGACTATTATGGCTTTACCGCATCTCCGTACGCATCTTCTAGTCTTTAGTCTTCGTTCTTGAATGCTCCATGTGACGGGAATATTAATTCCAATATTTAATTCTATTTATTTTCAATTAATCCAAAAGTTACTTAATTCGAAAATTAAGTCAATCGAATATATCAAAAATAAAATTAAATATTATTAATATTTTTATTTATTTATTTTCCAATCTAATTCTATTAAATCTCTAGAATAATCTATCCAAGACCCACTTGGAATATTCTAGAAGACATCTATAATAGAATAAGGAAATAAAATAAATTTATTTTATTTTCCCTTTCTACTTCATTAAATCTCTAGAATAATCTATCCAAGACCCACTTGGAATATTCTAGATGATTTCCATAATGAAATAAGGAAATAAAATAATTTAGGACTCCTAGTCCTTCCAAATTAATTCCTTTCCTAATCCATTAAAAATTCCATAAAGGAATAATTAAATAAGGAAAAATTAATTTAGGACTCCTAAACTTTCCAAAATTAATTAATTTCCATGTCTATGAAAATTCCCATAAAATAGGAATAATCAAATATGAAATAAATTAATTTAATAATTAATTATTTTACTTTCTAATTCCATTACATCTCTAGAATCCTATTCCAAGTAGAACTTAGAATATTCTAGAAGACTTCCATAATAGAATAAGGAAATAAATTAATTCCAATTAATTCTTTTCCTATTTCCATGAGAATTCCCAAAAATAGGAATACTCAAAATAGGAAAACCGAATCAATTTAGGAAAGTTGGATCTTGGCGGGAGAGCACGAGATCACGAGGACCCCGCACCCCCTACCATCGATCGCCGGCCATGGGGAGCACCACCGTCGCCACAGCCACGCGCCACCACCACCGGTGGCTAGGCGCGACCGAGAACCCGCGGACAGCCCCCTTTTACCATCGATCGATCGTCCCTTCTTGGGGTTCGATCATGGGGTTGATCGATCCCGGAATCCTCCCTCTCTTCGTCTCCTCCGTCATACTTTTCCGGCGGTCGTTTCGGCATCGATCCAACGTAAAATAAATTACATGAATTTAATTACAATTATCCGGTATCGATTCTATACATGAAATCGACCCTATACATTTTCCGGAAAAGTAGAACGTAATAATAAACCTAAATTCGGTCAACCCCCGAATTTTTACTATTACAAGCATTCACCACACATAAAACGAATCTCGACATGTCCGAGAGTTTAATAATCAAGAACAATATTATGACAATAATTAAGAACAATTATATCTAGCCATAATAGTCGGAAACCCTGCAAGGTAGAACAATTTATCGAAAAATACCGTGAACGAAAACCATCGCTCTGATACCAATTGTTGGAAATCGATATCCCGGAATTAATAAATTTAAATAAATAAATTATCTAATTAATTCCGACCGAAATCCTTTGGAGATCGAATATCCGGATTGTCTAAAAATTGCAGAACCGACAACCCAATCAAAATCCCGATCGCCGGAGAAACCACGAACACCGACTCATCCGCAGAAGTCCGACCTTTGGAGAGTACGCGCCCGAAGACACGCAGCCCGCCCCCAGCCGAAGTCCTCCGCGAGTCGGAAACCACGAACGCACCACGTGACCCGGGGCACGACCGAACACCACACGCGGGAAACCCCGCGTGCGTCCAGCCGAGCCCCCGCGTGGGGTTCGCGGATTGCTCGTAGCAATCCCCGGGGCTGCTCGTAGCAGCCCCGCAGCGAGTCCATGACTCGCTGCCCGTGAAGGGTGGCTCGCTCACGCGAGCCGCTACGAGAATCCCCGCAGCAATGCGCGAGCGGCTGCGGGTCGAGCCCGCAGCACCCCGCGATCGAACCCTAGGTTCGATCGCATCCCCGGCTCCCAGCCGGGGCTTCTCACGTCCGCGATCCCCAACGGGGATCCTCGACCGCCGCGGTCCGGTGGTCTTCGACCACCACCGCCGGTCGACCCTCGTTCCGGGGTTCATCCCTTGGATCTTGGTTCGCGGTATTTTCACGATAATTAACATGTAAAAACATCGAGGGGGTTTTCACGATTTTACCTTTGTTCTCGTTGTACGGAGAAACGAGATCTATGAAGACCTTGAGACCTTCCCACGTATTCCTTGCACTAGCTCGAACGTCGGGTGGGCGACGATCTTCCGAACTCCATGGATCTCCCTCTCTACTTTCTCTCTCTAAAATTGTGATCTTCAAGTTATGAGAATAGAGAAGACCATGTAGTGCTTTTATAAGCTACGTAGGGGATCTTAAGGAGGTGGAATATTGGGCTTCCAATATTAATGATTAAATTGAGCCCAAGCCCAAATCTATTAATCCATTAATATTAATTAATTCTATTTTCCACTATATAAAATTAATTGCACTCCCAATATTAAACCATATTATATCAAATAATATTTCTCCGGTAGTATTATTTATTCCGTGTATTTAAGATATAAATATCCATGAATAAAATTAATTTATTGCTAATTAATTTATTCATCTCTTATATCCGAGACTAGTACCATTCAACCTTAATTATTATGCGGAACGAATCCACCTGCAGGGTTTACATAATAATTCCTTATGAACTCATCTCGGGGATATTATCAACCCTTCCGGGATACACTTTCCCGTCAAGTATTCACGGCATGTCATATATAAAATATAGTGACCCAACTTAACCGGTAATTAACCCAATAATTAAATCGGTTAATTCCTTTGGTAAATCAAAGTCACTTATATTGAATATACACACCCGCAATAGTTTCGGGGATTAAGAATAAAATACACTGAGACTCGAATCGATTATCGCCGGCAATCCTAATCGATGAATCTCAACGATCCGCTCAATATACCAAGTGTACAAGTGTGATAAAATAATCAAGACAGATTATTTTTTCTCTCACACAACGACTATACCGATGGATTGGTCCGTGTCCATCTAGGTCGTGAGCAACTGTTTGATTAAATACGAGTAACCGATAGTATGATCTTCTGTGTGGGGCCCGACACACCATACTAACTACAACGTATAGAATCCAGGACTATGTTTTGCATATATTTAATTATAAATAATTAAACGCAAACAATTGTTCATTTAGTTAAATAGATTAATGGCAATGGATCGTGAGTTTCTGTCACTTAAATCTAGACATTAAGTACACAACTCCAACAAGAAACACTGTGAGGTAGTGAACCCAAAGACCTTGAACAGACTCTTGACTTATTTTTGTCTTTACTTGAATTTTGTGTTATCTGTATGTACTATGCCCTGTACTGATCATGCTAAAGTCCTTTTTTTTATTTCTCCCTACTTCTTTCATTTCTGTTTTCACTTTGGTCTTGAGTCAGGCAAATCAGAGCCCACGCTTGGGGACAAGCGTATCCAAGTGTGTGCTGTTCTGATGAGCCATTTTATTTGCTCATCTTAGAGCACTTTTACACCCTTTATTGAGTCAGTTTGAGTCGTTAACGTGTCTGGGAGGGCACAATTAGGTGTTTGGGCAGAGTGTGTGGTGATGCAGGTAACAGGTGGCGCACTGGGCAAAAGAGGCAAGGAAATCCCCTTCTTTGGGCAAAGTTCAGGAGCGGTAGTGACAAGCAACAGTTTGACCACATCGGGCAAATGGGTAAGGTCACGAAGCAGAAGAACCAGAATTACCAAGTACCGTGCCTGGTCCGACCATCTGTGAAGGAGAAGAAATACCTGCAGAATTTCAGTTTGGGCAGAAGACGCGGCAGACAGGGGATTCGCTGCGGGCAAGCTGGCAGCATACCAGAATCCCTGGATTCGGGGGATCTGACTTATCCCCAACTCCTTTGACCGCTGACGCCTATTCTTTAGGGAAGGAGAAACAGCCGCAGATTCAAATTAAAATTGAAGTCTTTAAAAGGCGGGGCGCGACGGGCAGCAAGTAGAAACAACATTACGCACCGAGAAATTGGAAGAGCCGCCGGTCCCGCAGTCGCCATCGCCGCCAGAGTCGCCGGAGAGAGATCGGAGCTGATCGTCCGAGTCTCTTGTTTGTTTTGAGTAGATCCGACCTTCGGGTCGAGAAACAATTTCATGTTTTTATGTTTTTAAGTTTTAATTCCGTACTTTGATTTCCTTCAAAAACGATTATCGATTTGAAGCTATGATTAATATAGTTTGCTTTTCCTTAATTATTTCGTCTTTTAATTTCTGTATGAGTAGCTAAGTTGTTTTGCATCTGGGCAGGGGCGGATCGAAGGTGAAATTAGGGTTTAGTTAGACCGCGAGGTTGGAGGGGCTGAACTAACCGGTTGGGTGTTTGTTCCCGAGGCAAAGTTGGTTGAGGTTTATTTCTGGGGAGTTTGGGCAAACTAGGACGACCACTAGTGAACCTTTACAAACTGGGATACTGGTGATTGGCAAACCGCATAGATGTACCTTGTAGTATTGTTGCGGGCATAGCACTAGAACTTGCAGGAGATGCGGTCGTATGTTTCGAGCATGCTATTGGTCGAGCGGGTCTGTCTAGAGGGTAATGCGGGTTTGGGCAAACTAGATCCATGTTTGGTCGCATAGGTTATCGAATTGTTCAGATCCAGGGGATTTAGGCATAGTGATAACTAGCCTTCTCTTTACACAGTAAGGATAGATAAGGGGTGGGGCAATTGCTGGGCGTGACGCAATAGGACCACTTTTGTTTTTGCACCCCATAACTGCTGACAAACCGCTGGTAAAAATCCTTAGTGCCAATGACCGGTAGTTTGCCCTAACGATCCTAAGTGAAGTCGTCTGCCCGGATGCTTTGTTTCCTATTTGATTTAAGTTTTCCCTTTTAGTATTCTGTTAGATCTGAGTGTTTGGTTTGTTTACTTTTAGTTTTATTTATTTGCATGTTAGTTTGGTTAGCCGTAGTAAGTCAAAGTGTTGAAACGATTGCAAAACCGCTGTGCCCACAGCACCCCAAAATCAAATCTTTTTGTGACAACCCCTTGGGCAAAGCCGAGATCACCTACTGTAATTGCCTCCTTGTGGGACCGACCCCACGTACTTGCCATTATCTACGTTTTGTAGTAATAAGAGTACTGGCTAAATACAAATTTCATTTTGACAGCTTGTTTTCCCCTAACGACAAGCATACGGGCTCGTCATATACGTACGTACAAATATTTTTCCTGTATCATTCATGATCCCTCCCCCTCCGGATGCATAGTTTGATGGAGTAGTATACTTAATGTCTAGATTTGAGTATTCTGAACTCTGTATGCACTTTCATTTACCTATTAATTACAGACATTCATTTGCTTTTAATTATTGTTAATTAAATAAATGCAAATTATAGTCCTGGATTTTATACGTTGTAGTTAGTATGGTGTTGCATGGGCACACAGAAGATCATACTATCGGTTACTCGTATTTAATCGAACAGTTGCTCACGACCTAGATGGACACGGACCAACCCATCGGTATAGTCGTTGTGTGAGAGAGAAAATAATTTATCTTAATTATTTTATCACACTTGTACACTTGGTGTATTGAGCGGATCGATTGAGACTCATCAATTAGGATTGCTCGACGATAATTGATTTGAGACTCGGAGTATTTTATTCTTAATCCCTGAAACAATTGCGGGTGTGTATATTTAATATAAGTGACTTTGATTTACCAAAGGAATTAACCGGTTTGATAATTGGGTTAATTACCGGTTAAGTTGGGTCACTATATTTTATATATGGCATGCCGTGAATTCTTGAAGGGGCAGTGTATCCCGTAAGGGTTGATAATATCCCCGAGATGAGCTCATAAGGATTTATTATGTAAACCTCGCGAGTGGACTTGTTCCGCATAATAAATAAGGTTGAGTGGTACTAGTCTCGGATATAAGAGATGAATAAATTTATTAAGCAATAAATAAATTTTATTCATGGATATTTAAATCTTAAATATACGGAATAAATAATACTAATTTGGAGAAATATTATTTGATATAATATGAATAATATTGGGAGTGCAATTTTATTTATATAGTGGAAAATAAATAAAATTAATATTGATAAGAATAAATGGATTTGGGTTGGACCCAATTTAATTTTCAATATTGAAGCCCAATATTTATTCTCCTTTTGATCCCCTTCGTAGCCTATAAAAGCACTATGTGGTCTTCACATTACTAACCTACGTTACGCCAACAATAAAGTTCTGAGAGTGAAGAGGATCCACAAGTTCGATAGCTCGTCGCCCACCCGACGTTCGAACAAGTGCAAGGAATACGCGGGAAGGTCACGAGGTCGTCGATTTCGTTTCTCCGAACAACGAATCGTAGGTACAATTCTCAACCCCCTTGTTAATTGTTCGATTTGGTTTTTATCGAGAATACCGTAGGACGAAGATCCGAGAATCGAAGCCCGGAATAGACGGACGAACGCGCGGTGGTGGCGAAGCCACCGGACCGCGGCGTACGCCCGCTAGGGTTTCGGCGAGGGGCGATGGGGGCCGAACCCTCGGCTGGGCCGAGGGTGTGCGATCGACCACGAAGGTCGATCGCTGGGCACGGGCTGGAGCCGTGCCCTACCCCGCCGTGAAGGCGGGGGCCTCCTGGTGGTGGCGGGTCGCCGGACCCGCCGCGGGGGGGCTGTCGAACAGCCCCACCCCGATCGATCGCCGGCGCGCGATCGATCGCTTGATCGTGCGAACCCCGGCTCGCGGGGGTTCGGGTGGGGGCGGGCTGTGCGTCTTCTGATGCATGGTCTCCAAAGCCCGGACTCCGGCGGATGAGTCGGTGTTCGTATGATCTCCGGCGAAGGGTTCGTTTGGGTTATCGGTTCCGCAATTTTGATAACCCGGGATAGCGAATTCCAACAATTGGTATCAGAGCGTGGTTTACGTTCGCGGTATTTTCGATAAAATTGTTCTACCTTGCAGGGATCCGACTATTATGGCTTGATGATTATTCGTTTAATTATTTTGTCATGTGATTGTTGGTTTTATTAAACTCTCGGACATGTCGAGATTCGTTTTTTGGTGGTGAATGCTTGTAATAGTAAAAATTCGGGGGTTGACCGAATTTAGGATTTATTATTATGTTCGTTGTTTTTCCGGAAAATGTATAGGGTCGATTTCGTGTATAGAATCGATACCGGAATTGTAATTTAGATTTTTGTAAATTTATTTTGCGATTGGATCGAATCAAAGACCGCCGGAGAAGACGAAGTGACGAGGAGACGAAGGACCGGGATCGATCAATCCCCATGATCGATCCCGAGGGGATCGATCGACCCGCGGTCCTAGGCGGGCTGTCCGTGGGAGACTCGGCCACGCCGGCCACCAGTGGTGGTGGCGCGTGGGCTGGGCGGCGGTGGCGCGTGCCCTAGGCGGCGGTCGGCGAAGGTGGGGGTGGTTCGGGGTTCCCCAACCCGGACTACTCCTACCGAAAATATACTTTCCTAATTAATTCGTTGTTTCCTATTTTGATTATTTCTTTATGGAATATTCTAGAAAAATAGAGAAAGAATTAATTTAGTACTAAATTTATTTTTCCTATTTGATTATTCCTACTCATGGGAATATTCATGGATTAGAATAAAATAAATTTGGAAAAGTATGAGATTCCTAAATAATTTTATTTCTTTATTTCATTATGGATATCATCTAGAATATTCCAAGAGGATCTTGGATAGATTATTCTAGAGATTTAATGAAGTGGAAAAAGAAAATAAAATAAATAAAAAATATTAATAATATTTAATTTTATTTTTGATATATTCAATTGACTTAATTTTCGAATTAAGTAACTTTTGGATTAATTGAAAATAAATAGATTTAAATATTGGATATTAATATTCTCGTCACAAGGAGCATTCAAGAAACGAAGACTAAAGACTAGAAGATGCGTACGGGGATGTGATGAAGCCATAATAGTCGGAAAATAATATTCTAGTATTATTTTGACTATGTGATAATACTATGTGCTTTATTACATGTATGCATGCTATATGTGTTTACTTTTATGCACTAGATAGCATATCCCTTTATTATAAAAAGCTAAGTGGGAGAGGGTATGGAAACATACCCATGGTCTCCATTGCTGCTCTCTTGGTGACTTTTATAAACTTTTGAAGTTTATATAGATAAGTTATTGGAGGAGAGTTCTTGTAATTCCTCTTACGAGAAACATTAATTAAGTTTATCAAACAATGCCTAATTTGTCTTTCCAAAGCTGATTTCAAGTCGACTCATTCTCACCCCGGGGAGTGGAATGGAGCCAGAGCCACTTGGTCATGTAGAGGACACAAATTAGAGACTTTCGTGCCATACTTTTATAGATGGGTCGTTTGTCTGCTCGGCTCCCTCATTTATGAGAGATAGGGTTGTTCGCATGGTGAATCACTGGTTAGAAACTTCGAGTTTCACTTATGATTCTCCACGTATTGATTCACGAGATTAAATGGATCAAGTAATTGGGAGTCAATTATAAAAGTCTCTTAGTGTAGTAAACGTCCACACCACGTGGCTTGCTATGCTGATGGATTTTGGATTAATTGATGTAGACAGTTGTAAATATTTATGAAGAGTTGTGAAGTTATCGTAAACGTCCACACCACGTGGCTTGCGGTGATGTAGCGATTCCAAGTAACTTATTTTGGTACTGAGTAATGGTTTACACTTAGATACGCCTTATGGTATTCCTCCCCACGAGGTTCCGCCATAAGCGATGTATGGCCAAAGAAAATCTAATTGCTAAATCATTTGGGTGGGTAAACGTCCACACCACGTGGCTTGCCTTACCTGATGGGATTTTAGATGTGATTAGTGATTTAATGATATTATTTAAGGGAGA